>OX451357.1:14312880-15599594 GCA_949629185.1 Apamea crenata
TAGATTTGCTCGATTTTATCAATCGTTAATGTTGATTGTTACCGATCAATAATTAATATCAAGAATAAAATCGAACATCTGTTGTTCATTTATCGATGGATAAAAACGACCCAAAATGGCTATCGCCAAAAAAATAACTGTCGATCGTCTGCCGCTTACATATTATTTCCATTTTGTTTGAATCAGAAACCAGTAAATATTTGTATCACATTAGGTAAATTAGCATGACGTTAGATAAATTATACACAGTGTGTAACTGATTAATGTATCTAATTGTTTTTCCATACTAATTGGTCATGGTTTTGTTCAACAGGTAGTACATAACTAAATAACTAAGTTTAATCTAGAAAGTTTGTTATAGATAGAAAGCTACCGTGGAAAGTGACTAAGCTTTGCCAACCTCAATGATAATGTCCCAAGCAGGTTTATTGTTGTTTGATTTTCTTCAATCAGCTTCTCCGTAAATTGATGAAAATATATAGTAGGTAAGTAGGTCTCTGAGAAGTCCAAAAGCGGTGAACGACTATGTTTTAGAACATGATTTTCTATTCTTCATAAACATGTACATACTTTTGATAGATCGCTTTCCACGTTCTACCTCGTTGAACTAGTGGTGCGCTCCGACTGCTGTGCTTGGGATCTTGGGTTTAATCTCCAAGTCGGACAAAGGGTTATAGTTAGAGTTCTTCCAGGAGTCTGGGTCTGAGTTTGTATCTGGCTCCCTTTTACACGTAACTAGCAAAATGTTAGTGTGAGGATATAGGTGTGATGTTATGTAGGGTATGTACTATATCAACATAAGTATAGATAGCTACCAGACAGTAAAATACGTAATATAAATACTGTAGCAGACTGTGCAGTTGAAGTAAATCGCCAAACTATTGGAATTTCGATAACGAATCAATGAATTCCTTGAATTATGATGTTTACACTACGTGTAAACATCATAATTCAACAGTTGTTACACGTAGTATTGTGCCATAGTAAAATTTGCGACTTAAAAATATTTAAAGGGTGTGACAACCATTTTATACCCAGTTTTGTGTTTATTCTAACGTGTAACATCCGGCGTTCTGCTAAATGGAATGTGCACATGGTTTCGTGACGTACTTAGGAATTCGCAGTTTTTTATGCAATAAATTTTCGCCATCTTAGAATCAAGTTCACATAAAAACAAATTATATACAGAAGACAAGGACAAACTAAGCACGACAATTTAAAACCCTCTAGCGCCCTTGCACTAGCGGGTTTTTAATTGTCGTGCTTAGTGCATAACCTCATTCTCCGTACACAAAGCTTATGAAAACTGGTAAATTAAAACGTCCAAGTCAAGTCCAAGGATTCAGGGGATCAGTTAAAGCAATAGAAGTGTCGATTTACGAAATTCCCTTGGCTTCCCTAAAAGCTACGATTTCGTGCATTCGATACTTCCATAGTTTTGTAAAAGTGAGAGTTAAATGCCAATAATGTTTAAAAAAATGATAAAATAAATCTCATAACTCATACGAGTGGTTTATTATTATCGTTATTATGCGTTTTTTCCATACTTCAGGAAGGAAAGTAGGATTCCCAGGTCGGGCAAAATGAAGTTGGCTGAAGTAAAAAAGGAGTTACCAGAACTTTATGGTTTTATGTGGCAGTGCTACATATGTTACTATTATATAAAGAGAACGTTTTAGAATCTGCAGTCGGATGCAACAAGGTGATCCTCTCGGGCCAGTCATTTTCAGTTTGGCTATCCATCCAATAATACAACAACTAAATTAAAAATTCAATGTATTTAGATAATGGAACACTAGGAGGTGACGTAGAAACCGTTCTAAAAGATCTTCAATTCCTAAAGCAGCAGTTCCAATCCATCGGCCTTGACCTTAACAACTCAAAAAGTGAAATTTACATTTGTGACAATACTGACAGACTATCGACCACACAGAAATTTAATTTAGTAGCCCCAGACATCAAAATTTTGGAAAAAACTTCATTGCACCTCTTAGGTTCCCCAATTTTAGAAGACAGTTTTTCACCATTCAGCGACGGAAAAATTAAACATTTTAACGATATTTCGGATAGACTTTCTAGAATTAATTTACAATCGGCATTCACCCTAATCAGATATTGTTGTTTCGGTCCAAATTTAATGTATTTTCTCCGCTCTTCCTCTTTATGGAAGCATCCACACCTTTTGGACAAAATCGATTATATTATTCGCAGTACTCTTACATCCATTTTTAATGTGGCTTTGGACGACAGCGCGTGGCTGCAAGTCACACTACCTATTCAAGGTAGTGTGTAGCTGTTTTGGTGAGCTCGGCGTCCGCAAAATTTCTAGTGTAAGCCTACCGGCGTTCCTATCCTCGGTCCACAGCACCGAAAAGTTAACCACACGAATCTTGGTTCCTGCTCAGGTTGACTCTGAAGTGCCGTGTTTGACCGACGCGGTGAACGCCTGGAAAGTGGCTTACCCGGACACGGTTCAGCTCGAGAACCCGTCTTCCCAGAGACAGTGGGATGAGCCGCTCTGCAGGTTGGTACGGAATAAACTTATTACTAAGTCCACCAATACTGCTGAGCGTGCCCGTCTGCTGGCTGTGGGTTAATGGGAGTCGGGCCTCTGGCTTCAGGTGCTACCGTCACCCAATATAGGCACTATGCTGGGTGACACCACATTCCGGCTCGCTACATGATGGCTTCTGGGCGCTCCTTGCGGAGCTCCACATCGCTGTCAATGCGGTGAAGCAGTCGACTGCCTCGGACACCATGGCCTATCCTGTAGCAAGAGCGCTGGATGGATGGCAAGGCACGTCAGCATTAACGATATAATCCGTCGGGCTCTTGTCTCCGCCGGGGTGCCAGCTGTTTTAGAACCCAATGGCTTGGCACGTGACGATGGAAAGAGGCCCGATGGAATGACCATAATGCCTTGGAAGTTGGGTAGGCCTTTGGTGGGGGATGCAACCTGTGTCGACACCCTCACGCCATCCCATCTTTCTAGCACGGTGGGCTGTGCTGGGGCGGCTGATGCAGGAGCAGAAAACCTCAAACGGCGCTATAACCATAAAATATAACCACCTTATTGGGAGCTATATGTTTGAGCCGTTTGGGGTTGAAACTCTAGGGCCTTGGGGTCCGAGTGCTCATCGAATTTTTCGGAACATCGCCAAGCGGTTGTTTGACTCTTCACGTGACCAGAAGGCTGGCCTATTTTTAGCCCAAAGAATCAGCATTGCCATCCAACGTGGTAATGCTGCCAGCGTTTTGGGCACCTATCCCATTGACAGTGATGCGGACGAATTTTTTGATGCCCAATGAGCTTCTGCCTTTTTCTATATTTTTTCGTATTATATACTTGTATACAGGGTGGCAGGGACATCGACGCGCAAACTGTAACCATGGATTCAGCACATGAGTTTAAACCATGGGGTTTAAACTCATGTGCTGAATCCATGGTTAACCGACCGACGAAAAATTTCGACGCAATGGAGCGTCGAAATTTTTCGTCGGTTATTAAAGAAAAATATTCAGTACATTTTGACCGCGTAGGTATTGCACTTTTCTATGAAACAGATTTTTTTCAGAAGATTTTTTTTGTATTTTGATCAGAAGTCCCAAAATTTCTATAGCAATGGGATCATGTCCCTACCTACAAGATGGCAAAAAGTTATCGAACAAAATGGTACCTACATACCTACTTTAGTTAAATGTAAATAAACTATATTAAAAAATGTTTTGAATTTTCTTAAAAAATGCGAAGAAACTTTTTCCCCAACCTAATATATGTATAGTATATATTAGTGTTAGTTCGATAAATAAAAAATATAAATATCAAATCAAAAAATGTTACTGGGTTTTTCCATTGGGAATTTCTTTTCCAAACAGCCCGGAGTTTGGAAGTTGGCGGTGTGATACCCCCGTGTCTCGGAAAACACGTTATACGGTCCTGCGCCTGATCTGCCTCCGGTCGTGTCGGATTGCCGTGCAACGGACAATGAGAGTAAGGGAAGGGAGAGTGCACCTGTGTCTGCGCACACACTTGTGCACTATAATATTTATTTATTTATTTATTCAAATCTTACCTACAACTACCATTACACAGATCAGCGATCCAATGCGATAGAGAGACCTTATCTCCCGCGCCGAAGGTTGGTCTCCGCTGAGATTGATCGCCATGGCCGAATTTCGGTCTGGAGGACTTATTGGGGTCTAATCATAAACGATGAATAAAGTTAAGTAACGTTTAAACGTCAAAAATGTATGGTTAAACAGTCGCTAATCACTGCTTAACTTTAAGCAACGTTTATGAATAAAGGGGTACCTATTTATTTTACTTTATATAACAATATTAACAACGAACTTTCACACAACAATGATATTATGCAGAATTTACTACAGTAGGTAGTAGGTAGCTTATTACAAGTAACGAAGCTATAGGTAGGTATATAGTAGGTAATATAAATATTACGTAATATCAATCTTGATATTGTTGTCTGTAAAAATGTTGTGTATTTTTTATCTGAAATAAATTAATTGAACTTAATCAATAATTGAGTATTATTCCTACATATGTTTGTGGGATTGGATTGTCAGAAAAATAAAGGTGCAAATTAAATATTTATTCTGAAAATGTTAGATTTTTAACTGGTCTTGTATGTACAAATTAGTTTACACTCATTGTCGTCTTGAAAATAGATTTAGCTTTAATTAAAAAACTTCCCGGCACACTCCGTCAATCGCCATCTTTTGGCCCTCTGGGCAGTTGTCCGGGGCAACTATAACATTCCGCAACGGCGTCAATGATTGTGATAAGGGTGATTTGTTGGAAGAGTTGCTAGACGTTTGAATCAGAGCTGTAGCAGCGTATTGAGACAGCGAATTCACACTAATCTGGAAAAATAATAAACACTTTTATTAAGGTATACAGGGTGTAAGAGATATCGACGCGCAATCAACAAAACCACCAGTATTTAAAAAAAATGTCGGTTATCAACAAACAAAATTTGTTTGTTTTAATAACCGACGAATTTTTACACTTTGGGCTTAGAATTATGTGCAGAATACGAGTACGTGTCGATGGATTACACCGTGTAGTAGGTGTAGCACGACATTGCGAGATAGACTGAAAATGTCATGTAAAAAAAATATCAATATTGGTTCAGCCGTTTGGGAGCTACGATGGCGCAGACAGACACACAGATACACACGTTAAACTTATAACACCTTCACACCCTCTGTTTCTGTCGGGGGTTAAAAAGTATACATTTGGAAAGTTCACAGGAAAATCAGTAACCAAAACAAAAGCAGTACGACGTGCTGTTAATAACATTGGCGGGAAAAGTTTTAGCTGCTTATCGAATTGGACTTGGATTAAAACCTCAATGGGCGAACTGCTGACACTTCACGTAGTCATGACAATACAAAACAATGTTTGGAATACTTTCAAGCTTGACAAGACTTCTAAAACGACATGAACATCAACTGTCAAAAATTTTAAAGGAGTCTTGGGAATTTATATTAAACTTAAAAACATTAGTATCTACAATATGGTTCATGTTCCTGTATTACTCGTTTAGTGTAGTTGAAATGCTAAGAAGTGTTAGTTTGGAAAAAGTAAGTAGAAATATGAGTACACTTACACCAACAATCAATATAATGAACGTGACATAGACGAACTTTTGATCTACCATCTTTGTTGAATTTTTTGAATAATTTTGAATCAAGTGTTTCACGTTTGCTTCGCTGCAGATAAATGATACAGAAGTGGTGTCAAATGCAAGAAATACTACACTCAGGCATAATTCACCAGAGTAAGTACCCATTGTTGTACAAATTAATAATAGATCTTCTAAAAATAATTAACACATATAAAATATCATTATGGTTGTTAGTGTTAAAGGAATAAATTGCAGTTTTCCTTATCCCCTGCCCAACCTTGTGTCATCGAAGGAAATTACCTATAATGATAAGAATCCACTTGTGTAGATGACTTATTGATATTGAGTGTTAGTAATAAGGAAAATCTAGTTAAGTCGCAATAGGGAATGGAAAATATACCTACTGGCTTTTCCTCTTCGTACCTGCAAATCATAAGGACTACTCAGTACTCTTGATATAGTATTTATTAATGATAAACTAAGCATCGGTTTTATGAAAAAAATTCAAGCAAAAGTGTCGAGTATTTTTAAGGAAAATTTAAAAATTTCCGTCGATATAATGCAATCAATACTTAGTAGGTAGAGTTACTTGATGGAACAGGGTTTTATGATGATAGCGTGTTAAAAGTTATCACGAACACTACCTACCCACACTACCCACACGAAATTATGTTTTGAGTTCTCGGTTTTCATTCCCTTCCGTTGATCAATTTTATATTTTATGGTTACAGCTCGTCTTTGAACAGCCATAAGTAGGTAATTGATGAGGAGACAGGTGAGTACCTAATTCGTCAGTTTGTAATGTAAGCAATTGCATTTCCCCCAGCATTGTCACACCCCATAGAAGAAGATTCAGGCCAGCAAGGAGCATATTCGAACAATATTGTATCACTATCAAACCGAAACTATTCAGGAGCAGTTCACTGTCCGATCTGACCCCGAATTCAAGTGATTTCAGTGAGTGATCTATTTGTTAGTATTGCCATGATTTATTTTGAGTTACTTTTGAGGAAGTAGGTAGCTAACTAGGTAAATAAGGAAGGAAAATAATATAATATAAATCTACCTTTTCTGCAACTAAGTATTACCTACCTACAAATGTAAACGAGACGCAATCGCAATTGTAATTGACGCCATTAGCACACTTGTGATTTATACAGGGCGAGTCTGAATGGGTCAGTATAGAACTGTATAATATAGAGTTTCTTGTCATTTACGTTAAAGTAACTCAAAACGGTGAAGGAAAACATCGTGAGGAAACCGGCATGTCCTAGAACCGAAAATTCGAAGACATGTGACATCTACCAACCCGCGCTGGGCCCGCGTGGTGGATTACATCCCACTCTCTCTCGAAGAGAGGAGGCCTGTGTCCCAGCAGTGGGAACATTAAAGGCTGATTATGTGTTATGTAATTAATATTTAAACAGAAAATCTTAACGTTTTAATGCTGTTTCCAATATTTAAAAGAAAATATTAAGTTACGAATACTTCCTTTGTTAAAAGACTTGTGACGTTATACTTAAAACAAGAAACATAAAAGGCAAGGTTAAGTACAAAGTACCTAATAAATCTTTAATTCCACACCGCGAAATGATGGAGATAATATGCAGAACAGTTCGGGGAATTAAGAAAGGTCTTTGAAAGTAAGGACACCTTGAGTAGATGAATTTCTCGGGAATATAACGCCTAGAGTCAACTAGTGATTTCCTGATTTAACATATCTTGAATTATTAAAAACATAAGCTAGCAAGCAAGCAAACAAAAGAGGAACTTTGTCGTAATATTTCACTAATACCTTTCCAGCGTTAGACTACTTCAAGAAAAGAGTAAAAGAAGAAAAGAAACGAAAAGACTCATATTACAATTGTTCTGGCGACGCTGACACAAAACATCGTAGAAAACATACCGAACCATTAATGTCGTGGAACTTTAAAGGAAAGTAAGTAATAAATCATGGAGTTTCCTTCCACGTACTCGTATAACCCGTCATCCTTCAAAGCAAGAGCGAATAGGCATCTTCTGGGCTTGCTAGTTCCATGATAGACCTAATCCATCGCTTTCCACGAGGCGAGATCGAGGAGAAGAATTGGCCCATCAAATAAAATAAAAATATATATAAATGGTAACAATAACAAATATAAAGCCGATAATGACTACAGTACTTTTAAGTAGGTATAGGATAATCATTCTTTCTTTCGTTTATCATTCAAAACTATATCACCAGAAAGCCGAAAAAGAAATCCGAAATGTCTCCTGAATCTTATGCGAGCAAGTTTGCCGTCGAGTACTTAAACGGTTTTCAGAAAGACAGTGACCCAAACCCTTCGTCTTGCGCAGACAATTCCAGGTAAACAACGTTTATGAAAACACTCCTATTTATAGCACTGACGAACCAGGAGTTCCCGATCGAAACAGTAAAAAGTGAATATGTAACAAAGCTCTTCTTCATTTATTTTCCAGTATTGATAGCAATGACCAATCGGGCCTTCAGAAAGGAGCTGCTTTTCCTTTCAAGTCGACCCCAAGCGGTAACCTGAAAGTGCAGTCGAATCAAGTAAATGACCCACTATCTTTTTTGATGTTGTTAGTTTTTATGGTTATTTAATGTTTGTTTCGATTTCTTAGGTAGTGTTTCAATCATCCACGGTTGGTGTATTACTAGCGGATCCCACTCAAGCTAAGGTGAAGGTAAAATTTGAAGGGAAAGCAGCAGGCGAACCTGATGATGAAACGTCACAAAACTATGTTAGTATCTCTCCTTAAATTGCTGCTAATTGCTTTTAATAACTTAAATCTAGATAACCCATTGTTTTCTTTGGTGTTAAGGACCATGATGTAGATTCTGAACCACAACTACAATTTAAAACTAGAGAAACAACCAACGCGAATATTCAAGTAAAAAGTACTTTAGCCGATCGGACCGTGAAACCGAAACCGCCATGTGCTAGAGAAGATAAGGGCAAAGACTTGGTCAGTCTCGGGTATGCGGTGGCAGAGCCCATAGATTGGACGCGAGTGCAGCTTCCTAAGAAACAAGACCTATTTCAAGAGTTTTATCGCAGAATTCATAATTACATGTAAGCCTCAACTCATTGCAATAATAAAAGTTTGTTATCTACATATGTCTACAAAATCAAGAAAAATCCCCAATTGTATGAACCCGGATATGCCCCGGTTATCATCAACCAATTTTGTCAATGTCATGTCTACGACGTAATACATGATACCTGTGCCCCGTATGCATACAATATTCCTTAGTGCGATTGTGTACATATTTAATCAGATAAAGCTACTCGTAATGTATTTTATCTAACACTTTATTGATTTTATTAGGTACCTACTTATGTAGAAACAGCAACTCGTGCCAAGTGCCAATCCCTGTTTGTTGCAATAAAGATTATGATTTCCAGAAACACTGACACCGTTGTACATATCGGCGATGAGGAGTTTCACTGCCACTACATAGTGTTGCAAGTTTACTCATCTTTCTTTGACATGAACCCACACAGAGAAATTGAGTTGCCTACTGTAAGATAAATATTCATAATATTTTTCTTAATACCTTCTTACGTAATGAAATGTTTTAAATTACAAAGTATTATCAATTTACAGGCTAACGTTTCACCTGAAGCTTTTCAGACCATCTACGAATGGATGATATTTAATGGAAATGAAAGTAATAAACTCCTAAAGAGAGAGAATATCTTAGATTTATTTTATGCTGCGCAGTATCTGGCTATTAAAGGTAATTTGGTCAAAGATCATCTTCAGTTGATGTTAGATTACAGACAAATTCACCACAGACAAATTCTTCGACAGATCTAGAAGACCAATGTTGGTCTTTTATTGTGAATGAGGCCCTCTTTTCTGAAGATACAGCATTCGCTTTATTCAGGGAAGCAAGAAAAAAGGGAATGACACCTGTAATGGATTTAATGGTAAACAAGTTTATAGCAAAATCATTTCACATGAAACAATTGAGTCAATGTCTATAATAGTTTATTATTTCTAGGTCCCTCGTGTGATGAGGTTTTTCCTACCTTTAGTCGCGTCGAAAGACTTTATCGATTTGGAAACAGACGAGTTAATGATATTTCTGAAATCAAACTACATATCTGTTACAAGGTATACTATTAACTTCTGTATTTATGTAGATTAGCTGCTGTAACAGACCATGTTCGCAACACCACACTGCATTTCGAAACACATGTTACTGACGTGCTCAAAAAGCCGCTATGCTATAGTAGGACTGGACTGACGACGTCTGCCGGCCGTTTACCCGATAAGCTGTGGGCCAACATAACCACTACGTTTAGCCCTGACGCAGCCAGAAAGCGTCGCGGCAGACCCCGTAGAAGATGGCAGGACGATCTAGAGAAAATAAACAACCACAGAGGTCCACTTTAGCCCTGGATCGATAGAGCTGGAAGGCATGGGGATAGGCCTTTGCCCAGCAATGAGATGATACAGGCTAACTGTTACTTGCTCGTCTATATCACCATTACCACCTTCATGGTTTTCATTATCAACCTTAGCAATAGAAGACTCTATCCTAATACAATACCACAACAATGATCGTTATTAGGTAAACATTATATTTATTTATTCCTTTAGATCCACACTTACTATATGTATACGATAAGATAAATATTATAATTGAAAGGATCGTGATGTATTTGTGTTAATTGATAGAAATATTTATGACGTAGATACATGCAATGTGTGGGCTTCGGTAGTTTTCCGATTTGCATCATTATAAATTACCCAATGTCACGCCTGATATCTGATATCCGCTACCTAACGTCTACAGGTTCCTAAGCATGCTCTGACGTATTAAGATCACTTTGCACGGACGACCCCGACCCGGAGCCGTGTGGGTGGAGTTTAGGCAGCTATAAAGTTCAATGTAGTGTAGCACAGCTCGGGGAGCCTTCCGGGAGCCGGCCCATCCGGGTTTCGTTTTCATGTACGAATGCTTATAAAAATTGCCCGAAATATACCCTAAAGATTACATTTTAACAATGTATAATGTCTACATTCTGACTTTTAAGCAATAGATATTTCTATACAAATCCTCCATTTGAAGTCCAAAAGTGATCTATCTATCGTGTTAAACTGCACGTCCGCACCTAGATTGCAATGTACTTAGTTCTATCCGTTAACGATTCAATCAAGTTTTTACTATCACTGCAATTTACCCACGATAGATAGGTGCCACTTTTTCCCAAGAAGCAGTCCTGACACTTCTAACTATATTGGGTGAACCTATTACAGGTTTAGCCTTGAGAAAATTGCACAAACTAAACCCATTTCGTTTTCTGGCAAGTTTTCCTATCATGATCAATTAGTACCTCCTATTAACACTCAATTTGTTTTAGCATCTCCTTGAATGTTCCTAGATCATTTTGCTAACCGACACGATAATCGGACATTGTTAGTGAATGACGAATGAGAGGAACCCAAATCATAAACATTGCAATAGGTATTCCAATGTTCCAATATTCTTCTCCTTTTCTCGTGTGTCAACGAGCTATACAAACATAGCGTGGTATATAGTAATATTAGCTAATTACCAAGGTTGGTAGCGAATTAGTGATGGTGACTGGTCAAGGTACCTACGTACTTGAGCGTCACCACACTGGATTTTAAAAAATACGTGCTCATTCACTTGCTGAATCAGCTTTCAAAATCATTACACCAAACCTGTTTGATTTCGCTTCGGGAAGTTTGTTTTCGCCATTGTAATCAACCTTCATTGCATTTATAATGTCAATCCACTCACTGGTCTCTTTAATCCAGTAGGCTACGGTGAAAGTGGTCCGGCTTTGTGAGTTTACTTTTACTTGTATCCATATCCCTTTATTGATAATGTATACCTATCTATTGTTAGTAGCTAATGTATTACTGTCGAAACTATTCAACATAGACTAATGAGATTCCAAATATATTTGCTTGTTCCATCTGTACTCAATACTTTTGTTGCATTCCACATGTAGGTAAACTTATATGAACCCTGATATCACATCCCTTAGATCATACGAACCCTGTCGGGCACAGCAAAATAAGTGAGTTAGGAGAGAGGAAACATTAATTGTTAATTTTATAACATTACTTATCAAGCTACTACTATATTACAATACTGATGTAGATATTATATGAGATAAACTACTTAATAGCTTTAATATAAAATATAAATAGGTATCTATTGAGAGATGTAATAATAATTAGTAAATAAATACAATTTTAAGTCTCGAGTACTTAAGTTATGACTTTATGAGTCTATCACTTAGTTAGATATTCGTTTACCGAGTAGTAGCTTTTATTTAGCAAAAACTGTCGTAAGTTTTTTTAGAAATATGTAAATTTTCTCTTCTTTTTTTATTGGTGCGGGTAGTTTATTATATAATTTAATGGACATTACATAGGGACTTTTAGAGTGCATGTTTAGTCGAGAACTTGGTAAGTTTAGTCTAGATCGGTGTCTGAGTAGATACTTAGCGTGTCTGAATGTCTTCACGTTTTGAATAAAATTCTTGATGTTTTCGGACGAATTTGCATGTTTCTAAAATGTATATACAGGGACGGGTTAAAATATTATGTTTTTGAAAGAATCTAGGAAACAATCTAGCAATGTAGTTTCTTTGAGTTCTTTAACAGTATACTTAGCATTACTTTGCTTATAATCAGTAGTTTATAAGCAAGCTTAAGTTTGCCGCGGCATCAACCGTGTTGCGGTCGGAAATTATCGCACGGAAACCTACTACCGGTATAAAAGTATCCTGAGTCCTAACCCCCAGGTCATGGTTTATCCGTCTGCCAAATCCGTTTATTCGTCCAGCCGTTGAGTATGAATAGACAGAGTTTCCCATTTATATAAAGTTAAATTTTATTATACAAAAGCTTATCTTTTTCAGCGAGATAGAGGTCCTGATGGCTGGCGTGCGATGGCTCTACGGTGACTGGAAATCGCGCCGGCGGTTTGCAGTGGAAGTGATGCGCTGCGTCCGGTTCGGCCTCATCTCGCCGTGGCAGCTCGTGGACATCAAACGTAACCCCGACAACGCAGAGGTACTGGATATCGTCAACGAGCCTGAAGTACAGCAAATGGTTGATGACGGACTTGCGTGAGTTTTCTCTCATGTCAAAAAAATTATGTAATAGCACTTGGCCAATGAGCATTCAAATTATCTGAGATTCGGGCTTTTGTGTTTTTTTGATCTTCCTTTATTTTTATAATCATCCAGACTATAAAAATAGAGGAAGAACAAAAAACGATTCGACGGTTTATGACGTCAGTGAGCAAATTAACCACAATTGTTGGTTGAGTGTTTTACAAAACAAACATTTTTGTCATAAAATTAACTATAATTGAATGCAAGTAAATTCCACGAAACATATGAAATCAATATTGGTATTTCGTATGCTGACGCGGACATCTCCACTATAGGTGATTCCCCATAGGATACAGACATAATTCATATACCTTTTGTGTATGCATATTTTTGCCATATTCATGTAAATAATATTAAGCAATTACACAATTACTTCAGTAGCAGTTCTATTGATTCGTGACGTTAAATTTTAAATATATGACAGTATAATAGATACTGTTATTGCATTCCATAGCTACTTCTACAGCACAGCAAACATTATAAATAATTATATTATTCACTTAATCATCAAGAATAAATCATTCACAAAGCAGAAATATTACTTATTATCTTAGCATAGTAACAAAACGCCAACGTAGTAGAGGAATTTCTTTGTAGGAAAATAATTTCACAGTTTGTTCCAAGCAATGCGTTCCGTTTAACTTTTATCTAAATATCTTCTTTATTTATTATTATTTTTAGCCTGTGTTATCCAGTGTCGGGCAAAAGCCACCTTTTCCCCTTTTTACTCCTTTTCAGTCCTTTCTAGGACCAATTCTGTCTATAAATAGTAGATATTTACAGACAGGATTGGTCCACACAAGCTCAAGATATTTAAAAATGCATATGTAGATATTTTTATACATATATTATACCGCCTCATCTGTTAGGCAAGCTTATTAATTTCGGTCACAATAGAAAAACTTATTGTACGAGTATCTCCGTCTTTAGTGATAGTTAAGTTCATATAAAAATATCTACTTGTACGTTTTAAAATGACCTTTCTTATCCACAGTTATGTAATAATAAAATATTGGTATGGCAACAATTCTAAGAACTATTATCACTGGATCGATGTCCTTGGGCTGTCGGAACCCGCTGAGAGAAACTGGATCGGCGAGGAAAAGGTGCAACATGATTACCTACATGATTACCTAAGTAAAATTTATGGAGACAAAACTAATAATGAAGAACATGATGTGTACAATAACAATGGCTTTATGGCTAAGTAATTGTTGGTTGTTCACCTGTGCAAAGCTATCATCAAGTTGTAGGTATAATATAGGAGGATAATAAACAACAAATATTAGAACAATACCTAGACATATTTCATCGCACAAAACATTATGACCTCATAGCTAAAACGATCTCGAAATTAATAATAGTAAATGATGCATTCTAAAATGTGACTTTGTTGTAGAATCATGTAACTTACAAAGAGTTCCTGAATTATTTGGAACAGTTCATGGTCCCCAAAGACCAGATGTACCAACAGATGGCCATGATGCAACCGCCCAGGAGAAACGATGATAACATACCAGGTACACAGTTACACACGACCTCCGTAGGGTATATTAGTATTTGCATATGGTGTCCTCATGGCTAACTAGGCTGTTTGTAAGTACCTACTATACCTCGAGTGTTCAGGACCTGTTGTAGTGTCCTGAATAGTTGTGTAGGTACTTATCGCCACTGCTTCTTTGGTCTAATGGTGCGATCCAGGGTCCGATGTTCCTGTCTGGCAGTGTTATTGGGTTTTTCAGAGAATCCAACCGGAGGATTGTGCTCTGTTTATGGCAATAGGCTCACCTTTTAATACTTGGTTAAATGTGGGTATATTATCTTCCACTTCTACCTACCCGGTAGTGCATGACTATACAGGATGAAATTGGATAGGTGCGCCAAATGAAAATATATATTTCAACGTGTTATAAAGTAAATTTAGATCATGTCATTAGGGAAAGGGATGCGCATACGTGCGCGTAGTACTGTGGCGTATGTAAACGATTTGGCAACGTCGCGCGTCGTAGTGTCGCGCGCCCTTTTTTTTTAGGAACGGTCAGCTTTAGGTAAATACCGCTAGTTTAACGCGTTGCCAACTTGTTTCATGTTATGAATTCTGCGATGAATGGGTTGCTTATAGAGCGCGCGCTAAAATTGATAGGTACCTTAATTTTCTTATTTGCATAGATAATGTTGAAAAAAAAAATGTTTACTTGACCGACGATAATTCTTGTCTACATGTCAACGTAACTTAGTAAGGCAATAACTGCACTATCTATCTAATTGACAAATACACGATTTTTTTCAAGAATTTAGATTTGTGAAATGAAAATTTGCTGCACTTTCTATTTCGATTTGGCGCACGTTTTCAATGTCATCCCTGTATAAAACGTCATACTTAATCTGGAACCACAGCATTCGCGTTCGTTTAAATTTTTTGCGGTGCTTGTGCCAATCGTAACTTGCTAAGACAAAAATAGAATTAAAATGCGAAATAAAATTCTCAGTAATTGCACAACAATATACTATTTTAAATACGTGTCTCATCATCTATGGTTAGTTTAATAGCCCGTACCCCAGCACGCTTATTGCATAACACACTATCAATCACAATAAGAATCATTTTGAAGGATAGGTAATGCTAATCCATTGTTACATAATGTTCAAAGAAATTGTTTGTTCAACAACGTAAATAACGCAATGAATGTTGTTGAACTGTCAAAATAACGCAATGAATGTTGTTGAACTGTCAAAATAACGCAATGAATGTTGTTGAACTGTCAAAATAACGCAATGAATGTTGTTGAACTGTCAAAATAACGCAATGAATGTTGTTGAACTGTCAAAATAACGCAATGAATGTTGTTGAACTGTCAAAATAACGCAATGAATGTTGTTGAACTGTCAAAATAACGCAATGAATGTTGTTGAACTGTCAAAATAACGCAATTAATGTTGTTGAACTGTCAAAATGAAACCCATTGCTAGGTACTGATAGTGTGTTACGCAATTACTCCGCCAAAAATATTCGAGGACCCGGCGAAATTGTTAGGAAAAATAACAATAGATTGTTTCAGACTGATTTTCCTTTCAAAGCCGCCTACGTTTTCTGCATCAGCAAATACACAATAGAAGTATTTGTTGTAATAAGTATTTATACGGGGGAGCAGTGGTGATTAACCCCACCAATCAAAACGATATAGTTCTACAAATAAAATGACTTCATTGCAACTATCACAATCAGCGATCAACAGAAATATTCGCGCCGTGGCCCAGTGGTAACGACCGCCACTTACTAGTTGTAGGTCGTAGGTTCGAACCCGGACAGGTGCTTTACATTTTGTAAATTATTTCATCACCACTGCTCTCCAAAACGGTGAAGGAAAACATCGTGAGGAAACCGGCATGTCGTAGAACCAAACATTCGAAGACATTTGACATCTGCCAACTCGCACTGGGCCCGCGTGGTGGATAACGGCCCACTCCCTCTCACTGAGAGGAGGCTGTATCCGCGCAGTGGGCACATTATCGGCTGATTATGCTTATGCTTAGTATTTATATATCATCAGGCAGTATGCGAGGCATGGATAGCGAGAAAATGGAAATGCGGAGACCTAAAATGGACTTTCCACTGCCAGCCACACTGAAAGGGCTTACTGGTGACAAGGATAAATCCTTCCCGACGATGAGCGAATTTTTTGAGCATCGAAGAAAGGTGTGTAGTTAATTATTTTTTTATAAAACCAACAAAAGACATCGATGCGCCACTCCTGTTTTTTTTTTATTTCCCGCGACATTTTTCTATCTTTTTAATTTTTTTTTTTTTGGCCTAGTATCATGTGAGGTAACAGAGCGCGTCGTGGGTGGTGTTGGTGAGGTAAAAAGGTACCTTTATACTTATTTACCGCTCCACCACCTTATTTCTATCTGCCATGTTTTACCTCTGTCTAACCCTTTTGGGATTACAGGCATGATGTTATGTTACCTATGTTGTTATTTACTAACAAATTATATTGTAGGCTCAAGAAGGCCAGCCATCAGTTTGTCCATCGGCTAGATCGCCAACATCGCTGGACCAGGACACGTCCATGCAGATACCCACCATAGCTGAATCAAGAATGAGAGCGCCCGAACTAGCTTGTAAACACCAAAAGCAATTCGAGGTATTTTCACCATCATTCTCTTCTCCTTATCCCAATTTATTTGTGATCGGCATGACAAGACATGTCATCATCTTTTTCCATACTTTTCTATTAGTTGTCATCTCAGTTTACCCCCTTTCTAGCCAAATCATCTTACACACAGTTTCCTTGTTCACAGTTCTTCCTTTCATCCATCGATCGTTTCTTTGGTCTTCCCCTGGCCTTATAGCCATCTTCATTCATACTCGAGAAACTTTCCTCACGATATTTTTCTCATTCGAATTCGAGGTATTTTTTAATGAAATCAAAGATAGTAGGTATACTTTTTAAAAACGTGATTATTTATTTTTGGTTTTTATAAACGATTATAGGAACAAAGGAAACAACTAGAGATACAGAAGCAACAATTGGAGCTGGCTCAGCAACAACGCCGCAAACAGATCCAACAGATTCACATGTGCACCATTGAACAAGATCATGTAACATTTATTGTAATATTTTTTTTACTATTTCTATTTCTTTTGTCTTTTTTCATTTTGGTGCTTAAAACAGTTAAAACAAATATACAAAGAATTGAAAGGGGACGGAATCAAAGCTCAGAATTCATCCACAAATCCCGTTATTCTCTAACAAATGAATTGTTGTAAAACTATTGTTAAAATATGTACAAAGCATCAATCAGACATAATGTAAAGCATAAAGCAGTACTTTTTGATAGGCGTGACAATTTGTAAGAAACTAATTTTCTTGTAAATAATTCACATTTGCCAACAGCCCTCATCCAAGAACGAACATAATATGTACGATCCACCAGAGAAGGATTCTGCTGAAGACCTGAACACAACCAACAGTGAGTCTAGCAGCACAGCGGAGACCAGCCTGACTGAAAAAGTATGTGAATTAAGCATTTTGGCCGCAAATTCGTAATGACGCTTGAGCTTGCTGCCGTGAAGCATTGAAGCTGCTTATGTATTGCAGTGGAGGTTTTCGCCACTCCGAATTTACGGCCTTAGATAGATTTTATAATAAGTAATCTTTATGATTGAAGTCGAGAACAAAAAAGATCATTATGATAAATTGGGTTGAATACAATAATTTGAACACAGTATGTAATAATCTCCCGTTCAGTTTTCAGAATTATGTTTATAAAACATTGCATTCGAATGCACTAACGCGAAAGCCATAAAGATTAAAATAAAATCTGTTTCTATTATCGATACTCTATGAATCCGTTATATTGGATATCTGCGTACAATAGTAGATACATTTCTATACGTGTGACCTAAGTAGTATATTATTGCACGTGCGCTCGGGCACCTATGTCACACATATCGTATACTATTTTATAGCTCGTGTGACCTAAACCTGCACTTAAGCCCACACTTTTCAGTCTCTTTTTACACAGAAAAGCGTGACTTAAGTGCTGATTTAAGTCACACTGTGCTTTAGATATATATTTTAATTGTAGGACATAATTGGTCGCAAAACCATCAACTTCGGATGAGTTATATTCACGTAAATATTTATTACAGATAGTTAATTGATTTCCGCAGAATCAGTACGCAATGAGAAGATCAGAGAAGAGGCACAGTGTGGCAGCCTCATACCTGGCTGCAGCCACTGCTGCTTTGTCGGGATCTAGAAGGCAGGTTTCATAGTTTTTTTTTTGTGTTCATTGAAAATCTCCGTACAAGGAAAGTTTTAAAAAGGAGGAAAACAAGATTGCAGTCAGACATACCATAAAAATTCAAACCTATGTTTTAAATAATTTACATACTAATGTATTATGGCGGCATGTGTCCTAAATTAAAAATATCTGTAACATCCTTCATTCACATTTTATGCAAATGAAGATACTTACTTACTTTCAAGACATACAATATCCAAACTGAACGATATTACCCGACTAGAAACTAGCAATTAAAGTGTTAGTTCATCCCACAGTCCAACATCAGGTCCTCGGACGCAAGCTCCGACAATCGCATCCCGGTCAGAGGCGATGCCACGGAGCAACGCGCCCATGTCGCAGAACAACATCGGAAGCCCACAGATATCGCTCTTCAACCAGTCCAAAGAGTCACTTGCCAAGATGAACATGTGAGCCTAGTTAAAAATGTACAATATTTTTTTTTGGCGGATACACGTTGCTTCTATCATCGGCGCGTGTCGCTTGTGTGTATGCACACTTAGTTAGTTTGTCAATTAACTTATAGATAATAGGGACAGACTCCCTAACGATCATTAACCCAAGCATGCACGTGCCAAAGGTCTCATGTATTCAACTGAAAAGGGTGGTCTTGAGTATGTTATGTGTTCTCAATCCACTCTCCATATAAGTACTATCAATTTGCATCCAAGTAAATATATTGCTATGATTTCCATTTCAGGAACAAGTTATCGACGTCCATACTGGGTCCTTCAAACAAGAACTACATCGCTGAAGGGTCCTTGTTCAACTGGGACAGGGAGACTGTTTTAGTTTTCGGTGGAATTGATCTCCTCACACCATATGGATTCGGAGGAAACACTGGAAAATATATGTATAGGTGAGATCGTTGAAGGAAGGAAGGAACTGCAGATCTTTATTTTACTAAACATTTTCGATCACCTAATTCAGTCTCGTTTTCTTATAACTAAGCTTTGAAATAAATGCACGACACATCTCATTCGGGGTGAAAATTATTTTCCCATAATTCCTATTATTCTTAATAATCGATTCAACGTCGTTTTAGGTTCGACCCAGTGACCAACGCTTGGGACTATGTGGGAGATCTGCCGGAGCCAAGACATCACCACTCGGTTGGCTTTCTGAGGGGCCGGGTGTATCTTGTCGGTAAGGAATTATTTCTTTAAGCCCTGTTGTTACAACCTTATTATGGCTGCAAGTTTATAGGAAAATTTAACTTTAAAAGCTCCCACGATCTGATAATTTTCTGTTGTAATTGTGATAATAATTGTGTTTTATAAGCTGGGAGCTGCGATCAGCTTCTTTCATTATGTTCTTCATTCAAATGCTTAACCATTTATTTGTCTACAAGGAGGTGCAGATCCCCGTGACGATGACATCCGGGGCAAGTCAGCAGTAGTGTCCACTGTATGGAGCTTCGAGCCTGTGTCACGCTCCTGGTACAGCGAGAGCGGTCTCATGACGCCCCGAAAGAACTTCGGACTGGTTGTCCACCGAATGGCCATGTATGCCATCGGTGGGCTAGATAAGAAGGGCAGGTATGTATCTTGTTGTTGAAAGATTGAGAGGTGACACTTGCAAACAGTTCGATTGATCTCATGAAAATAGTTTATCGTGTAGGTTCATAACATTAAAATAATATCTGTGAGGTAAAAGGCAGAGAAGACGCTATATAACAGTCAAGGGATTGGAAAGAGAGCAGATATTATGCGACCGATTATCCTGGGTACTATGGCTTGATCTACTAACTACGTTCTACTTTTAGGGTTCTCCGTTCAGTGGAAAAGTTCGATCCTAAGACGGGTTCATGGAGTGAGGTGCGCTCGATGAGCGTGTGTCGCACGGCCGTTGCCTGTGCGAAGTACCGCGAGTACATCTGGGTGGCTGGTGGCATGACCGGCGACAAGAAGAAGCCCGTCTGCAAGACAGTCGAGTGCTACAATTCTAAGACTAATGAGTAAGCTATGATGTCTACACCTCTTTATAGTTACTTCACGGCTAAATAAATACATATATGAATCGAGAAAAGATATAATTCCTACAAAACTGCTCTCCTTTTATCTGCCGCTGTATAGGTCTCTTCTATAAGCCACGACGCACGCTAATATTATTTCCCACTGCTTTTAGGTTATTAGACCATAAAATGGAAAACGGAACCTATATTTTTTATAACGGTATACATTTATTGGTATAATACTGTTCTGAATTTCTTAAATAAGACTCCCCAGATCTGGCATTCATCCAAGATGAACTAATAATTGTATTTCTATCAAAATATGACTAAATGCAGGTGGACAGAAATACACAGTCTGCGGTTCCCCAGATGTTTCTCCACGATGTTTGCAATGAACGATAAATTGTACATTGTCGGCGGAGCTGGCAAGATTTCGGATAAGGTTAGTTGGTGTTTAGAAAGTGAATATAGGAGTACAATATTAGTTCCCTCGAATAAAAATGCTAATACTTACTACTCTAGAAATGACTAAGGAATAGTTTCCAGTGGATTTGCAGGAACATCAAACCTGCATTCAGATCTAAGTGATGATTAAGTACTGCCCGCTGACTTTGATAGAAAGGAAACAGAAATACCAAAGGCTCCTCGACGAGGAAAACACAATATAATTATTAATAAACATAGATAATTTTTAGGAAAATACGGTAACCAGCGTGGGTGCGATAGATGTGTGGGACTGGAAGCTGCGCAAGTGGAAGCAAGAGACGGAGATGTCGATGCCCAGACATGGACACGCACTGGCCTATCTCGGCACACAGCTCATCATCATCGGTACGTAAGCTCTTTGTTATCAAAAGCCTGTAAAGGTCTGGGTATATGCATATATCTTAAAGCCAAGTGAAGCCACAACGGTGAGAAAGAGGATTTGTGATCTGATACTCTAACGTTTAACTATTATAGAACTGAATAAAATGAGACTGTCCTGGAAGTATTTAATAAAAACGAGATTGAAGTTTGAATATCATCTAAGACAAACCTGCTCAAAACAAATGTTAAAATCGTATAAATGGCCGTTCATCTTCAGCACACGTATAATTTTTTTTGACCAGTTTTTATTTCAATGATGATCGATGGATGGCGTCATTGCCAGGCCATTAGCGATAATAGACTCGTTACAATCAGCAAAACATAACGATCAACAAATAGTACTCAAGAAAATTGGTGGCTTTTTGTTGATATAGAGATTAACAAATTTCGAAATTTACGCTACGTAAATATCCGAGGGCAATATTGCTCGTAGAACAGATGGCCGATGGGTCCGAAAGGTTCTGGAGTAGCGAACTAGCGACCGCGTACCGGAAGACGTAACGTTGGAAGGCCTCCCACAAGCTGGACCGACAACCTTGTGAAGGCCGCAGGAACCCGTTGGATGCGAGAAGCACAGAACCGGTCGAAGTGGAGGTGCTTGAGGAAGGCTCACGTCCAGCAGTGGAAGTCTTTGGGCTGAAATGATAATGATGATGATGAAATTATCCGGCAAAAAAAGACTATCCGTTCCATTCTTTCCGTATTTGCGTAATAGTAAGCACTATTTTTTGAAGTTAAGATTCATAGCAGGTAAAACATATTTTCATAAACATGACTAGTTGCTAGAAAGAATTTCGTTTTCAACTAGGTCATACATGATTGTTGGAACTGCTAAAAAAGTGATGACTAGGCGGTAGAGTTATTGTGAGCAAACCGGATTATTGGAAGTAAACCATACATAAGTACATTTTTTCCTTGTCTACTTAAGTATGTAGGTAATATTTCTGCATTATGTTATCAGCATTTTTGGCCTAAAAGAATTATGATCGGTCAATTGATATAGGTACATACTGCATTAGATGCAATCTAAATATGCGGTGCGGATGAATGTTTTTGACGCTATATTTTAGTTTGTGAAACACTAAAATAACTAAATTATATCCTAAGTTAACTAAAACTTAGTTAAGTTAGCATATAATTTTGTTATTTTAGTGTTAGCTTGTACTTAAATTGTAATTATTAGTCCAATATGCGTCTAAAAAAATTATGTTATCATGCTCACGATAAGCCAAAAAGTATCGAACAGTAAAAAATATGCCAGATAAAGGGTTCCCAACATTTATGTGTCAACTACAAACACGGTTTCTCTTTAACAGGTCCTAGTTTATCTGATGCTAGCTCCTGATGATGATGAATACTTCGTCTCATTGATATTTCAAATTGATAGCTTGAAGTTATCCTGTCATCAATGAATCTCACTTTTGCAGTGAATGACACTTTATCACCGCCATACATCTTCTTATCAATGACTAGCTTCTGTATATCGTGAAATTTCTTGTACCCCGACACACCCCGTTGCATCGCATCGTTGGGGCTATTTGCTCGGCTCCTAAGGGTCCTGTCGTGATTAAATAGCCTTTCTTAAGAATTGAGCTATCAAAAGCAAAAAGATTTTTTCAAATCCGACTGTTCCAGAGATTAGCGCGTTCAAAGAAACAACCTCTTCATCTTTATTGTTAGTATAGATAAAACAGTCTCGTGATCTAGCTTTGACTGTTTTTACTGGATTATTTTTTCTAGAATGATAATAAACTCAAAAGAAATGTCTTCCACTTCTAAGCAGTAGGTCGTTTTAGTAAGTAAATTCTGCGGAACTGTAACGATAATCCTGTAATAGGTAGTTTGTTTAGCAACTATTATTTATGAGGCAGGGGTTGAAGACATGTGATGGGGAGTTTATTGTGCCAATTCTTCTTTAGTAGTTGTTAAGGGCGTGCAGTAGGCAGTTGAATAAAAGTCAAGTCTGCTTATAGTAGGTACTCACAATTGTATTAGGCAACACACATACAACACAGGAAACAGTCAGAAGGAGAATAGTTTAGATTATAACAGGCACACACAGTCACAATAGTCACAGCACAATATAAATATGAATTCAAATTACCCAAGAAAATTAATACATGTATGTCTCGGCCATGACAGAAAATTGGCTTTTTAAACAGCGCTACTAGTTGCGTATTTCTAAACTAGGTATGTGGTAGGAGTGAAACCTACACTTCTTTCCAGCGAAAGCACTAGGAAGTTGTTTAGGGCGGGCGTTTTGGGGGACTGTTTTATGTAATTTTGACGTTCGAAAAGTGCCGATTTTCAGCCTAATTTAAATAAATGATATTTGATATTTATGTGAGTCATGTCCAATTTATGTAGGTAGTAGCAATTAGAACTGCCAAATGCACTAAGGCCTGATTTTTCCAACGCCAGATAATTTTATCCAAGGAATAATTTTGAATTTTTGACAGTTCTTACATACAAAATCTGTCAGGTGTCAATTTTATTCCACGAGTAAAAATTATTATTATTATCGCCACTCGTTCGATGTCCACCGCGCACAGGATGGATGGAAAGCAGCACATGAACTAATTTTTTGCTCCGTTGGTGTAATTGCTGTATGACGTTCCAGTGTGAGGGTAAATAAATAAATAATTAATTTATCTGTCGATTGAAAAATCAGCCCAGCTAAATGATTGGTTTCTAATTCAGGGATTGCGTATAAGTCATCTGTTAGTTATAAAATCAGGAAAGTGACAGAACTCATTCATAGAAGAGACGTAATATTTCAATTTAATATTTACTTGTTAATATTTGCTAAAGGATATTCCTATGTGTACGAGTATAAGTATGTATGAAGGGGGCGAAACTTAAATAAACGTTGACGTCAAAAAAACCGCAATAACGGCAAACACGGTTCTTTCACTGGAAGAGGACATGGGGAGTCACCTTGCGAAAAAGTATATTCAATGTTAGCCTAAGGTTCATTAATATCTTAAGAGACATTCGATGGCCTTTTTTCCTGTTAAATGGAGGTTTTAGATTAACCAGACTCATCAGTGGTTTACAAACACGATGTGAAAAATATCCGAAGTCTACTCTTTGTATATTTTACCGGGCTATTCCGGGAAAACTTTGAAAAGATTTACAGGTTAATTGTAGGAAGGTATCTTGGTTTTTATTTCTAGGGAATTTGAGCTCATTTAGCTTGGGATATTTTTAACCTACTCAGTCAGATATTGTTGCACACCTATAAATATTTCTGCATAAGAAGTTGCGCTTCAGACACACGATAAACAGACCAAAATAGTTTTATATATTGTTTTCAATTGCGCAATTTACTTTCGGAGAAAAGGTTTACATTTTTTGAGCGTGGGGCTGATAAATCAGATGACAGCTACATAGCCACCAGTCGTCATTTATGCAGACCCTGATCACCAATCTATGGAGAACTGTGCGCACCGAACTAAGAAGTGCGAAAAGTCATAAATACCAAAGCTAGGTACTCGCCCAAGACAGAACTTAATGACCGTGCAGTCAGTCTTCTCGTGATTAGGGCGCTGCTGACCATCACAGGCCTAAGTCTGTAATGGAAAACATAGATCTCATTGATTAGAGCGCAAGAGTCATCGTGGATACAGAGCAGTTGAAAGTTACTGTTTTGTACATCTAGATGTTGTATCTATGGGAAGTCTTTCCTGGAAACTCCATACCGCCTTATTTTTTTTAATGTATTTCTGATGCCTCAGGTGGCGTGACAACCATCTACATGCGAGCCTTGAACAACGTGGAGTCGTTCTGTTGCGAGCGCGGCGCGTGGATCCGCGGCGTGGCCACGCTGCCGTCGCCGCTGTCGGGACACGGCGCCGTCACGTTGCCGCCCGCCTCTCTCATGTGACGACACCAGGACATTTCGGCAAGTGGTGTTCTTTTCTACATTTGCATCGAATATCTTCTAACAGATACTTGGCCAAAGTGTAGGTGCCTTGTATCTAGAGTGCTACTTTATGAAGGTGGCATTGTATATTCTTTAGTAAACAACAAAACACTTGCAGTCAACAATAATAAATTCTTGATAGAGATTTTATATCGCCAAGTTTGAATTGGAGCATTTTAACGACCCAAATATTAAATGATGAACATAGTGACAGACACGCTATTATAAATGCAATTACAGTCATGCAATCTGCCAAATTATAAACTACTTGCTGCGCCCCGCGGTTTCACCCGCATAAGTCCCGTGAGAATATCGGGATAAAAAGTCCTATGTCTTAATTCAGGTCATGGTCTATTCATGTGCTAAATTTCATCCGAATCCGTCCAGCCGTTTTAGCGTGAACGCATAACAAACATACAAAAAATCAAATGTTTTTTTTTATAATATTAGTTTAGATTTACAGAAATCCCTCTGACGGAAGTAAGTAAACTGGCATATGTATAGGCATAACCCATGACTTTTTGTACCTTTTTGTAGATGGGCATCCTTGTCGGCCGGGTTTACTCCAGCTCGACGAGATCTAAATTGTGAAAACTTTGTGACGTGAATAATGTTTGCCATGGACTATGTAGGATACTTTAAGTGCACCTTAGCTTGTAGTTTGTGAGAAAATTGTCAGTTATCTGTGGCGTATCTTAGTGAGTGTCTTGTGAATGTTAGCTGAGAAAATTTTTTGTACGCGTTAAATTATTAATTAAAAATGTGTTCAATCATTTGTGATATCATTAAATACTCCGCTCATTACTGTAATTGCTTGTTTTTGTTACCTCGCATAAATTAATAAAGGCTAATTTAATCCAAGTAAAACCTGGATTGAATATCATACTAAAGTTTTATTTATATAAAATACAATCTCATAATCTGTCTTCTACGCTCTAAAATTAGATAAATTATAATATCAAGATATTATCAATACAATGAATGGTTCGCTCATACATATCTTCGATTGTTTGGCCACATGTATCACAGTGTAACTCCATACAGCCGACCTTCTGCATCGCGATGGACATTGTAAGTAGCTCGGGGAGATGGAGATGGAGGTCCCGAATTTCCTCCTTCATTGTCCCAGCTGCCCTACTCCACTCATTCAAGGCTATCAAAAGCGATGAAACTCCATACAGGTTACGCTGTGGTTGTTATTATTCTGAAGGTTAGTCCCAGACTTCTCTGCAAACACCGAGCAGGTCGCGCTCGAAGCCCGCATCACACGGAGGATACCTCATGAAGAATAGCACGTTGTTGACTGGCACGAAGCGACTTGGCTTGATGTGTCGTATGACTTCCTGAAACGAGAAACCATCATGACTATTTCTGAAAATAATAACTACTAAGACAGTATCTTCTGAATATAACATTTCATTCTCCCGTATCAACTTGATGATTAAAATTGACAACGTTATCGTGAATTTAGGTACTTAAAGATCATCATCTACCTAGCCTTTGCCCAACTATGTTGGGGTCGGCTTCCAGTCTAACCAGATGCAGCTGAATACCAGTATTTTTTTTTTAAAGAAACGTTGCCGCACACTTGGAATTACTCCTGTATCGTGGGTGCGTTTACAAACATTTAAACTCACATACACAAACAGCCAGACCCGGAACAACTACAATTGTACACTCATACAAATATTTGTTCCGTGCGGGAATCGAACCCGCGACACGCAGCGCAGCCGTCAATCGCTTTTAACCACTGCGCCAACCGTGCCGTCACATTTTACATGGAGCGACTGCCTATCTGACCTCCACAACCCAGTTACTGGGTAATACGACCTTGGTAAGACTGGTTGTCAGACTTTCGGGCTTCTGACGACCCGTAAAGAGTGTCAAAGATCCACGAATGACAGCTGGGACCAACGGCTTAGCGTGCTTTCCGAGACACGGAGGGGTCTTGGTGTGTAAAGATGGCCACCCATCCACAGACCAACCGCGGCAATTGTAGCTTAACCTGACCGACGGCTGTTATTACATAGCCACAAGCCCCTCTTAGGTACTTATAGATAAATGTGACATCTAGGTACTTATAGATGTCACATTTATAAGGAAAGAGGATTTGTATGATAAAAGACAATCGTTGCTATGTGTAAACGAAACACAAAACAAGTTGAAAAAAACTAAAATGTTGATAAAAACAACAACAAGTATGGAAAATATAATGTAAGGCCATCGTTCAAGGAATTGATTGAAGGTAATTGACAAGATATCTATAGTCAGAATGATATACCTAAAGGACAAGGTATCCACTGTTCTGTTATCAAAAACATCAAAAGATATCGTTATAGCTGTTGAAGAATGATTCTATTACTCTGATTAGAAAGGTCTAATAATAAAAATAGCATATCTGTGAAGACATGCACACACATATTTGCCCCTATGACCCCCTTCACGGAATACGAAAGTCTGTGAAGGGGTCAAAGGGGTGTTTGGTTAGGTCAGTAGCTGTTATACCGGATTTTACATCGTACTGTGATCCACCAATCTTCCAGCAATATCACTAAACCATACCATTGCCCTAATGTTGACAAAGTTTATAGCCGTACCTAGTATATAGTGAGAGGTGGAAAGAGCCTTTGCCCAACAATGGGACATTGAACGCGAATTAAAAAAAAAGCATATAGGGATCAAATAATTTAGGGATCGTACTCTTGGGCATCATCGCAGCAGAATGCATGTCATCGTTCTGCGGTCACCACACACAACATCAAAGTATTCTGCTACTACTTGTTTTGAATGCAGTCTACGTTGGAGTGGAGTTCAACTAAAAATTTCATATTAATGAAACCTGTACTCACAATTGGCATGCCATCGATTTCAGTAGAAATTGTGTCACTGTCGTTAACCACGTCCTCGTTGGTGTGGACTATATTCCTCGGGTGTATATGTTTGGCGTAAACAACAGCACATATAGCAGACAATACTACTAATAACAGAAACTTCGCCATTATTTTTAAATATTTTTTGTAATTTGAACGTGTGTTTGCTACCAAACGTCGTGAATTTCTTTGGTGCTCGCTATATTTTTGCTGCCTTTTAAATGTTGTATTGTTATCTTTAGGCTCGTCGTTTTACGTCACAGATGCGCAAGAGTCAAGCTGGCTGGCTCGCTGTTTGTTTAGACTCGACGCAAGAGTAAACAGTCGGTCCCCCTGTTCAATTCTGCGTTCTACGTCGCAGCGAGCTTCCCAAGTCACAGTTATTCTTCGGTTTACGCAAGTGACGTCGATCAGAGGAAGGATAATTCCAATATTAAATAAGAAATACGTGCAGTTTCTCATGTTCAAGAATTCTTATTGTAAATATTGGTAGTAATGGAACAGACATACTCTGAAGGAATGACGCAACTTTAGAGCCACGTTGCATCCCGTTGAGTGCCATTGAGTTGAGTTTCCTTTGTGATAATGTTTAGAGAGAGCTTTATGAATCCAGCGCGTGTATGTTGCAAGAATGTTGCTATATTAATTAACAGACCTTTTGCTTTCTCGGTAAAAATACCTACAACTTAACGAACATAAAATCAAACGGTGCGCCTAACCTCGTTAAATAGACCACCAGAATGAGGGCTTGTATAAAGGCATTATCGCTAGCATAAAATTAGAAAATAACCTACCTTTTAAGCACAAGATAATAAGGCTAATTATCGTTTGTACTATAAAGTAATGCCCTACATAATAGTGTACCTACGATCATAACGCATTATAAGTAGATAAT
Source organism: Apamea crenata (assembly GCA_949629185.1). NCBI lineage: Eukaryota > Metazoa > Arthropoda > Insecta > Lepidoptera > Noctuidae > Apamea > Apamea crenata. Next base: position 14,342,023 of record OX451357.1, read on the forward strand.
AATAAATAATGAATAATTGCAATTAATCCAAACGGTCGCTTGCTTCATTCAAAACTCTGTAAAAGCATCGGATCCGAATTCTATGAAAAATGAATTTTAGACAGAAAAGGACTATATTATTTCAAGGATCGACAGTCAGATCGTTGATATCCTACGTTTGCCAGATTTTGTTTTCTCTTAGTGATAAGCCTTATAATACGGATAAAAGTTATCTGATTTGGATAAGATCAACCCTAAGCAGTACGATCTAGGGTAGGGGTGATTTTTCCAATGTCAGGCCCTTTAGAATGGAGCTAAATACCAACTCGCCACTTTAGACTCAGTCGAGCGCAGAGCTAAGAGACTCATTGGCGATAAAAAGCTGGTGGAGGCAAAGCTTCACAGTTTGCCTGTCTGTCCGTCTTCAAGAGTGAGCCCATTGTCAATAAAAAAAAACCTATGAAAATTATTGTAATGGAAAATTGTGTGGATTTGTAGATTGTAAGTTGTAACTATACAATTATACATATTTTTAATATCTGTGATGCACAATTTTTCTACAATGTAACAGTTTTGTAGAATCGTAGACTTGGAAAGTTTTTGTATGGGGCTCAGATATTTTTATCCTATGATTTTTTTTTTTTAATTTATGGCAGTTTTACAAAAATGTATAAAACAATACTTCGCGGATAAAAGATATCTGATGTTGGAAAAATGAGCCCTTAATTAATCAGCTTAACACCTAAGTACTTGTAAAGTGGTGTAATTAAATAGGCTTCTAACTCGAACTCATTAATATTCATTTATCCTTTGTTGTTTTCTGATACTAATTTATATCTAGTTAAAATGCAGCACGTGTATGTATCTAATCAAATAAATATTGCGTAGAATGACATGAGGATCGTAATTGAATGTAAATTCATTGAAGGAAACTTGTAAATTGTAAACACTAGAAATGTTCGAGGAAGGAACTGTTTATTTTTGTATGAATTATTCTAAGAATAACAATCACGCTGGACAAAGTAAATAAAGGAAATATTTTCGCACCTACTACGTATTAACATGAATGGATGACGGATCGATGACTTGAAGAATGAATTCAGAGTCTTATGAATGATTGATCTTTTTATATGTCTCTTATATCTTTATATTATGTGAGTTATTTGTTAGATAAATATACCATTGAAGAATAATATGCAGATATGGTGCATGAAGATGACGCGATATAACATTTTATCTTTGATCGATGCATTCCAATTCAAGTGTCCCTTTGTAACAAGATTATCTTGTTTTTCTTTCATTCTTTACACAGTTTATAAATGTGTACTTTGTCCACTTTTAATATAATGCTACAAAAGCACTTCCTCTCTCCTTAAACATCGTCATTATATTTTATTTGTTCCTGTTTCATGTTTATTATTACATATGTTTATTTAGTTTAGTATAATATACTTTATGTATGTATTTATTGTAATATGTAAATGGCACACCAGAGAACCTACAGTATTTGTCTCTCCTTCCCCTTTTTAATCCATCCAAATGTTGTCTTTGAAAGATCGCTCTTAGCGATAAGACCGCCCTTTGTAAAATTTAAAAACATTTTGTAAAAATTCTATATTTATGTCTATACAGGGTGTCAGGAGAACGCTTCCGAAGCCAGAACGTAGATTATATACAACCTTTATGCAAACGGATACCACTAACCTTTCGCCTGAAATTGATTATTTTCGCGCGTCACGTGGACTTGGGGTCGTCAGCCGCACAGCTGTCGGCGAGCGCGCGCGCACTTTGAACTTGAGGTCACGCGCAAGCGTCAGATGATATTTATTTACGAATACATTGCTTGTTAGAGTTGTAAAGAAAAAAAATGTGTTTAATAGCAAATAATGGTTTAATTTAACTGTTCTCACAGCATAGTGTACGAAAAATGCTAAAAAAAATAGGTAAAATTGTTCATTTTTTTTTCTCATTTTATTATGGTATCGTATCGAGAATCAGTAGCCCTATCACCTGTCTTCGTTTTCGGAAGCGTTTCCCTGCCACCCTGTATTTTTTTTTTCTTAAAAAACGTTGCCCCCACCATAGGAATTTCTCCTGTGTCGTGGGTGCGTTTACAGACATATAAACTCACATAGGTACACAAACAGCCTTAATTTATATGGTGTAGGTACATAATAAAGAGTAAATTCTATGTGATGCTTGTCTTCCAAGCATTGAGATACTGAAAGTCACATTGAATCAAGTTTACCTTTTCTAAAACCAATCACCCCTCAGATGATTTTGCTAGCCGATAAAAGCATTGGAAGTAGGTTTATGTACCTAACGATTTCTGACCAATCCTCAAAATTGAAAACGGAATACTCGGTGTTTTATTTGAAGACATATGTATACCTTAAAACACATATTAGATACTTAGCAAAGACTGTATTTTACGTTAAAGTGATGTCGTTCCTATGTCACGTCGTAGTACTGCCAATGTGTCTCGTTGGTGTTGGTGACGTGCCTGCGAGTGATGCACTGCAGGTTCGAGCCCAGGACCTCGGTCGGGGGACACTTCGGTGTGTCTAGAAGCAAAACATATATTATAACTTACATATATAATCTGATATACCTATATGATAGGCCGTATAGAAGTGATGAGGAAAATCTCGTTCGAAACGGGAGGTTGAAGTTTGTATTAGAACAAAGTCACTGACAATAGTGTTGTAAGCTATGTATTATGTAAAAGTGGTTGATCTGTTAAAATAATAAAACACATCGCATGACCTACATCCGTAGCCGCATCTGCGACCATAATGGTCGTATTTTATTTAAATGTAGGTAAGTGTCAGTTAGGTATAGTCAGCATGAAAAGTTCAACAATCACTACTTAGTGCCAATGGGCACTGACTTAAAAATACTTTATTAATGAATAAAATGCTGATTATTAAGTATTTTACTTTAGTTAAAGTACTCAGGAAATCAAATCTAATGAGCTGAATCTATAGTAGGCCCCAATGATATCCTAAGCTACAGTTTAATGTGTAATAGTTAGGATAATACATATAAACGAAATAAAAACAACATGTTCCAAGAATTAATTCTTATAATATGATAGAAAGTTCAAGAGTTTTGTTTATTTGTTAGAACAAAAGAAAATGCTTATCAATTGATATAGAATCTATCGTAAAACTTATTATTATTATTATAAATAATTATTATTCGATAGTAACATTCGCTATTGACGGAAAACTACTCGCTTGTAAGTCGAATATCGATAGGCTATAATGATTATGTTTGAGAGTTTAAGCCATAACAACAATATGTATATACTACAATTTCAGTCAGGAAAATAAAACAAACATTTGACGTTCACTCATTATTTACTGGGTTCAGTCATTTGATTTTGAAATGTTAACTAAATACAATATTATGGGTTTTCAATACAATCACATGTTAGCTTGTATAAACGTATTACGGTTGAACTGTCCCTCGTCCTCTCTGTAAGCAGCTCCTGACGTCACCTGGGGCGACTGTTCAGCGTACGATCCGGTCATTGTTCCACGAACCAAGTTTGGAGAACAGCGCATAAGTATCGGTATAGCACAGCCATTAGTCCTGCTGGTTGGGAAGACAGCCATCACTTGACCAGTTCTCTGCGCCACACCAGGCGCCAGATCTCTCGGTCTCGGTCTCGACACCTGGTAGGACGGAGTCCTCTCTGCACCACGCGCTAGTGGCACAGGCATCGTCGGCAGTAGGTTGTTCAGTATCGCGTCATTAGTCAAATCTTCCAGAAAATCTCTTTTCGAACGATTGATCCGAAAGTTTGATGGCATCAGCTCTGAGTTCTCAGGGTTTAACACCTCAATATCGAAGTCACCACGAGTCTCCAGAGACGGCACCGTTTCATGGATGTGTGTTGCGTAAACTGGCGGCAACATGTGAACCGGAGGCACGGGGTTCAGAGCTGCAGATATGCTGGTGTGTACAAACGGATACAAACCATCGTCAAGCGAACCTGCATTCAACCCTTGATCTACTTCGTAGGTATCTGGATCAGTGTCATAAGATGTTCGTAAATTTCCATTCCAAACCATTGCCGACGGCACGTTCTGGTTCATCATGCTGTATTCCAGAGGCAGTGCAGCTTGAATGCCATGGTTAAAATATGAAGACTGTGGTAAGGGATCCAACACAGTCAAGTCATCTGATGCAGAAGTGGGTAATCTGATGAAATCATTACCCTCTCGGTATACACTTGCGTCGTCGTTTGAATGACTGTTGACCTCTAAAGGTCTCAGGAACACAGATTCAGGAGCTAGTTGCGGGATCAGGTTACGTGTTGCGCGGACCAGTTCATTGTAATCGACACTGTCATAGTTCGAGAAAAACGGATTCTTGTAAGTTAAGGGAGCAGTCTGAATAAAGCCGAAGCTCACACAAATTATTACACACGCACTTAACATCGTTATTAGTCACCGAATAACGTTCTTTGACTAAACTTTTATTTAAAATGTGGTGAAATACTTCAGCGTGATGAACTGAGAACGTCGCAATACGAAAATCAGCAAAATTTTGAAGTCATTGACAATTGAATGTGTGGTTTCATGTTACAACTACTAATTATATTTTAAATTAGTTTATTGTCGTGATGCAATATTATTTCATTGAAATTGCAGTCTGACGTATCTATGTATGTACATACTACATACCTAATGATGTTTATTGAGGTGAAGCCACAAAACAGATTAATTATTTGTGATCGACCTGGCAATTGAGCCCGGGGTCCTGGGTTCGATTGCCAGTTCGTCAGTCGACGTTCCACAGTCGCAAGTAGATTAAATTTTGTGTGTTGGCAATATAATATCCCTGTAAACTGCGATTTACGTAGCTGGCGCCGCTGGCGGGGTGTACGCTACACCTCTGTTTACCCCTTTGGAGAATAGAAGCGTGATGTTATGTCATGATAATAGATATCATTAAGATTATCATTTTTATGTTGATATAAAAATACATGAACTTTTAGTAGGTTCTTTATGATTAAACAACTAGAAATTATTTTCACGTTAACTGTTTTAGCTAGGTAGTTTAAATTATACAAGAAAGTTGAAGAAAATGCTTTATTCTTTTTGTGATGTTCTATAAACATAAGTACAAAATTTGTAATAAATAATTAAATAAGTTAACATGGTCCATTATTTTCCATTGCCGATACTGTCAAGTCTAAGTTACATTTTGTTTTCTAGGGCGATTGAATTTTTCTGATTCACAATAGTAGGTGATCGCAGAACGTTGCCGCTTCCCATGTCGTTCGTCTTCTTGATGTCACGCTTGTTGTGGATGCTGAAGTCCTCCTCCATTCTATAGGAGGGGGAGCTGTAAGATGAGGGGGAGCTGTAAGATAAGGGGCCGGCTGAGTGGGCCTTAGCCAGGCTGCCCGACACCACGGACGGCGAACAACTCAGCAGCAAGGGGATACTACACCCTCCAATATTTGCGTTGGGGAATACGCCAACCGCACCAGTTGAACCAGCGGTACTCGACAAGCCTGATCCATAAGCCCCTCTTGCGGATTCATGTGCAGGCTTCCAGCTGAACATATGATCTGATCCAAAACCTTCCATCGCGTCTCTCATGCTTGGGTGGAAGTTGGAATACATACCCTTACCACCCATCTCGTGCATTTGTGAGTGCGTCATCGAATTGTGATGATATCTCGAAGGGTGGTGGTGGTGAGCTGGGACGTGCCTCGCCATCTCAAAGTCATGAGAGACACCCATTTTGCTCGGAATCTGATGTTCAGCCATATGAGAGTTTCTCAAATGATCCATGGTATGTTCGGGGATGATATCATGTCCATGTGCTTGTGCGTAAGCCATATGAAACTCGTTGTCAAAATTATGAGCAGCTCTCATTGAAGACAAATGATCCAAATGTGTATTTTCATGTGCCCAGTGTGCGTTGTGCATGTGCTGCAGATGATGTAAATGGTCTTGCGCGGCTTTCATCTCTGGTACAGTTTCCATAGACGACAACACTTTGTGCTGCATCATTTGCTGCTTTTGATGGTCTAGGAGGGAAGTGTGGTCCACAGATTTGGCCAACATAACATTTTTATTGTGTTCACCTAAATTGTGGAAATGGGTGTGTTCTGATTTCTCTGCAGATTTACGGATGCTATCAAGGTGTTTAATTTCAACGGCTTCCTTCGGTTTCATATCCCAGTTTTCAGCAAGGTGTTCTTTCTGCTCTGGTTTTTGATTTTCAGCAGCTTTCGCTAGTTTCATTAAATGTTCTTTGTGCAGATCGTCTTTTTCAATTTTTTGTTGGACTAAATTATCCGCTGACTTTGCAAGAAAATCGATCATACCGTCATTAGCACTTTTTTCCAGTTTCGTATGATGTTCAATTTTGTCTTCAATAGCTAGATCTAGTGCGCTTTTTTGATGTTCACTGAAGGCGTCGGAAGTCAAGGATTTAGTCATGGTGCCTGTTGTGATAGGAGTCACAGGAATACTTTCTGTCATTTTAAACGCAGTATGTTTATCTAGATCCAATTTGGTTTCTGTTCCTTCTGCTTTCATGAATGGTACCTGCATTATGTGATGCTCAGATTGGCCTGGTAACATGTCCATATTCATTTCAGAACTTTTTTCTTGATGATGATCAACAATATTCTCTTTGTTTAATAAATCTTTGCTTTCGGTGTGTACATTAAGTTCTTCTAATTTGGCTTCAGCACTTTTTTCATGTTCATGAATTTGGTGGTTTTCGCTTATCAAAGGTTCTTGGCTTTTGATGTTGTCTAAATGAACTTCAATCATTTCAGAAGGAGCAGTATTCATGTCATCTTCAGTATTTTGTTCCAGTGCAGCATTGTTTTCACTCAAGTGTTCAATTGTTTCCTTGTTCAGGATCATTTCATCAGCAGCTTTTTTTTCTTGATGATGAGTTTCTAAAGCTTCATCCTGTGCAAGACGTAAATTATTGACTTCGGATAACACTGTATGCGAATGCATATTTTCTTCAGTTCTTTTATCAGCTACTGTGGATGCTGCCTCTGATTGATCCAAAAGTAACGCACTATCCTGGTTGCTGGCAACTTTGAAACTATCCTGGATATTTCTTGCTATTTCAAAATTTTTCTGGATATTTTCGAGGTTTTCTTTCCACTGGGCCATTCTCTCTTCTTCTGTGTTTGCTATTGTGACATGAACATCATCCATTTCTTCTGAGTTCCGGGTAGTTGTAGCGTGTAAACTCATTTCTTCTATAGTTCCAAAATTGTCATGGATATGTTTCAGGGCTCGTCTAGCTACTTCAATATCTTCATGTAGTTCAGTGTCAGATTGCGATTCATTTGCCATGGCAGACTTCGTTTCCATTTTCTTAAGATCTTTTTGCAAATTCTCTACAGCTTCCTTCGCCATTTTAATGCTATGTTTCACATCATCTTCGGTGGTATGAATGTCAGAACGTTCATGGGCAGACCCTGTCACTGAAGTAATGAGCTTATCATCTTCATTACACAATTTAACCTTGACTTGTCGGCCGCATTTTTCATTGGAGTCGGTGTAAGCTTTTTCTTCATCAGAGTCACGATACACTTGATACCCATATGTTTTCTTCACAATCAATGGCTTTTTCAATGTAAAGCTTCTTCCCGTGGGCGTTGAAACTCCAGGGTCGATGTGTACATTTTGTAGTTCAGTGTTTGAGACTCCATTATTTAAAATGGAGCTGGTGCTGATCTCCAACGGTGACTTCCTTTCTCTCTTCAGAGTGTCTAGTAAGCTTGATGGTAGTTGAAGGTCTTGAGTACGGTCCGTGTTCTCGAAGCCGTCCCCGGGTAGAGCGGGGGCGGCGATGGCCAGAGCTACTAGAGCAGATACCACTACGAGTGTCTTCTTCATGACTAATGCCACGATCGATTGATGCTGTGATCAAACTGTTTAGTTAATTTATACTAAATTACCGTCAAGAGATTTGTTTGATCGAACGTAAAAGAAAACAAAACGTGCTTAAAGTAAATGGCTCACAAATGCTGAGACAACACCTTCCGGTTCGAAACGTTTACGCTAAACACGAATTATATTCCGAGAATCACTCACCTAGCAACTAAGCTATCGATTTACAATTATGTTTAGTTAAATGGTGTCAAAATAGATAAGTAAACCGCCGGTGCAAGAATTCTAAAGCTCATATTCCAAAATTTATTTTGATACTAAAGAACTATGTTAGGGATTTTACGTGTGATAGTATTATGCGTCTGAGACACTTCTGTATTATCAAACTTGTTATTAGGATCCATTGGATAACTCCTTTTTTTTTTTTTTTTGTGGATGGGAAATCATTGTATAACTCCTAACTTTGCAAAGAAACCTAAGTAAATACATACGTATGTTTGTACAGTTTTTTAAATCGCAAACATTAGGTTTCTGTACAAAGTTAGAGTTGTGCAATGGATCCTAAAAACAACTATGAACCCAAACTATGCAGCCTAATAAAATTTTTGTGGAGACAGTTGAGAGTGTGTGTGCTATTTTTAATGTCCACTAGGAAAAACATATTATTATATGTGCAAACACTTATCCTATACCCTCAAGCGCTGCAGTTGAACGTCTTTTTTCCACGGGTAAAGACATTTTAACACCAAAACGAGCCTCGCTTTCAGACGAGAACTTCAACATGTTAATGTTCATGAAGGGAAATATGCACCTTATGCCCGACGATTAAATTAAACATTTGAATTATACAAGTATTTTGTTTTGTTCCTAACCTGTTAACTTCCAGAACCTAAACCAACAGGTTTTATAAGTTCACTAACGCAACGATATAAAGATGCAATTTTACACATATAACGACATATTAACGATTAACGTTAACTTGCGTTAATTCTTCCGAAATGTAACGCTTTAACGTTTAACGAATCTAACTTTTTTTGTAGCGAATTAACGATTAACGAAGTTATAACTATTTGATTAACGGTGCCCAGCTATGCTTATCTCCCATATTGGGGCCGATTCCCTTGTTCACAAACTAAACCAAATTTAAGTTCAGTGCGTTTTTCTTTCTATTTCATTAAGAAAAGGACAGAAGATAAATATTAGTTTAGTCCTGTCAAATTAGTCAGCGCCTGGCTTAAATTGACGTATTTTTGATAGCCATGTGTTTAATCACGTCTAAACTTGCTATGGAGTATCTAAACTTGACAGGACTAAACTAATATTTATCTTCTGTCCTTTTCTTAATGACATAGAAAGAAAAAGATGCACTGAACTTAAATTTAAATTCAGCGCCATTATTTATGAAGATTTAATTTTATGCATAGAGATTTTAATTATTATTTATTAATTTACGTATTAATAATATTAGTATAAATACGGATGTATGAATTAAAAAATGTTACATTGGCACTTGCCGGATTTGAATCCATACATGCACGAGGCGTGGCGAGGCTTAACCACTGGGCCATTATTGGTACTGGTACATAACATGATTATTAAAACACTAGCTGACCCGGCAAACGTTGTTTTGCCATATACATTATTTCTAGGAAATATATATTTTTTTGTATGAAAAATAGATGTTGGCCGATTCTCAGACCTACCCGATATGCACACAAAATTTCATACAAATCGGTCCAGCCGTTTGGGAGGAGTTTGGTAACAAACATTGCCACACGAGAATTTTATTTATATTAGATAATAATAATAATAATATCCCTGGACATTTCACACAGCACCATTTGTCCCAAGCTAAGCAACCTAATGCTTGTGTTATGGTAACAAGATGGCTGATAAGATAAACTACTTATTATACAATTTTTTTTTTGTAAATACATACATATTATAGATAGAAAAACACCCAGACTCGGAACAAATACATGTAGGTCATACAAATATTTGTTCCGTGCGGGAATCGAACCCGCGACACGCAGCGCAGCAGTCAATCGCTTAACCACTGCGCCAACCGTGCCGTCTAGATGAAGTTTGTATACCTCGTTGAGGGAGGCAGGCATAGAAGTATAGTACACCAGCATTTTGCCAGTTTTGTTCAAGTACCACCTTAGTAACAAGGGCCAGCCTATTGCCATTAATCGGACACAAATCCAGAATCAGGTTGCTAGGTACTGAGAAATTCCTCATGGAGAAACCCAATCACGAATCCCCAACCTGTGAATCAAACCCTCGTTCAACAGTCGCGCTTACTAGACCAAAGCTTGAACCTTTACTTACAATAAACTTATTTGTGTCAATTTTTACTAGACTGGTAATTTTTTTTTATATAGGTATATAGTAAATAATTTAGTATATCATAATCAACGCATAAAATGTTCCCACTGCTGGGACACAGGCCTCCTCTCTGTGAGAGGGAGTGGGCCGTAATCCACCACGTGGGCCCGGTGCGGGTTGGTAGATGTCACATGTCTTCGAATTTTTGGTTCTAGGACATGTCGGTTTCCTCACGGTATTTTCCTTCGCCGTTTTGTAGAGCAGTGGTGATGAAATAATTTACACAAAGTAAAGCGCCTGTCCGGATTCGAACCTACGACCTACAACTCGTAAGTCGCGGCCATTCCCACTGAGTCACCACTGCGCTCTTGTCATTCATCCTAAATCCTATTTGATAACCTGATAACAGAAATCATCTACTTATCGGGACATCAATTTTAGAGACAAACATGTATTTTCGAGTAGATGAGAGGATTTGCATAATTCTGATTATCAGCATTCTTCAGTAATATTACGACAAACATTTTATGTTCACGTACGACACAGTAAGCATGATTTTTGATGAACTAACTTGTACCCGCGACTTCACCGCGATCATTAAGTTAACTGCATAATCAGCCTTTTACGTTCCAACTGATGGGACACAGGCCTCCACTCTGTGAGAGGGACGGAGTGGAGAGGGAGCGTAATCCACCACGCGGGCCCTAATCCCATAATTCCTAGATCTCATCCGGAGTCTGTAAATCTAGGGATAGCTACTGCTACGCTAATCTAGTAAAATTATTCATTATTACTGTCTAAATTGACCATCTAAACTGTTTTTTTTTTTTCATTCCAAAACATCTAAGCTAACTCATACACAACTCTCATAGTAACAAATCTACAAAACCTTCTTTACTTTGGCTTTTTAGGGTTCCGTACCCAAAGGGTAAAAACGGGAACCTATTACTAAGGCTCCACTGTCCGTCTGTCTGTCACCAGGCTGTATCTCATGAACCGTGATAGCTAGACAGTTGAAATTTTCACAGATGATGTATTTCTGTTGCCGCTATAACAACAAATACCAAAAACAGAATAAAATAAATATTTAAGTGGGGCTCCCATGCAACAAACGTGATTTTTTTGCCGTTTTTTGCTCGATAATAATAACGGCAACAGGTAGACGCGTGAAATATTCACAGAAACTCACCTTAAAAATAAATAATTAAAAGTTTGGACTCGTATGATTCGTCTTGATAAGTACTTTGGTGCTAGATGCTAACCAGGGTCTGATGATGGAGCTGGAAGATGGCCATAGGAACTCGGTAAATAAACGACACAACCCCATCAAGTTTGGGCTCGTATGATTCGTTTTGACGAGTACTTTGGTGCTAGATGATAACCAGGGACTATAGGTGAACACATATAACGGAAAAACACTGCTACGCGCTACGAACTACGCCGTAGTCAATCTCGCATCAAAAATACTAAAAGTTAAAAATTAAATTAAAAGAAAAAAAACTTTTTAAAAACATGCTTTTATTACTTACTTATTAATAAAAAAGGACTAAAAAGTAAAAAATAATTTAAACCTGATAAGAAATAAATAAAAGCGTGTTACATTTTGATGGAACATTAAAGAACATTTAGAACACAATGTAACACGCTTTTATTTATTTCTTATCAGGTTTAAATTATTTTTTACTTTTTAGTTATTTTTATTAATAAGTAATAAAAGCTTGTTTTTAAAAAGTTTATTTTTCTTTTAATTTTTTTTATAATATAGTGTCTAATGTTGTATATGTAGATAATGGTACGGAACCCTTCGTACGCGAGTCCGACTCGCACTTGGCTGTTTTTTTTATTAAATACAACAAGGACACACTCTTATCTAAATGTGAAAAATACATTTATCCTAGACTAAAACTAATCATTCATTTCCTACGGTGATTTGATAACCATGAACAGCAACACAATAACAGTAGCAATGACTTCAAATTTGACAGCTCAACAACATTCATTGCGTTATTTACATCGTTGAACAGACACATTTTTGGAACATATGAAGCAATCGATTAGCAATATCCTTCAAAATGAATAGATTTTAAATGTCGTGGTTCGTCATAAAATTAACTTTTATGAAAAGACAAAGATAATTTTTATATGTAGTTATTGATAATTCTGCTGATACTGCACTTCTGTGCGGTCTCTGCGTAACGTAACTAATGACGAATATGCAATTTTAGATTCCTCGATTCGTGCATGTTGTACTTGTGTGTTATTTTGTAATAATTAACAAATTATTACGTCATTCTATGTGGTATGCAGCTATGCACCGTTATTTCCGTGTTGAAAGAAAATAATTATATTATTCAGATAATATGTCAGGTTTTGCCTTTTTTGGGCCGCACATAATCTACCTATCTGACCTCCACAACCCAGTTACTGGGTTCTTCGTACTTTCGGGCTTCTGACTACCCATAACGACTGTCAAAGATCCACGAATGACAGCCGGGACTAACGGCTTTAGCGTGCTTTCCGACGGACGGAGGGGTCTCGGCATGTAAAGACGGTTACCCATCCACAGACCGACCGCGGCAAGCGTAGCTTAACCTGATTGATCGACCTGATAATCTAAAAACATATTTTCTTTTAATGAAATCTGTGGCACTATGCCATTTGGATTACCTATCCTTATTTGGTTTCGATTTTTTATCTAATGTCGTACAAACATATTTTGCAGCTGTGTGCTGTGTAATAAAGTAGAGCAATTTTCTAAAGTATTAATTGAAATAAATATGGAATGCTCGTAATTTCTGCTACCTAATACTGCATCTCCTGCATCCACACACCCGCACTGGGCCCGCGCGGTGGATTACGGCCCTCTCACGGAGAGGAGGCCTGTGTCCCAGCAGTGGAAACATTATATTCTGATTATTATGATTATTAATACTCCATCAACATATAGCCTTATTAACAGCACCCCAATTTGAATAATCGTAGCTCGTAGATCGTAGCCTGTAGCGGTACTACGATGCTACGACTATCTACGAGTGTCTACAAATCTAAGTCCCACGGTAACCTAATGGAAAACTAAGATGTGCTGTTTGGATTTTTTCGATGGCGTTGAGTTAGATTGATATTTGAAGACTTAAAACATAATTTAATTCTCCTTCCCTTATGCCAATTTATTTGGATTCGACGAAACGTGTCTTTTTCTTCCATACTTGCCTATTAGTCGTCATCTCGGTAGTCACCCCCTTTCTAACCATTGGAGATAGAAATCATAAATTTTAATTAATTAAATTGTGCATTTATGATAACGTCAAAAAATCTCAAAACAAATTGAATTGATTCATTCACTAACAGACAACGTATAGCTTAAACAACTGGGTCTGGAAGCATGAAATTATGCACAAGAGTTGCTTACAAGACGACGGTAAGAATTTTTGAGGGGATGGTAGTTTTTATGGAAAATCGTATTTTTTTCCGGTGGGAGATACCATCGGACACACGGCTTGTACTCAATAGGTTCAATAAAGAACACAATCTCGGGAATAAATACTTGGACATCAGAAAAATAATTTTACACAGCAATATCATTTTTGTATTATAATTTATTAGGATAATAAGGAATAAAACAGTCTAGAACAGTTCACGAAGCGACACTCGCACTAGATTCGGAACAGGATAATCCTTGGAAATGACATGACGGTTGCCTTGGTGTAACTCTGGGTAATCTTCCGACACCTTGTAATGACTGACGGCATTTACTGTATCCAACCAAATGGTGTTCCTCTTCTTCCTAGAATTACTTTGGTTAATACAAGCTGCTTCGGGTTCAGATGGCATTTCTATAGCTTCTTTCGAGCTACTGTCAGAAAGTGGGACCTCACAGCTTGGAGTGAGTAATTCCTCAAACAGGCTAGCAGAAGCAAGTCCATTAGGTGGAAGATCAGAAACCGTTGTGGTAAGTCCCATTTGTGCTGAATTGACGGTGCTGGAAACCTGATCAGCATCTGTCTTCACCGTCAGTTCTTCACTGTGAAAACACATAGGTTGACTATCACTTGTCCTGGTGGAGACGTCCTTGGAAGGAGATACTGACGGCTCTTCATGAGTCAACGGTCTCTTTCCATCCAGAATATATATCCTTTCTGAATGTATAGAAGCAATGTCTTCAGTTTTGTGTGATGAAGATTCCTTTGTGTTTTCTATCGGTGCCATGAGGACAGAACCAATTACAATTATAAGTACGAAAGTTATCTTCATTTTGATTTATTTTAGGTAATTTATGAGATTATGAATTATAAACATCGATAGTGCGCTTATTTATATGTCTATACGCATTTACTTTAGAGAAAGCCGTTCGTAGGTGGATTTTATACTAATACAGACGTGTCTTTTTGTAATGCGTCATTTGTGTAGTCTTCATGAGCATTGGATACGACGCCTATGATACAGCCAGTTCTGACGTAGCTATTAGTAAATATCTTCTAATAATACCTATCTATTTCATTTGATCGCCCAATGGTATTGTCCCCGACTTATGAGTGAGTGTCGTGAGTTCGAACCCAGGTAGGCACTTTACTTTGTGTAAATTATTTCATCGCCTCTGCTCTCAAAACGGTGAAGGAAAACATCGTTAGGAAACCGGCATGTCTTAAAACCAAAAAATTTGAAGACATCTACCAACCGGCGGAATACGGTCCGCGTGGTGGATTACAGCCCACTCCCTCTCACAGAGAGGAGGCCTGTGTCCCAGCAGAGGGAACGGTAAAGGCTTATTATGCTTATTTTACTATAAATTAACGAAAGTATAAGAACAGCGCCGACCCAGTGAAGACAGCGCCGACTTTAGAATTGTAGATCGTAATAATTTCGAACCCAGAGTCCAGGCAGGCATCCACAGTTGAGCAATTTATATCATCACCGATGTCCTTGAAACAAATATACTGTCACATAACGTCTACCAACCAATTGGGCTTGCATGGTGGATTATGGCCCACTCCTCACATAGTTCAAGCCTAATTCCCAGGAGTACCTACGACATTTTGTTGGTAAGTGAGTATTTGGAAACCAGCCACCTGTGCCAGGCTAGGTTTTATTAGGTATGAGAGTGTATGGGTGGCATATAGGCTGCTCCAACATACCCATAAGTATGTGGAACACCACAGTCTTCACCTATTCTGAATGCATTAATAATTCAAACCTCCCAACCTATATGTTCACTGCTCTCAAAACGGTGAAGGAAAACATCGCGAGGAAACCGGCATGTTCTACAACCAAAAAAAAAATCGAAGACATGTGACATCTACCAACCCGCACTGGGTCCGCGTGGTTGATTAAAGCCCACTCCGTCTCGAAGAGAGGAGGCCTGTGTCCCAGCAGTGGGAACATTATAGGCTGATTATGGACCTACATATATGTTTAGTGTGTATGTTGAGTGTGAACTGTTGGTATGTTTACGTGTCTAGATGAGGTACATTTAATAATGCTAAAACAAAATATTGAGGTAAGTACTTTAACTTTTAATTGAAACAATATTACATTACGTTACAATTAGCTTAATCTAATACACTATGAAATTCACTATTGATGCGTGGCGTGACTGGGTTCATGGCTCATATGCTCATGTGCTAGCAGCTCTTCGTGTTTGTCATTTGCTTCATGCTTCATGTGTTCATCCACCAGCCGGTACGAACTAGCCGAAGTGGCAGCAGCAGCAGCGTATGCAGGGGCGACGTGAGATTGAGACTCCACCACGTGACCCGGGACTATAGTAGGCGAGCAGCTGAACAGTAAGGGCACGCTGCAGCCTCCGACGTTAGCGTTGGGGAATACGCCGAGCGCAGTCCCGGACGTGGCCTGGTTCAGCACCCGCCCACCCGCAGCAGACAGAGCAGGAGACAGACCAGCTACACCAGCCGCCCCATATCCTCCCAGCCTCGCCATGGGCACATGCCCCTGCATAACCTGGTCCATATCGGAGAAGCCCAACAACTCAGACTCCGGCTGTTCATCTATGGAACGAAAGTGCGGCGCGGCGTATCCGTACGGCGATACAGCTGCGTAACCTTGGTAAGATGGAGCGGAGAAGACTGGCACGGAGCTGACGGGCACGGCGCCGGCAGAGGCACACGGAGCTATGTATTGTTGGCCGTACGGCGCCCGTCGCTCCCGGAGGAGTTCTTCTATTTGTTGTATTTGTTGCTTGGTCACGTACCGCGGCTGTTCCTCTTCAGAGTATGTAGGGGCTCCTGCGACCGACAGGGCGATGAAGGCCAATACACCAGAAAATAATATCGACTTCATGGTAGATGTGTGCTGTGCCGTGACCGCTGAGACACTAATATTTATACATAAGCTGCAATTGACTTTTTGATCAAATATTATTACTTAGGTTGCATCAATACAGATATACTAAACAAGTACTTGACCGAGATATTTCTGCAAACTCAGATGCTTGATCTCGCCAAAGTACAACCAATTAGGCCAGTCTATTCATAATATGATGTACTAGGTAACTACACCTAAATATTTACAAATTACGATCAAAAAGTAAAGTTTGGTTTGCATTAATGAATGCGTAAATGCGTAAGTAGGACCACGCGTTATTGAAAGATACAATACAACCACACATTAAAAAACAAACACACTCGTTCATTTTCATACTTGGCAAAAATTAGGGGTAAACGTGATAACGAAACTGCATATTATTTTCAACTAGCATTTTGACAGCGACTTCGTCCGAAATCCTCGTTATTCCCTATTCCAGGAGTGGTGACTCCTGGCAGACATGTTGGTGTGTGGACGTTAAGTAAACAGTAAAATTTATAGCTAATAACAAAATCTTTTTATTGATACAAAAACCTTGAATTTGGTTAACTAAAGGTGTTACGGATAAGGTAAACCCTGACTCCTAAACAGTGGCGTGCGTTGCATAAAGGCATATAAGCAGTGCCTACCTCGATAAATCATCATACGCCTGTCAATTACATTTTAGTGTGTGTGCCCCACAATTAAGAAACTCGCTAAATTATCATACCTAACAAAAAACAAAATCTTAAACACGCGTGGCAGTTGCCAGACAGCCTACTCTTTACTTAAAGTGCCTGCCTACCTATTCTGAAAACCAATGCACGCCACTCCTAAACTAGGTGATCCTGTAACTTAAACTTAATCTAAAAATATAAAAAAAATAAAAAGAGTTAGCACCAACTCCAGACTTCAGACAGTTCAAAGTCATCATGTCATCTGCCTAGCCATTTCCCTACTATGTTGGGGTCGGCTTCCAGTCAAAGTAAACAAAATATTTTTTCATATTTTCTTATTACATAATATTTGTTTATTAAAAATGTTTTGCTACTTGCTACCAAGCAGACCGCGACGGTCATATTATTTTTAAAAACGAACCTCCAATTAAACTAATTGGTCTGCCTTGCCCTGTCCTTTGGCAATTTCGAAAAATATTTCTTATAATCCATGTGTTATCTCATGGGTCGTACATGCGCGCCGATACTAGAGACGAAGAATCGAGCCTACGATCCGCAAATAGTAAAACCGACCGCCCGGCTACTGAGCCATTACTTTGTGGTTCATCATCATCATTTCACTGCTGGACATAGGCCTCCCCAATCCATCGCCGTTTTGACCGGTTTTTGTGCTTCTTGCATCCAGTGGATTCCTGCGGCCTTTACCAGACTATCCGTCCATCTCATGCGAGGCCGTCCAACGCTACGTCTTCATGGTTCATTTAGAACTAAATAAATGTCTAGATAAAAATATATTTAGTTATATTATAGGAATACAATACGCATAATATTCACGCCTGTATTTCTTAAAGGGTAAATAGTACACCCAGATTTCGCCAGTTATTTTGAACGATGTTTTGATGAAGTGAATTGCCCATTCCAAAGCGTAGTAGGTTTTTAAGGAGAAAACGGGGCAGGAAACTCCACGGACACTCTGAATATTGTTACCAAAATAAAACAAATAAATATTGGTTTAGTACATCATTCGTGTTGAAATTAAACATGTGAGAACGATGTAGAAAAACCCGCTCACGAACATGATGTCAGGATCAGCACCATTCAGTTCAACTAGGTTTCAGACTGGTTATAGTGGACTTATATTTCATGAGGTACCGTCTACTGTTTAAAATGTTACAATAAATTACCTCGCCACATGCTTCAAGACATTCCTAATGGAAATCGCTAATAACAATGCATGATGAAGTACCAACAAAACTAAATTTCAGAAACTGTCGTGTCATCGCGACACGAATAAGTAATCATAAGACAGATTGTCAGTCTAACGCAAAATATTCATAAGGGCTGATTGTTCAATCGACAAATTATTTTTATTCGTGGAATAAAATTGACGTCTGACAGTTTTTGTACGGGAGAACTGTCAAAAATTCAAAATTATTCCTCCGATAAAATTATCTAGCGTTGGAAAAATCAGCCCTAAATATAATGATTAATTATTTATCCCTAGCCTATAGAGCAGTGGTGGCCCAGTAGTAACGGCCCGCAGACCTACTTGTTGTAGGTCGTGAGTTCGAACCCTGACAGGCCCTTTACTTGTATAACAAAATTTAATTACCACTGCTCTCAAAACTGTGAAGAAAAACATCGTGAGCAAAACCGACATGTCCTAATAAAACCAATAATTCAAAGACATGTGACATCTACCAACCCGCCCTGGGCCCGCGTGGTGGATTACGGCCAACTCTCTCTCACTGAGAGGAGGCCTGTGTCCCAGCTGTGGGAACATTATAATTATACTATAATATGTCAAGGTTCTGTGACAATATTTGTGTCTGTATAGCTACTATGGAAAAACAATTAATAAAACATTATGTAAAGATGTGATATGTTCGCTTTGCCCATCCCGTCAGATATTGCAAGCGTAATTATGTATTAATTATTTACTATTCACAAATAAATAAAATTCATCTGCCAGGAAGTTCCAAGGTACAATTCCGTATTGCACACCAGCATTTCATAATAATCACGTACGGTTGCCGCAGCATCGTCAACAAAACTCGTACTAAGTGTTTTTTTAAGTTTAACAAATGATTTAATTAACATGCTCGCCCTACATTTTAAGTGTGCCAGTTACAATACGAGTATATTCATTCCACTTAAGATTCGTGGTAAGCACAATTTAAAAGTTCAAACACTACGTAAGGTATTCCGAATACCTTACCGTAATCGTTTCGCCAAATTTATAAAATGTAGGTATCCTTCCACCCACACAAAACCCTCTTCTCGTACAGAGGAGGAACGAGATTTCTAGCTAGCTAGCTTTGCTAGCTTAGTTGCATGTTGGCAGTTTCAATTCATCAAGCCCATTTCATCACGATGTTTCCCTTCAGTGTAATATAACCATAGCTGCAGATTTATTCTGTAAAAATCTCACTGTGAACACTAAACAAACTAAGGCAAAATGAGCAATGAGCATTCAATAGTGTGGATCCGTCATCAGGTGGAATGGCAGCTCATTTCACGGCTAGATTTTTACAGAATACTCCAGCTGAAGGAGGACATCGCCGTCGAGGTAGGCCACGGCGAAGATGGTTTGATGATCTAGCGAGGTTTGCAGGGCCAACACGGTCAAAGATCGCTCAAGACAGGTTTGGAAGGAAAAAGGGAAGGCCTTTTCCCAGCAGTGCAAAATACCCAACGAAGCCCAACGAAGAAACAAAACCACCAGCTGTTCTTGTCGGTTTCTTTTAAAAACCATAAATGTTCCTTGCTCATCGGTAGGCTTAGGATACCTCTAGGAGTTGATGTCATGATCAATTTCAGATGGGTTTTGCCGTTACTTACTTACATATTCCATGTTTTTACCTGGACAGTCGTGTACGAGGACGCATTGTTTGGAAAACTCGTCCCTGACGTAACCCGGTGAACATCGACACCCGACGCGGCAGTCCCACGTCGATGGGCACATATCTATAATTATATAATTTGTGTATTCTTAGGGAAAATAGTAGTACTTAATGGTGTTGTAGATTTCTCTTAATAATATATACTTCAATCGCGTAAATCGATATGCCATGGTTTACCTGTGGCTAACATCCTTAGGTTAACACAGGTGGGAGGGCACCTCCACCCGCACAAAGAGAACTCTTCATGATCCCGCAAACAGGTTGAAGTCCTGAACAACATCACACTTCTTGTACAAAATACTAACAAAACGCTAGCCGTCAACATGGACGTAGTTATGAACCAACAAGTAACGAGTTATCGCCAGATTGTTATTGATTTATGTTTATAAGTATTTGAAATAAAAATAACTGAAGTGGTTATTGACGGCACGGTTGGCGCAGTGGTTAAGCGATTGACTGCTGCGCTGCGTGTCGCGGGTTCGATTCCCGCACGGAACAAATATTTGTATGACCTACATGTATTTGTTCCGAGTCTGGGTGTTTTTCTATCTATAATATGTATGTATTTACAAAAAAAAAAGTGTATATAAGTAGTTTATCAGCCATCTTGTTACCATAACACAAGCATTACGGTGCTTAGCTTGGGACAAATGGTGCTGTGTGAAATGTCCAGGGATTTATTTATTTATTTATTTATTTATTTGTCATATAACGCTAGTCCAATCACACAAAGGATAAAGGGACCATGATAAACAGTTTTTTATTCCACGAAATGTGACTTGGATTTTCCAACCAAACGCTCGAGGATTAAAATGAGTTATCCTCATCTATAATATGAAACCAATATACATATTCGGCGACACGGTTGGCGCAGTGGCTGAGCGATCGACTGCTGCGCTGCGTGTCGCGGGTTCGATTCCCGCACGGAACAAATATTTGTATTGCCTACAGGTTGTTGTTCCGGGTCTGGCTGTTTGTGTTGGTGAGTTTAAATGTTTGTAAACTCACCCACGATACAGCAGTAATTCCTATGTGTGGGGCAACGTTTTAAAAAAATAAAAACATGACATCATAATCATAACATAACATCACGCCTGTATTCCCTAAAGGGTAAGGCAGAGGTAGCTATAGTACATCCACATTTCGCCAGTTAGGTATGTTTAAGTCCCATGTTATACCAGACGAGCCTATTGCCGTCAACCGGACACAAATCCAAACTCAAACTCAAATCATTTATTTCAACTAAACCAATTAACTTTTTTTTTTTTTATTGACAATGGGCTCACTCTTGACCTCAATCCAGCCCAGAGGCAGGGATGAGATCTACGGTGGAACGAGCTTGCCCAGAAGAAGCCTATTCACTCTCGCCCTGAAGAGATTAGGGTTGTATGAACTCGGGAATGCAGACGCAGGCAGACAATTCCACTCCTTTGCTGTGCGCATCAGAAAAGATGATCAGAAGCGCTTAGTGCGAATATATGGTATATTAACCAAAAAGGGGTGGT
This sequence comes from Apamea crenata, assembly GCA_949629185.1. Lineage (NCBI taxonomy): Eukaryota > Metazoa > Arthropoda > Insecta > Lepidoptera > Noctuidae > Apamea > Apamea crenata. The sequence goes on from OX451357.1 coordinate 14,363,601, forward strand.
ATCCCGCAGTGCGTCTGGACTCTCGATGGTAAAAAGGTGAAGGCGGGATGAGCTCATGTAGCTCTTGAGCACACTCCCCGAGGTACAGTCAGTCTGTACCTACAGGCACTTTTGAATTGTCAAAGGGTCGGTCAGTCAGAAAGATGAAGCTAGTTGCCCATTAGCATAGGTATACCTATGGAGAAGAACGGGCAAGAAACTCCACGGACACTCTTTTAAATCATAAAATTGTTACAAAATATTTGATTACATCATTCGTGTTGAAATTAACCATGTGAGAACGATGTAGAAAGACGTGCACGATAAAAGCGTCCGTTATAGAAAACATAACAACAATTCACAAATTAAAATAAGCCGTGGCAGCTAAGAGATGACCAGCCCCTAACTGACGGCGTCCGTTCACGAACATGACGTGTGGATCAGCACCATTCAGCTCAACAATTTTGAAGGGAACTTCAAAATGCTTCAAGGGAGCATGACATACTGAGAAATTCTAGATGGAAAAACGCAATAACATTGTGCCCAATACTGCGCGACTGTGCCACTGTGCTGTGCTGTGGGAATCGAACCCAGAGTCTCATGTTCAGCTGTAGCGCTTGCGACCACTAGACAAACGAGGCAGTATTATTTATAAATAACCGACTATAGCTATTTTTTATTTACATATTTACACAGCAGTAGGACAGGGTGTGCTGAAAATGATTTATTTGGCCTATATTAGATGCTGGGTTGTCTATAAAGTCTATGTTTTAAAGGACCCTTTCTTGCATTAGGTAATTTAATCTCATTGAGACAGTTGATCAGCGATTGGCACACAATTTTGTTTAGCCTATATCTACTGATGTTGCAGACCTTGCCTTATGGGTAAACACATCCACGATACATGGAGAGATCATTGTGCGGGGTAACTTTTGAAAAGCAAGAATTGTTACTTTCAGTTGTGCATTTTTGATTTAACTAACGTGTGTAAAAACTATCCTTAACGAAGCTGAGAGTCACTTGTTCTTGTTCTTCCCGTTTAGATCATTGATTGTACTGATTCATAGCTCCCTGAGAACCTTGACCACTTAGACCACTGTTTCATAAGTAGGCATCTAGGTAGGTACTGTTCATCCCGCTATTAAAAAGAAGCGTGATGATATAAATTAATAGCATGCATTTGCATACAACTTCAATGCAATAACCTTGGACGTATGGTCGGCAAAATATGTGTGGACGTGACAGTAAGAAAATAACCTACTGAAGATGTTCACTTTTACAAGGAATGATTTGTCATCATTGTTTGTAATGAAGCATTTCTTAACCGCATAACTCACCTACATTTTAATAATAAACAATTTATTTTACTGAACTAGTACATCACTGAATATGTTTTATACTCCATGAAATTGTCAGTAAAACCAATGAGTTGCTGCTCTTCCTTGAGGAGCTGGGGTGGATCGAATGATCGATTTTCTCACCCGTACGCAAAATACGCGCTTTGACGTACAGTTGCGGACACCAGTCCGTAGGTACAGAAGCCAGCAGGTCAAGCTACCCGAAACTGTAAAATGTTCTCAATCAACCTTGAACCTTAATGCTTTAACGATAAAGTTGAAAATCTATTAAAGAAATTTGACAGATTGTAGTAGCTTGATGTGGTGGCGTCTGTACATACTACCTATTACATACATATCTGTTTTCTATACTGATTCTGATACGTCAGTATCCATTTGCGTTCCTTTGTAAACAAAGTAATAGGGATGAGAAAGAGAATGCATTTAAAGAGATAAGCTTTTTTTTAACTGGTTAACGAAACACGAGTTTAGGGCATAGGTAACTGCACGAGGTAGGTACCTGTGCCCCCTCTGTTTAGTAAAGGTTGTCTCTCACCCTATAAAATGACGACCCCATAAATAAAAGGTGCAGCAAATACCTACCACCATAGATTTAGATTCTTAGTTAATGTCTAATAAATTAGTGATGTGATGAGATGCCTCTTACAATACACCGTTAATATTTTTTGATAATTTTAATCCTTAAAAGGGGTCATTGTACTCATCATTACGAACAACTTTTACTACGGGACCACCCCTGAAATCGTGAAAAAAAAATCAGTTGATCCATAGATTTATGTTCGCATAACTCGACGTAATGATGAGTACAATCACCCCTTTTAAGGATTAAAACGATCAAAATTTAACGGTGTATAATTTTTAAAAATCCTGGAACAAATTGTAACAATGGAAATTAGTTTAACAATTATTTAGTTTAACAATGGATAAATAGGTAGATGAGTACCTATCTCTGATAAATAGATAAATACATGTACAGTCACCAAAAGAGATAAGTAACCAGGGTCGTGGAATATGGTTGAAGTTTAGCAAGGAACCGATGAATGTTTTCGAATAAAGTTAAATTAAATTAATAGAAAGCAAACACTTCATTTTATCAAATTAAATTTCATTAAAAAATATCGGGACTGTACATACCTACATAATGTTAAAGCTTTATCTAAGAATTTAATCAAAGATAGAGCAGGAATCTTTATCTCCATCATCAAACGAGATAAACAAACTCTTGGAATATTAAAACTGTACGTGCTATACCTATGTAAAATGAACACGATCTTCATAGCTGCATGATTCATTTTTCCATCACTTGTCTCCCATTACCTACTTTAATTAGTATAAAATGAATCTCTCTATCCTAAACGCCACCAGTTACCAACGTACAGCATAGGAATAATACATTACTTAATAAAATAAAGTTCAATAATGCTCGTGAAAAATGCTGCTGCCATTGCTGCATTAGTCGTCACCTGTGTGAGCGGCTATCCAAACATATGGCATAGTAACCAGCTCACTCCGGTCCACGGACTCTACGTGAAGCCTTCGAGTGATGGGACCACTGGAGATCTGTTCGTCGCAGCCACGGAAGAAAGCGGAGCCAAGTCACAGTGGGCGGTTGATAAGCCGATCAGCTTTTTGCCAGTTTCAGCTGCTACTCAGCCACAAGCCACTGCGATTCCAATGGCCTATGCTTCAGGATACCCAACAGCACGCGACGAAAGTGCAACTCAAAAGCGTGCTGTAATGCCCAGTGCGATCCCAAGTGCACCAGTTCAGTACGCCTACGCTATGCCTGTGCCATCAACCACTCAGGCTGAAGGTAGTCAGGTCGCTTCGTACCCATACGCTTATACAATTCCTTCAAGCCCGACCGAAACTCCTAAGTGTGAGCATCAGGCTAGTTCTTCACAATACCCCTACCAATTTCCATTCCAAATGTTTTATCCGCAAATGACTTCTGCTTACACCAACGCAATGAGCATACTCAAGGATGCAGGCCTTAGTGAGGATTCCGCCAATACAGTTATGTCCCAGGCTGCACCAATGTGGTCCCCTGCTTCCTACGCCTATCCTATGTATGTGATGGTAGACCCCAATGCGTGGAACCAGAACCAAGCTACCACTACTCCAACTCCTGCACCAACATCATCAAACACGCAATCTGAAGAAAACAGTCAATCATAAAGTGTTCAATTTTAAACTAAAACTGTAAACTTATCGCTATTTATTTTTTTATGTAATAAAATGTGAAATTAATCGTTTTTCTTATTTTACCAAAGACTACTATTTCCTGACGATCCAGGACCGGCTGACCCACCCTTAATTACTTATGTGTGTATAGGCCCTTACTCCGTAGTAAGGGCCTTGCTCTTGCTAATTAGTGTCACGGTGTAAGCCTGGAGTAAGGCGCATGCCGTTTTTTACGCGCTGTGAAATTAAAAGTCGGATGCAAAGGCCCTATGTACTAAAAAAATTAATCCGTAAAGCAATAAAATAATAAATGAACTTAAGACTTTACTTTTCTAGTATACTATTCGTAATTAATTGTAATATCTGTGGTACTGGTACCTTTGAATAATGATTTTATAATTAACTTCTTTTTTTTTCTCTGGACACCCACTCCGTAAAGGTGTCGTGGTTTGGTGTTGTTGGTAACTCTGCCCTGGAAATGTCAAATTGACAGCGAAGCAACATGCTTTTGTAACTGCGACGATGAATAAAAACTAAATAAAACGTCGTATATAGTAAAAAAGCCAGTGAAGTGGTATTATTGATAAGCCAAGGATCAACTAAATAAAACAAAATGGTTTCCAAGAAAAAGAAGAAGGTATGTAAACATATTTCATAAGGTCACAACACGTGTTTTTATTATTGGGTATAACCAACAAAATTTCGGTTTTCCGCAGTATTCATCCGGAGAAGGAGCACAGTTTATGACCAGGAAGGCTGCCCTAAAAAAACTACAGTTGTCTCTCAAAGATTTCAGACGTATTTGCATATTGAAAGGTATTTACCCACGAGAACCTCGCAATCGTAAGAGGGCTCAGAAAGGCGCAGGCGGCATCAAAACATTGTACCATACAAAGGACATAAAGTTCTTACTACATGAACCGATAATATGGAAGCTCAGGGAGTTAAAAGTAAGCACTTAAAACAATGTTTAATTCATTACTTTGTGCAACATGGATTGTAAATTCTAAACCTAATGTATTGTTCCTCTTTTAGGTGTATCAACAAAAAATTCGCCGCGCAAGGGCTATGAGAGAGTACAGAAACATGAAGAAGTTCTTGCGGGACTATCCAGATATAAACATAGATCACATTGTCAAGGAAAGATATCCTACATTTGTAGATGCATTACGAGACCTGGATGACTGCCTCACTTTATGTTTCTTGTTCAGCACTTTCCCGTCCCTAAAGAAAGTTCCCAGAGACCAGTCGATGCTTTGCAGGAGACTGACGGTTGAGTTCATGCATGCAGTCATAGCTGCAAAGGCACTACGTAAAGTATTTGTGTCCGTCAAAGGTTACTATTATCAAGTTGAACTTGAAGGACAGACCATCACATGGATTGTGCCACATCATTTCTCATTCCAGGTTATTATTGTTTATTACTTTATTCAAATACTAACTTTTGCCTGTGGCATTGCCCGCATGTTGGTTGTAAATTATCCCATGGGAACATACTACCTGGATAAAAAGTATCCTAAGTGTTAATCCATGTTATAAACTATCTGTGTGCCAAATTTCATCTGAATCCGTTATGACCTTTTTTTGTGTGATTGAGTAACAACAGGATATATAGGATTTTGTCTTCGTTTTCTTCAAAATTTTTAGTAACACATTATCTTTTTCAACAGCCTCAAAACAAGGATGAGGTAGATTTCAAGATCATGTCAACGTTTGTTGAATTCTACAATATGATGCTGGGCTTTGTCAATTTCAAACTGTATCACTCTCTCAACTTGGTCTATCCACCTCAACTGACCGCAGCCTTCACAGCTGATGACAAAGAGCTTATAGATGAGCATGCCTATGTGGCTGAGAGGATAGCAGCCATGAACTTGTCTTTAGCCAGAGTAGCAGGCTCCAATGATGCTGAAGAATTACCACAAATTGACATCTTCAATACAGAGGATGAGGACCCTCAGAAGTTAGAGGAAGCAAAACTTGAAGCAGAAAAGGTCCAGAAACTGAAGACAATGTTCAAAGGCCTCAAATTCTTTATAAACAGGGAGGTGCCCAGAGAGCCATTAGTTTTCATCATCCGTTGCTTTGGTGGTGAAGTATCCTGGGACAAGGATCACTTTGTTGGGGCCACATTTGATGAGTCAGATGAGAGCATCGCATACCACATTGTTGACAGACCCACCATGGACAAACAGTATCTCTCCCGTTACTATGTGCAGCCTCAATGGGTGTTTGACAGTGTCAATGCCAGGACACTGCTGCCTATCAATCAATATTTAATGGGAGCTGTCCTACCACCGCATCTTTCACCATTTGTTGATAAAATTAAAGATCAAGTTTATATTCCTCCTGAAGAGAAGGCTCTCAAAGATCCTAACTTCAAACCTTTGGGTAAGGGTTCATCTAAAACATAATATATTCATTTTGAACTCAAAAAAAAAGATTGTAACAATTTAGTCTTTTCTGTAAGTACTAAATAATCATACATTTTATTTCTATTCACCAGATGATGACCAATCTGGCACCGACATTGAAGAGGCCAGTGATGAGGACAAAGATGAGGAGGATGGTGATGCTGAAGCAGCTCTAGCCAAACAGTACCAACAAGAGGTAGAGGAAGACTCCGACTCTGGTGATGATGATGGTGTGGACCCAGAGAAAAAGAAACTGGCTAAAGCAAAGGTAAAACTCAAATTTCATGTAAATGAATTAAGTCACTCATTTTAGTTTACAGATATATTTTTCCTGAAAATAAAATAGGTTTATGAATTTAAACTTTTTCATGCTTACTTTCTTTGTTGCAGAAAAAGGCAATGGCTGTGACTGCTGGTGTGCCCCATAAAGAGCATCCCTATCAAAAGGAGATAGAAGACAAACAAGCATTCAGGCTGAGAGAGAAGCTTGTTCGCAAGAAGCACAGGAACCTTTACAAGAGCATGAAGGCCGGACAGGAGAAACGCAAGAAGGAAATATGGTTGCTAAGGAAGAAGAGGCGTCTTCATGACGAAAAAGCCAAGGAAGACAAGTAAGTAGAAAAACGCAAGCAAAGAAACCAAGCTTTGGAAGCTTCTGCTTAATAAAAATCATAAATAAAAACTTTATTTCAAAATAATCGTTTATTTTTATTTCTGTATTGTGCTAATTCATTTACAGTATAAATATTTACATCAGAATATAAAAAGTTGAAGACATTCCCTTCAATTAACAATGAAACAAGACAATCATAATATAAGTCATTAAAAGCAACAAAATTACTTTGGTACTATTAGATATGGCTTATCACACTAAGTTTTATATAATTTTAGTACCAACTTAGATATGAAGTACCAGACGTATTGAATAAAAATAAATCTAAAGTTCGTTTTTTAAACCCAGATACTAATTTGACAGGTGTAATAGCGCCAATTCCCTTGTTCACAATGTAAACTAAAGTTCAGTGCATCTTTTTCATTAAGAAAAGGACAGAAGATAAATATTAGTTCAGTACAGTCAAATTAAGATACTCCATAGACAGTTTAAACGTGATTAAAAACACAGCTCTACAAAAAAAGATTTTTTTTTTGTTGCCCTGGATTTCTGTGAAAATTCTCATGTTTTCAAGTATCCAGATCAAGAATATATTTATGAAAGCACTGACTGTGCTCTTATTTTTATGATTTTCACAAATCTCAAAATTTGAACAATAATCAGCTTTTCGTTCATAAAAATTGATTTTATCAGTCATAATTTTAACAAAATTAAGAGCAATTCTTACAAAATCATTGATAGTTTCATGAATTGTGAGCATAAATATATCCAAAATCAGTCTTATATCCAGGGCAACAAAACCACTGTATACCAGTGAAATACATCAATTTACGTCAGGCGCCGAGTAATTTGACAGGACTAAACTAATATTTATCTTCTGTCCTTTTCTTAATGAAATAGAAAGAAAAAGATGCACTGAACTTAAATTTAGTTTGTGAACAAGGGAATCGGCGCCATTTTCAAATTAGTATCTGGGATTAAAAAACTAACTTTAATTCTTTATAACGTAAATAAACTTTTTTCTACGTAAATATAGTACGTTCGTACTATATCGCACGAAATTGAGCAGATCAATTGTCTATTTTGTTGTGGATTCCAACCACAGGAATAAATGTCCATTCACACTAGATAATAAATCTGTTTTTAAATTAATGTCCATTCATAGAGTGCCCTATTGCTTATAATTAATAAATCATTCTCATCTTGTATTATCTCTGTAAATAAAACTTTTACAAAGTTTAAACATAGCTGAGTGAATGATTGCCGCATTGAAGCTCGCATCACCAAATTTTACTAGATTCCAGGTATGAACGGACCGAAAACAAGAAACTAATAACATCTAATTAGAATCACTGTCGGATTCACCTTCAGCATCGCTGTCCTCAAGCTCAGGCATCGGGAAGCGCAGGACTGCTGCTATTCCCGTCAGCTGGTCTAATTCTGTGGAAAAATATACAGACAAATTGAGTACCTAAGCAATATGATATAATAAATTACTTGATCGAATTCCTCGTGAATGGGGGACCAGATAAAATAATTTAGCTATTTCGATTCCAACTGTCGTTACAACAGTTACTTAAACATCGTCAATTGTAGCATCATTAGTAAGGTTTACACTTACGTTCCCCTGATACGTGCATGCTAGAGAAAATCCTCACTTCGCCGCCATTATCCCGAACTGTATCAACGATGGCGACATAATCTTTTCGTTGTTGTATATCTTGACACCTGAAAAACGAGGAACTTGGTTTTATCAAAATCATCATCAAATCGCGGGAATCAATTATTTACGAACAACGCAGGAGATGGTGTGGCAATGCTCTAGGAAGGATTATGTCCAGCTGGGAACGTCTTTCGGCCGAGATTATTATGATGATGAAATTAAACAATCAATCTCAAATAGTTCAAGTTCATGGAGGCTCTGCATACTTCATATTTTGCCTGGCAAATTAAACAAACAAACATTGGGAAATCAACAAGAAATTACCTGAACAATTTATCCGAAATCATAAGGATCTCAATAGCTTGGGCATCGTTCGCACATTGAATGTGTTTCTTCCCGTAGAAAGCTTTAGCAGGTTCCAGTTGCAGCATTGTGTAGAAACTCTCCAACAGCTTCACCTCACTGGCAGCTTTTGTGTCTGAGATTTTGGCAATCACTGCTGGCTCTTGTAATACTTCTGTAATTAAGTTAATATTTTGATAAATTAATGGAAAGCAGATACATCTTAACAAAACATGTTTCAACAAAAAAATTTTTGAGAGGTAAAATTGGCTGTCTCCAATTGTTGAGCAAGATCAAAATCCGTGTACCCACGAAAAGCCCACGAGGTCCTATAACCCCCTTATGTCCTCCTCTTCGCAGAACTGTTCTTGGTGTTAATTCTCCAATCCCCTATGTAAATTATTAAACAGCTGCAGTGATCTTGGGGCATAAAAATGCCACTTTGGCAGAATCATAATAGGATAACAATATGAATCATATCAAAAATCGTAAAATGGTCACAAACTGACAATTCATAATATGATCTGTGTGCAATTCATATCACGCAATTTGCGTGTTCGACAGTTAAGTATGGAAATTCGTAAAATGGTCCACCAATTACACCAAATATGATTGATATGAAATGAATTGTAAGTTATTAAACTACACTCGAGAGCAATGAATCCGGGTCACTTAAAGAATGTTAAAAATCTCGGAAACTAAAAATGATAGGTTAATGCAATAAATTGTATTTAATAGACAATGTAATACTCCTTAAATGAAAGTAAAAAAAATATGAGTCACCATACATTTTATTAACACAAAATTACATAAAGAAAAAAACTGCTGATCTCTCCTTTTTTTTTTTTTTTTGAATTTTCTTGAATTTTAATACTTCGTATTGCCTCCTCGTGCTTCCATTACTGCGTTTACGCGGTTTGGCATGCTGTACACCAAGTTCCTTATACGATTTTGGGGAATATTCTCCCATTCCTCTGTGAGAGCAATTTTGAGCTCACGAAGCGTGATTGGGGGAGGGTTTCGTTGTTTTACGCATCTGCCTAGCTCGTCCCAAGCATGCTCGATCGGGTTGATATCCGGGCTGCGCGCTGGCCACTCCATACGAATAATGTTCATCTCTTGAAGGTAGTCATTCACAATCCTACCTGTATGAGGTCGTGCATTGTCATGCATAAATATAGCATCCTCACCTAAATTGACCATAAATGGACCAACGTGATCATTGAGGATTTCTTCCACATATCTTACGCTAGTTAAAGAGCCGTTTTCTATGATCACCAGCTCTGTGCGACTTTCAGAAGAAATTCCGGCCCACACAAGTACAGACCCACCACCGTAGGCTACTTTTTCTTCGATGCATGCTTGCTTGAATCTTTCCCCTGGTCTTCGATACACTCTGTGTCTTCCATCGTGCTTGTAGAGCATAAATTTTGATTCGTCGGAGAACATAACTTTTGACCAATCTTCAATACTCCAATTTACGTGGCTCTGGGCATATCTTAGTCTTGAAATACGATGCCCACGCTCCAGTTTAGGGCCGTTTGCAGGTCTAAGGGGTTTTAAGTTAGATTCAGCAAGCCGACGTCTTACTGTCCATGCACTTGGGTTACTTCCTCCGAGGCGTCGAAACTGATTTGTGAGTTCAGTTCCTGTGAGAAAGCGATTTCGAAGCATGGTGTTCACCAAGTATCGGTCTTCTCGTGCTGTGGTACACCTGGTTCTGCCCGTTCCTGGTCTGCGTAGGTTAGAACCAGTTTCTTCGTAACGTCGGAGAACTCTTTGTACTGTTGACAGCGACACACCGACAGTCCTGGCTGTATCGCGCTGACTCCGGCCGGTTTCCAGCATTGTAAGTATTCTGGTGCATTCTTCAGGCGTAAGCGACATAATTTCAGCTTGAATAATGAATATAGAGCACTATCAACATGGTTTATGTACCCACATAAATGACAGATTACAAACAAAAGCAAAACCAAATGCTGTAATTTCGTAGTTCCATCTTCGAAAGTGGCCCTTTTTCAAATTTGATTTTTTTATGATATAACTTTACAATAACTAAGAAGTTTTAATAACTTTATTTAAGGAGTATTACATTGTCTATTAAATACAATTTATTGCATTAACCTAGCATTTTTAGTTTCCGAGATTTTTAGGATTCTTCAAGTGACCCGGATTCATTGCTCTCGAGTGTATTATGTGTAACCATTTAACGAAAATTAGAGGAATTGCTAATGATCTACCGATCGATTCTGTAAAAATCTCACCGTGAAAAGTTAGGTGAAGTGAGCTTAGAGTGAGCTGTCATTCCTACTAAATGCTAGGGATTGAGACTATTGACAGCTCACTCTAAGCTCACTTCACCTAGCTTTTCACAGTGAGATTTTTACAGAATCGATCGGCTGGTGGGAATTCAGGAAATTAATACCTTCTAGAGGTATTGCTTAAAGTGGCCTTTTTAGGCCCTCTTGTTGATGCGCACTCTGACTCACTTGGTAAGTTCCGAAGTATTATGTTTGTACCTACATAATACAAAACTTGTAAAATCATTTTTGTGTGAATTTAAATTTAATTTTTATTTAGTTTAGTTGTTGATTTTGAATTAAATAATGATTTTGATTTTAGTGTTGATTGTGATTTTAATTTTTATTTTTATTTGAACTTATTGATTTTCATTGCATGTGATTTTCATTGTAATTAATTATGATTGTGATTTTAATTTGGAATTCGGTTGAAAAATAATTATGTTCGGAGAGTAAATGAACTCACTCGATATCAATCGACAAATAAGTAGGTAATGCATGATGTGCTTACTTGTAAGAAATTCGTACACTATTCTATAAGTCTATTGGATGTATCTCCTATCTTTGGATCAGTGCATTCAATTGTTGGTGAGCCAAATAAATAAAATAAACCCCTTCCGGAAAAATGCTCTAAGTGGTGTTGAAAACGGCATCAAAATCCGTTAAGTAATTTAGAAGAACAAGGCGGTTACACAGATAGACAAAAAAAAGCGAGTTTTATTTATACTTTGTATAAATGATGTAAGATGATACAATTATTTGCTCAGCACTGGATTTAATAGACTCATTGCATTTCTTATGAAGTAAGCATTCACCAATTTTTATAATTTTCAGTTCTGAGCAGATCTATTTTGCTATTGTCAGCTGCATACGACGCATTTTAACCCTATTTTAGCAAATATCCTACTGTTTCTCTTTAAGTCCTGTTAGTGCTTTACCAAAACTTGACAACGACACCAAAATCACCGTTTTAGCTAAACGCGTTTTAGCACTAGGTATACAAATTCTAATTTCAACAAAGTAAAAAATATAGGGTTGCGGTTTACACATGCGCCTGCAGTTGCGATGTGACGTTATGGGCAAATTATATCCAGCCCTAAAATTAATACAAAGATGACCTATCAATTGAATTCTCAGTCATGAATGTAGCATTTGAAGTCTCGTAGGTATTAGCGGCAGAAATCTTTTTGTAGGTCAGAAATATATAATTTACCACCGAGTGAAAAGACGTTTTCGTCAAAAGGAAATTAAATCGAGACAATGTATTAGTTCAAGATTTGAGAAACAATAACAATGAGCCCTTTTTTTTTTTTTTTGAGGATGGGAAATCATCAAATGACCCCTCCCGCTCTGGGTGGAGAGGAAGGGAGTGTCAGACTCTTACTGACTAAAACCCACCCGTGTTCCTTCCTTAGCCCTTTCTGTTCCAGGGCAGCGGTAACCCTTTCGGACGATCCCGCCGCCCTGACAGGCTTCGGCCCTATCGGGCCCCGTCCTTTGCCGACTTCTCTTTGAGGCGCGCGTGGAACACATCGCGCCGTCCGGCACGGGCCTGGTCCTGATCGGACGGTGAGCTACCTAGTACTCACCGCCCGCAGGCCCGCGCCTACGGTGGCCGGGAGTCGTTACGCGGCTCCCGACGCCCGGAGCGTCTCCCGCGGCGGCTGAGGCGTGAGGTGTTCTCCCTCAGCCTCTCCGCCACCTCCTTCGCTAGCATGACTGCTTCGCAGAAGGAGGTCACTGCCTCCCACTCCCTCTCGCCCCGGACCATGGCTTGAACCAGGGCCAGACGCGAGAGGTCGCCGCCGTTGCCGATCGCCTCTACGAGGACACGGCGGGGCTCCGCCCAAGCAGGGCAGACCTCCACCGTATGCTCCACCGTGTCCTCTGGGCGATCCTGGCAGTGGTGACACCCGGGCGTCTCCTCCCGCCTGATTATGTGCAGGAACAATGAGCCCTGGCATCAACTACCAGTAGGGAATAGCAAGAGACTTTTAGCTGATGAAACATAATGTAACATAATAATATGACCTAAACATCCTTTGAAATTATAAATATAATGTCGTAATATTGTGTAATAATTATTATGATTCATTGCTTACATGGAATCAAAGGATTGCCACTTTGGGATAGGAGTTGGACTATAAAAACTGAAAATTATACAAACCCTTTAAAGAATGTTTGAATCCTGATGAAGCTTTGACCAATAGGAACTTGCTTTTATTATCAATCAGGAGTTTGATGTCAGTTTTAATTGCTTGCTGCATCATGTACTCAAAAAACTGGTCTTTAACAAATCCTGGTGATGCAATAATGACACACTTCACAATGCTGAAGTCGACATGTCTCAGGATACCTTGCATCACAGCTTCATAGAACTTATTAAGGCCCTGTAATAGAAAAATGTGACTAATTAAAATTATTTTATTATTATGAGCCTGTGGTGTCCCACAGCAGGGCAAAGGCCTCCCACCCCTCCTTCCACTTTTCCCAGTCTATTGCAATATTGTGGGCCAATCCTTTCAGAAGGAGTCCAGCTCATCCCGCTATCTCTAAGCATTGAACAGACAGCTGTGCTGCTGGGGAGTTTGTTGCGCCACTTCTTCTTCCCAGCGATAGCACTAGGAAGTGGTGAAGGGCGGGCGTTTTTGGGGGACTGTCTTTTGTAATTTTGACGTTCAAAAAGTGCTGATTCTCAGCCTAATTTGAATAAATGACTTTTGATTTTGATTTTGATTTTCTTTCTGGGCCAGCCGCAGTCTTTTCCTGCCATTTGGGATCCACTGAGTGGTGGCTTTTGCATATCACTGCTCCGACGTGCGACAGATATGGCCAGGCCCAGTTCCGCTTTAGCCCAGCAACTGTGCTGCAAGCGTCCGCTATTTGTGTTTTGGAACAAAGTATAGAGTTCTTAATGCGGTCTCTGAGTTTGACACCTAGGATACTTCGTTCCATAGCCCATTGGAAAAGGGAGGATCCTCCAACCAGACGGCTGTCTCTAGATTCATGTCGGGCTCTTGTACATATGCTAAACTCTGCTTCCGCAATGCAGGATTTTATGAGAAGTCAGTATGATGGGTAACTATGCATCATACTGACTTCACATAAAATCCACAAATTCGCATGTGGCGGTGTAGATGCCACTACACATTCATAAACCAGGGAATTCAACGAAATAACTAAAGGCAACAATTATTCCTGTAACATCAACAAAAACATACCTTATCATGTTGCTGCACAAATCCTTTTCGTTTCCTAGGTATAGTGATATCAATTTTAGATCTCACTAGTGTCATGGAGGGTGTGATAAGACAAACGTGTGCCAAGCCTTCCTGCATTACAACAGCACCTACATCTGCATTGGTGGCTGGGTCACAAGCCTGGTCCACCCTCTCTAAAGCCACTGAATCCCATAGTGGCTTTTGTAGAACAAACTTTCTATTTAGTTCTAAATCTAATGTGTGATAGGCACCCAACTGAAAACATTTTGCAGTTTTAAATACAGAGAAGTTCAAAGTAAAAGATTAATATTATTTGATAGTCTAGAGTCCTAGCCCACATTTTGCAATCTGAAGAAAATGAAAACATTTAACTTTTAGATTCTTAATACTTTTATTTTATTTTATAAGGGAAAACAAATAGAAATTAAAAATAAAACCTTGAGATATTTACCTTTACATGCTGATTCTCCACAATATTGCGGCCCTTCAGCCTCAGTACACATGCTTGTGTATCAAAATCTATAGTTTCCACAGTGATAGTGAGTGTGGTCCTCACTCTGCTGCTGGTCGACGAGCCTGTTGCAGACTCGGTCTGAACCTTACGCACTGTGGACGCCGTCACCGCATCAGCTACCGCGACGAGATTGAATGCGTGCCACATGTCCTCAGGCTCCTCGGGGATGAGGCCGATACTCCTTAAAAATAATCGGAAGATGAATAGAAATTAACACCTATTAACTGATACTCTTTACTTTGAATCATTGAATTAAGCAATATGTTAGAATTGCAACTTACCCGCAGCCATCCCTTTCGATATTTTTGTGAACGAGCTTCATCTTCCTTGTATTATTTTTGATTAAATCACATTATTTATTCATAGACATATCGAAAGTATAATCTTTCTTCTGAGTGCATCGGCTCGATGGTAAATGGAACACACAGCAACAGCAGCAGCCAGAAATCGGATTACATTACTAAACTCTTTGCTCTTTGCGGATTATGAAAACTCTGAAGACATTTCTTTGATTGTCATTGTCAAAAACGTCAAATTTTGATTCGCATGTTTTTAATTCGACCTAGAATAGTGGTCTTTCTGCTCAACTCAATCAAAAGAGGTCCACATTTTTACTTACAACTATGTACGCACGGCTACACATCAAGCTATACATAACCAGTATAAGCTGACTTCTGATTGTACAAAAAATTATAGGAAAAATGCTGTCGAGAATGTCATTGAAAAAAAGAAAAAGTAAACTAAAAGATAGTTTAAACTTTGTGAGAGTAAGAAACTAAACGTAACTAACGTTAATCTCTTCATCTGTGTTATTTTAATCAAACAAAATGGTTACGAATGAGCAAACTAAACGTAACTTTGAAGTTTTGAACGAAGGGGAGGACGGATGAGTTTATTGTATTGCATTTGCATTGGTTTAATTTGTTTTCTGTTAGCCGACAGCCTGTTTCATTTAGAAGTGCTTTCTACAAATAGTGTAAATACTTTTAATGTTGGTGTTTGAAATATTGTGACATTCGTCCATTAGATATAATTAGATAATGTGTGTGTAGTGGCAGTGATAACGTCAACGGTCAAGCTCAGCTGGTCCCGTCCGACGAGCGGTAAAAATCTCGCGAGTTTTTCTTTACCTTACACAGGTAGCACTTTTCGTGCTCCATTTCTTCAAGGTATGCCGTTATATTTTTTTCTAGATAACACGCTTGCTTAGATACACTAAACGTAAAGAATAAAAATAACACGTAGAACATAACACTTACGTATATTTTCAATTAGTGTTATTTATTTAAACACGTGATAATATATCCACGGTGCTTATTTTATAGTAACGATAGGGGTTTTATACACACGATCGCGAAATTTTGTTTATCTTTATTTACAACGACGCACTGGCCGTGATCCAGATTACGTGTCGTCTTATTGCGCGGGAACTCGCGATATTTTTAGTATATTAGTCGCACGATGATTTAGAATGCGTCGTGTAACTAACATTACTATAAAGAAATCCGTTTTTCAGTAAAAATAATGTAGCTTGACTCTGAAGTGTCAGTTTATTGAGTGTTCTAAGTGATTAAAAAAATGAGTGAGACCCAAGAGACCCTGCCGCCGGACTCGGCAACTGCTCCCCCTGCACCACCGTCATCCACGTCTTCAGAAAATGCATCACTTGCCAGCACAGCAACCTCCCCTGTCACCAAGCCAGCTGACTCCACAAGACCAACTTCTTTGCCCAAACCATCCGGCTTGAAGCCACCCTCCAAGATTGGTCGGCTGTGCTCCAACTCTGCGCCCAAACCTGCCGTGCCCATCTCTCCCAGAACTGGTGAGTTTTAATGTTATAACTCCTTAGTACAGACAAACCTTTCTCTTATTAATACTGCTATAATCTCTTCTTACCTAATAATGATGTCATGACTGCCTCTTACAAAGTGATTATTAATTATCCTGAAGACACAGTAAGCACATTGTTTTGCTTTATTAACAAACTGCAATTGACAAGATTTCTAGTCCTGGTACATTTTATATTATAATTGCCTGTTCGCCTAATTTATTTTCTGTATTTAAGCAATGTTCAATGTTTCATAAATCATACATTTAAGGCAGAGTTTTAAAGTAATGGTTTGATGAGCTGTTACTTAAAATTTGGCTCTAGGTATTGATCGGACTGACAATCCTATTATGTCTAATAATGTTCAAGAGAGACACAAGGCCACTGGGGAATGGCTAATTAAATGCCAATGGGCTCACATCCTGTTTGAGCTGAACTTCACGTTTGAGAATCCTCAATAATAATCTCCTATTTTTGTCACATGTGATAAATAATAATCTGGAGAATGGTTGTTTTATAAATATTGTGTGTTGATGAAGTGGTTTGAATGCACGTGTATTTGCTGTTCATGTTGCAATGTGCCTGCCCCAGTTACTGCAGGCGCAATATCACGATAATATGGCGCAGTGAGAATTGTGCGTGTGTAGATTATATTGAGCTATGTAACACTGGCCTTTGTGGAAGACCATTCAGGTAGTTGGAATTGTTATGCAGGGAAAGGTGATTTTTTTGTCACCTTTTTTTGATCGATATCATTTGACGACGTTTTGTTTGCGGCTGAGAGATGCACCGTCAAACAAAAACTTTTTTTTTCATTTTTTTCCTTATTTGAAATGTCTATCTTCAAGCTAAACTGCTACCAACCGTTTACGTCAGTCATGATTCGTTTCACTACAAAAAACTTCCAAAAACGGTGTTTCCCGCCTATACGAGAAAGTCTGACATGGATTTTCAATTTGTTTACTTACAATGATATCATCCAATCCAAAAGATACAAAAAGCCGTATCTTTTCATATCCTTATCCATGTATTATACTCACCTACATGACTGTTATTGCATCAGAAGAATTTAGTAACATAAAATTAATATACGAAAAGATAAGGAAAGTACACGGCACATTGTTCAATCGAATAATAAGTGTAGCGTTAGGTCATCATCGCTTATTATATCGATGATATGCAATGTGACCTCAGCTTCCCCAGTATCATCGGATAATCACGAAGAGACATCAAATATATACGACCTTGAGCAAAATGAAGCGAAACCAGTTTTCTAAATAGTTATTTACCGTCCGTGGCGCGCATCGCTTTATCGATTAACGACTCAAATTAATATAAATCGACTCATCAATCAATTCAAAACTATGTTGAAATGTTGGTTTAAAATTAAAAATAGAGCTTGAAAATAGGTACTTATCAAATTCTTCGGTTGAAAGTGAAAATGTTGTTCATTAGTTATATTGTTTAGTATTTTTTCTCATGCTATGATATAGAACAGTTGTCGGTGGTCAGCGAGTTTCACCGGTGCGCGGTGTTATGTCTGCTGGTCGATTGGCAACGGCTCGTGAAGTCGTGACTGCGCGCCACCAATCGTCGTTGTCCGATTGGTAGCAGTAATCACCGTTTTCACTTCAAGGCGCATGAGTAAGCTTTTAAACAACTCTACGTCTACCATCTTAGGCGTTTGGGCCTTTTCTTTTCTCTGAAAATAAAAAAAGTACTAACCTAAGTAATGATGTTAGATTCCACTAACAAACTAATCTAAAAGTCAATGTCTATAAAAACATCTGTTAATGTAAATTGAGCAATTCGATACCTATCCTACACTAGTGACAAGGCAAAAGGTTAATGAATAAAATGCACTTTAATGGTTCTGAATTGAAGGTAATCAATTGGAACGTAAGCAAAATGAGAATGACGCAGTTTTCAATGCTGTCAGGCATTAGTTCCGGCTACTGCTAAACTACACAGGATTACAATTTACAATAACATAGTTAGAATTCTTTTATTAGGTAATAAATAAGCACTAATCCTTCACTAATCAAAAACTATTATACTCTACCGCCCAGCTGCGCTGCTTGGTGGTAATAAAAGGCAGTTTTGTACACAGATAATAATAATAATAATAAATCCCTGGACATTTCACACAGCACCATTTGTCCCAAGCTAAGCAACCTAATGCTTGTGTTATGGTAACAAGATGGCTGATAAACTACTTATATACAATTTTTTTTTTTTTTTTGTAAATACATACATATTATAGATATAAAAACACCCAGACTCGGAACAAATACATGTAGGTCATACAAATATTTGTTCCGTGCGGGAATCGAACCCGCGACACGCAGCGCAGCAGCGTGCCGTCAGGTACACAGCCTGTGTTGGTCCCACTTCTGGGACACAGGCCTACTCTCTTCGAGAGAGAGTGGGCTCGTAATCTCCCACGCGGGCCCAGTGCGGGTTGGTAGATGTCACATGTCTTCGAATTTTTTGATCTAGGTTATGCCGGTTTCCTCACGATGTTTTCCTTCACCGTTTCTAGAGCAGTGATGATGAAATAATTTACACAAAAGTAAAGCGTTTGCTTGGGTTCGAAGCCATGAACTACAACTCGCTTCACACACACAGAGATACAAAAGATATCAATTTTACATGTTAATTTATGCCGACCGCGGCCGCTAACAACCAGTGAGGCGGTAACTAACTACACCATGTTCTCGCCAAAACCAAGCAACCAAGTAAAAGTAACAAAAGACTTTTAATTCTTTGTTATCTGATATCAAATTTCAGCACTAACCGTGACACACTTTAAAATTTAAAACAACTAACTACTTGGCCGTTAGTCATATGTCAGTTTCCACTCACAAAAAAAAAAACATGATCCAGTTTTTTAAAAGTTAACGTCCAATGTTTATTGTTTTTACGATGCTGCCGACACCACAATTCCAACTAGACAGTGGCAAAAAAATATTCCTGTTATAGCATTACCGGTTCTTAATACGACCTTCACTGTTTACTGTTAAAATATACTTACTGCTGTACCTAGAGGGACCGTTACTTTTATTGCAGCTAGAAGGAAGCTGGTAACCACAATTTTATTGTTTTACACCGACTAGGCAGTGTAAAAACTAATTGTTATTATTCTTAATGAATGACTGCCTGGTTAAAAACTGCCATAAAACCAATTTCACTGAAATAACGATGAGCTAAGAACTGGCTGAAGTAAAATAATTCGTAAATTGCCGATAAACGAAGAGTACACAAAAACAATAATTAAGTGCTGAGCAATTTCCTTTTAATAGTGTTCGTGTCAAGGATGGCAGTTTCATGAGCTGAACAGTTAACGAAAGTTATAGCATCGCGGCAGAGAATAGCGTTTCCATGTTCAGTTTGTTTGGATCTTACAATTCGTCTTCCATTGTCCGTGTAGTTGACTTTCACTGAGGCGTGACGTGCGCTTGCGCTGCGCTACCACGACTCTTCGTCTGCTGCTTTGTTACCATATTTCAAAAAGAGAAACGCTTGTAGAAGAGATCTCCTACTATGAAAGAGACACGAATACAGGACACGAATACCTTTGCCATCAAAACTATTGACGAGCCAAAAATCGAATCAATGTTTCCTCCTGATTAATTCAATTTACCCCAACAACACAAGTCCAAATAACTCCTTATATAAAATATAAAATTACCCAATATGTAACTAAGCATTAATTTATTCATCGTGTCTAGTTTTAAAGATGAAATATAAGCCACGCGAAGGTTAAAAGCAATGTTAAAGGTAAAATTTGCTTAGCCCCAAGAGGTTACTTTCAAACCTCCGGCCCGGCCCGTTACCTGTGTGACCTTATTTGTCACCCGTAGTTACAGTAACGACTTAGATTTACGAGTTTAGCTGCCAATTTGCTATTTTAATTGCCTATTTAGACTTGAAATTCTACTTACCAGACACTATAAATTAAATGTAAGGAAATGATGCTAATTAGGATAAGTCTTAACTCATGTTGGAATGTGGTGGCACACATCAGACGCGTCAAAAGGAAATGCTTTCTTATGGATAATACAGTTTTAAATCCTCCTGGAAATTGGAATTATGAGATTTGTGAGCTTGAAGTACCTAAGCAACAATGTGTGTTATTATTTCTATAGGTGCTGCAGAGCAGACTGCCCCAGCTTCTTACTATTCAGCACCATTCATATTAGTTAATAGGGTTTAACCGTTGCAATAGTCAGTCCTAACGATGGGCTATCTTCCAATCATTACTTATGCACTGTCGCCGCCTTTTGATCGTTAACTACATAAATGGCCTCAAGAAGTGATAATCTATTTGATGTTGGTCTTTGTGCCGTTCAAAGTTCTCCCACTCTATACTACTACGGTAAATGGAACTCATTGTGGAAGTAATGATGCCATAACGTGTGCGAATGGGCCTCTTCAAATTCAAATACACTATCAAATTGTCACTTCTAGAGTTGGCTCTTTATTCAGAGTTAAACTTGTTTGTGCTCGGCTTATCGCTAACCTAAAACCGACTCGCAAATATGCTATCATAAAAACTGCGGCTTTCATGCTTGCATAAATGGCTTTAATTTTGATAGTTCAACAACATTAATTGCGTTACTAGCTGCGCCCCGCGGTTTCACACGCATAAGTTTCGATCCCGTGGGAATATCCGGATAAAAAGTATCCTATATGTTAATCCTGGTTATAAACCCTCCGTGTGCCAATTTCATCCAAATCCGTTCAGTAATTTTTGCGTGAAAGAGTCACAAATATTCATCCATCCATACAAACTTTCACGTTTATAATATTAGTAGGATTTACGTTGTTCAGGAGACAAATTTTTCGAATTTATAAATAAAGCAATGGATTAGCAATATCCTTCAAAATTATTCAGATTGAGATTGATTGTGTCATGTGTGTTACGCAATTATGATGCTGTTAGCATTATTTATATGCTCAGTTAAGGTTAGTAGGCTACTATCTAATCTTGACAGCGCTTAAAAATAAACTCGCATTGGCTTCAGAGATAAATGATAAATGATAAATGATTTTATTTTGTAAGTAGGTTTGTACAAACACTTTTACACGTCAATCATATTTTAAAACTAGATGAGGTCGGCGTTTCCTATCTGACTACTCTGAGAAGAAAGGCCGAAACAAACTCAGAGGTCACAGTCTCTTTTAAAGTCCAGACATAATCTTGGTCAGATCATATGAAGACCATGCAGGTCGATGTCTGAGATGGTCTTTTGAGGAAAGAACCACACAGATTGAGAGGACCTGTCCAGTCAGTGCACGCATTTGTCAGAAATCAGT
Organism: Apamea crenata; assembly: GCA_949629185.1. Lineage (NCBI taxonomy): Eukaryota > Metazoa > Arthropoda > Insecta > Lepidoptera > Noctuidae > Apamea > Apamea crenata. Next base: position 14,385,336 of record OX451357.1, read on the forward strand.
GCAGCTCAACTCAAAACTTAAGGAGCTCGACGATTCGACGAACAATACCAAAGAAAGGACATTTGGGTAGGCCGCATTAATTACTCAAACTGCCAGACCATGACAAAACTAAGAGAACAGAGAGAAAAATAAAATATAATAAAAATAAAGTGACCCACATAGTATTCACATTCACAATAATTAAAATAATAGAATACTTTACAAAGTAAGCAAATGTCACAGTACTTATATATAGAATTCATTGATGTCAAAGTGTATATAAAAAAGAAAAACAACAACAAAACAGAAAAATAAGAACACTACATAGGTAAAAAATTGGAAGCATCTCAATCCCAAGCCTTTTTGTCCTCGATATAATCCTTAACGGTATAAAAGGCTTTCTGGCACAACTTACGTTTAATGAATGATTTGAATTTATTAAGGCTTAGATCTTGAACGGGGCTTGGAACTTTATTGTAAAAGCGTATACATTGGCATCTGAACGAGCCACCTATTTTCTTGAGCCTTGTTATAGGTACAACAAATTTGTGTTTGTTCCTAGTATTTATATCATGGATATCACTGTATTTTTTAAACAATTTTATGTTTCTATGGGCATATAAAAGATTTTCATAAATATATTGAGAAGGCACAGTCATAACATTAATCTCTTTAAATTTGTCTCTGAGCGAGTGTCTCGGACTTAATTTATAAATTGATCGAACAGCTCGCTTCTGCAAAACAAAGATAGTCTGAATATCGGCGGCATTTCCCCACAATAGAATACCGTACGACATTACACTATGAAAATAGCTAAAGTACACTAAGCGGGCTGTCTCTATATCAGTTAAATTACGAATTTTTCTAACAGCGTATGCTGCGGAACTTAGCTTTTTTGACAATTTATCTATATGTGGACCCCACTGAAGCTTAGCATCCAAAGTTATGCCCAAGAATACTGTGCTGTCTTCAGGATTCAATTCTTCGCCCTTTATCAACACATTCGTTTTCACCTGCCTAACGTGAGGTAGCGTAAACTTAATGCATTTAGTTTTTTTCTCGTTTAAAAGTAAATTATTAACATTGAACCAGTGGACTACTTTAGAGATCGCGCTATTTACATCGTCAGTAACCAGCTGCTGACGTTTAAGTTTAAATAAAAGTGAAGTGTCATCGGCAAACAACACTATATCATGATTATCCTTTATGAGGTACGGCAAGTCATTTATATAAATAAGAAACAAGAAAGGACCAAGAATTGAGCCCTGTGGGACTCCCATTGTTACTATAGATCCGGGAGATCTTTTTCCATTAACGACAACGCTCTGAATCCTGTTACTCAAGTATGAAGTAAGAAGATTCAGAGCATTGTTCCGAATTCCGTAGTGGCGGAGTTTCCTGATTAACGTTTCGTGAAGAACGCAATCGAATGCCTTAGACAAATCACAAAAGATGCCCAAGGCATCGCATTTATCTTCCCATGCATTATAAATATGTCCTAAAAGTTCAACACCGGCATCAGTAGTTGAACGACCCCTTGTAAAACCGAACTGTTTGCCATGTAATAATTTGTGTTTATTAAAAAATCTTTGCATTTGTTCTAAAATTAATTTCTCAAAAATTTTACTAAAGGTAGGTAGTACAGAAATAGGTCTATAATTTGTGGGGTCTGATGTACTACCCGATTTAAACAAAGGTATTATTTTACTATTTTTCATGAGATCAGGAAACTCCCCACTGTCTATACAACTATTAAAGATAACAGCTAGAGCAGGTGCCACAATGTCAATAATAGACTTAGCAACTTCTACAGAATTACCCCACAAATCTGCAGTCTTTTTAACATTTAAAGTGTGAAAGGTTTTAATTATATCTCTACAGGTAATATGTTCAAAATGAAATTCCGAATCGCAACCATTAACATTTTCCTTAAGCAAAGACTCAGCAACAGAAGGTGATGAGTTTAGGGATTTAGTAGTTGAAACGGGAATATCCGAAAAGAAATTTTCAAATGCCTTGGCGACTTGTGAGTCAGATTTTATTATGTTGTCATTAATAGACAGGCTGTAGTCAGTATCTCGATTGCTAGATCTCCCCGCTTCACTATTAATAATAGTCCAGGTCGTTTTAATTACATTACTGCTGTTTTTAATCTTTGAACCCAAATAACGTGACTTGGCCATATAACAAACTTTTTTAAATAATTTTGAATAATTTCTAACATACAAATTAAATTCATCAGTGTTAACATCAGACCTTTCATTGTACAGTTCATAAAGCCGTGTTCTACTTTTATGAATACCAATGGTAGCCCAATCACTGAAAGATGCGTTACTATTAACCGAGATAGTCTTGGGTATGAAGGTGGAATCAAATTGTTTACAGTATATATTAAAAAAAATATCATAAAGATTATTAGGATCAGCATGAGTTGACAAAACTGGTAATTTATCAATGAGTTTAACTTTAAAAGCCTCCAAGCGACTCGCAGTTTTGGGGTTAACAGTGATATCCTTTTTAGCCACTTTTTTGTTTTGGTTTTGAATAGTAATCCTTTGCCCGCAATGATCAGAATCTAGTAAATTTATAATTTCTTTGTGGCTTGGTATAATATCTGTATAAATATTATCTAGGCATGTGGCACTAGTAGGTGTTATTCTTGTGGGCTCCAAAAATAGGTTTACAAGATTGTAGGACTGAAACAGGCTTAAAATTTTACTACAAGAACCTGAGTTTTCTAACAAATTGACATTAAAATCACCACAAATGATAACGGACTTGCTTGAATTACAAATCCTGTGTAACACTTCATCCATTACCTTTTCAAAGCAGTCATACAATCCTGAAGGGGGTCTGTACACACTTAATACAACCAAGTGCTCCAATTCTATACAGGCAATTTCAACTGTACGCTCAACAGATAGGCTCACAATATCGTTACGATCTTTAAATTTGAGCTGGTTACTTACTAAAATTAAAGAGCCACCATGTATAGCATTTATTCTGCTGAACGAACTACCAACCTGGTGATTACTAAAATTGAACAAGAACTGGTGACTTTTCAGCCAATGTTCTGTTAAACAAAGAATATCAATACTATTAAAATTCATAAATAATTCTACTTCTAAATCTTTGTTCATAAATCCTTGAATATTTTGATGCACCAGGTTGATACTATTTACTGATTCTAAACTTTTTATTGAGTTGTTTTTGCAATTCTGAACATTATAGCTAGAGATTGCCTCTATTGTCTTAATTTCTAATTTAAATTATTGGCAATGTCAGTAATTGTGACCAAATTATTTATACTGTCATTGCATTGCTCAAAAGAAGCAAGTTGTTTAGCCAAATTTTTGGCTGTGATAGAAAAAAAATATGATAGCGACATAGCTATCTGTCTCTTATAATATTTAGGAAGATAGTACATAACAATGTTATATCTATCTTTTGTCAAATATAAATTATTACTAACATAATTGTTAGTATCAATCAAATGGAACATGTTATCATTAAATGTCAAATTATGCATTGTCATATTCAATTCAAACCTTAACCTATTTTCTTCCTGTGGCAAACTGTTACTGTAAGGGAATGTAAACAACACAACTTTTCTTAAACTAAGTTTGCATAATGTTCTATGATACTCAAGCAGTTCTCCTTTGTTTACATTTCCTCTATTACCCATAAAAATTAATAATGTTGTATCCTGGGTAAAGTTACATTTAGTAATTTCTTTCATAATATGAAACAAAGAACAACCAGGCATACAGTAATTTAATATTGAGTGTCCCGGATACTCATGTGTCAATAAGTGACCTAAGTCTTTACCTATCTCATCACAAAATAACACAATATCATCCTTTAGACTTTGTTTACAAGGTTTATTGGAGCTATTAGTAGTAGGAATTATCAAATCAACACAGGGCTGCAGTAAGGAGGTGTTGCATGTTGTCAATGAATGATCCGGTGTAAGATCAATGGATGGTGTCAGACAATGCTCACAGTTAGTTTTTTGTGAGTTTACCAGTTCATTCATTGCCAACACATATTCCCTCATTAGGTCTTCAGAGGTATTATACTTATTAGTCATTGAACTAAGTTTCTCCTGTAGATGGTCAAGTTCTGATTGCATGGCATCTGTGTCAATGTTGTACCTCCTAGTACTCTGCTCCAAGTTATAGGAATACATGTCTAATTGTTTGAGCAAATTCAACCTTTCTCTATTCAATTTAACATTTTTGATAAAGAACCTTTGTCTTTTTATCATTTTTTGAGTTTTAACAATGTACTTATTAATTTTGATGTATTTTTTAATTTTATTTTTACTGCTTACTACCCTCACTGAATTATATATTTTAGATTCATCATCATCTGTCAAATTAATTGTGTTTGTGGGATTTATGGCAGAAACCATTGACGGGGCAATAGGCATCAACTCACTGAACAGACTTTGATTCAGCGAGGCGGTGATGTTAAGATTGCTTGTCTCAAGTTGTATTATTTGACTTTGAGCCTCATGTAGCTGCTGTTGTAATATATGTTTTTGACTAAGAGCTTGTTCGTACTCTATGCTACACTGGCTGAACCCGTCCACAATAAGTTGAAGTCTATCCCGTTCCTCTATGGCATCAGTGTATTGAGTATATATCTGACCCATTTCAACTTTTAACTTCCTATTCTTTTCATGGGCATCAAAGAGCACCCTTTCATTGTCATCCAATTCCTTAATTAGTTGGTCACAGGATTCCTTTGACGCCTTTAATGCGCTCAAAGCCTCATTGAGTTTGGACTCTTCGAGGCGAGCGTGGGCGCTGCGAGTCATGATCATGATTAAGACTAGTAAGGAAGCGACAAGAAATTAGATGCGAGAAGATAGTTGTGGTAGAAGTTGAAAAGATGATTAGTTGAAAGGAAAAATGAAATTTAGATGTAATTAAAAGGAGTTCTGTCACCAAACCAAATTAAGGTTATGTTTACGTTCTAAGGTCATTGGCATCAATAAGTAGCCTTACTAAAAGTGAACAAAGTAATTGCTGATGTAATTGAAGTACGTAAACAAACCAATAGCAAGTAAAATTTATAGAATTGTACCTGTTAGCAAGATGACAATGCAAGATTCACTTGTGCCGGTAACTGTCATCGATTTTCATTGAAATAATTACACTTAATTGGCACTAGCTATGTGAATTTATCACAAAATATACATTATTGTCCTATTTACTTGAAGAGTATTTGGAAATATGCCGCAAAAACAACGAAATTTAATATTTTAAGATTAAAAATTACAAGAACAAATTTTAAACAGCTGTTAGCTGTAGTGTTGCCACAGGAAAAAAAAAAAAAAAAAAAAAAAAAAAAAAAAATATATATAGCATTGGAACACTAACATTTGGGCAAAGTTAACGATTGCTACAGTGATAGTAAGTTGTTCAGTAATGCTTTCTAAAGTCAGCGTATTTATTATTCAAGGCGTCGCATCGCATTAATCAATTGTGATGACTGACAGTTCGGCGCTAGAGCCACCATTTACGTCACTACGTCGGCGTCGGTGGCAGAAAATGCTCCATGGAAATACTTTTTTCTTCGCAAAACTTTGTCTATTTATGACTTCCTAATTCCTATTCGGCTTCGACTGGTGCCTTAACTTATTCATTCAGCTGAAATATATGTGTTTTTATTTCAATACACGAACCAAGAACTACATTCTACGAGACACGATATGTGGGAAACCTTTCCAAGAACTTTATTTTGTCTTTGTGGAATCCACAATAAACTGTAATAAAAACCAAGCCAATAGCCAACACTGACGGTCTCAGTATTTCACCATCCATCGTTAGGCAGCGCTTATTATCCGTTACGATTATTAGCATCCGCACGGATGCCGTAATCAAGTTCTATAAGCCGATGCCGCTTTGATCGTAACCGACCGACTTGTATTCCATCATGGCCCATACATACCGCTTTATTTATTTACATTCCTGGCAAACTGGCACGCATAATACAATCGAATATCAAGATCGTTCGTTGGTTTATAATTAAATTATCTATTGAACGGTCTTCGGTTGCGGTGCGTGCCTGCAATCAAAACAATATTGTTGTAGCTGCAAGTGGTCTGCCTTGAGCGTAAACATTCTAGGATTGGAACGTTTAGTCTGACATTTTCACAAAATGTCAGCTTGTGCACTTGGGACTATCATATTATTAACGATTTGGTATTGCAAACCAATAAAATGATAAGCAATAAAAATTTCGCCCTACGTCAATGTTTGGCAAGCCAGATGCCAGCAACAGATTACAAAACAAAATCATTCTGCAGTTATGTGCAGATGTATCGTGCTGTCATGCCGTATATGAGGAAATAATTATATTCCCTAATTTCCCATCCCTAATACACACAATTTGTCGCACTTGGAAATAACCAACTCTTTTCTTCTCTCTTTTCTCTTCTCTTCTTGAATTAATAACAAGTGCCAGAATCAGAATTTAGAGACCTGAATCAAATGAAAACCTAGATCTTATCAATTTGAATACTGGTTTTATCCTGATCTGATCCCAGGTCGACTAAGAATTTTCTCGTATTGTCATCATAACTCATAATTCAGCGAACAATGTAATTTATACAGCAATTATAACGTAATTACGAAAATAGAATAATAAGCAATTTAATGAGCTTGTTTTGTTTGATTACAATTGAGATGAAGCTGATTTTGCACTGAAATAACAATGCTCTCGTGACAGTGACATAATTAGTCGCGATTGCCCAATGTTTTATGAGAACAACTGAATATAAACACTGCACAATCGAACTCTACCGGGAAATATTGTGGCCGTTCGGTTTTTAACGTTGCAACAACGTCTCGTCATTGATGCAAATCAATTACTTAACTGGGAGGAAACAATTTCTCTTGAAATCATTTTTGTACGGTAATTCTGCTATAATTTTCATAACTAGACACCGGTATTCTTACAAAACCATTTCCTGTGATTCTTTAAAAACTGAAGCGTAATACACCACTTCAGAAAGATAATTTATTCTCGTTCAAACTTCAAAGTACGTAGCATAGAAAATTGTGACATTAGTTGATCTTAGCTATTCAAGGTCGTCGTTGCATTATTCATGTCCGCTAGTGATATCATACTCAATCCTACATAATATTCAATGTACAATTGAGTACATACACTTGCTCAGATTACTCGGCAAATGTTAGAAAGTAAATTACTGCAGCCAACCATGAAGAATTGGAAATGTTTGGCTTTGAAATCTCTATTTTATTCATACTTTTGTAACTCGTAATTGTATACCCGTCGCCAGTTTCCTATGCTAAATCTCTCTAGGCAATAAACTGGTCTAGTGAATGATATCATACGTCTAAACGTTTCTCAATTCTTTGCAATCGACACTGGTCGTTATTTAACTGGTGTAAGCCAATTCTGCGTAAGAGTTGGCAACATCCTGGTGTTTCGCTGAGCAGCGGGTGTTGCCCGCAGGTGATACGATATTCCTGTAACTCGAGTATGTTGAAACCATTACTGGAAAGTGTTCCGGTCTGGCGGCTGTCGTCAGCGACGCGCAGTCGCAGGTGTGGAAAATCGTCACAACAATAACTATACTCAGATTCTACGTGTCTTTATGCGCATAATTTCATTGTTTTTGCCGTCAGCGGCGGCTGTATAGAATTTTCATGAGAATGAACATACAAGATAGATTCTAGAATATCCAGAGTTGTATGTCAGTGTTTTGAAAACAAGATACCTATTCGGTTGACAAATCCGACTTAGTTTTGAATTTTATTACGGGAAAAAAATATCAAAGCAGCTAGGCCAAAACGTCACTGGTGACCCCAAAAACCAAAATATGAAGTTCTAAATTATTGATTCATTTATTGTTACTATCAGGCCCAAAAGTTGTACAAAGAATTTACATTAAGCCAAATCTTGTAATAGTCACGAAACTTTCACCGTTACCACAAAATTGTAGGCTACATGGAGGCAGATCTCTGCCAAAAGTCGAATACAATATTTATTTATTTTTTAATCACGCATGCGTGTCAATTGCGTAGCTCTGGAGGTCGGTTACCAGCAGGTAATACCCAATTGCCTGGAAAACCGCGGTTTCCTCATGTGCCTATAGCTAAACAGTAATTTGTAATTCAAGTAACATTCAAGTGGCGCCATACGCGGTTCGCCACACCGTTCACCGCTATACTTAGGTATTCGATTTAATTAGCTAATAAGGAAATTGATTTTTTTAATACGGTCTCTCAAAAACAACAAAACAGTGCTATTTGAGCCTTAAATATTTTTTTTTATTTAGCCAAGGTTTTTGTTCGTGACTTGGTGGAACAGGATATTGGCGGAGGTTATACTCCAGTGCACGACGGCGACGTGCCAAACCAATTTACTGTAAACAGTCCCACGGTAATGCGACACCTAATTTTTCATTAGCGCCTGGGAATTTAATTATGTTCAGTCAAAAGTAGAAATTTATATGATGTTTTACTAAGTCGACGAAATATTTTGTAGAATTCACACAGTCCCTCCAAACTGAACGATATGATTTTAAGAGTGATCCCTTGTTTTCGTTTCATAAAAACTCCTGGATCTTATGCAATGCAGGAAGAAATGAATGATGTTCTGGTTTCAATCTGTTCCTTTGTTGATTTAATTTCAAAGTTCTCCTTCTTGATCATGGTCGCAGCATGCTCGTTTTTAGAAATGTTCTACAAACTCGAAAGTTTCAATGCGATACGTGATGTTTACCGTCTTTTCAGGTAGCGGCGACCTTTTCGCAGTTTGTTATGCCGACGCACTTTTCAACATCGGATTATAAATTATAATCCTCACAGGGCAAGGAGCACGAGAGCTACGTGCCTTCCGCTGTAAACTCGCTCCATGAGCCATAGCTCGCGGATTGTTTGGATTCCAATCTATCGGTCAAAGCCCCTCTTTTAAGTCAATAATTAACCACACAATATTGACTGTGTTACTTAACTCACATAATAGTTTGGCGCTTTGTTCAATATTTTGCACGGAGCAGAACTGCACATTCTGTATTAAAAATTAAAATATTCGTTCGTACGTGCAGATAGTTTTTATCGTGTTTTCTGTTTTTGTCATGTCTCGTGTGTTCATTAACAAGACATAAATACATTCTGTTGTAACCGTTTAGTTCGTTGAACGGCTAGGAAATGTCTGGTGTTCCGTGTCAGACAATTTGGACAGTAAAAATTTCCAATGATTTGTTTTGCATGATCAAAAAATCAATCGACGTATCTAAATGGATAATCACGTATCACATAAACGTGGCTAACAAATTCTTATTGTCTTAAAAGAAATTTTAAAAAGCTGAACGACAACATTTTCGCGGCATGCTAAAGTGTGTCAAGAGATCTTCCCAAGTTTGTGCACAGCTAACTCAAAAGTCCCCGCGTGTCTCAAGGGGCAAATATCTCGGGATCCTACACCCTGAGTCAGCGCTGCCTCACGTCAATTCGTGCCTCCGGGACGTCGGATAAAATCGCCGACTTCCTTTTAGAAATATCAATTTGGTTTTTATGATAAATTGACTGTCCCGCGGTTAAACCCGCACGGGTCATTCACTTCTCAGATTTAGCTAACGTTGTGTAAGCAGTTTTTAAATTGCTTGTGGACAGAATAATATCAATGAGATAAAAGTTAGCCAGATAAGAGTTTGCGTAACGTAATAGAAGTTTACCTACAGAATAACAGAAGTGTTGAATGCATAGGTACGCGTGATTGGAATTCTCAGTCGCACTATGGTGAAAGGAAGCTCAAACTTTATTGTCTACTGTTGCATAAGATTACTGACCGCTCTAAGACATGACTGTTCCATAATTCTTATTTTATGGCTGTTCCTTCTGCCGTGTTTAATAGCATACTTTCCGACTGTGAATTATTTTAATGTTAGGTCATACGTAGACTAGAGTGGTGAAAGGTACTGGAGCTGTGTTTACTAAATTGTAACGATCAATTGTCTCTTCGGACAGGTGTCTCGCAACCACAAAAGACTAAAACGTTTCTATGAGGATGCGGTGACGTGTGTGAATCAGTCGACCTCTGGTCGCTCGCTTTCTTTGACCTATTAGAAATCGTGGCTCGTTCAACCTTCATGTTCCTTACCGTCACGATGGCCGTTTAGTTTTATATGAATGTCGCATCTTAAATCCCTTTCAGTTTCGAAGTGGCTGTCTGAGGTTATCAATTAGAGGACAATTTAACAAACAGATCAAGTAGAATGTTGTTTAGATAGAGCATTCCCTGTTCTAGTGCGTGGCAGATGAGTAAGAATTCGCAGCACGCAAGTCTTATCGTCCTCAGTGATACGTGCGTTATCTTATCACAATTTATAGAAAAGACAAATAATTTCATTGTTCCTTTTATTACATTGCCCAGGCACAGATAAAGTTAAATGAGTAACAGTTAAGGGCTACATTGTTCTAAAATGAAAATGGCTTACCCAATTCACCCTTCAGAGAGGACCACCAAATCTCGGCGTGGAAGTGTTCAAAAGCGTTATGTTAAAATAGAAAATCCTACTCAAATACCGAGTCACGGGCAGGAGTGTCGACGTATTTGGGGCTGGGTCAGCCCCATTTTCCTCACACGATATCTTCAGCCGCTTACCTATAAGCACTTCAGTTTTGTTCACATATCTAAGCCCATCTCTTTTTACATGATATTGGCTTTTAGAGGTACTGTCTTATGTTCTCAAGTCAATCCAGTCCATTGCACATGTCCTTGTCGTAATTATTATTTATTTATTTCACTTCATAGATATGTCAATCTACCACAAACCAGGGAAAATCAGTTATAGTATATTATCATTAAGAGTATTTTTCCAATTCTAATTATAATTCTCTTACAAGTTCTTTCTACGACCTACTGTCACATAGTCCTGGACCTGGACCCTAATTGCGTAACACACGATTAATCAGAATCACAATCTAAATCATTTTGAAGGATATTGCTAATCCATTGCTTCATAATGTTCGCAAAATTGGTCTAGTCAACAACGTAAATAACGCAATGAATAAAATAAATACATATGTATTTTATTCAGTATTAAAATTGGTTAAATATTTATATAAAGTGTTAGAAATAATCTTAAATAAATCTTGGAATGTTGTTGAACTGTCAAAATGACAGCCATCGCTACTGAGAGTGTGGTACGCAATTACCCCATTGAACGTGCCAAATGACTCTACAAAATTACCCCACTGAACGTGCCAAATGACTCTAGAAAATTAAGGACTTGATCGGTCCGTGATGGAAAGACTCAATATCCATAAAAAAATATAATAATAAACTGAAGTTAACACAGGAAACAGAAAGGGAATAAAATAATAATATTGCAAAAAATAATAATTTGGAATTGGTACCTACATCATTAAAAATACATTCCTATCGAAAACTTCATACCTATCGAGACAAACAACAATAAAAAAACCAACTTCAATAAAATTGTAGATATGCTAGTTTTTACAGAAGGTGCCATTTTTCCTTTTATGCATGACCTTGATGAGGAAGTTTGATAAAATAATCTAATTTGGGATTAGGGAATTTGAGCTACCTTCGTCTAAATTAATTGCTGACTGAAACTGATCTTTGACGCATAGTACCTTTCGACAGTAATCACAGGTTATTAAAAAATCTTTCATCACGACCAGAGGGGGCAATTCTCGTAATTTTAAGAACGTTCACAGTCTGATCTCAGTCTCAATCTGTCAAAAATACGTCTAATTTCCCTACATTTTGACAAGTTTTTGACATTTGTTTGTCGCCGAGACTGCGACTTGATTTTGATCGTTTTGAATTACGTGAATTGGCCTTCAGTTCACTTACCAAAAGGTACTCAAACTAAACAACACCCAAAAAACTCAATCCCAAATAACTTGAGACCCATATGTCTATATTAGGTAGTGCTACGCTAACCAAAAACACTACTATCTATCTCTGAAGATCATCGAAAAATTTCAACCTTAGGTAATCATGAATAATATGTTACTTTATTTGTTACCATCAGTCTATCTATCTTAACTGTTTTCGAACCTCACCCAACTACGTCAGAGTCAGAGTGCCCTGGATTGGGCCGGAGTGGTTCCGGATAGCGTTCTTTAGAGTTGTTGTTGTGTGATTTGGGCTTTCGTTTCGGCTATTGTCAGTCATGAGCTTACCTTATCATAACGACATTCGGCAAGGCTACAACTTCTGGCCGACCAGATGGGGTCCTCGGTCCTCCCAGTCCACGCGGCCCAAATATTTATGTCTCTAATAATTCTTTTACTTTAGTGCTCCTCTTACCTGTACAGAGCATTACTTAACCAGCCGCAATTACCCGGAATAGCAGAAGTAACGTCGTAAATTTAGTACATATTTGACGCGTCCGCCCGGCCTGGGGGCGGCGGGTGCGCGCCGGGAAAACAAAAACAAAGTAACGTAGAGATAGGTATGAGCGAGGGCGGCGGCGCGGCGCGGTGTAGGCCGGCGCCGGCCGACAGTGCACGCTCGACGACCGACCCCGACGCGTGTGAACACTATAACCGCGCATCTGCAACGCGCAGGATCGCCGAACTTCGAATCGCTATCGCTTCGCATCCCAGACCTCCACCTAGGACACTCAGAAGTATCGAAGATTTTCTCGCAAAGATTATTGTGGAACTAAGATGCCCGTTGAAACCAAAATTAGCTTTTCCGGTAAGTCTAGATTCTTCAGTAACGTTACCTTTAATATTTAGGTGAACATAGGCCAAAAGTTTACATAATAATCCCACTAAACCAGTTTGAAGCCATTGATGACTTAGTAATTATTCATGAATTCGCTATTTTATTTTTATTTGGTATTTTAATGTTATTTTTATAGCGAATATTTGATAACAAATTAAATCTATGATACATCCACTGATTAGTGATTAAGTACCTGCTTAATCATATACTGCTTATATTTGACGATTCGATGTAACTGGTCTATGCACAGCTGGGAAAACTTAGATCGCAATTTCAACTTGAAATGTTTCATGCAAATATCTTAACGATGCGATGTGCGCATTAATTTTATGCAATTTCAAATTCCTTGTATACTCTAAGCTGTTATGTTAGAATCGTGAACCGCTGGCACGCTAATAGGAAGGTGCTAAATGGTACAAGCTATAATAATAGAACCATTCTAAGTAGCCACAGCGTCCCAGACAGTAACAAATAGATTTCGGTTATGAACCAAATGGATCTTCATATTTGCTCATTATGATCCCGAATACATATATCCAAATCCACCACACAAGTTAAAAATGTTAAAATGTCTTGCTAACTATTGCCGCAGGCTGGGTAAATGTTTTGCAAATTATAATGGTACTGTAATGATGATTATAATAACAGCGACTCAAAAACTGAAGATGCCCCAAAACTTAATAAGAAGAATAATAATGGCTTGTTATTTGAATAAAAACTGTTTATTAGGCAACACCCAATTAGAGATTAAATAGACTACGAAATGACATCGGTGTTCGGTCATAAACATAATGATAATATTTGAGTGATGCTCCAAGCTCGCATAATATATCGAAGACCTTGTTTGTATACAAAACGTTATCGAATTTGTAATTAAGGTGTCGTCTAGACGTGGATTTTAGAATCCAAACAAGTGACAAGACTACAACTGTAGAACGTGTTGCAGTCAAAACAATGTGGTTTTCATATTTAGATTTAAACAAACTCGTGCTTCGTGACTCTAGCATGATCTCATGGATTTATTGTAACGTATCTGTTATTCTCACTACTGTTCTCATGTACTAGTGGCATATTAAGGTCTAAATTCATATTTAGAGAAACCACTTTAAAAATAGTGTTAATATTGACATTTGCATGCTCATTATTACTGTATATCCTTAAACTTTTATGTCAACTTTCTAGATTTCTCTAGCATCCTTGTTGGAGTGGTCTTAATACTCGTAATTCATTAAATTTCCTTTGTTCTAACGCTGGTTTATTCTAGATGATTTTTGTTACTGTTTGTAGGGATGATATTAACATTTTAGATATTATTCTAACGTGAATACTGAATAAATGTATCTAGGTGTTGATTTGAAAGATATATTGTCTATTCTAGAGAGACTTAAAGAGGTCGATGAATTCGTCTACAAAAATGACCATCTAAAATAAAAATATGTTATTCATGAATTAGGGGAAGATTTATCCCAGAGAACGATACCACGAAATAATAAGCTACTCAGTCTAGAATTGTTAAACGCTCATTTGCCTAATGAGTATCCTTAGCTCCAGTTTCATGATACAGCGTAGTTACGACAATTGCGTAATGGTTAAAACATTTTTGGGCATAAACTGTGTGGTTTAAAGGCGTGTCCGCTTGCCTCCCTCACCCTGCCCCCCTTGGACTTGTCGTTGCAACCCCCCAGTGGAGCTGTGAAACACTGCCTAGTAAACTTCTTGACTATGTATTTACATTTTTTTACTAGACAGGAAGACAGCTTTGTTTCTTGCTCAGTTATTTTGTCGATTTGTTCAAGCAATTTAGTTATTGTGTTTTCACTTTGTACACGGACCGTATTCGTTGCACTTGAATAAAAACTGGTTCTAATGGCTCTGTTACCTTTTATTCAATCAATGTTGGTGGTCGGCATTAATTTCCTAAGCGTGCGTTTATTGTTAGAAGTTTACCATGACCGCTGGTACGATGCACTTATACTTGTTAGTCACTTAATGATTTTACTATTGCAGTGTCGCACGCACTTAACCTTGTTTGGTTAACTAGTTGACATGCCACATCACAAACCATACTTGCATCCTGGCCTCGTCGTAGCCACATACAAATCATATCGGCGAAATCGCTGTGCGCTGAAGCACTGCACACTGGGTCAATAGCAACATGATACAATTCTATGATGAGTTTATGTAATTGTTGAAACTATTTGTTTCAGAACAGGAAAAAGGATATGTTAATATCACGTAATGTGTTACGCGTTCATTTAACAAATTACTTCTCATCCTACTAAAAAAATATCAGGTGTCATGCTCTCCTTTGTTAGTCAAATTCAAAGCCAAAACGTGCAAAATAGTGTATATATCCTATTCATGGCGTTTCAGTAGGTATATCTACCTTACAACCTTGTTAATAGTTGCGTAATAGTTTCGTTTCTTTATCATTTTCTATTCTGTAGCGTGACACACGTCATGATCCTCATTAATAACACAAGCTACACTACCTTACCTTAGTCAATGTGGCTATTGGCCATTAGAGCATTACATAGGTCCATAGTGCGATAAAAATGTTACCAAGAAACCAAGGTCATCCTTACCTTAACGGACTAAAAATACTAAAGGTTACGATATATGTAATAATCAATGTTAATTAGTTCGAAGTATTTGTTATTCTACAGCCATACCAGCAACAATATCAAACAGTCATGTTCTACCATTAAAAAGAATGATTTATCGCACAGCCATCGTAATGAATGCAACATTATACTTTCTGTAGTTACTTGTCTTGTTATAAATTCTCTTCATAGTTGTTGATCTTTCCAAGAATCTTCCTCATTTCGCAAATCCCCAATTCGGTGCGCAGGTCACGTTCCATATACGTTTGCGACGATAACATGTCTCTGTCATGTTGTCAGCATTAAGGCATACGAAGTACCTGCTGCCCTGTCAACTTCCTGTCTCTTATCCTTATCGGAGATGTGCTCTTCGAGTCGGAATTACTCAATTACACAGCTAGCATTGTTGTCGGTCAACCGTGGCGAAACTACGGAGCAGGTGTGACCTGCACTTTGCGAGATTTCCTTGCATTACGAATAAACGTATCATCATCTTGCATCCACGTACCTACTAGAATGTTCAAGGCTGTAGTTATTTTCCTTATTTATGTCTTCAACATATAATCCTTTAATGTATTGTTTTTGTCGTAGCTATAAATCAACCTGTACAGGTGCTGCCTTGAACCACGGATTCAATTTCGCGTCGATAGCGATTCTTCTCGAGCGTATCAGACCGAGCCAAACATGTCTCGGTAATCAATCGTCACTCAGCGGCTTGTCTTACATGATATTTTTATTTTGAAATTGAGATGTATGCTTAATCGCAAACGGAGGTATAACGCCCCCGCCATGCCGCTAATAATGAATAATAGCCTGCTTGTATTATGTCACGTAATTACGTGATCCAGAACCATGTCCTCCATCTAAATCTATCTTGCGAAAGATACGGCAGGATATCCCGTTTTTACTATGTCATCGTTACCATGACCATGTGGACGTATAGCTCTTATTGTTTGTGACGGGATGCATCTCACGTGAGTTCTTTTGTGTGATTCTGGTGGTACATCTTTTGACGTAATTTATAGTTCATTATTTTAAATTACCTCTGTTGGAGCGCTCGTCAGTCATTTGACCACTTTGTTTGCTGTCAGCGGCGCCACTTGATATGATTAAGAAACATTACTTAGTCAGCCGATTTTTATTACGACTGTTGTGTGACTCCTCGGATTTCGATATTTATTGATAATGTTAGCACGAAACTGTTACAATTCTGAGGAAATTGAATTAATTATTAAGTTTCAATAATACTTGAAACACAGACTTATATTAAGTCTGTGACATGAAATAATGGATACATAGTACATTTAGGCACTTTTTATACAGTTCTTTTTCGCTTTGGAAGAACGACCAGTTTTATCAATTATCTTACTAACTGAACTATCACGCAGGTATCAGCTCACTCATAAATAAACGTAATCACGCGACAACAACTTGCACAAAGGCGGTTAAAATGAATCGTGTGCCTCACTGAAGTCTAAACAAGACTGCAAAACATGTTTTTGCGCAGCACAATACGTAAAGACTGAGATCATACGATTTGTATTGTGATGTATATTCGCTAGTTGACACTGTTTTTAGAGAATACTTGTCGTAAATATCACCAGCTAGTTGTAACGCCACATATAAACTCAATGGCTCTTCATTTTATAACCCATTACTGGCTTTAACTAACAAAACTTAAACAGCGTCCAAATATTCAATAAATGGGTATTCTTCAAGTTTTTTAAATGGCAGAGATTTGGAGATCGGCCAAATATGGCTCTATATTTCTAGATAATGCTTAACAGTATAGCCCTTTTATAGAGTAGGTCGGAGACGTTTGGCTTATTTATAGTCGCGGATATCGGCGCCTGCCTGTCTAGACCATCCCGATTACTTGTGGGATTTCCTCTGATCCCTCTGTTTGTGCAATTGCATTTCTCCATTCGGAATAGGATGAAAGAATAAATCTCTACTGTCTACGCTGTAATTCATATTTTAGTAAGCAAAGCTTTCCAATTGAGTTAACTTTCTCGTCTTAACGAGTCATACGTTTTGCTTAACAGCCGATAACCTAATAGCTACGAACTGGGGCACTTTATCTACGCAGATTTATTACTCTTCCGGCTCTTTCCCCATGATAGTCATCCATCGCTCATGGGCCGATTTTCTTGTCTAGGGATTGTTTAGATGACAGCGAAGTTAGGAAATCGGCTTTCGGTTTGATTAGAATTTAATAGATCAAGTTTATACTAACAATGACTATGACGACGATGAAAAAACGCATTGCAATTCTTACAAAATTCAAAAAGCGGATAGTTGAAGAAGATAAAAAAGCTAAGGCTAAAATTGCATGTCATATATTTAAGTCTATAGGAAGAAAAAGACCATGTTGTGCCGACCCCGAATAAATTGGGATAAGGGCAGGAGAATGAATGGACTTATCCATAGGTATTTTAGTCCCTTTGATACACACTGCTCAACCAGACTACTGCAGGACAGACTTAACGGTCCAACTATCGTGAATTATGAATCGTAACCCATTCAGCTATCCGTTGTGTCTATTTGTAGCACAAAAATAATAAACATTTAGTTGTTGAAGCGTTACGTGACGTATCATTAATGAGAATATTAGCAATACATGACGCATTGCAAGGCTCTGGAAAAATAACAATAATAATGTTGTAAATACTTCAAGGTTTCATTAAGAATAAATTACTTCATGACAAGTATTAGTACGATGTATATAGCCATTCGAATGCGAGTCATTAACGCCTCTCTGCTGTACTTCATAGACATTTCTCTGATTTTAAAGAAGCAGAGGCGTCGTGTTAAATATTCTATCAATCGTTTAACACACAAGTTCACCTTAGCACGAATCAACAGCCATGTGAGGAACGACAATACGCCTCCTTAAGTTATTGTCAATATTGGACCAAGTATGAAATTCATATCGACCGTATCGGAGCGTGCATTGTACATGAATAGTTCCTCGTTTATTCTTTTAACCAATTCTACTAACTGTCTATTATTTGCTCTTCATTATACTTAGGTGATAACTTTGTGATTGTCAGATTCTTTATCCTGTTTCTATCCAATATTATTTGAACCTATAAATGAATCTTTCCAATAATGGATAGGAATGTCAGACAAAACTATAGAAGTGAGAGACATCAAAGCTTCATTATTTTTGTCATTGAAGTTATCGATCGAAACATGACTGTGTTTGTTTTACTTTTTTTGTTACATAATTCGTCATTACAGACACACATGTATCAGTTTTGGTATGGTGATTTTTGTAATCTATTATCTATTCATAGTGTAGGCGGGTGTTGCATGTAGACACGACAGTGTAAATTGCTCTATTGACAAAGCACTTACGTCAGTAGAGTGTTTGAGTTGAGACGCACTCAAGTTCAAGGTACCAAGTGTTTGTGACTTCCAATTTGCTCTCTTGTGATGTTGTTCTCAATGAAAACCTGCGTTTTACATTTATCTGTAAAAATGGATCTTATTGATAAATTCACCATATTGATTCACTGCTTGACACGTAACTTATATATGCGACTTTGTGTATACAGATGGCAACCGAGGTTTCAATTCCATGTATCCATACTTCGAGCATGTAGTAACACCGCTGATTCACCTTGTTTACCTGTAGTACACATTTGCTAACGATGCTTTAGCCATGGCTAAAGGGTTTGCCCCAGAATCTGCTCCGACAAGATATATTTATGACTTATGTACACAAAGTTGATGTCATCATCATTCCATCCGCGTGGTTTAAACATTGACACGCGGGCGACTGTTTTGCATAATTACCAAAATAGTAGAAATTAGCACTTGTATGTTAACAGAAAGCATTAGGTTATGATAATTTGATGATAAATCCAATGTTTAAGGTATAGCATAGCATCGCGTGATATCCAAACCTAAATATCGTGTCTTAATGGATAGGTTTTCCAGCGTACTCTGTAGTAACTAAAGATAATTTCAGTAATTTCCACGCCCTGCAAGCTGAGCGTTATTTGATGCATTTATCATGGGCCGCGATAGGCATCGGTATATCTGCAGCCGTGAGAACTTCGTGACTAGGCCCACACCTAACTGTTTCGCTTCTAGTAATGCCAATGCCAGTTGCTTATTACAGATATCAAGCGTAATAATTCTATTACCCGTTTGAAATGGTATCCGCATACCTTGCATAACTTTTGGTTGACACTTTAAATTCGGACCGCTCATCATATTAATCTAAGAAAGGTATATAAAATTTATTTGGTTAGTAACATTTACAAACGTGTTTGTTATTCTAGGCTATTCTGGTAGCATTTGAAATTCAAATCTTTTGTCAAATTCGGCTATGATGGCATCTTCTCCGTTAGTTCTATTATTGTGTATACCTAAATTGATCCTTAGGTCGTGACTCGAGAATTTTGTCATTGACAATCAGTTCTCAAACCGTGTTTTTTCCTTATATTCCCAATCTTTTGGTAACAACTTGTTTAAGGTAAACTACACTTAGGTATTATGTTTTACCATATCAGCTCAGAACTGATCCTCCACGATTCCTAGCTTACGCACGTTCAGAATTTCATTAAGAACTTTTCGCATCAAGTACCATTTGTTGTACTACTATTTCGAAACAAAAGTGTTCTCTACCGTTATTGAATAAACAAATGATATTTTCCATCTCGTATCTGGAGCAGCAATGATTTGATGGAACTACATACCTATTTAAGCCGATTCTTGAGTACAACTTTCTACGTATTTATAAGTTTTCGTATGGAGCGAAAGGCTCGATCTTCACTGCCGGATTGGTATTCCTTACACTCCACTTACTGCTTCTTTCGGATTAATTATCATCATTTAGCGTGTGTGACGATCCGTAATTAGCATGCCAGGTGTGGTATTGTGCGGCTCATTACGCGCCATTATCGTAGCGGGAGCGAACGTGTCCTGATTGTAGATCGAATTTCATTCCACATGCGCTCCTATTATAGGAATCCTATAGGGCTATGGTCTCGATCGATCTTTAATACTACATTATTCATTGTAATGGGACTAATTTATTTGTAATGGCGATGTTGATCTATTAAATAGATAACTCCTACAAACGAGCCACATTCCGTTTAAGCTAATCAACCGTGACAGTCTCATTCTATGTAAACACTAGATTTGCATTCAATTTACTCTATATCTATGCTATCTGTTAACTGACCCACTTTGATTTGATACAACTAGGAGTCCGTTATCTAGCCGCAGATATCGCGAATACCTGAGCGATCTTATTGATAGCATTGGCATCTCCATCATTGCCAATTACCAAGATTAAAACAATGGTTAATAAATCGTGGAAGAGTTTCGGGTGGTAATAAACATCAGAGCGGTGAGTGACATAACTTATCTGTTATTTTGGTCAGATGTTAAAGTGGAGTCCTCTTTTAATTCGTGAAATACTGCTTTTGGGTTAAATATGCCGTGTATGGTATGATCAGTCTTTATTGTCATTTGCCAGTGAATACAAATTGCCGTTTCGCGTCTTTCTGTTTACGCGGCCTGTTGTTATTATAAGGTAGGACCAACATTGTCCCCATACCTGCCGATGACTCATGTATACGGCATCATTTTTTCTCATAAAGCCTCGCAGCCAATAAATATTTCAGTTATGATAATGTCTCCACAATTAATTGCTTAAAATATGAGGTCGATGATTCATTGGTGTTTATTGACATCGCTATTGATACGATCTTGTTGCCATTTCTCATCGTTGCGTTATACATAGCGAGGATCGCGGCAGCAGTCTGTCCGCCAACTCGGTCGCACTGAGTATTTCCGTTTCAAAGTTTAGTGAACTATAATTTAGTTCTTAAATAACATAACTGACATGATAATAATAATTTTATTTCCCTTGATTTTTAAATCAAAGAAAAGGTTTTCACTTGCGATAAGAGAAAGGTAGGAAATGAGAATACGGAGTGATATCCGATCATCACGCAACAAGTAGTTATTATACTGTGCGTGAGATATAAGCATGAAATGCATTATTTTATCAATGAATTGACTACTCCGGTATCGTTGTAAATGTTGGTACAATTTCGAGACTATACCTACTGTAGATCGGTATTCTCGTCTACATAGATCTTAATTATCGTGAAATCTTTTAACGAAGCCAGATTCACATGTCCTGTTAACTAAACTAAGTAATTGCCATTGAGAATTGCATCTGTCCTGCAGCAGCTCGTTGCTTGGTTGCATCAATTGCGCGGCCGGCTCTCATGTTGACCGCAAAATTGTCCTTAATTGACGAATTAGTGTCTATTCGGCGGGAAAGTGTTATACCTACACATAGCTCGATTAATTGGAACACTTGATGCTAACTACATTTTAATTTGCGGCCCGAACTGAGGAGTAACTAAAAACATGTAATAAAAGTAATTTAAGTAAATGGTTATTCAAGTGTTTGTAATTTAGACTAGGTATACACTGTACCATCAGTTTTGTTTTCAACAAAATGTTATCTGTGTCGGACGTATTAGGTGGTTCTTATTTGGTGGTGGTGGTTTTTCTTTCTGTACGAGTCGCAATAAATACTTTTTCTTTCTTTCTTTTTCTTTCAATTTAAAATTGCCTCTATAGATTATTTTGTGGTGCTCTTTAGCCACGCTTGCCGAGGTCGGTCCATGAATGGAGGACGGTCCCGGCTATCATTTGTAGATCTTTGACAGTCGTTACGGGTAGTCGAAGCACGAAAGTCTGACAACCTGTCTTACCAAGGGGTATCGTATTACCCAGTTACAGGTTAGGTAGGCAGTCCCTACACGTAAAATATGGTAGCATCCGGTTAGACTGGAAGCTGACCCTAATATAGTTGGGCAAAAGCTACGTAGATGATGACTAATTAATTATACCTATTCATAGACACTCTTGGTTTCACACTCCGGTGACTTATCATGTTGTTATTGTATGTATCCTTAGTAGGTACCCATGTAATGCCTTGAATTTTGTTTATTCAGTCATCATACATTGTACTGAGGTACAACGCACATACATTGGTACATAATACTAACAAGAAATTAAATACATATTTAATTTCTAATCTGCTTGTTTTTTATTTACGCACGAGTACATCAACTTGAACTTGACCACAAAAACCAATGTCGTATCAAAAAGTTTTTCGTCGCACTGTGTTACCAAGTAATCCGTGGTATGCTAATAAAATGGATAAATAAAGACGTTGCTTATTATAGCAGTTACATCATATTTGTGAACCGAAGTATTCGCAGCACGAATGTTAATGCCGATAGTACATATTATTGAGTATTTTCCACGATCAGACAGCACAGATTCACGAAAATTTCCTGTGGTTTCATTATCGTTCCAAGACTTACACACATCAGCGAATATGTCAGGAAGCTTTTCAAAACAGAAACAGCTTAAAATCTCGTAAAATCCAGTTCTAAGTTCGGCCCGTTTTCGACAAGCTTTTGAAATCTTATAATTGTTTCTTTATTAGCCTCAGGCAGTGCCCCACTTTGCTCGGTCGAAAAATTGCCGATATGGTCTGAAATCACAAGAAGTACATAACTGGCGGAGTTCAAAGATCGCATTAGTGCTGCAAAGACCGGTTGCCAGAAGCGCCGTGGTAACCCGTTTCCCGTACCCGACTCCATAAGTTGCGTGAAATAATAAACACTATATGTCAGCATATCCTTTTCTATACCTCAAAAAAGTAGAAATACCGCAAAGGCACTTAGAACTGGAATTCCCCGAAGGGTTTTAAGCTAATCCATCTGTCATAAACCTACGCTTCGGTGACGACACAAAAGTGTGGTAAAAGGGTCATGATCATGATGTAACAGGGATAAGTCTGCAGCTGACAAGGTTGACGCATTAATAAACAATTCATAAGCGTCAACGGGAAATTTTCTAGTTCCAACTAGAAAATTTCCTGTTGAAGGTGAATCGTTTTCAGAAGCGTTGTTCGAAGTGCTTGAAACTTCTCAGTAGAGTGACATAAAAGTTTTAACTGTTGGTGATATGATAATTTAAGCGGTATACATGATTCACAGAAGGGGAATATTCAGAACTAAATTATGTCGCCCCCGCGATGAGGTATAGCGGGAGAACACGAACATTAGCGTGGGATCAAACTTTGTCACATAATAGCACCTGCTGAGATACCATTGTATTAATAAAATGGTTATTTTTAAAAACGCTATCGAAAGGTTATCTCTCGTTGTTTATTGCATGAACATTAATTTTGTCTTTTATCGCAACTGTTTCTTACCTACTTCAGAACAGTTCGTCCTTGCCAGAATTGAATCACAAGCTCATTGTCAAAGTATGGAATGTATTCAATAGTAATGACAAATATACCTCTTTACATGACAAAAGAAGTCCGTCATTTGTCCGACAAACATGAAAAAATCCTTCTTGTTATGTTAATGCCGCCAATTAAATTTAATGTGGCCACGAAATTGGACAAATAGCTTAAACACAATGTTTCCGCATCAACACCAATGATATGGAAACGAGACGATATTTTTTACAATTATGAATATTTTTCAAAATTGTGTTATCGCGATGAACACGTTGTATGAGTCGTCAAGCCACAAAAGTGGTTAAACGACGTCCTTCCGAAGGTCATGGATGATAAATCACTTGTTTTTATGATTATTGTATACGTCTACAAGTTAACAACGCAATAAACCGTACTGCCATCAAGAAAAACACGCAAAATCTACAAGTTATACTTAGACAGACTGAAACCGTTCGCAGTAATAATGGGAAAACTTGCAACTGCGAACATAAATCGAAGGAACCCCTCGTCGCAGCCTATTAAAGAGTTCATAATTTATTAGTGTCTTGCAGTGCACTGTGCTCTAGCTTTAATTTGTCCCAGACGAGTTTCATTTGAATTCATTATGACACAATGTTTTATTATAGCCTCGCGTTTGGTTAGAAAATTAGTGTCATTAGATGATATGATCGCATGTATAATACGACCAATTAAATGCAATATAAACTTAGGCGGAAAAGCTTCGGGGTTTACGGAACAGGTGCGTGATAATTGCATACCATGCATATTTTAATTATAGCATGTAGTTTGATTGATCACTATTATTGATTAAATCGTAATCGGTCGCAAATTGCTGCAAATTATAGTTCACTCGACAGTTTATTTGCAAAAGTTTATATCCAATTGTATTTATTTACCTTTGCGAGCGACAAATTGGCTATTCTGTTGTCGTCACTGTCTTAATTACGATGTCGTTTACATTTTAGTACGTAGACGACATAATGCATGTCTTTTGAAAAGAGTTCACTTTCTAAACGTGCTTTACTTCCTCGTGTAGTGTTAGGAGATGGGCCACTTGTCACACCACTCGGTTATGAATGTTATGATGTAAAGCCCACGCGCGTCCACAAGGCCGCTCCGCTGCGCAATTGCCTATGATGATTAATCAGGCTTCGGACGATCAGTGCCGGACATACGCTACTACCAGTCGGCCGGCTTCACACGTGTCTAAGCTCGGATCAGTGCAAGTTAAGTGTTGTGACACCATCGGCATCGATCTAACGTAATATATAGGAAAATATTACTTGTCAATGTCAACTCTACTTCCATGAGACCATTTAAATTTTCAAACAACTTGATGGCGTACTATATTTCATACTTCTATTTGATCAATAGTACTAATTGAGCATAACAAATCGAAACAGTAATCAATTTTCTTGAGTAAACAACTTTGAAGTTATAACATTATCATCATCACCCACCACAGTTTGTGAGCCTACTCAAATGTGTGGACGTAGAGACCAGCTGTGCCTTGTGTTTATAGTCTACAGTGGGTGTTTCGCACGCTCCTAAGTTATGTGGATTTATTAAACTCTGCCTAAATGTCGCAAACCATCTTTATATCATTAAACATATCAAAATACCATCGTTTTCTTGTGATCATGTCGAGTGCAATATACATACTCATGTAAACTAATTCTACCATCTGTCTCAAGATAATTCTATATCATCTCTGTATTTTTTGTCGGCATGTTTTTATTTTTTGCTTTATGTGTCTTTGTTTTTGTTGTCGTAGACGGCAGTTCCACGGACACGCTGAGGAAGCTCAGTGACGACTCTTCGAGAAAACATTTATCAGGTGAGTTCCAGCATGTCCAAGGTTGAAGCTATTATGAAAAATGTTCTATTTATGATTGCATGAGAAGGCAGTAAGCGTGCATGGTCCATGCTTCCCGTGTATGAACTTCAAGCACGCACAATACACGATATCATCACCTCTCATTGTCGTTCTATCTGTACATAGTTTTAATGTCATTTATTCATAATGTCACTCTTCTCTCTCGACGAAATGGGGCAGATTTAATTGAAGCTGAGGAGGACGAAGTCTCTAGCAGTCTGCCGGAGAGACCGCGATCACACCGCAAGGCATCTAGTAAGTTGGTCATAACTAATAACAGTAGAGTAACTGTCAGGTGGAGGCATGCTCTGTTAATAATGTACATAGTAACATGGTGATGGTTTTTAGTGCTAGGGAACGGCACTACCACAATACATGCTGTAAGGACATACCTATAACTAGAAGTAATTTGGTTTGACACAACCATTAGGAAAACTAATTTCGTAACAGCGAAACATTATAATGATATGATGTCGCAATTCAGACTTACATTCGACGAACAGAAATCAGGTTCAGTGCATGACAAAGAGGAGTAAAATATTAATACCTAGGGTAGATTGGAATGATGACAGCTAATATTGATTAGTTACTAATGAATTAATTAAACTAGCGCCGTATGCGATGCATCCGTAGCACGTCGGGACTCGGGTTAATCAGCCATAACAATGTCGGTTTCCGCGTTTGAAATGCTTCGCGTTTCGATCGCATTGCATCGATTGCGTGTCAACAAGTAGAGGCGCTCGCCTACGAACAATTAGTAACATTGTTTTACAATCGATTCATAATTTTTATCTTTTGTTTAGCTTTTTTTCCGTAACGAATTTAGTCTCACAATTTTCAGACAAAGAAACAGCAATTAATTACATAATGAGGAGACTAACTAATAACATTGGTGGTTTAGAAACAGACACAACTTGACATTTTAATATAGATTAATATATTTCAGTTTTGTTCCGTAAGTATCCACTTGTTATTATTGCAACAAATAGGTACCAATTATAAATTCACACGACCAAGTTTATTGAGACGTTGAATTTTCGCCAGTAGCTAAATACAGAAACGGAGCAATTTAAAATTACATAATTACTAGTAAAGAATATGCAGTAACATAATGAGTGTAATAAACCGTATCTTGCTTGTGTACTCAGATGCATGTAATCCAATTATTAAGAAACACCTAGATGTCAAAATTCTAATAATGAACGGAACTGTTACGAAAATTAGTGAGACGTGTGAAGTAGGAAAAGTAGGAGCACTTGTCTAATAGTTAGAGGCTAATGTGAATGTGTGTGTCGCTTGTGTGTATCGCAGCCAGCAGCACGTTCAGTGTCACCTCCATGGATGCGCTGTGGGAGAAGCACCCGCGCCGCCTCAGCGAGGCTGGCCTCAGGAGGTCATCAGGTAACTAGCACGGTATCTCTTACCAACATTATTGCTCCACGACAATACGTGACATTCCCATGCCTATCTGTTAATTAATCTACGTTACAATTCGTGTACAATTTTTACATGACGTCTCAACTCACGATGTCGTGGAAATAATTTTGGTTCCGTATCTTAAGTTTCACTTAGATAATACATAGCAATCAATCCATGCACCATAGACCGCACCCATCACATGCTCTATAGATGTTCGAGTATTTTGATTTCTTGTGCTTGCCATGGTGTTTGCGCAGATTTTTTTATGGTTGAAAGCATGAGCTTTTTGTTCTTGGATTTCTATTGCAGCGCGTAGTGGTCTCCGAAGTCAACTGCAGTTTGTTCAGAGTTTCAAACGAAACGAAAGTCCGCAATGTTGATGTAAGATATGCAAACGAGTTAGCGAGTCACCCCGGTGGCCATGCACTTGCATACAACGGTACATATTTAGCTCATATGCCCGATATGTGTGTTCGGAATAGTGAAGAGGGCCATGCATATTCAGAAGGCAATTATTTCAATCCTCGTTAGACATCAACTTTCATCTACTCTATTTTCTCTAGTAATCACAAGGATTATTATGTAATTCTTAAAGAATATCTATGTAACAAATCTTGGGGTTTTCAGGAAAAATATAATCATCTATTCCTCCATATTAATATATTGGTTTATTATTTCAGATCATAGTGTTATATTAACAGAGGATACTGACAGCTTTATAATTGGCGAACGAGTTTGGGTGGGTGGTACCAAACCTGGCCAGATCGCATATATCGGCGAGACACAGTTCGCTCCCGGCGACTGGGCCGGCATCGTGCTAGACGAACCTATTGGTATGATTACTATAATGTTGGTAACTTTTAAAATGTTCTGCTTTTGTATCTTGTTCTCATTGGTGATGACTTTTGTAGGTAAAAACGACGGCTCTGTAGCGGGGGTCCGCTATTTCCAGTGCCCAGAAAAGCGTGGCGTATTCTCTCGACTTACTCGCTTGACCCGCGTGCCCTTTATCACACATGCTCCTCACGATGCATCACCGATCTCAGACGCGGGCAGCGTCTTCGAACGCCCGCCGTCCGGAACCAGGCAAAGACGTGCACTTTCACCAAACGGCAGCATACGCAGCATCGTCAGCAGCAAGATGAGTGAGTAATACTTAGCCACCATACGTGTTCCTGGATAACACTAAATAAGGCTAGAAGAATTAATCCATGTTTTCTTCCTTAGATGCATCAATATCGACAACAACCAACGGAGATGTCCGTGTGGGAGACCGTGTCATTGTATCTAGCAGCCGCGGCAGTAAAGCTGGTACATTGCGTTATGTTGGTGTTACCGATTTTGCCACTGGTGTCTGGGCGGGTGTAGAACTCGACGATCCTCTTGGAAAAAATGATGGCTCAGTAGATGGAAAGAGGTATAGTTTTCAAATCAATTACGAGTATAGTCAAAAGCTCATGTCCTGAGTCTCATATCCATATCATACCGATATCGATTCCTCTTTCAGGTATTTCGAATGTTCACCTCGCTTCGGCTTGTTCGCGCCCGTCTCGAAAGTCTCACGGTCACCATCGAACCGCAAGCCAGGCGCGTGTGCCATCCACAACAATGGACGTGCGACTCCTCTGCGGCGCTCCAACTCGCGGGAATCGCTGACGTCACTGGGCACGTCTATCGCGTCTTCCCGCGTGGGGGTGAGGCTCGGGGTGACGTCGCTGGGCGCTCAGGTAGGCTAGCCCCGCGCGCGATCGGCTGAACCTCGCTCGCCGCGATCCCCGCCGCCCCCGGCCCGTGCACGCCCGCACCGCAGCGCGCCAAGCCTGCTCGACAAGACGCTGCTCGTCAAGCACGTCGAAAACGACCGCTGCGCTATCATCGCTTTGCCGAAGCCGCGAGTCTATTACGACATAGTATTTCGATCGAACGATAAGAGTAAGGAGCTAAACCCTCGACGTTGGGCTAGCGAGACGCTGCCGAAGTCTTGGCGATGCTCGGAAAGCGTGCTGAGCTTCGACAGTCGGTCAGAGCGGTCACGGCGCAGCGATTCGAGCGGCAGCAGCGCCAGCGGCTCGGTGGCGCGGAGTGCGCGGGGCGGGGGCGGCGAGGTGGTGCGGTGGGGGGGTCGGCCGGCCGCCGTGACTCGGGCCAGCCGCGGGGTCGCCTCAGCTACAAGTACCGACATATTCGTGGAGATGCCGCCGCCGCGCACTCACTTTTCAGGCTTCGGGAAAAGTTACCATTTCTCTTGCGTGTCACCCTTTCAGTTCACGTACCCCTATGTGGTGTATATTTGAATTTAATGCTACAGAAATTACGATTTCACTCATTGACGCTGTATCGATTCTTGGCTTGTCAATTTTGATTGATCGTTTGATAGCTTCTTTTAGTTGTGATATTTTGGTGTTGGGCGAGAAAACTACAAATAAACCAAGATCCAATGCACACTATGCGAAGAATCTAATAGCCGGCCCTACAGCTAGTCGCATGACATGCAATATGCAAGTTAATTGTATAAATTGCACTATTATGCAACAAGCAGTAGTCACCGTCACGAAGGGGACTGGTCTCTATGTTCAATTTCAAGTACAATCTGTACAAGTTATTAGATACAGCTAACCTTCAGGCTTGTACTCTGCCCTGGTACAGTACATGAAAACAATTTACCTGAACGGGACTGGTTAACGAAATGACATGCAAAAGTGATGGTATCTATTCATCTAGAAATTGCTTATTTTTGCATGACAATTGGTTTGAGTTTATTTTTGGTCTGTAGCTGGCACTCCTTGGTTTGGCCCTTGTGTTAATTATATTTTTTTTTTCTTTTTTGTTTTTATTTCGTTTTCGATTCACTAATTTGCACTTAAGTTCTTTAGAATGTAATTTGATTCTGTTATTTCAAATTTTATTTTATCTTAATATTAGTGAATCGAAGATACGTTTGGACGTAGTGATTCATCTCATTTGGCTTTTAGTATGCCCATATTTAGTTCCATATAGTTTTCAAGAGACTGCAATAGTCATATCGTACGTCTAAAAATATGTTTTCGGACTGTGATATTATTTTTAAGATTCCTTTTGGGACTGTACTATAACGACAAAACTAAGTGTTGTGTGAATTAACAATTGTTTTGCAAATACATTGTTATCATTAACCCATTTTGCGATAGGTGCCTTTTATTTAGCGAAGGCTTGGAGCTTGTCAAGGGCTTGACTGCTTGGCACTCCATTGAAAGACTTATGTATCCAAAGAATCCTTATATTAAGTGCATCTTATACATTCCACTTATCGTAGTGGTTCGGTACACTCGAGTTCTTACTCAGTAGAAACTTTTCTATTACATCTATGAATTCTAAAATTTCGAATATAGTCACGATTCCTACTTATCACTTAAAATATAAAAAGTATACAATACATATACATATTTTATACAATATCACCTCATTAGTAGATTTCGTATATCTCTTTTTCATTACTTCATTAGTTTTAGTTTTTAGAGCTTTTTATAATTTGCTAATACGACAGTTGGTGTGTCACAGTCACACACCATCTATCGTGTTGTGTTGTTTCACTCTATGGTGTATCAGAGGAACCAATGGACTGGCATTAAATGCCATTGAAACTCATCAAGGTTTCAGCTGTACTGATAGATGTAATTCGTACTGATATGGTCAAGTGGGACAAATGCGGTCTTGCAATTCCGCACTCATTAAAAGCTAATGAATTTTTTGTAAGGCTGCTGACTAATAGCCTAATTCATAGCAAATTATTTGGGAAGGCTACGCTGATTGTCCGAATTGACGAATCATTGATCTCGTCATCTACCAGTACAGTGATATACACCATGCAGTGAGTTGAGTGCGTTAACGCGTGTTGTTTTCCCTCATGTTTGTTGCGTATTGGCACTGTCACTAACGGCACGGCGGCAGCGTGTCGGTGGTCCGCGAGCTTCCTCCACCCCGGTATCCGCGAAGAACGCCCTGCAGGTACAGTACCCCACCATCGCCGCGCGGTAGGCTGGCTATGCGCGCGCCACACGTGTGCCAAACGTCACAACTTACACAAAACTACTAAGGACCAAAGTGTACAGTCGTCCTTAGTGGTGTTCTGAAGTTCAGTACACGTGTGTCGTCAGTGTGTTCCAACTGCGCCGGCGGCGACACGGGGCTTCCTTTGTTTTGAACGTTCAAAATATTGAGCAGCTTGATTGTAAGATTGTTTCTTTCATACTAATGAAAACGACAACGAATGTACGTAATAGTAATTTATTTGTGTTTTTGACGTTGATATGTATACTTACAAACTAAACCTTTAACAATTAATAATGTTAGTATCCCAAGCCGTCCTGTTGCCCAACAGGGTCAATGTAGTAATTCATAAGAGACAATATTTGTCAATTATAGCGCACTTCTAAGTACAAAACACACTTATTTTAATGATGATCATGTTCCGACAATACACCTGCAAATAGCTTGCAATACACATATTTTAATATTAGATACCTATGTCAGAATTTCAGTCCTTTTCATAATAGCAAAGCTGTGATACTTTTT
This sequence comes from Apamea crenata, assembly GCA_949629185.1. Classification (NCBI taxonomy): domain Eukaryota; kingdom Metazoa; phylum Arthropoda; class Insecta; order Lepidoptera; family Noctuidae; genus Apamea; species Apamea crenata. Next base: position 14,416,807 of record OX451357.1, read on the forward strand.
TTATTTAAAAGAAAAATCATGAAGATATTGAGTTACATTTATGTTTTAGATGCATTTTATTGTTTACCTTTTTTTTCTTAGTTTTTAATACTGACCAGTGCCTGTAAGTAATGATGATATTCATAAATATAAAGACTCGTTTGAACACAAGCATTCCATTGCTACTAAGATAGGTTTTCACTTTTAATAATAATATATTGTTGTTATATCATAACTAGTAATTAAAATCTCTACTATTAGAGTAACAAAAACGTAGGTATAGTTTCTAAATGTAAAACCTTGTAAAACGTAATTTTGTGAGAATGAAATAGTGATTAATAAACTTTAGTTTTAATAAACTGTACTACTTTATCTGTGTATTATTGTCCTACCTTCATTATCCCTGGTTTTATGTATATATAATAAATAATTATGATTTACCTAACTGTTGTTTTATTGCATCTTTAACGCTGTACAATAGCTTGTGAAGGCATGTGCGAATTACCGGATGGTTTGTGAGAATTATGAAACAACTTGTAACTCTAAAACTTTCGCTGTTGTGGCTGCTTTGCTTCTTAAACTGGCGCTCTACCCTCAAAGCCTGTCAACGAAGATCGGCCCACCCGAAAGTAATTGTTCAATCAAAACAAATGACAAATAAAAATTTTCGAACAGGCGAAAACACATCGGGGTTCGGGAGAACTGTCAAACCGTGTTGTGATTAATACTTGTTCGGGCCTCGAAGTAATCTTAGTAGGAATCGTCCGTAATTTTTTCTGAAATAACGGATTTCGTGTTTAGGGAGTAGACGTGACCCTGAGTCGACGGTGCCCTTGACTGAGTAATTGTGGTAAAGTAATTTGATATGCACAGTCGATTCGAGATTGTTATGGCGCTCGACATAACTGAATGGTGTTGCTGGCCAACACTCGTAAATTATTCCGTTTGATGGCTTATTTTTACTTTTGTTATTTATTGTTGCACGCCTCCAATCATAAAAGTGAAACCTCTAAAGGTTTTATGCTTTTATAAATCATACGTATAATAAAAGTAAAACTTACCGTGTCGATTTCTTACGTTCTGTATAATATTATTTAGTATTTAAATTCCTAAGAACTTATCAGTTCGGTGCGCTAGTCGATCCTAGAAATTCGCGGTAAACTCGCCTATCTCGATGATATGATGTTCATAACAATTTCATCATATAATTTTCTTAGAATAGTTTGGTTTACAAGCAAAGTTGGTAACTTGTTATCTTGCTGGTAAATAAAATTGCTATAGTATCTATATTGCTATAATCTGAGATTTTTATCAAACTACTTTAGAAAAAGCTTTGGCCAGTGCCTACATTAAGGAAAAATGTCTTAAAAATCATAAAGTTAAAGTAGGTACCATAAAGAAAAACTTGAGAATATTATTACTTAAATAAAACTTGTTTTCTCCCAATTCTTGAGGAAGTCAACACCCACATCATTTTTAATAGTGTTGTCAGATGGCCGATTAGGTATAGCAAGTTGTTTCATATCGCTGGCAAGTCCACCCGATATGCATGAATGGAGGTGTGGTTATTAGAATATCTTTGTATGTAAATATGGGTGCGGGTATTCTCTATGTAAATATTGTTTGGTATTTATCTGATTATTGACGCTTGTTCTACAAGACTGGGGTGTAGATCCGTTATATTACCTATAGCAGTGGATTTTAGGGAATAGTAGGCTGGTATTTTTTTAGGTATCTATTTTGACTAGACGAGTCACATACTTTAGGTAAGACAATATGTTTTCCTAGACGTTTTTTTTTTACCTACCTATGTGGTACCTACTTAGGAAATTAGGTAGTTACCTACTTCTCGTAAGTCTCGAATACATATTCCAAAACGGTCTCTCTCTCGAGAATCCTAAACTAGCTAACAAATTTGAAAGCACTGCTCACAAGTTGAATGCCCAAATTATTCCTTTAGTCACAAATCTCTCCCATGACATGAGTTCGATGACCCAACCAACTTCCAACAGAAATATGAAAATATTTCTAATACTATACATCTTCGATAGTTTTCCGATTCACTCCAATACAAAGAGTACCTCTTCAGAGTACCGGGGATTTAATATTAAAACCTATTGAACCCCATTATTTCCGTAGGCAGCTACTATATTATGTAGTACGCTGTTTACCATAGACACTCCTAGATGACGGACGAGACCACATTCATATTACATACCTAGAGGCTCCTCGTACCAGATCCTAACATAACAAATCTATCTCTCGGGACTACACGTGCTCATATTAAGGTCATCTGTTACTTCAAACTAATTTCATAATTTGTAGCGAGTACACAAATAGAGTGCTCGATATTACAGCTGAATGCTACCTATAAATATTTCTGGGACGGCTATAATGTCATAGCTAATTACACACCGAACTTTAGGTCTTGTAGGTACCAGTGTCCTTAATAGGTATCAACCGTATGCATATTCATTTCGTTGAATCAACATAGGAATGTTAAATTAACGAAACGCATACTTTAGCCACCTCGTTCCCGCATATATGCCAGCCTTGTATGGAGATAGTATCTGCTCGGGTGAAGCTCGTATACGGAAATTGCGAAGTCGTTTCCAGACAGTCCCAGCAGTTGGAACATTTCCGCAATCGATAACTCTATTTTCTCCCATGCGGGTGCTCCCTACATTTAGTGCTTGAACGCGCCATATATCTACTGAGCCAGTAAAGTACGTGATCTATGCCAGTAAAGTATATTCCTAATTATTTTTTATCATTTTCGGATGAATTTCAACTAAGAATCAACAATCTTTGCCCTAACATTATGCAAATAGCATAACAACTATACTATGTATATAAGTAGCCAGAGAAGCCTACGCGAAGAAAATAATATCGTAAATCTAAATTAGCAAATGATAGTCTCATAAATTACAGTTATTAATAGTTACTTATTAGACAAGGAGTGGACATGACATGACTACATGCTGCCTACGTGGTGTTAGGTCATGCCAGATCTCCGTCACCGTCACCCACAGCCTCTGGAGAATACCTAACACCTCGCAGACCTTGGGAAGGGACTGACGCAATTGTTTAATATTCTAGAATAAACGGGATCTGTCACAGTGTGTGTGAGTGTACAAAAATAGGTTTTGCACGCCTACAAAACAAATAAGTTAATCCAAGTTAGGCGAGGGTTGGGCTTTCTTGGAAAGAATAAAGATGACAGCCAAAGTTAATGATGCGAAGTTTTGCACAGCTGGTTTATAATATGAATGAGGATTTAGTTTATCGCAGTTTGCCAGCAGACTGTGCTTGTTCAGAGATACAATGGTTTAAGGATTAGATACCTACCCTGCGCAGACACTTTCCCCCTCTTTATAACTTGGATAGGCAGACACACAGCTTTAACCAATTTAAGCAAAGTATGGTGGATCAATGGCACGGCGCAATGTGTTGGGAATAATAAATAAATAAAAAAACACGCATAATAAATATTGCAAGTTTTTCTTCATAAAAAAACTATAATAAGTAATGTATTAAAGTGGTAATTAAACGTGCCGTCGCGTCAAGGCCGCACTTTATTTTGTTCGCTTAAAAACATAACTTCACTTTAATTACACCGAGCCAGAGACTAAAGAATGCAGTGATACAATACAAATACATAGGACTCTATGATATTAATATCATGAATCAGAATTAAGTGCAAATCGTTGTTTTTTTTTATAAATTCGATAACTTATCATATCAGTATCATGGAAAGTATAGTAGTATATGATCGGCGATATTATCAAGCTATTTATTTATAGATTTGGGTTGCGTCTACTATACGCTAGCGTAATTATTAATAATGCTTTTCAATTATTTATACGTGTAAGCACAGATAACGTAGGGGCGGGCTGTTATTGGTTAATGATGTACCTACCTTAGTCGTTAGCTATCTAGCTAGATTATTCTATTAGGTACCTATGTGACTAAGTTTAGTCGCTCTGAGTATTTATTAGGTAAAGAACTATAAAAAGAATTAATTGATGGTTGTGCAAATCGAGTATCTAGATAAACACTGGCTAGACTTCTAGGTTTGGCATGACTTCGCAATATGGCTGGCTGTAGACAATAATTAACAATCATAACTACTACAACTATGAAGAATTTCAGTGACATTTTTAATTTTAACTCCTATAAATTTTGGATTTGGTTACATACAATACGATCCTACGAGACGTTGGCTCCGAAGCGGATTAAGTGCTTAGGTATACTGAAATTAGTATGTACCTACAGAATAATTCCCTATTGTGTGTACCTACCTACACTGTAGAATAGAAGACTCACGAAAAATTCTTATTATTAAGATAGCTCCGATTTTACAAAAGTAATAAAATACGAGAGGTTGATTCAGAATCAAAATTGAAATGAGGCGGTCGGCGACCCTTTAACTGTAAACGAAGGTACCAGAAATTGGAGCGGAAAATTAGATATTGCACCCCGAAGGCATTGTCACGTTAGGGAAATAGGGACGGTCCCTTGCGCCTCCCGACAAAGTTATAACAATGTATAAATGGAGTACATAGGTACCTACTTCGCGACGGATGATATTGATTAAGTAGCTAGCATAAAATGGGTGCTGCTCTGAGGTATACAAATGCATATACATTCTGACTAATCATAAACAACTTGGTACTTAGGTAAATGTTTATTTTCATACGATTTGTGGTTTAGAAAAAAAATCAATAACTTACGACCTAAATAATATAGGTACGCTTTTGCTTGGGTACCTAATTAGGTATTGCGTGTATTGTGAATAATTAAAAAGAAAATAACATGTTGTAATATTATGGCCGTATGGCTTTTCCTTTCTACCCTTCGCCATTAGGTACGTATTACCTATTTATTTATGCATAGGTACATGTGTCTAATGGCAGGTGGGTGTTGTTTTTCAGCAGCCTGCTTGCCTGCTGTATACAAATAGTATATTGTTTTACGTTAAAAATATGTAAGTACATAATGTCTTTGCATTTGAATATTTAGTCAAAAGAAAAATTACTTTAATTTATATCTGATTGTATGAAGAAACCAATGAGGTAAGTTGGATGGAAATGATCATAATTACAGCGCACACTGTAAAGCCTAATTTGTTATATCGCAACTCCTGGAACGCTTCTTCAGGTTGGTTTATAATCGAAAGAATGGTTGATGGCGCGGGCAGATGACTGGTTGGACTATCTGACTTAGCATGCAATGTTGTGAAATATAGCCTCCAGTAAATCATTGTATTGTAACCACAGGCCTTTTCTGTTTTTTCAGATGAATTGTAATTGAAATAATTATGTCTTGCGAAAATAGATGCCGTTTTTTCCTGAGAAGAATAATACCCCTGATCCCTCACCGCCAGAAATGGGCCATGATGAAGAAAACCGCTGTTATTGTATTTTATAAGTTCGATGAATATTATATTTAATTGTAAACAACTTAAATAATAGGTATTATGAAGGTCTTGAATGTATTGTGCGGTCTTTACCTACTAAAGGTTTAGTTTGTACCTACTCATTGATTTATTTGCTGCATTGTGGAACATGATCTTTTGTATTTTACTATTGTGAAATTTTGCACATTGGGTAGGTACGCACGGCTACACATCAAGCTATACATAACCAGTATACACTGACTTCTGATTGTATGAAAAACCTATACAATGCGAGGTCAGCTAAAACTGGAAATGTTTAACTTGATGCGTAGCCGTGTGTACCATTCGTTGAATAACCTTATGGGCACCAAAATAATGTTTTTTTTCTCATATTAGGAGCTTCTCCGAGAGAAGCAGCAGCATTTAGAGCGACTGATGCGGGAGAGGGAGTTGGAACGAGCCGAGATGGCCAAAATATCGCTGCAGGCTGACCGCGCCGAAAGCGCCCTCTCACAACTCAAAAAAGAGGCCACACAGGTATTAATACCTCCTTACACGAATGCTCTTTTGTTTTATGGTTTGTGCTTAGTCTTACTTAGGTACCTACTAGCCTTTCCTAGGCATGGCTGCCAATAGATGGATTGGGGTTAAGGACATTGACCCGTATTCTTGAACGATACTCGAGCATTTCATTTATCAAATCTTGTAGATAGTTAACCTGTAATAGCCCTCAGAAATGTTATGAAACAGAATTTATATCTTCAAACGAAATAAGAATACAGTGTTTCTTTGAGAAAGGATCAAGATTATAGGTCGATGTCGTAAATTGATGCTATTAGCCCACGTCCGCACAAATATCACGGCGGGATTTAATCGCGCTGCCGCTGGAATTTCAACTCTCGGTGTTGAGCTGAGCATTGAGACTTCAACAGAGTTTATCCTAGCCCGTCAAAAAATACATTGTTGGATTTCCAACTCTCGGCGCCAAGCAGTGCTTTAAAAATCCAGTGCACGCACAAAAACGCCGCGGGAAAAACGCGCCCGTGCGTACCTACCTGGGCTTACAGTTGAAGAAAACGTTTAATTTCATCATAATGGCTACTAATTAAGTATTTGTATATTTATTGATGATGTCTATAAAACGCACGAGCACTTAAATAATGATATAAAAAACAACTCAATTATGAAATAAATAAACAAAAAATAAAGAAACCAGCAAAAAAATCATGAAACGACCATCGAACCCCGAGCCAAACAACGGTCGGGTTTTTACGAAGATCAATAAACTCGCAGAAATAGCACTTATGTTTCTTATTACAGCAATAACTTCGGGAATAGGAGGGAAGAGCCAAGAGGTACTTCAAATATTTCCTGCCCTTTTCTACGAACCTCTTTGCCTCTTCAACTGGCTTTGAATAAAAAGATCGAGTAGGCAGGGAGCTATATTGCCATCTCTTTGAGAACGTTACACTTTCCTTTCATGATACCTAGATAGACTGGCATCTATTCAAACGGTTTTGCATACGACTCTTGATGGTCTGAACGCGAAACCCTACTTTCAGATCCTTTCAAATATTCCCTAAGGTTAGGTTTTAAATAGGTACCTTTCTAGGACGAGATTTTAAGTTAAATGCTACGCTAAAGTCAAAGTCGAATCATCTATTCCAATTAGGCTCATAAAAGAGACTTTTGAACGTCAAAATTTACAACGAAATATAATTGTTTGTAATTTTAGTTTCGTATACAGAAGAATGGACAAAAAACTCAATAGTTAGTGTTTTAAAATGTTTTACAATATTTTGGATACCTCCATTAATTATTATGTACCTAAGTAGGTATATATGGAAGCCGACACCAACGTAGTTTTGAAAAGGCTAGGGAGATGATGATGAGGTAGTATTGATTTTATGATTTTCTATTTCAGGCGACTTCTGAAAACAGTAAGCTAAAAGCGGAGTTGGACAAAATCAACAAGCTGTTGGAGGATGAGAAGCAGAAGGTTGAAGATCTCATGTTCAGAACAGAAGAGGAGAACATTAATAGAGAAGATTATAATGTAAGTTACATCATAACCTTGAACGAATGGTTTGACGAGTTGGTTCAACAGGTTCATTTATTAATTGAATGCATTTTTGTTACAGAAATATAAAGAAGCGATGGAGGTAAGTTGTAGCGCACCTACTTATAAATCCACGAAAAGATTTCAGCTCAAAAAACGCTTTTATTTGATAATTCGCAGCTACAGTAATCGAAATAATCCAGCATGGAAAACATCCTAAAATTTTTGTTCCATGTGGTTTTTCATATGTTTAGCAAGAGAAAGCAGTTCGCGAGCATCGTATTCGTGACCTCGAAGCCGAGTTAGATCTCCAGTCGGCGCGTGCTGAGGCCACGGCCACCGCGCTGCGAATGATGGAGGACCAGCGTGCCGCAGACACCGTCGCCGCCACCGAACAGCATCGCGAGGAACTTGCAGCTGCGCATAGTAAGTAGTGCTAGAAGTAGCAGACATGTCTAGCTATACTATAGCTAAAACAACGGCTCACCTAAGACTAGACTATGTGATGGGTGGGATGTTGTAGGGTACTCTGATTTATCTTCCTCTTTTAAATTTTATCGAATATCAATGCTTAAAAGCTATAATTAGCTATGACTGTTAAATCGCTGCTGCTTATCAACCTTTAACGTTTGTGCTGTTATTTTCCTCAAGGAACCTATAATATTTTTGTAATCTGTGGTTTTCAAATTCAACTTACCTTATTTCAGCTTTATCGTCGGAGCTGCAGAAACTATTAGATGAAGCTTACGCTCTCCTTAAAGAAAAAGAAAGCGAAAAAGATTCATTAGGCAAGAGCATGTCGGAGGAACTGAGTCGACTAAAGACTGATTCTGAGAAGGCATTAAACGAAGCCAAAACAAAGATGACCATCGCGCAGACTGAATACGAAACACAAGTGTCTGTATTGACTGCGAAACTGCAACTAGCGGAATCAAAGTTGGAAACTGAAAAACAGAATTTAGAAAGATTAAATAAGGAAAACAGCCAAATTATTATAGACCTAAACACTAAGTTAACTCAGCTGCAAGCTGCCGTAGATGATAAAACGTTAGAATTAAATAAAGGTAATTATTATTTTTAAGGTAATAATATTTTCCGTTAATACAAAATATTTGTTTATATTAAATTAAAACTTTAATACTATTTTTCAGTTGTTGGCGTGAGTAAAGAACATGAAGTTAATCTTAACAAAGAAATCACGAAACTAAAAATGGAACTGAGTGCTAAAATACTAGACTTAGAACAACTAGAGGACTCTAAGAGGAAAAACGAATCAGTATTCAAATCGTTACAGGATGAATTGGGCCGTGTTAAAGATGAATACAATAGCAAAGTCAACGAATATGAAACGTTGTTAAGTGAAGTCTCTCAACAACACGAAAAGAACAAAACGGAAATGTTAGGATTACAGCAAAGTTTGTCTGCGAAGACCAAGGAATATGAAAAACTACTCGCTGAACTGAGCACATCCACAAGTTCTTCAGAGCAACTTGTCAGTGAATATAAACAGACTATTCACGAAAGAGATAAGGAAATAATAAAACTCAAAGACGACTTTGAGCAAACAACTGCTAATTTCAATATTAAGCACAGTAAAATCGCTGAAGAACATAAAAAAGAAATTGATGATCGTAACACTAAAATAGAACAGCTCATAAAAGAGATTGAAAGTCACAAAGTAACCTTAGATCAAAGTAAAGTGGAATTCGAAGCTCTGAATTCTCAATTCATAATAAACGTGGATGAATTGAAACTTCTTAAAGAAGAGAACGAAAAACTGAAACAGTCCATCAACGAGTTAACACAAAGCAACAATGATCTTAAAGCAAAGATGTCAGCAATGGAACTGGAAGTTGGAGAATACAAGCGCCAGTATGATAGCGCCAATGAGAAGTGTGCTGAGTTACAAAAAGCTAAGGAAAAAATTGAGTCGGAATATATGAATTTGACTGGTCAGACGACAGATTCCAATGAGCAATTCAATATGTTATCGCACCACCTGAAGGAAACTGAGAAAGAATTGCAGGACTTAAAGGACAAGCACAGAGAAGTGGTGAACAATAACGCGCGAGTAGAACAAGAGTTGAAACAAAAACTGTTCAAGATTCAAGAAGATTTCTCTGTTGAACGCGGACAGCTGGTGGTATCAGTGAATGAAAACGTAGAAAAACTTAAGGAAGCAGATAGTAAAGTAAAAGAATTTGAAAATCAAAGTTCCGAAACTAATAACCGTTTAAGAAATCTCCAAACTGATAATGACAAACTTCTTGATGAAAACTCAATACTAAAGAATGAAATAGAAGCTTTTAAAATGAAAGAGCATGAGCAGAATAGTGAACATGACTCTATTTGTAAAAAACTTGAAATTGAAATTGACAGGTATAAAGAAGAAGTATCCATCTTAAAAGCAGACGGTGCAACATCGGAAGTGAAGCTTATGGAAAAAGTAGATCAACTGACAGAGGCGCAAAATGACCTGAATAATAAACTCGAAGAAGCAAGAAAACATGAAGATAGTTTACAGAAAATATTAGATGATATGACTGCCCAATTAAATAATCAAAAATCCCAATTCGAAAAAGAAATATCTCAACTACAAAATAATTTAACAACTGCTTGCGAAGAAGCCAATAAGTTGAAGACAGAAGAAACCCGTCTAAAAGAAGCACTGGAAGAAAAACAGAATAGTGTGAAAGAACTCACATTGAAGTTAGAAATGCTTGAAGTAGATTTCAAGTCTAATGTAGAAATGGTTACAGAAAAAGATCGCCAAATAGCACAAGTTAATGAAGAATTACATAAAGCTACAGAAAGTAAAAAGCAATTAGAAGAGAAATTAAATGGAGTTGCTTTAGAAACCTCCACACTGAAACAACAATATGAAAGTCTCATAGCTAACTCTTCGGCGGAAGGATCTGTACTGAAGGAACAGCTAGGTCAGCTAGAAGTACTGAAAACAGAAATGGCTGTTTTAGTTCAGGATAAGACTTCGTTAGAATCGAAGTACAATGAAACATTGGCGGAATTAACAAACCTTAAGAAAAACTTTGAAGACGCCTTAAACAAAATTAACGAAAACTTAACTATTAACAACGACCTGAAAAAATCTTTAGAAGAAAAGGATAGCCTGCTGAAATCTCAAAATGAAAAATATGAGACTGATTCACAAAAACTGTCTAAGCTAGAAACAGATGTAGCTCAGTTGAAACAAGAAGTTTCCAGCAAGGATATTATAATCCAAGAGAAAGAATCACAGCTTACACAGATGAATGATGCCTTACAGTTAGGTTCTAGCGAAACACAGCAACTAGTGGCCCAACTTCAACTAGAAAATACAAAATTAAATGAAACATATAAAACCGAAGTAGAATCTCTCAACACTACCACAAAAACGTTACAGACTCAAATAACTGAGAAAGATAAAGAACTCGAAGAACTCAAACAGTCGAAGGAAAAGCTAACAGAATTACAAAAACTGGTAGATAAGTCTGAACAGGACATCAAGCAGCTAACGAACATCAACGAAGCTCAGAAAATGAACTACGAAGATTTAAACAGACAACTACAAACTCAGTTCGATGAATATAAGAAGGAAAGCAAGCGCGCAAGACATGACTACAAAAAATCATTACTTGATTTTGACAAAGAATTAAAAGAATCCAAAGACAATGTGACGGCAGAAATTGAAAAACAAAACCAATTGCAACAAAAACTAACAGAAGCTGAAAATAAAATATTAGAATTAACACAGAAATTGGAATTAGTAGTTGTTCAGCAGAGTAGTGACGTAGAGAAAGATAAGCAGCTAGAGAAATTGACGGTAGAACTACAACTAGCTAAACAGTCTTCTGCAGAAACTGTAGCAAAGAGTGAGACTTTAGTCAAAAACCTTAAAGCTGATATTGAAAATAAGGTCAAAGACTTGAGACTGAAGGAAGACTTGATAGGCAAATTACAAGAAGAAGTAAAGGTAAGAGAAGTTCAAACGGACAACGGAAAAAAACTTGTCTTTAAGAGAAATTATATTCGTAATCTTACATTTTTGTTTTCAACTTTTCAGAGCCACAAAGCCAAGGTAGAAATAGCGGAGCGCGAAAAGCTTCTTCTACAAAAGGAGATGGCTGTAAAGGGTCAAGATATTCGAGATAAAAATGACAACAGTGCTATAGGTGTATTAGGACAAGGCGATTCTGCGACTGAAAAGTAAGTCAAAGAAATTTAATAAAAAACAGATCTTCTAAACTAAACAATGGATTTTGATGCAGTTTTCATCATCTTTTATTCCGGAAGGTATAATATAACATTAATATTTAGCATCGAAATCTCGATGTCTCAACATGTCGCTATTGTAGCCGTGCGAAGTGGGTCGCTTGTTCATAATAAAAAAATAACCCAACCATAAGAAATAAATTGACCTAAGACATATTTTTATTGATATACACTATTTTTCTACTTACTAAATTAAAAGTTTTGATGACAATGTTCAATAATATTTTTACAGGGTGACGGACGAGAAGGAAATGATTGATGGCCAAGTGAGCTTCCTCAACTCAGTCATAGTGGACATGCAGCGCAAGAATGAGCAGCTAATGGCGCGAGTGCAGGCGCTCGAAGGTGGCTCACTAGCCAGTGAACCACCGCTATTGTAAGTGGTTTCTTTATCTGTCTAGCCTTTGCCCAACTATACTGCTACAAGGATTTTTTGGCACCCGAATTTCGTTGACAGGGAAACATTTGTGCAATTGTTTTGTCACTTGAAATGTATTCAAAAAACAAAATTCCGGCGATAGTATAGTTCCGTTTTTCGCCACGCGCCAAAATAACCTTGTAGCGTTATATGTTAAGGTTGGCTTTCAATCTAACCGGATGCAGCTCAATACCAGTAATTTACATGGAGCGTCTGCCTGTCTGATCTCTACAACCCGTTACTGGTGGTAATGCGATACGCCGTGGAAAGACTGGTTGTCAGACTTTCGGAGTTTTGCCGACTCTTAACGTGTGTAAAGTTGGTCATCCGTGGACCGACCGAGGCAAGCGTAGGTTACCCCAGTATAGATAAATCGGCTCGTGTTGCCTTCTTAAAAGTAAGTGGATTACTCATCGAAGTTAATGTTGCAACATGAACCAGTGTCGGTAATTTTCTTACGTATCTCGTTTGTATTGATACGTCCTGTCCTGTTTAACTCCATTTTTTTTTGCATTGGAGCTGTGATGACTTTGGCTGCTTCCTATACTTACGACCCCTGTACAGTGGACTGCACGTTGGTATTACGGAGTTTCAATAGAATACGGGGCCGGCTAGTATTGGTATTGTTACCACGTGCGGTCGACTGACCATGTTTAGAATAAAGAAGCATAATTATTATAATTTGTTTGGCGCAGTAACGGTCGCAAGGCACGTGCGGTAGCCCCGCGGTTGTTCTGCGACATCTGTGACGTGTTCGACGCACACGACACGGAGGACTGCCCCAAGCAGGCGGCCGAGCCCGACGCGCCGCCGCCGCCGGGCAGCCGCCGCGCAGCCCCGCCGCCCAGACCCTACTGCGATATTTGTGAAGGTAAATATGAGTCGTTCTACTGGAGGATCCAACCAACTTTCTTACCTAAATATGATGTCACCAGTGAAAAGATCTGAGGGCCAATTCCCGTACTTATTTTTAAAGAACGTTCGGATTCTAATCTCAGTCCCAAACTGTCAAAATACCTCTGTAATTTTACCAACATTTGGAATTGATTGTCGTTGATGGTCACTGAGATGAGATTGCGACTAGAATTTGAAAGTTTTTTAAGTGCGAGATCTGACCTTCTGACCTTTTTGGGGTTGATTATCAAAAGCTGAGTAGAAAAGTCGAGAAATATACAAATCGTTTGGCCTGATGAAGAATGATCATTGCACTGTTCTAATTTGATAAAAAAAAACAACCAACCTATTACCTGACTACCCAGGATAATGTTCTTATGCAATTCGAACTCGTAATTTACTACGCTAAGGTAGAATGTCACTTGCGCATCATTACGGTCTATTTTTTTTTTTTTACTTAAAGACCAATGTAAAAAAATGTAGTCTCAACCTTAGTGATGTTTTATTTACTATTATTATTTTTCTAATTCCTTTTTTTTTGTTTCCAGTGTTTGGCCACGCAACAGAGAACTGTGATGAAGAGGAAACGTTCTAATTTGCCTATTTATTGACAGATTAGTTTTAATGTTACCGTTATTGTTGTTACATGTTTTAGTTGGCTATTATTTATTATTGTTTACCATAGGCATGGTATCACTGTTTTATAGTTAATATCTTAGGAAAATGTTTGTAAATAAGTACCCTTGATCTTTTATATTTTAAGAGAATCATTGCATGTTATATTTTTCATAATTAGGTGAATGGTAATCAACTTTTCGTATGCATTATCTGGTCATAATGCATATTGAGAAATGATCTTATATGGCACAAATTGGTCTTACATCACAATCATGATTCTACAATAACTCTATTGCAACCTATTTTAATTTAATTTTAAAATAATTAGATGAACACCAAAATATAACAGTTTTATAACAATAAATTAAATTGAATAAATATTGTGTTTCTATGAAAATGAAATCCCTGATCCCAACAGTTGCAGTTACACAGTAACAGTAGGAGCCAATAATGTAGAAAAATAACTCACAAATAACGCCACATGATACTTTAATTCACTATATTCACTTGTTACTTATAGAAATTTTCTACAGCTGCCAATAGAAAGCTCTGGTTTAAACTATCTTTTAAATCTGCAGTTAGGTTTAGTATCCGAGGGACTCGTGGCTTAAGCTCTGTTCCCTCTTGTAACATGTTCCAACATCCGCCAAACAAAGTTCCAACATGTAAAATACGAGTAGCAGCATATGAGGTCACACGGCTGTCCATTCCAAACTCTCAAAGAAAATCAGGTGTTGTCGAACATGGTGAAAACACCACCACCACAGTGGCGCCAACCTTTAAGATGACGACTCCTTTACCCATTCTTTGCTGCAAAATTTGTTGGGTCAAACCTAAGATCAATACTCAATACTCAAAACTTTATTGCATTCCATATGTGTCACCATGCTCACCATGCTTGAGCCGATCCGCCGGCGGTCGGTTTCATCAATGGATTTCTGTGACCTCCGTGCATGTCGCGCCAGTGTGTTTGGAACATTGGTGTGGCTAAAGAGCCTAAACTTTCATTGGAACTTGGAATCCTTATAGATGGTGGTGACCTCACCACCATCTATAAGGATTGAATGCTACAGGATGTGAGAGAGAGAGATATTTGCGAAAGACTCAAAATTCCAAGTTATCAATTTTAGATGTAACTTTCCACTTCCACGTGACATATAATCACTGTTTATTACGTTTATTGATACAATTTTAACTAAAATAATTTGTCTCTGTTGTTTGCTGCCTAATACATAATGACTCTGCTATAAGCCCAATAATAAAAGTATGATCTAAGTCTCGCATTGCATTGCATTGCAGCGGCATCCCTTATTAAGTAAGAAATCTTTATTCTAGACGAGTAAAAGGCATGGATAAGAGATTATAGAAAACAGCTAATCATTTTCCAATAATTTCTATATTAAAATATTACTTAATCATATTCTTAATCTAAAGCATTCATAGTTATTTAGTCTAATCCTTCCTTCTTCTCTTTGATGGCTTCCTGAAACAGATTTCACTTTATGAAACAAAATGTATACAAATATTTTTTTACTAATCATTAATATACCAGTTAGTTGAAAAACATCACAGGGAAATAAATAAAAATTATAACCTTTTGCTCAGGGCACAGAGATCTGGCCTAACAGGCTTAGAATATCAAACAACTTTATGTCAATAGGCATGCTCCCGGAAATTTCATTAGATTTCCCTTTCACGTTTGTACAGCCATGACATTATATTTGAATGTAAATTAAGGAATTGAAAAATAAGTAAGTATACAATAATAATATGTTCTAGAACCAAAATTCAAAGACGTATGACATCTACCAACCCGCACCACACCCCAGTAGTGGATTATAGCCCACTCCCTCTCACAGAGACGAGGCCTGTGTCCCAGCAGTGGGCACATTATAGGTTAATTATGCTTATGCATAGACAGTAAACAGTGCAATATACATTGCATTTACCTTAAATCGTTCTTCAAACAGTGACAGTTCAGAGGTTAGGTCGGTGATAGCATTCATGAAAGCTTCTTGAGGAGTGTAATCAGAAGTTGTCTGGATGCGCAGTACAAACTTGTGCTCTAGAGGGTGAGGCACTTTGTAACCGGCGAATAGCACTTTCGGGTCCTTCAGCAGCTGACTGCAAAATGAAATGTATTCATTCATGAAATTCTAACAAAAGTAAGTTTCACACAAGCAAGGTAATTAGGGACAAATACATACTGCCTTATCATGTTCCCGAGTGTATGATCTTCTTTGTTAACAGTAAATATAGCTGCGTTGGTCACCTTAGTATCTTCTTCTTTCTGTACCCTAAAAATTAGGAAAGGCGTTTAATGTAAACATAACATGGGAAGCTACAATTTATGTCGTGGGGGCTAAATACTTACTTTTTCTCTCCATCATATAAAAGGAATGATTCGAATGTTGGTGGTGCGTTCATTTTAATTACTTATATCTGCTTACTTTTGTTTAAAATAACTTAAAACAATTATTGTTATTTAGCCGTATCGTATTTTGACCACTTTGTCACTTTTGTCAGTGACTGGCTCAAAGCTCAGGCTGGCTTGGCTTTGAAAAATGACGTCCGTGACCGTATATGACATTGACAACCAAAAGTGACACTTAGCCATAGAGAATTTTGAGATAAAAATTTGCATAGTGCGGCGCGCCGCTCTGCCAAGAATAAATTCGTTTTGTACTAAAACACTATTTAAAAAAAACAATCAGTATTGATTGTCTCAATATCCGTAATCCACGTTGGGTCAGTGGGTCGTCCTAAGGGCGGCGCTGAGTAAAGCTCCAATTTTATACCAGACTAGCTTCTGCCCGCGGCTTCGCCCGCGTGGATGTCGGAAGTTATCCCACGGGAACGTGCTACCAGGATAAAAAGTATGTGCTTCCCCAGGATGCCATCTATCTAAAGGCCAAATCAGAAGTTCAGTGGTTTAGGCGTGAAAATGTAACATACAGTTTCATGTTCAAATCCTCCCCTAAAAACCGAATTACCCCCTTTTGCCCCGTCAGGGGTCAATTTTCGACAACTTTGCATACTTATTATTAATTATTTTCTGTCGAAAGTATCAATACTGAGTTTCGAGTTAATCGGACCGCGCATTCAATTTCTTCCACACAAACTTCAACACGCCTATATCCCCCTTTGAGGGGTAGTTTGAAAAACTTAATGATAAACTTTTTTACTTACTTAGGCAAGTATTGTTGCCAAGTTTCAAGTTTATTAACTAAATTAATAAGATTTTTCATATAAACTGTATCCCCCGCTTCTCACCCCCACATGGGTGGAATTAAAAAAAAATCATAACTTGACTCAAAGATTATTTATACCAATTTTATAATTAATCAAGCCACTTATTATAATCCTCCCCTGTAAAATTAACTACCTCACCCCGTTAGGGGTAGATTTTCGAAAAACCCTCATACGTGTTTTATTTATTTTTAAGAATACACCCTCAAAATTTCATGTCTCTAGGACCAGCGGTTTAGGCTGTGCGTTGATGTCTCAGTCAGTCAGTCAGGACTTTGAATTTTATATTATATAGATGAGATGAATAGTGAATAGGTAGCTTTAGATGTACTTATTACGCTCTTTATGGGATTTCCCCTATGTGGCCAAGATTTTACGGTCAAGTTTTACGTTGTCTGATATTTGTTAATTTATGCAGTGCGTGCAGAAAAATAGTATAGCCAATTAGCCAGCTTCAACTCAGTATTAGATAGACACGCAACAAACTTAATACTCATAAGAGAGGAATCTTTCCCTATATTTTCGTTTAGGTATTTTAAAACTGCTTTACAGATTCAGAAGCCTCTATAGGGTGCATTAAAATAGTGGCTAGCTCGGCGCACCGTGGGTAGCCCTGTGAAAAAAGCTCCTCGTATCAGCTTCGTTCTGTTGGGGTACAATTTTATATTGACAGCGCTTTTATTTAAGAGCAAGGGCATATAAGCGCCGTCAATTACAAATAGCAGTAGCGACGGTTTTGTGCGATTGAATGTACCTACCTTAATATCCCGATTCCCATTGTACTTTTATAGGTAGTTTATCGAGTTATAGACAGAGCAGATACCTAATAAAATAATATAATCAATATATTATTTAAATCTTCGCGATATCTTCAATTCGTGAGGATTTGTAAGATGACCCATTAAATTATAATGAAGCAGATCCACACTTACTTTTTTATAACATTACATCACGTCCGTATTCCCCGACGGGTTAGGCAGAGGTGCACCAAGGTATAGTACACCCACATTTCGCCAGTTATGTTTAAGTCCTATGTAATAGGGAGCGAGCCTATTGCCAATTACCGGGCACAAATCCAGGCTCCGGCGTACTGCTGAGAAATTCCAAATGGAAACACTTAATAACACTTTTCCCGACCCGGGAATCGAGCCTAGGACCTCATGCTCAGAAATAGCGCCTGCGGCCACTACTAGACCAACGAGGCAGTCTCTATTTAGTACCTACTTTTTAATATTACAATGAAAGTAAATTCTGTCTGTTACTTTCGCACGCCTTAATTAAAGTAATTTAATAAAACAATATGTACAGCAGAAAACACCGTTTATTTTATAATTATGAGAGAATTTCAGATTGATAACCTACGTACAGAATATAATATGACTATAAAACCATTCTAACTTGAATTTTACATGTGTCCAGAACCTCACTGTTAATATTCGAAATACAAGATTTTGTAATTGTAACAATGATTGTAGGTAGGTATCCAGTGTTCCTTTACAAGAAGATTACGAGACAACTTTGTCATAGGGAATACAACTTTAATATAAATTCTGAAATACTTATATAGGTACAAGAAACATCCGTAAAACGGTACTAAACTATTTTAACATTTTTGTCTAAACTAAATTATGAAAAGTAACATGATTTAAAATAAATTATAAACTCTAATACAATATTATAATAATGTTTCACATCATTCAACGCCAAGCAACATCAAAGAGTCGGAAAGAATAAAGCACAATTGTGGAAATTTGATAATTACGAACATTTAACTACAAATTGAAGTCTAGCGACTCTACTGATAAACAATATAATTTGTAGATAATTAGTTCGAGTGAGTACCCCGTCAGAGGGTATGACGTTGTTTCGCATCATGACATGAGGGCACCTCTAGCAATGTGGCCTCTCTACCGGAAGATAGCAAAAGATAATACTGGCACTAAGAAAATGGCAGATCTTCCTGCTTGTGCTACAAGTGAAGACAGTGTTATTGCTTGCACGATATAAGCGGGTCATGATGTTGTCGCTTATACGTTGAGTACCTATAAAATGACTGTGAAAATACTTAATAATTACTTTAGCTGAAAAGATATTTAAGTAACTAACTTGTTACCTACTTTGCGTGGCTAGGACTTGCCGGTAGAGGCTGGGCCTGACAAGGTACCCCATAATTTATTTGAATATCTAACGATTTTCAGGAAGATTATTCACATGACACAGACAATACAATTCTGCCGTTCAATAAACATTAGTAACTATTAGGGAAAAATGTTTGAAGACATGAGGCGATAGAAAATTGTTTTTCAAAGTTTGCATTCGTCACTGGGATCTTAAAATTACATTTCAAAATGTTCGTTGTTCACAATTATTCTTACCAAGCATTACTTTGATACGTGAAGTGTTGATTTATTTTAATATTTAAACAGAGCTACGGATTTCCATGAATTAGATTCAAGATGCATCTATTGCTTAAATGCTGGTTAATCGTTATTTAACTGTGATACAATTACATATACATTCAAGATTGAAGAATACAAGTTTAATCAAACATCATTCATTTAAAATAACATAAAATAGTTGAATAAGCTTAATAAACAGCACTGCAATCATTTTTGGATTACGTTTAACACTTACTAGCTATCGTCTGTTATGTAATAAAACGCTATGAGAATTGACACATAAGTATATAAACTATACTAATTGTGTAAGTACGCATACAAAATTAGCAATCCAATCAACAATATGCATACTATTGATTATGAAAATATCTATACTTTACGATAACATTGAGTTTTGTTAGATCGTACAGTCGGACGCGCCGCGCCTCGAGCGGGCGCGTCCCGCCGGCAGGCGCGTACTTGAACACGAGAACATCACTTATGTACACTAGTAACAGAAGATACAATTGCAATATTACCATTGATATTATTAGATTAATAGAGATTATTAAAAGCTGACTAGAAGTTCGGTTATACCTACTCTAACGATTTATTTTATACAAATTAGGATTGGATGCGAAGTGTTTCGCAGGTCGCGCGGCGTGTGCGAAACGCTTCGCTTTCCGAGCGCGCTCCGCGGTCTCGTGACTTGTGCGAACTGTTCCCGGAGTGCGGACTGCGGCGCACGCGCAGAACTACCACTAACGTTAGATTGGTGTCAGCTCAGGTACTCGGCCTCGCTTCGAGACCTATTAATATAATACTTATGCTAAGATACGATGAGATTAGATGCAACTAGCTGGTGTCAGCGCGATGTGGGACACGGGCGCAGGCGCGACGGGCGCGGCGTCGGCGCGGAAGACAAGCGACACAATTGACTGGCTAGTGGAGAAACGCGGCTGACCTCCATGACTTTATAATGAAGCTACTCAGAGAAAAGGTATCACCTAATTTCTCTACTGTTACGAAGGCAACTAGATGAAATCCTACTCTTAAGGATAAAAATCTAATTATGCTATAAATGTTAAAATTAACATTGCTTCATGTTCTTAAATATTGAACTGCAGACGAGTGCGGGCGCGCGAGGCGGGCGGGACACTCGCGGGTATTAGTGCCGTTATCCACTCGCGCGCCGCTCCGAGACACGTTATAACAATATGCCATAATATCATACGACTACATAATAATCCATCTTCACGACAATCGTTTAATTATAATGTTATTTTCTTATAGGAAAATGCTAATACATGTTGGTGCTCAAATTTTCGAGTGACTCTCTACAATTTATTATTACAAACGGAAAATACTGCTCAATAACTATTCTTATATTGCTGAAGACTGTACTTCAAATTTATTAAAAAAGTTACCCTAGCTAAAACGGCTACTTTATGTTTTACTGTACAACGAAGAGCGTCTTAAAAGGTATCAAATTAAACTTTATATTCACTCAACTTTAAATTTGATCGAAAAGCGCCAAAAATGAGTCGTTTATACTATGTATTATTTGAAAAGTTCAAAGTACTCTTACTGTTTATTAAAAGTTACATTCACAATAACAATTCATTATTATTATAAAGTTAACTAAACAACAACTGCATCTACTATCACACATTCGAAAGTTTTAAACAATTTTACAATTGTAATCGAACTTTATTATTGCTACGGCGACGGCACGCCGGCGCGATATGCAGCGTGCGCGTGCGGGGCCGCGGCGTGACGTCACGCGCGTGGCGCCACGCTGGCTCCGCACGCGACACGACCCGCGAGGCGGCGCGGAGGCTATTCATCTAATGGTGAGGTAGAACCTAACGATATCGCATCTACCCGCACACCCTCGCATATTGATGTCGCAGCCCAACACTGACGTCCCCTCGCAACATTGCCACACTGTCACGGGTGTACGGGGTTACACTCCACCATTCCCTCTAACCTATCAACGAGGTTAAACTATTCAAGATTAAACAGAAATCATTATTGAGACTTAATGTTTACATGAAAGAGAGATCTGTCAAATCTTTGTATCACTTTACTTATAAATACAAACTATACTCACATTATGGCGTCTAAGCAGCCATGTTGTGAGTATTAAAAAAAACAATGTTTAATAATATTTATTCCAGATTTCACTAGCAGATATTTAGATACTATAAAATATATATAGTAAGGAATAGTATAGTGGAAACCGAGATTTAAAAGACTCTAAATACTGTTATGCGTGTAGATACTAGTTATATAATGTACGTATAACTAACATATGTATATTCATTGATTATTGCGCACTAAATTATTATTTAGTTTATTTTTTCATAAATAAATATTAGATTTTTGTGTGATCGCTATGAAAACCGTTTTTAGAGCCAGCGGTTATGGTGTGGTTACGGCCAATATATTGCTACTAACGACGATAATATCAAACATTAATTTGTTCCTATGACGTATCTCAGATGATAGATAATTGAATATATGTAGTTTGAATCTTACAGACGAACTTCTAACAACAAATAAGAGGTGTTTATACGTGTTGATGATTCGCTCTGTTGTAGAATGTTGATTGTTGCCAGGCGGGATGCAGGCACCGAAATATGCGCGGCGATTTTTCTTTGCATGACGGTCCTGGAAAATTTAAATAATAATATTTTTTTATAATTTTTTATTTATTCGTACACTTCATTCAAAATAATACATAGTTCTACTAAATATCGAATTTCTCTTATACTTATCAGGAACAGTGGGCCACATCTCAGGAGTGAGTCCAGAAGGTAAAAAAAATATCATAGAGAAGTCTCTTTCTCACGCCTTTTTCCTATGGGAATAGGCAGAAACTGTAGAACTAGTATTGTAAGAAACTCGAGTCCTATTATAAGTCTTACGATAATAAGACTTCAGTTCTCTTTGAAGAATCAGTTGTTTTTAAAGACCCGAGTCTGATAAAAAATATTCAGAGCTCAAGTCCCTTTGAATTTTAATTCTTTTATAGGAAGACTTGGGTCTTTTCCAAAGAATTCGGTGCTGAGTCATCCGAGTCATTATCGGGAGTTTTATTGAATGAAGTAGAAAATAATAAAAAAAGATGTATATAATATACAGGGTGAATTTTTCAAGTGGGCGTGGATGGCCAAATCGGAAACTATGAGGAATAGCCAAAAGTACTCAAAGGAGTCTCGTGTTCCATTTTGATGAAAACTAAAACGGAATTACTGGATTTTAGAAAAATCAATATTACTAGCCAGGAATCGAACCCGTTGATTTTGATTAAAAAAAACATACTGCATTATTTATTACACCATTCGATAGTGTCCCTAATAAGGATAAAATTCTTGGAAGTAATGACAAGACTCAAAGAACTTAAAAGACTCAAAGAGCTAGGACTCCAAAAGACTCAAAGAAATCGTGACACGTGAGACTATTAGTCCCAAGTCTTGTAAGTCTACATCCCCCTTATTACAAAACAAGGTTTTTCTTTCGATCAGGTTTAAACCACTGACCCAGTTATTGAATTAAGAACCCAACTGATAGAGAAATGCAGTTCTTTATACAAAAATGACAGCTTAGTTCGGTGCCAAGTGGTCATTTATAGTAAAAAGAACTTTGCCTAAATCGAAATAAAGTTCGAAATACAATATTGGCTCAGAAGTTGTGGCTAGAACTAAAGTTAGATATCGTTTTGTAATAAGAGGGTTGAAGTCTCGAAATTAAGACTAAAAGACCGAAGTCTTTTACAACACTATACAGAACACCGCTTGCTATGATCCTTAGATATTCCTTTGTGTGCAAGTCTGGCTTCATAGCTCTACTACACTCCTGGCGTGTCGCACACTGTTACAACTTAATTTATTACACTAAATACCTAAATTATTGCTACAAATATTGTGGATATAAAATATGAATGATTATTCCGTGTCTGTGGCTGATGTTAACCGAAACTATCTTACAGGGTGGTAAGAAACGACCTGAAACATGTTCATAATCTGGAGGTCTTTAAAATCGTAATTCCGGGGATCTTTCATATTACATATAAAAATAATTACATGTTCATATAAAATTATCATCAAATCAGTTTCGTTTATAAAGCAAAAGAAGCAGCGATACCTGTCACAATTTTGGTAGGGACCTTTAGATTATAATGTTGATTAAATGAATAAAATGTACCTAGGTATGTGTGTATAATGGCTCTCGAATAATTTGCATTGTATGACACCTAAATAAAAAAATTGAAATGAAGTGAAGTGAATCAACCTATCGATAGAATAGATAAAATATTAGAATGAAAAACCTAGGTAGGAGTAAAAATATGAAACAATACAAGGTGCGAAAATATAAAGAAGTGCTTGGATTATAAAATAGAATAAAAGTAGATTAAATACTTGTTAAAAATAAACAAATAAGCGGTCAGGCAACTTCAGGATATACATTTCTTATTTTGTTTTAGGATATACATAAGTTGGAAAAATAGCGGTGTCATATTTCTAGTAGTGTAGTTAGTTTTGTTTCCTAATTGCAGATTTTTCTAGGGCGTCGTTATATCCTGGACTAATAGCAAATACTTAACTTACAGCATATTTCAACGCTCAATATTCCGTGTAGCAAAATATAAATAATTAATATTCTATAATATACGAGTACAATGTTTATCCTATTCAAATATTATTATGCAACCGACTCATGCAAATTTCAAACCCCAATTTCTATACTTAATGTACTTTTTGAATTTGTCTCGAATAAGATGGTAGATCGATTTGATCGGCGTCTAGTTAATAAAGCATGGCTTTATCGAATGATAAATCTACTCAAGTCTCGATTCTAACTAGGGATGCGGTCTACTCGTATAAGCCCAGTTAAATGTTGCGCATCAAACCTGCCCCCGTTCACCCGTTTAGAAGAATGTGTTATACACGTAGCCAGTCGCAATGAGGCCGAGCACGAGCAGACACAGCATTATCATTATCTTCTTCTGCACAGTGGACAAACACAACACGCATTAGTGGCTAGCGGTGACAGCGAGCGGCGAGGCTGCGCAGAGCACAGTCCGGCCGCTCGCCGCGCACTTACAAATTACCTTTGAGCATTTGGCGATCGATGTATGAGAGTGGCCGCTCAAACCAAATAGCTGGACACGTAGCCCACGATGACGATGCCCAGTATGAGCAGGCACACTAGGATCATGATCTTCTTCTGAAGGCGGCGAATGTCGAGTGACGAGTGGTGAGCATGCAACAGTTCGCTTTATACGTGTCTCGCGACACCGGCCCGCCCGACCACTCGGGCCAGACACTTCAAACTCTTATTACAATTATTACCATGATTATGACTAAAAATACTGCAATAGCAATCATAGGCTTCGTTTCGATACAGTAAGGTGGGTGCGTCATTTGCCTTGCATAAAGACTAAATTTAAATCAGGTGTCAAAATAAAAAAATAAAATCGAAATAATAAATATAAATGTAATTTTCGAAATTATAAACATATTTACAACATGAGTAGTTTTACGATTATAGAATTAATAAACAACTTTGTAACACGCCCTTAGCTGGGCGTCCCTCTACTACTTAAGATATTTTTAAGAAATAAAACATAACTTCTATTAAGGTCTCAACATAATTAAGTAATTAATCATCAATAATAATGAAAATGGCATTAAATTATATTTCACAGTCTTTTGATTAAATAAATAAGTGCGCAAGCTAAGTCGACGTGAAGTATCAAGGGTGAAATTGAGCTAAAACATAAATTTTATACTTTTAACTAAACGAATATTACAATTTAATCACAGTTAATATATTGTGCTATTCATTAATAATATATAACATACTAATACACACAAAAGATTATATATGTATGTATGATTATATATGTATTTATTTAGTTTGTGAAAATATCATCAAAATGCTATTATTAAATGCAATAAGTGTAACAAGTAAAATGATAATCAGGTGCCATATTCATTGTCTGAATACACTGGAAAGAACATTCCAGTCAAACCAATACAAAACAACTCAAATATAAAATTAACTAAACAAAAATTATATTTGTTTGCAACAATCTAATGAGAGTGTTCTGCATCACAAACTGAACAAAAACAGCGGGGTAGTTGCGTAACACACTGTCAGTAGCAACGGGTTCCAATTTGACAGTTCAACAACATTCAACGTTATTTACGTTGTTGAGCAGACAAATTTTTCCAACATGTGAAGTAATCGATTAGCAATATCCTTCAAAATGATTCAGATTGCTAGTGTGTTACGTAATTAGGTTGCAGATCAGCTAAGTAACCACCAGTGGCGGGCATTGGTTTTCAGAATAGGTAGGCAGGAATTTAATTTCGTCGTATTAACTTGAACGGGTAAAGACCAATACAATGTGCGAATAGTACGGGAGCCGAGTAGGCTGTCTGGCGACTGCCTACTGCCTACTGCCGCGCGTGTTTGTATAAAGATTTTGTTTTTTGTTAGGTATGATAATTTAGTGAGTTTCCTAATTGTGGGGCACACACACTAAAATGTAATTGACAGGATTATGGTGATTTTCGAGATAGGCACTGCATAGATGCCTTTATGCAATGCACGCCACTGGTAACCACTTTAAAAGTATCATATTAGCGATAAATTATCAAGTTTAGTAATATTCACCAACTATAGTATTAGGCCGATAATAAAATGAAGCCTCAAAGAAATACTAGGATGTACAAGTACATGTACTAAGTATGAGAACTTAAACTAGGTAAAATACTGGTCACTATATCTTTGTGTTGACTGATTGTGAACTAAGGCTGAGATCTATAAACATTACTTGGCGCGTGCTTTGACTTGTTCCCTTCTCTGTCTTGCACTTGTACATTGACAGTTGAGCAACAGTGATGGGTATAACGGGGTATAACGTCAAGCCAAAGTTCGTGCTAAGTAACATTTCTAAATCTCGGCCTAAGACAGCTATAAGGTAGCGCTGTCCTTGGTTCCTGTTCTTGTACCATTATAAATATTATCAAAACGTTTTTTTTCTCAAGTTACAATATCTACATATTTGCGAATATAATTTTAATGTGTTTGATATAATTAATAGAGGTTTAAATTTTAATTATAAGATATAAACTGCGAGCAAATGACGCCGATTCCCTTGTTCACAAACTAAACTAAATTTCAATTCAGTGCATCTTTTTCTTTCTATTTCATTAAGAAAAGGACAGAAGGTAAATATTAGTTTGGTCCTGTTAAATTGAGATACTCCATAGAAAGTTTAGACGTGATTAAAAACATGGCAACTAAAAATACGTCAATTTACGTCAGGCGCTGACTCATTTGACAGGACTAAACTAATATTTATCTTCTGTCCTTTTCTTAATGAAATAGAAAGAAAGAGATGCACTGAACTTAAATTTAGTTTAGTTTGTGAACAAGGGAATCGGCGCCACTGGCTAACAATAAATAGTGAAAAAGCTAATATAATATTTATCAACAATCGGCACTAAATAAACTTTAATAAGTAGTTAACAAACCGCGTAAAGCTATTAAATATATTATTTAGTATTATAAATGTTGTTATTTCAGTAAATATAATTTATTAAGGGCTGAAGGAAGATTTAGGGCTGACTTTTCAATCGACCGATAATTTTTATTCGTGGAATAAAATTGACGTCTGACCGTTTTTGTATGGAAGAACTGTCAAAAATTCGAAATTATTCCTCCGATAAAGTTATCAGATGATTGAAAAATCAGTCCTTAGAGAAAGATGTGTGTACTCCAATAATAGTGCCCTGTATAATAATTGTGATGTTTTGACTAACAAATTTAAGAGTTGAGTTGTATAGTAAATACAGCCATTAATATTAAATATGTTTATATGATATAAGACAGCCTGGTAATACCAGTAAAGCTAATATTAATATTAAATAACTTACAATTCTAAAGCACAATCTATCTTATTGCACTTTACACATATTGTCTTCGAACTTCTACCGTGACGGTAAAACAATTATTTATATTCCTGTTTGGTTATCAAATTAAACAACGTTGCTAAAGTATTCAACAAAAAGGCTGCGTTATAAAATCTTTGACAAAAACGCCTTACAGATGGCGCTGTGTATGGTTGTCCCTGATGATTTGCCATTTAGTTTGTGAAAAACCATCGAGATGTTAAAATTTGCTATGTACCTATGTACGAGTATACCGCAGCTACATAGAAACTAGGATGCACTTTTTATGACAATTATTGAATAAGCAATTTATATTAGGTAATATAAATTGATAAAAATTGGTCCTTGGCAGCTCTGGACAGAGGTACAGTTTGCTTAGCAGTTGGGCATCAAAGACTCAAAAAAAAAAATTAGGTAGGTATTTGGCACCGACTCGACTCCAAATAAATAGGCTTAAGGGTAACAAGAGAATGACGATGATGATTAAGTAATATCATAACACAGCCTTTTTAAAAAACTTTAAAGCACAATGCACTTACTACATCCATGCATGTTTAGTGACATGTAACAACAATGTTTGCCGTATTAAAATAATCAAGCAATTACATCCAGATATAATATATCGTGTTAAATGTAGCTACAGCCTACATTTAATTCAATGGTATATAGACGAATATCAATGTTGGGTGTTTGTGGTCACAAACCAACTGAATTCATTCACTTTGTCCATGGGTGGCCGACGGTGATGACGTCACTAGCCGGTAGTCTTCGCACGAAGTTTAACTCAGCACAATCGCGAGCACTATTATTAATATAACC
This sequence comes from Apamea crenata, assembly GCA_949629185.1. NCBI lineage: Eukaryota > Metazoa > Arthropoda > Insecta > Lepidoptera > Noctuidae > Apamea > Apamea crenata. The sequence goes on from OX451357.1 coordinate 14,444,855, forward strand.
AGCGTAACAGACAGGCATATTATGATGAAGATTTTTTTCTGCAATGATAAAGGAAAAACAAAAAGAAAATAAAAAACGCTGCTATGGAAATATTTAAGTACAATCGACAACTTTGGCTAATGTAAAACTGGGTGAACATAATTGAAGGGTGGAATAGAATTCTTACTTGCCAATTTCAATATGCCCATTATTCTTCCTTGTAATCCTATTCACCTACCCGGTGTTAGGTTTTACCGGTTCATAACTTAGGACAGTTTATTTTATTTTTAATTTCAAATAAAAGTAATAATATGTCGATCATACTTTTTTGTATATGAGGGTTGTCATTCTACATTATTTAAATAGTTTTAAATCATGCATTTTATACTATATTAATTAATGGAAAAGGACACATTGCTGAAATTGATGTCGATATATTTACAGATGCTTCCTTATATTTTATTTTAGATGTTTGTCAAAGCAGCCAACCCAACGCTGGATCCATACTTCAACTAGGTTTGCGGAGAAAAAATCCCTCTTACCATTAAGAATTCACAAGAAAACACTAGCCGAGGTATGACGTGCGACGCACAATTTATATCAACACCGTAATCATAGGAGCTTCACTATGATAACGGTAAGTAATATAATCAGCGTAACAGACAGGCATGTTATGATGAACATTTTTTTCTGCAATGATAAAGGAAAACAACAAGAAAATATACGATACGCCATCACCAATACATCCAAGGCCGGATACGGGACAATTCAAATCTTGAAATAGCACAAAAAAAAAACTGGCTGAAGGTTTATCGACTAGGGATTTACGCCTTGAAGGGCTCAAGAACCTCCGGAAAAGACATAAGCCTGTATACGACCTTGTTCACAACACCAGCAGTCCATTAAATAAAGTAAAGCTGCGAACTAGATTTATGCAACGTAAGCTTCCTTCGTTCCGTTATGTAACATTTCATGCGGCCTAAATGCATGCTAATATCGGTGTTTTTCACATGAAAATGTTCACGACACTTTATGAGTTCATGTCAACAGGTTGTAAAAGTTCTAGACGATATAAATGATGGATTTGTCTATGAATAATATTAAAATTAATTAAGTTTCAATTTATAAAGGAACGAGAGAAACTTCTGTTTCAACAGAAAATACAGCATATTCCATTAAAAATGTTTTGAAAATGTATTTACACTGAAAGCTTTTTTAAATGATACTATTTTTAAGATATAATTTAAACAAAATGCGAGGCCTTACACCGTGCAGTGACTCTTACAAACTGAGTGCTATGTTATGTCATGATTCACATGCAAATTCGGTATGGTACTCAGATATTTACATCGTTCACAAAAGCCAAGGCAAAACAAACCTAATACGTATTTTGACAGTTCTGTTAAGCAAGCCTATTTAGAATGGGATGATATTGTATTGGGAGTGTTTATACTCGATCTTTGCATGTCCAATAGTTTTGATTTAAATGTTTTACAAGGATTTTGGTATGGTTAATGTACTGTGTGCCCTAAAAATAAAGGGAAGTTATTAAATGCCTAAATGGAATACAAAAAAATTCAAGCACAAAACTTGCTTTCATTTTTTTAGGGAATGTCATTCGTTCATGCAACATGCGTTTTGATAAGATACAATTTTAGCGGAATTCTTGTCGTGCATAATTCCTGCTAATTTTAATTGAAGATGGAAATTATGTTATAAAAAGAAGTTTTCCGTGGTTGACAGTCGATACAACGTTATAGATGTGTCGAAAGTTGTTGTTGGTTTGAGAATAGCCTAGGTTAAGTAGCGCCTCACCCCAGATATCCGTATAGTGGTAGAAACGTTATAAGGTTTCGTAGTTTAGTAACAGGAGCCGGCTGAGCCGTGGTTTAGTTGGTATGTGATGCATTACCTTCCGCGCCTTGGCCGCGTACTCGCCGGCCTTGCGGATCTCGACGCGGCCGTAGTCTACGTAGTCGGTGGCTTGCGTCACATGGTACTCGATGCGATCTATCAGCTCGCCCTGCTGTGCTAAGGGTACGGCGCGGGGAGGGGAGGGACACAACGTACCGCGGCTGACACCGACGGACGATTGGTTCATACGATTTTATGGAAATCCCCAGAGTCAATATCGTGTTACAGGAGCCGACCAAACCGCTGCAGTGAAACGTTAATAGATAGTTAGAGAGTATTATATTATTAATATTAAAACCCTTTGATTAGCCACAGCATAAATCCTTATAGACGAAGTTAAATAAATGTTTTAAACTAGAAGCACAAACGGACACGTGTTACAATGTTTATGACAGTCAGTGTTAACCTAGTTATGGCACGGTATGTTATATTGTAAGTTTATGACAATTATTGTTTATGATACACCAAACACTTGTTACATAATAACATGTTTCAGAGGTTAGTAATATTTGAATGCATGATTAGATTACAGTTATTATATAACAAAGACCACCATATACAAAAGGCAAATTACGCACACACCAATGAAGTCAGAGATTAGTGACACATAGAGTCAAGTACAAGGTTAGGTTAAGAAGCCCACTTCAACCGTATGTTAGTCGAGCCGTATGAACACAACAGTTAAAGCATATAGTGTAGACACAAGAATGGAAGGAATGAAGACACAAACACAAGTGTGAACCAATCACCGTATCATCAATAACAAAATGCAGGGTTCAACGAATGAAATCATCACAACGAAACAAAACAAGGCGATGTAGGATTATGGACGGGGGGCGGACAGACGGATAGGGAGAAACAAAACAAAAATAGATTAGTAAGAATGAATCGTCATTGAAATGATCACTCACCCGTCGAGCTTTGCTCTGATATTTTAGGGCCTTCTTAGTGTCTTGTGTGGCAGTTTGGACATAGTCCACAGCGTGCTCTACATGATACTCAATGCGGTCGATCATCTCTCCCTGTATCCATACGAACAAGTTTAATATGTTTTCTACTAGGATACTACTACGGAACTACTCGCTACATACCACATGAGATCAAGAGTCATTTTGAATTTGTGTTCGTACATTTTTAAAGCGATTGTAGCAAGCGACTTCATACCTTTTGCAAGCCCGAATATTGCCTAGTATTGTACAGGAAATCCATCGAAGAATTTCCAATAAAATTCAGACGGCCAGTCTGATGTTACCCACCATACATTGACGAGCATACACCACACACACACACAGCAGAAAATCGACTCTCTAGTGCTTATGTCAGCTGCAACAATCGCTTGAACAGTTTGCGAGGTAAGACATTCACGACCGACGTAAAACCATAAGTCATTGCAATGTAACTCTTATCTCGGTAAGGTAAGGTATACATTAGAATGATTGCCGGGAGTCATCAAACTCACGGCAACCATTCTAATTTATACTTTATAACAATGAGATTAGAGTTACATTGCAGTGAGTTACTAATGGTTTTACGTCATTCAAATTTGATCGTGAATGCGCTGCTTAAGTTAGTAAGGCATAGCGTAAGTGTGACCTGGCTTTCGACTAGCATCGCCATGTCCATGAACATGTCGTGCAGCTCGCGGATGGATGTCTCCAACTTGATGATGTCGGCATGCCGCGCCTCGATGTCTGCAAGCGTCTGCTTAGCCTGCTGGGTCTCCATTATTATCTGGAAAATGTTGAAGAGCATTTTAAGAACGGGGATCTTAAGTTTTGATACATATTTTGATCAGTGTAATGATAAATTCGGCATTAGCCATTTGCGACCAGGCCAAATACTTGCGGGGCAAAGCCCTCGGTTCCTTCTTTCCACTCCTTTCAAAGTCCCCGCCATGTATTTCAGAGTCTGGAGGACCGCTTTTTCCTGCCATTTACCATTCACTGCGTGGGTGGTTTTTACTCAATCAGTGCAATAATTAGTTAAGTAACCTTTGTCATAATTGGAAGATTGTGATCTAGAAGCTTTAATTAACTTGAGACTCACATCATAGCTATTAATGTCGCTGGCGAAAGATAATAACATAAGATATTAGTCATAAAATATAAACTGCTGTGTTCACCGTCTACGCTCGGAGTACGAAACTTTGGCTGGTTCATCCGAAGAAATACCCATTTGAAAGCTCTTTGTTATCTAAGTCCATAAATAACTAAATTGTAAACGAACGACGATTAGTATTTATATAAATTATCATCCGTATAGCTGAACATACGAGTAACTAACGTTTTTCAGCCAAAACATTTTACTGCAATGCACGCTATCGATTCTATAATTACACTGTGCGGAGGACACCACACCACTAATAATTATGCAGTTACGGCTAAATGTTAGCAACATTATTATAAAATATACATAGGAGCGCATTAATGATATCAATGCCGCCTTGAAATAATAGACTAAACTTCCATGAACCCAGTAAACAATTTAAGGAAATATCGAGTAGTTTATCGAGTACTGTCAGTTTTATTTATCGATTGTGAATTATAAATAGATTCTCATAAACATAGTCGTACATTAAGTGACGTAACAATAGTGCCAGTAACGCCCCTCAATACTGAGGATGACTGGGACCGTAAGTTATTGAACTATGCTACCATATCCGCAACAGAAATACTTGAAGAAATGGATGACAATCGTATTCATATGCAATGATACAGCGACTTGTTATATAAATTGTAAACTGCTACCTGAACAGACCCGGATTATACGCATACCTTTACTTCGTAGCATTTTACTTGACATTCCAACTTGCGCTTGTATTCAGAGCTTGGGATTTGCTCCTACGGTAATCCCGGCGTAGGTAATAGCAGGGCTTGGATGTAGCGCTAGCTTCCGCAATACAATCATAGGAGATGTTTCCGAGTAAGCTTTTAATAGTCTTTTCGGAATTGTAGTCTAACAAAGTGGTAATGTCGTCCAACATGTTTAGATAATGTGCGTGATAATGTCACACCTTCGTAGTTATGCCCTTCTTAACCCAATAGCATTCTGTTAGTGTGCCGCACAGGCTTGGCAACGCCGCGTATCTCCCGCAGGCAATTTGTCAAGTTTTGATTTAGTGCTGCAACTTGGCACCAGTTACAATGGTAATCCTTAAGGGGTTAGTAGGTTCGAAAGTTCGGAACGTGGAGCGTGAGTTACTGTACTTTGTGGAAAATATGAAAACATTGGAAATACGAAACACACTTTTTGTGTTTCTTGACACCAAGAAAAGTTTTTTTAAGTTAGTTTATTATCGCCAGGAGTAAGGTTCCCTCGCGTTATATTTTATGATTATTTTCGGTATAGCACTTGGACAGAACAAAATAGCTTTTGGGTGCCTTCTCTAAGTAAATGGACCCTTTTAGTAGATTGGAAAACCCCTAAGCATCTAGAAGGTGTGATAGGAATAGCAAGTGTACTGACCCCCTGCGTGAATACTGCGGAGTTGCCCTGCTCAAGCATCTCCTCGAGCTCATCGTCGGTGGTCGCGCGGCCAGTGATCTCCAGCTGCCGCTGTATCCTACTCTTGCAGCGGTCCCGGTAGTCCGTCTGCGTGCGGTTGTACTCCGTCATCACCTCCACGAACTTGCGCGACAGCGTCGAGTGCTGCGTCTTTCTTATCCTCAAATCCGCTGACGATTTATTCGAGTGCTCCTCCTGCTCGATGTTCTGCTCTATGTCTGTGAATGAGTTGAGCCAGAATAAACAGCTGAACGCCAACTACCTCCGCAAATAAAATATAACACAAAGAAAAGCACTAACGCTAAGTTGCAGCTCACTTACGTTTTAACTTTCCTCTGACTTTGTTGGCAGTTTTCTTAACGTCAGCCATGAGATCTTCCAGTTCATGCTTTGTTTCTGTAAAATAAAGTAGGCTTTGTTCAGAAAACGTCGGTCTGTTATATAACATAAACATTGCAGTTTAAAATAATGCTGTTTGTTCATGCATAATTCAACTCGCTCTTTCAGCAATAATAACATAATTTTGAGTGCGACTGCGAGCTGCGTCGTGTGGGCGGGCGGCCGCTTTAATTGTCTGTCCACTAATCGAATTCGTCGATCGATTGTTTTATATAACGGTTTTGCATGGATTGAATAAATATTGAATACATTCTGGAAAGCACACAATTTATATTTTATTTATACTCAAATAGACTTGGATGTTATGTAGCTTTATACAGCTGCGAAAGAAAAAAATGTTGAACACTATTTTACAAAAGTTGCTTATACTGTAAAATGAAAAAGTTGGCCAGAAAACGTGTTAATATACTGACTAATGGTAGTTCTATCGATCAATCATAATTATAATTTAATAACCACCAAGAATCAATCAGTTTAAATCTTTAGGTTGTTGATTATAACTTTTTCAAAGAAAGCATTTTATGGCTTAGTTAACTTATTGCCTGACAACCTGTACACAGTCCCAAGAGTCAACCAAATAAAGTTGTACTAAAAATAAACAATCAATACAGCGACGGCGACCGAAAATCTTGTACGAGCAGTTATTTGGATATCAATCAAAGTCGTTGTTCCTACGTGACATTTGTACGTGAGCGCGTCTGTTCAAGACGTTAATCGGATTCATAATAAGCCGGCGTTCCCGTCTAATAGCTGCTTAGAGGAGAGGAGCCATACAATTAGCAGTATAGTTGATGGGATAAGTGAACGATCTGCACCGTATTGGAAACATTATGAGATAACGACGGGATGTTTTTCAGCTACGACTGTCTGTGAAAACCTTTGACTTAGATCGCTTCTTTTATTCATTTTAAAGACTCACATTTGCTCAACCAATTAGTTAAACGTTTTAAGATATATCGTTCCAATTTAAATATTTCCAGACGCTTATTTTAAAGTTAAACCTTTCCTCGACCATATATCATGTTCGTTTCATGAAATATCTCTCGGTATCGCGAGCGATTTCCTCAGGCATCACCATAACGACTTTTCCTGTGTATCGCGTCCCGGAAATTGCACTTCCTGATCGAGTGAGAGAATGAATATTATACCAAAAACTGTGATTAATCGATAACTGTAAAACAATAGTTGTAGGTGTTGATAATTTTGCGCGCTTTCATACGGTGACCGGACAGTTCCCTTGGGCATAGGATTTAGCACAACTTGCTGCCAATTTGCATAAACTATTTGGTGTGCATATTCGAAAACGCGCAAATAAATTGTGCATAGCTGTGACTAACTGAATATTCAGTTAGCTTTGAGTTTAATTTTGAATTTCCAGGGGATAACTGAATAAACATACATATACAAATTGTCGCGTGTTGAGGCACTTTCCCGACAATGTTGTTTCAGAGCGGAATCCCTTGCGGGGTATTATCACCTGCCGGTGCCTAGCATTATGTTCAGAAAGTTAACGCTTGAGCTTGAATCCCTTTCAAGCTCGAAATCCGGGTCATTTTGGCCGCATTTAGGCACTTTAGTGAATATTAAAGTTCGCGTGCACTGTGGGTCTATTTTTGGAGAGCATCATGTTGAACTAGAGTTCAATTTAGCTTAATAACAGAGCTGTCACTAATGGATAGGAATTACAAAATTTAATAGGAATTTCTGTTTAAAATACTGTGTTACATTTCTGAGTAAAATTATTGTATACAATTACAATAATTTTACTCAAATATGAGGAAAAAGACATTTCAAGTAAAATGTAAATGTGAAACGGCGGCTGAGAAGCCGATTTCGATCCTGAAAATAGACACTTTGCTGAGATTCCGGGGTTTTACAACAATATTTATGTAAAAATAAATGAGGACCGTACATATTGTGCCTACCTAGTTAACTAAGTTAGAAAGTGCTCACCGCAAGATACGAAAACCCATTTCAAGCAGAGCACAAAAAAATATCTCTAAAATTCCTTTTCATTGAAGAATGAATTCCATTGAAATAATTTACCTGGCCCGTCCCGTGTAGACAACGCAAAAAATACTTCTAAAAGAAAATCCAATTTTTCCTATCGTCGATTCATTTTGAAATTGATCCTTTCTATATACCTTTTGGGTTAATATTTTTAATAGATTCTCTCTATCAAAATATCTAGACAGGTAGGTTTATACGACGTTAACATAATACTACTTGTTGTTTCAATCTGTTTTCTCTAGTTGAATCGTGAGATACTTTAGTAATAAATATGTATACTACTGAGTTACTTATAATTAACATTGGTCTAAGAATCACACACTTAAAAGAAACACAACTCGCGTAAACTGAACTCGCCTGCTACGTATCATCCTGGGAGAATCGTAAATGTCGTTAGAAAGAATTGTTACTGATGTAATTGTAGGCTGGTAACATGTAATTACTGTTACACATAAATGTTTAATATAGACCCTGTTAATAATAACATTTTCACATCGTGTAATTATTCCAACCAGATTGCGTTATTGTAACTCAGCTCCTTCAGGGTTCATGAGCGTGTTAGGTATGTCGTAATTAAAAGTGTCGGAAAATGTAAAGGTTCGTTAACGCGATAAAGCACGGCGCGGCGGGCGACGTTCAACATGTATCACCTGCAGCTAAGCGTGTCTCGTTCACACCAGATCGATTTCATTCACTGAGCACACAGCTCATTCATAGCCACACCATCAATCGTGACTTGTTTGCCTCTTTCATTCGCCGACAAGTTCATTTTCCATCAACTTTTATATAAAATGTTTGTTATTTCCTGTAATGTGTGTTACGAAGCCACTTTTACCAGTATATTTATTGCGGCATTAGCATATTTACTTTTGTTATGAATATGATATTGCATGAATATTTTAATATTTCGAAATGGATGTAGATGTAGATAAAAGGGCACGCAGCCTCACACAGGCTGCCGCCAGAGCTCGTCTGATGCGAAATAAATGGAGCAACATACTCTCTCACGAGAATCTCGGAAATGTTCAGACAAGGCATTCTCAGACTTTTGTGACGCTACATGTTGCCTTGGTTTACGTAGTTCACGCTACCCACTTCAGAATAAAATGTAAACCGTTTGGCTTATATTTTACATGTGATGTGTTTACATCAATTATAAAAAGGCAACTGTAGTAATACGTCCACTTTGAACAAAGTTAAATAAACGATTAACGCATGAATAAGTTTGGAGTGAAACGGACTCGTAACTAAGTTTCAAAGGTACAAATTGGACTGTTTTATTACAATAAACGTATAAACTGTTATCGTGAGCTTGTTCGATATTAACGACAGCAACGATGGCTGATTCGGGGCTATTTAGGTCGGGTCAATGGCTAATCGCGGCTATTCGTGACGCTCCTGCTGAGGGTCCCTTGTTGTCGAGTGAACTCCTATAAAGGCGCCGTATTATAACACCTAGTCAAATATTGCTACAAAAGAACGTTCATATTCTTCCTTTGAAATAAAAAACACCTTAACCCTTCCCAAAATATATTCAAAAGAGAAAATATTATGAGCTTTATTAAAATTTTCTAACTATAAAGTATAAGCCTTTTGCGCTTAGAATGGAAGGAACACGGAGGAATTTTTAATAATTGAAGCTAAAAATATGAACAGGGTAGAAACAGGTAAAGTATTTGAAGGCGAGCCAACGTCACCGGAATAAACTCGAAGTAATCTCGCGACAAAATCAACAGTGCTATCGCTAATAATTCATTTGGCTACCATAAATAGGCTAACTAGCACGAACACATTTCAGAATCAAAACTACGTACTTCAGCTATTTGTTGGAATAATAAATGAAACATTTCAAGCGAACGTTTGATTAAAAACTAATTTGTACGCTACACGCATACGATAGCATTGAAAACTCAACAGGAAACAGGATAAAAAAATAAGCGTAAATACCCAACGTTTTTTTGATATCCAGTCATCCTATGTAGGTGTACTATTTATGTTATATGACGTCGACATTATCAAAAAAAGAAATATCACGTCTGCAGAATAAAGGCAGCTTCACTTAATCTGAAGTATCCCTATGAAAGCAGACAGACAGACCGCCCCCACGTCTACGTAAATGCCACCAACTTCGCCCTTTCAATAATTAGTGTGTGGGTATTCTGCGAGCTAACTTAGAGACCTACCCACTCCCTACTAACAGCAATACCAATAACTATGGCGTAGTCCATGGATAAAACATATTTATATATACTTTCAGAAGTCGTGGGTTTATCACAGACTCAATCATTGAGATTCATTTAAGGAGTGGGAGGATAACGGGGGCTAAATAACAATTCCATGACACGAATAGATACACATTTTGTGTTGGAAATTGGATCATAAAGAAAGTGAAAACAATAAAAAAAGGTTTAGTTTTGTTCCTTGCCATAATACAGTACAACGACATAAAAGCATGTATTCACGCTCTTCTAGATGTATACGGTCATAACGGACCGGCTAGCGGATTGGCAACCCGTCATGACTTAATGAGTGTTAATAAGACCCTAAAGAGCTGTCATTACGACCACTTATTACTTCATTTATTCCAGCTGGGTAATCTCGGCTACAACAACCAGCAGGCTACTTCCCAAAGTTTTAAGTACGAGGTTGAATTCCAGACAGGATCCTACGTACACTAATAACGTTGAGCAGAATTCCTAATTGGGCTACCAAACGACGATGAAGGCAATTTAATATCCCATAATATGGTCGTTCGTCCTGACGACTACGGAGAGGGCTACAGAGCTCTTTGTAGAAGGAGCAAGGATCTACCATGATGCCTATATCTGCCGCCAAGAAGTGTTGCTTTTCAGTTTTTTCTTTAGGATGGCTACGCATATTCGATGCCTCTAATATTGCAAAATGTCCAGAGGCGGCTGTGACCGTTGAACATCATGTTTGTTATCATTACAAGTGTTCTGATAAACTTACTTTCATCTGATTGCGGTGCTGATAGGATGGCACTGTGCTTCTTCTTCACTTCTTCCACGTTCGCCTGAATCTTGTCTATCATCTCTCGTATCTCTTCAACCTGAACGGAAAAATTATTGCCATTAGGTACATTAAGTTCCATCTAAAGTTAATCATTGCTGGCATCAAGAAAAATTGGCTTTTCTCATTTACGGAAGACGAAGTTTTCTTTATTCATTACCATACAAACTTAATTATTTCTCTCCCAGCCAAACATACGTAATGAACTCCGGAAAAGCATGAATTTTTAATATTACGGTTGACTTGCGTGTCTTTTATTATTTTAAAATAATATTGTAAACAGAAATATTTGTTTATTTGTAGTTCCCATGAATGTTTATGATTACATTTCATATGAAGCTGATAACTGATAACTTATCCGACTGATATAAAATTTTCTCTGACAGCGCTGACTAAGACCACACACGAAAGAAGTTTACGTATAGTGGAAAGATTTAAATTAATCTTGTATGTATTTTGTTCAAAATACTGCAATTAAAATGTTTAAATTGCACGTGTTTCTGTTTTTTATAACTTATAGCTGCCCCCCGTGGTTTCACCCGCATGAGTTTCGATCCCGTGGGAATATCGGGATGAAAAATCCTATATGTTTTTTTTTAATATTTTTTATTCTAGTTTTTATTAGAGGCTTTTATCCACAGTGGTATGTCAGCCTCATCATAACTTAAACTATTCTAAACTACCTCTACAAATATAATACACATCATTAATGTCGGAACAAATCAGCAAGTAGGTTTGCTATCTCAGGTGAAGGTTGCGCTAAAATTTTAACATTTTAACAGGACCAATGTCATATTCATTTACGTTTATTCCACTCAACAGTGTCTCTCTTTCCTTCTTTGTCTTAGTACACTCCATAAGTAGATGGTGAACCTCTTCAACCGTTCCGCATTTTTCACAATTGGGAGAACTCACTTTATTCATTAAATAACCAAACTTGCGGGATGGATAGTGACCAGAGCGTAATCTGTGAAGCAGAACAATAATATATGATATCTACTCATTTCCTTGATAGCAAACCACGGTATTCGAGGAGGCTGATATTGTATAGTTTTATACCAGATACCCTTTTCCCTAGTTCGTTCATCAAAGTATTCCTTAAACCTATCATAACAAATGGTTTTGCAATAACATAATTGTTCCAAATAATAAGGTAGGATCCTATAATTATGTTAATCCTGGTTATAAACCATCTGTGTGCCAAATTTCATCCAAATCAGTTCAGTAGTTTTTGCGTGAAAGATCCATCCATCCATAAAAACATTCGCGTTTATAATATTAAGTAGGATTTGAGTTCGAAACCTTCACGTTCGTCGCCTAACTTTATAATCATTATGTTTTGCCTAAGTAAATTTTTTTAGAGTGTTAAATTACTCTAAAAGAATACATTTTAGAGTAAAATAAAGAATCTTAAACCGTAACTATAGGAGGCATTAACAATGGTCAAGAAAAATCACGCAAGGCAGAGAAGAAAGAAGAATGACGAGCGAAATGCTCTCACAAAATTTCATTTATAATTTTCGCACCTTTTATGAAGCGTTTTGTCGCAGCTCATTAATTCTTTAGCGTCGCCTGACTAGCCATCTTTTGGCACAAAGTTAATTACTCATCAAGTTGGAGCGATGGGGCTATTTTTTCCGAAGCAGTGCAGTTCGCCGTTTATCTCTGTATCAGGCTAAAGAACGTCTCGAAGTCTAGCCGAGGCGGCGCGGCATTGGTTCTGCTGGCAGCAAGCCAGCTGATATACCCTGACCTGACGTACTATAGCTACTATTCTAACTAGATATTTTTATATATCACAAAACTTTGAAGGAGTTGAAGAAATTATGCTAAGTGGTAGGTATAGCAGTGCGATTCTGTAACAATCTCACCGTGAAAACTTAGGTGAAGCGAGCGTGAAGTCAGCTGTCATTCCAACTAATGCTAGGGATTGACACTTTTGACAGCTCACTCTCTTGCTCACTTCACCTAACTTTTCACGGTGAGATTTTTACAGAATCGATCGGCAGGACTTTACGTGTCGCCATTATGGTTATATTACTACCGTAGGTAGCCTAGATTTAAAAAAAAAATCCAAACATTATTCAAAAGGCATCTGGCATCAAAAGCGTGAAAAAAATGCCTATAAAAATTAAACAAGCAATAATTGGACGGCTAAGTCAATTGTTGTTAGACTTTGGGCAATAATGCTCAATTAAGGTTTGAGGTCAAGGTTTGACGGAAGTTTTATTTGTGCCTCAAGCCATGTTTATTTTCTACTAGCTGACCCGGCAAACGTTGTTTTGCCATATAAATTATTTCTCGCTGCCCGGCGCTACTTCGTTCGCGTGGTGTCCTACCCCCTACCCTACCCAACTCCTACACTACTCCTACCCTAATCCTACCCTACTCCTACCCTACTCCTACCCTACTCTTACCCTACTCCTACCCTACTCCTACCCTACTCCTACCCCACTCCTACTCTTCTCCTACCCTACTCCTACCCTACTACTACCACCCTACTCCTACCCTACTACTACCACCCTACTCCTACCCTACTCCTACCGATGTTAACCATTTGTCATTATTTCTGAACGCACGCATAAATATTTGAGGAACTTCTATTCAAATCTGCTTAATACACTTTTCAACCTTTATAATTGATTTAAAAAAATACAGACAAAAGTTTATTCACCCTTTTTAAATAGTTTACACAAAATACATTTCTGAACGCATGCATAAATGTCAATCACAGTATTTGATAGGATGACAGGAGGAAAACAAATGTTTGACAGGTACGACACAAAGGAACATAATTAAATGGAAAATGATTCATTTTCATAATTATGTATTCGTCAAGTTTTGATTGTTTTTAAAATGTATTCTGCTATTCAGGGCGGAGACAAATCCAACGAAACAAAAACCATGAAAATTGATCTAGCCGATCTCGAGTTATAAGTGTTGTAACAAACCCGACTTTCTTTTATATATATAGATTTACAAGAGGAAAAGTCCACAATGATTAAGAAACATAATATTTTTATTGTCAGACGGAAAATATACAAACCCTCCGTAATTAGCTGACCTACATTACCTCGCGCCTCTTTCCGTTGTCATTAATTAAGAGTAAAAGGTGAATGCAATGAAAAAGGATAAAGTTGGTCTCATTTGGAGAGCCTTTCACAATAAACAACATTAAAGTAAAAAAGAAAACGAAGTCTAAACAAAGTCTAGGCTGGTGTTAACTAATTGGTTCAGATAGCTTTTCGGGCCCTGTTCAGCGTTAAATTTGCCTTAGGGGGGAGATTACTGGCTAAAGTCCAACCGCAGAACAAACGCTCTCGCTAAGTTAAACTGCATTCAGTTTAAAAGAAAATTATTTACCACTAAGTACATTTTTTTTTATGATATAAACTAGTGCTTGACTGCGATCCAGCCTAATGGAAAGCAGTGATGCAATCGTTGATGGTAAAGCGCACTAATTTATTATGAGCCTATTCACTCTAGCCTTGAAGACACTTAAATTATAAACGAAATGAGGTTAACCAGACTAGTCATCGTGTAAACATTTTATCAAGATTCAATCAGTAAACACAATAGGCAGCACTGAATCACCGGAACAGGCTGATAACTGATTCAAAAGAATACATAATTAAGCGAAAACTGAACGAAGGGAAAATTGTTTAATGTTTCAAATGTATTTTGCCTTGACGCATGCTATGTTCAATAAGTTTGCAGTTCTAGAAAGGTATTGGCTGCAATTCTTCGTGTATTAATCTTTTACCAGTTTCCTATTTCTTGCGAATTACTGGGGTTTGAAAACCAAACACTGACCGATTTTTTACGAGAATACGGCGAAGCAAAAATGAGGGTTACGATTTTGTTAAGATAATACGTAACACTAATAATATGTGTTCAACCTAATTGTATCGGTCATTGAAACGGGCATTGATAACTCAAAGTACGGTTCAGGGTCGGGAATGCGGTTGAGTCGATAGGAGGACGTCCGTGCCCGGGTCGTGCGACACTTCACATCATGACTCACCAATTAATCAGATTAGCCCGATAACCGATATCGTCCGGCGGCCAGCCGATAGGAAACTTAACGATTAGTCTGTTGTGATGTTTAATAAACGTTACTCGGATTCTAACTATACCCGTCTAGACAAGCTATGTACCCATTAAATCTGACGGCGCTATAAAGTGATAGAATCTTACATTGTATTCATGAAAATGAGGGACTGAGAGATTTATGACATGAAAATTCTATTACGAAGACGGGTCATAAGCGTTCAACAATAAATGTCGAACTAGCACAAATAAATAACAAAGAGGACTACAACTATTCGCTGCCAGGATTTGAATACAATATGTTCGATCTCATTACTAATCCATTTCGTTATTACGAATCCACTTTCTACTCTCGATCTGATGGCTAGAGTAAAAAAGTTCAGTGCCGCCACCGAAGTAAAAACGTGATCCATTAATTCTGCGAGAGTCGCAACTGTTACAAATGCGTATGTAAGCTGAAATGGAGTTGCAAATGGGGCCAGAGCGTAGGCTCCAGCTAGCTTTGGTATTAATATGAGGCATGTTACTCATTAGACTGCTTGTGTACGTCATTTAGCAAAACTACCAACTGTTTTAGTCGTAATTACACAAACTTTATGTTGGATGCTGCATGTTATATTCATTTTACACTAAATTTTATTATTTAACTTTAATCAAATTTAATTATGTTACCTACACTAAGTGTAATTCTGTTACTAAGTGTAATTTTAGATACCTACTTTAATGGTATTTGTACGCCGTCAACGGCAAAACATTGCACAGTGATCTTTATAGATATTTTTTTTACAACCTCTATTTTAACACCCACCAATTCTACAAATAAATACTTCAACATTGACTATCACATACAGAACTACAAGTACCACTTTTATCAGTACTTGTGACTAGATCGTCTGGATTTAAGAAATTCCTCCGAAATTGAGGCAATCCTCAATTTGGGTTCAGTTAAAGCGACTACAATACCATGACAATACGAAATTCAAAGTTCCGCTTCACAGTACATTACGCTCCTTTCTCAACATAATCAATGAATTTTATCGAAGCTATTGCTGGAGGAACGCAGTGGAACGTGAACGGAAACTCGGTGCTTAGTGTTCTCAACATAAAAACCTTTGTTTGATGTTTTGAAGTTCCGTGTCATGGTCAGGCAGCGTTTCTTTATTGTTGACCCTTATCGAACTTCAAATTGTTTCATAAGAAGCTTGTGTGCTTTACAATATCAAGATAAATAATGGTTTTGGTTTAATAATATGATTGTAGACTGAAGCATTTCAGCTATAGCGTAATAAACACGTCATGTATTAATTAATACTTGACCACGGTCACTCCGGACAGCCTATAAGAAATGTATGTGTGGTAATGACGTTATCATGTTAAGTGCACGCCCCCCGTCGCGACCACCATCGTTCCACCACGAGCGGCCTGTAAGCACATCTCTCATCCACACATAATAACATGTAAATGAATCGCACGATTATGATGAATACCAAGCGCAGCCTGAATATTTATGACACAGTTGTGTTCTGTTGTGAATTAAATGAAAACGCGTGAAGAATTCACGTCACGAATGAAAACTGGCGACGGCTCGTATTTTTTTTTATTGTATTCTGTATCAGAGAGAAAAGTTAAGGACGGGAAGGAAAATTAGATATCTCCCTGGGGCAGTCTACCGCCTCATTGAGGGACGACGCCCCGGTTTAGAATATATCATTAGCATTTTTATACAGTTCTCAAAGCATTTATATACTAAGATCGTACGGACGTTTATATCGGTACCGATCTAATATTTATAATATTAGGGTTCATATTATAAAAAGAAATATTCATTTGGTATTATGATATTTCTCATTCAGAGAGATATTAAAAAGCTTACATTCGAAAAGAAAGTTGAATTTCGGCAGATAGAAGTTAAAAATATCGCCAACAACAATATGGAAAAGAAACATCTTATTACATTCGAACATGTTGTAAGCGATGAATTACTAACGTCTTTATTTTTCAATGTACAGGCCTCCACAATACAGTATAGAATTCCACAACAGGTCTCGTTCCCACCATTTAATATAAGTAGTCGTACGATAATATCGATTGCAGTAATCGTTCACCCCTTTGTGAAGCTTAAATGTGGGAGTTTGCGGAAAATTACCTGACTGCTTAGAGTGCTTAGTGAATACCTACCAATTAGCTGCAGGCATCACCTATTATGAGTATTAAGCTCCAATATTATAGTAGCAGTAATTAGTATTCAGTATAATGTGCTGTGGAGATCAGCTTTAACTTGATTATAAAGAGAAAACCGGTTAAACCTTGTGTTTTTTTAATAATAGTGTAGTTATATACATAATAGCAGTTAATACACAATTGAAGTTATTGTAGTCACTGATTTATATGTTCAAGACATGACCCTGTATTGTATCTAATAAATGTACTCAGATATTTATAGCAGTACATATCTCGTAAATACACAGTTATTTCTGCTGTCTGTTATGCAAGCTTAATAAGTTCGGTAAAATAAAAAATAAAATGAATTGTGTCTCATTAGTAACAGTTGAGCTCAAAGGGAATGTTTATAGAATTTAGAGAAATTATAAAATATTGTTATTCATCTAAATCGTAATGTCGCGTAATCGGTGTTTTTGGTATATTATAACGAGACCCGTATGAATAATAAAATACTCGCTAACTTACAGACTGAAGAAAGAAAGGTTTTCAAGTCTCTATTTCCCAAACAAGCAATTAATAAAACCTTGAACATTGACGAGGGCAGTGAGCCTGAATGAAACTAATCAATTCAAATATTTCAAAATCCTAATATAAGTTTAAGTACATACTATCAAATTCCGATATAATTGAGATTATATTTATATTATTTGGGTCGCGTGCCATAGTTCTTAAAATAAAAGTAATAAACTGTATAATGAATAATCAATCAAACACAAATCATTGAATATTTTATTAATGGTGTTTGTGGTACCGGTTTTTATGAGTTTCGGAAACGCGAAAATATCCATAAAATGTACAGCCATTTTTATAAAAATGTTCAGTGTGGGCTGAAAGTCACTTAATAAAAGTTATCGAATGAATGGGGTGACAATTTTTCATTATATTCTATTCAACTTATCGCAATGTGATGGGTGTTGACCTCTCGTAAAGGGAGTTTTAATGCCCATAGTGACCACGTTAGGCACGCCGGGTTAGCGACCAATATACGACCCAGTATTATTTTTGCATAAATATACATAATGTAGACACACAGCCGCCCCACAGATTTATAATGCTGTAGAAATTTTATTTATAAAGGTAGCTGTGCTCCGAAGCGGGTCATGTTTGCGGGCACCGGATTAACTCGGATTATGTAAGCGACGTCAGTACAGTCACAGTTCAACGAAGCTATACGAATTAAACCCCCACCTTACACCAAACCCTTACGAAATACTTCACGAGAAACGGGGAAAAGTTTTTTTTACGTAGCAACGTAATAACAAGACAAAAGCTCTGGTTAAGAAAAGTAAGCAACTTTTATAAGTGTGCTGTAAGTAGGTACTAACTTCGTTGTAACTTTCACAAGTTTCGCCACTTATAAATTCTGGGAGATAACTAAAACAGATTTGTTATTATGTAAGTAAAAGAAGTCGATTAATACGTAGGTACACGGTGTAGTTGAATATGCGTAGTATTCGGATTCGTAGCGCTACGGCTACGACAGCTACGCTACGCCGAATGCTCGGAAAAGTCGCCGTAAATGTCGTCGTAAATGAGCTGGTTCGCTTATAATTTTTGGGGGATGCTAACCAGGAAATCGGCAGATGTAATCGCAGTAAGAACAGTTCTAACTGAACTGTTCTGATATAGTGTTCCTGGTTCGCATTGCTTAGATTGGATGGTGTAATAAGCTAATCTAGAATGAGCCGATGTGTAGATGTAGACGCTAGTGTACATGTGCGGATGGTCGAGCTGTAGAACAGTGTACTTACGTACCTACCTGCGTGTCTTTTTAAGTAAACAAAGACTGGGCAGCTTGAGTACTCGTATGTGTGCAATTAGGCGTGGTGTGATGCGTATGTATGTGTTCCTTTACCTTTAGAATTAAGTATAATGTTAAGAAAAAGAGCTGTGTCCACGAGAACACTGCCGACAAACTGTCCTGCAGTTTGGCAGAAGATCTGTGTATTCCCATCTGTGTACTCTTTTGTTGAAATAAATAAATTAAAAAAAAAAAAATAATAATAAAGTAGTAAGTAAAATAAGTACCTACAAGGTGTAGTACTGCAAATATGTGTTATATTTTGGTTCGTAGCGCTACGGCTACGACGGCTACTCTACGCCGAATGCTCGGAAAAGTCGTCCGGAAATGAGCGGGTTATAATATCGCCTATATTGTTTTGGAAATAAATAAGTAAAACAGATTTTAAGTACCTACACGGTATAGTACGGTAATATGCGTAGTATTCGGGTAGCGCTACGGCTACGGCGGCTACGCCGAATGCTCGGAAAAGTCTGCCGGAAATGAGGTGGTTTAACGCTAACAATATGTTTTGGAAATAAATACGTAAAACACATTTGCTATAATGTAAGTAATTTAAGTACCTACAACGTTTAGAAGTGCAACATGCGTAGTATTTGTGTTCGTAGCGCTACGCTACGCGGAAATTTCGGAAAAGCCGGACGGAAATGAGCTGGTAATAATGCTTATAACAATGTTTCGGAAATAATACGTCATTCCACAACATAACCTATTTTATTATTATTACTTTCTATGACAATGTCTCGATGTTTTCTATTGATTTCTAGGATGTGTGTGACGTCACCCGCCCTTGTACTCGAATGTCTGTAACGTGTCCTTATAGGCGCCACTTAGTAACAGCTTTTCGTGCTCCCCGTAGGCCCAAATAGATCAGGTGTCTTAAATCCACAGTCGTACGATTCAGGATCTACCTAACTAAGCTCTTTATTAGTCAAGTAAAGGCTTCTCACCTACAAAAAGATAAGTAGGGGTGATGAACGTTCGTGTTAATTAACTTTTAATGACTTATATGATACTGTTCAGTTTACACGGATGGAATTATAGGAGGTAGGTTACATTATATTTTCATTAATAGAGTGTTATGACCGCATATCCATTTATCTTAAAAGCGTGCATTTACGCTTTACGCAATCCCAACCACAAAATGCTGCCTACGTAAATGTAGATTGTTTTGTGGGCTTTTAAAATGACGTGCAAACTGAAAAATATAATGAATTCGAAAAACCGACTGTACAGTTCTGTATAATTTAGGTATATAAACTCCTAGGATTCCCCGTTGTCGTCCATTATTTAACAAAACCACATTTCAAAAACAATAATATTAATTCGTTATTAAGATTCTTTTAAATTATTGTCGTCGTACGGGAATCGAGCTCAAATTGCTCGAAGCATTAATCACAAAAAGCTGACACTAGGCCAATGCACCAGTTGGCTCGCTTGCGTATTATGTCATTGATATACTGTGACAAAATACCACGGACTTTCCTTGTTTTTGACACTGCAGGCTATAATTCCCGAGGGAGTTCGTGAATTAGCTCAATTTTTATGAAGAACGAAAGAGAATTATTGATACAAGCGATAATTCCCCAGAGGGATTTTGGAATTAGCTTGCTGGTAAAGTGTAACATTAAACTATGTTTGGATATTTTGGTGAACTGTGAATTTACTGTTATTACTGTCAAATTATGTCCTGAGCACCAGCTCAGGACATAATTTTTGTGGGCTATCCTTTTTAAAAAAGGAACCATCCTTTTTTACGTAAAGACCAGTATAGGCAAAGACAAGTAAAGATTTGTACAAAAACTTAACCAAATCACGTATCGATACCATAACGAATTTCGAAGATCAATTACACCACGTAATCACCGTAACGAATTTTGGGCTTATTTAGTTCAAAAGGAATTGCATTTGTCTCTAATTATGCTGTATAACCGTGTGAACTTTAACCTCAATAAGCATAGCGCCAATCTAAATCGATGCAGTCATACTCATGAGTGCATGAGTCACGTCACTACTAAGTCACCGACTTTTTTTAAGGGAAAAATACAGTGACTAATCCCACCCATGAAGCATTAATCAATATCAATGATTAATGGGCTGCGTCCACGGTCTTTAAAAAATAACTGAGTGGGACGGATAACACGAAACAATTTATTATGCAAAGCTTCGTCCTCTTCAATGAAAAAGGTTTTTAACATCTCGTTTGAACAAAAATACTTCACTACTTTGGAGAAATTGTAAACCAGAATACAAGTTAAATCCTGTCTATGAATCGATAAAAATTGGATTTCGCATTCACCGTCCAATAACTCCAATTAAACACTCGACTGGGCCTTAGGCAACCGTGAAAGTACGCCTTTTGCATGTTCCCTCGTATTTCAGGACTCCGTACAACACTTTACTAAAAACGTTAAAGGCAAGTAAATTGTAGGAAAGCTTTAATTTACTTGGAATTGGTTCAAGTATTTAGCATTGCGAATTGATAATGCAAATAGGTTTAGAACATAAAAAACAATAATGTCGTTGTAAGGTACTATAAAGTTTATTGACGTTTTACAGTACACTCACATGCTATTTATATAGGCCATGCTAAGGACACGCGAATGCGTTTATCTCACACGCCATGGGTGTTTTTCACACTGTTTATGCATGAGCAGTCAGTACCTATATTTAGTCATCAATATTTATACACTTAGTTTTGAAATAGCAGCACATACAAAGCTAGTAAACCAGTAATCGTTAACTGGCTATATCCTGGCACAAAAGAATTCGAAGAATCTCACGGCTGTCTGACGGACATTGTTCTCCTCTTAAGCATGAAATACCACAGATGAGGGTAAACATAATTAAATACCTATGGCGACACGCAATAACGCAATACACACTAGTAAAACAAACAGAACAACGCTTACGTGCACGACGCGAAAACAATAGCGAGAGGAACACGCTGAAACTTTTGTACAACTATGCTGATTGGAAAACTCGGGCAGACAGAATAGCCGCGTGACAGTGGAGCTTGCAAAATGGAATTGCTGTTCTTTCTATGAAAGCATCAAAGGTATGAAAGCATCAATGTTACAATCTCTATCTATTCAAGAAAGAATTCTTATCACAGCAGAATAAATATTTAATCCATTTCACTAGCGCCAAATCCGGCGATAAACCTCGCAGTGAAAAAGGAACGGTTTTCTTTCTAGACTTTATAACATATTGGCATTCCCTTCGACGTCAAAGAGAATATTTCTGTAATGTGGAGGTTAAAGAAATTCCTTAATGGCAATGTAAGCAGCAGATGCTGAGGAAATGAGTCATACTATCACGAGTTCATTATGCCCTGATTACCGGAGCGCTAGAAGCGACAAAACTGACGCGTCCGTGTATCTCTGCCGTAATGAAGTCACGTATGATTAATATTTCTTAACATTAAGACCGAACATCTCATAATACATAACAACGACTATTTTATGTCTAGTCGAGATATGTTCGACATTGAATTGCGAAATATTCGTAATATCCTTGGCTTCCTATGACATCATGGTGTCATTGACCAGCAGCCTAGAAACTGGTTTTATGAACTCCTTTATTATCTATGCATGTAAATAAGTATTATATAAAGGCATATACATATAGCTTAAGAACCGGAATATTAAGACTGTATTATTTTACCTTTAAGAATTTAATGATTGCACGTTTGCATGGATTTAATATGTATAAATAAGAGTAGTTATCACTGTCCGTTTGAACAATTTAATACAAAAAAGAGCTGAGTAACTAAGTTAGCTGCAGAATTTACACTACAGCTGTAATTAACAAAGCCTTCGGAATATAATGTTGGCTACTAAACAGCCAGTTGCAGAGCAGCCCGGGGTTTAAATTAAAGTGGATAACGCGTTGATGGAGTGAAAACCAAAGATCTCTTACCTCACTGAAGAATTCATCCATAAAGCCTCCTTCGACGGCGACGTTGACGTCGTCGGGCCCGACATCGTCATCGTCGCTTTGCGCCTGCACAGAAGAAAAAGAAGTATTAACACGGATCCTGAATAAATGTTCAACAATAAATGCATCAGGGAAAATTGCAGGTTTTCATTCACGAAAAAAATACAAAACTGCTTTCGTAAATGTTCTCAGCAATAACCAAGAAATAACTTCAGGACTTCAAAGGGTTTAAATCTTCTACACGAAAAGAAAAAAGACAAAAACAAAGTATGAATGCGGCTATCTTTCAGTGCTCAGTAACAAGATAATTAAATATGAGCGAAGCCGCGGGCGGTCTCATAATATAATTAATCGTTATTATATAAGACGTTAGTTAATTGTAATTACACTTTAGCAGTTG
The DNA here is from genome assembly GCA_949629185.1 of Apamea crenata. Lineage (NCBI taxonomy): Eukaryota > Metazoa > Arthropoda > Insecta > Lepidoptera > Noctuidae > Apamea > Apamea crenata. The sequence continues at coordinate 14,468,104 of OX451357.1, forward strand.
TGAAGTAAGAAGAAATAATGAATGGCTCGGTGTCGTGGACGGCCGACACTCCATTTATCCACGTTGCACTTGTAACTCAAGCTGACGTGAGGAGTGGCGCAACATGTTACACTTTTCAGGACTTTTACACTTTGAGTTCTTAGCTTAAGATTTCCATTTTTATAAAACGGTAGAAACCTGAGTATCTTTTTCGGTTCTTAATATCCACTTTCTATATTAGAAATAGTAAAAAGAGCCGCATTATTTATTCATAATTATTTAACGACTACTTATCTATAGTGAAATCAAATAACGTGAGGTGATAAATGATAATATAGTATGATTAATAAGGTTTTTCCTTCATTATACTCTGACACTACTGATTATCCTTATTCATGACAGTGACATTCACACGTGCTCATAATAAAATAATTATTCAGTACAATACGTCTAACTAGAAACAGGACTGTCGCCTTTCCTATAAATTTATAATGAGATCAACTCGACTCCACAAAAGACATTATGTATTATACGTCGCTAATGAAATTGTGTATGAAACGATGAAATACAAAACCAAAGGAATAATAAATGAACAAGGGGGCAAAATGTGGTTGTTTTAGCAAGTCGTGACGTAAGCAGGGTCGACATCGGACGTACACGAAAAGCAAAATAGAATCCACTTAGTTGAGGCGAGCGAGCCATTATTCAATTTATACGGACAGTTCGTGGATTCAGTATCCACAAAGGCCTACCGTTGCGCGTTGGGACTTCATGGGGACGATGCAACTAGGTAGACATTACTCACTTTACATTACATTACACCTCTGAACCTAATTATTATGTCAACTCAAAATATCTGGAGGAATACTTTATCAATCGATGTCATCACTTGTAAAACACAAAACGTGTGATTACAGCCATTTCTTTCAGCGGAGCTTTGTATACTTATCTTTTGACCAAAATATAATTTGCCCATTTTATAACAACAAAGCGTGAATGGAGGTGGTTCGTTGGCGGTCAGAGTCAGGGGTCAGGCCTTGCTGTGTCGCTGTCAATATAGGTCACTGTAACACGGACCAAACCGTGTCGACGACAAAACATTTATTTAAACAAGCTAACGACAATGGCTGCCATTAGGACACCTCATTAACAGCTTTTTATAGAAGTTTCCAATCGAAGGACAAAAAAAAAAATTCAAAAATTATACCTATCTGAAAATAACTTGAATGTGTTGTAAAGTCATTCACACCGTTGATCCAGTCAAGTTTATTTTATAATTGCTTTGAATCAGTTAATAAAATGTACTGCTAAGTTTATATTCAGACAATGCCTTAGTGAAAGTGAGACTAAGTTTAGATGGAGAAAGGGAAATGAGATTTTGGATTCATAGGAACCTTTTCCAAGTTGTGTGTGCCACTATTTATTTTTATAAGACTGCAAAATTGGCTATCACGAAAGTCAGTATTTTTAAATGGCTTTGATACGATACTTCTCCCTCTCGTTCTCATATTGCTAAAAATAGTCGTTGACATGTTGGTACTATTTTTAACAGCAATGTAAGAACGAGGCCTTAACATTTAACCTCTTATCAGAAGAAGCATTTACTGAATGTATTTATAATAGTTTGACCCTATGACATCGGCACGGGATACGGTGTCAACACGTGCGAGGCGTAACTCGGCGTAATAATTGACACCTCGTGTGTTCCTCTGTGGCCGGACCACAGTTTAGTACTCAGATGCTATAGTTCGAAATAATACCTACCTAAAGTCTACTTTCATCGGAATATATATATATTTTTAGTACCTCAAGAGATATCTTTTTAATTAACAATTTATGTGGTCCGGCCGCCAGGCAGTGCTCTCTGGCCGCGCCACCTCAAATTAAATAGAGTATAATGAACTATTAATAAATCAATATCCCGAAAAAAACTACCTAAAGAGTACCTTGCATACGACAAATATGGTCCAATAAACCCCTTTAGTTAAGGAGTTATAGGTCGTAGGGTGTGGTCCGGCTGGAAGGTATACTCTGCAGCAAGTCAATTTTGCAATATTTAATATTAACTATCCATAAATCAATTTATATAATAGTACCTTTTCTCTACTCTTCGTTGATACTTTTTTCTCTCAAGAAACTATTCATTTAGATTAATTAATCTTTAAAGTATGTGGCGCGGCTAGGGAGGATTACTTTTAGCAAATATAACGAAAAACTGCATAATAAGTACTTTATAAAAGGACCTGGACTTCATCTATAAACTTTTATTTTTATTACCAACAATGATTTTGAAAAAAGGTGCACTTTTTGGTTTTTGTTTACCTATCTACCTAAGAATAGGTAGTTAATTTGACGAAGTAAGTGAACATTTTGGTTTAAAATAGACAATAAGTATACGAATAACAAATATATTTTCATAATCAAATATTAACAATTGTTAATACAAGGTATTGTAAATCACGGAAAAGTGTTTTATATAACAAACTTAAGTCAATAGATTGAATTTAAGCATTTAACCCTTTATACAAGAAATAACAATGAAAAAAGAGTGTACCAAAACGGCTTATTAAAAATATAGTCAATCAGTATTACAAATAAAGTAGTTTTGAAGTTATTTTCCAACTTTAAAATGCAAGGCCTAAATTAAAAATAAACATTTTGACAAAAATTAGTAATAATTTACAATTTAGCGTATAAAATACAATGAACATGCATTAGCTGGTTTTTAGTCCTTGTAACTTTAGTACTTAAATCATCATATAATTATGTTTCCCAAGTATCATCCAGACAATCAAAAAGAATCAAGAAGATCAAAATGTTTATTTTTAATTTAAGCCTTGCATTTTAAAGTTGGAAAATAACTTCAAAACTCCTTTATTTGTAATACTGATTGACTATATTTTTAATACGCGGTTTTGGTACACTCTTTTTTCATTGTTATTTCTTGTTTATAGGGTTAAATGCTTAAATTCAATCTATTGACTTAAGTTTGTTATATAAAACACTTTTCCGTGATTTACAATACCTTGTATTAACAATTGTTAATATTTGATTATGAAAATATATTTGTTATTCGTATACTTATTGTCATATTCTTAGGTAGATAGGTAAACAAAAACCAAAAAGTGCACCTTTTTCAAAATCATTGTTGGTAATAAAAATAAAAGTTTATAGATGAAGTCCAGGTCTTTTTATAAAGTACTTATTATGCAGTTTTGGTTGGCATAAAGAAATAAAGCTTATTTCGTTATATTTGCTAAAAGTAATCCTCCCTAGCCGCGCCACATACTTTAAAGATTAATTAATCAAAATGAATAGTTTCTTGAGAGAAAAAAGTATCAACGAAGAGTAGAGAAAAGGTACTATTATATAAATGGATTTATGGATAGTTAATATTAAATATTGCAAAATTGACTTGCTGCAGAGTATACCTTCCAGCCGGACCACACCCTACGACCTATAACTCCTTAACTAAAGGGGTTTATTGGACCATATTTGTCGTATGCAAGGTACTCTTTAGGTAGTTTTTTTCGGGATATTGATTTATTAATAGTTCATTATACTCTATTTAATTTGAGGTGGCGCGGCCAGAGAGCACTGCCTGGCGGCCGGACCACATAAATTGTTAATTAAAAAGATATCTCTTGAGGTACTAAAAATATATATATATTCTGATGAAAGTAGACTTTAGGTAGGTATTATTTCGAACTATAGCATCTGAGTACTAAACTGTGGTCCGGCCACAGAGGAACACACGACACCTCGGCTCTCGCGATGCGATGCCTACAAACAGCCCGTCCCTGTACATACGCATACGAGCATAAAAAGGATTCGAATTTACGATACAAAACGTAATTGCGCACATTTGTACCGCTCGTTATTCGAGCAGTTATCCTGATTTAATAGCGCAGGAAACGGCCAATTGTTTACAATCATTATGAGCCGTCCCGACACGGCGTAAGCTGGCAAATCACATTTGCAACTCTTTTCATGATTACTTTACCATTATTTGATTATACAAACAAAATAATAATGAAGTGAAGCCGTTGGTTCCAGCTGTCATTCGTAGATTTTAGACAGTCGTTACGGGTAGCCAAAGGAAGCCCAAAATTCTGACAACCAGTCTTACCAAGGGGTATCGTGTTACTCAGTAATTGGGTTGTAGAACTTGTAGATCAGATAGGCAGTCGCTCCATGTAAAATACTGGTGTTCAGCTGCATCCGGTTGGACTGGAAGCGGACCCCAATAATGTTGGGAAAAGGCAAGGCAGATTGATTGACAAACAAAATAATAAATAAGTTGGACTGTAAGCTGACATTACCACAATAATAATTGTATATTCGCAGATATCAAAATATTATTTACATTTTATCTACATGACAACTTGTCGTAACTTTATGAATCATTATCATACTCTTGTTATTACGATTAGATACAGAATTGAATTCAAGGTTTGAAAATTCTTATTATCTTCTCTCGGCTAGGAACAACCTTTATTATGATTTAAAATCATAACAAGTATTTTAAACATCATCTTATCGAATTTCAATGTAAAATTATGTCCAGGTTTCAGACTAGTCATGAACAAAGCTAGTACTCATAATTGGGTTAAGAAACTATGGACAATTCTGTAGAATTTCTCAATATTAGATAGAACAGAGGTAGAACGGGCTGATTTATAATTTGTTGAAGGTCCTATCCCCGTCGCGTAGTAACAGTATTACAGCAAGCAGGCAGAGAGTTAATTTCGAGCCGACCGACGCGGTCATGGTCGCCACCGGCTCAGACAAAGGGCTCCGGATGACCGCCTTTACTTATATAAGTAGCTATAAACTGCTAAGAGCAAACCGAACAAGGTATTACATTTGCTCGATATTTTTATCGCCTTTCAGTATACAGAGTGATTGAAAACATGTTTACAAGAAAAAGAACTAAGTATATTCCCGTAATAAAACTTATGTAATCCCAAAAACAAATACGCATTCTTAAATAATTACCTGAACAAAATTCATGTACCGGAGAGAATGCTCCAATTTTTCAAAATTCTATTAAATAATCTGTAGCAATTCGCTGCCAGAACATTACAATGTAAACCACAATTCCGAATGTTCTGTTAAATGGCCGCACACGGCCACACGAGTCTTGTACTATTTTCGTGGCATGGAGTGTGAGGCAGCGAATTGGGAGTCACGTCACGTATTTCAATCGAACCAGATCTGATAACGTCAGCTGTATTGGCTTCCTAGCATAGGTCGGTCTGGCGCCGATTTTATTTTTTGTAGCCTGAATATTATTTTTTCATTCACTCCTAACTTTTCCTGTTGCTTTAATTACATATAAAAAAAAATGCACTTTGGAGGAGGTGTTACGTCAGACGTTCGTTGGTACTGATTTTTTTAGGACTAAAATGGACTAGGTAGATAGCACTTTAGCATTTTATTTGAGTAAATAAAACGTTGCCCCACACTAGTAATTTCTCCTGTATCGTGGGTGCGTTTACAAACATTTAAACTCACATACACAAACAGCCATATCCGGAACAATTACTTGTAGGTCATACAAATATTTGTTCCGTGCGGGAATCGAACCCGGGACACGCAGCGCAGCAGTCAATCGCTTAACTACTGCGCCGACCCTGTCGTCTTTACATAGCATTAACCTTTTACATAGCATTGTATAAGACATTTAGAAATCTACAATAAGATAAATAATTGCCTCGTGACTTGAATATGTATTTTTGAATTTCTTACAAACAGGACTACTTCGATAAAGATATCTATGAAAGTATTTTCTTTTACAAGATAAACTTGAGTAATTGTACAAAAATATTTTTTGAGTAGTTATCTACATCTAGCTTTCAAAGTATCGGTAAATTCGAGCTCTTTGAAAAACTAAATTTCTTTGTTTGTTTATCAATTTATTACGTAAGTACTCGCCTACGCTTATTCTGAGACCAAATTTATCTAATGAAACAAATAAAATGTTCGTACTTGGGTACTATTATAACGAATCTAGCCAGTAAGTAAGCCAGTAAAAGAATTAAAGCAAGAAATAAACTAGGTAGGTACTGATTCACTGCGTTTGTATAAAATACAAAGTAAATATTCAGTAAAATGGCCCGTCGTACAACCCAGAAACCAGAACAAATCCTGCTCCTACATCATGTTCGGTTCAAATATTTAAAAGTTTAATCAGTTAATTGTGGTTGTTCGCGTTTAAAATTTAACAAAGTTTAATTAAACAGCGTCAAGCGGCGTTATTACGAAAATCCGGGTACACCAGGAACCCAAAACGTATTTCAATTTAATTGCAGGGGCAGCACGGCGATTTTCGTTAACCCTGTGTATATCGTGTTTTGGATTAAACCGTCCTAATTGGTTTTAACTGGTTCGTCAACCTTTTCGGAAAACAGATTGATATGATTTTCGAATCATCGTTGCGCATACAGTTTGCGTTTTGCGTACCTAAAGTTGAGCTGAATTACGCAATATTGGCCTCCACCCCTCCATCAAAAGTACCCTGTCGCCTCCCTCGTCTAGACTACACCTCAAGGATAATCCTATTTTTCTGAAAAACTTTAAGTAGATACTTAATTAGGTAGGTCCAAGGTAATTCATATTAGCTGCGGGGGTGTTCGAAAGTTTTTTATTTAATACTATCAGTTAAAGCAAATCTTTCGAACATAAATTATATATAAGGCATTTATAAAGTTCCTACCTATAAAATGAAGAGAAATTAATTGAAATTGCAAAGTTGGCACACTCCGGAATCAATATTTCAATGTCCTTCAACAGACGTTACAGCAATCCGAAAAGCAATGCGCAGCAGATTTTCGTTGTGATGATAATTGGGAATTTAACGCTGTTGCAAATATTTCTCTCGTGTTACTTTTATTTTATTTCTGGAACTCGAAAAACCCCAACGCATGTAACAAGATAAAAACAATCCCTGGTAGTACGAGTCGTCAAGGGGATTATTTAGATCTGGGTCAATTGGAGGCTGCATCCCTAAATCTCGGCACATAATTACGGGAACGGAACGCGTGGTGTGGCATCTAGATCGCTCGTCACCACTTACCAACTTTTTGACCCGGCCTATTCGTGTCCCCTTCACAATCTTGACGATGCAATTAATTTTTAGTTACACTATACGTATAAATGAAAGTATGGCGCAACATGATTTTAGGACTCCAACACGCAGTTCACAGAACACTGTTGTCTTTAGGAAACTATTTCAGGCAGTCGTGCATCCTCTAAATTCTGCTTAGACTGATATAACAATCACACAGTTTAAATTAATTAGATAACTACACAGATAGCGTTATCTAAAATTAAATGTACTTTAAACATTTGAGTTACACTACAAACTTTCCTTTTAGAGCATACGTTTAACGTCCTACTATAAAAACATCTATACTCTTGGGAAATGCCCATCATTTACCAACTCTGTCTGAAGATTATTACCGAGAAGGATGTAACTCCAGCGGTCCGGACGGATAGACTTGCCCTGAGGCAACTGAGAATTGCGGTATTAACAAGTTTTTCCACTTGAAACAGTCTCGGAACATGGAGCGGCATCCCCAACCACTCAGTTCACTACAGTCGGATGTCGGACACACTTATATCTTCTTTAAACACTAATTTCTACTCTACTTGACATAGTTTTATTGACTTGATTCATGCAGTTTTTTGTTTCAATTCATATTGTCGCGGGCAGTAAACGGGGTCAGTCAGTTCAGCGTGCTTGTTCTAAGAAACGCCATCGAGATATTATTGATTAATCTAGACAAAAACAGACCACGAGATTCCACTGATATACTTTCCTATTCGAATCAATATGAAACGATCTTACGAGTATAATAGGTCCCGCAGGGACAGGGATCTATGTTCCATTTCAAGTAATGATCTAGAACAGTATTGCCGAAACAGTGAAATTTCGTACAAGATGACCAACACGGTTCAATGAGCTATAACACTTTATATGGCCCCATACTGCGGCCTATAAAGTCCCTTTATAAGAGAAATGTTTTCTAAGTGCAGATTTATAGCCATGTACATCCATTTACCTGCTTCTATAACATGAAGTTCAACATTAAATGATTACCTTGGCATTATTACTTTGCCAACTGTTCGACATTGGTCTTCGATTCGAGTAGAAAGCAATTTATGGAATCGGAAACTTATCCCATTAACGTCTTGATTCTTTCCCGTGATGTCTCGGGATACTAATCACTGTTTTCAGAAAAGCTTCAAACACCTGTAGACATTACTGTTTTAATGAGAAATTAAGGTATTCAATTAACTAATAATAACTGAAATATTGTAATGATTAAATGTTCAAAGGATAAACTTCAATATTCGCAGCAGTGAATTAAAAAATCACATACGCTCAGCAAACAAAAATCTGGCCTAATTAAAATCATGTTTACACAGCCCGCTTCAAATATCAATTAAAATGTTATGCGTGTTTATTGGCAAGATTGAGTGGTGTGACCTATATTATACAAGGTCACAAATCAAAAGCCGCGGTTTTACGTGGCTCACGACTTTACAGGCGGTTGGTCATAAAGCCCGACGAGGGGTGCCCTTGTACCCCACCGCTGATGCCGCTTATTTACGACCTCTACGCCATATCTGGGATTATTCCCAGAGCTGTTCTTCTGCGGATAAATATTTAAAGTCAAAATGTCAGAGTTGTTTTTCTCTTCGTGATAGTCAGATGATCAGATCAAAAAGCGAATGCTCGTTACATTACGTCATTATTTTGAGCAACTAGTTACTTAGTGGATTATGTGATATGGCTGCAGCGGATGTAAGATACGAGTCATATTTTATTTTAGTTGCAAAAGCCATTTTGTATAAGAAAACTTATGTTCGTACTATCTCTATGCAGTAAGCGGCACAACAAAAATTGCTGTTCCTACAAAAGCCGTGTAATAAAAACTTCACTGCAATGACGAACAAGCGGGACGTCGTCGTCGTCCAATAAAAATGTTGAGCTGAAATGCAAGCAAGCGTGTGAGCGACCACAATAGGCACCACGACGTGCATTGAAGGTAGCGGGAGAAGGCGAGGAGCGTTGCGGACATGCGGCAGACCTTACGTAACCACCCCAGTTCGCCCCTGCCGCACCCTGCCTTGACACTTCCGAGAGCGCTCGTCACTTGCTCGCATGTGTTTCGTTTGCAACTGATATCGAAATGTATTTGCACAAATATGGTGCCGTCCGAAATGTTAAATGCCACTAGAAAACTCTGTCTAGTTTCAACTAGCTAGATATTTTTTATTCTGTAGTTTTACGTCAAGAAACGGCGGACGGAAGTTATTCGGCTTTTCATTCGGTTTTTTGTTTGTCCTCGTGAGTTAAGCCGGGAAATGGTTAATATTTTCCATAGTCAATAACCGACCAACTATGAGTCGAGCAGATTGGATTTGTTTATCCTTCAAGAAAGGCCTTTAAGCCAATAAAAAAATTTGGACGGTCGGCTGCTATGTAGATGAATAGCTTTACATATTACGACGGATTGTGATAAAGGTTAGCCCCGCGGGATACCCAATAAAGATAAGAGAACTAAGAAAGAAAAGAAAACTGAATAATGTAAATGGTCGTCAGGATATCACGTAACTCAATTGGAAACATTATCCAAGTTGCGTATCACTAGCGACAAATGAGCCGGGAGGCTCTCGGCCGTCTCACGTCTTATGGATCCTCAAAAGTTACTCGACCCACATATTGAACAGCCTTTGTTGGAAAACGCTGCGTCATTGACCGTATCTAACAACACCAACTATCCGAAACATGTGTGAATTATTTACCACAACATTTACTAATGAATAGTTGTAATTTATTGTAACTTCTCCTTTTGATTAGGCGGTTCGTACTGATTGTTTCATTTAGCTGTTCTAGGTTTATTTTATTTGGGTCCAAATAACTGAAAGCATCATAATGAAAAACTATTTTATAACCCAACGTGACCTCATGAGTTTTATTCATATTGACTTAGTTTTTGACAATGTCGTAATCCAGTTCGCTGTAGTCTGGATGTCGCCTTCGTTTGTTTCTATAAAATACTGTTTTTTTAGACCACATTCATTTCACTCTAAATGTGTTTAGTTGAGATTTCACCCCAAGGATAGCAATCGTCGCATTTAGAAAAGTTTTAATTCAATTAGTTTGGAATTTAGGCAGTGTCAACTTGTCAACCCACATTACTATAGTAATCTTTTAAAAAGGTAAAGCTTTAAACAGCTAGTTAGTAGTTGTAGATTTTTAGTTTTATCTCCATCGAAACCCTAGTCGAGTTCCTTGTAAAACCAGCAATAAATTTCCCCGAAAAAGAAATACGGTTCTATTTCGGATTTTATTCTTGACGTTTGAAGAAGTTTAATTTTAATCTCATCCTTCCCTTATATTTTTCCCATTTAACTTTACCAATGTATCCAGGCAAAGGAAACTGAAAGCATAGAATAGCAAGAACACAATTACTATTCTTCGAAACTCGTATTTTTTAGTTCAAGTAAACGCAACAATATTAGTCACGGGCTCAGCCTTGAGATAATTTGCACGATAATAGTCAAAGAGGCGGCCTTGTTTCAGCATTCAACCCATGTTAAGACGACACGGTCCCCCAACATCCCCCAGGCGAAGTCGCACTGTTTACACTAAATTACCAGAGAAATCCCATCACACAGCTTATCGCAGTGCCGAACTGCTCCGGAGTAAATGTTATTGTAACTGTTTTAACAAGGGTCATAAGCCCGTGTGTCAAAATATTAATTACTCGTATTTTACGTCAATGTTTGCTGGAACTCTAGGCAAATATTATGTAATACCTTTACAAATAAACAAAATTGAAGTTTCTGTATGTAATGTCAACATAACAGCCTTGTTACTTAGAGCATACGGTACTTATGACAAAAAAACATTGTAAATTCTTGTCTGTCTGTTTGTTCCGGCTAATCTCCGAAACGGCTGCACCGATTTTCACGGGACTTTCACTGGCAGATATGTAGCTGTTTTTAAAAAAGAATTAGTACAAAACACATTATTATTTTTATTGAGATTTCTTATGAAATAAGCATCACCTCTGTACCTATTTTTTCTGTTCGGTTTTTTCTTGTCTGTTTATTGTATGGGTGTACATAAATGGTAAAATAAATCTATTATTGTTTCCTGGCATCCACGCGAATAAAGTTGCAGACACAGCTAGTTTACAATAGTTTTTGAATACCATAATAATACTATTGTCTTCAAACTGTCAAGGATGTTGTTTTATAGAAAATGATAGGATGCATGTTGCATTGTTTCTTGAGTCGTTCCATTACGGATAGCATTAAAACATCTGTGTTTATATTACTCCGGCCTGTTAGTTGGAAAACACGTTTCAATAGAGTGACAACTGTCGTTACTACCAACAATGAATTCCGCATCCATCTAAACCCCAAAAACAAAAGTAGTGTTTGTCTGGCTCGATCTATCTATGAGAGTCCAAGCCATTCCTGCAAAACACTGCGACTTGTAGAAACTGAAAGAGACTGAACATTTTACGTTTTCTCTATAGGATATTCTTTATCTAAGCATACTTTCTGAACATACTACCTTGGTTATTATTATATGACCACCATGTAAGGATCTCGGCATAGAATTGGACACTCTCACTGCGAGTATTGTTAAAGGGAATTAAAATTATGAGATTTCTCAAAATTCTCCATGCCAAGACAATGAGCAGAAGCATCCCCTTTTTGTGTTCGCCAATCGTGATAAAGCCGTATCTCATTATGATTTTCAGCAGTGCAAATGTAAGGGCTGATAATGATTTCTGGCGAGTAAATATTTTTAATGTTCTAATAGCCATTCGGTTTTCTTTTTTAACAAAGTTCTAATAGTTTAAGAAAACATTACAAATCGTGTGACCCACAATCAAATATTCCGATTCCAATTAAAAAGTCCAGCCAGGACGCCCAGGAAGTTTTGCTCGAATCGTTTATCGGTATGCACCGTTTGAGTTATGTCTCGACTGCGGAAAGAGCTGTTCCAAAACCGGAGCACAGGAAATGCATAACGTAGCGCCAGACGTATTATAGGCACTCACAGCCGCACGCTAGTTTGGTTTCCGATGTATCGAGACAGTTGTGATATCGCAAATTCAATTTACTGAACACTGCATTGTAGGATGTTCAGCATATGGTGCTTTATCCTTACTGAGACTAAGAATTTATGTATCAACTGACCTTATACAATATTTTAGTAGTGAATCAGAAAAATCAATAATATTGCCCAATAAAACCCGTTTCTGATAAGAAATCGAAGTTTAACAAATTATTCACAAACCCGACGACGATGGCAGCGATGGTCTCTCAGTATCAATAAATCTGAATAGGATAATTTGGCATAAAGTCCCAGCGACCTCAAACAGCTCGCCGAGTGGAGGCTTTATTTGGAAAGTCGCCAGGAACATTAACACAAATAATATGTCGTAGACTAGGCTCTGGCGGAGCACGAATTCGATGGTGGAGCTACGTAGAACAACATCGTGTGTGCATCGATTGCAAAAACCGCTACAACAGTAAAAGCAAATTGAATATCACAATTTTCGATCACAGAAAACTACGAACGAAGCGTGCAGTCGACAGAACAGCACTTTTACCTATGGTTTTATCGAATATTTGTTCATTATTCAAGGAAATTGGTCGTCATTTCGTCGAAGTACCCAAATGTATAATTATTGGAAGCGCATGATGTTTCGAAGAAACGATATTGTTTCTGAAAATCGGATAGTGCCTTATTGCTAAAGTCTAGGTTGTCGAAAATGTTGCTATTCAAAAGACTCGTTCATTCAGACACCATATGAGACGCATGCTAAAAATAGAAGCGACGCATAACATGAATCAGCTGTTGCAAGTGCATGTGACGTGAACGCCTCGACTACATCAATAGAACCTTAGCCCATACTTTGCTTGGCTTTCATGGATTGTTAAGTTATGTTGCAAATATCTTCTTCTTACGACCCTTGTTCCATGATACTTGGGGACGGCGCAAAAGGTTTTTAAGTTGTAAAATGTATAGTAACAAAAATCTTTCCAGTCCAGTTCAAGTTTTTAGTTCTTCATCTTAGCGTGTCGATGGTAATCTAAACTGTACCAGCCCAAAAAGCACCATTAGTAGCGTCCATAAATAACTTCCAGTCACGTGCAGGCAACAAGGCACGCAGAGCACGAGGCATCAGGAGCTCAATCGATTGTGAAACAGCACCACATTTGCACTCCAGGGAGTCGTCTATGAATCTCCACCTGAGCTGGTTTTCCTTGCTTCGACCTGTGGCCGAAGTCTGTTTAGACTTCCAGATTAGTCAAGGCAATTCATGTCCAGGTGGGAGAATTTCAGTCGGTGGAACGAATGGGACGGTAGCACTCTATCTCGTTACAGCTTTTACTCTTTCTTGAGACCGTTCATTTCGTTTGAAGCTGATGCGGCTTGTTTTTATAATGTAGTAAAATTACCTGACACTACTTGAAACACCCTAGATGAATGAGAAAAAAAGGAAGAAACTGGCGTGCTCTACTTAGTCTGTTAAATTAGGCTCTCAAGCAAAACAATTATGCAAACCATCTAATTGGATTACCTACGGGTAGCGAAGCCCCCGTAGCCTTGAGAAATCTGACTTACAAGATTTGAAACAGGTACACCTTTATGTTTCAAGGCATTTATATTTCATCATGACATATTATGGCGCCGAAACGTGGATACTGACGGTCGGGCTGGTCCACAAATTCAAGGTCGCTCAGCGCGCTATGGAGCGAGCTATGCTCGGAGTCTCTTTGAAGGATAAAATCAGGAATGAAATTATCCGGAAAAGAACCGGAGTTACCGACATAGCTTGCAGAGTAAGCAGGGGGTCTACTCCGAAGTGCAAAGTGCGAATGTTCGGATCGGCTCAGTTGGGTCGGGACCATAGTCAATATTTGAAAGAGTGTAGGAGTGTAGGATCGGGACCGATCGAACCAAATAGTAACTTCGTAGCAGGAAATGGCCGAACATTCGGCCGATACTACTTCGGAGTAGACCCCCTGAAGTGGCAGTGGGATGGCCATGTTTGTCGAAGGGCCGATGGCCGGTAGAGCAGACGAGGCCTGGAGTGGAGACCGCGTATCGGCAAGCATAGTGTGGGAAGCCCCCCAGCTAGATGGACGGACGACCTAAAGAAGGTTGCTGGGACGGACTGGATGCGGAAGGCGGAGGACAGGGTGTTGTGGCGCAGCCTGGGAGGGTGTTGTGGCCTGTCTATGTCCAGCAGTGGACTGCGATAGGTTGAGTTGATTGATTGATTATTTTTCAAGGCCTTTGATTTAAGCGTGAACAAGGTAGGTAATTGGTAATTAGTACGTTTGCAACTGTGTTATGTGTACGATCAGAGATGCGCGAATGCCATGATTGATGATACAAATCTGACGGCTGTTGTGTTGGTATGAGTCAAGTTTAGTGAAGGCCGCGTGCCGGATGCCGCCCTCGTCAGCTGATAACAGAGCCTGCTAACGTATTCAACTGCTCAGTGACAAACTACAGTCCACGAATTTGGATAACACTTGTTTATCACAAATATTTGTATGACATAGACTGGACAGAGACCTGGCAAAGTAGTTTAATCTTTCAGTGCACGCAATGTAGACGTCAGTCACGTCACGACACAACACAAATAAGCAATAGTCGACAGCTTGTTGCAAGAAAATGCCCCATTACTTTGATATCCATCTTCCTCGTGTTGTACTCAGAATTAAATCGAAGAACGCCGTTGCCGAAGTTTTTTGCGGTTACCCTACTCTACGTAATCGTAAAACCTTTAGTAAAATATAAATGTAGCTAACAACCGTATCAGTTTGGAATATAAATAAAGTTTGATAAAACGATGACGACACTTTTGTAGCAGCACCATCGTGAATACATACATTTGAATATTCAATGCCCGTGTGAATATTTTTCTAAAACGGGAGGTGTCTTTACCTGGAAGAAAGGTTTCACATGTCGACTTTATAGAAGTGCATTGGCCGTACTTAAAGGCAAGAGCTTTGAGCTTTGCAATAAGTTTTTTGTATCGATAGTAGAACAAATATTTGTTTGCTACTCGTATTTCCTATATTTACGGCACTAGACGCATGCTCTTCTATCGGCGAGTTCGAGGCGAACTTGGAAGCAAAAGTTGGATCGATAGGAATCGCAAGTTGAGGGTTCTTAGTTGATGACTATTGGATAGGATTTTGCGCTGACTGCATACTCTTGGCTCTTTCTTATTGGTTTTGCCGCTACAGACAATGGGCTGAGAGGAAGGTTGGCTGAAGAAGAAGGTTGAGAAGAGTTTTGCCCGGCAGTTCCACAAAATAGGTTGGAAGCTGAGATTTGGATACTTAAAACCACACGTAATATGTTCTTGCCTTTCATCCTTCAGATCGTAATTTCGTAAATCCATAAATTAAAATCGTTATGCATTTTATACACGCTTTTTTCGTCATTAGGATTAACGAAGTGGTTCGCGACACTTTCAAGCTATGGCAAAGATTCAGGACATGGGAGAGTAAAAAAAAACTATCCACAGCTAGACTGGAAATTCTGGATTCTATGACGTAAATAAGAAAAGATTTTTACCTCCTTAGTGACACCAAAGATACCTGAATCTTATAAGACCATTATAATTAAATGATCTATCAACATATTTTATTCAGGCAACATCTAAATAAATTTATGCTAATTGTAAAGAGATGATGTCATTTACATACTAGTATGTCTTCGTTTACAATGTACTTTTTCAATACCAAAGTATTTGATAAACTTGGCTTCCTTTTATCTTTCTACATACCTATTAAAATATGGAAAAACTTTAATATTTGGTTTCCCGAATAAAACAATAGAAACGGTAAAGAAAAAATACTCTAAGATACAAACTTTACATACTAGGTACTATTGAAAAATTGCTGTTTTGTAGATCACTAGGTTAAAGATGAAACATGCTAATTGATGATCTAACAATGTAAGCCTCAATAATAATTGGGATTATGATCAACGGAGAATATAATGAGGTTTGAGGTGATGACAAAATTATAAAAATGCATCTTGGAGTAAAATTTTCCCATAGAAAGCAGAGTGTTATGTATTGGGTATTACCAAAACTGTTTCATTACAGATATAATTGTCTGTTTATACAGGAATTATTGTAGGTTCAGCAGGTTTAAAGGTCTTGATTTGTAGAAACTTGCAGACTATAAGATTTATTACAAGTTGCATAAAACTTTTTACTCCGGTAGCAGGCATTATTGTTCAGTTCCATTTATCAAGAAGCACTAAGATTAGACTACATAATTAAAATAGAGCTATATTCTATGCAGTAAGTAACCTAGTAAAATGTTTGTAAAGTTGAGTGGGCAGATAGCCTTTCCAATGAGGTTATCCAACTATGAAATCTTGTTAGATTATTGATCAAAAAACAATGGAAAATGCAGATAAAGTAGGTAGTTGGTAAAACTGCGGAACGCAACAAATTGTCTCGCTTCAATGACAGCTATCATTCAGCGGTGTCAAGTCCGGGGTGGGGCGACAAGAATAAAGAACACCATTGGAAGTAGAACCCTGGAAAGTGATTCCCTGGATCTGTGGGAACCTAGACCAAGGTCTTGATCGTACATGACTGATATGACACACGATTTCAATGCTGTTTCTTTATGAATTCGAGGTCATCACTAAAGCCTTTGGTTATATTAGCGCTGAGAAACGAAGGAAAACTAACTTACCGCTTGGAGCGCCGCTAACCTATCCTTCGTCATCCTTTACAGAGAATCACACACCAAGTAAACGTTTTATCTCGTTACACAATCCCATTCACAGATATTTTTCTAACAAACGTCACTAAACTAAAGGACACGAACACTACGTTCACTTCACTCAAAAAATCGATACACACGAAACGAACAAAACTTCACTACCTGTCTCATGTACTGTGTGAAATTTTGCAAAGTTGTAGATGGCGCAACTGCTCGATACAGTATGTGACGTCAACAGAGCTGTCGGTAAAGCAGCGATGGCGCTAAATTTCAGTTGAAGGTATTTTAATTTGTTGGATTTTTATTAGCTTATTAAATACAATATAATTTCACACAGCAAAGTATTTTAATTGCAAAAAAGGTTTAATCTTCTATTAGAACCTATTAAACTGTAATTTGATATGAGTTAAACATTTAAAAAAGTCTCTCAACTGACTACTGGAGTCATTGCGCCTGTCGTTGTCAAAGAAATCTTCCGCTTAGTCAAGTGACGCCATTGTGAGCCGTAACGACTTTTAGCTGCAACGAGTTTAATCTCAATTTTCTTATACAATCTTGGTAATAAGTGCATAGATTTTGTGTAATTTGATTCTATACTTCACACGCTTCTAATCTTATAATATATTTATGTTCTTACTTGCGTAGTTTTAGTGTAATTGGTGTTAATGTTCGGTACTATTGAGCTAAATTCCTGTGAGCCTAGTTGAGCGCCATTCGGTGAAAAGTTAAAGCAAATTTAAGTTGTCAGTTTCATAGGGCCAGTGAGTTTATTTAATTCCTCGCTAAGTGTTCGTTTTCAATTTATCTTAAAATACCAAAACAGTGCATGGAACATCAAAGAATCTAATTATTTGCGCCAAACTTACATACTTTTAGTGTCACGAAGCCTTTGTCAGTTTTTGCTAATTTTGAACTTTTCTGTTACTTTTCAGAATTAGAAGTATAAAAACAATAAAAATGGCAGATGATATGCCCACATTCAAATGCGTGCTGGTCGGCGATGGTGGTACTGGCAAAACTACATTTGTCAAGCGACATTTGACTGGAGAGTTCGAGAAAAAATATGTTGCTACACTTGGCGTCGAAGTGCACCCCTTGGTATTCCACACAAACCGTGGTCCCATCAGATTTAACGTATGGGATACAGCTGGTCAAGAGAAATTTGGAGGACTAAGAGATGGCTACTATATCCAAGGTCAATGTGCCATCATCATGTTCGACGTAACCTCTCGTGTCACCTACAAAAATGTACCGAACTGGCATAGAGATTTAGTTCGTGTTTGTGAAGGCATTCCTATTGTTTTGTGTGGAAACAAAGTAGACATCAAGGACAGGAAAGTCAAAGCAAAAACAATTGTGTTCCACAGGAAAAAGAACTTACAGGTGAGACCACATTGCCGCCCATTTTACCATGTTTCATACAAAGTGCACATTATATACAACTGAATAATGCTGCAGTGCAGTACTTACTTGAGAATGTATCTAATTCCTTATTTTTTTATATTTTCAGTACTATGACATCTCAGCCAAGTCTAACTACAACTTCGAAAAACCTTTCTTGTGGTTAGCTAGGAAATTGATTGGTGATGGTAACCTGGAGTTTGTTGCGATGCCTGCTCTCCTGCCCCCTGAAGTTACAATGGACCCACAATGGCAGAACCAAATCGAAAAGGATCTCAAAGAAGCCCAAGACACTGCGCTGCCAGAGGAAGATGAAGACTTGTAAATATAGCAACAGCTAAAGCAAAATTTCAGTGCAACTGCATTGATTGTGCTATGTGTACACAATGTATCAATTTTAAATTTCATTCCATAAGTTCAAGTGATCAAGGAGTTGGTATAAAGTTCGACACTAACTTATTAATTGTTCATAATTTCTGTATTTGCTTTAATTAATTAATCTATGTTAAAAGGAATTTTAGATATATTTGTTTTTTATTGTAAAGGCAAGCACTTGAATTAGAATGTCATATTGCTGGACTACAATTTATTTGTATTAGAGTAAAATCCCTGTATTAAATGAGGCATCTCGTCCAAAGAGCTGAACCCATTATTTATTAAGTGTATAGGAAACGCTCTGTAATCCTACACAGTTAGCCAGCATGCTGTGTAATGTAAATTCCTGATGGTACATACATTTACTATAATTAATGCAAAACTGTTTTATCAGTGGCATGTACATAACCAGTGAGTATTGTATTTTGATTTGTACGCATGACTGACAATATTACACTGTAAAATTGTGGTGATAATTTTTGAAATAAAGTTGGAAAAATCATTTTGTTTTTCATTCAACCCTGAACCTGTAGAAGACATTAGCAAAGATGTTTAGTTCAATCTCAAGAAAAACATTGGGTAATAATGAGTGTGTGACTCATCTTGTGTATGTAGAAACCGATTTATATATTTTTATCGATGATGAATTTAACAATCTCACGGCCGTAGCTGGTAGAGATTATTGTCGTATTTACAAAATCGTTTTCACATAATGCAATCAATAACAGCAGTCGGGAACAAATGACACTGAATAAAATAACACCATACCAAAAGGTAATCATGGCGACCGTCATTTCTCGCTGGGGTAGGCAGAGGTTTAGTATGGTTCGCCGATGATTCTGGATTTCTATTAGTAAGATTTGTTATTCAATTAGCTCTTCACGTACCTAAAGCGCCAAGTCCAAAATTTATCGTAGAGGCGAATAATTTCCAACCAAAAAAACCGGCCACGTGCGTTTCGGATGCACATGAAGGGTTCCGTAGTTTATTGAATAAATGTTCATCGATATACGTCACGGTCAAGTTTCTAAATGTAATTTAATGATAGCTATTTTTTTTATGTGATAAACTTACAAATTAGTTAACTATTGTGAGACCTCCCTTCTTGCCTTTTATGATTCTAGATCTACGGAAAGTACCCTACAGGTTTTGATTCATTTACGAGTATCAAAGTTACCCTAGAAGCTTGATTTTTTTAGAGCTTCATGAGATCGTAGACCTACGTATTTGATATTAATTCAAACTTGTTAGCTTCACGCGTTCTTGAGAAAAAGGGTACTTTTATTATTTGTAGGTCAGGTCCTGACAGACAGACTGACGGTGGTCCTTTAAGGGTTCCGTGTTTTCTTTTCGAGGTCCCTTAAGTGCTTTAGATCTCTACCTGAGTGAGATGAGGCTGTTGGGTCAAAGGCTCGATACCTATATGAAATGGTTGGATATTCTTCTCTGTGACACGCTTTCTGCCGTTATTATTTGCACCCCAGGCAAAAAATCACTTCCCAGTTTATGCATATATTCGCCGGAGTAGGTAGGCGTGTTTTTGTCGTCTATTTACGGCTTATCAACAGTAAAGATAGCGTTTCAGTCTTAATTTTATCGGACGTTATGAAAATCGGTCATGTTCACCAGTATTTTTGACATTATGGTGTCAAAAACGCTCTGTATTTGGACATTACGGCTGTATGCGGCGGTCACCGCTCTTTTAGGAAGCCGTTTCTTTACTGGCGTACGTTACTGTCGATGAGCTGTGAATGTAACGTGCACCACATGCTGTCACATTATGTATACATAAGCACACTATTTGGGCATTTCTATAAAAAAAAAGGTATTAGATTTTTAATTTATTGAACTTTACATTGGTAAATGCATACAATAATAATTTGAACTACAATCCTAAGCTTAACATTTTAAAACTAACAAAATTTACTTCTTGGAAGAAGCCTTTTCTCGGGCCTTCTTGCCTTCCAAGAGCTTCAGCCTGTCTTCCTCAGACAAGTTGTTATTGATTTTGGTAATAACGCCAGTTCCGAGCGTCATATCTCCCAAACGCAAAGTAAACCTTTGACCAGTTTCACAAACCATGGGTTTCAGAAGACGCAAGCGCAACCTGAAAAAGAGAAAATATTTATGTTTGATACCTTTTATAATAATTTAAAACAGTAAAACTTCTACATGCTTTTGGAATGAGTATGTCCAAAACTCCGCGTCTAAGCGCGTATTTCTAGTGCAGGTGCAAAAAGGTGGTTATTTAAAGTGCACAGCAATACTTACGAAGCATCTTCACCAGGCATAATCATCTCTTTATCAGGAATAACTACTTGTGAGGCACAGTCCCATGTCATGGAGAACATTTGTAATTGAATGAAGGAGGTGAATGGTTTTGACCGACCACCCTCTTCTTTGCTCAGGATATAGACGGCAGCTTCAACATTGTCATGGGCTTTAACTGTGCCCGGTTTAGCCATAACCATGCCACGCCTTATCTGTTCTCGTTTTACTGAACGGACAAGGGCTCCCAACTGATCACCAGCCTGGGCCTCATCTAAAGTCTTGTGGAACATCTCAACACCTGTGACTGTAGTCTTCATAGTTTTACCATGTCCAACAATTTCGCATTCCGTACCCTTCTTTAGGACACCTATAATTAGATAATGGTTGTATAAAAATCAATGTTATGTTGTGAAGCTGGATTAACATGTCATATATTTTGTTTATGCCTCATGTTTAAATTGATACATACCTCTGTGCAAGCGACCAGTGACCACAGTACCACGTCCAGGGATGGAGTGTACAGACTCAACTGGCAAGAGGAATGGCTTGTCTAATTCACGAACAGGTGTTGGGATAAAGGCATCAACTTCCTTCAAAAGCTCTGAAATAGCTTCTGCACCAATTTCAGGACTCTTACCCTCCAAGGCACACAAGGCTGATCCTGTAAAAAAGAATGTAGGCATATTATGCTTTACATGCTAAATTTTTAACACAAAGATTCGTTTTTAACAGACTGACCCCGGAGCAGATTTTGGTAATGTTTTTAAATAAAACATTGACTATTGTTTACCTTTAATCACAGGTATTTTATCACCATCATATCCCATCTCAGACATAAGCTCTCTAATTTCCATTTCTACAAGCTCCACCATTTCCTGGTCAGCAGCATCCACTTTGTTGATGAACACAACTACGTGTTGGATGCCAATCTGTTTAGCAAGTAACAAGTGCTCTCGTGTCTGTGGCATGACACCGTCTGTTGCTGCAACTACTAGTATGGCACCATCCATTTGGGCTGTTCCTGTGATCATGTTCTGGAAAACAAATTGGTTTTTGCTGTATTTAATAATGTTTTCTCATTTAGTTGAATAGGATTATTCCAATGTTAAAAGTTGGAAAATCATATTACATAGATAGAGAGAAAAATTTGTTTTTGGCTCTGTTAAGAAGATGCTTGTGTCTTGGTTGATTTGATTTGTTTAAAGTGATAAAATTATTAGTATTACCTTGATGTAATCCGCATGTCCTGGACAGTCTGTGTGGCCGTAATGCCTGGATTCCGTTTGGTACTCAACATGGGCAACATTGATGGTAATACCACGAGCTTTTTCTTCTGGCGCATTGTCAATATCTGCGTAACCTTTCTTCTGGGCAAGGTTGACATCTGCTAATACTGTAAGGAGAATAGGGAAATTAATTTACAATTACCAAAGAGTCAGTTAAACTTAAATTGAACACCACCCACACACAACCCATCCCGAATAAATGTTGACAAAAAAAAAAATTATGATTAATTTGTAGATTGCTTGTAATTACAAGTGTTCAGAAACACAAGACATGCTAATGTGCTAATGTTACTTTAAAGTACTAGTTGATTGTTGTTAAAAATACAAAATGTGATTGATTCATAACCACTGCCAAAGTTCATCTTACAATGATGAACTGCCAATAAAGGTCATAAAACTAGAGAACTTGGCACACAACACAACAATACCTTTAGTGATGGCTGCTGTAAGTGTGGTCTTTCCATGGTCAACATGTCCAATAGTACCAACATTACAATGGGGTTTTGTTCGCTCGAATACTTGTTTCTCTGCATAGTTCCTTCTGAGGATAATACTCAATGGTGTCAAACTAGGCAGCCCAGAGCTCCTAACGTGTGAGCAATTATGCTGTTTGAGAAGTAATTTTACAGCTGGAACAAAAAAACAAAAAAAATAATTTAACTGTACTTCAGTAGGTAATCAATAACTTAACCTCAAAATATTTTAGTTTATTTTTAAACGGTTTGGCTACAAATAAGTGGCTATGATCCTACAGTAAAATATGATATGATCACATTATATATATATAACTGAGATGAACTACCCTTGAGTGTTGATACAACCAAGTTTTACATAATCCTCCGCTATCAGTGTGGACTAGTTACAATGGATTATTAAATTAAAATGGAAAGAATACTTTGTAGGTCATCAAAACTAATAATAAAGAGTAAAACAAGGCCACGGGCAGGCTTTATTACAATAAACTCAAGCACTATTAAATCTAAACTAGTACAGCTTGCGGTACCTGGGTTAACCAAACTTTTTGCGAATGATATGCTAGCCATTCTTGGAGATTATCTACAGCAGATGCTGCAGGTATTATGAAAACAATTCACTCAAATTGTGATTATTAATATTCCAATACGAATTTTATTCGTATAATAGGCGCACGCCTAACTTCTTGATTTCCTAATCAATTTTCTTTTTTCTTCTTCTTGACTTGACGTGACGGCCAAGTTCGGCAATATCTAGAATGTCTATGCTCTTCAAAAAATTAGGAATTTTGTCTATGAATATAACTAGAGCCGCACCCTACCCAAGTCGGCCAAGTTGTTTTAGTAATATAATATTTAACTCTTTGGTCTATCTCCGCCCAGGTTTTAGATTAAGAATTTTCCATCCAAGCAATTTAGGCCCTGCGTTAATGTTGATAAATCAGGTACCGTCTTACTTTATGTATGGAATATTTTTAGTTTATAGCCCTAGCAGTAAAATAATGTATAGAACCACTTATCAGACTTATAAAATCGAGTTTCTTTTACTGTTTTTTTACATATCTGAGGCCGCTTCCGTATTATTATTATACTTTTTGGGCCGCTTGGTTTAAGACTAAGGCTGAGAGATCGTTGCACATGCTGAAAACTCAGAAAAATAATAAGATGATGGACTTGGGTGTATTCCGAGTTTTACAGCAGTATCTAGCTACTACTTTCATAGGTGTAATTACATTGGATAATCACTAAACCCAAAGTGGAGCCATCCATGTATACCTACCCCACACACCACAGCATACCTACATGTATATTCGGTGTTATTCATTATCATTACGTACAGCTTGTCCCACTTGGGTTTTGGCAGTATACCACTACTTCCTAAGACAGTCTCCTCCACTGCCTGTGACATCATCAGCCCATAAATAAGAACAAAATACGGCTCTGGCAGACACGAAACACAATTATAAACTACTGGTACTGTTTAACAAGATGCTGCTAACAAGTCACATGCCTTGGCATAATGGATTTTAGCAGCTCAAATCAATGGTATAACGGACACGATTATCCCCATGTTCTCTCAAGAGATTTTCGTTTAAATTACAGTGAAATTGCCACTAATTCCTATAGAGCTCGTAAAGGGGATCAGTGGCTAGTAACTAGTTAGACGAAGTAATCCTACTCTCAGCGGCGGGCGTAACTATCGGAGGCAGTGGCGTAACTATACCCAAAGTTAATGAGATATCCCTATCTCATGAACTTGCCACGGGCCCTATCTCATGACCTTGCTCCCTCAGACCCTCAATGTAAAGAAGCTCAACCAACGTTATATTTTTTTTTACTGGCACTTCACCCGCACTACTTCGTCCGCGTAGAATTCGTAATTTCCCCTGCAAAATTGAATACCTGACTGCTTCGTTGGTCTAGTAGTCCAAAAAAGTTAGCATTTCTATACTTATGTTAGGAGCCTCCTGTGCTCGTGGCCCTCTCGGGCCGGGAGCCCCCTCCGACTGGGGGCCCGTAGCATATTGCCCCTCCTGCCACCCTATAGTTACGCCACTGATCGGAGTGCTAGACAGTGCCGTGTACCGGGTCCCCCAAGCTCAAGGGGCACCTTGGCCCTTGACCGGCAAACCTTGAACTGACCTAGAAAAAATTTCTTCCACCTTCAGAACATAAATATAATAAATTCATTCTGTTGTATAAGTTCTTGTGTTTAGACACTTCTACCAATACTAGCGATAGTTAGTACCGAAAGATTTGTAATGACTGCACTCAGTTCAAGAGTCTGACAGAAATCTTACAAAAGAAAAAGGTTCCTGGAGGTGGCCCTCAACAAGTCGGAGGCCATGGTTTTTCATGGCCCTGGCGGACGCCGCCGCCGCCGCCTGGATCGCATATCGTGATCCGGGTTCGAATCGCTGTCGAGTCTACCATGAAGTAGCTACCTGGGATTGGTGCTCGACGGCCGGTGGGATTTCGGCCCCCACTTCCGGCGGCTGGCACCCAAGTTGTTGGGCGCGGCTGGGGCGCTATCAACGCTACTTCCCAGTCTGGGGGACCCGAGCGGCGTAGGCGGCTCTACGTGGGGATTGTGCGATCGACGGCCCTATATGGGGCCCCGGTCTAGGCGATTGTCCTGACGATGACGGCCGGTCGAGAGCGATAGCCGTCAGAGTCATCAAGGGGTGTCGCATGAACTCCTATGAGGTGGCTTGTGTACTGGCCGGATCCCCTGGGACCTCGAGGCAAAAGTACTCGCGTCATTGTATCGGTGGCGCGAGGAAGTGAGGGCGCGTGGCGAGCGACCGATGCAGCGACACAAGGAGCTGCGTCGGTCTCAGCTTCGCGGGGTCCTGGTGGCGGGATGGCGCGACAGGCTTTCACGCCCTACCACCAGCCTCGTCACCATCGAGGCGGTAGGGCTGGTACTCGAGCGCTGGCTCGGGAGGAGGCACGGCTCCCTGTCGTTTCGGGTGACGCAGTTGCTCTCGGGGCGTGGTTGCTTCGGGTAGTACCTGTGTCGTATAAACAGGGAGCCGGACGCCCGGTCACCCGGTGTCACCACTGCATCAACTGCCGGGAGGACACTGTAGGTACAGACGCCAGCAGGTCAAGCTAACCGAAACTGTCAAAATTATCCAATCAACCTTGAACCTTAATGCTTGATCGATAAAGTTGAAAATCTATTAAAGAAATTTGACAGATTGTAGTAACTTGATGTGCTGGCGTCTGTACTCTAATAATAATTTTATCGCTTAGCCATACTAATCTTTTTTTGAGGTGGGTGTTGACTGCGACACAGTATTATACTAATGCAGTTGTTATCGAACAGTGTTTCTGTACACTAAGTTTGGATTTCAATAAAAATTATTACTAAAATCTAGCCATCTAATATTATAAAGAGGTAAAAGTTTGTTTGTTTGTATGTAGGGGGTAATCTCTGGAGTTAATGATCAAATTCTTAAAAGGTTTTCACTAGTAGAAAGCTACATTATGTGTGAGTGCAATAGGCTATAAATTATGTTTACATCATGCATTTTAGCTGAGCCATCACCACTTTTGTCTAGCAAGTAAGAAAGACCTAAAAGCAAGGAAAGAAATACCTCTTAAAACAGATTTATTTGCATGCTCTGCCTCAACAGTTGTATACACAGAGCATGTAACCAATGTATGGCAATCTCAATATGTAGTTCTACAAAAAATTTCGGGACACCTTACTTCAATTTTTTATATTTTAATTTTATCTTATATTTATGTTAAAAAGTATTTATTTCACATGCTTACGTTTGGATGAAAATATAATTTTTAATTATGAATCCGTATCAAAATCTATTATTATATGATCACAAGGACATTAGAGAGATAAGATTTTTTGCCCTTTACAGTATGTCAATTGGCCATATTTCGGAGATAATAGAAAATTATTAAAACGAAAAATGCCACAACATTCACGAATACAAAATAATGCACATGCTTTGTGCACACGTTTTAACCATAGACGGCGTTGTACAAATATGTAATTTTTCTGACTCGCGGTGTTCATACTTCACGCGGATTAATTTCTATTGGTTTTGGTTATTATATACTTCGTTCCTTCTCCTCTTCTCTGGTTTACGATTGTTTCTAACTATTTCATGTTGGGGTAATAATATTATATAAAGCTGAAGAGTTTGTTTGTTTCAACGCGATCTCTGGAACTGATATTATCATGAAAAAATATTTTTGCATTTGATTGATAGCCCAATTCTTGAGAAAGGCTATTTATCACGCTGCGACTCTTCGGAGCCGAGCAGAAAGAAAAAAAGTCCGAAAGAAGAAAGTACGCTAAGCGGAAACAAAGTAACTAATAGCGCGAGCAGGCGACGAATTCCACGCGGACGAAGTCGCGGGCAGAAGCTAGTAGATCATAATTTAAATGTGTAAAATGAAACACTAGAACGGCTTAAATCAAAACTTTATTTTTAAGTGCTACAGTTATGTTGTTATGCTGTACTTAGGAGGTATAACGTAACTTAGGTATACTTTATAAATTAAAAATCAAAGTCACTACTTGGTGTATCTATCCTGATACTGAACTCTCTCTCTGACGGCTGAGTAGCATTCTCGGGCACGTAAGTTGCAGAAGTGTCTGAAAAACATACAAACAAATAGTTGCGATGAATGATCTCGTTAATCATAAACATTTAAAATTTAAATAGCTATATTTTTACCATTATCGATCGATTCTGCTTCCGTACTTCCTACTTGAACTGCCATAGAGTTAGATGGCTTATCAACGGATTCCTCAGTGTTAAAATTTTGCGGCTCGCTGTTACTTGGCATAGCGTTATTATTTTCAGCGGGTACATTACGCTCATTTACGCTAGCGGGATTCTTCGGAACGTGACTTTTTTCTCTCTTAGCCCTTTTCGGAGTCCCCAGCATGATAACGTTATTATTAGTTTTACTTCTATGCTCATTATCATTATTCACGTTAATAATCATTTCATCTTCGTCGGATTCAGAGCTCTCAATAGGAAAATCTATGTTAAACTTCCTTTTAAACTGTCTTTGATATTTCTTGACATCATGTTTCTTAATTTTCTTAGGACTTTTAATAGTTCCCTTATGTCTAGCTACGAAGCTGAACCGCGCCAAACGAATATCAAGTGGTATTTTTTCGGCCTCTTTTGCCTGTGCCATGGCTGCTTTAAGGCGACTGTTGTACTTTTTGGTTTTCAGCGAATGTTTTGACATATTATCTTTATTAGAAGAAAATGGCATTAACTGATCAGGAGCAATCCACGCTCGAGTAGCTTCCAAGTTATCAAAAAATACAACATTGTAATGAGTCTGAAAAGTAAAATGGGTTTAATGACAATTCTTTTTACCATCTTAAAAGTTTTGCTTGTCGGTCATCATCCTATAGTGGTAGTCTACTGGTGGACATACTCCTCTCTAATCGCACACCATTCAGCATCTGAGAATTTCGATTCTACTTCGACTTTACGCTTCACTTAGCTACGACCCAACTATAGGCTAACCGCTTAACTGAGACGTTGCCTGAGGTAGCAGCGCGGTGCGGGACGGGTGTGGAGACGTGGTGCAAGAGCTCAGTGATTCATCAACTTATTACATTTATCACCCCTGGCAACGTCTCAGTTAAGCGGTCGGCTTTTAATCATGTTGTTAATGAGGAATTTGAACGAAAATTATAGAACTTTACGGGTATATCAGAGAAGCCATCGAGCCAGTAGTACTGCTCGGCGTCGGGACAGTCATCCACCATTGCAGGCCACCATGGCCAGCCAGCTAGGCGGGCCCACACCAGCGACCCTGCTGCATACTCGCTATGTATCAAGTCTTCCTCATCATGCAGACGCAAAGGAGCTTCGGGCACAGAGCAACTGGCAAACTCTTTGTCTGCAAAAGAAAACAGTGTTAATCGAGTTTTCAATATCTATTTCTTCTTCGTGTCGCTAGCACGACTGTATTTTAGATGTTATTTTCCCAAAACTTTGCCACTTCCACGGCGTTGTCGGTGGCAGCGCAGAGGTCACTCTGACTGCATGTATTGTAGTACCTTAGCACAGACATCAAAGCACAATATGCCATAAAATAGCGTGAAAACAGCTTTATCACAGCAATTGAAATCTACAATAATATTCCAATAGAATTAAGGGAACTCCCTCTGAAACACTTTAAATAAAATTTAAAATAAAACTACCTAATGCTTTAATACATCGTTGGTATTTATAAGTTCGTATGCTATTTTATTACCTTGGTATTTACTTATAAAAAAATATAATATTGTCTATTTACTATTTGCAGTAGGTATGTACCCTACTTATTACGAGTAAATATTTAAATTTAAGAATAAATATTAAAAATAATTATAAATACCAACGATCTTGAACTTGGCTGTAAAAAAAAAAGTACTTTGGTTTAAATTTAATAAAATTCACGAAAAACCACTAGAAATGCGGCGTTACTAATACGTCCATGGGCGTTACCAGCCCGCGCCATCTTATGTAATATTATAAAATATGTGAAAGTAAGTTTGTTTGTTACCTTTTAACGCCTAAACCCCTGAACCGTTAATCCTGAAATTTTGCATATACGTTGAGGTATACAGAATCGGACATAGGGTACCTTTCATCCCGTAAAATAGTGCTGATCCCGGGGAAAACAACAATAACATTATTATGATAATAGATGGCGCCACGTGTCTTTTAGAGTACCTACCTACAACCTGAATCAAAATAAAAACAAAAGATGGCTGGCTGCTCTTTACGGTCCTGAACTCATCAACAAACCAACTTTGTACCTACCATATCCGATGAATAAAATGTGTTTGACTATGAAACAGGTATGATCGTTAATATATATTAGTGTAGGTACTTTCACATTGTTTTAATGGTGCCAACCTGTATTCATCCAACAAAACCACTTCTTGGGCAGTTCCTGCCTGTCGAGGACATCGTGCAAGTAGCGCCAGCGATCACAGTCATCACATTGTGCCCACAGACCGGCTGTGCGGCGTTTCTGCAGCCAAAGCAGTTTTTGCACGTGAGACATCTCGGCTGATGGCTGGCTGAGTACGTCCTTGTATGAGCTACCAAAATAATGTATGTTAGAATTCATATATTTTGACCGTAAAAAGCTTTGGCTAAATGGGAATCAGGAGCAGAATGTGTCCTCAACTTGGTTCATATTGAGTTAGACGTAGTATGTAGGTAAGTATTACTGCGAACGGCCCTAAGTCCATCAGGGTAGGCTGAATAAATTGTTTTCGAAGGAATTTCATATTGTTACCTAACCTACGCGATTGGAACCTAAAATTTAACTGTCTAGGTATTGCGAATTTGTTACCTGCTTATCTGCGAAGATGGAGTGAAGTCAACATTTTCGGCAAAAGTAAGTTTCTTTGGGTTTTGCCCGAGGGGAGGCATTTTAGTTTCGGGCTGTAAAAAAGTTGTGTTACTTTTTGTGTTACAAATCTTTATTGAAGGTATAAAGAAAATCTTTTGTAAGTACATACATAACACATACATAAAGAAGATGATTTTGTAATTATTCAAATTACTACGGGTAGTATAAAAACATTTAGTCAATTACTGCTCAGCATAAAGCAGTCCACTGCTGGACATAGGGCTCTCCCAGGCTGCGCCACAACACCCTGTCCTCCGCCTTCCGCATCCAGTCTGTCCCAGCCACCTTCTTTAAGTCGTCCTTCCGTCCGTCCGTCAAAAAACATTTGGTCTAATTTGTGAAATAATAAACGCATGGAACCATTGAACCGTCATCGCGTGTCAGTGGTATGTAATTTTTTGTCTGAAAATCGGAATAGGTTTAACTTGTTTTACCGACTAAAGACATTACATTACAACAAAACAATACTTACAGAAGGTTGGCGTGCTTCTTCGTTAGGCTCGGAAGCCTTTTCTTTCGGTAAATCAGCACTTTGCATGGTACGTGTCAAAAATTATCGATGATGGAAGAGAAACACGTCAATTTAAATTATTTTTATTGCCACAGTTTTTATAATTTGGGTTTCGCGCCAAACTAAATAGTATTCTATTTTGGAAAATTTTGTCTGGGTACAGGTCTTTTGCGATAGTAGAATGTATTTGTTGAGGTATTCAAAAACAAAATACTGTGCTTAGAAGAATTAAAAAGCATTAAAGTGATTAATAATTCCGAATTGATTTTACAAATAATTATTTAACTAAGTCGAGATAAGCAATTAATTTGTATATTAATTGATAAAAATAAACTGCCATTCAAAAATAAAAATATTGAGTCATGTCAAGTACTTTATATTAAAAATCATTTGTTTACCGAATTTTAAATATCTAAAAATAAAAACATCTTAAAAAACACATCGCGATAAGTTTCTTTCTAATTTTATTTATAACTTAGGTGAGACTCTCATAAATAAATATTTTAGCGGAAGTGCGCATCCGAAAAATCGGCTGGCTGCCGGTCGGTCGCCATATTTGTGGCGAGCTAAAAAGGATTTCGTTCTTCAAAGTTTTCGTCGTTGCCGACGAAAGGGAGTAGTTATACTCCCTTTTTTGTGTTCAAAGTTACGTATTTGTCTATTTACCGCGTGGTAAAGGTTATTTGTATAGAAAAATATATTTTTCTTTGTTTTGTATTATAAACATGGCTTTCTAAAATGTCGGCCTTGCACGTAATATCGTTATCTCCTTGCGGAGTCTCCCGCTCAGCTGTTTGTGTGGATGTTGGAGGAATCCAGAATGGACAAGAAATCTATAAATCGATCTTCTCAGCCTCAGTCGAGGGCATCAGCCATCGACTGTAAGAAAAATACTGGTGAGTGTCCTAATCATGTCCAGTTATTATCTATAGAGTACACAATCTGTGCTTTGCAGTGTGTTGTGATGATGATGATGATGCCTATTTTGTTTTTTATCACGTGATTCATTTCATAATGGTTGAGCTAAAAAATATTAAATAATAGGTACGTTGTAGACATTGTAGTAGGCAATCTAGCGCCATCTCTGCGTGCTTCTTGTGCGTTAAGTATTTGTTGATTCTGTTAATAATTATGTCATTGTCGTTGCTATTTTGTTGTGTGCCGAAACTGAAAAAAATTACAATTTGCCACTCTCACGTTTTTAGATTTGACGCAGAGGCCTTGGCCACGTAATAATAAGAAACGTGAAGGACCTGGAAGTGCTCCCAAAAATGAACCTGGCAGGAAGAATGTGCCGGCACAGCGTGGTAGGGGACAGGTTGACAAGAAACCCCGTGCTCGTGGTCCCGCCGGTTACCTTGTGGGTGGAACGACGAGCCCCAGGTAGGAACATCATTTTAAGTACAAAATTTCACCATCTCAGGGGTGGTAATGGTTACCTAATAGAGATGCGCCGAATAGTGGTTTCACCGAATACCGAATAATAGGTATTTGGTTTAGTTCTTACCAAACTGACAGATAATTTGGTTAACCATAGCTTACCTTTTGCCAGTTAGAGAGACAAAAGCTTGGTCTTCTTGCATAATAATCTACTGCTTGATTATAAATATTAAATTTTAATTACAAATATTCTTGTTTTATCCATGATATTTATGTGCCATAGTTGAGAAAACTAACATAGCTCATTCATTATGCATATGTAAGCCTTTCCTATTACAATATAATTGTAATTTGCTAGTGGGATCATTGCAATTAAAAATTACTGTTCTTATAAGATACTTGATTTTATGTAACTATTAATGCTAGGTTGTATTTGATTACCTGTGTTTAATTATATCTTCTGTTTGAGTACCTTACAATAAACAATTTCTAATAAATATGATTGTTAGAATATGGGATTCCTTTAATTGATTATGCCCTAACGGCTGATTTACAATGATCAATTAAACCAAATACATTCGGCATTTCAACCGAATGATTTGGCCGAATACCTCAAAATTCTGCCGAATACCGAATATAAAACGAATATTCGGCGCATCTCTATTACCTTTTGAAATAATAAAGAAAAGGTCTTGGCAGCTATTATCTATAAAAATTCTTTGCTAATAATAAAGCTGAAGAGTTTGTCCGAATGCTCAATCTCTGCGTTTACCAGCCATATTTGAAAAAATCTTTTTGTTTTGGTACTCCAATTCTTGAGGAAGGCTGTAGGCTACTTAACATGACACTAGAACCCTTAGGAGCTGAGCAGAAACAAAAAAGTGAGAAAAAGCACTGTTTGATAAAAAAGTAATAGAGGCATGCAATGTGATGCAACGGAGTGGGTCGGGGGAGAAAGGAATTTCACGCAGACAAAGTCATGGGCAGAAGTTAGTGATGTATCAGAATCAAAAATCATTTATTCAAATTAGGCTGAGAATCAGCACTTTTTTAACATCAAAATTACAAAAAATGATAAGATAATGATAATTCATATAATTTGCTAAATGTTTGAATCTACCCGCCATGATATTAATCTATCAGTGCATCTAATTATCAAATACAAAATTATTCCCATAAGTTAATGATAATCTTTTTATCATACCATTCTAATAGTTTTAAATATTCAATTACAGGTTAGAAGGGGATGATGAGCCAGAAATTGGCTCAGTTTTTGTGCCCGGAAGCAAGAAGCGAAACTTGAACCATTTGCTGAACTTTATGTATCCCACACGTGGGTTACCGGAGCATAGGGGTCCCCAGCTGCGACGTCCAGGCCAGCTGTACCGAGGTCAAAACCGGCATGAACATGATCTCTATCTGAGGGCTTAGTAAGTTTACATACACTTTACTAATGACCCTATTGAACATAGATTCAAAAGTTCCCAGCTGCTGATTTACCAGACTTAGTTTTATTGAAGAAAGGTAAGTTTAATCAATTAAAGTGGCTTTTTTTTAGGTTATCTAACCTTAAGAACATGGGCAACTAAATTGCACAGTATTGCGCAATTATTTGCAATTATGGTTAATGATCACATCTGGCAATACCAAGGTATTGTGCAATTTTGGTGGACTGTGTAAGCGCAACATCAACAATTAATTTGGTCTCTTCAGCTATTCTATAGTTATATTTTTTTTTTTATGTCAATAAATAATCTAATAGCTAAATGCAACTCAATTTGGAGCTGCTGTTAAAACCTCATGCAGTATTTCAGTTATTCTTCTTAATGTTACAGTTGCCAATTTGTGGTGAAGGAAGATGGAGATTATAAGCCAAACCTGTTGGACCCCGATATCCCAATAAAGTGGGAGCATATTGAAGAAATAGTAAGTAGATCATTATATTTAAAAAAAACCGGCCAAGTGCTAGTCGGACTCGCGCACGAAGGGTTCCGTACCATTATCTATAAAAATTACGTCTGTTGTATGGGAGCCCCCACTAAATATTTATTTTATTTTAATATTTATTATTAAAGTAAAAATACAATTGAGTATTTTGTGAATATTTCAAGTGCTATTATTGATATCGAGCAAAAAAGGGCAAAAAAATCGCATTTGATGATGGGTCTATGGGAGCCCCCCTTAAATATTTATTTTATTTTCTTTTTAGTATTTGTTGTTATAGCGGCCACGGAAATACATAATTTGTCAAAATTTCAACTGTCTAGCTATCGCGGTTCTTGAGATACACGCTGGTGACAGACAGACGGACGGACAGACAGCGAAGTCTTAGTAATAGGGTTCCGTTTGCCCCCCTTAAGTATTTATTTTATTTTCTTTTTAGTATTTGTTGTTAAAGCGGCAACAGAAATACATAATTTGTCAAAATTTCAACTGTCTAGCTATCGCGGTTCTTGAGATACAGGCTGGTGACAGACAGATGGACGGACAGACAGCAAAGTCTTAGTAATAGACTAAATTAACAATAATCATGCTCTTTAGGTGGTTAGAGGCACTGGTCGCTCTGAGTGCCCGATATGCCTGGGCCCTCCGGCTGCGGGTCGCGCGGGCCTGTGCGGCCACGTGTACTGCTGGGCTTGCGTCCTGCACTATGCGGCGACGCACGAGAAGCAGCCGCCGCCGTGCCCCGTGTGTACTACACCACTGCACGTCAAAGATATGAAGCCCACGAGGATTGTGCAGTGGGGGTCACCTGCTGAGGAGGTAAAATAATATTCCATTGTACAGCCCGATTCAAACTTTTATAACGGCTTGGAACAGTTGGAACATAAGGCGAGTTGCTGTTGTTGTTGAGTAGTAACAAATTCACGTGTCAGCGGGGGGACTGGTGACGTACTGCGCAGCGAGTGCAGAGCGCACTTCACAGCCGCCATAAAGTTTTTAATTGAATATTATTATGCTGCATTTTCTGAGGCATAACATTCAATATTGTTATTCTAGGTAACAATGCGACTTGTGCGTCGTCTACGGGGTTCCACAACTGTGGAAGTGGCGCCGCCGCGCGGACAAGTGACAGAGGCTAAGCCTTCCATCTTGCCTTTGGAGAATATCAACGATTCACCCTATTGCAAGATGTTTTCTGCCACTAAGCAACAGGTATAATCTCTTATCACTCTTATCACGTGTTTGAATTAAATAAACTAGTAAGTGAGGTTCCATATTAAAATCAACATATTTATAATAATTCCAGGTCCATGAAATTTTGAAAAGGGAGAGGGATGAAATAGAAAAACAAATATTGGCAGAGATTGATACAACTGAAATAGTTTTCTTGGAACAAGCTCTAGAAATGCTCAAGTTTAAGGAGGAACACATAAATGATAGGTTTAATGTACCAAAGGCTACTGTAAAGGATGAAATTGAAGATGCAGTTCCTACTGTGTATGAGAAGCAGGAAGTAAACCAGAATAAACTGGACTGGTTTGACGTAAATGACGAAGGAGGAGCTGCTTGTGTTGACATAATGCCCAAGGAGGAAGATGTGGCTGGAAATGAAAATGCAGCTGCTCCTGTGTATGATGAACAGGAAGAAAACCAAAATAAACCAGACTGGCTTCACGAACGTGACGAAAGAGGAGCCGCATGTGTTGATATTATTCATAATAATATGGAGGGACTGAATCTGAATGCATTTGATTCCAATTTGAACCCAAATGCACCAGCATTTGAACTTGACGATATGCAGACAGAAGAATTTCCATTGACCGAATGTCTACTTCAAGAACCTAAACAAATTGAGGATAATGCTGTTACAGACATAGACAAACTCAATCAATCAAAATACTTTTATTTCTATCAAGCTGAAGATGGTCAGCAAGTATTTCTGAACAGTTTGAATGTGCGCATTCTGTGTGCATCATGGGGTGCGTTAGCAGCTGCTCCGCAAGTTATACACGGTCGCGTATTACACCGTGAAACTTTCTCACTCAGTGAACAAGTAAGACAACACTGCCATTTACTGATAACATGTTATTAATGGGGATGCGCCAGGGTAGCTCGCGAAATTCAAATTGTCAATTGATATTTCATGAAATACTCATTCAATAGGATTATATGAACTTAGAGGGTTGTCCTGATGATTTTAATGATTATAATCCTGTGAAGTCACAATGTTTACGCTCGCGAATAATTTTTTAGTCAACATAACCTGACACTGACCTGCAAATGTGAAAAAACGTAAGAAAATTTGAATTTCGCGAGTTACCCTGGCGCTTGCCCCTAACTACATGCAGCTATGAATTAACTTGCGTTGTGTTTGCAGACTAGAAAACACATGCCATGCACTGCACACTTGCCTCTCTTCTGTGCGTATGATGTGGTTGAACTGGAGTTGCAGCCACCATTTGTCACTCCTTCTGCATTACAAAGTTTCACAGGTAATTATTTTATAATAGAACTATGGTAGAGTTCCGGTAATATTTTTTAGTTCATAGTGGAATACTTAAGAATTTATTCTAAACGCAATCTAATAAATATTCGTATCTCGATTTCAGGTGAATTGGACCGTCGTGCTCAGACGCGCGCTCGTCAGGAACGTGACGAAAGACGCCGTGAACGCGCTTACCGCCGCGCTATGGAGGGTCCTCCTAAGCCTGACTTCTTCTCTGAAGTAGTATTCCCTCCGGCTGCGCCTTCGTTTTCCAGCCCGCCACTGGACCCTGGGCCCTTGACCTCATTTTTAAACTCCAGCCCTTCCACCAGCGTCGGATCCCCGCCCCCAGGACCATCTTTTGCAAAGGTAAATCATTTTTATTCAAACAGTATAGCTATAGCATGAAGATTAATTAAATTAAAGTATAATAATGTACCTAAATTGTTGTTTTATTGAATAGATGGCGAGCAGCAGCGGCATCTGGCGTGTGCGGCGGGTAGCGGAGGCCCCGGCCGCGCCGCCCGCCGACGACGAGGTGTCCGCGCCGCGCTCGCTCGTACTCAGTGACGCAATAGAAGCCGCTCTACACGCCGCCTCCTCACCTTCTGGCAAGAAAAACAAGAAATCTAAGCAGAAAGTTCTATTCACCACTGGGATGCAGCGCACTGCTTAATTTGCAATGTGATTTATGTAGTTACTACCTTGTTAACTAATTTAATTTTGTTACCGATTTGATTCTTAGATTGCTAATGCAAAAAAAAAGGAAATAATAAATTTATTATGTACTATATTTTGCTTTTTGTAAACGAATTTTGCCGAGTCATACATTGCGGCCAAAAATGACTTGCTAACTGTTTATTATGGATCACCTATAAGGGTTACAGACTGTGGGTTGCCGGAGCGTATGCCTACGCGTTATTATCACTCTCACACACGTACCATATTCGGCGGCAGACAGCCCTTTATATACGCGGTGTGGCCGTTATTCGCTGCGTTTCGCGCTACAACAAACCGAAGGCAAATGTTCGGACGAACCAGTAGGACCATCAGTATCAATTTCAGTAAGCAGTGAAACAGCTCTAAGAATAATTTGATTACTTTATGTTAATGTGGGAAGAAAATTTTATTATAGGGCATTATATTTTATTACTAGCAGCTTTTTTCCATGTAATGGCAAGATATAAAGCTTTGCCCAACATTGTATTGACAAGATTTTTGGTGAAATAAAATTTAACACTGACCTCGCAGGTTTTAATTTATGAACAACCTTTTTAGGGTTCCCTACCCAAAGGATGCCAAACAAGACCCTATAACCTCCGCCAGTCTATCGCAGGGTTACATCTACCGTCCTTCCACAGCTCTAAGTCAAAATCAAAGAGAAAAAAAAAATCACTCTGATATTGTCATAGATGCCTGGAATTAGCTATAGATACCTTGATGGTTTTAAAAAATATTGTGACGATTTGTTAACAAATTTTTGAGATATTTTAGTCAGTAGAGTTAAGTTTTTTTGTTTATCGCCGCTCAAAGACGAGTTATGGTAACAAAACATGAACTCTAACTAGGAAGGCTGATAGTGAGAGTAGTAGAGATGACTAGTACAGCATTATGATATGAGTAGTACAGTAGTACAGTCAACAGCAAAAGTAGATGATCAAAATCAGAAATTCAATACTAATTAACGGAGTTCGCGTCAGAACTGTGTGGCGTCGAAGTGATTCAAACGTATGACACTGAGTCTGACATACTTTTGAATCACTTCGACGCCACACAGTTCTGACGCAAACTCCGTTCATTAATACATTAACTTTCTGATTTTGATCATCTACTTTTGCTGTTGACTGTACCTGCGCTGGGGGCTTAACGCCAGCTTTTATAGCAGGGCAGAAGTTGAACTGCACTGCTTTTTAACCGACTTCAAAAAAAGGAGGAGGTTCTCAATAAATTATTAGGATGTTTATATAAATAAGTATGTATATAATAGTATATAATATATATTATTTATGTTCGGGCATAACTCCGTCATAAGAACGGATTTGCTTTCGTCATAAGAACGGAATTCTTTTTTAGTTCGAAAGAGGTTTGTTCCGAAATGGTCCCATTTCAATTTTGTACAGATCTGATGAGTTTTGGAGACAGACAGCGGAACTCTTCAATAAATGCCAGCAAATCAACCGCGATTGCTGATGCTGCTATCGCATACGTACTCGTATGCATTGTTTATGCAATCACACAACTTAACATCACGCCTGTACCCTCTAAAGGGGTACGCCAGTATACTATAATAGTCTTTGGGGTACGCAGATGTGTTCGTATACCACGGTACACCTTCATTTCTGTCAAAGTTGTTATTGGGGTACCTCTAATCTTGCAAGTATATATGAATTTGTGTGGTAGATACAACTAAAAAGTGAAAAATAAAAACTTTTTACAAAAAAAAAAAACAACCGACTTCCAAAAAAGAACACTACAAACAAAAAATAACTTTAATTTCGGAAGTCGGTGTCATAAAACGAAAATGTGAAACCAACGACACCGACTTCCGAAATTAAAGTTATTTTTCAGTTTGTAGTTTTTTTTTGCAAGTCGGTTTTTTTTTTGTAAAAAAGTTTTTATTTGTTCTATGACTGAGTACATTACAAAGAAGCAGTGCAGTTCAACTTCTGCCCTGTCTTAAGGGCTGGTGGTACCTAAGCTCCTTGATTGATGCTATAAGTGATAAATTGGCTACGGCGCGGCGCTGGCCTGCTATAATCGTTATCGTGTCATCATATTATATGGCCGATTGTGAAAATCACAGAACATGGCGAAAATGTGAAGCCGTAGTAGGCACTGGTCCACCACTGGGTGGTAGCGGTAGGTACAGCTCTTGACAGGAGTGCGTTCAATTACTGCGCTCATTCGCTTTCGACGGCGCACAGCATCGTATTCGGCCAACGCTCGCTCGCGTGTCGTCGGGCGTGAGTGAGCGTACTAAGTAATGAAATGCACCCCGATCCCCAAGTCAACCTCTGACAGCTGACTTATATATAGTAATATAGTTATCTGTGAAGTCAACTCAAGCCAGCCCAAGCCAGAACCCATAGCCAGAACCTACGCCAGCCGTAAAGCCCAACTAAAACTAAATCAAGCAAGCTTACTGTGGCCCAGCGCTCAGCTGGATAGCTGACACTGACAGATCTGACAGTCACAAATGTCATCAGTGGATATTGTCTTACACTAGCGCACGTTGAATGAATCCAATCAAAGAATTTAATCGTATTGTTGTGAAGTGTATATTTACTATTGTAAATGGGATTTGTTTAAGTTTACGCAACTTTTTCAATAAATTTAACGTTTGGTCTCCAAATATTATGACGTCTAGAAGAAAAGATTACATCTTTGAGCCGTTTAAGGTTACTGAAGTTAGATATCGGGGTTTCGAAAGTCCCAGACCTCGTAGCGGACACAGGATAGCTTGTGATGATGCCAATATATATTGTTTTGGTGGTTATAATCCCTCGTTACCCCTGACCATTATTCAAAGGGATAATCCGACATGGACGCCGGCGCGGCCCCTGTTTAAAGAACTTTGGAGTTTTTCGATAGCTAGTCGAAAATGGAAGCAACACAGAGTAATTGAAAATATGCCGGAAGAATTAGCGTCAAACGCTATGTGTATGAATGGCAAATATCTAATGGTCTGTAAACAATATTTTGATTTATTGTGTGCATTTCGAGTCATATTGTGTTATAATTCGCATTTCGTTTTAGATATTCGGAGGCACAGGTGCGCCCTTTGGTAACAAGTGTAGCAACGACGTGATCGTGTGGCGAACGTGCAATGAGGATGCCAGACTGCAGATCTTAGATGTGACTGGTACCAGACCTCCTGGACAGTATGGTCAAGCTATATTGTGCCATGATGGATGTTTTTATACAGTTGGTGGTACCAACGGATTTGCATATAACTGTGATATTTATAGGTAACTATTTATTTCCTCTTATTGTTTGTTTTATAAATTGATCTGTGTAAAACAAGAAAACAGATATGTCTTGCTGCAAAACAATAATGATTGGTTTATTCTACAGGTTAGATCTGCGAACACTAGTCTGGGAGCCAATGTTTGTTGGTACAGGTCAAGAAGGTGAGCCATTAGGCAGATACAGACATGAAATTGCTCGTGTTGGTAATAAACTGTACATAATTGGAGGCGGAACAGGGGAGTGGGCATTTGAACTTATGGAGATACCTATGTTTGATTTTGAAAATAATACTTGGTCAATTTTAACTCCAAAAGCAGATGATAGCGGAAAAGATACAATTGCACCTCTGCCGAGAAAGTGCCATAGTGCAGTACAGATTGAATCTCCAGACGGCCCGCAAGTGTTTGTGGCAGGGGGTTCAGATGGAAATTCTGTCTTTGAAGATATTTGGAGGTTAAGCATCACAGATTTACAATGGACTAAGATGCAGAAGACAGAGTTACCGCATCCTCTTTATTTTCATTCATCAGCAGTTACATCATCTGGGTGTATGTATGTATTTGGCGGTATTGAACCGAAGGAGGATGCAACTAGTAGAAATAATATACTGTATAAGGTGTGGTTATGTCTGCCAAAATTGAGTGAAATGTGTTGGGAAGCATTATTGCATTTTCATCCGAATTTAGATCAAGTAGACGGTAGATCATTATTAAATATTGGAATTCCAGGTCACTTTGTACAGAGGTTAAATATGCAGTGAAGATGTTTGAATGTTTTTGCTGTAAGCAATATTGTGTTCTATTTATATATTTGTCCATTAATGAATTTGTTTTTCTGCAGCTGAACATTTGATGATAAATATAACTTAATCATTTGTATTATAATTTGAAAATTTGTTTCATTTGTCTGAAGATTCATAAAATGTGTGAGTTACAATAATTATAATTAGTACACACATTTGATGACACAACAGAACTCTGATGTGATAGTCACGAGGGGCAATTTCTGTATTTTTTAAAATGTTCAAATTTATATCTAATCTCTCTCAATCTGTCAAATTTTTTTTTTTCTTTGGTTATTCCGCCGAAAAAACCTTTTTAATTTCCTTAAATTTTTGAAAAGATTCTGATACATTGAATGTCGCTGAGACGAGATTGCGAGTGCTTTGAACATTTTTGATGACGGGAATTAGCGCTTAGGTTCTATGGATCTGTTACCATTTCGAATTTTAAAAAGTCCTATCTGGACAGATCCAGATTACTATAAACTCAATAATACTGCCTGACCTGGGAATCGACCCTCAACATTCAATAGCGCCTGCCTATATTAACGAGGCAGTCATAAGCAAACTACTACAGAAGTATAGACTACTGGACAGTAAAAGTAACTAACATAACATTTTTTGGCGGCACTGAGAGTGTATACGTGGCACATTACGTCCAACCGTCCACTGCGACAAGACTTGTAACCGCCCACGTAGGCGCTGTCCATACGGTACCACCCGAAACAGTTTTATCCCGTATAGTCGTCTTGATACATATTACAAGCCAGAAAAAATTGAGTGTAGGTAGGATTCAAAAATGTAATATTTTATTTTATATTATGAGCCTGTGTTATCTCACTACAGGGCAAAGGCCTCCCTCCCCTCCTTCCACTTTTCCCGGTCTACTGCGATTGTGGGCTAATCCTATAAGGAGTCCAGCTCATCCCGCCATCTCTTTCTGGACCTGCCTTCTGCTTGCCTGCCTTCAAAAATATTTCATAAAAATTAAATAGTATCAACAATCGTAAGATAGAGGTCAAATAGTAGATTATTAACCAAGGGGATAAAGCAGTGTCTTCTGTCGCGGGTGACGATCACCCAAGACTAAGACAGCTTTATCACCGAGGAAAATACTCTACTTTTCGTACCATTTGCGAAAAAATAAACTTAACGTTTATGTATTTGAAGAAAACAAAAACGCGGCAAGTTCCTAGACTAATATTTTTTTGTCGGAAAAGCAAAGGCATCAAGCTCATACGGCCTCGTCGGTTTTCGTAATTTTATTTAATAATCATAACTGCATAATAAATGCGTATTCCTTTTTCAAAAAGATGTATAATGCTTTATATACAAACTCAATGGTGTAAACACAGATGTAGTTCAGTATAAATTTCGGTAAGTATTCCAAATTTAAATCACATTCTCCCCCTAGAGGATGAATGAAATTCAGTACAATTTTCTTTCCCTGTTTTTAACAGATTAAAAATGACTATTGTTATGTTCGCTTTTTGTGGCATAGAATGTCACTTTTTTGAGCAAGTGGTATGAAAAGAATATTTTTCGTCGCATAATTCTCAAAATTTTGAGCGTAAATGATTATATTTTATGTATTGATAATAAAGGGAATTCCATCAACTAAAGAAATACTTTAAAAAATATTCCACTGAGCCGTGAATTTATTTTTTAATTTAATTTAAACAGCAAAATTACACTTACCTACTGTTCTTTAGATACAACTAACATCAAACGCATCGCTATTTTGAACCTTTTATTTGTTGCCGCGATGTGCTATTGTCAATTACCAAAGTGGCAAATCTGTAAGTTCATTTGTTTGCTACCCACACATTCGTGGGTAGCGTGCGCGTGTGTCGCAGTGGGCGATCTTGCCTACATTTTCATTTAAAGCGAAGCTATGTAGGTACATGTGCCTAGCTTAGCCGTTGGCTGCTGTGGAGCAGCGCCTTATTAGTAAAATATATGTCTAAGCAGCTCTGGAAATACCTATTCTAATCTTCTTTTCGTTTCGATGGTACCTACTCTTCTTCGATATTTTATATGATGTGAGTTCAGTAGGTGGCCACGTTGATTGCGGCATCAGTGGCATTCATTAAGTCATCCAAGGTGCAGGTGAACGGGCACTTAGGACACTCCAGCAAGTGGGGCATTGTCTGATTAGAGGCACCGCACTTGCTATTAAAGTAAGTACGGTCAGGGACAAACACAACTACAGTTTGTTAACGCTGCTACTTTAACACATTATCTAAATTGACACGAAATAATTCGATACAGGCATTTCAAATAATAGCTAAGAGTTAATATTCTTCTAATATTTCTTCTGTTTCGATTTAAATTAAATATTTACCTTAATAATTAAAATAAATACCTTAATAAAAAAAAAGCATTTATGCCCCGTGGTCCCT
Organism: Apamea crenata; assembly: GCA_949629185.1. Classification (NCBI taxonomy): domain Eukaryota; kingdom Metazoa; phylum Arthropoda; class Insecta; order Lepidoptera; family Noctuidae; genus Apamea; species Apamea crenata. The sequence continues at coordinate 14,511,577 of OX451357.1, forward strand.
TCCGTAGTCCCTGGAAGGGACCACGGGGAATTTCATTACCCGTGGTCCCTTCGAGAAATACAATGCAGCCGAATTAAAATGGTAGTTTCTGCCGTAGTCCCTGGAAGGGACCACGGGGATTTTCATTACCCGTGGTCCCTCCGAGAAATACCATGCTGCCGAATTAAAGTTGTACCGAGGTCAAGTCATAATACAGTCAAAGGTTTTATTCGAGAGGCGGGCGTTCCTGCTTCGTTGGTGTCCACGTTATCTATGTGGTTAGGATAAGCAGAGAAACTTTGTAAAATGGTCAAATGCGCTGTCTGACCCTTACAAGCTGGAGCGTGGTGTTAGACAGGGGGGTATTACATCCCCAAGACTTTTTAACATTTATGTCAATAAATTACTGATTGAGCTCAGCAACACGCATGTCAGATGCCACATAGAGTGTTTAGAGGTCGAAATAAAAGTCCATCATATATCCCTCCGGTAATGCTGTGCGGTTCACTTTACAGAGAGTAACCCAGTTTAAATATCTGGGCCATATTTTTACCGAAGACCTGAAAGATGACACAGATATGGAAAGAGAGCGCAGGGCATTGGCTGTGAGGGGAAATATGGTGGCTCGAAGGTTTGCTGGTTGCTCAGTACCAGTAAAAATTACCCTATTCGAGGCTTACTGTCAAACGTTTTACACCAGCAGCCTTTGGGCTAATCATACCCAAAAAGCAAACAATGCTCTGCGAATACAATATAATAATACCTTTAGGGTGCTGTTGAGGCTTCCACCCTATGGTAGTGCGTCAGGTATGTTCGCCGATGCGCACAATGACGACTATTTTGCAATAGTGCGTGTGTCGATGACACGCAGAGTGGGAGGAAGCACCAACAGTATCCTGAGGGTCTTTGCTGAAAGACTGGATGGGCCTACCATGGGTAGGTTTATCAAGCTTCATGTATTACATGGGGCGTGGTGAAACTATCTGTGGTCGTTACTAGGGCGGCCTCAAAAGTTTTGAGCCTAGGTACCTTAATGAGTCGCTATTGACTCTGGCAGCTCATCATTAATTGAGGGTACCCTTAGTAATATAAATGACAAGTTTAATGTAATTAGCATCATTACGCTTTAAGTTATTGAACTGTAAACATCACCATGTCCGAGTCATCCGCGTTTTCTACAAAATTGGAGTACTGAGCTGTTATTAAATTCCTCACAAAGAAGAACAAAACGCCGACGGAAATATTTGAAGAGATGTCTGCAGTTTATGGAGAGTCGGCACCTTCATTTGCCACCGTAAAACGCTGGAACCGAGAATTCAAACACGGTAGGGAGTCGCTCGAAGATGATCCCAGGTCGGGACGCCCAAACACCGCCAGTACTGAAGAAAAAATTAAAAAAGTGAAAAATCTGGTCCTTGAAGATCGACGAATCAAGTTGTGGCAGATAGCTGAAGCCATAAACATCAGCAAGGAATGAATCGGTGACATTTTGTATAATCATTTGCACATGAAAAAGGTGTGTGCGCGATGGGTGCCGAAAATGTTCACACCGCTGGATAAGCAGCGTCGAGTGACAACATCGCAGGAGTTTTTGGACTTGTGTGGCGATAATCACGACGATATTTTTTCTCATCTTGTTACAGTTGATGAGACATGGATCCGACAGTATGATCCGGAATCAAAACAGGTGTCAATGCAGTGGGTAGTAAAGGGGGAAAAGCCGCCAAGGAAATTCAAAGTGGAAAGATCGGCGTCCAAGCTCATGGCCACAGTTTTTTGGGATTGTGAAGGGATTTTGCTTATCGATTTTCTTCCTAAAAATACTACAATTAATGGAGACTATTACGCCGCATTGTTGATAAAATTGCGACAAGTCATTGTCGAGAAAAGGAGAGGCAAACTCACGAAAGGATTTTTGTTTTTGCAATACAATGCGCCCGTCCACACTGCACGTGTTGCAAAGCGTGCCCTAGCCGAGACAGGATTTGAAGAAATCGACCACCCACCCTACAGTCCAGACCTGGCCCCCAGCGATTATTTCCTCTTTTCAAATTTGAAAAAGGATCTCCGAGGACGGAGATTTTCCAGCGACGAGGAAATCAAAGAGGCCGTAAATGAACATTTTGAAGCCAAAGACGGTGAATATTTTTTGAACGGGTAAAAAGCCCTTTTTAATAAATGTAAGAAGTGTATTGAAATAGAGCGAGATTACATTGAAAAATATTTTTTTTATATATTTCTATCACCATTTTTTATACCTTAGGCTCAAAACTTCTCAGCCGCCCCTCGTATATTATCACCTTTTTTTTGTTTCCTAAGTATATACTAACATAGTTTATAAGATAATTTTAGACACTAACACTATGTAGTCTGTAAATAAAAGATTTTTATTTAATTTTTTTTGTATATGAATTTTCGTTGGTGTACGTCAAAGATGACGTAGATTGGGCTTTTAGGGTTAAAATAGTGCCTAATATGCACTAATCATTATAAAGTGGCCAGATATAATATTTGTCAAAGAGTTTTTGATTGAGAAGGATTTTTGTACTCGGAGGGACCACGGGTAATGAAAATCCCCGTGGTCCCTTCCAGGGACTACGGCAGAAACTACCATTTTAATTCGGCTGCATTGTATTTCTCGAAGGGACCACGGGTAATGAAATTCCCCGTGGTCCCCTCCAGGGACTACGGAAGGGACCACGGGGCATAAATGAAAAAAAGTACCTAAAGAAAGAAATATAGGTATGTTGTTTGAGACACGCACAGAAACAACAAACATTAAGAAAAGAAGCATTTAAAACCTAAGTACATTAGGTACCTACCGACCTATTTATGCGTACAATGCCCAATCGCCCAGGAAATCAGAATCAACCAACCGATTAATTATCCTTTAAAGTTAAGGTTCGCAAGCACATTCGCACGAAGCTGGCAGTATCATATCATCATAACGTTTATATTTTCTCATTGTTTGTCTTATTTCTTTTAAGTAGGTATATTCATGTATTTATGTATATTTATTTGTGGTTATATTTATATGTAATTAGGTACATATTATGTTTATACTTAGTTTTAATAGGTTTAGGTACGCGTATCTTTATTTTAAAATATTTCTTTCTCAATTTTCGTTTTTTTTTTCACCTACCACTGTTTGTATGCAACTATGCTTCACCCAAAGGTTGACTGGTAGAAAATGCATATGGCATTAAGTCCGCCTCTGTACATTTATGTGCTTAAAGTATTAACAAATCCTACTACCTAAGTAATATTATGAACGCGAAAGTTTATATGAATGGATGGATGGATGGATAGATGGATGTTTGTTACTCTTTCACGCAAAAACTACTCAACGGATTTGGATGAAATTTGGCAGACAAATAGTTTATAACCAGGATTAACACATAGGATACCTACTTTTTATACCGATGACCGGTGGTTATGACAGGTGAAACCGCGGGGCGCAGCTAGTAATAAATAAATGTAGGATTTAATGAATGCACCAGCTAGACGGCACTGAACCACCGGGTGTCTTAGAACAATAGATAATAATCAATCGTGTCTCATAAGTGGACGCGTAGATATTAAATTGAGAGCCGTTTATAAACCACAATGACCACCACGACGCGACGGTAAATAAAATAAAAATCGGCCACGCAAATTAAGGGGTTCGTAGTCGGGATCAATATTTACGCATGTACAGTATCATATATAAACTACGTATATACAATTTTTTTTTTGTAAATACATACATATTATAGATAGAAAAACACCCAGACTCGGAACAAATACATGTAGGTCATACAAATATTTGTTCCGTGCGGGAATCGAACCCGCGACACGCAGCGCAGCAGTCAATCGCTTAACCACTGCGCCAACCGAGCCGTCTATCGATATATCCGATAATTAGATCATATGGAACCTGTCGGGCACAGCAAAATAAGTGAGTTAGGAGAGAGGAAGCATTAATTGTTAATTTTATAGCATTACTTATCAAACTACTATATTACAATAATTATGTAGATATTAAATATATGAGATAAACTAATAGCTTTATTATGAAATATCAATCGATTGATCAATATACTTACATAAATTGCTAATCGTTTCATCCTGCAGTGCGATTCTGTAACCATCTCACCGTGAAAACTTAGGTGAGCTGTCATTCCAACTAATGCTAGGGATTGACACTTTTGACAGCTCTAAGCCCACTTCACCTAACTTTTCACGGTGAGAATTTTACAGAATAGCACCGCAGGGTTCGATTCCCAGGTCGGGCAAAATGTTTTTGGGTTTTTCTATCAGGAATTTCTCAGTCCGGGCTCGGGGTCTTGATTTGGGCCCGGCTGATGGTGATAGGCTTATTACATGGGACTTAAACTTAGCTGGCGAAATGTGGGTGTGCTATAGCTACACCTCTGCCTAAACCTCTGGATTACAGGCGTGATGTTATGTTTAGTGATCATTAGTCTCCGAGGGAAGATACCTGTGTGACATAGGGACGGACAGAGTTTATAAGGGTTCCGTTTTTGCCCTTTGGATATGAAACCCTAAAAATACGCGCAGTATGACGAAATATTGCCGAAACCAAGAATAAAGGATCTAAACTACTAAAACTTTAGTTAGAGGTGCTAAACACCGTTAAATTTTGATCGTTTTAATCCTTAATAGGGGTCATTGTTATCATCGTTATGAACAACTTTTACTACGGCACCAACCCTGAAATCCTGAAAAAAAAAATCTGTTGACTGACTGACTCCTTTTAAGGAGTAAAACGATAAAAAAATAACGGTGTATAGCTGTTCTTCAGATCGTCCGTTTTGAAATAATTTTACACGTTGTCTGCCAATATGAAACAACAACTTAAAGCCGTAACTACTTAATTCTAACTCGACAAATGCATTGAAAATTCCTGAGGTCTTTTAAGAAAAAAGAGTAAGTAAGAGAGTAACCGGAAAAACATAAGAATGAAACAAGTTAAATGTTTATAAAATGCTTGTTAAAAGCCAGATATCGTTGGTTCAGACAGGAAAGAAGTTCCTAAAAGGATTTGAGCAGCACTCGGCCAGATTTTCCTGTGTAATTTTAGTTTTCAGTCGAGGCTCAGTTAGTTAGGTAATTGGAACATTAGTAGTTTTATGTTACGACCTGCGGCTGCTAATTAACATTAGGTTGCGCTGTACTTCTTTATTGAGAGAATGTAGAGACTGTAGAGTCGTAACGACGGTTCAGAGTCCATTAAATTAAATGAGCTATAACTTAGATCTCGATGTCGCATGAGCAACGTGAACCTGACTCCCATTTCAAGGGCAGGTGGTGGCGGTCGCGACTCGCAACAAGTGCTAGGCGCGTCGGCGTAGGGCGTCGGGACGCCGTCCGTCGTCGCCGCGGTTTCGCGCCAATTCGCGCCCGCAGTGATGGGAAGCACGCCTCACGGGCGGGACACGCTCGCCTCGTCCGCGTACGCTCGTGATCCGAATGCGGATAACTGTTGATAGTTTCCAACTCAGCAGTTAACACTTGGGTCCTAGAAAATTTACACGTCGCTTCACGTCTGCTCACTTGGACAGCAATATGATTATTTTTTGTTTAAAACCAAAGGAAGTAGCGGCAATTATGCTGCCTCCGGATGCATTCCCGAAAAGTGTAAAACTTCTCATCAATACAACAATTGTGTGCTCATTTTTAATCGGAAGTGGTAGTAAATGTTATACTCGAGGTGGACACTTGTAAGCGATGACGGACACCACTGAGGACATGGTGCCGGAGGTATCGACGGTAGCGTCGGCACCTCACCGGACACCTACTCCTGAACTTCATGCGACGTACACCACGTTTGAAATCTTGGTGGCATTGGTGGCGGTCGTGGGGAACGCTATGGTGATCTATGTGTTCCACCGTGAACGCAGACTGCGACGACGCACTAACTATTACATTGTGTCTTTGGCCGTGGCAGACTTTTTGGTTGGTCTACTTGGAATACCGTTCGCGATCCTGGCGTCAGTAGGCCAGCCGCGGAACCTCCATGCGTGTTTGTTCACGGTGTCGTTATTAGTGATGCTGTGCACTATTAGTATCTTTTGTTTGGTGGGTGTTTCCGTGGACCGCTACTGGGCAATCCTGCATCCAATGTGCTACTCGAGGAATGTGCGCACAAGAACAGCTATTAGTGAGTACCTCAAAGTTATCTATATATTATATCCTATCCTAGGTTCGTTGAAAGCAAAAAAGGTAGGTTTCATGCTCTGTCCATTTATGACAGTTTATTACATCGGTATGATCTCAAAACTGCCACCGTGTTGCGGGCGTCACATTATTGCATCTTTTATTGCTAACTACTTGATGGCCATTGCTTTAACACAATGGCAATCAACCCATACTAGAGCATAGGACGTAATATTTGTTTAATGTATAATCAATTTATATGATACTTATTTGTCTTCAAAGAATTTTCCGATAGTTAGCTAGGACAAAAGGAAGAGGAACTATCTATTACGATTCCTAATCATTTTTCCTAGTTTTCCAGTTTCCTCATACATAAGTAGGTACCCGAAGCTTACAAATTTCATGAATGAGCATTTATTTATGTTACAGCACGTTTAACGTTACTTACGCAACGCAGCAGCGATGGTTTCTGTAACATTTACCTTAGTTTAAATAATACTGATATTTACATTAACGAATTGATTAATGAACGAGCGTAGGTAACTGTAGGTTGAAATTAAATGAGCAAGAGAATTCATGTTAAAGTTATGAATGAGCTACGATAGTACATAGATGTAGGTACCTAGGTACTACATGTAAGTACCTAGATGACTAACAAAGGAACACTAATGCTTAATAGGATTTGTATTAAAACGTCATAATCGCCTTAGGGAAGTGTGAGCCGACACTTGAACATTAAAGTTTACATGAACACGAACACGTTTTGTGTAATTTCATTTTGCCCAAGGTCGTCTGTCACTGAAGGGGCTCGAAATATACGCAGATCAAGGTTCTCTGCCACAAAAACATTTTAGCCAAATTATAATATCTGAACATAAACTTTGTTATTTTCAACATTTTTTAGGGCGCTGAAAATTGTTTTTCACGAAGCAAACAACTTTGTTGTTTTCAAATGCTTAATAAGCATTGAACCAAAGTAACAAATGAAATGGTTCATAAAGAAAACAAGAAAAGGCTTCCTATGGCGAACTTTTTTATGATAAGTAGGTACCTACTTATATTCAATCGTGACGTTCAATGAATTTAGGTGACTGTGAGTCTAATAAACAAAATCATTGTAAGGATTCTCTTTGGTTTCGATTTGATTAGATTGGTAACCTATAAATAAACGATAGGAGTTATACGTCTCTACCTACATGGTGTAGTTTGAGAGCAAAGCATTCTGATATTGGCGCCGATTCCCTTGTTCACAAACTAAACTAAATTTAAGTTCAGTGCATCTTTTTCTTTCTATTTCATTAAGATAAGGGCAGAAGATAAATATTAGTTTAGTCCTGTCAAATTAGTCAGCGCCTCACGCAAATTGACGTATAGTAACCATGTTTTTAATCACGTCTAAAATGTCTATGGAGTACCTTAATTTGACAGGACTAAACTAATATTTATCTTCACAGTTCACAGAACGTGTTTACACGTGTTTGACACGTGTTTTCTTCACAGTTGAATTAAAAATATATATGGTTATGGTTCATCTTTATACCTACCTAAACATTATTATACATTTTGAGTTTTCCAAAACAAATATTTGTTATCAATATCGTGGTAATCGCTAATGTTTCGACCAAAAAGCTATTAAATTGCGTGATACCACGGACTTTCTTATCAACTAAACTAACTACTCCTCTATCTATCGTTCAGTTAGGGCTTATCATCAAAACAATCCCTGCAATGGCTGTACTTAATTATTCATTTATTTGCACCTATCATCAATACTATGTACAACAGCCTTCGTTACGATGTCTTGTGGTAAGTATCAGGTTATATTTGAACAAGTGCGTTGGTCGCACCATCTTTGCGGTTTCCCTTTTGTTTCTTTTCCTCATTTTCCAAGAATTACTTTGATTTAATGAGGAATGTGCTTTATTACACCAGATAATCTGATTATCATCATTCTTTCATTGATTGCATTCTTGACGTTCAAAGTGTACAGACGTGCTCATCAATGCATTTTTAAAATATAAAATAAATTAACGTTTGCATAAATAGTGACCTAGTTTTAGTGTAGGCATTAGCGAGTTATATAGAGAAACATTTTAAGTGACAAGTTTAAATAATGAACTGACTATATTATTTTAAATATTCACGTATATGGAAGGCAGCCCCTTTAATCGGAGTGCGATGATACGACGCAGCCCTCCACCGACACCGACCCCGGTACCGACACCGGTACCGACACCTACACCGGCGCCGACACCACCCCGACAACCAAGACAGGACCAAGATGAAACACTTCCAGTAGTGTCCACTTCGGAGATCCAGACCTGGATGACATCAATTGAGCAGTACCTGAGTGAGGTGTGTGCTATTGCTTCTGATGGTAAGCTTAATACTGAGCAGAAACTGAAAATCACCAATCTTTGCCGAAAAGTTGGACATGGAGTTTCGCAAATGGCTGTTCAATACCAGTCATTAAAGCAAAAAGCCATTCAAACCCATACCTCCCTTAAAAACATGACCGAAGCTCGAGACCTATCCGACTGCCTAACGGAGATGAACCGGACGATTCAGGAGTCCTGTACGAAGCAGGGGGCGGGTACATCTTTTGCAGATATGGTAAAGAAGGGGTCCAACAGTTTTGTTCGTCCTAATACTTTTAGCTCCGTGGCGATTTATCCCAGTGATAACTCAAAGACGAGTGACGAAACCAAGACCATGGTCCAAAATATCATATGCCCTGGAGAAATGAAGCTGAAAGTACGAGGCGTACGCAAAATAGGAAAAGGAGGATTAATAATCAGTACTGAGACAAAAGATGACCTAGATAAGCTCAAGCAAACAGTCCAACTCGCTTCGTCAGGGCTTACCGTCGACGAACCTCAAAAGCGCAAACCTCGCATTATAGTTATAGGAGTTCCCACATCTATGTCTGAAAATGAGGTTTATAAATGTATCTATGAACAGAACTTGACCGACAAACTGCCGACTATGTCCCAAGATACATTTTTGACCTCAATAAAACTGAGCCACAAATCTGGCAGGAAGGATGCTGAGAATTGCAACTATATTATAGAAGTCCCAGCCATCATTCGCAAAGCCCTCATCACACAGGACAGATTATTTATAAATTGGACGTCCTGCCCTGTACGAGACTTCACACTAGTAACTAGATGTTACAAATGCCAGCAGTATGGTCATGCAGCCAAAACTTGCAAAATTGCTGCCCCCACATGCGGTCATTGCGGTGAAGAAGGGCACACAATCCAAGATTGCGCAAAGAAGGCCAATCCGCCAAAATGTGCTACATGTTTGCGCTTTAAAAAACAAGCCAACCACAAGACGGGAGACACAGATTGCCCTGCTAAAAAAGCTGCCGAATACAGGTACATTAACTCGATAGATTATGAAGGCGCCTAAGAGCGCCACATACTAGTTTATATTTTAGACTTAATTTACTGTCGTAATTTTTGTTTAATATGGATGACAACTTAATTACCGATATCGATAACACATTTTTAACTATATCAAAGACATGTGACGTTGAGGACTGCAGACAATATTTTTCCGACTATCAAAATTCGCTAACCGTAATGACCCAAAACATTCGTAGTATCTATAAGAACATAGATAGCTTTAATGTTTTTCTTCATAGACTTAACTTTCATTGTGATATAATGGTACTAACTGAGTGCTGGCTATCTAACCGCCACGATAATCTCCCAGCAATACCGGGTTACAACTTATTACATACCACAATAAACAACAATCAAAATGATGGTGTGGTAGTCTTTGCTAAGGAATCTTTAAAGGTCACAGTCGAGGAACATAATCTACAAGACTGCATGAGTAATTGCTTAGTCATCAAAATTGGTACAACCACAGCGATAATAGCTATGTATAGATCCCCTTCCTCTAGAAACTTAGATCCTTTTAACAAATCCTTAAACCAGATTTTTCAAGCACTAAGCCCATTTAAGAATGTTATACTAACAGGTGATTTAAATATAAATATTGGCTCCGAAAACTGCGATGCAGGGACCCAAGATTACCTTAATATCTGCTTATATCATGGTTTTCTCCCCGCTCACACATTGCCTACTCATCAGAGCGGTTCCTGCCTCGATCATATGATGATCAAAACCAGCCTATCATATATTACGCTTGTTACTAACTCAACAATTACTGACCACCACGCAGTCTTACTCAACGTAAATTTAACGCTGCCTAAGCTAAATCGTCCTCAGACTATTAGCAAATTAGACATAAACAAACTCGAATATGATATGTGCAACATTGATTTTAGCCTAGTTTACAATACTGCTGACGCTAATTTGGCTTTATCGTACTTAATAAAACAAGTTCAACAAGCAATATTACGTAACACGACAGTTTCTACAGTGAATAAGAAATTTTATATTATTAAACCATGGATTACTCCGGGACTAATTCGGTGTATAAGACACAGAGATAAACTACATCAGAAAACTAAAAGATACCCTGATAATCTAATAATTGAAACCACCTATAAAAGATACAGGAATTTCTGCAACAATCTCCTGAAGAATTTAAAAAATAATTACGATAAAACTGAATTAAATAAAGCAGGAAAAAATACCAAGCAACTTTGGAAACATATTAAAAACGTCACTAACATGTCTAAACAGCGTGAATCAAATTCGAGTTTATTGTTGGCTAATCCTTCACCACTCTTATCAGCCAACAATGTAAATAACTTTTTTGTAAATGTTGGGAAAACTCTTGCCGAACAGATTCCAAAATACTGCGACCAACCATCTTTAAAAAAATCAAGCAATAGCTGTAACTCGAAATCTTTCGCCATGTTGGATACTGATGAAGATGAAATAACTCGATTAATTTCTGGGTTAAAAGAGGACTGTGCAGTTGGATGGGATAATATAAGCAATAAGATCCTTAAACTCTTTAAGCATATTTTGGTACGTCCCTTAACGCATATATTTCGAATCTGTCTTTCCGAAGGAATTTTCCCTAGTTGTCTAAAAAAGGCAGTTGTAATCCCTATCTTTAAATCTGGAAGTAAAGACGTAGTTAATAATTATAGGCCAATATCCTTACTCCCCTCAATTTCCAAAATACTAGAGAAAATTATAAACAGTAGACTAGTTAATTACCTAGAAAAAAACAACATCTTATCCCCTGCGCAATTTGGTTTTAGAGCCAAACTGTCGACAGCCGATGCGGTGCATAGTCTGACTGGTTATATTTCAGAAGAACTTGGCAAAGGAAACCAGACCCTGGGAGTCTTTCTCGATTTAGCGAAGGCATTCGACACGGTGTCTGTTTCTGTCCTCCTGAACAAATTAGAGATCATAGGAATAAGGGGAACGCCGCTGAAACTTTTTACTGACTATTTAGACCACCGGTACCAATGTGTTAAAATAGATAATATTACGAGCGATGACCAGAAAAATACTGGTTTTGGTGTTCCACAGGGGAGTATTCTGGGCCCCACCCTCTTCCTTATTTATATTAACGACTTGTGCAATCTAAATATCAAAGACTGTAAAATAATATCATATGCCGACGACACGGCGTTAATATTTAGCGCTAAAACCAGTAGCGAACTGTTCGAAATTGCTCAACTAGGTTTTAATACTGTGACTAATTGGCTTCAAATCAATTTACTAACATTAAATGCCGACAAAACAAAATATATTCACTTCTCCATGCGCAAGCCTCTACTTAACATTACTAACCCTCATCTATATGCCCATCAATGTGGAAACCGTACAATCACCATGTGTAATTGTCCCTTTATCCACAAAACGAGCAACATAAAATATCTGGGGATAATAATAGACGACACACTCTCTTTCAAAAAACATATTGAAAGCCTAGTGAAAAGAGTACGCAAACTAATATATGTTTTTAAAAAATTGCGAACTTTAGCAGATTCCAAATTAATCACACAAGTTTATTTGGCCCTATGTCAATCTATAATTCAATACTGCATCACTTCTTGGGGTGGCGCACCAAAAACTAATTTGCTTCCTCTTGAAAGAGCTCAGAGAGCCATTTTGAAGGTAGCAAACTTCCATCCCTTCTTTTTTCCCACAGATCTGCTTTATAAATCCTGCAATGTACTAACGGTTCGCCAGCTTTTCATTATGCACTTAGTATTAAAACAGCACACCATGCTTACCTACAATGCCGACAACACTAACAAGAGACGGAATGATCTGGTATGCATGTCTAATGCAGCCTCAAAACATGTCTTTGTAGAAAGATTTATTACATTCTTAGGTCCATTCCTGTACAATAGATTAAATAGAAAACTAAGTATCTATAAACTAAATTACTATAGCTGTAAAAAAATTATTCTTAATTATCTACTAACAAACAATTATGCACAGACAGAAGACCTACTTATTGTCTGCAAATAAAACTGCTAACACGCTATTTTACGTTTATTTACCTAAGTTTTAATTTAGTTTTTACGTTATACGCATTGTTAATTTATTATTTTAAGTATGTATGCGCTTCTTAGCCTGAAGCACAGGTTCAACCTAGTTCAGGCAAATTAGCAACTGTGCGCTATTTTTAATTGTTAAGGTAATCAATGTAAAATGTGTTCCCTTTTTATAAATAAACGATTTATTATTATTATTATTTATTATTATTATTATTCTCTTGCTGTTGTCCTAATTTATTTGTAGTCAGCGCAGCATCTTCTTCTTCCATTAACCGTCACCTCAGTAGCACTTTCTAGCCATATCATCTTTCACACACTCCACCCAACTTTTCTTTAATCGATAATCTGATCTCAATATAAATATTTCATTAATTAAAGCATCCAAAGACTTTAATCGCGGGATGTATAAGAATCCGTAGAGAATAAAAGCGATCGAGTCTTGAATATTTAATCGCGGAAAAGGGTTTTTTTTTTGGCAGAATCGAAAAGTGTTTCATTCAAAAAACGTTATTCAAAAAAAGCTGGCGAATAAATAAGAACGTAGCGCATGTTGAGAGAGGCAAATATCCAACATTCAATTAATGGTAGGCTCTACGAACCTACCACATTTACTGTAGGATAAGTATTTGCTGGAGGCTCTGGAGGAGGAGGAGGCTGGAGGAGCCGTGGGGTTTCCGATATAAGGACTACTCACACTTATTCAGCTCTGTTCAGCTTTTGTCTATAGAAAATAACGATTTTGTATGGAATGCGTACGGGGACGTAAAGCTGGACGGATGCGTACGCATTCCATACAAAATCGATGTTTTCTATGGACAAAAGCTGAACAGAGCTGAATAAGTGTGAGTAGACCCATAACGATCCATTATCTCCAGAATTAGGGTTTCCTTGAGGATTTCTTGTCTTAAAAACGGGGCTCTTGACGATCCCTGTGGATAAACTGCCTTAAAAAATCCCTATATTAATTTAACAAGCACCCATCAGGTCGATAGGCAAAGCATACCATATCAGACATGTCATTTGCCACGGCACAGATTGCTTAGCATGGAGAATTTGTTCACCCATGATCGTATGCTTTGCGCGTTTCTATGGAATGTTAAGTAACAATTTATGAACAGATTCACATCGTTCGTCACTGACTCATAATGGTCTCAAAATTGAAGTGCTTTATATTCAAAGTGTACCTATAAAACAATAATAGACATGATAACAATAATAGAGATTCTATCGCTCTATCTAAATAAATTTTGTATTGCAAGGGCGTTATGTGTTTGTAATGAATAAGTAATTCCAGGACATTTATTACAAAATATACAATAGGTACTAGCTTTTGCCCGCAACTTCGTCCGCGTGAAGCAACTTTCTTATATTTTTTTTCCGTAAGAACCTTCTACAAAGTATTAGAGAATTTAAAAAAAAAGATGGATGAAATCGGTGAAGTCGTTCTCAAGTTATGACGTGACCAAGGTAAATAGGGATTCATTTTAATATAGAAATAGATATCTTGTACTATCAGACCCGACGAAATTCGTACCGCCTCAGAATCAACAAAAACGAATGTATGGGAAAATGAATTATCTTCATTATTATTTTTTCATGAATTTGTCTAGATGTAAGTATCTACTACGAGTACTTATATGTTTAGGCTTTCAGTTGATCTGATTGAAGTTATCCTGTCGTTCAATTCAAACTGTAATGATTGTAGGATTCTATTTATCGTAGGTGTTCCTTAGGCCACAATCACTCTCTAGATAAAACAACATGTAAGTATATGCACCTGCAATAGGTTTTTAAAGAAGCTTTACGTTTTAAGTATGGCGTTCCGGATTAGTTTGATGAACAATCTTAACGTTAGAAGATATTCAAGAGAAAACCAACAGCCACAAATTAGACGAAGCAATTCAGACTTTTGAAAGTTTTCTTATGGAGTTCTGAATAAATATCTAAAGTTAGTTTTTTTTTCTACGCAAGTGGTTTTTGTGTAAACAAGGTGTTTGTTGAACACATTTCATGTCCAAACGTAACTAATTCATAAAGTATACTAGCTGCGCCCCGCGGTTTCACCCGCATAAGTTTCGATCCCGTGGGAATATCTTGATAAAACGTATCCTGTATGTTTACGTACCCGGTTAGAAATCATCTGGGTGCCAAATTTCATCCAAATCCGTTCAGTAGTTTTGGCGTGAAAGAGTAACAAACATACATCCATCCATCCATCCATCCATACAAACTTTCACGTTTATAATATTGATAATATCATAATAAGTAGGATTAGCATGTCATTATACATAAGTCACTCTTCATGTTTGCTATCCGTCCACAGCATCGTAAAGGACCCCTTACACACCTCCTGTGAGATATGTATGTTTAGGTTAAGGTATTTGTCTATGGGCGAGTGTAGCCTGAAAATAAATGGACTTATTTATTTTTATCTATAAAAGAGACGCGTGCACGTCAGAAGGTTTTCACACGAAGTTATACAAATAATGAGATTGAAAAAGTTGCATTAGTTCTAGCCAGGTTTTGAAACCCCTGAATAACTACGGCCCCGATTATCCTGATGTGTGATTATGGCTACCTATCCTTGTCATAAAGTAGCCATAAAGTTTGCGGTAGCTTTGTAAGTTACGTGTCATTATCAGCAGCCATCGTAGCCTTTAGAATACTATTGTTTTACTTTCAAACACACGTCATAACGCTTTGATATGTGTCTGCCACTCGTTAAGTCTCATGGGCTCTTAAATCGGTTCAGTGCGTGCGAAGAAGGTCTTGGTACTCCTTTATGTTTTTGGCCTTACCCAATCCCGTTGTATAGCTGGCGTCATTTTTTCTTGAAAAGAAGTAGTCTTCATCAGTCATAGATTTACAAGGCCCTCCCCGCACCCTAATTGCGTAACACCTTTTCAATCTCATTCTGAATCATTTTGAAGGATATTGCTAAACCATTGCTTCATATGTTCGAAAAATGTGTCTGCTCAACAACGGAAATAACGCAATGAACGTTGTTGAACTGTCAAAATGAAAAACCCGTTGCTACTGATAGTGTGTTACACAATTACCCCGCTGGTTAGGTGTCGACACACCAAAGCCGGCCGGCCTCATTTAAAATAAAAGGGGCCGCGAGAGCTTCTAATATTTTCCTTCTAGTATGATGTTCTCAGCTTAGCTTCAATTGATGCAAGTGTTTGTATGTACTTCGTAAATACTTTGTCGAAACTGGTAATGAAGATGCTTAAGAGTTTTCTGTACGTAAAATGTCAGGAAGACGAAATTTATCTTCCCTCATAAAATAACATTTTTATCACCAATATAATATCCAGAGGTCTCGTAGTATTTGTCGTTGGGCGCCATAACTCCCAGTTCAGAAGATTGATGGGAAACCATCAATGGTTTGTTTGTCTCGTTTATTATAATATATGTAGGTATTGTAAAGGGAATATGTAAAGTCGTTTAGTCAATACAAACGTAAAGGAATCGTATAGTTGTTTGATTCCTTCCGTTACCTCGAAGGGCTCATCTAGCCCTTCGAGGTCTACCTTAAATTAGTGGTGTGCCGATATTTTGTTGAGTTTAGACGCTGCAGTAAAATTATTTGTGACATTTATGCAAAACTCATCCTGACGGAGGAGACCGAAGTAGGAAAATTGTTTCATTAGACTCTGAATTATCATCTGAAAATTCATAATGCTCTAGAAACCACATGAATGAATGAAATGCATCGATCCCAGCGAGGTTTGACTAGACTCGATTAATCGAATAAACCCCAAGATTCGCAGTAGCCCTTGTAGCTTCAAGTTTCATGGTGCTACAAAGGCCATTGCATATCAAGGAGTAGACTGAGGGGCAGTGTAGGGAAGACGTGCCCTTAGGATAGGAAAGGGGAGCCGTACCTTTAAAGAGCCGTACCAGATATGCATCCCAGAGTAGGCATTGGACTAGTGGAGAGATGGGTGATATTTATCTATTGGTCTAGAAACCACAGGACATTTTTGTTCATGCGGTTTCTGGAAACTCATATTCTGTGCCCTATTGGCTATTGTTATTTTGTTTATCCAATGACAGAAGCTACCATGTTATTTGACAGCAGCTTCAATGATCACAGAATTGATTGGGCTTTCATAAACTTGGGGAGATATAATTTAGAACCGGACTATAAATATCAAAGGACAGTTAATTAGGTAGAGGAAAAGAAACCCTTATTTTCTTTTCGTCTAATTAAAGGCAAAGCAGGCCCACGACACAATAAATCGCCTTTATTATCCTCAAATAATGACACTCATCATTTAAGTATATGTTCATGACCTTGAATAGAATTTTCCACCCCTTAATGACTTTTAACGATGTATCTTCCAAGAAACCCGATACTTTGATAGGGCTCGGTGAGGGGCTGTGGCTATAGTAACGATGTAATCTAACCAAGTGACGATCAACTCACACGATCTGACATTTTGGAGTAACGTGACCTCCCTGACGATGATGCCAACCGATATAAACTTGATCGTTTATGCTTTTTTGGTAATAACCATTTTCTTAATTGGAAATGTTGTGTGTACCATAAATTTGCTTCAGCAGGTATGTTGGCGTACTTCATTAATTGATAGTTTTGGAACGTGTATATTTTTTATGCTGCGATAATTGATGAAAATGCTGTTAAGTAGTGTTCCTTTACAGTGTAGTTTTCCTTTTTTTTTCCACATTGAAGGAAAATCAAACGCAAACTCAAAGCATTTATTTCAAATAAACCAATTACAAAAGCATTCAAAAGCGTATTAGGTACTACGCTTTTGAATGGGCAACTAGCTTCATCTTTTTGACTGACCGACTGCGTGACAATTCAAAAGTGCCTGTAATTGTTTTTTTCAAACTCAAAACTCCACGGACACTTTTAAATCATAATAGGGGAAAGGCACCGTATATCGGATAGTTGCGCAAATTCGGATAGTCGTCTATCTCGAAATTTTCATAAAGCGACATCTATTTTTAATTTCATATACTTATTGGTAATCGTCAAACAGCGCCACTGCAGAAAGTGTGACAGTCTAGAAACAAAAATGGCGGAACAGTGAGCCGACGCAACTTTTCTCGTACGTGAAAAAAATATTATTGTGTATAAAAGTGTGGTTTTCATTGAAGTAAGTACAATTTATTTTTGTCATTGCTATGTTTTATCAAGGGTAGCAATTATTTTGTTGTTTAAACGCATTTTATTGCAGAAAATAGCAATGTTTTAAAAGTTGTTGTTGTTCTTATTCAGCCATGTTAAATCTCAATATCGGATACCTACGCGTGCCCAATATCGGATATCCGATATAACGAGACTCATTTTTACATGTTGTAAAATTTTGGTTGTCCATGTCATTACAATGTTTTATGATTCTCTTTCAGTTTCACCATGTCTTCAAGATTAAATAGAATAACATGGGATAGCAAATCCATGAAAATTGCCTACCTAGCTGTGAAAAACAAAGAAATGGGGCTTCGAAGTTATATAGTGCTCCCAAAAGCACTTTAGAAGACTATGTTATGAGTCCTAAGAACATAGATGAGCTCCTGGCAACTAAATTAGGCAGACAAACTACATTTGACAAGGAAATAGAAGAAGAATTAGTTTAATACTGCCTTGAGATGGTAAAAAAAATACTATGGGCTTCGGGAAAATGATATAAAACACATTGCATTTGAACTTGCTGTAAAAAATAACATTCCGCATCAGTTCTCCCACAAGTGTCAGGCTGGAAAAAAGTGGCTTGCTAGTTTTTTGAAGAGGCACCCACAACTTGCTTTTAGAACACCTGAAGCTACCACAGCTTTAAGAGCAAGGGGTTTTACTATGGAGAAGGTGACACACTTCTTCGATGAAATTTTGGGTTCTGAGATGGAAAAAATAAATTATGATCCAATGCGTATTTTAATGTGGATGAGACGGGAGTCACTGTTGTACAAAAGAAAATGGCAAAAGTAATTTGTTTGAAAGGGCAAAAGCAAGTCGGTGGAATCACTTCTGCAGAGAGAGGGGCTCTTGTGACTTTAGTATTTTGTATGGGAGCTTCGGCATATTGGTACCTCCGTTGTTTATTTTCCCTAGAGTAAACATGAAGAGAGATTTGGAAGATGGAACACCACCTGGTTCGAAGTTCGATGTGCATAAATCAGGGTGGATTAAGCTACACATCTTCACGAAATGGTTATTCTTTATAAAACCGGTTATTCTTTTGTTAGATGGACATTATTCGCATACAAGAAACATAGATGTGATAGACCTAGCTAGAGAAAATTGTGTTATCCTCATTTTAATAATTATTAAGACTGGTGATTGTTAATAAATGAATACAATGTTAAACATTAAGCACTTCGTTTTATTTTAAAAAGTAGTCGCCTAATACCAGATATGGTAATTGGGCCCTATTATCGGATATCCGATTAAGGGCAACCTTTTTAAAAATCACAATTTCTACCGATTTTTGTAAAATAAATATAATTTAAATAAATTAAATGTAATGCGTTAAATAGTTACTGGTTTCGTATAGAATATAAAATGCAGATAGTGAAAATGTCCACTTTTAAGGTCTGAGCCATTATTTACTATTTTTTTTATTTTTTTAAACAAAAGTGTCCGATAATCGGTGCCTCTCCCCTATTTGTTACAAATCGGTGTCTTAACTTTTCAGGTTTAGATACTATTTCAAGTTTCAACCGATCAGTAAACGTTGTCCATAGAATATCTAAGTAGAGAATATAAATCGTGAAATAAACCATTGTATGTCTATGAATTCTTGTTATGTACAAGATAAATGCAGATACAGAAATAATGCAAAGAGTCCTCGTATATTTCGGTTATGTTATTTGCAGTCACTCCTTTAATCGTTCTGGAATGGAAGCTAAATAAACACTGGCATATATTACACCTGTCGTTTGGGGAATTTATGTTTTACAGGTGTGATATGAGTTGCGCGCTGAATTTTTCGTAATATTTCGACAATAAGTATCGAAACAGAAGATGAAAATTGATCAATGATTTTTAGTGTTGGTCAACACTAGACTAGTAGAGTTAGTTTGTGTACAAAGTAGCTCAGGCGATGCTATCTCAGAAATGATCTCAACGTCTCGGCGACAATGCTCAGGAAATCGTTCATCGTGATATCTAGCAGGAAGAGCGCGCTTTGTAGGAGGCCCGCATTGTCCGCGAGCCCGAGTACTGTGGCGTGCGTGGACGCAAGTACGCTTAACTAACTCACGAGTCCATGACCACTCGTGATATAATACGCGATTGTTTTATAACACTATAATGACTCTATCCCGACACACATTAATCTTCGTTAATTTTAATGTCAAATTACATTCCTGGTAAGAAAATATCAATTAAGTAGATGACAGGACACGTGTATACGATGTCTGCAACCTTTATTTCACATTTCGTTCACGGACTTTCACCCCAGTGTTATGTCGAGGGGCGACAGACTGGCGCCAGCCAGTCTACATGGCGGCCAAGCAACCTCATCTCCCGAGCTGCGGCAGTCGCGCGCCGAGACCCGCCCTTTACGCTGTACCATGGATATTATCCACGGGATATTTGTTTACGTCTTAATTATCAATGTCTGTGTAGTTGCAAGAGGAGGACACGGAGGATCACACGGAGGGTCACACGGGGGGTCACATGGAAGGTCGCACAGTTATTCACACGGTCATCACGTGACTGCGAGCCATGCTCACTACTCGTACCATCCTCCCCAGAACGTCCACTTCACGTGCCGCACCTGTTCCTCCACGGGACTGTACCCCGTGTACAGGCCCATGCCACCGACCTACGTGTACACCTACAAAGAGTCCGGCAGCAGGTACAGCGACATACTCACTGGCCTCTCTCTGTACAATTTGGGGCGCTCCACTAACATGGGCTGGTCCCACACACATCAGTACAACTCTCGTCCAGATGAAACCTGTTCTCTACAAATCATCGAACGGTCGCACTTCGAAGAGACGCCGTTTCCGTGTTTTATGATATCTTCATTTATTGAGTCGACAACGACGGATAATTCTCGTCCGGTTGACATAGCGTCGCCAAAGATTGATGTGAAGCCGTTTGTAAATGACTCGGGGCCAGCATTACAGGTGACAGATGAGCAAGAGTGCGTGTTATGGCATAATTTAACGATGCATAAAGAGAGAAACCATGTTCCTTGTGCTTTGTTGAAGGAATACGCGAGCACGGTGCGGCAGTCGGGCGTGCCTACGTACATTTGGATGCCGACGCTGCTGGGAACTATCATAGCTTTGTACTTGTGCTGTGCGTGTTGTTGTAAGGACAAGGAAAAGGAAAAGGAGAGTGTTAAGGAAGAAGCTCCGCTTAATGAGCTGCGTGTGCCGGGATACTGTTCTAATTATTAAAGTGAAAATTTTAAATTAGTGGCGTTTTTGCAATTTCAGCTGCTTCGTTTTACAACTGCTATGTTCGTACCTACTAATTATCATACGCCAGTGTAAATTGTCTTGTGAAAGTTGACATCATAATATTGTATTCAAAATGCTCATTGTATGTCTGTAGGAAAATATTATGTATGTACTTAATATCCTAATTCCTAGATATATTAGGTAGTCTGAGTCTTCATATCCGATAGGTAATTTAATTAACACGCGTCATTTTGTACTCTGAAAAAAAGATTTTAATGCTGTTCGATTAATATCTTTTTTTGTTACATAAACTTTCATCTCATTAATTTTAAATTCGCCATTAAATAATCCTGCCAAGTGCCTGTCTTATGATTAGTTTTAGAGCGTTGTTTTGTTAATAAAATAATTAATTTATAAAACTTAGATGAGTCCACTAATTTATCTTTTTGTTAATATCCTCTTGTTAATTTCATAATTACTAGTCATCGTTTTATACTTGCTTAAAAATCAAGCGTACAAAATCTGTTTTGAAATCAGGCTCACTCAATCGAACACTGAATCCAAACAGATTTTTGCTCAGTGAAAATAATAATGTAGCGCAGACTCACAAAGTCTCATGGTCTTTATATTATCAAAACGTAATGAAAAAAGTTTAACAAAAGAATTATCATTCACACAAGCAATTCCTGTTGTTCTCAAAATCCTGAAAACGTGTTTATAACCAGTTTACAACGGAACTGGTTCACAGTTTTATTTATCAATTTAGTACGACACTTCAAATAAACAGCCGTACGTCGAATTGTCGTACACTTCAAACAGAATTAAAAGCTATATGTTATGGTAATTTAAAGTACATAACGGAGCGTTTGATAGCCGGTAACTGAATGCCCGGAAGGGTGTAAATCTGCCATGAAATGTTTCGTTGCTGAGTGTTGCTACATTGCTAATTGCGTAACACACTTTCAATCACAATCTGAATAATTTTAAAGAAAAAGACAATCCAAAATACAAAACAAAAAAAAAACCAAAACTAAAAATCCAACAAAAAAATCCACTAACAAAATAATAAAAAACAAAAAATCTATCATGTGTTCGAAAAAAATTGTCTGCTCAACAACGTAAATAATGAATAAAAAAACGAAACGAACGATGAATGTTGTTGAACTGTCAAAATGAAGGCTATTATTACTGTGTTACGCAATTACCCCGCAGATCTCTAAACGTAAAATAGGGCCTCAGCCCATCATTCAGACCTATTTCTTTATCATTCCGTAAATAATTGGATTAGTCCATGTTCGACCCCCACAATCTTTACCCCCGTCCATGTTCGACCCCTAAATGTTGTCCATGTTCAACCCCTGGGGGGTTGAACGTGGACTTTTATTTTTTAATGTATTTAATCCACGTTCAACCCTCAATGGACAGTAAAACGCAAAAGTTTTTCTCATCTACCTTATGGCTATTAGCTACATTTTCAAAGTTTGCCTATCCTCTATTTGCCCTATATTTCGTCAGTTACTTTCAAGACAAATCAAATTATTTCTTTGCAAACATGGGTATACGAGTAGTATGTAGGTGTTTTTATTATAGTTCTCCATATTTTTTTTAATGATATAAACTAGAGCTTGACTGCGATCCCGCCCGATAGAAAGCAGTGATACAATCGTTGATTCGTTGTTGTTGATCGTTGATTTTACCGTAACATGGTGTAGCGAAATAATAAAAAATATTCACTTGTAATTTGGTAGTAACGTTTAATTTTGTAAAATAAAAAAAAATGTAAATAAAACTTAATGAAGTACGCAGCACTGTTTGTCATAATTTAAAAATATTAAATTATAACTCAGACGCGACATCCTTGGTGTTACAACCCAATAATAAATTTCTCTATTACGCGTCGGTTACGATACGTTTGTAAACGTTCCTATAACTTCCGCAACAAATAAATATAGTAATCCTAAATATGTAACTGTTCACCAAGTCAATCGGTTATCAGGTAGCGAGGCAACAATTTATATGACTGTTTTAAATAAAATATGACAATAGTAACTACTAAAAAAAGCAAAAACACTAAATATTCGCAAATCCGGTCCTAGACTCCAGCCTGGCAGTTAGAAGGCTCCTCGCTGGCTGGTATCAGAATCCACCAGCTTTAGTTCGAATCCCAATAGGAAGCTTGCAGTCGTCTGCTCCCAGGCTAGCGGCGGGAGCGAATTCAAGATCCGCCTACAGTCTTCGGACAAATCTACTAAAGTAAAATGATAATTCGAAACGCAGGCAGAATCTTTTATAACAAAAGAGCTGAAGAAAAGTTAAATTACCTACATACAAAGTCTGAATGAAGAAACCTGACTCGCCTCGACACAAGTTTTTAATGCTGTACGTACGTGATACGTTTATTTACGGGAACACTACCTATTACAAAGAGAAGAATGGAATAAAATTTAGGAAACGATAAGAACTTTTGAATAATCAATAGCAAAGCAAACATACCCTTGGATAAAGTCGAACAACGAACGAACTCGGTCGTTCAAACCGTTATATCGATACCTGTAATATCGTGGCAAATTATTACATGGTCAAAGCGGAAAAATAAAATATAATGGACTTCCGTCCTGTGTCTAAAAAAAAACTTCAAATGAAAAATCTCGGTAAGAGAAAAAACATGACACTTTTAGATTCAAAATTCAAAACCAATAACAAGAAAAAAACCTTTCTGATTAAAAATAAGGTTGGATTTGTTATCCAAGAAGGTCGTTCGTGATAAAATTATAATGTAGCATTTGCCAATGCTGCAATGGGCATTTTGAAATACAAGAGAGTTTATTCTATCTCATTAGTAGTTAGCACATCATAAGCCAAGTAGCTCATCATCATCAATGTTTACCAAAAAGCCATGTTTTTTTTTTGTTACCCAACAAGTACTAATACTGTAAAATATTAATTGTAAAGAAAATAAATACACTTCTGTTCTCAGTATTACCTAACAAACTGAGGGTTGAATATGGACAAAGAAAAGATTACCAATGTATTGAAATGTCCATGTTCAACCCCCAGGGGTTGAACATGGACAACATTTAGGGGTTGAACATGGTCGAGGGTAGAAACTGTGGGGGTCGAACATGGACTAAACCAAATAATTTACCTACAGTCGCAAAATCTAGGCTGAATAAAACAGAATATGTTTAGGTATGTTATCATCTCGTGTAAACTGTAAGTAATATAAAAGTGTGCGGATGGATTAGGATTGGTTAACTATTCAATAGGATTCAAATGTCAGTGTAGGTAGGTATATCTGTTATACCTACAAGTTTTTTAGCCACCATTCTGATTTGACGTCAAATTTTGCAGATGTTTTATGTCTATTATTTAGTTAAAATGCGGCAAATTCGTTATGCACAGTTTTTAAGGATAATTTTATTCTGAAGTTCTTAAAAGAATTTAAAAAACGACCCAATTTTTATAGCAAATCATTAAGAGTCTCGAATACCATTTTGATCACGGAACAGTCGCGACAGGTCCTGACTTTTTTCTGTGAGTCTAAAGGGACATGTCGTTATTTATTTTTATTTTTTTTTGGGTTGGAAATCATCAAATTACCTCTCCCGCTCTAGGCTGAGCAGAAGGGCGTGTCAGACTTTTACTGACTAAAACCCACCCGTGTTCCTTCAGTTGCCAGGGCACACGGTATCTCTTTCGAACAACCCGCGGCCCTGGCAGGCATCGGCCCTAGCGGACCCCGTCAGTTCGTGCTGACATCTCTTTGAGGCGCGCGTGGAAAACCACGCGCCGTCGACCCGGGCCTGGTCCTTGACCGGGACCGGGCGGCGAGCTGCCCGTTGCGCTCGCCGCCACGTGTCGTGATCAATCTTGAATATGGAAAGCAGAATATTTGTGACTTTGTTAGTGGAACACCTATTAAAGTATGCAAATGTTTAACGAAAAACTTGGCTAAAAGCGATTGTACTTTTAAGTATGAAAAAGGAGGAGACTAGGCAGATCTATATTTACTTACCATATAAATTTGCCAAACCTGATTAATATAATTATTGAAAAATTTCTCTTTAAAATTACTCTTTTAATAAAACTGTCATGAAAATGAAGGTATGCCAGTGATTTTACAAGGAAAATAAACAATATTATGATTTTCTTACTCAAAAACTTCTAGATAGTGAACAGTTAAATGGTCAGGCCATTTAACTGTTCACTATCTAGAAGTTTTTGAAATAATTCTCAATTGAAGACACGTAAATTGTCTTTTTCTTTCTTTAAATCCTTATCCCACTACACGGACAGAATCAATTACAGTAAAATAGATAGAAAACACAATAAAATAGTAATATAATAGGAGTAGATCTCCCCATGTTTATATGAAAGTAATCATGCTCACTGTCGGACGTCGCGTGTCGGTAGTCTCTGTCAACATTCAGTAGTCCATGCGATATTGATTCACTTTGATCACGATTTATCGTTGGCATTCCGTGTTATGGTGTGCCTAAAATCAGTTTCTTATATAAAGAAATCATCCTTTTTGTTTACATAAAATTACGCCTGTAGTCACCGAAGGGTTACTCAAAGGCACAGTTTTGAAACTGTCTATCTGTCCGTCCGTGTCGTCTGTCTGTCGTCCGTCCTTCTTTCTATGTCTGTCTGTTTACTGTCTGTCTGTTTGTCTACTTCTTCTTAACGTATCGATAGCAAAATATTCAGATTATGTTTAGCCTAACATTCAGCTAAGGGATCTCCGCACACTGATGCAGTCATAAGGTCTTCAAGTGCACAAGTGACGTCATGCGGAGCAAGATGGTGGGTAGGCCATTTACACGTATATTTCGCCACTTTAGATCGAGAGATGTAATAGAGGGAGAGCCTATTACATCTTAAAGATGGGTAGAGCAAACACATCCTACTTATCTTCCTATCTAACTTATAAAATGACACAGTTGTCGCAGTGGCTGAGCGATCGACTGCTGCGCTGCGTGTCGCGGGTTCGATTCCCGCACCGAACAAATATTTGTATTGCCTACAGGTAGTTGTTCCGGGTCTGGCTGTTTGTGTATGTAAACGCACCCACGATACAGGAGTAATTCCTAGTGCGGGCGTGTTTTTTTTTTAAAGAAAAGAAAGAAAAAAAACGTGGCCGTTCGATAGATTATTCGTTGATAGCACGTGGCTCAATTAGCCGCGTGCTATCAATTGCAAAATAAACAAACTCCTATTAAAACTATGCCAGAGTAAAATAATCCATGAAAAACAATTACCTATACATTAACACCTGGCCGACGTAATTATAAAAGGCCGTAATTCCATTTTCCCTACAGTTTGAAAATAGGCTTTCCGCTTTTGATGAACATTAAAATGGATTCGATATTGACCATTACACTTGAGCTGTAAAGGTTTAAACTACATGAAACATAACACGGTAAATATTTAACTTATCCTCTAAATCTTTTTGCGCTTATTAAATAATTGAGCCTCTTTTTTACTTTCTGGCCTTTTCTCACAGTTGGTCGCAGTAACTCTAAGCTAGGGCAGCCCGGCCAAAATGGGTTAGGTTAGATTGGAACTGTGACCAACCGCGGGCGAGCCGAGCGAGCGTTACATTCTAGTTTGTCGCAGTTACTTGGCTATTTTGTAGTTTTAGGACCTCAAAATAGAAATTATTAGTTGTGTTATGTATTATGTTCACAAAGAAGCACAAACATTTATTAGAGTGTTCAATAATATTTTTAGGAGCTCTAAATGGGAATTATTAGTAGTTTGATTAAATACGTGTCAAATAACAGCAACTATATTGAAACTGAAAAATGAAAAGTCATCTTCTGTGAGGCACTTTTCAGTATCCAATATACGAGGTTCATGTTGCATAAAAATAACAAGTAACTCGAGATACGTCGATTTAGTCAGCGTTATTGATCCCACGATGAAATGAATGTTTCGATACATGAAATTGTAGCACATATAAAAGTGAGTCGACCGTCCACTGCCACATAGGATGTGCACGGAGAAGTTTGCCACTATAGCTAGTTATGGATACACCTCACCCCTCTGCTCTGGCTTAAGCTAAGTACGTATATAGGGGTATGGGGAACAGGGTGTAAAGTTCACTCATCCTCCATATAAAAGGGAGGATCCTCCGACCAGACGGGTGTTGTGTCTGGCGGGCAATTGCCCGATGATTCATATCGGGCCGTTGTATATAGGTAAGTATGCTAGTTGCGCGGTAAACTCTGCTTGCGAGATGCAGGATTTTGCGTGATTTCAGTATGACGCGTAGTTCGCATGTAGCGTTGTAGGTACCACTATACATATATGGATCCATTCTAGGAACTAGATATCGTTTGCAAGCTCAGCGGTCTGTGTCCACCGGATAAGCCATCTACGCATTGTAAGCCCACGTTCGCACAATGGTAAAAATATCGCGGCGGGATTTTATCGCACGCTGGATTTTCAACTTTCGGTGTTGAGCCGAGTGTTGAGAATACAACAGAGCGTATTCCAGCGCGTCAAAAAAATACACTGTTGAATTTTCAACTCTCGGCGCTTAGCACTGCGGTGAGCATCCAGTGCGCGAAAAAAAAATTGTGCGTACCTGGGCTATGACAGAATAATAGTCGCCTCTAAATCCTCAGTACGTATTTCCATTTCATAATTTTTTTTCCTGTGTAAAAATCCTGAGTAGTTAAGTTTAGTATTAGAAAAGTTTCCAAACGTAATATTAACATAATTAGGAAAAACGAAAATTTTATCAGCCTAGGGTATTTTAGGAACAGTCACATCTGAAACCAAAAGTCTACGCGGTTCATTTCTTTGCAAGCCACGCATTCAGTCGCAGCGGACGATCCCGCCTAATCTGCATTCGTGATTTATTTGCCAAAAATGTAAACAAATATGAGTTTATGGAAAAATAACTTTAATTCCTACACAATAAAGTTCAGGTTACGCTACAACTTCAAACATTAGTTTTAATAGACGTTACATACTACATATTCATACAAAACGGAGCCAAGAACACGTGTGTAGTTGAGCCGTGGGCTGCCGTGGAGCGGCGCCTTTATTGTGTTTTCAGATAATATTTCTTGCTACGATCGGTGACGGAACGTTTGTCATTTTCTATACCTAGTTAAAGTTTGTTCATTGAACAGAAAGAAGAAAAAAAGAAAGAAAATACTTTTGTTTACGGTAAACATGAGGCGATTAAAGAACATAAACACAAAAAGAAAAGTTGGGGGAAAATATGTAATCACAT
Organism: Apamea crenata; assembly: GCA_949629185.1. NCBI lineage: Eukaryota > Metazoa > Arthropoda > Insecta > Lepidoptera > Noctuidae > Apamea > Apamea crenata. The sequence goes on from OX451357.1 coordinate 14,539,800, forward strand.
CCACGCAAAAAACATGTTCAGTTTCACGATAAAAAGGAGGTACGGTCACCAAAGGAGATAAGTAACCAGTGTCGTCGCACAAAGTTGAAGTTTAGTAAGAAACCGATGGATGTTTTTGAATAAAATTAAATTTAAATAATAGAAAACAAAGAGTGCATTCATCAAATTATATTTAATTCAAAAACATCCATCGGTGTCTTACTAAACTTCAACTATATCCGACGACCTGGTTACTTATCTCTTTTGGTGACTGTACTTAATTGTTTGCTGATAAAATCAAGTGTTTTGTAGCATCATGAGTCCTACGTATCTCTCAAAATAAATAATAAATGATAGATCAGATAACTCGTGTGGGTGAATTCATTGATGCTTACTCCTAAACAATATGGGGTTTATTCATAAACGATGACTAAAGTTAAGTAACGTTTAAACGTCAAAAATGTATGGTTAAACAGTCGCTAATCACTGCTTAATTTCAAGCAACGTTTATGAATAAAGGGGTTAAGTATCTAAATATTGCATCGATGAAAAACTGCTGCTTCCTTGATATATTACGAGCTTTGTTTTTCTGGAAAAGATGTTTATTTCAACTGAATTCCGACATTTCACAGAAAAATATGGAAAATGTAACTTTTTAGAAATGCGCTTTTTTGTATCAGAAAATTTAAAATTGATTTCTCTACACTTTTAAATTCCATCACTTTTTTCTTATTTTTTTTCAATCACTTTTTTATACCTGTATCTTGAAATATGTTTAAAAAAATAAGGAAAATTATGATCGTCCTCTTTCCTTAAATAATCTTCAGAATATTTTTAAGCACTGCATTTCAAGTGGACATAAATTCACATTAACATGTTGACAAGGACGACCTACTGAGTCACATGCTAAATTAATAAAAGAGGTGACTTTGACGACAATCCTTTAAGAAAAGTATGCTTGTTTTCAAATTCAAATAGTAATAGTAGTAATAGTTTATTGTGGTACACAGGTAAAAATATGGTGTTACAGTTTATACAGTGAAGTACATCTATGACCCGCCTTTAGCGTTGTTTTGCGTTCAGAGAACAAGAAATCTTCAAAACTGGCTGCACCCCGCAGTTTCACCCGCATAAGTCTTTAACCCGTTGGAATATCGGGATAAAAAGTATCCTAAGTCCGAATCCAGGTCTTGTTCTACCCATGTGCTAAATTTCATCAAAATCAGTTTAGCCGTTATAGCGTGAAAGCATGACAAACAAACATACAAAAAACATATATTTCTCTTAATATTAGTTTACATACAAGTATAAGTAAGTTTACTTCTTCATATTTATGTACATAAAATACTGGTATTCAGCTGCATCCGGTAAGACTGCATACCGACCCCAATATAATTCGGAAGAGGCAAGGCAGATCGATTGATTGATTCCGTTATATGTACTAGCTGTTGCCCGCGACTTCGTCTGCGATCCAGGATGAAAAGTAGCCTATGTCCTTGTCCAGATCATGGTCTACCCATCTTTCAAATTTAATCTAAATCCGTTTAGCTGTTTTAGCGTAATTCTGTAATTTTCTAATTTTCTGCGCAACTTTCTTAATTTTTTTTCCATAAAAACCATTCTACAAAGTATTAGAAAACTTAAAAAAAAAGATGGATTAAATCGGTAAAGTCGTTCTCAAGTTATGACGTGACCAAGGGAAATAGGGATTAATTTTTATATATATGGATTTAAATAACATATGATCACGCCTGTATTTCACAAGAGATTAGGCTAGGTTTCCGTAAAGGGCTTGATATCAACCATCGTTTCATAATATTGTTTATAATTTTCACCCTCGGTTCTAGTTTCTTTCTTACAACGTTATTTCAAGCCCAACCAGCTGAATTCCATGCGAAGCCTCAATCCTCCATCCAATTATAGTGTTTAATCTCACTAAGCGACGCGCGCTTTACTTATGCTAACCAAATGTACAAACACGCTGTGAATGAGTGCGTGGATACGAGTAGCGTCAGCATATAACACACACTTCCCAAATCGCCCGTGACTCAGACGGTACCGAGAACTCCTGCGCCTACACAGATATTCACAGCGTGTTTGTACACTGGGTTACCACATGTATACCGCGCGTCGCTTCGTGAGATAAACATACTAAGTATATTACTGCGGAACCCGACTCTGACTGTAAGAGCAGAAAGAAGTAAATAAAGATGAGTCTCGTGAGTGACTAGATAAGTAGATATTTAAACGCTTATGTAATTAATACCTATTCGATATACTCTGTTGTAAGGCACGGCACTAATCCACCTTATAATGTATTAAAATAGTATTTACGTTCATAAATACAATCAATCGGTACGCCCTTAATTTAGAGTTACTTGTTGCAAGACCTAGAGAATGTACGAAAATCTGGGTTTAGAAGAGATGCTTTCTGGCTGAAAAATATACGATCTATTTTATCATTCATATCAAAAAGTGTGTAATGGTCGAACGGGATGGAGAGAAGATAAATAAATAACTGAACATACCTAGTATTATAAACATTTTAAACCATTTTGTTTTGACATGACATGCCTTTGCGTGTGAGCAAAATCGATGCCGCGGATAGATTAGTTTTACGATAGATGTGCATATTGAATAATGATCCTTTATTTTGTATAGAAAAGGTTTCTTTTCGCACGGATGAGCTCTTGACGATACGTCACCGTTTACGGCGGTTTGCTCCGATTTAGGAGTTTTGCAGTCGATGTATTTATTTCATTTTCTTTAGATATATGTTTTTTACTAAGCTTTTGTCACTGCTATTTCGTTTCTAGATTCTCTTAGAATTCTACTTTTTGGTACTGAAATTTGAACATTTCCTTCTTTTAGGAAACAAGGCGTGAATGCTATAACATTTCTTTGATTTGTATCCTATAGTCGTTTAATATTATCAGTAGTTACTATCGCCAAAATCTATATCTGACCACTGTAAGGACTACCCCTGCTTGCAGCGCATATAATTAGTCTACCTAAAAAGGATCCTCTTTGGTTTTACTTACGGACGTAGCTGTGGTCATCATGTGCACGGGTTATTATTTTCAAAATGGTCACATATAGGTTTTGGCGATAGTACTTACCACTTTTTTTACATTAATTTGTTTTTACGTTCTCTTCGTTTGCCTACAGATTTTGTTGAACACTCAATGGTTTATTTTTTTCGACGGAACATGGACTCTTATTACACGCTCACGTTTTAACTAACCCTTTCATAATTTTTGACAAAGTGCGTCTTACGGCTTGTTATCAGATTGTGGGATTGATACCTACTAATTGTATTTGTGTAAAATCCGTGGAAAAACCAAATTATTGCTATTGTTACTATTTAATATTGTTATTCATAATAAATAGTAAGTACTAATTTAACTATGTAATGAGGAAAATGAAGAGGAATATTTTTCATGTAAATACAATAAATAGATCAAAGTGAAACATTTTATAATAATTAAATTACAATAATAACCATGCGGTTTTTGAAATACATTATGTATTTCGAAAACCGCAATAAATATATATTTAATTCAGACATTACAGTCCATAGAAGAAAAAAAAAATGCGTATGCGTATTAGTTAAAGTAGGTACTAACTGACTTGTTACTCAGGTTGTATGCTGAAGAAAATATGATTCACGAGCGTAACAAGTATGTCATCATGATCTGCCTAGCCTTTTCCCAACTACGAGCGTAACAAGTATGTATTTACAGATTATAATCATTAAAATTAACAAAACAAAGCCTCTAAGCTCATACAATCTTAAGTCTATAGAAAACCTTATAATTACATCAAAAAGGTTTTACTTTAACATCAATGAATTTTAAATAAAACAAGGAATGCCGAATTTCTTTAAAAAAAAAAATGCCATAGCCATATATGTAAAAGAAACGGTCATTTTGAATATAATGGTATGTTTAAACCTTTTTCTTCAGTGAAAATGACACTTCATCTATGATTTACCTACGAGTGAGTACGAGTATTTCGTGTCCCGATGAGTCAGCTTCACATTACAGACACGTGAAAACGATATATCAATGTATGGTTCCTCGACGTAGGTAACCAAACAGTGATTAATATGACGTGCTCGATCTGACGTCACTGTCTCTGTAATATGTAGTAACCCATGTTGTTTGGCCGACTCTACTAACCCACTATCGTCGTATCAGCTGTAGCCACCGTAATCCTTGGGCGGATTGATAAAGCCTTTTGATTTTAATATAGAATCAGAATAGTCATAATATGTTTGATGGTATTACGCTTTTGGGTTTAACTAACTTGTGAAACGTACGATAGCCGTAATCTGAGGATTAACTGTTTTCCCTGTCCTACTGGTGATTGTCCAACCTGCTAAAGTACCCTTGACAGAACGGCAGTAGAGTGTGATTGGGGAGCTATATCACAAACCATGCTCCACCTCCTATCCTGCACCCTGTGTCCCAAAACTTGCAGTCAAAGTGACCTCTGCGCTGCCATCGACAACGCCATGGAAGTGGGCCGATCCGAACTTTTTTCGCATTTTTCAATAATATTTAGTTCGGCCATGTGTCGGTCCGATCTGAAAATTCGCACTTTGCACTTCGGAGTAGACCCCCAGTATTTAAAATACAGTTGTGCCAGCGCAGCGGCCAGAAGAGGACTGGTGATTGTTTCACTGATATATCTGCTTTGTAAATAGTGAAGTATTTCAAACGACTTGACACTATTTGTTAACTTTTGTGAAAACGTAAGGTTCGATAGAAAGCATTTCGTCAAACGTGATTTTATTGTTCTCACTTAGGCATTAGCTTTTACTAGTGTAGGTAGTCTAATGTTTACCAGGAAGTAAAAACTGATCTCAAAACATTATGTTGTATTTCTTACAGTCCTGCCATTGTTCTGATATTGTCTGCTAAATTTTACATACTACATACTACACTACATCAGCCTATAATGTTTCCACTGCTGGGACACAGGCCTCCTCTAGGTGAGACTGAGTAGGTCGTAATCCACTACGCGGGTCCAGTGCGGGTTGGTAGATGTCACATGTCTTCGAATTTTTGGTTCTAGGACATGCCGGTTTCCTCACGATGTTTTCCTTCACCTTTGAGTTTGAGAGCAGAGGTGATGAAATAATTTACACAAAGTGAAGTGCCTGTCTGGGTTCGAAGCTACGACCTACATACGTAAGTCGCAGCCACTGGGCCACCTCTCTCTCTCTCTATCTTTTAATAAAGTGAAACACAACGCCACCTACAAACCACAGCAGTAAACGTATTTTCCCAGCCTGTAAACTCCTGTTAATAAAAAAGAACCCGTTAAAAAAATCCTGTTCTTATTTATATTCCTATTTCCTCGTCTTGTTACAGGAGTTTATTAATGGTAGCTAAAGAGCGGTCTACAAACTGACAGTTATAGCTAAACTGCCCTCGTGTTTCTTAATTAGCTTCTTCTAATTAGCGTAAATCTGTGAGAAGACGTTTCTCTGTTGCGCTCGACTAACTACAGTGAAGTTGGCAGGCAAAATAATGGGATAAGACCTTCGGTATTATTTAATATCGGATAAAATATTTATTTATTTGTACTTTTGGTATTAACGAAAGAAAGAAGATGTAGTGACCAACATTGAAAAGAGTAGGTATGTGTTACATGGGTCAGTCATGTTGAGAGGATGAATGAAACGCGACTAGCAAAATGTACGAGGCAAATGTGAGTGGAAACGTCGGGACCACGCCATAGGAGGACATAATTATAGTGACCTTACTGGTGATCATCATTTGCCTAGCCTTTCCCAACTATGTTGGGGTCGGCTTCCAGTCTAACCGGATGCCGCTGAATACCAGTATTTTATATGGAGCGACTGCCTATCTGACCTCCACACCCCAGTTACTGGGTAATACGATACCCCTTGGTAAGACTGGTGGTCAGACTTTCGGGCTTCTGACTACCCGTAAAGACTGTCAAAGATCCACGAATGACAGCCGGGACCAACGGCTTAACGTGCTTTCCGAGCCACGGTGTTACCTTATTGGTGATATATTCTTCAAAAAGGTCAGGAGCGTAGTAGTCGCAACTGGCATGCGTATGTATGAACATAAGCGAGGCAAATGGAGTATGTAAGGATCGTTACAGGTGGCGTTCTGTAGTTTGTGCCACCCCCATCCCCCATGGGAAGAAGGAATGAGTATGTATGTATGTTTGGTAGTAATCAATTTTACTTCAGAATCAGAATTTATTTACTTGTAAGGACTTCACTAGTACTTGCAGATAGATGTACTAGTTGATTGTACTTAGCTAAGCTTAGTTGGGAATCAATAATTATGACATCCTTGTTTTGTCTGTTTGTTTCCGGTTTTTGAGAATTGAGTTTTTCTAAGAATAATAATTTAGGCGAACGTCAATCAATCGGTTGTGCTTATTTTCTTTATTAGTAAGCAATAAGAACACAAAATACTTATGAATGTTAACAATATCAATACAAACGCAGATTGGTATTCTAAACGAAAAACATATCTTTCACATTTAAGAAAACTCTGAAAGAGGAAAGATTATCAAGCTATTTCCATTTGAATGGGTACAATAACATTTTATACATGACGTGTATTATATATTTATATAAATGGAAGTATTGCAGTTCACTGAATAACTAAACGATGTTGGAATTAAGCCAAGTGCATAAATGTTTTTTCCAAGAATCGAGATGCGTTCCAGTATAATTTACGCTAATTTAATTTATTACTATATAATTTAAATAGGGCGAGTGATTACTAAACGCCGATTTATGTATATTAATAAACATAAACTAACATCACGCCTGTTATCCTAGGGGGGAAAGGCAGAGGTGTAGCTATAGTGCACCCACATTTCCCCAGTTGTGTTTTAGTCCCATGTAATAGGTGGCGAGCCTATTACCGTCACCCGGGTATAAATCCAGGCTCCGGGAAGCTGCTGAGAAATTCCAGATGGAAAACCCTAATCACACTTTAGCCCGACTCTGGAAACTTCCCTGTGTTATCCGTGTACCGTGGTCGTACACGACAATCGTCACATTAGAAACTACAAAAGCACACATAGCGTCATTGTCTTTGATCATAAGAACAATATCAAGGGACAGAAACTGTACCTATGTAGGTATTAATATCATCTCGTCTCATCACATAATGACATTATGTAAGGACCTTATACGAGATAGATATATCATGATCGCCCGGTTCATGACCGGGCTCAAATCCAGCCCCCAAGTTTAAAATTGAAAAAGTCTGTAAGACGAGATGATTATAAATACCTACATAGGTACAGTTTCTATCCCTTGATATTGTTGTTATGATAAAAGACAATTACGCAATGTGCGCTTTTATAGTTTCTATTGTGACGATTGTCGTGTACGTCCACGGTGCCCGGATAACACAGGGAAGTAAAATGTACGGAATAGTAGGTACATTACGTGTAAATAGTCCATTATTGCATGGTGTGAAATTAGCGCCCGAGCGTATCGAGATTCACACATTATATACTATTTTATAGCTCGTGTGGCCTAAACCCGCACTTATGTTACGTTTTCTGTGTAGAAATGGACTACTTAAGTCAAAGAAACGTGTGACTTAAGGGCGGGTTTAGGTCACATACGAGTAGTGCCTGCTATAAATATATGAAGACTCTTTTAAGTTTCCGTCCACGATAACGGTATAACGTGCACATTTTTCCATACATTTTATGGACGTGGACGTTAGAAATTATAAAAGCGCACAATCACTGACGTCAACGTCAAGATTTCACCAAAAAAGTGTACATACCTTCTTAGTGAAAGATGCCTAATATGCTGTCAGTACTAAAGGATGGTGAAAAAATAACAAATGGTTGCTACGAGTATAAGCCCAAATGATACATAATGAGGAGCAAGCCCTACTCTCTGCAATGTCGAGTTTTTACACCAAAAGCTGTCTTTCACACACAATCCGCTTGTCATCTTATTGTATCTGATTTTTGATAAATAAATGTGACGAAATCCTTAATTTTTCTGTGCCGATTCCTTGTGTAGAAAGAGTTTCGGAATAAAGAGAAGTGATATTCAGTAAATAACAAAACGTGTCCATTTCTGTCATACCTTTTTTTTTTTTTTTTGTGGATGGGAAATCATCAAATGACCCCTCCCGCTCTGGGTGGAGCGGAAGAGAGTGTCAGACTATTACTGACTAAAACCCACCCGTGTTCCTTCCTTATGATATTCGGATGATCCCGCCGCCCCGGCAGGCTTCGGCCCTATCGGGCCCCGTCCTCTGCTGACATCTCTTTGAGGCGCGCGTGGAACACAACGCGCCGTCCGGCACGGGCCTGGTCCTGATCGGACGGCGAGCTACCCATTACTCACCGCCCGCAGGCCCGCGCCTACGGTGGCCGGGAGTCGTCACGCGGCTCCCGACGCCCGGAGCGTCTCCCGCGGCGGCTGAGGCGTGATGTGTTTTCCCTCAGCCTCTCAGCCACCTCCTTCGCTAGCATGACTGCTTCGCAGAAGGAGGTGACTGCCTCCCACTCCCTCTCGCCCCGGACCATGGCTTGAACCAGGGCCGGACGCGAGAGGTCGCCGCCGTTGCCGATCGCCTCTACGAGGACACGGCGGGGCTCCGCCCAAGCAGACCGCCACCGTATGCTCCACCGGGTCCTCTGGGCGATCCTGGCAGTGGTGAATTTCTGTCATACCTAAGATCGCTAAGATAATGGCACAGAGTTTGGTGTCAAGCACCTGTGTTTTTTTTTTTTTTTTTTTTTTTCCGGCTGCTTTAATTCTGGAAAAAAGGGTTAGTGAATCTTTTTTTATAGAAAAAGAGATGATAGCAGGTAGGAAGAAGGCGTGTAAAAAGATGATCTCATATTTTCTTTTATATTATTCAGATATAAATGAGAAATTGATACGAGTATAAGGGCCACACATGCAAACATATTATTTACTAAGCGTACACAATTCGAGGAGTGTTTATTCGGACGACCACAGAATTTATTGCTCCCATAAAAATAAAATGTCTGATGGCACGAGGAAGCCTATTAACTAAATACGTGTTGATTAATTAATTCAGTTCTCCAACAAAGTGAAATATAAAATGATTATTCCTTTGAAATCATAAACGAGTAGCTTTTATTGAAAGAAATGAAACCCTTGATGAATTTAATTCAAACGCCGCTGAAATGAATTGTATTGTCTACTTTACATTTTGGTCGTTAACTCCTCCCGAGTTTTTGTTGTTATTCAGTATTTGTTTTTCAGTGTTGTTTATATAGAAGGAACAAAAAATATCCTACTGAATCAATCAACGCTTACTGGAAACGTCTGGCGAAAAAAGGCTGTCCCTTATTGTGCCTTGTCATCTTGTTTTCCGTAAGTATGAGTGAGGCGTGAAATATCCAATGAAGTCAGTAGCTTTTGCCCGCGACTTCGTCTGCGTGGAATTCCGATTTTTGGCTCCAGAGTGAAAAATTCAGAAGCTAGTTTTAACATAAAATTGATATCAGTCGTTAAGCCGATTTACCGGGATAAAAAGTATTCTATGTGTTTATCCAGGTTATAAAATATCGGTGTGCCTCATCCAAATCCGTTCAGCCGTTTCTTCGTGATTGACTTAAACAAACATCCAAATATACAAACTTTCAAATGTATAATACTAGCAGCGCACCACGGTTTCACCCGCATAAGTCTCGATTCTGTAAGAATATCGGGATGAAAAGTATCATATGTGTTAATCATGGCTATAAACTATCAGCGTGCCAAATTTTATTCAAATCCGTTCAGTAGTTTTTGCGTAAAAGAGTAACAAACATCCATCCATCCTGACAAACTTTCACGTTTATAATATTAATAATAATATCCCTGGACTTATTACTTACGGACCCTGGATTAATTTTACAACTTTGAACTGGCGCCGTCAAAACCGCGGCGACACTGACCTTAGGAAGACAGTTTATAGTTCTTGTTTTAATAGGTTTATCTTATATGCCTGAAGTTCATAAATAATTGTTATGTATGCTTCACGAACCTTAGGGAATAGACAAATGGGTTCGTAAAGTAGGCTAACGAAGTGTTGTACGATCTTGCCAGAGGAAAAAGCCATTAAATAGGTTTAGTTATAAAACCATTGAGAGTAAAAAATACCCCTTCATTTGCATTGGAATACAATCGTCTATTTTTCTTATTTTCCCATTTCTGTGAACTTGTGCCTATTTCCCGTGGGATATGGGCCTCAGCGAGGTAAACGACGAGACATACCTAAGTGCCATGTTTCACAATCTATGGATGTTTTAGAAGAAACACTACTTATTGTAGCGAAAAAAAAAAACACTTCAACTGCATTCAATAAAAACGTATAACTTTTAAGAAAAACCAAATTTTAAATATAACGTGTAAAAAAAATCAAAATATAAAACACGGTTATTAGTTACTAGAAAATGTTGCTGCTGTAAAAATATTAGGAAAACGGATCATCAGACCGTTTTCTTCGCCCACGTTATTATGTACTTGTCCAATGCGTTTCTTAACAAAAATCCTTCTCGGTTACCCATCTTACCCATAGTAACTGATGAGAATGACAGAAGGATCAACTTTCTAATTTATTGGTCTTGATCAACCGCATCTCAATAAGGTATAACCCTTAAGTACGTTCAGATGGAGTCTCATTTCGAAGAGTATGTAAAGTTTACAAGAGACATGTAAAGTGTCGACTTTCTGCACCGAGCTATCTCCTTGGGGACTTGACCGGAATATTCTGTAAATGACCTCTCAACTTTTTTGATCTTCAAATGCGGAGTAGTTCGTTGAGATACGCGATAACTATGGCGAGGAAAGAACAAAGTCAATTAAAATTGTGCGAAAGAGCAAGTCATAATTAGCCGACTTGATTCTAGGAAGCCAGAAATTACACCAAAGTGGTTATAAAATAACATCACGGCTTGTTATCCCGAAGGATTAGGCAGAGGTGAACCTATAGTAGGTACACCTAAATTTCGCCCCCCCAGCTAGATGGACGGACGACCTAGAGAAGGTGGCTGGGACAGACTGCTTGCGGAAGGCGGAGGACAGGGTGTTGTGGCGCAGCCTAGGAGAGGCCTTATGGCCAGTAGTGGACTGCAATAGGCTGAGTTGAATTGAATATGGCGTAAGCCTACATACATGGCAAAAAAAAAATACTATACTCTTATCTCTCAAAATACAGTGCTATGTGGTGAATCCTGGGTCCAATAACCGGGCACAAATCCAGGCTCCGAAAATCCCAAATGTAAAAACCGAATCACACTTAGCTCGATCTGGCTATCGCATCCAGGACCTAAGAGAATATTTATGTATTATTCCCAATACAGCTATCATTACAGGTTGCCCCAAATCGGTAGCGTGGTTTTAACAATATTTTTTCCATTATGTACAGCTTATCACATGTAAAGTAATTTTTGTGAACTCATTCAGAGAAGAGGTAAATAAATCCACCCTTTCCGCGATTTCGTTGAGTGTATGTACGCGCGTCAAAGGTGCTTTACCCAGCAGGTTGGTCCGGCCGCGAGGCACCGTCAGTAACCGCAGTCTCCGTCACCACGACACGTCATTATCATTACGTTTAGACACACATTCTTTAAAGGTTAGAGATCTTTCCATGCAATAACTTAAAAATATATGTAATAAATTATGTAACGACCTTATACGAGGTAGATATATATGACAGTTATATCGCAAGTAATATGTCATACAACGAGAACGTTACAAATTAGCTTAGACTTGTCATATCGCGGCTTCACATGGCACGCAAAATTTTAATCACTTAGTGGTGAGTCTACAATCATTGTACCTAATGGTGTACCTACCGCTAGTGTAACAACAATTACTAGTGTAAAAAAAAACAATAATGGTGTAGCTACAATTTCAAGTTTATTATTTCTACGCAATTTCATAGAAAGGTCAAGTTCAACAGCAATTACATGATTGTACTACTGTATAGTCTGTTAAAAAGCATCTGACAAATATGTAAACAATAGAATAGTACTCTTTATTATAATGTACACTATATAAATTACAGAACATAAATATATAAATTTAAATAAATAGTTAGTCATATAATTAAATATTTTGAAAGTTATGTAAGTAAATGTAGATAGGATCTGAAACATACATGTGGATGCCAATTTGTACTGTCACGTACAGATTGAGTGCTTTGATTGGAAAAAGTGGTGAGTTATAAAGTTCAAACCTTCTAAGTATATATCTTAGAGCAGTGGTGGCCCAGTGGTAACGGCCGCGACTAATGAGTTGTAGGTCGTGGGTTCGAACCCAGATAGGCGCCGTACTTTGTGTAAATGATTTCATTACCACTGCTCTCAAAACGGTGAAGGAAAACATCGTGAGGAAACCGGCATGTCCTAGAACCAAAAATTCGAAGACATGTGACATCTACCGACCCGCACTGGGTCCGTGTTGTGGATTATGGAACGGATAGTGTTTGATGGTAACTAATAAAATATGTCCGACCCTTGTCGGTATATTGCAAATTCCACTAGTGTACTGGTTACTGGTACGTCGTTTGTTTACTTTCTGCGCAATTTGTGGAACTGAATACTCAATATATAGGTACTTGTTTTTGTAGAGAGTGATGTGCCTGGTGGCAATATTGCCACTGCCGGCAATATTCCCAATGTTGCCACTGCCGGTAAAATACCAATATATTTTATTATTATTGCAGGTGTAATCATCGTTTAGTTATATTTGTGTAGGATATCGATAATAAAATATTTGAAATACGCACACGCGTGTCGTGCAAAAAGATAGGACACAATTATATGAATAAACATCAATATAAATGTTCCAGCTCTTTCGCGCTGCACATGCACGGCACGGCACGGGATTGGGAGAACAGTATCTGGGCATCTCTCGGAGAATGTTCCTAACCGACAAAATGAGACCGCGGAGCAAGATTATGTCACACTTTATTACCACAGTACCGAAAATAATAAAGATAAATATACTAGTAAATATTGTGATACAGTATACAAATAAAAATGCAACAAAATTTGCACGTCATATAACTAAGTGCAATAAAGCACCGGTCGAAATTAAAAATGACTTCGATAAAAAGATCGAATATAAGTCGAGTCGAGTCGAGTCGTTCGATATATAAGTATTAACAAGAGCTGTGATTTTAAAATGATTATAAAAACTACTAGGTACCTAAGTTGTTACTCTAAACGGTGATTTACTGATTATGTAAGGATTACCGAAACAAGTGCATTGAAATATTAAAATAATGTTATTTTTGTGGATTATTTGTAGTTTTGATAGAGATTTGTAAAGATTTACACTTTGTTATTTCCATATTATATAACTATACTTACTCGTTGTTTTTTTTATGTGATTTTACATGAAAAACAAGTACAACATTAAAAGAAATGATTCGATTTCATGCCTTTTATTCAATACACAACGATCGTCAATTCTTATCTTAATATTTATGTGTTATTTCTTATATTCACTATCGTGTGCGGCAACATGGGCAATATTACCGGTAAAATACCGGGAATATTGCCAAAAATGCTGGCATTATTGGCAATTTTCCCCTAAACAATATTGTATTGTATATAATGTAGATTATAGCCTTTAAATGATAATTTTAAGTGTTGTCCATAGTTTCCGTCCTTAATTTGACTTATAATTAAGCAATATTCCCAAATATTTCCACTCCCGGCAATATTGCCACCAATATTCCCACTTCGGGCAATATTGCCGGCAACGGCACATCTCTCTGTACACCCACTCAGACCCACTGGTTTATACAATGTATTTATAAAAGCTACCATTCTTTTCTTCTTCCATTGGCATTTGCGTGGTTTTATTAAATGGACGGAAAATGTTTTATTATACGAAAAATAGGACAAAACAGGGACTTATTAAACGATTCTTCTTTCAAACCGTAAGGGTCAAAGTTGGAGATAAAAATAACATAGGTTTAGTCTAATAATAGATTGTCATACCCAAATGATAAATGGTATGATGTCGGCCATAGTCATGACACTAATTACATTTAGGGGAAACGTAATTTAATTAAAGGCTACGTGGGTAGTCTGTTTGCACATTTCTGGTACTTTCCATTATTAATTTAGACAGTTTAAATTAACCATCTCTTGATATTATTTTTATTATATTTTATGTTATTCTTATTTTGGCTCTTTTATTATTTGGTTGAGTAAGGGGTAACAAAATTGTAGTAAAACTGAAAGCACGTAGCACCATAAAATGTTGCTACGAGCTTTATTTTTTTCGTAGCATTACTGCTACGGCGCTACGCCGGTTTAAGGTGATGTTTTTATTTGGTAAAACCTACCGTTTATGTACTTACTGAAAATGTATTTTCATTTTGTGTAAAATCATTGTTATTTCCTGAAAACGTGTTTATATTTACGTTATGATTCTAAATCAGTGTGAGAGTTAACAGATATGCCCAGAAGTGCGTCTAATCATGTTTATCAGAATATATCCCATTACCATGATAGGTAAAAATGGGAAAATATGGAGACGTCAGCTGCGGCCTTACACACAATTTCGCGGTAAACACGCTTGATCTCTTTAGAATTAGATGAATTTTCTCCCTCATCTGTCTGTTATAAAATATTAGGTAATGTTCAATGGAGATCTGACATACAATTTACTTGAAAATTCGCTTTGAATTATAAATACTTTATTTACATACACTGATTAATTAGTAATTACTATTTTTACAAGCTAACACTTAATTATATATATGTATATTATAGTATACAAGTATATAATAAAAAATTAAAGAAAAAGGTAGGAGCTCATTGGGCATCAAAAAATTCGTCCACATCGCTGTCAATGGGATAAGTGCTCAAATTGCTTTTATTTATAAACACTACTACGAAGACCTACTGTAGGTATAGAAAAAAAGGTCCACGAATCAGTCAGTCAGTTAAAATTAATAGTAAAACTTTTATAGCGGTGCGTGCTGTTCAGATGCCACGTTTTAGTTTGTTGAGATTACGTTATCTGTGAAGTCTAGATAGACAGATATTTATTGAGCAGACTATACTTTAATTTATCTGTAACAATACTTTGTAGTTTGTGGAGTTGTAACATAATATATGAATATGATTGTGAACATGAAAATAGTTGAATGGTAAACGCTTTTTGGTGTTAGTTACGTTAAAATGTACCAATTTACTTTATCTTAAGCATAAGCATTATTAGCCTATAATGTTCCCACTGCTGGGACACAGGCCTCCTCTAATCGAGAGGGAGTGGGTTGTAATCTACCACGCGGGCCCAGTGCGGGTTGGTGGATGTCACATGTCTTTGAATTTGTGGTTCTAGGACATGCCGGTTTCCCCACCGTTTTGAGAGTAGTGGTGATGAAATTAATCACACAAAGTGCCTGCATGGGATTGAAATCCCGACCTACAACTCGTAACTCGGAACCGATACCACTGGCCCATCACTGCTCTTTTGATTGTAGTTACGTTAAAAATTACCAATTTAGTTTAGTTTTGTGCAATTTGGAACGCCGATTCTTCGTTCAATTTATAATAGGCTAGTTTCATTAAAAAAAATCTTAATAGTCTGTCAGTTAGCTTATCAAAAAATATTGGACCCGTATTTTTTCTTTTGTCAATTATATAAATAAATGATGAAGATATCGCCCGTTAAAGTGCCGCGTAACGTCACTTGCTTGCGACACTTTTGCAAGCAAGTGACGTCACGCGGCACTTTAACGGGCCTAGGTTCATTCTTTATGAAGGTGATCGAAAATTATGCTAAAAGTTTATTTGGAAGTCGGAACGAAGTAATGACCCAGTAATGGCGAAAACAATGGGGAACGTGACCGCCATCCAATGCCAAGCGCAAAATGTTAATTAATTTCCTTCAGAAGTAGGTACCTAACTTTTAATTGAAACGGATGTCGGCAAAGTTGCTTCAAATGTGTTATGTTTATTACTCTAACTTATAACTAGGCAGGCGGTGAATTGAGGGAACTAAATAAGACTGAAAATGTCAAATGATTGTGCCTTTGTAAACCTTGAGGCACCCTGTCTAACCACGTGCACTCGTACAGTTGACAAACTACGTAATTTTGCCGACCTATACCCATATCATACCACTGTCAAACAATTACAGTTGTGATTTGAATATTACGGACAGTTTAAGTTACAGCCTGGCCGTCGAGGTCTTGCGTTCCTCACACCTGCCAGCGCGCAAATTATAGTAGCTAATAAAGAACAAATTCGCAAAACACGTATTCGTTGTATGAAACTAATAGATGTCAGGAACGCATTCTCTCGACGGCCGAACTGTAGTGGTCAATTTGATACAATTAATTTAGGTACTTGCTTGGAGTTGTGGCAAGTAACAGGTGAGTAGACACCTCGTCAATTGTTAGATGAGCTGTTAAACATAAGATTACTTTTTGAAAGCATCATAAAAAGTCCTCATTAACTGGATGTAAAGCCACCTTGACTAGGCTATTGGTTACTTAATGACTGCTTTAGGTACTTCTGTCATGCCAAAGAAATAGCTTGACACGATAAAAAAAAGGTGTTAGAAAAGTAGCCGACGGCGACGGTAAGGTTTTTCTCTAACAGTTGATATAAACAGCTCACTAAAAATATTTCAATAACCTGTTTGGACCAACGAGAGGATGTGTCTAATTAATAACAGCCGCACGGGTCGGTCGATCAGGTTAAGCTATGCTTGCCGCGGTTGTTCTGTGGATGGGTGACCATCTTTACATATTAAGACCCTCTGTGCTTAGGAAAGTACGTTGGTCCCGGCTGTCATTCGTAGATCTTTGGCAGTCGTTACGGGTTGTCAGAAGTCCAATAGTCTGACAACCAGTCTTGCCAAGGGGTATCGTATACCCATTAACTGGGTTGTGGGGGTCATATAGGCAGTCACTTCATGTAAAATTCTGGTATTCAGCTGCATCCGGTTAGACTGGAAGCTGACTCCAACATAGTTGGGAAAAGGCTAGGCAAATTAAGAAGCTGTTTAGAACAACATTCTCAATATTTGTAAACTTACATTAAATATGATCTTTTACTATAGGTACTTAATACTTTGTGTTGTGAACACATGGCAAATAATTTAATTTTATGTTCTGTGTCTTGTAATATTAATTACTTAACATAGGTACCTAGTATTGTATACAATCAAGTGTTTTTCTAACTGAACAGACAGCTGTGCTGCTGGGGAGTTTGTTGCGCCACTTCTTCTTCCCAGCGATAGCACTAGGAAGTGGTGATGGGCTGGCGTTTTTGGGGACTGTCTTTTGTAATTTTGACGTTCAAAAAGTGCTGATTCTCAGCCTAATTTGAATAAATGACTTTTGATTAGATTTAAACAAGTAGGTGTTACCTATTTGCTTGCAAATATTTTTAATTTTTGCAAGCAAATAGGTTTTAATATTTTAAGCATAACATCAAAATTAGAAGAATACTTGTAAAAAATGCCTCGCATATGTCAAAAAATATAAAAATATGTGTGTAGGTAACAGTGTTACATATCGGCTGAATCTTGTTAGGCCGAATGACAGCAGTGCAATCCTACACCACGGTAATGATGTCAATTTGTCACTGACTGCCCAGTTGAATACGACACTATTTTCAGTTTTTAACAGGTTTATCTACTGTTACATGTGTAGCATTGATAAACTCTGTTGGCATGTAAAAAAAGTATTCCTGTTCGAACACTTTGCAAGAGATTGTCTACTTTTGCAGAAATTGCTGCAAAGAAACATTCTGTATGCAAATTATTAATCCCTAGTAGGTGCCTTACAAGTGGATTTCACTGGTTATCTCAATGGTGGGGAGTTTTAATGTGCTGTGGCCGAAAACAGTGTTGTTTAAGTCAGCTGGTGTCTGATATAGGTACCTCTAGGGCTTGCACAGATGGATGAAACTGACGATGTCTCAAATAAAAAAGTTTCGCAATAGCCATCTAGTTCAAGCTGCTACTTTCTTAGTAACATCATTAGGCGGATCACATATAGAATGCGCCACGTGACGGGGCGCAGATGACGTGCCCGCGCGGGTGATTTTATACATACAAATTCAATGAAAACGTGGGGAAATTGGCACCGTTTCCCGTGCCCCGTCGCGTGCCGCGTTGCACTGTGTGCTCCGCCTCAATACCTAATATCAATTTTCTTAAGTAAATGGAACTTTTTCTCCCTCTACACTTACCCAATCATTAGTGTGAAAACATTTAAGGAGAAACAAGTAAGTGCACTCTAAAATGCATTTACTTGGCTCTGTCGCACGTTACTCTGTTAAAATAACAAGGATCGTAAACACAAACAAATGAAGCTCTGAAAAATTAATAGTGGTTAACAATATCTTAAGAAAATAAAGAATGGTCGGTGTTTTTAGGCAACGTGCGCTATGTGATTTCTGACGTTATCTACAACGTTATCGTGGACGGACATGTGAAAGCGTCTTTATATATTTTCATACATTTTACTTTTCTGTATTATCGTGATACCGTGACGTGGACGTTAACGATAATATCGTCACGTTATAAATTATAAAAGCGCACGTATATTTAAAACTATATTTAAAAAAACAATTTAAACCACTATGTAAGCAACATTCATTTTAAGAGTCTTGCCGAAATTAAAGTTATTGGTAGGTAGGTATAGCTTATAGCTGCTGCAATTAGAAACTAGTTCCTATTTGTATTTTTTAAGTCAAGCTGTCAGTAGCATACAGTTTGATGTTAGTCTTCACACGTTTCCAATTCCAATGCGAGTGATACACAGACAGTACATACACGAATTGAATTGCTTACTAATGACTTGTTTTCTACCTTATATGGATATATTCACGCCAAACGCGTATCCTAACAGTTGAATCTTTCTCTAAGTGGACATTTTCGTGCTGTTATGTCTTTTTAGCGTTCGCCATAATCATTTAGGTACATTCAAGTAACTGTACCATATTGTGAGCAAAGAATTTCAAAAGACGCGTTGGTATTCGAGTCACGTTTTCTCCGAAGTATCTACATAAATAAAGACAAATTGGAGTTTACGTAATGAGTGTGTGTGACTAATTTTATTACTTTCACTGTTATTTCATTAGGTACACATGTGTTTTCAGAGAGTAACAATAGGTCAGTTCGGTAAAGCAAATCAAGAAATAGACCTAGTCACTGAAACTCATGAAATTCTCAGATGTATTTCAGTTCCTTGCTGAAAATGTACTTACTTAATAAAAATCTTGAATTCATTCATTTACTGACAGCTATGGCATAAAGTTTTGCACAAGACTGAGCATATACGAGTATAACAAAATCGAAAATTCATTCCCAAAAGAAGAATTAAACGTTTTTAAATAGGGGATGACAGTGTGTATAATATTTAATAATATAAGTTTGCGTCTGTTTTATCTTGGGGCACACGTCTTGTCGTCTATAATTTTATAGAATTTTGCAAACTGCCCAAAAAAAGAAGATTATATCGATGAGTTCTTGGCAGAGAATTTGAAACACGTAAGCACTTTCTTTGAATCTCTCGATGGCCTTCACTAATGAGTTACAAAGAGTGTCGACATTTTAAAAATGGATAGCTAAAGCAAGTCTTGACTTATTATATCACCTCTTACTTATCGGGGGCATTAGGTAATGAGAGTAAGATTACAATGCAAAATTTACTAGTCACGCTAGCCTAATCTTTAAAAAAAAAATCCGTAGCCAGAAGGTTCCCAGGTATGGTCTAGTACAAAACATGATCATAATACTGGAAAGAACAAGTGACTCTCTGCTTAGTTAAGAATATTTATACACCCGTTGTAGGGGTTACCCTATTAGCTATTTATCCTAACCTTCAATAAGGAATGATGTTACGTGTGCTCATGTTGTTCAAATATCTAAATTCTACGCTTAAACATTACATACGTCCATCAAAAAAATATAAATAATTAATCAATCAAAATCAATGTATTTGTTAGTGATTCCAGACAAACGGAATGTTTGACATCTCGATGATTGATGCTACATTCTGACGAAGTAAACATGACGCGTCTGGTTATATTGAACACGTCTTTCATCTCCAAAGTTAGGAACAAAGTTACTTTAGCTTACGTTTGTTTTGGATGTTTACGCGTGCTCACTGCTTCGTTAGTCTAATTTTCGCAAGCGCTAATGCTGAGCGTGCTGAGCGTGAGGTCCTGGGCTCGAATGGTCAGATTAAGTTTCATTGGATTTTACCATCTAGAATTTCTTATTGGCAGCCCAGAGTCTGGATTGGTACCCGGGTGATGAAAAGGGGCTCGCCCCCTATTAATTAGGATTACATATTATTATTAAGATTATTATTTAGGTAACTTTCACATTTATAATATTAGTACTTAGCCTTTTTGAAGAACATCTCAAAAAAGCATTATAATCGAAAAATTACTATTGTTTGAAACAACCATAAAAGAAACGATGTCATGTCAACGATATAGAGGGCTCTTTATTATATTTCAAAATCAAAATTTATTTTTTAACATAAACTTACATGGGCTGGATGGCTGGGTGTAACGTCAGAAGCTAGGTGAAAGATTCCAATTAGTCGTCTCTTAAGGAGAGGAATCGGCAACTCTACGATTTACCAGGCAAACATATTTGTTTGATATCGATAGAATAGATCGAATCGAAACTCTTTTCTAGTCGAGTATCAAGTTTGCCATCTGTGGCTGTTACATTAGGTTTATCAGAAAACTTTCACAAGTGCCAGCATCGAAGTTTGGAGCACGTGTTGCAAGCTGTGCCGGTTTTATTACGAGTATTGGTAGAACTGTTCGGATATTAAAACGTTTTTCCCGACATACAACGTATAGATTGTTTTTATGCAGTTTCAGTAAAGCAGATAATCCAAGTGTGTGCTAGTGTTAGTTCCTTGTGTGTGTAAGGGTGTGTGTGAGTGTGTGTGTGTGTTGGCTAGGACACTTTTTTATTTTAGCTATGTTACGTAGTTTTACAAAAGGGAGAAAGAGAAAATGCAGAATAGCCACATTACTTAGGAGTATGTTGTGTGCATTTCAGCTTCAGCATTTAGGTTTAACCTTTAAACACAGAGTTCAAAAGATGTTCTGCGAGATTTCATATTCGCAGAAAGAATTTATAAAGTAAATGCGAGATTTGGTAGCAGAATGTTCCCCAATCCGTGTTTTAGTGAATTCTTTGGGAATAACGTGTCATAGCGGTGACGAAGGACAAAGGATAGACGGACGGAGATGATAAATTATGTTTTTCTGTAGAAGAATTCTGGTATTCGTGCGTGTTATAAAAGTGACAGTTTATGTACCTAGCCATTGAAGTGTTCTGTAGATAAGACCCGGTGACATTCACTTGATTTATGAAACTTGAATGAAAATAGAGAAATTTACGTAATTTTTATATTTTGTCCATGGTTACCTGCTAAGAGAAAATCTCCTTGAACTCTTAAACAATGAAGGAAAATTCGCCAAGTTACGTAGTGAACATAAATATCGCCTAGGTTATCGTGCTTCATCTATCCTGGGATAAGATCGCTTCTACTATGATATATCCCAACTATGTTGGGGTCAACTTACCTTTATTTTTTTTTATTTTTTTTTGTCGCTGAGAAATGCTTTATGCATGCCCGCCTCGCGGGGGACGAGACGGGGTATGTGGGACTCCCTGTCGGAATGACAGTCTACCCACTAAAACTCAGCGGTGTTCCCTCATCGCCGTGATGGGAGGGCCACGGGAATAGGCATAGCCTTCACTTCCATAGCCCTCCCGGCGCATGCCCGCCTAGATGGTATGGCGGGCCCCGCATGCCCCCCACATTGGGGGGCTACGGGAATGGCCAGGAGCACCAAGCCATTCCCGTCCAACACTGGTGGAGGCCTGTGCAATACAGGCAACGGTGCCCCCGCACCCGTCGCCTGCTGGCCCCCACGCCCGCCTAAATGGCGGGCCCCGCATGCCCCCCAAGATGGGGGGCTACGGCCGCAGAGGATAGGGAGAGCGGCAACGACACACCGACACTCCTCTTCCCCTGCGGCCCCACCGCGTCCGCCATCGAACGGTGGCGGCCCCGTCAAGGCCGCGGAAGGTAGGGAGAGCGGCAACGTATCACCGACACTCCTCTCCCGCCGCGGCCTCCAATCCTCAGCCGCGATGTCTCCCTCACGGGGGACATCGCGGCCCGCCTCAGGTAGGCTGCGATGTCGTCCAAACGGCACCGCAACCTACCCGCCGGCCGCTACGTCGTCGGCTTAACCGCAAAGCCTAGACGAGCGGCCGCTCCTCGGGTTCCTCTTAGCTTCACCGTGGTCCAGTCCACCACGGCTACTGAGCCCCCCCGCTTCGACAATGCGGGAACCCACCGGGGGGGGAGCTGACCTCCCCTAATTGAAGTTCAGCTATATAGGCTGGCATGGCTATACATGGTTGGAGGACATGATTCGAGACAAAAAACAGCTTTTTCATAGAAAACTGCACGCCGTACCTACGCGGTCAAATGTATGGAGCGGTAACTTTTTTTTTAATAACAGTCGAAAAATATTCCTCTCAAAATCACGTACTGAATCCACAGGTCAATTCTACTAATTTACATGTAAAGTGCGCGTCGATCCCGCGTACAGTCCACAGTCCCTGCCACCTTGTATAGTATTCTATGAAGTTCAACGCGGTCTGCATTGAAGTGCGAGTAACGAGAGCCACATATGTACTTCAATATAACTGATCAAAGTCGTGTACAAATCAAACTACCCACATAAATGTGGAGTTCGTATTTGGTTACGAGTCTAACCCCACTGTAACAACACTTTCGCGTAGGTTTGAGTGATACTCAACAGACTCCTGTTCGATACCGATACCAGTTTAATTTGCGGTATACAGGTACGCAGAGTAATGTCGGTTCGTTCCGATCAATTACGCTAGACCCCCGGCTGTTACCCTGTTACCCTTTTGGGGTCAACAAACCGATAATAGTGCTACTATTACTGAGATTCGGAGGCTTTTGCACTTTCTCTTTATTGCATCTGATTGTTTGGTTAAAGGTTGAGTTCAAATAGCCCTTGTTTGTTTGAGTTCAAACAGCCTCACATAGAAAGTAAATATCTATGTGAGGCTGTTAGCCGCCTGCTTCGCAAAATAGCTGATATAAGTACTTATTGAAGATAAGATAAGATAGTGAAGGCCGGGCGTTTTTCGGGGACTGTCTTTTGTAATTTTGACGTTCGAAAAGTGCTGATTCTCAGCGTAATTTGAATAAATTACTTTTGATTTTGATTGGTAAGTACTTATATTATAATGCTGCTGTACATTTAAAATGTAGCTCAGAAGCTACAGATGATGGGGCTTATTTATAAACGACTAGCTTTTGTCCGCGACTTCGTCCGCGTGAAGCAACTGTCTTAATTTTTTTTCCGTAAGAACCTGCTACAAAGTATTAGAAAACTTAAAAAAAAGATGGATGAAATCGGTAAAGTCGTTCTCGAGTTATGACGTGACCAAGGGAAATAGGGATTCATTTTTATTTAGATAGATGATTCAAGTTATGTGACGTTTAAATGTCAAAAAAATATGGCTAAACAGTCGCTAATTACTTCTTAGCTTTCTCCTTCTTCTTCGTTTCGCTGGTACGACTGTATTTTAAATCTTGTTTTCCCAAAACTTTGCCACTTCCACGGCGAATTTAACTTTAAGTAATGTATATGAATACAGGGGTTAATTACGGCTTTTTTTTTAATCAAAACCGATGATAAGCGCGTAAATAAAATCAAGAATGAAGATTAGGCTAATTTAAAGTAATTTGTCATGAATGGACGTAGCTCTGCACATAAAGTGACACATATAAAACTAGGGCACACATCCTAGGAAAACTCTCTATTTTCATACAAATACTGTCCTCATTCGTTGCCCGTTGCACTTTAAAGCACTTTAGAGGAGACTAGTTGCCATCCATCAAGCAAACCCATGATTAATGACACCATTCCGATTTCCGTTGCAGTAGTTTATTTCCTTCACTGTAAATGGATAAATCAATCACGTCATAGGTGACAGAGAAGACCCTTGCTTTGTCAACTGCATTAAAATTCTAAACTTACAACATTCGCACACTGAACATAGTCGTCATAAAATTAAAAGTTCTGCTGTATTTTTTGGTTCAGTATCCGCAAAGGGCCACCCGCTACCTTTACGATACCTCATAGCATCGTGACGTAAATTCGTAGCAATCTAGTAACATACTTCGTAGCGCTCCGCTACGATCACATGTAGCAAACCTTTAGAGAAATTCGTAGAAAACCTTCGTAACAATCTGTAGCGGTCCGTTACGATCATTTTTGTAGTGAAACTTTTTGTTATTTTTATAATATTTCGTAGCAATTAATTACGATAATTCGTAGCAAACCTCGCTCCGTTACGACCTTGTAACAACCCATCATGATAATTCGTAGAAAATGCTACGAATTATCATGATGGGTTGTAGCCCTCTCTTACGATCATTGTAGAGAGCCTTCATGTCCGTAGTTGTTTGTTGCGTTTAACTTCTCCATTCTACAAAATGCCTTGCAGTTGTGTCAGTAAAGTTGTGGTGGAGTGAAACAGAAAGCTATTTCAGATTCATTAGTCAGTGATTTGGTTCTATTTGTTGGGGCAGTTTAGACGATTGTGTAATTTATATTGGTTTTTTCTTTTATTTTACGAAGCTAATGTACATGCTGAAGAGTTAGTTTGTGTGTTTGAACGCGCTAATCTCTGGAACAATCGGTGGGATTTGAAAAAGTATTTTTCCATTTTATAGGGTATTGCTCGCCGCGCCTTAAAAGCCGCGGCAAGCAAAACGAAAAATTCAGAACGAACGCTAAGCGGAAACGAAGCAATAGCGTGGGCCAGCGATGCGATGCGATGCTGTGGGTCCTGGGAACAAAAAATTTCACGCAGGCAGAAGCTAGTCGATTATTATATCAGTTAAGATCATTCGTAGAGATTGTCTACCTCACAAGGATTACCGATTCTAATTCCAAATAGTGTTAAGTTTAGTGATGCCGTTTCCTGAACTGGTTTATGTATACCGCCTAAATGAAACACGCCAATTGCCGAAATAGCGCTAATTTATCGCACTACGTCAAGAGGGCCCAGCCCATCTTAAACGTGTTCAATTAACACAATGAAGTATTAATATCAGTTTTAGGGCGCCGTATCACGTACGGCAAGCTACATAATGTAAACAAGTGGGATGGTAACTTTGACATCAGTTTGGGAACAGATATTGTAATTGTTGCCTGAATACTGGCCTGCCTGGCAATCATATACAATTTTAGCGATTGACACGTTTTCACAATCCGCTGCGGGTTTGTTAGTTTAGAGATAGTGCTTAGTTTATGAGAATTTTAAGATTTATCGAGGAATGTGGCTATATATGTGGAAGCTTGTAATTAGCAATTGTCAGTTGTTTACTATTTCGTTACCATTTACATGTATTAGTCTGTAAGCTTTCTTAAAATTGTAAAAATAAAATAAAATAAAATAAATAATATACATTTTGAACACAAGTTATTTGTTTTAGTTACGATCAATAAAGTTCTAAAATCGTTTAAAGGTTAACGCCTCCGCTCACCGTTTTATAATCCGATACCATATAACTTTAGCTTAGGACTTCGTCCAATCTCATATGTTGTAGCTCAGCGCAATTACTTACCTGAGCAAGTTAAACTAACATAAAGTAAAAGAGAAAATAAACTAAATTCAATTTTAATTACGTGAAGTATGTAGGCTGCTTGAAATATTATTTAGAATTACTTACTTACCTAATACTTACATTGTATGTATTGTAGGTACGAAAGTCATGTGTTAGGTAGTAAATGGATATTTTAGGAACCTAGATGTATAATACTCAATCTTACTGCCCAGGTTCAGAGGATTTAACAAATTACCCACAGAGGTAGAATATATTCAGGATTAACACATAGTGTAGGTAACATCCCGTGAACCAAGCAGTAAATCATGTAGAACACGCGCGGTCGCGGGAGATAAAGCCTTTATACACCTTCTTTTTCACAATTATTTACAGACTGTGTGAAAATTTCATTATTTTATTAAAGTTGTGAAATGAACACGCCTTTTCTAGTATAAATATTTCTGTTTTTATACTCTTGCACACATACTTTGGTACACATACTTATAAACTGTTTAATTAGGTAAGTACTCAATATACTCGTAATATTAATATAGACTTCTGAAATAAAATCTTTTGGTTTCGAAGTTCGAACAGATTTAACTTCGAAACTAGGCGAGCGACGCTCCAAACATGATGTTTAAATTCCATTCCGTTAAAATAACCAGCACTTGTACGGTAACTGTCAAATGAGATACTTTTAAACTTCATGACTAGAGCCTGTAATCACGACAGAAGTCTCGCAGATGCGGCGCCACAGTTGGACGGAGACATAAATCTTTATTTATTTATCTCAACAGCATATTACATGTACTGGTTAATAAAATGCACAATCTGTCTTACGGGTGTGAGGTAGCAGGGTTGTGGTAGTAGGTAATGTTTCTAAGTTTCTAACTATACAATAAATTAGGTAGTTCCACTTATTGGCGCGGGACTTCTTTCGTGAGACGAACTACGCTGATACAACAATCATTTGAGGGAAATCACATACTTTCAGTTTTAGACGTGGTATTTAAAATCACTACAAATCTTATTAATATTTGGAATCATGACACAACTGTCGTGATTGAACAAATGAAAATGGTATTTCCTGTCAACACAGCACCCTAATTGCGTGACAGACTACCAATCTCAACCTGAATCATTTTGAAGGATATTCTGAAGCTAATCATACCTCATAATGTTCGAAAAATTTGTCCGCTCAGCCACGTAAATAACGCAGTGAATGTTGTTGAACTGTCAAAATGGAAGCTATCATTATTCTGTAGCGCATCGGGGATGTTTGCGGAAGCAGAGACAGATGGCTTTCATGCTATTATGCGAAAAAGAACAGCATCCTTGATGCGTAGGATTCGGGCGAGCTCCAACAGCATTCTAAAGGTGATATCGAATAAATCAGATTGCCCGTTCCTGGGGCACTGGACCCGTATGCACAGCTGCAGGTCTGGTGCAGCGGGAAGCGGGCATAGTTATAGGTTTATGAATTAGTATTTTTATAGTTTATTTTAGTTTTATTTTGCTCAGACTGTTACTAACGTAGTTTTAAATGTGTTACTAACAATACAATATGAATCATTTGTGTTCGAAATAAATAAATAATAATAATAATTATTATTATTGATAGTGTTTTACGTAATTACCCACAGGAAATACAATTACGCAATGACTAATAAATGACAAAATAGTGACAAGCTATAGATATAAGAAAGAATGTGTAAAAATGACTGTTTTTTTTTATATTTCTATGGGACAAACAGTAGGTATCACGCACTAGTCCACGTGATAATTTCAATACAAATGCCACAGGATAGCGAATAGTCACGTTCAAAGCGGTCGCGGTAGATGAACCCTTTCGTTTCCGCAGTTTGATCGACTGGTAAAAAATAACTAGGCTGTGGCAGAAGGCGTTATCTCTTTCAACAGATATTGCGTCTTTCTGTTTCTTTAGCAAAAAGTGGTCTGTACTCTCATCAATGTTGGTAGTACTGCGAAATGAGTAGGAACATTGTATCTATACGAGTACTAATAATAAAGCTGAAGAGTTTGTTTGTTTTAATGCTCTTATCTCTGGAAAAAAACACATCGCTTTTTTTCAAATCCGAGCCTATCGCTCGGATTTGAAAAAAAGCGATGAAGTCGCGGACAGAAGCCGGTTATACAACAACGTGTTTTTTTTATATCCCATAAGTAGTGTATTATTGGGGGTAAAAAAATCAGCTGTTCCCTACATTTATGTTCGTATAACTCGTCAAAATGTAGGGAACACCAGATTTTTGTTTCGCGATTTCGGGTTTGGTCCCAAAGTAAAAGTTGTTCATAATAATGAGTACAATGACCCCTTAGAGTTATGGGATATAAAATAAAACACGTTGTATAAACCCCATTTCCACACTGTAACACTAAAACCCTTCTAAAATCTTTAATAGGCTGCTTAATAAATCATAGGCATTAAATTCCCTGTGTGTGTGTGTGTTCCACCCTCTATGATCCCTAACCCCAAAATAATTGAAATAAAAAGATGGTACGGAACTAAAACCCAATTATGACAAAAACGTCAACTAAAAAGGTATAAACAAGACATCATAATAAAATAAAATCGGTTTTCGTACAACCGGAGTCACACGTAATGTACGGTTTTATGTTTTATTTTTGGTCGTTTGACGGCCCCGTTGGTCTCGTGGTTGCAAGCGTCGACGCTGAGCGTGGGGTCCTGGGTTCGATTCCCGGGTCGGACAAAGTGTTATTGGGTTTTCCATTAGGAATTTCTTAGTAACAGTCCGGAGTTTGGAAGTTGGCGGTTTAATACCCCCGTGCGTCAGAAAGCACGTAAAGCTGTTAGTCCACCGGCTGATTTCCCCCGGCCGTGTCGGATGGCCGTCCCACCGGACTATGAGAGTAAAGGAGCAGAGAGTGCACCTGTGCACACACTTGTGCATTATAATATCTCCTGCGTACCTGGCTAATCTCCTTTGAGATTGGCCACCGTGACCAAAATCGGTGGCGAGGCTACGTGTTTCCTTTACATAAATCATATCCTGTTTTCTTTTGCACTGTTTGCTTATTGTTCAAAACGTCCTGATTTAGTATAATATGGCTATGTTTGTAACGAAGAATCGCTGACTCCTGCCAAGACACAGGCACCTACACCTAGTTTAAGAGTCAGAGTATTAAAATTATTGTGACCTAGTTAAAAGCCTTATATGTTCTTAGTCTTTGAATATTGTAATGCTTATGGTGAAATTAAGAATTTGTTAATTAATTAATTGTTAATTTTTGTCTGATCATGTTTGTGTGTCGCACATAAAAACACAGAAATATAATCTCAAACCCAGAATAACGACTTTATCATTCTTATTTCTTAGGAGACAATGCTTAATTATAATAAAGTTTTAAATTCCAGGATCTCATCTAAATCTAACTTAAGGCTGCTCAGATTTTCCGAATTCTCCGAGACCTTTTCATTTCTGATATAATTTTTCTCATCCTGTTTAATTGCGTGTTAATTTAGATTACAAAGTCGACACCTTATATTGTCTTTAGAACTTTATCTTGGCCGCCATTTTTACGAATCCCTGACCTTTCCACCCGCGCTGGGTCGCAGAGGTCAAACAAAACATAATCTTTACGGCGTCACTCGTTGTCCACTACTTCTCTTGATTCTTTCTTATACGAGTATCCCACTTAAACTAGTGATGTGTACAGCTCCTTTGGGTCCCAGATATCTTTTGAAAATGAAAATTGATCACGTAGGCGGAGAATTGAAGTTGTGGGCGTTGTAATATTGAGTTAAGTCATGCGTACCTTTGTGATTTGATTTTATGAATCATTAAGATGGTGTTGACCTGGAAAGGGACATTTGAACTAGAAGGAATGTCTTCGAAGGGCGTTTGTTTTTGATAGCCAAGAAGGTCATTCAAGGACGAGTGCCAATAACAACAATTTGTAGTTGATGATACGGGATACGGTCAAATTTTTCATATCTTTTACATCAAATGGATATTATTTCAGGGACTCATGTTCGTGACAGACTTTGATTGTTATTATGACGGAATTTCCTTGTTTTATTCATAAGTTCAGAGCTTATTAGTTTATCCGTCGTATTCATTCAAGACGACAAATTACGTATACATAATTTAATACAGCTCTACGCGAGCTTCGGAGAATGGAAAATTGCTAATTTTCAAGGAAAATTACTCTCTAAGCCCTTAATTTGATTTGTAACATCCCTCTTCAGTTTCATTTGTAGCTCACTTTGATCGTTACGAAAAATGCTAATTTCCCAGATGAGTGCATGGAATGATTGCATTTCGTAGCCACGAGATTGATGCTTTAACCCCAAATACATAGACTTCCTTACAAGTTTGTAGCTAGCAATCAATTTTCTAGCTACAGAAAGACTTGTAGGAATGTATTTGGGCGGAAAAGTTTAACAGCTACTTTATTACTACAGTGAATTTTAGTTTAGGTAAAGGAAACTATACATAAACGAAATTTAATATTTCCGATTGAACTCGTAAAACTATTTGTGTTTAGCATGCGGTGTACGACAGCCACAGATGGTTGACAAGGCTATCGCGTCGCCTTGGACTGACGTTGAGCGACGTGAAGTTTAATCAGTTGGTGGGCTGGCGCTCCGGCTGCGAGAGGGTTAGCGACATTAATTACAAATTGAGAGTAGGAATTACTATTTACCACGGCGAAGTTACTTGGGAGGTTTGAAATTGTTGTGTAGTTTTAGCGCGAAGATTGCCCGGAGGTATTATGTCCTAGTGTAGTAAGTACGTCGAAGTGATGTGATGTCGACGAACGAGTTGATATTCCAAGAGAAAGAAAAGATCAGGATTTGGATTAGGTTTTGATCAGTAACAAAAATATTTAGATTCAAAATTAAGCCATACTGAGCTACATGCCTTA
Organism: Apamea crenata; assembly: GCA_949629185.1. Taxonomy (NCBI): domain Eukaryota; kingdom Metazoa; phylum Arthropoda; class Insecta; order Lepidoptera; family Noctuidae; genus Apamea; species Apamea crenata. Next base: position 14,570,363 of record OX451357.1, read on the forward strand.
ATTTTGAATACAAATCTTTTTGTTGATGACCCTGTCTTGTTAGTACCCGCCCTGGTACTCGCTCGGGACAGGACATAGTCTATGGCTTTACACATTGAAATTGCAGTTTTTACAACGACTGAAACAACTATTGATGACTTTTAACCGCCTTTCTGTAAAAAAATGTCCGATGGCATAGTCAGCTTTCCTGGATAATCCAACATACAAATCCCTATATGGGACTCAGTATTGAGAGGATTTGTACTTAAAAAAAAAAAAAAAGTCCAAGCATAGTAAGTTCTACAATTTATTTATCTATCCTAAATTATCGTGCGTAATGCGTCACTGTTTGCCTAAAATATACATAGTATTCAGTCACGATAGCAAACGACTAATGTTTTTTAAATGACGACTAGTTAGTCAATAATGTTCTGCGCACTTCAATTTCGGTAGTGGTCATTAATCTTACGCAATAGGTGGACAAATGAGGTAGGTTCCTTATTCTATTTTTTCCATCAAGCCGGGGCCAGAGGCTTAACGTGCTTTCCGAGGCACGCAGGGGTCTCGGTATGAAAGGATTTGGTCACCCGCACGCACCGACTGCGGCAAGCGTAGCTTAACCTTGATCGATCGAAGTTACCGGCTGTTATTTCACCCTGTGCTGTGACTATTAAACGCTATGGCCGGTTGAAGACGATCAATCTTGAGGTCGTAAATGGTCAGATCCGACGGATCTGAATATAGAAAAAAAAAAAAAAAATGAAAAAGTGTTTATTCACAGAAACAATTTTTTACCAATTATATTTACCTCCGCCAAACTGCAAAACAGTTTGTTGGCAGACGTAGCTCCTTTTTTGTAACTATTATCATATTTAATTTGTCACTTTTTCACATACATGTAATTAAAAATTCCTTTAAAAAGTTGCAAAATAGTAAAAAAGCGGCCAAGTGCGAGTCGGACTCGCACGCGAAAGGTTCCGTAACACAACAGTTTTTTGACAGAAGGACGGACGGGTACCCGAAAAAGTTGTACCTGTGTCTACTAACGACCTAAATCTGCTGTAGGTATACCTACAGCTATTTTTCCCTACAGGAGTTTTCGCCTGTGATTTTCCTGGTTTAAATCTAAAATAGAATTCCTAACACCCCTAACTCGGGTGACCTTTTCAATACGGCTTATAACCGAAAACATTGTTGTTATTCCACAATCTCCTTCCATATTATTGTGTCCACATTGTGCTGAACAAAGCTGGAACATACAAATTGGTGTAATACATTTTATAGCGGACATTGAAACAGATTAGCATCACGGACATGGCCGTGGCCTTTTTCCAAGTATTTAATCCATTAATTCATCACACATGAGTGTCCTATACATATATAATATATTATGTATAGTTACTGTACGATTATTTTTGTTAGAATATCTGACTTTTCACGGCTGTCTGAATACAGGCATTATTTATTGAAAGTTTGAAACATGGATTCATTTATAAGTTGTCTGTAATACTTGTCTATACTAGGTCGAGTCGGGTCGTCAGAAGCTCGAAAGTATTTATTTTTTATTCTTTAAGTTTTAGGGACTTTTATAACGCACAGCGTATATCAGTCCCATCGTAACCTAATACAGGATACACATCCAAATAATGAGATTAATATATCAGGGCCATAAAGTCGAACAACTTTCTCGCATCTTCAGAGCTCGGCTCAGATAGTATTTGGTGGAATGTACTTATATCGTTCTTGTTCAACTTCAAAGCCCTGAACAACTTACTCCTATCAGCCTCAAAGCGAACACATTCCATCAACAAGTGATGCGTGTCCTTCACAACTCCACACACCTCACAGTTGGGAGAGGTATTTTTTTCATCAAGAAAACGAATTTGTTACACGGAATATGTCCAGATCGGAGTCTGTGAGCCGTAACCACTAATTTCCTGCTTAAACTATTATTTATAAACCAGGGTACACGAGGAGGCTGACATTGTATGGTCTTATACCATATTCCTTTTTCTAATGAAATCCTGTCAAAGTAGTCCTTCTCAAGATCATAACAAATATTTTTGAATTTAGGCAACATTCAAGCAAGCTCGAAAGTATGACAACCAGTCTTACCAAGGGGTTTCGTTTTACCCAGTAACTGGGTTGTGGAGGTCCGATAGGCAGTCGCTCCATGTAAAATACTGGTACTCAACTGCATCCGGTTAGACTGGAAGCTGACTCCAACCTAGTTGGGAAAAGGCTAGGCAGATGATGACTAGGTATGTTTTATTTAAAAGGTTTACGAATGTGTTATCTTTTTTTCATCTTAAAGAAAATATTCCAACATATACCACCATAATAATATCATCCTGATGTACCGATATTATACGTAAAATATGAGAGCAGTGGTGGCCCAGTGGTAACGGCTGCGACTTACGAGTTGTAGGTCGTAGGTTCGAACCCAGACAGGCGCTTTACTTTATGTAAATTATTTCATCACCACTGCTCTCTAAACGGTGAAGGAAAACATCGTGAGGAAACCGGTATGTCCTAGAAACAAAAACAATCGAAGACGTGACATCTACCAACCCACACTGCGCCCGCGTGGTGGATTAAGGCCCACTCCCTCTCACAGAAACGAGGCCGGTGTCCCAGTAGTGGCAACATTATAGGCTGATTATGGTGTACCTAGGTAGGTACATTCCAGTAGGTACTGGAAGGACAAAAAGCGGTCTCTAAAGAGCATTTTACATTATAATATTATTCTTTGAAAAAACTTTCGTCGTCTGAGGATTTGAGGCTGATTTTCTCCACCGGAATGAAAACGCGAAAACACTGATAAAAAAAAGCTCCAATTCACAACGAGTACCTGTAACTTTGTAAAGAAATCTTGCTAACAAGAAAAGTTTTACAAAGATGCATTTAATGAAAATGTGGCAATTAAAAACTACGAGAACACAGATAAGTTTATAAAATTTAATTATTACCCAACTAGAGAATCTAAATGTGTGAAAGATGATATATTTGTAGTTAGAAAGTTACTAAAAGCTAGAACATAGCCAACGTGTACTTAGTTTGTGAAAAGGTTTACGTACATAGTAAGAAAGGGGGTGACTATAATAGAGAAAGAAGTATGGAAGAAAAAGGCAAAATGCGCAGACCAAAAATAAATTGGGATAAGGGCAAGAAAATGGTGACTTGTGAAAACCTTCGTGGTAAATACTTCTGGTAGTTACCGTCTACTGCTACTGGTAACATAGAGTACTGTTACGAGCTTCGGGTTCGTGACAATAAAAACTGCCGACATAAATTACCAAAAATTACACTTTTATTAGTCAACACTAATAACAACTCAAACACACTAATTCATCATCATCTGCCTAGCCTTTTCCCAACTATGTTGGGGTCGGCTTCCAGTCTAACCGGATGCAGCTGAATACCAGTATTTTACATGAAGCGACTGCCTATCTGACCTCCACAACCCAGTTACTGGGTAATACGATACCCCTTGGTAAGACTGGTTGTCAGACTTTCGGGCTACTGACGACCCGTAACGACTGTCAAAGATCCACGAATGACAGCCGGGACCAACGGCTTAACGTGCTTTCCGAGGCACGGAGGGGACTTGGTATGTGAAAATGGTCACCCATCCACGGACCAACCGCGGCAAGCGTAGCTTAACCTGATCGATCGACCCGTGCGGCTGTTATTACTTAGCCACAAGCCCCCAAACACACTAATTATTAAACACAATTTCGCTTAAGTCGCACTTGAAGATCGTTTTCGATGTATTCGCTTCTATCGCCAAACTGTGTCTGGTCGTGGCTAATCCCGGCCTTGTATAGTGCCGCAGATAGTTCCAGAACCTTCTATTGTAGAAAGATGTAGAAGGTTCGAGTACATACCGGCCCCGACTGACCAGATGTCGATAGTTCTAGCAAGTTCTAGCATCGAAATTTCTACTCGATTATATATGTGGCTGGTGAGTCTATTAATTCTGCTACTCGATGCTTAGTTCTGCTACTCGATACTAGATGGTGCTAATGGGAACTAATGTCACCATGTATCAGGCATTAATTGTGGCGCGCAACAGTACCTATCTTGCATAATCAGCCTTTAATGTTCTCACAAAAAAAAAATGTATATAAGTAGTTTATCAGCCATCTTGTTACCATAACACAAGCATTAGGTTGCTTAGCTTGGGACAAATGGTGCTGTGTGAAATGTCCAGGGATATTATTATTATTATTTATTTATTATTACTTCTGGGACACACGTCTCCTCTCAGTGAGAGGGAGTGGGCCGTATATTGCCACGCGGGCCCAGTGCGGGTTGGTGTATGACACATGTCTACGAATTTTCTGGTTCTAGGACGTGCCTGTTTCCACACGATGTTTTTCTTCACCATTTTAAGAGCAGTGGTGATGAAGTAATTTACACAAAGTAAAGAACCTGTCTCGGCTCGTACACCTATTATTTGGCACAGTATATTGTCAGCGCCTCATAAATGGGAATTAGCGACTGCCACATATTGCTCTTATTAGACGTAAAGGCGCTGTTGTCATCCTTATACAGATAATTAATTTATTTTACGACATCTAACGGGTGGGAGTTCTCTTTATTCTTGCCTAGGTTTACGTAGGAATTACTTGCTAAATGTCCATTTAACCCCACGAGTGTGTTATTACAGTAGTGGATTGCAATAGGCTCAGTAACTGATTGATTGGAATCAAGCCATAGTTACCGTTATACTGGTGAGTGGTTTATAGAGAAATTGACGCACACTATTACCGAACACCCCAATTATAATATTATAAAGCTGACTTTTTTATTATTATGAATAAAATAATGTTTATTTATTAAATTAGTTAAGGTGATTATAGGAGAAAAATGTGGTCACGTTACAAATCTACGCCCGTACACCGTCGCACACGTCTATGGGTCTATCGTAGCCTACTATACTTCGTCCATTTCGGTTTGTTTAGACTGCACAGCGAAAGTGATACATACTGTCATTTACGTTGTTTTATTTATTTTTGGGATAAAAAATTAACTACATTAAAAATTACACAAATCGATTCAGCCGATCGATTTTGTAAAAATCTCACCGTGAAAAGTTAGGTGAAGTGAGCTTAGAGTGAGCTGTCAATGGTGTCAATCCCTAGCATTGGTCGGAACGACAGCTCACTCCACGCTCACTTCACCTAAGTTTTCACGGTGAGATGGTTACAGAATCGCACTACAGTAAACGATTCTGAACAAACTATTTTCATAATGTGCATTAATTCAGTTACTCAATGTATAGATTACCCTCTAGTCTATGCTAATGCTGCCTACAGCGCCTGGCGACAGTTTCTTTGACGTTTGGTCATCATTTCAGCCGAAAGACGTCCACTGCTGGACATATGCCTTCCCCAAGCACCTCCACTTCGACCGGTTCTGTGCTTTTCTGTGCTGTGGTCCAAAAATACTTAATAGCAATACGGGGATTATGCTAAAAGTACTTTACGCACTTTCAGGAAAACAGGCATGTTATTATGATAAATATACTTTATAGACATAAATTACACAGCAGAAGCTGTAGCTGGCATAAGTCTGTCGGTGAGCAATGTCCTCGCTAACGTTGATTAATTGTGCGCCGCCTCCAGCTGCCGAGCGACGTGATGGCTCTGATGGCTCCCCGATGCGCTGCCAATAGTTATAATTACGAGAATTGTGCTTAGCAATCAATACTATGCATGCGTTTAGTGGGTAGAACTTCACTAGACAGTCAAACAGATGGCTGTATTTATTTATTTTAGTATTTATTTATACACAGTAAAACAGATACGACATAAATATAAGTATTGAGTACAAAGAATTATTATTTCTTAAGAAATTTCTTCCAACAGACTTTCGAAAGGAGAAATGAAAAAGAAACGTAGACAATAAGATTAAGATTTTAACTTTTCACAGTTTTATCATAATTCAGAAAGTTATGAAACGCTTGTACTTATTAATAATTTCCGTTCAGATATTCCGATTTTGGGACCAAATATTATCCCCATTAATTACAAAAAAAAAGTTTGCATTAAGTCCATGATAACATTCAAAACGAGTTTCGCGTCCAAACAACGAATGATTGATGACCGCTGATCAACGCTAAATTAAAGCTGGTGCAAAAATTGAACGTACCTTTCATCAGAATAATTGTGTAAATTATTTACCCACCAAATTTTTTGTAAAACACATGCAAAATAAGGACGGATGTTAATACTAGCTGGTATCATGATGAATAGAATAAAAAACGATCAACATCTGTCAGTTAGAAAGCTTTTCATTCAATCAACGTCGCTTGTTCAGCTTATCATTGAGCTTATCGCCCCATAGGTATGTATGTACCTATTGGTGTTACGTAAACAAGTGGGGTTTTATTACAATTTTATTTTGTACAGGTCATTACCTTAACAAGAGGAGTCCAAGGGATACATTGATATTGTTATCGAGATCGTCCTTTATATTTGTATTGGAGAAATATTCAAATAGACTTGTTGTGTGTTTTGTTCTTTATTGCTTGATGGTTTCACTTTATGTATAAAAAATAATTGTTGGTACAAACATAATCTGCCTAGAATGTTCCCACAGGTCTCTCTGTGAGATCTCAGTGAGCCGTGCCATCAACCAACCCACACTCCGCGTGCAGTCCGCGTGGTGGATACACGGCCCAGTGTGGGTGGGATTTTTTTATTCTAGGACATGCCGGTTTCCTTACGATATTTCCTTCACCGTTTTGAGAGCAGCGGTGATGAAGTAATTTACAAAAAGTCTGAAAAAAAAACGCCTCTGTCTATCTGGGTTCAAACCCACGACCTACAAGACTACCACTCGTAAGTCGTAAGTCGTGGCCTTTATCTGCCACTGCTCTCAAAATATTAGGTAGATACTCTATAAATTAATTGCTCACGTAGATTAAGTAGCAATTCCGAAGGTGGTAGCTATGATTGGAATGAGGAAAGTCACGTAAATTATCGTTTCATATTAAACTCCAGAATAATAAAGGGTCCTGGAGTATAAGTAACAACTTTCATCCACCTTAAAAAAAAGTCCTGAGGAAAATAGATTAGCAATAAATATTCAAACACATGTTGCTCTTATACTCTTAAAGGCGTACCAATCGATTATGTATTTGTAAAAAATACTATTATTATTTATAATACATTATATGATGAACGAGAGCCGTGCCTTTCCACAGAGTATATCGAATTTAATAGGTATTAATTACATAAGCGTTTAGATATCTACTTACCTAGATATTCATCTTTTTAGTTTACTAGCTGCGCCCCGCGGTTTCGCCCGCATAAGTTTCGATCCCGTGGGAATATCGGGATAAAAACTGCGTTAAACCTCGTTATAAACTATCTGTGTGCCAAATTTCATCCAAATCCGTTTTGTAGTTTTGACGTGAAGAAGTAACAAACATATAAACACACACACACACACTCACAAACTTTCACCTTTATAATATTAGTGTGATACATCGTAATAGGTACCGATCGGCATTAATTCTACATGCTCTTTCCGTCAGAGTCGGGTTCCGCAGTCATACAGTATTTTTATCTCACGACGAGTTGCGACGCGTGCTTTACATGTGGTAACCAAGTGTACAAACACGCTGTGAATGTGTGTGTAAGCGCAGTAGCTCTCGGTACCGTCCGACACAATGGCAAAGTCAGAAGTGTGTGTGTGCGTTATGTGCTGACGCTACTTGTCCGGTTGCAAACACGCTGTCTGTGTTCACGCACACAATCACAACGTATTTGCACCCTTGGTTACCACATGTAAAACGCGCGTTGATTCGTTAGAGAAAAATACTTGTACCTAGTGGTACAAGTATTTTTGTCTAACGAAGCATGCGCGCGCGCGTGTTAATTGTATACAATATATTATGTACATTGATGAAATTAAAATAAGCTTCGTCAAATAATGTCGAACATCATACATAGAAGCGATAAAGTTGTTTAGGCCACGATTTTTGGCAAAGGTTATAAGGGGTCAACAAGTTGATAGCTTAGCATTAAATAATGACAACGTGATATTTGACATTGACGTGACATTTCTATCAGTGCCAGTGTCAGGTTGTACTAATTATGTTGTCTATTCCATGAAATATCAATCAATAGGATTATATGAACTTAGAGGGTTGTATTCATGATTTTAATGATTATAATTCTGTAAATACATCTTGTTACGGTCGCGAATCACATTTCGTTCAACATACAACCCGCGAAATCCATTTGATTTCGCGGGCTAACCTGGTGCTTCCCCCTTAAGTCATGACATTTCGTTTATCCAAAGACAAAATAGTTTTCTACAGAATCTAGGTTCAGCAGTGCGATTCTGTAACCATCTCACCGTGAAAACTTAGGTTTTAATTTCAAAAAACGTAAGAAAATTTGAATTTCGCGGTCTACCCTGGCGCTGCCCCCTTAAGGGGCAATCCCTAAAAGTATTTCACTGTGTAATCCCAAACAGCTGTATCTCATCATCATCTGCCTAGCCTTTTCCCAACTATGTTGGTGTCGGCTTCAAATCTAACCGGATGCAGCTGAATACCAGTATTTTACATGAAGCGACTGCCTATCTGACCTTTACAACCTAGTTACTGGGTAATACGATAGGTTGTCAGACATTCGGGCTTCTGACGAACGGTAACAACTACCAAAGATCAACGAATGAAAGCCGGGATCAACGGCTTGACGTGCTTTCCGGGGCACGGAGGGGTCTCGTTATGTTAAGATGGTCACCCATCCACGGACCAACCGAGGCAAGCGTAGCTTAAGCTGATCGATCTACCCGCGCGGCTGTTATAACTTCGCCACAAGCTTGTTCGGGAGGGCCCAAACAAGCTATACCTATTAACAACATACTCGTAATATATCTTTTCTGAGTACACTAATGAATCATTCTACTGAGAAGTAATTATTATTATCTGCAAAGACGACCGAGAAAATGGGACAAGTGAAGATGTTGTTTATTTTCGAACAAAAATAATAATAGGTCGAAAAATATTGTTGATAATACGTGCCCGATGAGAACCCACCCTGATTATTTTGTTTGAGCCATGTCACTTATACATTATTATTATTGATATAGCACAAAGAGATTTTATTGTTGGATTGTTAGAATTGTTACTATTTGCGGTTTTCTGGACGCTTTTAACGTGCACGTCTTTTGTTACATCGTTCTCACATATAACTTGTAAATTCAACATAATGATGTAACAAATATTTTTGTAAAAATATAATTTAAAAGAGTGTCCATGCCATGGAGTTTCTTGCCCGTTCTTCTCTATAGGTACGTACTGCGCTTTGGAATGGGCAACTAGCTTCATGTTTCTGACTGACAGTCTTCTTGACGATTCAAAAGTGCCTGTAAATGGTTTAATTTAAATAAATGCTATAAGTTTATCTCATTTTCCTCATCTTTCTATATATGTATAAATAAATGAAATGCTGTTTGTAGGTAAGCGCATCACGTGAGAACGGCTGGACCGATTTGTTAATTTTTGTTTTGAAATATTCGTAATAGTCTGTTCGTTTCCCCGAAAACGTACAAATTCGGGAATAAATGATCGTGTCTGCCCTGCCCTGTGTCTGTCGTGATTGACTTCAAGGCTAGAGTGAATAGCATCCAGCTTTTCATCAGGCGGGATCGCAGTCAAGCACTAGTTTATATCATTAAAAATTAAATTGAAAAATCGTCCTTTTTTAAATGGGATTTTCGTACGAAATATTTAAAATTGGACAGGACAACGTATGTCTGGTCAGCTACTATGAGATAAATCCTAATGAATTAGAGATTCATAATGTCATATATGTACATTTTTTGAAGTTTTGTATGAGAAAGAGGATAATTTTTTCGCTATTGGGATATAGGTACCGATGGGAAATCCCAGTGGGCAGATGGCTTGTTGTTAGCATAAAATTGTAATATTTGCCTTGTAAGTAGTAGGTAAGTAGGTACTGATTCTTTTTATTATTGAAAGATCTAAGTTCCGCCATCCATAATAATATTATGAATGCCAAAGTAATTCTGTCTGTCTATTAACTTTTCGCGCTTCAGCTGAATGGATTCAGATGTTTGCCACATGGATAGATCATGACCTGGGTTAGGACATAGGACACTTTTTATCCATGTAGTACGTTCCCGTGGGATCATTTCCGACCTCCATGTGGGCGATGCCATGGGCAAACGCTAGTTAAAATATATGTGTTATTATCTTTTATGATCGTGCATGTATGGCCAGCGGGTTAATTGCGTAACACACAATCAGTAGCAATGGGTTCCATTTTGACAGTTCAACAAGATTCATTGCGTTATTCACGTGGTTGAGCAGATAAATTTTTCGAACATAAGAAGCAATGGATTAGCAATATCCTTCAAAATGATTCAGATTGAGATTAATAGTGTGGTACGCAATTAGGGTGCAGATGTATGAGCGTAAGCGAAGCACAAGGAGTATGTAAGGACCGTGGTTCCATAGTTTCTGCCTATTCCTATGGGAAGATGGCGCGAGTTCATGTACAGTCACGAGTAAAAGTATGTATACATTCGGCTTTATTCAAAAGCGATTTACTCCTTTGTTCTTGAATTAAATATTATGCTGCTATGAACATAGCATTTTCGAACCCATAGGTTTATGAAATGTATCGTATTCCAACGTTGCATTCGTTATTTCACGAAAAAATCGCATTTGAAAGTTGCCAAGTGTTGACATATTGGTGCTCGTGACTGTATGTGTAGGATCGACTACAGCGATAGTATTTCAAGATCTTTAACTAATTGTCGGGCAATCCCGAAACTTAACCGTAAACATGTTTGTCTAATAGTTAACAACAAATATGGGTAAGTATTAATTTACCAAGAATATGGATCATATTTGTCATTCGGAATTTTCAGTGCGTTTTAAGGTTATCTGACGCGGCCGGGGTGAGCATAAAGTGAAGATTACCTCGTTGACGTAGATACGAGTGTTGGTTCTATCGAGTAGTAAGTAACGACTAATGTTAAGCCACAGATACATTCATGGTTTGTGTCGTGTTGTGTTGTGACTCGAGATACACCAGTCAAACGAATCTGTTCAGGACTACGTCAAATTAAAACGTTTTTAATTGGCTAAAATTGCGTCAGAAGGCGTGACGACTCGACACAACACAGTAATAATTATGAATCCAGATTTACCATTTCAAAATTAAAAAATCCTGACATTTGCAAAAAAGTCAGGATATTTTACTTTTTAATATTAAATCTTTTTTTGTAACTTTTAGATTTTTTATTTTCTAAAATGAGGCCCGACCAAGTCCGGACGGGGCCAACAAGCTGGACAAATCCGGATAAATCCGGTCGGGTGGTAACTCTACGTACAACTACTGATATTGTCTAAATGATAGATGAAACATAATTCAACTTACTTACACATTGTATGTATATTAGCAAGTCCTATTATGCATATTATGTGAACTAGAACCCCATGCTTAGTTAACGCTACTTTATGATTATGAGAACCAATGTCTCGACTATAAAATGGATGCTTTTGTGTTTCTTTCAGTCTGGTCTGGTGGGCTTTACTTCGAAAATATTTGATTTTACACGTTTAATATTGGGTTCATAATAGGCGTTTATTTATAATCGTTGCTTAAAGTTAAGTAATGATTAGCGACTGTTTAAACACACTGTTAGAGGTATACTGTTACAAGAAGGTATAAATTATATTATTCTTAATTATATTATGTAATACATATTATTCTTAATTTTAAATATTGTAGATCTTCTTTTGTTTTTTCTTCTATATGTGACACCTGGTGTATGTACAAAGCTAAATAAATATTATATATTATGTATAAATTATTATTAAATGATTATTTTGTTTCCTTACACATACATTATCAACGTTAAAATATATCTTTAATTTAAGCAACATTTATAAACAAAGAGGGATATTTTTAACGGAATACCATTTTTTTTGTAGTGTACATTCAGAGGGTAACGCGATCGCGTTGCTACTGTTAATTTATCAAAAAGTATGTCACGTGTAGCAGTTATCAATTTAGCTCATCGAAGAGGCCATGGTTGACTTATTTCTAGTAATTACTTCAAGGCTGTTTTCTAGGGCTGTCTCATATATTTCGAGGTAGGAGTGGATTACTTACTTGTAGTAGACAATGGCACACCTTGCATTTTGTGCCGCATAAAGCCCTGTTACCTAATTACCTTATGACTGCGTCAGTAAGTGCGTTTTTTGTAAAATTGAGCTAAAAAAATAACTCAAAAATTCATATACTCAATATGTGAATTATTTGAATTTGTTGCCATTGAAACGCTAAGTAGGAGACCTACTTAATCAGTCAAATCATGGCGTTAAGTCTAGTTATAAAAGTGATTGGTAGGGGCTAGCCGGCCAGTACAAAGGCGATCCTTGCCCATACTTTAATACTTTATAAAAGGGACAATATATTGTGCGCTTGAGCGGTGAAGGTTGGACATGTAGGTAATACTCGCATTGTGAAGTACGAAGGGCTGACCATGCTTGAGCGCTGTTTGTTACATATTTTCTAAGAATGGAGTCTGAAATTTTCATATACAATAGAAATTGATTAGGCCTTTTGCATAAATAAGAAAAGGGTTTTAGATAAAAATTGGCTTGTTGAGATGTCACTACAGTCTACCGAATACATTTTTGGGTTTTAGCGTGTAAGGGAACCAAACCTACATCCACTCAGTCAGACTGACTCGATTTAGTGTGAATTGCACGACTGCCTGCACATTTAGGCTGCGTACACCTATGGTTTGCTGATGGATGGCTAGACATGGATTTTGAATACCAAGATACTGCCGACATCTTTCCTTGGACGTCACGATTGGCTGCCGTTTGCAGGCAACACAATTAGATTGAGGAAAACGCAGTCATTCATAAATGTACGGAAACCGGTCAGGCGTGAATAATGAACAGAATACACCTGCAAGCTAAAACGTGAGATAGGACACACTAAGCGCATCTTCGGAGTATTCTATTCTTTGTTGAGCTATAAAAAAATAAAAAATAAGGCCAAGTACAATCGGTCGCATGTCAATGTCAGTGTAACACTTTGACCTTGAGCGGGGAGGACAAGAGGAGGCCAGCTTATAGCTACTGGTTTTTTTACCATTGATGTGCGGCCTATTGTATAATCAGACTCTGGGATACTACTGGGGTTTTCTTAGAAAACCCCAATCACACTTTGCCCGTCCTGGGGTTCGAACACTATATACCTGGGACCCAAGCTCATCCGATGCGTCTAGGGCCGCAAGGTGGATGATCATAAAATCTATGCACATTGAAATGTCATGTCTGGGTGACATGACATTTCATTGTAAACACCATGTAGGTATACACCTCGAAATAGTAGTCATCATAGGATACAAATGTAGCCTGAGCCATAATGATGAAACCTCTTACAAGTTAGATTTCACCATATTGTAATAATCTGTACCTAAGTGATATTGTGAAACTGTCAATTCTGCTCTCAACCATAACGTACTACGCAAGATAGAATGATAAAGTGTAAAATGTGTTCAAACTTTGAAAGAAAGAAAGGAAAGAATATAAAGGAAATAATATAATGAAAGAAAGAACGGATGAAAGAAAGGAATAGTGAAAGAAAGAAAGAATATAAGAATGAGATTTAAAATAATGATATCTAAGTACATGTGAAAAAATAAGAAAAATAATCATGGGGCATCAAAAATTCGTCCCCACCGCTGTCAACAGGAACAGTGCCCAAAAGGCTGGCAGCATTGCCACTTTGGCCCAAAAACAGGCCAGCCCTCTGGTCACGTGAAGAGTCGACTAACCGCTTGGCGATATCTCGAAAAACCAAGTGGGCACTCGGACCCCATGGCCCTAGTGTTTCAACCCCAAACGGGTCGAACATATAACTCGCAATCAGGTTGGAATATTTTCGCCGTTTGAGGGTGAAAGAGATTGATGTTCGAGTAAATATGTATGTAGGTAGGTATGTATTTGCGCGTTTGAAGCGAGAATTGACCTACTGATATACAGAAGGCCAATTCTCATAATTCAAAATTCACGTTCAAAATCTAGTCGCGATCCCCCAACCCCCCCCCCCCCCCTACCTTACATTTTTGACATTGATTGTCGTTGAGCCATGGACGTATTACGTTGAGCTGGCTCAACGACAATCAATGTCAAAAATGTTAATTAATGTTAATTAATTAGAGGTGTTTTTGACAGACTGCGACTGAGATCAGACTGTTCATCAACATTCTTAAAATTACGAGAATTACCCTTCTGGCGTCAGAGTAAACTAATTATATTATTATTATCTACTGTGTCCTTATCCAATATAATGTAAAACAATCGCAAATAGGTCCAATAGACTTGTGGAGGTAATTTCCTCCATTCAATTGTTTTTCATCGCTCACGGTTACTCCATTTATCTTCAATGCCGATCCTTTCAAGCCTAGATTGATGAGTCGTGATAGAAATTACTAGTAATAATATATCTTTAAAACTAACAAGTGGTAACCTTACGATTTTGCACCCTATTCACATATTTCTTAATTACATACATGCAAAAACTGACGCCTTCTTTCTATGGGAGTAGGCAGAAACTTCAGAAGCCATCTGCTACGACCCTTACATACTCCTTTTGCTTCGTTAACGTTCATACCTACAACAGCAACAATAATTTTTCATCAAAAACCCGCACTGGGCACGCGTGGTAGATTACAGCCCACTCCCTCTTGAAGAGAGAAGGCCTGTGTCCCAGAGTGGGAACATTATAGGCTGATTATGAAATAATATAAAAAAAATATTATTCGTAGGGGTAGTAAATTACTTAAATGAGTTCAGTAAAAATATTATTCGTAGGGGTAGTAAATTACTTAAATGAGTTCAGTAAAAATATTATTCGTAGGGATAGTCAATTACTTAAATGAGTTCAATAAAAATATTACTCGTAGGGGTAGTCAATGACTTAAATCAGTTCAGTAATTGCCTACCCCTTCGAATAATAAGTCATTATTCGTAGGACTACCCGGAATCGCCTTAATAAATTGTTCTGTTGACATTCATTTTACTGGTTTGTTTATAGAGTAATTAATATATTTAAACCACAATTTTGTTGCATGCAAAAAGGCCATTGCCCAATACTCATCACCAGATTCCACAGCGAATCTCTGAACTAATTTTTTCCTGTCTGAAAATCTATACAATCTTTACATCTGTACAAATAAATAAAATGGAAGTGTCTGTTTGTAATGTCAAAACAACTGCTTTTTACTAAATCCATAAGAAAGAAAAATAACAAAAAAAAACAATTTTA
Source organism: Apamea crenata (assembly GCA_949629185.1). Lineage (NCBI taxonomy): Eukaryota > Metazoa > Arthropoda > Insecta > Lepidoptera > Noctuidae > Apamea > Apamea crenata. The sequence goes on from OX451357.1 coordinate 14,585,686, forward strand.
ACATTTTTGTCTGTCTGCCCTGGCTAATCTCTGACGGGACTTTCACTGGCAGATAGCTCATGTTATGTAGTCAAAACAACTGCTTTTTACTAATTCCATGAAAGAAAAATAACAAAAAAAACAATTTTAACATTTTTGTCTGTCTGTCTGTCCTGGCTAATCTCTGACGGGACTTTCACTGGCAGATAGCTCATGTTATAAGGAGTAACTCAGGCTATTCTTATTTTAGAAAAATAATAAGTAAAGAGATACTTACATTATTCTTTTCTAACATCCACGCGAACGAAGTCACAGGCACTGCTAGTAAAACATATAAATAAACAACCAGCATCCTAATTGCGTAACGCACTATCAATCTCAATCTGAATCATTTGAAGGATATTGCTAATCCATTGCTCCATATGTTCGAAAAATTTGTTTACGCAACAACGTAAATAACGCAATGAATGTTGTTGAACTGTCAAAATGAAAGTCATTCCTACTGTTACCCCGCTGGGTATGGAACCCAGTCTCCTGAGCACTGAAACTTTGCTTTCAGTAACACGACTTATGGCACAACGCAGCTGAGTGATTACCAGTAGTAAAAAATACCATAAAGATAATGTTCATTTTTATGTTCGTTTAAAATGGCTATCTAAAGTTTGCAAGCACGGGCAGCGGGATCGTCCGAAAGGGTTACCGCTGCCCTGGAACAGAAAGGGCTAAGGAAGGAACACGGGTGGGTTTTAGTCAGTAAGAGTCTGACACTCCCTTCCGCTCCACCCAGAGCGAGAGGGGTCATTTGATGATATCCCACCCACAAAAAAAAAAAGTTTGCAAGCACGTGTTAAGACTATTTGCTGACATTATTTATTTACTTAATAAAATAAGAAAAACTCGTGACTGCACAATAATTAAACCTGTTATATCTGCGATGTTATCATCGTTTAATTTTAATGAATGTGATGAGTAGGTATATCAGGTACCTGCTGTATATACATTATACAGCGAGTTTATGATGCTTAGCAAAAGAAAATGACTACCTATCGATCTGCTATCTTTATACATAGAGCTCTAGCTTCTCTCCGCGACGTCGTCTGCGTGAAATTTATTTTTTTTCCCGACCCACCCTGACGCTATACATCACCTGCCCGAGCTGTCACTTTCACTTTCACGTTTTCGCATAGCGTTCATTCTGACTTTTTTTCTTTTTGGTCGGGCCCTTAGGGCCATAGCATGATGTTAAATGTTAGCCTTCCTCAATAATTGATGCAAAAAGAATTTTTCAAATCCGACAGTTAGTTCCAGAGATCACCCCCTACATACAAACAAACAAACAAATTTTACCTCTTTATAATAGCAATAAAGAATATAATTGTACCCTGTGTTACCCAAATGAATAAATTACTTAAAACAGTTATGTCTTATAATTATACGTTTATAACTTCGGTGAATGACTGACTAACCAACTAACGCACAGTCTGAATAACTGTCGATAGGAACGTAATATTTGAAAGACAAATGCCCATTTTTGCCCAACAGTACACGACACCTGTTGGATTTTGAATGCTCGGCTCAGCAACTAGAGCTGAAAATCGAATACTCTTGCATTTAGGTGTTGCCTAGTATTAGTGAAAACAGGAAAAGTCTTGTACAAGTACTGTTTTATAGAAAACAAAAGTTGCAACACTGATTGAGCAACATTTCGTATTGCAAGAAACATTGGGTGCGTTCCGGGTTACGCTGTAATCGATTTGAGCGTGCTTATACCGTTCCCAATTAGCGTGAGCGCGATAATGATGTCCCGTGAATCGTCATAGAAGACCTCATGACATGCTTGCGATAATGCCGAACATGCCCTAAAATAATATCACCGTGAGCGCTGTCAAAAATGACAGTAGTGCTGTTTGGTTTTGAGTGGCATCATATCTTTAAACTAACGTGGCATTTTCAACTCATTTTTTCAAAAAGAAATTAACGAAATTACTAGTTGAAAAATGCTATTACGCTGTCAGCGAGTTTTTAAATGATAGCACCCTATGACAATGCTCAATATTATTTCAATGTATTAATTTGCTATATCCTTATTTTGTATTAATGCATGACCATTAGTTATCCAGTGAATTTGATTTTCTAGAATATGACATAATAACTGATTACCTGACATTATTGAATAAGTTAGATTTGCAATTGAAATGTTTACATATCATATGACATAAATCTCTACTGTATATTATCTGACTGAAGCATGCATTTTAACATAAATTTTTCGACTATTTAATATTTCTTACTGTTGACATTTTTAAATTATTTTTTTTTTCTTTGAATTAATTGTAAATGGATTATAAATTATTCATATTTGTACGCCGTTATCGGTAAAACATAGTGTACCTATATATCTTAATAATAACACCTGTTTTTTACACAACCTATGTTTTACAAATAAAAAAACTTTGACTTTGACTCAAAGTGCTTCTGGCTACAGTCGCCACTTAACCGAAGAAGAAGAAGAAAGTGGACACACACACAAAGAAATACTGTAATATCGTTTTGACGTTGAGTGAGCACTGTGAGCGTGTTCACGAGCATTCCGAATTGTTGACAGCTCTCAGCTGTCATATTCGTGATATTATCTAAATCGGAACGCAAATTATTTATATGGGTACTATGAGCGATAATGGCATAATTCGGAATATAGCCATGTTTAGACAAGCTTTGGTTTATTAAGAAATCGGAGAACGGTCACACAATCATGGCTGTCCAAATACAAATCGTTTTTTTAATGTCAAATACTGGTGAAACTGACAGATTTTCATGACGGCCGATAAATTAGGAAACCCAAGGTTTAGGTAGGTACTGTTTCTCAACTGTTGTTTCTCATGAATTGGTTCTTCAGAATGCAGAGTTGCAGTAAGCAAAATCTTCTGATAATCATCTCAAAGGTCAATTTTACAGTTCAAAGTTTAACTTTCATCAAATAAATATAAATTCTGATTCACCTGATAAAATAAGATTTCCAAAACAGTAAGAATTATGCCTCTAGGATGATAACAAGAATTTATATGATTTTTTTTCTGAAAGGTGTTCTTTAAACTACTTAGCCCTATATCGCTTAATTAATTTTACCTTTCAAACGTCGAAAGTACAATTTTTTTTTAAAACAATAGTGCAGCTGTGTTAATACAAACATGGAGAGGACACGGTTCGCTGGGCCGCTCTGTCGCAGTCTGTAGAACCAGCTAGTTAAACACAGGCAAAAAGTATGAATAATGAGATAATTCACTATGCTTTACGACTACATTAATACTGCACTGTCGTCAGTCAACATTTGATGGTCATTTTGCAAAAATTAAAGAACCTTCTGGCTACTTAATTATTGTTTTAAATAGCATAATAGTGTAATCAGCCTATAATGTTCCCACTGCTGGGACACAAGCCTCTTCTCGGTGATGGGAGTGAGCCGCGAGCCCAGTGCGGGTTGTTAGATGTCACATGTCTTAGTATTTTCTGGTTCCAGGCACATGCCGGTTTCCTCACGATGTTTTCCTATACCGTTACCGTTTGTTTTAAATTAATCATAATAAAAATAGTTTTAAAAGTAAATAAAATGAAAGTTACAGACAAGTAATAATTAGCAAGTTTTCATTCATAAATCTCTTCTGAAACTTTGGATAGTATTGTGGCTGACTGTAAACAAAACTAAGTGGTTTATTTTGGTTTTGATACCTATATATTATCATCTTGGTTCATCGTTGTGAAAGTCTTTGCCAATGGCCTTGTCTCGATAGTATGTCTCAGTTTTTGGAATAACCCATGAATAAGGAAATATTAATTTATACGGAAAATATCTTTGAGGAAATGCTGATATCCTACCCAAACTTGTCTTATTTTTTTGGTATTATTTTTACAAAGTGAGACACAGTATAATATCTGTTATTTAATATTATTTAGTATTTAAAATGTCTCGTCCTCTAATGTGTATTTAACATAATTATCTCGGTACCCCTGTATTATTGCCAATTCAGAGTGCTTTAATACCTATTGTTGTATTTTGTTTAGAATTTTTATGCTCGATTGTTTGTCTTTATGTTGTCACATTGATCATGAGGTAAGTACCTATTGGTTAAAAATAATGTCACTAATATGGGAAGCTTAGTCAACTTGAATTGTTAAAGGGAATCAACGTTTAGAAGCGTTGTGAAAAAAGAGTAAACAAAACGATGATTTTGGGCATAACAAAATAATGTTTTGAATGGAACATTAGCAAGTGAATCCCAAGTGTTTGTCATTTTCATGAATATTCCCAAAACATTTTCATTCAATTCTGTACGATGTAAAGGTATAAAAGAATTTAAACTATTTGTTAACATTCCGACCTTCACGAACCAGATAACACGGTCTTATTGTGCTAATTCTGAACCAAGTAATTACCATTACCTACATCCTACATTAAAGAGAAAATGTAACACTTCTTAAAAATATAATTTAATGTCTACGACATAACTAACAGGTTTGTAAACAATATAAGAATAAATTATACTCAACGTTATCAACACTACACAAACAAATACACCAGGAAAATACTTGCTAGTAAAAGTCTTAAGTTTTGTTCTGGGGAAAACACTGCACTTCCACTCATACGGACATTGATAAAATAAAGAATCCTTTCACATTCCGCTAGATAGTTGGTCATTCCTTCTCTGCTGTACATGATCAGTCTGCAGTCCGCGCTCTTGGTAACGTACAGTCGCATGCGAGTGATGGGGTCCAGCATCGTCGTCACTCGCCAGTCTTTGATCTCGTGCTGAGAGCTCTCCGGAGGCAAGATGTCCGCATCACGACTCCTGGCCTTCTCGCTCCACAGGCTCACGTCCACACCGTCCTCCGTCATCTTCCTCGTGTTGTAGTCGTGGATATAGTTGCTGAGAAACGCATGAGCGATGTCACAATATATGGCAACGGTCTCCACCAACTCGACATCTTCTATTCTGAGCCAGCATTGGTCGGCGCGGTCGTTCCGGTTCGGCAATTCGAAAGGGATGGGGAACGCGTAGGGTTTCACATCTTTCGCGGCCACTTCGGAGCAAAACACGAGTGCTTGCAACAGAGTGGCGCCGATGACTTCGAGTAACATTTTAAATGTGCTGCTATGACGACGTCATGATTGTAACTAAACGACATCGTGACGGCTCGGTGTCGCTACAAAGCGCTGCAGAATCGCTAGTTGCCTTCATAAACGTGATTACAGGTTAAAAAACGATTATTAGATTGCAATTTACAACTCATTGTTGTGGGAACGAAATGCACGTGATTGAATGGTTGCCATAAGTTGAAACAATTGAACATAGTTATTTGTAATAATGGTTCTGCTCGTATTATCAATATAAGTACGGTGTTTCCGCAGTTAATATTAATTTTTGGTCCTTTACAACAAATTCCGGTGCTTATAAGGAATGTGGACAGGAATGATTGTTACTATAAGGTTGGTTGGCATTGCACTATGTGTAATAAATAAATAATAACTTGTAAAACCATATTTGCTGACAACATAAATAATATTTTATGGAACCGTCTACTAAAAAAATGTTGCAAAATAAATGTATGTATGCATTTCCGACCCATTATATCTCCATGAGGCCCATATTCAGCAGGGGACGATTATGGGCTCCTTATAGATCTAAATGACGCGTGACGCTTCGTGCCCTCGCCAATTTAGTCAGTGCTGCAAGCTGCAATGTTTCTCTGCAGTGCAAGTGGATTGAGTGAGCCAGGATGGTGCAATTAATTTCAGTTTTATGCGGCAATGACCCAATCTCCCCCGTAGAGGTGCGGGCCCGGCGCGGCGCTCAAGAGATCAAGAGTACAAACTCCAGCAGTTGCATTATTGGAGTAAACTCACACGTACTTAGAACAAGCATAATAATGTTACGTATTAAGTTTAGAGCAATAGTGACCCAGTGGTAACAGCTGCGACTGACGAGTTGTGGGTAAATTCGAATCCAGTCAGGCGCTTTACTTTGTGTAAATTATACCGAAATACCGAATTACTAGTGTGGGGCAACATTTAAAAAAAAAAAACATGTTTGCTTGGCATTTAGTGAGTTTTAGACCGGTATTTCCATTGTGATATGTTATATTTAGAATGCCATTTAAAGATGTGATTTTATCTAATGTTTTGTATTATTTTACTTTATCTGTTATGTAACTGTATATAATCACAATTGGTGCGCGCACCGGCCGGCAAGAGGTCATATATGGGTTCAAATCCTAGCAGTTGCATTGTTGAAGTAAGCCACGCAACATAGCATATTAAAATGTCGTACGATTATATTAATGACATCATCCGTCGGGCTCTTGTCACCGCCGGGGTACCAGCTGTTTTAGAACCCAATTGCTTGGCACGCGATGGAAGAGGCCAGATAGAATGACCATAATGCCTTGGAAGTTGGGTAGGCCTTTGGTGTGGGATGCAACCTGTGTCGACACTCTTGCGCCATACCATCTTCCTAGCACCTGCGCTGTGCTGGGGCCGCTGCTGCAGGAGCAGAAAACCTCAAACGGCCCAAAAATACCTTATTGGGAGCTTGGGAGCTATATGTTTGTGCCGTTTGGGGTTGAAACACTAGGGCCTTGGGGTCCGAGTGCTCATCGAATATTTCAGGACATCGCCAAACGGTTGGTTGACTATTTTTAGCCAAAGAATCAGCATTGCCATCCAACGTGGTAATGCTGCCAGCCTTTTGGGCACTTATCCCATTGACAGCGATGCGGACGAAATCTTTGATGCCCAATGAGCTCCCCCCTTTATCTTATTTTTTTATTATATACTTGTATATATATAATATAAATACAATTAGCTTGTAAATTGTAATAAAGGCATTTTGTTAGAAGTGTTGCCTATTATTGCATACATAGTTGTGATGCAACAGGCAATTCTAGGCAATGCTTTTGTCCGGTTTCCTGAAATATATCTTATGAAAAGAAACCAACAAAACAGACGGCAAAAGCTTTTCGCAAGTCCTTGCTTTCTTAATTACTTATTTCATTTTCTCTCATAATATCAGCACGTGGAAGCTGTAAACTGTTTTTAAGGATTTTCTTTCATTGTGCTTTAGGTCAATTTCAGATTAAATTAAGTTTTTAATTTTGTATTGATTTTATGTCTGGATATTTTTGTTTCAGAACTTGTTTAATATGGCTGAATGTTATATTCTAGTGTGATTTTATCATTTTTTGTTACTCTGTGTCTGTAGAAAATATTCCTTATTCAATCGTTTGCTCATTGCTGAGCATCGTGATGTGCCCGACTAAACTTTTTGACGATCCTTGCATTTGTAACCTTTGGATTTCATAATCTTTGGATTGTTCTAGTGTCTAGGTGTTGCTTTACTTTGTCTCTTACTACGTCTCGTACTCTTTCCTTCCATCTTTCCTACGTTACTGTAAGTGTACTATAAGTCTTTCCAGGTGGATGGCTTTCGGACGATATGGCCGACGTATTGCAGTACGCTCTGCAGACAGATACTCCTAAGCCTTTGGCCTATCTGGAGTTCTTTTAAATGGATGCATTCGTCTTGTATGTTATCCAAGGTATGCGCAACATGTGTCTCCAGCACCTCGTCTCAAATGCTTCGTCGAGCGTCGGTCTGCTGCATTGATGGTCCAGGATTCCCGTCATAAAGAAAATGGAAACAAAAAACCAAAATATGAAATAGGGAATATCAGCGTCCTGACGATGTATGTCTTTCGGCTAGTCTCCGTTGTGATTGGCCGCCATGACCGAAATACGGTCTGAGGGCATAGTGCGAGTTTTTCTACCTACTCCAGATTTGAAATGGAATGACAGCAGTGCTATCGAGTTTCCACTAGATGGCGCTGGTCTACTACCGTACAAATCTGCGTTTACGTTAACGCGATCTAGTAGGTAAAAAACTCGCACTACGCCCTCAGGTCTCTTATATATTCCCAATAATGATTGCCCCTTACAAAAGAAGGATCCTGGGATGACAAATAAGTTTTTAATGCTTATGTATGTTTGAATTGGCTTCTGTTATTCTTTCCCAGTATTAGGCATTTTTTGGAATGATATCTACAATTAAAACAGTGACACATAATCTGCTTGTGTGCGTAAGCGGGGAAACAAACATAGTATAGGTATGAGAATAATACAATAATTTCTGTTAATTAAATATAGAAGTGACAAAGTTCAGTCCTTCAGGAAAATATATCTTAAAAATTCTATTAATTATGGGCTGTTATTGTTGTTGTAAAACGTCTAGAATTTTGTATTAATAGTACGGAAAACTGGCAATAACTCAAGTGACGCCATTATTTCTCTTCCGACGTTTCCTGGAGGTGGCGGTGACGACAAGGGGTAACTGAAGATCTGAAAACCGGTCCTTGTCGGGCGAACCCTAATATCGTGAAAAATATATATCGGCTGTTTCCTACATTTTGTCGACTTATGTAAAAGTAAATGTATGAAGCAGCTGTTAATTTTTTCGCAATATCAGTTTTTGTTGAATTGTAAAAGTTTTTCATAATGATGGTATAATGTTCTCACTGCTGGGGCATAGACTGTGAGAGGGAGTGGGCCGTAATCCACCACACGGGCCCAGTGCAGGTTGGGAGATGACCTCTTTGAATTTTTAGTTCTAGGACATGCCTGCTTAAGATGCTGGACATGTTTGCTTAAGATGTTTCCCTTCGCGGTTTTGAGAGCAGTGGTGATGAAATATACAAAGGAAAGCGCCCGTCAGGGTTCCAAACCACGAGATACAACTCGTAAGCCGCAGCTGTTATCCCTGGACCAACACTGTTCTAATGCTGAGTACAATGACTTCTTTTCAGGTTTTCAACTACACCTTGTAGGTAAACCGATGTGGTGATATTCTTACACCAGCTGATGTATTATGTAAAAAACATCTCGGTGAAAACGTAAGTGAAGTGAGCTTGAAGTGAGCTTGGCAGGCAATGAAACCCTAGCATCAGGTAGAATGACCGACTGTGTTGTTACTACCTAGCTATACTTATTGGTGTTATCATTTCCGAACCAATGTTTCTTGGTATTTGCTTAATGCATAAGCAAATACCAGTAGACATTATCAAGTTAGTTTCATATTATTTATTACGACGGCGTTATTGTTTGAAAACTAACTTAACATAGCTAAGTACTTAAATAAATAAATAGCTAAGTACTTAGTTTTCAGAAGTACCTGTTTGAAAGCATCTCTGCAAAGAATAATAAAATATGCATACCTGCATGCACTGTTGGAGTATAGCAAAAACAAATCGATCCTACTTCAACACTATCGTCTTTCTCTTTCTAACTCATAAATATTATTTTTTACTATCGAGCCCGCCCTTACTTACCACTTGACCGAAATCCTTACTTTCGCATTGCGACTGTACTACTCTTTTAGCCTTGTGTGGGATCACACGTCTCACGTAATACACTCCTTTGCAAAAAAAACGGGCACCTTACAGTCATTGACTTTTCTATGGATAATATTAATATTTTTAGTATGTCATTAGCATAAATGACTAGAAATTTCTTATTATCAATGAGAATATAGTTTTAAACACTTAAATCCTGGAATCGATGTTTTGGTCAATGTAAACAGAGAGTCGTGTTAAAATGGACATTTTTATGGGTATAATGAAATTAAGACTACGAGTATTTCTATGGTATTTTAATTAAAAAACATCCAAAAGTAAATTAATAGATACCGAGTACGACCTCCCCTTGCAGCGAGAGACTTTTGATGGTGTCCTGTGGAATGGGTTCCCACTCAGCCGAAATCACACGTTTAAGCTCCCTGATGTTTTGTGGGAAGTGGTTGGACAGATCTTACTCGCCGTTTTAGGAGGTCCCAGACGTGCTCAATGGGGTTAAGGTCGGGGCTCCGCGCTGGCCAATCCAAACGACGAATACCGACCTCTTGCATATAAGCATCTACGTCGCCAGAACGGTGGGCCCGAGCATTATCGTCCATGTAAATGGCATCTTCACCAATTTACAGTCAGTGCGGGTTGTGCATGTTGACAAAGGATTTCAGTTATGTACCTTTGCGCATTTAGTGAGCCATTTTCAATGAATACTATCTCGGTACGATAGCTAGAAGTTACGCCCGCCCAAAACATAACGGACCCTCCACCATAAGGGGTGATTTCTTCATAACACACGTCGGCGTAGCGTTCCCCTGGTTTTCGTAACACTCGCCGACGTTGGTCCTCACCATTCAGACAAATTCGAGCCTCATCGGAGAAGAGTACGCTACTCCAGTTACCTAGTGTCCAAGATAGGCAATTTCTAGCGAACCTCAATCGTGCAATCCGGTGCTCACGGAGTAACTTGGGGGCCCGCGCTGGTCGTCGACTGCGTATATCAGCCGCTAAAAGCCTCCTCCTCACTGTCCATAGGCCAACTTGTGGTCCTCGTACCTCTTCGAGGTTTCTTTTGGGGTCTATGTAACTGCATTTGCGGTTGCGCCTGAGTTACTAAAAACCGGTCGTCTCGTGGTTGTGTGCAACGTTTTCTCCCAGAACCTTGCCTTCTCTGAACGGAACCTGTCTCTTGGTATCGAGTCCAGGTTCTTTGGACGGTTGAACGACTCACGTTTAACCGCTGTGAGACGTAACATTAGCATACACCCCTCTTCCAGCAGCTCTATAATTTTACTAGCTCTTATTGCTTTTTCTGCCATTACAATCGACACAAGGTAACTGTTTTAGTCACAATAAGGCAGGATTATGCGACTGACATAAATTATTCTACTAAAAATAACGAGAAGTTAGTTTTAGTTGCCTGATAACCTTTTAACCGCAAACCCGCGAAAAGTAAGTAAAAAGTCACAAACTGGAAAAGGAATTATTATTTTAAAAAACAAAAGTTTCGAATTTGGAATTAGCTTTTTTTCATACCCAGACTCTTTATCAAGTGCCAGCAACATAGTGTAGCTATTAAACCTTCTTTAGAACTAAATGATTACCAATAACGTAGAAAAATCACAACCGCCCGTTTTTTTTGCAAAGGAGTGTATTAGTAAACACACCTTCCAATATATAAATATAAAAGGATAATAAACGTATTATATAAATCCTTATAATAGCCTTTACTTTGGTGGTCCTCCATTAACCCTAACATGCACTTAGCAAATAAATAAAAAAAATATTTACCCATTGCGTAGTTATCCACATATTTCTCAGTTGTTTTTTACAGCATCCATTAATCATGGAAATGATTAGGAGCCTCTTATCACATACCGAACTACCTGGCTCATTTGTTAGAGTCTACGTCACTGTGCCTGCGCATAAGTCACATTGACGTCTGAGACGAACCAGTTTCTCAGTAGCAGGTAAGTTTCGTACGAAACGCCATTGGTTGGTCGCAAAAAATCGGAGTTGTCTGTGGTAAAACATAATGTATTTTGACTTATTGAAATTAATTTAATTACTCTCATGAATTGTATCGGTATTCCGATACAATTCATGAGAATATTAACCTAGTTATCATAATAGTTAGGCACTTTTTCAATTCATTATGGACTTCCCATTGCGTAGGCGCATTGTGTACAAAAATAAATATTAAACCGGTCCCGTATTAAACTAAATTCCGCTTAATTGCCTGTTGTGCTACACTTATCTGGCCAAATGTAAGAATTAGTTTGATGTTTACTTCACCTCTAGCCTTCTCTTATCTGTTGTCTGCGTGGGTGAAAGAGACGGCAATTGAGGTTCCCTGAATAGTCGTTTACGTCATACACGCACACACTGAAGTGCGAACTTGTTTAAAATAAAACCAATCAACGGGCATGGGATCAAACGCGTCTGAGCTCTCGCATGTATACGTCATGCAAAATGGCCAACAGAATATTTCTGTTGTGCCTTTTAGTTTCGATACTAACTGTGAGTTATATAGAAGGGAGAGGCGGTTCAAGAAGCAGCGGCGGCAGCAGAAGCAGTAGCAGGAGCAGCAGTGGAAGCAGGGGCTGGGGAAGCAGCTCTTCTTCCTTCGGCAAGAGCTGGGGGTCATCGAGTCACAGTGCTAAACCAAGCTGGGGTAGTTCATCGTCATCGAGTCACTGGGGAGGCTCATCGTCACATAGCTACCCCTCGTCATCATCGGGTCTCTCAGGATCATCAGGATCTCACAGCTATCCTTCATCATCGTCAGGATCATCAGGATCTCACAGCTATCCTTCATCATCGTCAGGATCATCAGGATCTCACAGCTATCCTTCATCATCGTCAGGATCATCAGGATCTCACAGCTATCCTTCATCATCGTCAGGATTATCAGGATCGGGATGGAATCACGGTTCCTCAAGTTACCCTAAATCGACATCAGGACTGTCTGGATCTGGATCAAGCACTTACAATAAACCTTCGTCATCTTCAGGATCGTCGTGGGGTTTTGGTTCGTCTAGTTACCCCTCGTCCTCATCAGGATTGTCCGGATCTGGATCAAGTTCATCACACGGCTATCCCTCATCTTCCACTGGCCTTTCAGGAACAGGAAAATCATCATGGTCTGGATCTGGATCATCGGGATCTCATAGTTACCCGTCAAGTTCTTCAGGAATGTCTGGCTCTGGATCTAGCTACAAACCCACATCTGGCTCGGGAACTCATTCTTATCCATCTGGAACTGGATTGTCGGGATCTCAATCAAACAACAACAATTATTATAAACCGACGTACAATACGCATAGTGGATCTTCAGTTCATCATACGACACATTATTACCATAACACGGTACCTTACGCCGTGCCAACGTACTACACTGCACCACAGTACGTTTACATGCATGAGTACAGGAATTCCAACAGTCGCTATGGAGACTTACTGACAGGCTTGTCTTTGTACAATCTTGGTCGATCACATAGTCACTATAACGACCATTACTACTATGATGACTACTACAGACGCAGGTACGACCACCCGAGCTCTTCTTCATACAGGCAAGAAAACAGACCTCAAGACCAAGCTAACTGCATATTGAAAGTGAAAGAAAACGGACGAGTTGAAGTGCTGAAAATTCCTTGTGAAATCGTGTCGACTTTCACCGAAGGAAGTAAAAAGTTGGCTCCATCACAACAGACTCAAGTGAACAAAACAGTGTGTACGACAACTACTACGACGATTAACAATACCGTGTCCTCGGCGCCAGCAGCGCCCGTGGTGCCAGTGCTATCAGTGTTACCAGCCGTGGCAGTTAATGGTTCTTCAATTAACTCTACTGTGACAGCTAACCAAACTGGGCAAGTAAACGGATTGGATTCTAACATATTGTTGAAGGCATTCCAAAATGCTTCCTCTCTTAACGTGCCAACTGCTAACCCTGCCGTGACTACTACTACAAGTACTACATTACCAGTCAATGGTTCATCAGCCAACATTACGAAGACTGTGACAACAGTTAATGCAACTACGGTCAACGTCACGGTATGTACTACAAACTCCTCACTCGTCGATCCTTTGACCGTAAAAGGGCCTCCAGTGAATGTTAAAGACATGGAATGTGTCGTAGAGATCCAAACAAAAGGTACTTTCTTGAGTAATGTTATTGATTGTAGCACTCTGATAGCGTATGCGAAAATGCCTGAACCAAAGAAAGACACCGGAATACTACCTGAAAGAGCTAAACTGAAGTCATGGTTGGCTAACCCGCCTTGGTGGATGTCCTTATTTATAGCTGTGTAATTTAAGTACAAAATACATGTTGTTGTTGTAGAATTATATCTTAGTTTATGATGTGTTACACATGAAACTATGTACTTAGTTTTGCTGTTACTGTGTCGATAGTGTTGTTATTAAACTCAGCACACTAAAAATAAAGTCTTTGAACATATTTGTGTGTGCATACTTTTAACCTTGATATTGTATTTTATGGACCTGTTTTGTTTTTTGTGTTCAAATGAATAATTTAGTTTGTTAAGTTCTCTATGATGTGCCATTTGCTGCATTTATGTATCATAATATTTTGTAAGGAAACTTTCTTTATGTTAATAAAGATGTTCATAAAATAGTGTTTGCCTTTCACTTCAATCTCTTTGTTACGAATATTTTCTCAACATACTCATTACATGCCCAGTCTAGTTATAATAATGCGTATGGGCTAGTTGTATTGTTTCGTTAACTAGTATAATCCTACTTCCTACTTATCCTACTAATATTATAAACGTGAAAGTTTGTCTGGATGGATGGATGGATGTTTGTTACTCTTTCACGCAAAAACTACTGAACGGATTTGCATGAAATTTGGCACACAGATGGTTTATAACCAGGATTAACATATAGGATACTTTTAATCCCGATATTCTTACGGGATCGAAACTTATGCGGGTGAAACCGTGGGCGCAAATAGTTTCCTATTATAAATCTAAATGCATTCATAGAATACAAGGAAAAATCACATGTGTGTGTGTTGTGTGTGTGTGCACAATGTAAATAATTATGAAAAACAAAGAACAATTTATTTATATTGATGAAGTGCCTCACATCCTACATTTATATCTACTCAGTTATTAATTGACTTGAGTTAATTTGTGTGGTCTGCTAGGTTCTACGCATTAAGATAATTAATTAACGAGTAACCTTAAATACTGATAACATACTTTGAATGCGCATGACATTGATATCGCCTAATGCTCGCTATTTTTTTTATATTCCACAGAATGTAAACAAGAGATAGCTCTTTTAATGAAGATTATATTAAGTATACTAGATGTTGCTGGCGACTTCGTCTGCGAATATTTTTTTATACAAATATCCAGGATGAAAAGTGTCCCACTACCCTCTCAAGGCCCCAGGTAACCTATCTGTCAAATTTCATATCAATCGGTTCTTTGGTTTATAAGAGTAAATAGGACAGACATACAGACAGAGTTACTTTCTGAAATATTAAGTATGGATTCATCCATACTTAATATTTTGAATGCGGAAGTACGAAAAAATGTGTGTTTGCCAAAAGTGAAATACCGTAGATATTTGATAGATAATAATAAATAATATCTTTATGTGTTTGTGTGACATACACGATATTTATTTAATAACAGTATTTCTATCCAATAAAAGGGGCATTCGCATAATTTATCAGCATTCTGATACAGCGAGCTTTATTCACCTTGGAGCAAATATCTAGTTTTAAACATTTTTGCATCATCGTCTTTGATTCAAGTTTAATTGGATGTGAATGTCCGATGTCCGCGTTGACCTTGCACAGATGGATGTTTTTATATTGTGGTCACGTGTACCGCGTCTGCGCTTCAGTAATATGTGCGGTCTGCCGTGGAGTGAAGGCTAAGTGCTGAAAAACCAACAGGCCTTAGTATTACTATGTTGTCGAGTTGTCATCAGTTAGCTGATATTCATAGTATAGTAAGTTAAGTATAGTGTAATCAGTCTATAATGTTCCCACTGCTGGGACACAGGCTTCCTCTCGGTGAGAGGGAGTGGGCCGTAATCCACCACGCGGGCCCAGTGCTGGTTTCCCTGGTTGGTAGACCTTACATATCTTCGAATATTTATTTCTGGGACATGCCGGTTTCTTCACTATGTTTTCTTTCACCGTGTTGAGAGCAGTGGTGATGAAATTATTTACACAAAGTAATGCGCTTGTCTGGATTCAAACCTACCTACAACTCGTAAGTCGCGGCCCTTACGTGAAAACATGGCCGTTGAGTATAGCACCTAGCTGTTCTGTTTTGCTATAGTTCTGCTTATGTGGTACTAATAGCTAAGTATTTTCCGACAGTAGTAGGTACCCGCCCCAGCTACGCAGTCTACTAATATGGCGACACGTCAATACATCGCGATTTCTGTTCTATATCTATGTTAAATGTTAATTTATTAGACACATAAATCTTCTGGAATAAGGTACCTAAATGATAGAGAAAACCGTATCCAAATCCATTGCGTAGTTTAGAAGTAAACGGCCACACAGAAAAACACGAAAAGCGACTTTATTTTGTACTATGTATTGATAATGATTTAATTAAACTTATGCAATTTTGGTATACGTAAGGGTTATATAAAATCAATTGCCGTTCATTAGACTCTCAAAAACTCGAAAATGGCTCGGCGGTGATGAAACTTTGGTAAGATGTTGTGTGCGCGCTGTAGAAGGTTCCTCACAAAATTGAAACGCATGCTAGGTATTAGCTAGTTATAAATACAAAGCTTAAGATTTGCAATCAAGATCTTTCTAAGCTACTCAAAATTCTTTGAACTTAAGTACATAGAAGGCGAGGAAGAACTGGAACGTGTTAAGTGTGTATCTATTATCTCCGCGAAGTATCTATACATGTTAAATCTCGCGTATCAGATTAAATGATTCTTGGAGATTTCATTATTTAGTAGTATCATGAAAAATTACAAATAATGTAACCTAGCAATAAAAGACAAGCAACCGAATTATTAACAAACCATCACTCGCAATAATCCGACAGGCGCCTGTCTTGAAACCTTTCTCATTCGATGATTCGACTAAAATGCTTTTGAAATGGACTGTTCCGATCTATTGCGAAGACTCCTATCTTGAGAAGCTTTTTCGCTCCATTACCCCGGTCTGTTAATTTATCAATTTCTTTTGAATGTGCTGACATAACAAAACGAGCCTTATTCGGAGCTTATCAGCAGTCTGGTCGTGGCAGTTTTTGGTTATTGATAGTGACCATAAATGTATGTTTTTATGACCCGTTCTCATGCCTGTTACACCTTATTATACATATATGGAAAGAAAGAAAGAAAGAAAGAAAAACGTTTATTTGGACACAGTTCAAGTTTGGTGTCAGTATATGGCGTCCCTAGCCATTACTGTAATTTTAACGCACGGCTAACTTTTCAATCAGGATAGATGTTTGGTACGTTAGATTGTTTTAGGACATGATACCCTTACGGAAGCTTTAGCCTAGACTTGGTTTATAAAAAACTGTATAAGTAAGTATGTAGTTAAATACCCAAACGAATTTACTAACAGTGCAGTGTCTGCGTACAGAGAGGTCGTGAGGCGATCCGTAGAAGAACTAAGATAATCGATATATCCCGAAGAATTATCACTTAAGGGGCAGTGGGCCGAGCACATTGCTCGCAGAACAGAGTACCGGAAGACGTAGCGTTGGAAGGCCGCCCACAAAGTGGACCTATGACCTGGTGAAGGCCGCAGAAATCCGCTGGATGCAAGAAGCACAGAACTGGTCAAAGTGGTGATGCCTATGTCCAGCAGTGGACGTCATTCGGTTGAAATGACGATAATGCGTATTAAAAAGATACAATAATAAAAGCAAGTTTTGTTTTTTATTAATAAGAATTCTAATAATAATTTAATACCTCGGATATCTATAATCATACCATAGTTGTTATTGCAAAATATTATGATTGGCGTCTAGCTTAATAAAAACTAGAAATACGGCGTAAATCTACTGAGAAAAATAAGATCAAATAAAGAAACTTCATAGACAGTTTAGATGTGATTAAAAAATTGGCAACTAAAAATACGTCAATTTTCGCCAGGCACTGAGTAATTTGACAGGACTAAACTAATATTTATCTTCTATCCTTTTCTTAATGAAATAGAAAGAAAAAGATGTACTGAACCTTTTAGTTTAGTTTGTGAACAAGAGACGGCGCTAATACGTTATTTATTTGTTGTCACACCCGGACTCATTACTTTTTTTTTATATAAATCGTCTACTTTTTTAATGTTTGTAAATATGTGAGCACCATGTGTGTGTTGTATGTGTGTAGTTAATTTGTATGTCATGGTTTCATTAATCCATTTTAATTCTTTTACCTATTGTGGTATAATAATTTTATTTTACGTGCATCGTCTTCACATATAATTATATAATTAATGTATGCAAAGTATTGGAACACATTTTAAAAGAGTAACGGTGGAGTTTCATGCCCATTCTTCTCCATACGAAAACTATCTTTTGGAAGGGGCGACTAGAATCAATACTATTTTAATGTAATTTTTGACGTTCAAAAGTGCCTTTTATGTGTCTATTTGAAATAAATGATTTGACTTTGACTTTGAGAACCATACAATAATTTAAATTTTCAACTAGTTATTTTAATAACGGCGCCTTTTCCCGTTTCAGGTATAATATCAGTGTGCTGGGTGTCGGGCGCTGGTGTGGGTCTCCTGCCACTCTTCGGCTGGCATGCCGGCAACAACATGCCGGGCTGCTACTTCGTCGAGGTCATGGACTACAACTACCTGCTCTTCCTGTACTTCGCCACCATTGTGACGCCCAGTGTACTGCTCGCGGCCTTCTATGCTCATATCTACCGCGTCGTTGTGAAACAGGTAATTTAACCCATTCCTTGTCCCATGAAGCACATATGGTTGATTGTTTAACTATTGTGTCTACTTTGTGGACAGTGAACGTGTTAAGTATGAACATTAAATCGGAAATACAGCGTGTATCAGCAAATGTGTGTCTTATGTAAGTTTAGGTATAGATGAATGAAACTTAACAACTTCCTTCATAGGACCAGCATCGTAATCGCGAAAAAATAATCAGCTGTACAAAAAATCAATAGCTGTGTATAATAATGGTGGCTGTGGTGAAAGTATCTAAATTAGAAGTACGTACAGCATTGATACAGCATAGAAACATCAATATTGAAAAAATATCAAATAAATTATCAAATATTGTGTAAGAAATCTTTATTTCGTGCTAGAGTTAAAATTAGATAGAGTTTAAATCAAATAGCTAGTCAGAAGGTACAGACCATGGCGATAGTGACTTTCAATTGAACCACGTGTGACCATGGCGATAGTGACTTTCAATTGAACCACGTGTATGTTTTCTTAAAATCATTTGAATGATTAGATGACCTTCAGTTCAGAAAGTATTGGCATTTTGCATAAGTACTTGAAAGTTAATTGTAAGCGACGCAACTCTAAGAACTTTTTGCTACAAACATTTTTATAATTTATGTTTAATACTTTTCTTTTTTAGCCGTCAAATTGATGTGCTTTTTTATCTCTGTCATCGCTATATGTAATATTTTTTCTCTTCATGTTCTAATTAAAGTTGTTTATTCGTTTTCTCTAAATCCGCCATTTTCTTCCATATCGAGTCTGTTAAGTCCATTACAAGTATATTGGTTGATTCTTAACAATTCAAAACGAGTATAGTATTTTTTTTTATATTTCCAGCTAAGCGAGGTGATGACAGTGGACGGCTGTCGGGGGCGTATCCCCGGTGGTGGCACTATGCTAAGGGTGCTAGGAGCAGCCCAGAAGCGAGAAGTCAAAGCCACACAGAATCTCGCCATCATAGTATTCTTCTTCATTATTTGCTGGATCCCACTTTACACTGTAAACGCGATCAAAGCCTTCATGCCTGACCTGGACATTCCAAACCCCCTCACATATATCTGCATCATAGTCTCCCACTTAAACTCTGCCATCAATCCCTTTCTGTACGCATATCACTTGAAAGATTTTAGAGCGGCGTTGAAAGGTCTCCTCTGCTCCATCGTAGGTAGAGGGGTGACCATCCAAGCAGTATATAGACCACCAATACCTGTCAGGAGACAAGCTTTAGAGAGATGCAACGCTCTGAGAGAGAGACCAAAAGTATACGTGAACTCCCCAGTGTGGCTGCGGCAGAAGGAAGCAGAGGTGAGCACCACGGAGGAGAGTAGAGCTGTGGCAGTAGCAACACCGGTAGTACCAGACGTGGAACCGTTCATAAACAGAGTAGCTGATGGTTCCAGTGGCTGTCACACTCCTGAGTGCAGAGACAGCGAGGCTGGGCCTTACCTTATAGAAACTAACGAGGAGAGGTGCCAAAGTCCGTACAGGAGGGTTGAGGAATTGATTCGGCGCGTGCGAAGCGCCAGTGCGGATCATAGCTGACAGGAGCCTTGCCGGGGCTTCCCGGCGTATAGTGTCACTTGAGGAGACGTCAGAAGAACGTAACATTCCTAAGAGTAGAAGAAAGTGGATTGTAAATATTTAAAGTCGCTTGTAGTGATTTTTGCTATGCATTAGAAAGTCACGGTCTCTCGCAATAGTTAATTTTGTAATTGGTAGGATTTATCGTATTTAAAGATGATGTTGAATGGAATTTTATGTTAAAGTTAAGTTGTTAGTTAGTTTTATATTTAAGTAAATGTGCTGAATGTAGAGACTCATTTGTTGCTTGTATGATTGTTATAGGTTGTTGCTTCTATGGAAATATAAAATTAAATCCGATTTATGTGTATTCGTTTATTTTAATCCAGTGTACAGTCACCAAAAGAAATAAGTAACCAGGGTCGTCATATACACCGTTAAATTTTGATATTTAGAATCCATAAAAGGGGTCATTGTACTCATTATTATGAACAACTTTTACTACGGGATCAACCCTGAAATCGTGAAAAAAATATCAGTTGATCCATACATTATGTCGAGTTATGCGAACATAAATCTATGGATCAACTAATTGTTATTTCACGATTTCGTAAGAAATCTATGGATGTTTTGGAATAAAATCTAATTTGATAAATTAACTGTTTGTTTTCTATTCATTAAATTAAATTTTATTCGAAAACATTCATCAGCTTCTTACTAAACTTCAACTATATCCGACGGCCCTGGTTAGTTATCTCCTTTGGTGACAGTACTTACCTAATTACTTGACTCTAAACCTATTTCTGAGAAATTTTGAGGTTCTGGCAAAAGGTAACATGGGAGTGAATAACTACGAATTCTATTTATTTACAATTAATTGGCTGTATGCCAATGCTAATTCTGTGATGGTGATGCTGATCTGGCTGACACAAATTCGGCAAGGCCAATAATAAATAATAAAATCATTGTTTTTCTCACATCTAAAAGATCCATTAATATTGTTAGTAACAGGTTTTGTTAGTAACTTAGTAAAAGGAATTCATAAGAAGACATCCCAACAACTAGACGAATAAATAGAAACTAAGCTAACTACATAACTACTACTTACTAACTAAATTAACTAATTAAGTATAAGTCTTCGCACAAATTGCCTTATTAAGGCGGTGGAAGTATCTGCAGCCACAGCGTTCAGGCGCTTACCACCAGGGCGTCTACTCCGAAGTGCAAAGTGCGAATGTTCGGATCGGACCGACACATGGCCGAACCGAATATTATTGAAAAATGCGAAAAATGTTCGCATCGGCTCAGTTGCACAGTGGTACCGCCGCCGAACAAAGGCGGTCATAAATACTGAAAATCTTATTTAATGCTTTTTTTTCGTGGGTGGTGGTTCAGGTAGCAATAAAAACTCATAATATATTAGTGTATATGTAAATTAATACATAATGATATATATTTGATAATTTGTTAACATGCAAAGAATAATAAAATAAATATCAAAATATTCTATGTGTCAAAAAGACACACTTAAATAGATAAATGAAAAAATAAAAATGGAAATCAATAGATATTTTACATAACAGATTTAAAATTAGCTAGACTTGCAATAAATCTAAAATTTGCTTTGACATTGCGCTCTTTTTCTTACGGGGAAGTTTCCGAAGGCCAGTAATATAAGGATCTGATTCTGAAATCTTTTTTTGGACGCCCGCGAGATGGCCCGCTTCTGGTTGAATTTCTTCATGAACACGTTGCTCAACGTTCCTTCTTAACTGGATACATTCTATGCCTTTCAGCCAATCAGAATACTTAAGTAATAACTTTGATTTACTCCTACCTACTTGATTCCAATAATAATCAAGACATAAACACAGTATACGATCATCTAAATCCTAAAGTCTATATTTTCGAGATCACTGAATAATGACAGCAAAACTTCTAATATACCTTGGTGTTTTTTGGTTGCTTTTCCACTCACAGTAGTCCAAATCTCAAAGATATACATCCTTGAGAAGGAACACTTGATCAAAGTACCTGCAAGAAAAGTTTGAAATTAGTTGCAAATTTCGTAGACCTTGCTACGATTATGTCTACGCAGGCGTAGGCCCTTTATAGCAGCCGTCGGCGCAGAATGGCGCAAATCAAAGTATAATATTTTTAAAATATACAGTCTCAACTACAATTTAAGATAGTTGCGAATGTTTGCAAAATTTTGTAAAATTTTGTAGCTCTAAGCAAAGTTATTACATTAGAAAAAATATACAATAAATTATGTATGGCGTAACACGTAAATAGTACAAATATTATACTGACAATTTATTCAAAATACAATCAAATGTGACAAACATACCTTGCTCTTGAATTTCCATTGCACAAAACAACAACACAAACAAAAGAATTCCGAGAATTCACTTGTAACCAAATAGGTAGTTTAATCATGAGTCACCGATAACAGCGAGTGCAACGTAACGATGCGTTCACTTCCGAGGTCAAAAAGTAAGTGATAATTAAAACAAATAGGTGACATATTTATATCACCGGGTAGCTCGTTTAATGGTCTTTTGAAATATGTAACTTGTTTCTGGAAATTCGAATATGAGTTTTATGGATTTATGACCTAGCTATGGGCGGAACCACTGTGAGTTGGGTCGGGACCATAGTCAATATTCGAAAGAGTGTAGGAGTGTAGGATCGGGACCAACCGAACCAAATAGTAACTTCGTAACAGGAAACGGCCGAACATTCGGCCGATGCTACTTCGGAGTAGACCCCCTGCTCTTATAGCAGGGCAGAAGTTGAACTGCTGTGCGATTCTGTAACCATCTCACCGTGAAAACTTAGGTGAAGTGAGCGTGGAGTGAGCTGTCATTCCAAATAATGCTAGGGATTGACACTACTGACAACTCACACCAAGCTCACTTCACTTGAGTTGTCACGGTGAGATTTTTACAGAATCGACCGGCTGATCTGCTTTTTTGTTCTATGACTAAGTACAAGGAAGCAGTGCCCCAGGATGCTATTGTGACTGCTTCTTATTCTGCTCAAAAGTGAGGCCGTTTTTTCGCGGATGGCATGGGATCCATCAGCATGGGTTATCGCGAACATTTCTGAGGCACTGCCAAAACGAAGTCGCAACGGCATCCTAAAAACATACTGTATTGGATACGTTGAACATCCAGCGACCTTTTCGAGTAAGTATAGTTGAACCAAAGAAGGTGTAAAACCCCTCTGCTAA
This sequence comes from Apamea crenata, assembly GCA_949629185.1. Classification (NCBI taxonomy): domain Eukaryota; kingdom Metazoa; phylum Arthropoda; class Insecta; order Lepidoptera; family Noctuidae; genus Apamea; species Apamea crenata. The sequence continues at coordinate 14,608,755 of OX451357.1, forward strand.
AAGTAAAAAAAAAAGCAAAAAGCGTTAAAATCTTTATTTGATCAGTACACCGAGCATATCTTCGTGTACCTAAACATAATACTATCAGACGTCAACATAATGCCAGAGCCCTACGCTCACTCTCAATGTCACTGAGGAGTGAGGTCGCCCAAGACACAGTATTACAATATTTCCTATTGAAAGATATTTAAACTTATACTTACTTACTTATACTTATTTATATTTAAACTTTGTAACTCTACGTATTGGGGTACCGTTTATAAATTCCTAGTGGAAAACCCTAATAACACTTTTCCCGGCCTGGGACTTGAACCCAGTAGCCCACGCTCAGCAGTCGCGCTTGCAACCACGACACCAACGGGACAGTTAAAAAAATAAGTACCTACACAACTGTGCACCAGCTAACGATATGACTTGTTTACATTACTTATAACTAAATTAGGTTAACTAGGTAATAACTTCAAGTTATTAATGAGGAACCTACTTAAAAGATAATTATAATTATGGGCTTACTTTTAAATACCTATTTGCAATAAATCAGAACCTAAGGAATTCTAAAAACTACTATAAGACGAACGCTCCTGCAGTTTACGCTGCGATTGGTAGCGGTTGGTTATTCCACTAAGGGCTGATTTTTCAATCATCTGATAACTTTATTCGAGGAATAATTTTTGAAATTTTGACACTTGCTTCATACAAAAACTGTCAATTTTATTCCTCGAATAAAAGTTATCTTGCGATGGAAAAATCCGCCCTAAGCTAACTTATTATACAGTCGCATGTAACTTGGCAAGAGCCGTTAATCGTTCCTTTCCTTTCTTTAACTTTCTTCTAAACAGATATGTTTAAAAATAAGTTATGGCAATAACCCTAGAATAAAAGTGTTTTTTTTTTTGTTGCTCAAATTACTAACTTTCTCCCACTACGCCAAAACCTTACCGTGACGTGTGGCGACTGTATGTTGTACTATTCTGTTAGTGGTAGACGTGGTAGTGATATCAGTTTCGCGCCGCAACCGCTAGATGTCACTACATGTCTACGACCCACTATCAATAACATTTGTTAGTAAACAGCCCGGGACATCCATTGTTATTATAACTGATCACGAGCCCGTCATGAAAGGGAGAGGAGAGCAGGACAGCAATATCTACGCACTGTTCTAAAGACGTCTCACGGTAACCTGTGTTGAAACCTTAGTTTCTTGCAATTCATGTTGTGAGAATATAGGAACCTTCAAGTAAACTTAAATTTAATTACCCCATCACCACATTTAATTTCTTAATTCATACCACACAATATATCATCTTTTATTATAAACTAAATTCACTAAAAAATAAACAATGCTTTCCAAATAACTCCATATGACTGAATGACCCCGTCTATGCCAATTCTCTTCCAATCAATTCAAAATGCTTCTAACTACATAATCTTTTCAAAGACCATAGACATAAAAACTTGCCAGTAATTCAATGACATAAAATTCTATTAAGCTAGTATTACAACATCCCCTCTGAATTTTATGTTTATTACAATTAGAATAACATCTCTTATATAACTCCCATCAACTCATTTAAAAACCCATCTTAATTAACCCACCCAACTTAACTAAATACAACAAACAAACTTTTGAATTAACTAACTAAACAACACCTTACTTAACTAACTTAAACATTAAAAATTTCAAATTAATTCTCAAACAACCTTATACTCTAATAAACCTACATAACTCATCACATTACATAATGTCCTTTACGTATCACTCACTATACACTGTCTCAATCTCAAAAACTTTGTTCTGTCCAGTGGTTTAGTTAATATATCTGCCAAATTATTTTTAGTCGAACAATAATGAATTTCCAACAAATTCTTATCTATTTTTTCCTTAATGAAATGATATTTAACATCAATATGTTTGCTCCTTCTATTCAGAATTCCATTTTTAATCAATACTATAGCCGATTGATTATCAACAAACAACTGTGTTTTTGGTAATTTATTTGTCAACTCGTAGATCAAACTCTGAATGTATAATAGGTCTTTAATACATTCGGCTGCAGAAATATATTCAGCCTCAGTACTGGAAAGAGCAGTGACTGACTGTTTACGTGAACACCAATGAATTGGACCACCACCATAAAATATAATAAAACCAGTCGTACTTTTCCTAGTATCAGGATCACCTGCAAAGTCTGCATCACAATACGCTTTTAAAGTTAAATCGTTACCACGAACATACTGTATACCACTGCTGACTGTATTTTTAATATATCTAAAAAGGTTCTTAATATTTGTAAAATCATTCAAGTTAGGATGTTCTTGATGTCTACTACAATAACCAACATGAAAAGCCAGATCCAGTCTTGTTTTATTAACCAAATACAACAATGAACCAATCAATTGTCTATACCGATGCACATCATCAACTCCCACTTTCCCCTCTTGATGTGTATCGACTAAAATATCTGGATGACTACTATCTTTTAAGCTTTCATATTTAAACTTTTCCAAAATTTGATTTATATAACTTTCCTGATAAATCTTAATAGAGTTCCGTTCTACTTTAACATCAAACCCTATAAACTTTTCAGTCTTATCAAATTTCCGCATTTCAAATTCTGTTTCTAATTTATTAATAATTTTATTTAAATCAATCTCATTTTCACCAATCAAAATGCCATCATCTACATAAATAGCCAAATATATTTCTTTGTCTTTATTTATAAACACACATGGATCTAATTTTAATTGTAAAAAACCCAATTTTTTCAAAAATTCCGTTAATCTCTTGTTCCACATAAGTGGTGCTTGTTTCAATCCATACAAACTCTTCTTTAATTTACATACTTTATTCTCTTTATCTTTTATATCATATCCTAAAGGTATTTCCATAAAAATATCTTCATTTAATTCTCCATATAAAAATGCTGTCTTTACATCAAATTGCTTAATTTTAAAACCTTTTTGAGCTGCAATCGCCAACAACAACCTAACACTAGTTGTATTTACCACCGGACTATATGTCTCCTTATAATCAATATTGTATTTTTGTAGAAAACCTCTCGCCACTAATCTAGCCTTATATCTTCCACCAGGCTTTATAGTAAATATCCATTTACTCGAAATTATTTTCCTATTTTTTGCTTCACACTTGTTAACGATTTCCCAAGTCTTGTTTCTCTCTAAGGAATCTTTTTCCTCATTCATTGCTTGTTTCCATAAATCTTTATCAAAACTATTAAAAACATCTGTATAAGTCAAAAACGAAGTCTCTAAATCATAATCTTTCATCCTAGATGGCAATTTCCTTTCCCTATTCGGTAAAATCCGCAATCCATCATTAATAACTGGTTCAATTGCATCTTCAAACTCATCACTAATTTCAACTACTGTATCATCTCTAACTTCCCCTCTCAAACTATTATTTTCTTCAACACCAACTCCAATGTCTTCAACACTATCTTCAAAAATCTCATTATCTTCAACACCAACTCCTCTAACTTCAACATCTTCACCACTAACTCCAACTATAACATCTTCAATACTGCCTTCAAAAACCTCAGCATCTTCATCACTAACTTCAGCTCTATTTTCAAAAACTACTTTATCACCAACAGCTCCATCACCACTATCATTACAAAAATCATCACCACCTCCACCACGAAAAACATTACCTTCACCACGAAAACCATCACGTTCACCACCAATATCGACACTAACCTGTTTAAATAAATTTTCTAAATCACACTGTTTCACTCTACAATTACACATTTTCAAATAATCTGCAACATCACTCTTGTTATTATTAAACACCACATCTCTCGAATAAACAATTCTAAAACTTGAAGGATCCCATATCTTATAACCATTGTTAGTAAACCCTACTAAGAGCCCTTTGCTACTCCTGGAGTCAAGTTTATGTAAATGAAAATTATTTTTATAATATGCTAAAGATCCAAAAATGTTCAAATGTTTTAAATTAGGTATTCTATTAAACCACATTTCAGCTGGTGTTTTAACATTTATTGTATTTGCACTCCTATTCAATAAATAAGCAGAAGTTAAAACGGCTTCGCCCCATAATATATGTGGCAGCTGCATATCAAAAAGCAACGCTCTTGTTCGTTCCATTAATGACCTGTTTAATCGTTCAGCTTTACCATTCAGCTGAGGAGTATAGGGAATAGTATAATCAATATTAATACCTTTGTTACTACAATACATTTTAAATTGTTTGCTAGTATATTCACCCCCATTATCACATCTGAATGTTTTAACTGTTGTATTAAAATGATTTTCCGCCAAATTAATATAATTAATTATTTTAGAAAATGCCTCGTTTTTATTTTTGATTAGAAAAACTTTAATAAAATGAGTATAATCATCCAAGAATGTAATAAAATATTTGTAACCATCCCATGTTTCTGTTTCAATAGGACCACAAATATCACTATGAATAATTTCTAAAGGCTTACTAGCTCTGTGTCTATTTGTTTTAAAAGATTTTCTACATAATTTTGATTGTGTGCAGACTTCACAGATGTCAATCTCCTTTACCAGGCCTCTATCTATACCACGGACAAGATCCTTTGTCCTGTTAATAGGTACATGACCTAATGCACGATGCCAGAAATCAGCATTTATTTGAAAGATGTTTACTGACCTTGAACATACAACTGGCTTTGTATTTACATTCAAATAATACAGACCGTCTTGCTTCAGTTCAGCAACCTCTATGCATTCAGAGCCCTCACTTTCGATATGACAACTCGTTCTGAAAAATTTTAGTAAATAATTATCATCAGCTAATCTAGATACAGATATTAAGTTCTTCTTGAGTTGAGGAACACATAAAACATCTTTGAAAGTAATATTTTTAGTATAAATGTTGCCCATAGTGTTGACATGGTGAATATTACCATCTGCAGTCATAATTTGATAATTAATCTTCTTCGTATCTTTAAGATAACTATCAGATGTCACAATATGACTACTGGTACCTGAATCAATTATAAATTCAACCTCTGCTTCTGCACTATTATTTGCATAGTAGTTACTTACATTTTGCTTTAGGCAGAACTTTGTAAAATGTGAGTCATTCTTACAGTTCACACAGTTAAACTTTGTGTTGCAATCTGCATGTCTGTGTCCACTCTTCATGCATTTATAACATTGAGCTATGTTGTTATTAGCTTTACCGTCACCATTCATTGTTCTGCAGAATCTCGCAATATGTCCCTTCTTCCCGCATCTAAAGCAACTCCTTACATGAAAACTATTTTCTGTATGTTCTACATTGTCATATTTAGCAGATGTTGTAGGTTTTTGTTCTTCAAAACTATCTTTATATTCTTGTCTCATCCTTATTTCCAGATTTATTCTTGATATCAAATTAATTAAATTTTTATCTGCTGATGATGTAGATTCCCATGCTGTTCTAAAATGATTTAATTTCTCCGGTAAATTTGAAAGAATTTTCGTTATTATTTGTTTATCATCAAATTTGTATCCTAAACTTCTTAGCTTCATTGCTTTATTTTCAAGTTCTGCTATGTCCGTCATTAAATCCCTGTTTTCAAATTTAAATTTATAATATTCCTCTAATAGTCTTGAAATTTGAGTATCTTCATGTCCGAGAAATAATAAATCAAATTTCTCCAAAATTTCCTTAGCTGTTTTGCAATTTATTGCATAGACCATATATTTATCGCTAATAGCGCATATAATCAACAGTTTTGCTTTCGCATCCTTTTTAGTAAAATCTTTCTTTGATTCTGCGTCGTTGTCCAAAACAGAATCCAGCTCCTTAGCTGTCAAAAATAACATTAACTTTTGTTTCCAAAGAATGTATTCTGACTCGTTTGTCAGTTTTGACAATTTCAGATCGTCAGTCATTTTCAGCGAATTTTATTTAAATAATTTCTTTTCGAATAATTTTAGCTTTTACCCCAAGATATTTTCCAGGCTCTTCTCTTCTTCTTTCTCACAACATGAGTTCAATTTGCCTCTGGGCCCATAACCTGTTGAAACCTTAGTTTCTTGCAATTCATGTTGTGAGAATATAGGAACCTTCAAGTAAACTTAAATTTAATTACCCCATCACCACATTTAATTTCTTAATTCATACCACACAATATATCATCTTTTATTATAAACTAAATTCAATAAAAATTAAACAATGCTTTCCAAATAACTCCATATGACTGAATGACCCCGTCTATGCCAATTCTCTTCCAATCAATTCAAAATGCTTCTAACTACATAATCTTTTCAAAGACCATAGACATAAAAACTTGCCAGTAATTCAATGACATAAAATTCTATTAAGCTAGTATTACAACAACCTGCCAATGACGACAGTGGATTTACAAAATGACTAATACTGGGAGGGTGAAACTTCTACGTCATATTGGTGTTTCCCTTCCGAGAAGTTGGCACGATGGGCATCTGCGTCTGTTTGCCTGTCCCCTACTATAATGACACTTCTTTTAAATGTTGACTCATGCATTTTTTTATTTTTCCCTGAGTTTGGGGTAAACTCACATTCTGTGGTTGGTAGAAAATGTATGTCTTGTTTGAGACGATGAATAATTCGGATTAAAAATAATTATAATTACCTACAGGGATTGGAGTAAGTGTCATATATAGTTTTACTTCACTTTTACGTCTATGAATTGGCTAGACGGCACATTTTACCTATCTAGTTTTATTTCCTACGTAGGTAGGTACGTAAAAAAATACGTTTTGCAAATGATTTAAAGGTTGTATTCTAAAATAATATGTATAACTGAAATAACCTTTTTTGTATAAACTGCTTTTATTTTTAGACTGGAAAAATGGTTTTGACCAAAGACTTTTCCTTTTGGCTTACATCCAGTATAATAATAATATACTCTGTGGCTTACATAAACTGTCACCCAAATGACATCGGTAATCTACAAGCTTGAAGCCAAAACAAAAAGCGCAATAATATCTATTTTTATTTGAATATTTTTCCTAATCGCCAATTAGTCATAGTGCAAAAAGTAAATAGAATTTATGTTTTCAGGGAGCATTATATCTAGAGTGTGGCAACATAAACGAAACGAGTTAGTATTCGTGTCGTCATCGAACTATCGAAGTGCAAACAAGCCGCAAGCGCGCGTCCGCGCCTCACTTCAGTTCAGTGCGCACGAGTGTTGACGGTGGACGTGTTGTGTAGTTATTATGACTTTCAAAATGTTTAATCCCAAGCGTGCGTTGTTGTACGCTTTTCTAATAGCAGTGCTATTAGAACCAATATCGGGGAAGAGAGGTTTTAGTGGTGGACACAGTTATCCTAAATCGGGCGGCTTATCCGGCGGAGGTCACCGCACAGGAGGGCTGTCTGGCGGGGGACATGGGTATCCCTCGTCAGGGGGACATGGATATCCCTCGTCAGGGGGAGCACACCCCGCCGGTTCTCATGGATATCCGGCAGGTGGCGGCTTGTCTGGAGGTGGGTCTTCTTATCCATCACCTGGAGCAAAACCTGGCTATCCATCTGGCGGCAACAGTCACGGCTACCCATCTTCTGGCGGCAACAATCACGGCTACCCATCTTCTGGCGGCGGTCTATCTGGTAGCGGTCACGGACAAAACAAACCTGCTGTACAGCACACAACGAATATTCACAACTATAACTACGCCCCGCCCCAGCAGATCTCCTACAGTCCTGTCCGCGGTGGACCATCGCAGCACTACCCGGTGTATCATGGCACTCCTCCGACTTACGTTTATCAATACAAAAACTCGGGCAGTAAATACGGTACACTGCTGGCCGGTCTGGCGCTGCTTAACCTTGGAACTCTCGGCGTCGCCGCTTATGCAGCCAGTGGGCATTCCTCGGGCAGAACGCAATACACGCCAACCCCAGGCGAAGTGTGCAAATTTGCAGTGAAAAAAGACAACGGTGACTACGAGGAGACAAAAATAGATTGCCAGATTATAAGCAGCTTCATATTACAAGATCAAGCGCAAGCACGCACTTCAGGCACAAATACACAAACATCAGTTGTAACCATGACAAACACGACTGTTATGAATACGACTAACATGATGGCGGAACACCCGTCGACGCCGGGACCCGTGACGCCGGCGATAGGTAACGTCCTGTACGCAATGCTACCTAACGGAACGTTAGTCCCCGTGAATGCGACAGGAGTACCTGGTAGTCCCGTAGTACCCGCTGTTCCTTTAAATGCAACCCAAAATGTGACAGGTGCGCTGGCGCAAAACGGGGTTGTGACTTCTTCAGTAGTGACGACCACTACAACAAATACGACACTCGTAAACGCTTTGGATGTGAAAGGAAAGGCCGTGGAAGTGACACCAGGGATGCAGTGCTTCTTGATTCGTAACAGTTCAACACACAACATGAGGAAGAGTGTACCATGTGGTCTATTACAGACATACGCTGATAAGTCAATACAACGTAAAAATTCGGCAGCTCGCAATGTACCTATGTTTACAATAGTAGCGGCTGTTTTAGCTTATTGTGTAGCTTATTAAGATAATTTCATGGTGTCTAAAACACCACAATGTTATGATTGGTTTAACTACAAGCAGCTGTGTTGTGTCTGACTTGTATGTAAAAAGAACTTTATATACCTATTTGCATTTTCTGGTGTTTTCCATAAGAATTTTAATGACCGTATGAATGTAATAAGTCTCTTTCAAAGATATTTTAGATAAAAAAATGATTCTGTTTCTTCTAATGACGTAATTTGCAAAGATACCAAAATGTTTACTATGAACATTCGAGATCTCGATAGCAATTGTTCTATTTATGATTATGCAACTAAAACCCAGAACAGATCGGAGGGTAATTCTCGTAATTTTAAGAATGATTACAGTCTGATCTCAGGCTCAATCTGTCTACGTCTAATTTCCCTACATTTTGTCAAGTTTTTGACATTTTTTTGTCGCCGAGATGAGACTGCGACTAGATTTTGAACGTGTTAAATTACGGGAATACGGGCCCTGTTAGTTTACTATTTTGTGTACCGGTACCTTATTTATTATGTAGTATTGTATAGTTATTTTGTTTGCTGAACATTTCTGCCAGAAATTGCTCAATTTGGGAGGTACTTATTGATCAGCGAAACATTTGAAAACTTATTTTTATACTAGGTGCTGTCAAAAATATTATTCATTTCACACATTGAACACTGAAATTCAACAGCTGATATGTTTTAAATTTAATAAGGATAATATTAATAATATGAAAGTCACTAATTTGAAAAGAAAATTACGAATGTCTAAAACTGAGGAGTGTTAAGAATGAATTATTTGATTGTACTCTTTGAGACAAGATACCTTTCATACATAGGTGTGATAATGTCAATTTTATTTTTATAAGTAACTTTTTGTAACTATTTCCTGTTGTTGACTTAATGTTGAACTTGCTGGGATCTTTACATTTTATATAAATCAACTTTTGCATATTTTTAGCTCACTTTAAATTCAATCAAATCTTTTCTTTTTGGAGATACCTTATCTCCGTCCATTAATGCCAAAATTACTAAAAACTAATCCATATTTTACAATTTTGAAGGAGATTCATGTAAGGAACATTTATTGTGATATTTATGTTTTTAATTAAAAATAGTTTCAATATATTTTTTTTTATTCCAGAACTTTTACTACCTAACGTCTACTTTAATATATAGGTATTTATACACTGAGCCACATATGAACATCTTGAATCTTGTTATTCCCAGAAGTGGAACCCACCGCTTTGTATGAATCAATTTTAAGGAAAATACCTTCTAGTTGTGTCACTCACTGGTCAAATGATATGCCAAGTCTGAACTTGGCATATCATTTGACAACACAACAACACAAGACAGAGGCAAGGTATAGTTCGGTTGGGTTAGGCTCAATCTATATTGCCTTGGAACGGAGTGGAAGCGTTTTTTTTGTACAAAGCATAATGAACTTTATGTCAAAAGTGTAACGCACAAATTATAGATAAGTACACATACGCACACGTCGCGCATCTTCTGGAGAATTATCGCGCATTCTCGGGAATTCCGGCAGTAATATGCTCGTATCTAGTTTGTACGTTAGACAATTGCCATAATGTTCATTTTTCTATGTTTAATATCGCTACGAAAACTCGCTTCCACTCCGTTCTGCAGCAGTGTAAATTGAGCCTTAGAGTCAGCTCTAACCGAACTATACCTTGTCTCATTGACGTAAGTATTCATACAATACGCGGAATTTTCTAACTGAATAATTTAATTAGCATTCTTTCCTGCATTCCACGCTTGGCTTCATTACATGGAAGCAACGGTTCGATCAATGAAGTGGTTAATTATCATAATTTGAGATAAGTACAAGTGTAGTTTCTTGTCTAAAATTTGCAATTGGTTTCAGGTTGGGTTTGAACTTATGACATCTTTGAACGTGTTCATCATAATGCACTATTATTGAACTATACATGTTTCAACTGTTAGCTTAGTTGTTAACTTTATTATGTAGTAGCAGCGAACCGCGGTTTCACCCGCGTAATTTTCGATCCCGTGGGAATATCGGGGTAAAAAAGTCCTTTGTTGTCATCCTGGTTATAAACTATCTGTGTGCCAAATTTCATCCAAATCCGTGAAGTAGTTTTTGCGTGAAAGAGTAACAAACATCCATCCATCCTTCCTCACAAACTTTCGCGTCTATAATATTAGTAATATTAAGTGGCAGCAAGTAGGAATCAATAGGATGCTGTGGTCTCCTATACTAGGGAACGAAGGAATTTTTACTTACTGATGTTCCTCATTACTTAATATATATATATTGTGTATATCTCGTTGGGGATCCTCAATAAATATAATAAAAATCTTGCTATCCAGTCTGATACCTTTGTGACTGGGCTATTGTAGCTATCCTACTAATATTATAAACGTGAAAGTTTGTATGGATGTATGGATGTTTGTTACTCTTTCACGCAAAAACTACTGAACGGATTTGGATGAAATTTGGCACACAGATGGTTTATAACCAGGATTAACATATAGGATACGTTTTATCCCGATATTCCCACGGGATCGAAACTTATGCGGGTGAAACCGCGGGGCGCAGCTAGTAAAACAATAATTTGATTGCCTAGCCTTTTCCCAACTATGTTGGGGTCTGCTTCCAGTCTAACCGGATGCAGCTAAATATTAGAATTTTACATGGAGTGACTGTCTGTCTGACCTCCATCCTGGCATAGGAATAACATAGGTATATCCAGGAAATGTAACTGGATAACTGCTTATGATACCTAGTTCGTTAATGATTATACTGTGTCATTTAAATAAACGTGTAAACAGCTATATATGGCTATTAAAGGAAGACGTTAATTATTCTCAATACAGGTACTTGGTACCTGTATTGAAAATTGAAATTGATATGGTTATCAGGTGGAAAAAATAACACAATAACTAATAGGTAACAATAAATAATATAATTACAAGTATGTGCCCGACCCAGTTCTCTACAATGACCATGTCACGTTATACTGGGGATCGGTCTATCATCACTGACAGGACTATAATATTGTCGCCAATAAACCTGATATAGTGGTGATAAATCGATTAGCGCGCCGTGCAATGATTGTCGATGCTACCATTCCACATGGCGGGAATCTCGTGAAAGCTGAGAAAGAAAAACAAACCAAATATCTTGATTTCGCACACGAGGTTGTTGACATGTGGAATGTGAGCTCGAGTGTCATTGTGCCGGTTGTCGTATCGTTCAATGGCCTGATGGCCGAAAGCCTGCTGCCGGTTGGATCAAGGGCCTGATTCAGAAGGCAGGAATTCTCGATACGGCTTGCATCGTGAGGAGTCTCTGGAGCCCTAACCACCGGTAGGTACCTTGGACCCTGCTCCCGATACCGGCGGACTAATGTTTTTTATAAAAATATTTAAAAATGTATTTAATGACATATATTATTATTTGGTTAATAATAATAATATAATAACTGTAGTGTGTAGGTAATACTAATAATATAATAACAATGTGTTTCTGAAATACTGCGAAGTGATTTACTTACCCGTAAGAACCAGCACATAATAGCTCGCGGTTCATGTAGGGAAAACACCATTGTTCTGTCGGAAATTAGAATGTGAAGGCAGTACAATCATTTTTCAGAATTATGCAGACTTGATCAGAAAATCTGTCGTTTTCACGAGTATTTGACAATAAGGTGTCAAACAAAAAACGCTTTATACTTGGACAGTACGGCCGCTTGTGGCGGTTACCGCTCTTCAGGATAATAAGTTAGCAAAATTTCGAACAAACCACGTGTACACCTGACTAGAAAAGTTTATTATTTATTTTTAGCCTATGTTGTACCACTGCAGGACGAAGGCCTCCTTTACTCCTTACTCTCTCCTTACTCGCTGTCCCTCTCTATCTTAGCTAGTTTAGACTAATCCTGTCAATACGCGTCAAGCTCGTCCCAAAAACTTTAAATTCTTCTATCTAAGATTTTTTTAGGAAACTAATCTAAGTTTCCTAAAAAAATCTAATTAGTCCGTCAGTTAGATTATCAAAAAATATTGAACCCGATTTTTTCTTTTGTCAATTATAAAAAAATGATGAAGATATCGCCCGTTAAAGTTCTGCGTGACGTCACTTGCTTGCGACACTTTTAAGCATGGCGGGACGTAACGACCCCCACCCCACTCCCAACTTTTGACGCGCTCTATCTTTGTCATTTTTTGTTTGATTAACAAAAAAAGAAAAAATACATGTCCATTATTTTTCGATAACTTAACTGACGGACTAAATATAATAATTATTTTTTTTACCCAGGAAACTATCGTATTAAGGGCTCATTTTTCCAACGCCGATAATGTTATCCGAGGAATAATTTTGAATTTTTGAAAGTTTTACCATACAAAAAATGGCAATGTCAATTTTATTCCACGAATAAAAATTATCTGTCGATTGAAAAATCAGCCCCAAATCTCTTTTCAAGCCCAAAATAGGAGTGCGCGTAGGTATAAGCTTTGGTGTTAAAAATAAATGTTTTTAATATGACACAAGTAGGAACATATTATATAGCTATTACGATTGTATTACGTCGTGGAAATTTTGTATAACGGTGCATTTCACTCACGCAGGAATTCTCACTACTGTTCTATGTAAACAGTACACACGAATATTGACCTCAAGTTTTAGAAATATTTAGAAATGTAAATAAATGCGATATAATTTGTGTAACCTGTTTGTGTTCCTGGTTTACTTCAAATTGGAAATATTTAATTACTAGCTTTTGACCGCGGCTATAATATTCCACGGGAACGTACCTACTACCGAGGTAAGAAGTATCCCATGTATTAATCCAGGTTATAATCTATGTGTTTGCCAAATTTCATCAAAATTTTGCCGTTTTTGCGTGATTGAGTAACAGACATCCAACTTTCACATTTATTTATTTTTACCTACAAAGAGTTGCCATCTTGAAAAAATCATTTTATTATATAAGGCCTTTGAGGTTAGTCCCCGATTCTTGTTATGCAAGATGTTATCATGGTCGCGCGTCGTGTCGCCGTCGTCTAGCAAACATTCACAGTCATTTGAGCCCATTTGCTTATTATCTTATACATAATTATGATGTAGGTATATATGAAAATCACAGACTTATTATCCATGGTTGACTACCTCATCAGAAAAATATTTAGACGTCTGCATCTGGTATAGGTAGGTAGGTACTTATTTGATTTGTATAACTTTGCCTTCTCGTCATACGCGGCCGCATACCCGCGTACAAGACAAAGCTAAACATGAGTAAAGTCTTTACTCATGTGGTAATATATTACGTCTAATAGTCCTTAGATTTCGTATTAGCTGGTGCGTCATAATGTGACTAAAACAAGCAGACTAGATTGATGAAATGCCGTTCTGAATAATACTTGCGCACGAGTGTCGCTAGTGACAAAGGGGGAAGTTTTTTTGATGTGTGACGTAGGGGACTACTCGCAAGCGGATTATTGAATCATTCATTGAACAGTGGAGATCCCGCAGCGACGCGACATTGTATCAATTATTGTGACAATGACTTCCAGTTAAATGATGATTTTGTGTGACTCCGCTTTGTCACTTCCGCCCAATTGAATACTCAAAGTGTAGGATAAGGATTTCAACAACCATCACTAGCATAAAGATGTCATATTAAAAAAAAAAAAAATACGGATCTCTTAGTAAAATGAACATCATTGAGAGCACTTGCGGCTTCAGGATTCTAGACTGGGAGACTGTTTCCACTTATATTATTCTCTGATTTTGTTATTAAATAAGGCATATAACATCCATATTATAGAAGGAATAATATTAATTCATACAATAATATCAGAGTAGTCGCTTTGAAACGACTCACAAAACAAGGCGTTGAGTAGCAAAGTAAATAGTGGGCAGACTGTTGTCATTGTCACTACAATATGATAATACATCAAGCAAAACAGTACTTAGCCAACTCAGTAAGTGACTCACCAGAATTATATGAAATGCTTTGTTTAATGTAGAAACAGCTGAAAACTGACTTTACATTGTATTTTGTTGTGGATAACAGATATTAAATAAATGCACGGACGCGTTTTTCCAGTGGCGATTTTTTTCACGCACTGGATTTTTCACTCACTGCCTAGCGCCGAGAGTTGAAAATCTAACAGTGGGTTTACTTGACGCGCTGGTATGCGCTCTGTTGGATTCTCAATGCTCGGCTCACCACCGAGAGTTGAAAATCCAGTGCGCGATAAAATCTCGCCGCGATGTTTTTACGTCCGTATGTATGTGGGCTTAGGTACCTAACCTAACCTAACTGTCACAATATAATCACCTACTACAGGTTTTTAGTTACCACGCCATCATGAATTTATTCTGGTGACTGTATAATTCCAATAATGGTTTTTATAGAGGTCCTAAACCCGCACGCCCGTCACGCTTTTATGTGATAAAGTAGTCCATTTTTTTACACAGAAAAGCGTGACTTATAAGTGCGTGTTTAGATCACACGAGCTATAAAATATGTAGTACATGTATCGTAATGTACTATTATTTGATTTTTTGAGAATTTTATTAATTAGTTAGGGGACAGCACTGATCAGCAACGTTACCTACTTAAATATATTTTAAAAGAACTTGGCTACTTTCCGACTTAAATTTTGTAGGGATTGGCTTCCAACATGAATTCAATAAGTTGATATAATACAGTTAGTATACAGGGTGGCAGGGACATCGACGCGCAAACTGTAACCATTAATTCAGGTTACAGTTTGCGTTTGATTTAATAACCGACGAAAAATTTCGATGCTATGGGGTACTATGGGGTCTAAACTCTTGTGCTGAATCCATGGTTACAGTTTGCGCGTCGATGTCCCTGCCACCCTGTATAGTTGTTTAGCCCAATTCATCAATGAATCAATTAACATCATGTGGACAGGAAACCAACGGGCCAACGTGGAACGAAAATGATTTCTTTAACTATCTGAAAGTTATTTAATTCAAATTTGTTGTAACACGTGTCTTTGTTCAATTGGAAGATGTTTTCAAATGCGGCATATTTCAGCACTTCGTTGTTTTAATATTCTTTTGTTTCGTTATTGAACTAAGCCACTTAGTTCACATAACATTACTTGGGAATTTGCAAAACAGGCAGAGTTAATTTAATTGTTTTCTTTATGCTGCTTCTTCAATTTTTCCTGTTTGTTGCAGAGACTTAATCGGTGGGACGCCGTAATTACAGAAACAATTAAAAAGCCATTGTGTCTCGCGTGGATCCACGTTACGAAGGGTTAACCGTCTGATTCCTAAAATATTACCGTCCTAATAATATCTTACGGCTGAGATATTTCTATACTATCTAGGTTATTATGGAGATTGGGCATTAATTCTAGTTTTCCGTCATGAGGACACTGCACTGCACCTGTGACGGCAGTACCGGCAGTACGACAGTGCTGGTCCATCCCTCGCTTATATTCAAGTTTATACGGTAACGATCTAAGTTATCAAGAAATACTTCTTCCTAACTCCTACAAAAGTAGACAACAGAAAAATGTTGGACGAATTTATAAAAAAAAAAATTGCTTTGCGATTCGTAGGAAATGTTGTTTAGTACGACCAGCACCTTAATTGCGTAACACACTACTAATCAGAATCTGAATCATTTTGAAAGATATTGCTAATCCATTGCTTCAATAAATGTTCGAAAAATGTGTCTGCTGAAAACGTAAATAACGCAATGAATGTTGTTGTACTGTCAAAATTAAAGCTATTGCTACTGACAGTGAGATACGCAATAACCCCGCAGTATGACGAGTAGAATCACCATCTTTGCACCAACAGCCCCAAAATACCTTTGACGTAACCAATGTAACCAGTCGTTTAAATAAAAGTACACTTATATCTCAGTCTATTTTCAGCAGCTTTAATCTTAAATAACGGCACTTTTGAGCAGTCAATTAACTTCAATCGTTCTAACTCATACGCTTCAAACGATTCGGTTCACTGCCACATTCTGATGACGCATCGGGATTGGGAAACAGTCGGGATGGCTAACCAGACCCTTTATTCGCATAATATCATGTTGTCAAAAATCTTTAATCCTATGCGAAATAAATAAAAAGTATTTTGCGAACAAATGATTCATAGTAATATGTCTAGGTACATTAACCCATTGAATGCCGTAATGACGGACACAATTAAAAAGCCACTGTGTCTCGCGTGGATCTACGTTCGGCATATGAAGGGTTAAAGCATGTTTATAAATGTTGTGTAGTAGTAATACAACAACATTATATTATTAAACAACTAACTGTTTAGGTTTACATAAATTAAATAAGGCTGACTTACTTTACCGTCTGGACAAAAACCGGGTAGAAAAGATGAACGCAGTAGAAGCCTAAAGCACAGAAATTTAAAAACGAATAAATGTACAAATAATATAAAAAATCACTTAAAAGCACCCTTCTCTACGCGCGGAAATTATCAATGAATTCGTAGCGACATTCAACGACTTTGATTGAAGCCATCGGCCGGCTTTAATCTCAGGATTGAACGTAAAAAAAAGAGAATATTTATTAAATTTTTGTGAAAAGAAAAACAAAAAATCTGTGGCATAAGCTTCTACCCCGTTCACCTTTAATACCCTGTTTTTGTTCAGACGGTACAAAAATCAGCCATTATATGAAACACAAGGCGTCGAAGTAGGTACAGATTCGCACATCAAACTACTAACAATCTGTCAAAGTTCTTGGGAAAATTTGACAGTTTCGTGTAGCTTGATCTTCGGGCGTCTGTATATACATCGTTTTATCTAATTATGATTCTAGATACATAATATTATGTATTATGATAGTGAAATATCTCTTTTACTTGTGTAGATAAACAGTTAACAAACTGTTATTTAGATGTTTTTGTGTTCGACCACACAATCATTGAATAGGAAACAAATCTGAAACAAATGTATTATTTCCTACACAATACGTTTACTAGATAATGGAATATAGTCCATTCACCTATAATATTCATAGAGAATGTTATGAATGGATGTTGTTTATGTCGATGGAATTAAATTCAGTGTGGATCCGATTCTGGTGGAGTTTTTGGTTCGTATGCTGTCTAGGTATGTCTTTCTATGACCTTTGCCCAGCAATGGGACAGCAGTATGGGCTAACAATAAAATAAAATGCTCTCAGTATTATCAGCAGCCAGGAACTTGGAATTGAGCCCACTAAGTGACAATAGACTTATTCTGACTTGAGTAGGAGTCATCGGTGATGTGACTGGGGGTACCTAAATGTACAGACGCCAGCAAATCAAGCTACTACAATCTGTCAAATTTCTCTAGTAGATTTTCAACTTTATCGCTAAGGCGTTAGGTTCAAGGTTGATTGAGAAAATTTGACAGTTTCGGGAAGCTTGCAATGTGTTGGCGTCTGTACATACACCTAATCAGGAAACAAAGTAAGTTGGTATCTATAATTATGTGTAGGTACTACATCCGTCAATTCTGCTTACCTACTCCTTCAGAGGAACTTAGCTATTAAATAGTTGAATTGTTGAATTCAACGATTTATTCCATTCTTCTTTTCAATTACCTAGAAACTATTGTATGGGACGCATGGGAACGTTCCAACCATAAATCAAGATATTAGTATTTTGTAAGCCCCCAAATAAACACCGTGGGTTCTATTCTATTTACTGTAACTGGCGTCTTATCACTGTTGGACTACCCGCGGGTATTTTATCTCAGTTCACCTAATAATGTTTGCTGATAAGGTTAGTAAATATTGACGGTTCACTTGTGTTGTGTATGACTAACGTATTGATAAGAATGAGAAAGTATTGGGCGTCTTGCTTGCAGATAAACTGGTGAAGATCACGGGTCGCTATTCGGGATACAACAGCTCAGAAATAACCGAAGTGAAAATCTTTGTGAGAGGCTTGTTTTCAGCAGAGGCCGTCTTCCAGTAGAAAAAGTTACTCATTGTAACAACTAAGCTTTGACTCGTTATCAGACTTTTTACTACCAAGTATGGTTCCATACTGAGTTTGATCAAGATAAGACTGAATATCGGAATTGTCCGCAAAGGAACTGACCACTCTAAGCTTCCTTTCAATTAGTGGGCTATACCGTGGCTATACCGTACCAATTAAATTGTTAGGTTGATGAACTTCCGAGCTTCGGTGTAACAACTAACAATCGGAACGCATTGAGGCTCGAATACGACTTTATGTACCCCATTTATTGAATACTTGAAAAAAGTAATGTATTGTATTTGTGTCCTTGTATGTTCCCATGTATTTTGGCAATCCTCACAAATATCCTACAGCCTGGGGCGGTACGGATTGACTGTCAGTCTGTTACTGACTAAAACCACCCGGTGTTCCTCCTACAACCTCTCCTGACTGAGAAGCGGGGAGTCGCTCGCGCATTTATGTTCACCTCTGTCGGATTTCGTGGAATCCGAGTCGGGTGGGCAGCATTCGGGAAGCTACGCAATATCTTCTCGTCCCACATAACGCAGTGTCTCAAGACCAAATTCCCTACGTGATCGAATCAGAAATGAAGAGATCCACAAGAGAACCGAAGTAACTGACATACGAGTAGCTCAAAGAATTGCCAAATCTATAATAAGTGGCAGTGGTATGGGCACATTGCTCATAGAACAGATGGGGCTTAAAGGTTCTAAAGTGGCGACTGGGTAACGGAAAACAGCGTTAGAAGGCACCCATAAGGTGGACCGATGGCCTTGTGAAGGCCGCAGAAATCCGCTGGATGCGGGAAGCACAGAACCGGTCCAAGTGACGGTGCTTGGGGGAGGCCTATGTTCAGTAGTGGACGTATTCGGCTGAAATCATGATGATGATGTCAGATTTCAACTAGGCCCTAGAAAGAACATTGACCGACACTTCATGTCATTATCTATGACAGAACTTATGTTTTACACACTCCTCGCGGCTCCTCTAAACCCCCTTTATTCATATCCTTATCATCGTTGCATGCTGGTTTTAATAATACCCATATGTGGTATAACAACAACAACAGATGCATGCAACAATGCGTGCTTTGTACATTTAAAAATGGATAAATTATTATTTATTATTGGCAATGACCTGTGTCGGTAGAATGTCATACAATGTCACACAAAATAATCAACCAATACAAGAGATCAATAAGATTATCACAAATTAAAATGCTTTAGAAAATCTACTACAGAAATATACATTTATTTCACCACATGTATAAAACGAAGCAAAACCGACAAATTGTCTAAAGATATGAAAGAAGCTATGAAAATGAGAAAAAGCTCTAATTTTCACAATGACTTATAAATCAAGAAACTGAATAGGGAGAAGTCTTAAACCCCGGCCAGACTGTTGTAAAGAAGGGAGAAAAAAGCTGTGGGTTATGTTAATACCTAAAAAAATAATAATGGATGTTGATGAATAAAAATCGGATGGAACCAGGAAGCAGCAGATCCCGTGAGTGCTTTATTATTATTATATAAACTGGGTTTACTGGATCAATTGGAGTTTACATGAAACGAGTCATGGATACAATGGCGAGGTCGTTGTAATTGAACACAGGATTAAACAATAAAACACTAAACCATATAGACCTACCAGCGACCATGATAAATGAATGGTATCACTGAGCCATTCAATGAATGAACTATAAATAAATACAAGCGAATTTAAGAACAGGCGGCTCCGTCAGCAAATTAACATGAAATTGGTGTAATGAAATTATACAGGGTAACTGGTAATTTGACGAGTTCCTTATAGGACGTGACAGTTCATGAGAGCAAAAATTCATGAGATTCGTGAAAACTAAATTTTTATATATTTTTGAAAACTCCCCAGAATTCGTCACTAAATATCATTTCTCTCTAAATTCTCTAATTGAATGGCTTTTATTGCTATTCCGTTAGGTACCTAATACGTTAACACCTTTTGGTGTAACGAAATTTTCTAAAACATCAAACAGTTAAAAGTTAACAACAGAAACGTGTTGGCGAGCAACGAGCAGCGAGTGTGAAGTACAGGATAGTTTTGTGGCTGGGCTTTGAGCGAAAGCGACCAGTACAATAACTGCCCATAGTAATATCTATAATTATTATTTCAATAATTCATCGTTGCCTTTTTTATTTATTAATATAACAATAGCTGTAATGCGTATATACAAAGCAGGAGTACCTCTGAGGGATCGAATCCGCAACGAGGTGATCCGACAGAGAACCAAAGTTGTCGACATCGCTCACAGAATAAGCAAGCTGAAGTGGCAATGGGCCGGCCATATTAGCCGTAGAGCCGATGACCGTTGTGGTAGACGTGTTCTTGAGTGGACACCGCGAATCGGTAAACGTAAAGTGGGACGCCCTCAGGCTAGGTGGAGCGACGATCTTCGCAGGATGGGTGGTAGCAGCTGAATGAGAGTTGCCGAAAATCGAGTTGAATGGTGTACAATAGGAGATGCCTATATCCAGCAGTGGGCTGCTATAGGCTGATAATGATGATGTATTATACAAAGCGAGAGTCTCTCAGCGAGCGTTTAGTGGAGAGAGAGGTCTAACCGGTGGTGTGACCAATCAACGATTAATATTATGTGTCTCTTTTACTGACACAGGATCTACATCTATTGTACGTTTCTTGAGCGAGAAAATAGTCGATAGCAATAGCTGCTTCTTCGTCGGCGGTGGCACTTCTGCCTACCCCTTAATATAGGAGTGATGTTAATGTGCTTTTTCAGTGGTCCTTTGATCAACTGTTATTGGTCGTTGGTACACGTTTGACGTTGACTGTTGACTGTACAGACGTCAGCACATCAAGCTACCCGAAACTGACCAATTTTCCCAATCAACCTTGAACCTTAATGCTTCGACGATAAAGTTGAAAATCTATTAAAGAAATTTGACAGATTGTAGTAACTTGATGTGCTGACGTCTGTACTACAGCTATTTATTTCAGCAAAAACTTAATTTATCTTCGTGAGCAATCGCTATAAGAAACGACTCCTATTATTTTCATTCCGCTAAAACTAAGTACAGTAGATTTAACAATAGATCCCAAGACGCTAAGAACACAGAAGAGTTTTTGTTGAGAATATCATTTATTAGATACCTACCTATGATAGTAGAACTTATTGCGGTGTAGGATGTTGTTACATAATTATATTAATAATAATTTCTATAATTATTATTTAAATAATTCATCGTAGTTTTTTTTATTTATTAACATAACAAGTTTAAAAAACATAAATACAAGTCTGTTATGTATAAAAGGGGAAAATGTTTATGCGACGCCACCAACCTTTGGCGCAGGAGAGATATTACTTACTTGATGAATAATTCCTTACTTAGAAACCACGTCAATTCCTTACTTAGAAACCACGTCAATTCCTTAGCTAACCACGCCAACTTCGTGATCATTTCGCGCTGCGAGAGTACGTTACCAGCCGATCGATTCTGTAAAAATCTCACCGTGAAAAGTTAGGTGAAGTGAGCTGTCAATAGTGTCAATCCCTAGCTGTTGGAATGACAGCTCACTCCATGCTCACTTCACCTAAGTTTTCACGGTGAGATGGTTACAGAATCGCACTGCTGTGCCATGTTGAGTTCGAGGAAATACCTACGTTATTACACGTACGTAGTACTAACACGTAATGCAGGTAACAATGACGCCTGATGCACTAAAAGCAGCTGGTTGGTGATCGCAATACAAGAAGGAATAAAGTTACCTGCATAATGAATTTAGTGAATGTTGGTAGAATGGCGTTTTTATTATCTATAAATGAAATCGTGTTAACCTTGATCGCTCATTGCATGTTCGATCATCAGTTTTCCTTGTAAACAAGCGATGCATCGAAGTTTACAACGTAGGTAAGTATACCTACCACATACATATATAAAATCACTCCTTCCCATGGGGGTAGGTAGAAACTACAGTAAGCCAACTGCTACAATCCATACATTCTCCTTTTGCTTCGTTTACGTCCATACACGCACGTCGGTTGCGAGTACTACTACTACGCACCTGCATAGCTATTCATAACCACTCGATACGCTTCCGTACCGTATCGAACATCAATCAATGTTATCGTAGGGAGGAATCCTACGAGTCGTTGTTCACAAGTCTACAACCTAAAAATGTTGACAGTTTAAGAGCTGATTTTTCCAACGCCAGATGATTTTATCCGAGGAATAATTTTGAATTTCACAAATTCAAAATTATTCCTCCATACAAAATCAGTTCTTCCATACAAAATCTGTCAGACGTCAATTTTATTCTACGAATAAAAAATATCGGTCGATTGAAAAATCAGCCCTAAATCGAATATACGACCGCTAATCTTCGGACAGAATAGCGGTCGTCGTTCGACAAATCAGGTTATCGAAATGTGTAATTTTCGATACGATAGCCTGCCAGATGGTTGTGAATAGCTATGCTGACCTGTCTTAAGAACGTTACAAGTCCTTTTAGAGCGACCCCTCCCGGCGTTACCACCATACCTACCATAGGCATACACTTGAAGAAGCTATTGTCCGGTTGGGAAGTATACTGGAAAATTTGACGATTGAGGTATTACAAATTTTAATCTCCACTAGAACTTCAGCGTCACTAAAGCCAAATGGTTTCTATTCCGCCAATTGATTGAGTGCTGAAAAGACGAAATAAATACAACCCACCGTTTTCGCGTACCTATCGCGGTAAACATTGCGTAGCATGACATTAATTTAGTCACCAGCCCGAAAAACCCGTATGACGATAGTCATAAATTTAATTTCTTAACTAATTACCCTGTTATCGGCTTCCAAAGATTCTTCATTGAGAGGGACATTCCATTTTCCTATCAGTCTGTTCTCATTATTTGCCCTTTAAACAGCTGTCATATCGGTGAATGATGTCATGACACTGTAAGTACCAGACCCACGCAACCATTTACGTGCACATACAGGACAATTATATGCCTATTAGGTTAACTGGACACTCATTGAAAGAATACTTTACCTAGTACACGTAAGTCTAGGCTGTTTGATATCAATACCGCAAACCACGAGAGATTTTTGTATTGTAATGGTAAAGACAAAGCTTTCACTCATGATTTGTGGTGGTCCCTATTGAAAGACCCTTTCATCATCATCTGCCTAGCCTTTTCCCGTATTGGGGTCGGCTTCCAGTCTAATTAGATGCAGCTGAATACAAGTATTTAACATGGAGCGACTGCCTGTCTGAACTCCACAACCCATTTACTAGGTAATACGATACCCCTTGGTGAGCCCTTGGTGAGTTGTTAGACTTTCGAGCTTCTGACGAGGGTGAAATGTCTGTCAAAGATCCACGAATGACAGCCGCGAACCACGACTTGCTCGTGCTTTCGAGGCACTGAGCGGTCTCGGTATGTAAAGATGGTCGCCCATCTACAGACCAACCGCGGCAAGCGTAGCTTAACCTGACCGATCCACCCGTGTGGCTGTTATTACTTAGCCCCTCTAGAAACCGTTTTTTTATTGTAAAAAGGGTGATCATTGCTTCGAGTATCTGTTTAGGAGATGAGCACACGACTGCTTCATCAATATCATTGCAAGCCTAACCACAAAACTCTAAAAGCCAATCACGCGACGTTGTTCAAGTACTTAACATCTTTGAATTTATGCTGTAATGATGTTAAAGAAAAAAAATTGAAAGAAGGGAAAGAAAGAAAAAATGATTAATCTGTACAAACAAAACGGACATTACAAAAAAAAAAATACAAAATATACACATACATAAAGTAGTCAAAAGCCTCGTACTCAAACATATAAAAAGTTGACACTCACTAAGGTGGTCAGCTGCGTATTATTGCAATAACTTGCTAGATTATGGTAAATTATTCTGTGAAACTATGTTCCAAACAGATGAGCGGAAATGCCACTTACATAGGTACCCTAAATATATTCCAACCCTTTTATTTGAAGAGATATTATGTGACGTTGATAATATATTTTGTGGATTACAGGGCGTTAAGGGCCCTGTCACTTGTATCGCAACCACACCACATCGCAGGGACAAAATTTGGGGAAGCATTGGTTACGTGTGAATAGTCTCGCGTCAAGTTTTTGCTGTCGCGTTGTGGTTGCGTTGTCGCTATTACTTGCGATATGGTTACGTTGTGGCTAGTGTTTGCAGACAGATCGACTCCGGCTGTAACAGTTTCGTCACGTCGCCGCAACGTTGTGGCTGCAACGTTGTCGATGTGATGTGATGTTGTTGATGCGATCGGTATCGCCCACAGGGTTGATTTTGACCGCAAAATGTGGTCCGTGTGAATACTATTCATTTTCATACAAATTAGCGTCGGTCCACGTGGTGTCGTTGTGGTGTGGTTGTGGTAAGTGTGATCGGGCCCTAAGGTCAACGTGAATAGTAATTTGCGTCCAATTTACCAGAAGGTACCTAATATGGAAATGTCACTGTGACAAGGTTGCCCTCATTCCAGATTTGATTCGAACCGCCCAAATGTAGGATAGAAATATGATTTATCCGGTTCCGTTCCCCAGAGGGACACGGTATGTCGTTGGGTTCGTATTATGGGTAAGCAGACTGTCAAATATTTACTGATGACATGATTTCAACAGAGAGAGACTTGACTAGTGAACAATGCAAATATTTTAACTCGAGAATTTTGTTCACTAAATGCATGAGACATAATCACCTGTAGATTTGGTCATCTGCTCTTTGCATTAGATCCTAATCGTTTGATTTTATGTATTTATTTGAGGATTACCAACGAGATACATTACATTTTATGGGACAAACTATATCAGCGTACACTGAGCTATACTGCCTAAGTATCGCAGAACTCGAAAATTCATTCATGCAGCTGCAGCTCTTATTAATCTGTGGATCTCGTTGTATTTAAAACCGTTGACAGGAAGCTGGTTGACCGCTGTGTAACCAAGCGCGGTGGGCCGTGGTCCACTTGGTCGCGCTTTCCACCGTGACGTCATCAGTGGCAGCTATACTCGATGCTACAATGAAAATCAAGGTTGGCGACCCATATGCAACTAAATCGTTCACACTATAATTAGATTTAATGATGTAATTGTATTTGTTGTGTGGTCTAGCCGGCTCGCTTACTATCTGTATGTCAATCTAAACAATGCTATAGAGTCGTGATTTTTTTCTTAGGAAAGACCAATTCGATCCTTTATGTAACTGGTATAGTACAGCAAGGTCGGGTGCTAAATACTAGCAACTTGAAAGGTCAACAATTGAGTGAGACGTAGGAAATAACGTGCAAGAATCCATGAAGCCAGTGGACAACGTCATTCAGAGCAAACTTTGGATAGTGTGGACTTTGCTACTGATAAGAGCAGTGGTAGCCCTGACTTTACAGGTTGTAGTTCGTGAGTTCGAACCTTGGCAGGCACTTACTTTGTGTATTTAATTTCATTACATTCACTCTCTAAACTCGAAAACGATGAAGGAAAACAACGTGAGAAAACCGGTATTTGTAATATATGTATTAACCAAAAAATTCGAAGTCATGTGACATCTACCAACCCGAACTGGGCCCGCGTGGTGGATTATGGCCCATTCTCAAAGAGAGGAAGTCTGTGTCCCAGCAGTGGGAACATCATAGGCTAATTATACTACGGATAAGAAAGGTACAACTACCACTGATCCGCATGCTAATGGTTCCTCGACGCGACGATTAAGTAGTTAAGTTAATCGAGTACTTGCAGGAACTTCTTAATGAGGTAACTTATTATAAGAGAGCTCAGTGTCCTCTACTATTGCTATGGTACTGTATGTGATGTACGATTGTATACCAGGCTGTATATCTGCATCTACTTATGTATAGTTCCGCACTTCCTCTACCTACTTGTGACCAGAATTTCGATGTCACAATATGCAAGGTGAGTTGGTTTGTCTGTAAGTTTACTTACTGGTTGTACATATGTTATTGACTTGTAATATTCACTAGAAGGTGAAACTGAGTGCCTGTATGACTAATTAGAATTCTGAAGGTACCTTGCTAGTAGGTATTAGAGCATTTCGAATAAGGTTTATTATTGTAACAAACAAGTGTAACATCGAACGATTCGACAAAACTCGTTAAACTTAATTTGTAAAATACGGATGTTGAGTAGTTTTTTTGTGTCTGAGTGAATTTTAACAGGTTAAGATAAAAGAAAAGGAAAGAAAGAAAGAAAATACATTTATTTGCGGCAAAAATGACGCACAAAAAGAACATAAGCACAAAAAAAAACAAGTTGGGGGTAAACATGCGTCACATTCACGCGAAATGGCTATCGCTCAGCATAATGCTAAGACCCTATACGAGACAGAGCCCCAGCGCTGGTAATAGATAGATAATATCAGAGTTCAGTTTATTTATTTTATCTCCAACAAAGGATATGCACAATACATGACACAAATAATGGGCAACATCAGGTATTAAGTAGGTACTCCTTCACTTGTAGGAGACCACAGCATGCAGTATCATGGAGCTTCCTTCCCGTTCTTCTCCATATTTCTGACTAACCTTGATAACTCAAAAGTGCTTGTAAATTGTTTAATGGAAATAAATGCTTTCCCCCTTATTACAATACAAGGTTTTTCAACACTGACCCAGTTATTGAATTAAGAATCCAACTGATAGAGAAATGCAGTTCTCTATACAAAAATGACAGCTTAGATCGGTGCTAAGTTGTCATTTTAGTATTAAGAACTTTGCCTAAATCGAAATAAAGTCCGAAATACAAGCACTGGCTTAATAGTTTAGGCTAGATCTAAAGTTAATTTTCGTTTTGTAATAAGATGGTTTGAGTTTTAGTTTGCACAATAAACTTATATTGAGTTTTGTTAATAAATAAAGTCAGCGCTTGAAACATAACAGTCACCAATGGGTAAACATAACGCGGGTATTTAACTATTTATTCAGCCGATTACACACAGTTAGGCTCCGTTATTAATTACATGTGATACGTCACAGTCCACCGGATTTTGTCCCGTAACCAAGCTTCCTCATACGTTATAAGTACTTATGAGACACGGAAAATGTGGAAAATTCAATAAGCGTCGAGGTAACCGCAGCAACCATTTTCCTCAAGACGCAACTTGTTTGAATAATAAGGGACTTTTGGAATGTACGACATACAGATATTGAAACATTATGTTGGGACGTATAACTCATAATAACATACTACATAGAATAATAAAACCCTATTGTATAGGAAACAGGTCGTTCGTCGAGTGGACGCAAGCGCTACAGCTGACCATGAGATCCTGGGTTTAATTCCCAGGCCGCGCAGTGAAATTGGGGTGTTCTATCAGAAATTTCTTAGTTGCAGCTCGGAGTCCAAATTTTTGTCCGGTTTATGACATAGGACATAAACATAACCGGCAAAATGGGGGTGCTCTATAGTACCTGCTGCTCTGCCTGAACCTTCGGGAAAAATAAGCGTGATGTTATGGAATAGGTACTTACGTGTATAAGAACAAAACCTACTGCACAAAAAAATATTGTGGATGTGGTTTATCTTGACTTTAATAGTGAAAACTTGAATGTTTTCTCGATAGAAAGTAGGTGCTGCATGCAAGTAGGTATACAGCAAAGTCTTTATGCCTATACCGTATAGGCACGTATAGGCATTTTACAAATTATGTGACGTTTACGAAGAAAGAAGAAAGTTTTGAGTAGATCCTTTCACAGTTATTTTACCTCTGACTTTGCATTACTGCCAAATCATAGTGATCTTTATTCACATTAAAATAAGGTTGCTTTTAGGTTGCTGCCATTGAAAAGTCTGTCAAAGTCACGAGTCCGGTACGGTATTGTGATCTTTATCCTTTATACTATAAGGTTGCTGTTACGTTGCTCCTGTCACAGGGGAAATAACTGTGAACGGACCATACGGCATATACGTCCTATCCACTTGCAAACTTGTGAAAGAGATTTCCGAGATCTCACATCAATCCTTCGAGCATAATGCTTAGTGGATTAAGTAAGTATACAAGGTGGCAGGGATATCGACGTGCAAACTGTAGGTAACCATGAATTCAGCACATGATTCTAGACCCCCCTTTTTTTTTTTTTTTCTTCGGTTATAAAAAAAAAAACAGCAGTGTTATAGAAAAGTGCAATACCTACGCGGTCAAATTGTATGGAAGAGTACCTATTTTTTTTTAAATTACTGACGAAAAATTTCAACGCAAGGGCGTCCAATCATGTACTGAATCCATGGTAACAGGCTGCACGTCGATGGCCCTGTCACCCTGTATACGTTTGTTTTATAAACTGAAGACGTTTTTATAGCCGGCGACGTACGATAACAATGGTAGTAGAATACGAGCCGTGTAATGCCATACTTGATTTCTTCGAGGTAATGATTGCCAATAATATTTTTCAAACGAGTTTATACTATGGTTACATAAGTGTTACTGCGCTTCAGAGGACTGAAGAGCTCATAAAGGTCCGTTGGTGATCCTACCTACTTCTAAGGTCGAATTTCACCAAACTTTTTTACCTAGAATAAGTCTTATCCTGAGAAGAAATTTTGAATTTTTGACAGTTTTATCATACTACCCAGCTGTCAGACGTCAATTTTATTCCGCGGATAAAAGATATCTGACTTTGGTATAATCAGCCCTAAATGGTGAAAACAACGTTTTTGTACAGTGTAAATTGTAAATAATTTAGTCCACTTATCAGAGGCACACACATACGCATGAAGAACATTTAAACTCGCGCTGTTTTCGCGTCGCTAAACATATTTTTATTCAAGGTAATTTCATGGAGCATATTTACGATTCGCTGCGCTAGTTCTGCGACACCATTTTTCTGTTATTGAACGAGTACCAATGTAGAATTAATTAAGTACTTATTGGCGCCGATTCCCTTGTTAAAGAAGATAAATGTTAGTTTAGTTCTGTCAAATTAGTCAGCACCTGACGTAAATTTACGTAAGTATGTACTTTTAAGTTGCCAATTTTTTAATCACGTCTAAACTGTCTATGGAGTTTCTTAATTTGACAGGACTAAACTAATACCGCACTCCCGACATTATGGTTGCAGGAGAAACACTGAAGGGTTCAAGTTGGTTGGACACACGGAATAGAATATTCCGTGGTTGGACATGACACTCCCTTCTCCCGATAATTACTACACGGAAAAAAAAACTTTCTACTAACTGTACTAGACTACCTAGTTTGCTCATATAGCACACATCAAGCTACTACAATCTGTCTAAATTCTTTAATAGATTTTCAACTTTATCTTTAAAGTATTAAGGTTCAAGGTTGCTTGACCTGCTGGCGTCTGTACATATATTATTATAAGCGTATACTCGTATCTAGCATTATCCTTATAAAGAAAAGGTTACAGGGATTTCCATAGATATCTAAGGGATTTCCGATATTTTGCATGTACGGCATTGTGTATTCGTGATAAATTTTCTATTTTTATGATGCTATTGTATATTAAATTATCAATTTGTGTGGTTGTGGAAATCTAGGTGGGGATTGGCTGTGGATACGGATGATCGTTATCGTGATTATTTCAAGAAAATGTTACCGATAATACGAGAAAAATGTTAGTGCAATTAAAACGTGTATACCTACGTAAAGGTATTTTAGTGTGATCACATATTATAACATCATCCACAAGGACAGCTACTTTGATATATTATTAGCTCGGACTTAGTGCAAAAATATCTAAATTCTAGCACGTGTATTCATTCATTCGACTTTATGTATTATATTGATAATGTTGAGAAATCACCGGTCGAAATCTAAGGTCATGTCCGAAAATGTTTCGGGGACATAGTCCGGATTCGCAAATACTTTGACACTGTACTGACGTTTATAATCTAAGTACAAATATGCGTGTGCACCGAGTTGAAGTGATCTATTAGGAGGCCCATGTTTACCAGACGTTTAGTAGCTGGTTAAACAATGACGAGTTCATTTATAATGACGATGACTACTCCTATTCAGTTTAAAAGCAATTGAAGCAGTGTATATACAGGGTTAGGTCTAAGGCTTTATTTTGGCGCTGTTTTTCTGTGTGCCCCGTTGATAACAATAGGCTCCCCCTATTACATGGGGCTTAACCATAACTGGAGAAATGTGTGGGTACTATCGGTACAATCCTTCGTCGAAACAAGGCGTGATGTTATCTGTGTGTTTGCCGGAATAATGGAAACATGAAAAATTATAACGCGTACTTATAGTTAGTAGCAAGGTTAGTTTTGTGACGATGCAATTTGACGATGCAATATGAGTATCTTCGTTTTCTTCGAGTCGCTCGAGTGTATTTTAGATCTGGTTGGCCCAAAACTCCTATCCTGACCTCTGTGTCTCAAAACATGCTGTCAAAGTGACCTCTGCACTGCCACCGACGACGACGTGAATTACTATCAACTCACGAAGAAGTTCCCTAAAGAAGAAATAAAAGGTGAATCCTCGGCTTAGTTCAAGCCAATCCATGACAGAAATATAATTAAAGTGCATATTGCTACATGAAGCGCAGCTAGTGAAACTAGGTACGAAGGCAATGACGTATTTCTTACGTTCTCTTTGACTCACTGTTGGTGTTAGTTGTATACAGTTCATGAACACTGTTTATTTACTTTCAAAGCTAGGACGCAACAGCGTTGCATTTTTGTAATGCAAAGTTGTTATTGAAATAACTGTAAACCTCTTAATGGGTAATTGTAGAAAGATTATACGTTTGTATGTTTGTTTTGTACTCATGATTATGAATAACTTTAACTTTGGGACAAACCTGAAGTCCCTCATATCTATGCTTAATAACCTCTTATAATTCTTACATCAGAAGCAATTGGCTTATCAATATCTTTAAAAAATGATTCATATTGTGATTGATTGACGCAATTAGGGTGCAGGATATTACTCGTTCAAAAGAAGCAAGGTTAATTGGAGTCTGATATTCTTTTTATTTTATTTATTTATTAATAACCAACTTACATTAACGGTTTGCACCACACATACAAGTTATTAGTCAATATTAGTAATTATAGTTACACATGTCATTCAATCATAAAAATTATAAAAATGAAGTTATCATAAAAATGGACCAATTTTGATGAAATTAAATAAAATGAAACAAAAATTTGTAAAAATTAGATAAAATAAGATAAAAATTAGACAAAATAAGATAGAATTAGGTTAAATATAAATAGAATTATTAATAACAAGAAACTGTTTTATTTAATTAATCTACTCTTAGGAAATTGTACTGGGAGTGGCAATGGACTCCAGGTATCGAGTAGTAGTGTGCAGGTATTCCAGTTCAGTACTCGCGAAGACATCTGAGGACTCATCATATAACAGAATGTTGTTGATATGGGTGAGGGCTAGGTACAATGGACTGGTCTTAAGGGTTATGGTACCGGTTTGAGATATTTCGAATAGAGGACGTCGGAGAGGGCGAAGTGTGTGTCTAATGGCTAGTGGGATGTTAAAGGAGATATATTGAAGTAAGGAGGAATTGAAATGGGTACCACGAGTTAGGCGGATGAAATATTTAACCAGACTAAGATTTCTCCTTACTTCTAAACTTTGGCACCCCACCATACCCAGCACAAATGGTGTTAGGTACATGTACGGGTAATAACCATAAACTTTTAAGTACAGGTAGCGGACAAAAGACTTCTGAACCTTTTCGATGACCAGTGTATACATTCCTTCATGAGTGTTCCAGATTGTGCTGTTAGTCCCTAGCAAACTGCGAATGAAGGAGTTATACAGTATGGGTATGGCTTGACGATCACTGAAAATTTTGGCCTGACGCAAGACAAAACCTAAGTTTTTGCGGGATTTGTTGCAGGTCTGTATTATGTGCTGGTTAAATGTAAGATGTGGATCGAAGTGAGCACCCAAATCGCGAACGGTTAAGACACGTTTCAGGGGTTCATTATTATTTATTCATAGTGTAGATGTTGTGTATAGGTTGTGTGGCTTTTGAATAGGTCATGACCGCGCATTTACTAATGTTTAGGTTGAGGTTGTTGATAGTGTTCCAAGTGTGAATGTTGTCGATGTCGAGTTGAAGTGCGGACGTATCACTGGAGCTAGCCACTGGTAGAGCAACTTTGACATCATCAGCATACATTAAGACAGTGGAGTATTTTACATAATGTAGGAAGATCATTAACTACTATTAGAAAAAGAAGGGGCCCGAGGTCAGTGCCCTGCCCTATCCCAGAAGTGACCGAGTAGCGCTCCGAATTGGCATTTTTGTATGTTACAAATTGCTTGCGGTCGTGCAGATAGTTCGCGAAGAATTTCAGCGATGATACAGAGAAAACTGCTAATGCTAGTTTACTTAGAAGTATGTCGTTGTCAACCCGGTCAAAAGCCTTCTGGAAATCAAAATAGGCTACATCGATCTGCATTTTGTCATTAATATTTTTGGCTAAGAGTGTAGTTATGTTAAGCAGATTAGACGTGGTTGAGCGATTTGGAAGGAATCGGAAGGAATTCTGATCTATCACCATTTTTTTAAGGTTCGCCACGGCTTCCTTTAGAATTACGGGCGCCCGCCGTCGGTTGAGACTGGTCATCTCTTAACTGCCAGGGCTTATTTTTAATCTTATATTTTGAAATGTTTCTTCATTTGTTTTTTACATTGTTCTCACATATAGAAGCAACAAGAATAATGTACCCAGGATTTTGTAATACGTATCTTGATTTAAAAGAGTGTCCTTGGAGTTTCTTGCCCGTTCTTCTCCATAGAGATCTACGATTTGGAATGGGTAACTAGCTTCAAGTTTCGGGACTAACTAACCGACTATTTAATTTTGACAATTCAAAAGTGCCTGTAAATGGTTTAATTGAAATAAATGCTTTGAGTTTGAATTGTTTTTATCCAACAACATTCTGAGAAGTAAAGCCTTGACATCAATATATCCAATAAATAATAGATATTCAATCGTGTAGGTACGTTGGAAGTTTGGAACACGAATAGCTACTGAACAATCCATCAATTTATTTAATCAGGAAGCAAGTGCGTGGAGGACTAATGAGGATGGCGGCCTTTTTGAAAAAAAAACATTAATAATGAGGTTATGTACCTAAATGCCTTATCAAAGCTTATCATTTCAATGCTTTTTCACTGATAAGTCAAACTAGTAAACATTCCGGAGAAAAATAGTTGTGAGATGTGGGTTGCTGTTTGTTTTTTACCAGTACTGATGTGTCCTAAGGTTGACCCTTTGGGCAGACCAATTCGGCCTTATAACAAAATCAGATTTATCTTTAATCCCAGGTTTTTAAACCATCGCGCCATTTTTTAATGTCAAATTTTATTCCGACTATCATAATAAAGTTCTAAATACAAACATACCCTGTGCATTAGGTTAACCGTTTTTGACAGCTGTCTTAGAACGTATACATATTCCAGATTACGTAAAAGTTAACTTTAAAATGCGTAATAAAATAAATACATAAGCTGCCTTATCTTATTGATTTATCTTATTTACGGCTTCTTACATACATTAGTGAAACCCATAGATCTTAAGAACTTACGTTAGCTACTTATATTCTTGCAAATAAATTATCATTCATTCATTATAATACCGTACGTGTATCAATCAATGTATTGTGTGTTGCTGCAATCACTAGTTCCATCTGTCAAAAAACGGTTGACCTAATGGACAGGGTAGCTATAATTTGAAACCTGAGTCAAAGTTGTCAATATTGTATTAAGAGTTTTATCTTTGTCGATGTAAGGTCCGAATTAAAAAAACCAGCAAGCTTGGAACAATTTTAGGATGGTTTTGTAATAACATGGATTCAGTTTGTTTATATAAGCGGTTATTCTACCGTCACTGAAATTCTCGATTTCATTCTCATTGACAGAAAATAGCATCTTTCGTAGGTTTCGGAAATGATGAGTGTAACTAATTTTATTTAGAGCGTTAACAGGAGGATTATGCATAACACACAATGGCTTTCATTTTGACAGTGCAATAATATTCATTGCGTTATTTACGTTGTTGAGCTGACCAATTTTTCGATCATATGAAGCAATGGATTAGCAATATCCTTCGAAATGTGATTGACAGTGTGTTACACAATTAGGGTCCAGTAATCAGGCCATGAAGTGTTTCAAGCGATGTTATCAAGTCACCGGTAACAAACAAGTACTGAATACTCAGCCAATATTCACAGGAGGAAAAAATGTCGTGAACTGAAAGACAAACAAGACGGACAAAGGCGAGCAGCCTGTTTAATGATAATAAAAGCAGTATTTTAAACAGGTACCTATACCAAAACATCTTTTCTTATAACTCTTAAGGCTCAATTTACACTGCCGCGGAACGGAGTGGAAGCGAGTTTTCATAGCGATATTATGCATAGCAAAATTAACTTGGTGTCAATTGTCTAACCTACAAACTAGATACGAGCTTATTACTGCCGGCATTTCCGAGAATGCGCGATAATTCTCCAGAAGATGCGCGACCTGTGCGTATGTGTGTAAGTATCTAATTAATTGTGCGTTACTCTTTTGAAATAATTTTGAGTCGGCGCCGTTTAAATTTAAGGCAATTTAGTGATCTTTGTTTATTGATTGTTTGGCGCCGGCTCAAAATTACTTAGGTATACCTACCTAAATTAGTTTAAGAACTTAGTTATTATTAAGGTTAAATAAAAAAGGCTTATTATTTTTTGCTTTTCAGTTTTTTCGGCGGTTTAATTTTTTTGTTAAAAAGTTTTTATAACTTTAGCATTGGAACTGGAACAGGAAAAGATTTACTTTCGTACACGATGCACATAATTATACTTACGCACAAGAGTATAATTAAATAGGTATGTGTTATTATTTTGAATTGATAAGTACTGTGATTGATACAGCGGTTTTTTTTAGGTTTGGTGGTTTTCATTTTAATTTGTGTTGTAATCGTAGGTAGGTAGGTAAGGTTTAAATCTACTGGACGTTCCTAAAATGTCATGGCACTATAGTGAGAGGTAATTATTAAAAACTACGTGATTTCTCACAATTTTCATGGAATTACCAAGTAGAGGCTTAACTCATGTTTACTTATTTATTTACGGACAACAAACAATAGTGTAATAATAAGTAAACATAAGTTAGAACCTAATAGAGGTAACAAATACACTACTCACAACGTTATCCACATACCTACCTATTACTAAACCGATCTACTAGCT
Source organism: Apamea crenata (assembly GCA_949629185.1). Classification (NCBI taxonomy): domain Eukaryota; kingdom Metazoa; phylum Arthropoda; class Insecta; order Lepidoptera; family Noctuidae; genus Apamea; species Apamea crenata. The sequence goes on from OX451357.1 coordinate 14,644,440, forward strand.
GTTAGAAAGAACGATATAAAAATAAACAACCAAATTAATGTTTGCTAACGCATTTCCTATCTTAATAGGTTACAACAACGTTTACACTTGCTAAACCGATGTGTGCAAAAGAAGTACCTACCAAATCGTTTATTGGCAATAAAAGAGTACTATTAATATTATTAGTCTATGTTACGTTAAATGAGCAAAACAAACTGGACATTCCAATAGAGAAGTAGACGGGGACAATACTCGGGTTTTTACAAGATTCCAGTTTTGTTTCTAACAATAATAAGAACAAATAATTCAATATTGTTGACGGAGACTCTATAGGAAACTTTACTTTTTTGCAATAAAAAATAATTATGTTACACGAGTTAACTACACATTGTTTGCATTCATTGCAAAGTTATCTGACACCGAGTGAAACGATTTAAAACTCAGGTAGCAAGGTAAAGATCTCCAGTAAACAAAACCTTGCTACCTTCAAACTGCATTCTGTAGTATTTTATAAAACGATTTATAAAAGTCTAAGAATCTTTGTTATATTGGTTTTAGATTTGGGTTTGGTTGGATTTGGGTTGTATTTCTGCAAACTAGCTTACGTAGATTCCATTTCGCAGAACCAAACAGACATTGACGAAACCTGTTTTCCTGTTGGTATAAGTTTGTATTAACTTATGTAAGGTCTACAACAGACGACCTTCTAAAAATCGTCATGTGACTTCAAAATATTTGCTTTTGTTTTTTTCATGTGATACAACGCCATCTCTGGAAGTTTATTGGAACTACTATATGGTACAGTCCGCAATGCGCTACGTTCTTGCTTGAAATGGTTTTCACTATACCAAGCTAACAAACTTGGTAGTTCAACAAACGTTGCATAGACAGCAGTGTTGGGGATTTTGTTATCCTCGTAATATTTTCATTCCATAAATAAATCATCACTACTTTCAATTTGATACTAATACCACCATTGCCAATGAGCCCATGATTAGATTTTGAACACAGGAATGGTCTTTCGCACTACGACGTCACTGGCTGGCACCCATGGAATAGAAATGGCCATAATTATGTCGTGGTCCACGACATATAATCTAATATCGCGACATATTCGCCAAAAATGTAAATAAATATGAGTTTATGGAAAAATTACTTTAATTCCTACACAATAAAGTTCAGTTTACGCTACAACTTCAAACACTTTTATAACTTTTTCAATAGTGCTAGTCACTCTGAAATCAACTTAATAACCATTAAAATAAAGTTGATATTGTATAACTTGAAATAAGGTCAATATGAAACATAAATAACATTTGAATATACATTACAGTGTGGAGACGACAAAACGATAATAAATGAAAATACTGGCAATACCCATGCATGTATTTTGGAACTATCACCTAGCCCTAACATCGAAATTAAAAAAGCGATAAATAAACTAAATAGTGATGGCTATGGATTTTGCCAATGTTTGACCAGCTATAGTGACTAAACTATTGGATATATTCGGGGAATTCTTGTATGCATAATGGGAACGTCAGTAGATATGAAGTTTAATTTACTGTCGTATTGTTGTGTCTACCTTACAATACCTACGCAAATTACCAATAAAACAAGTCGTACTCTAGGCATTATAATTGCATTTTTAACCGACTTCTAAAAAAAGGAGGAGGTTCTAAATTGGGATGTTTGTATTTTTTTTTTAAGTTTGTTCGCGCATAACTCCGTCGCTTGCCAACCGATTTGAAAAATTATATTTTTTCTTGGAAAGGGTATATTTCCCAAATGGTCCCATGACAATATTATCGAAATCGGATAAGCGATTTTTGAAAAATCAACAAAAATCAAAAAATTTGCAACAAAAAAGTGAAAAATAAAAACTTTTTTACAAAAAAAAAAAACAACCGACTTCCATAAAAACACTACAAAGTGAATACATAATAACTTTAATTTCGGAAGTCGGTGGCGAAAAACGAAATACAAAAACCAAAGACACCGACTTCCGAAATTAAAGTTATTTTTCACTTTGTAGTGTTTTTATGGAAGTCGGTTGTTTTTTTTTGTAAAAAAGTTTTTATGCATGCTTGGATTCTTACAAGTGTTACATATCGGCCGAATGTTCGGTTAAAAGTCTACTGAACCGAATATTCGGCGGGATGTAACGCGCATCTCAAAAGTTCAAGCCTGTGCTTGTCGAGCGCGTTGAAGCTTCTAATCAAATCGATCGTACCATTTATACTAAAAATAAAAACATGCATTTTTTAAACAACATAATACGCCATCTTCTCATGGCAGAAGCAGGTAGAAACTACAGAACGCCACCGGCTACGATCATAATACTCCTTCTAAATCCTCCTGCTCCTTCATAATATTAGTTTATAGACCAACGACGCACGACGCACAGGGACTCACTGGAGATATACTGGTATATAACGATTTAACACAAATATTATGGTATTGTTTTAATACAAATAATTAATCACTGTAATCACAGTTTAATAATGACCACTTATCTTTTCAGTTATTTTATATTTTTTTCAAAGGACATCATCATTAATTTCGTACCGAAAAATTAAAGTGCCGGAAAAAATGCTGTTTCTTATGGGAAATAACTTTTTGAACTTTTTTTAATATTATAGAACGAATGTCTACAATTAACTCCGTGGCTGCTGGTGAGTTTGAAAGTACCTAAACTTATATTTATGCCAACAATGTCGACATTCTTTTAAAGAAGCAAACACTTATTGGTTAACCACCGTAGAAACGGAAATGAGCGTTAGGTATACTACGGTATGATATAATAGGCATTAAAAACTAACGAGAAAAAGATTGAGGGAAACAATAGCAGATATCTAGGCCGGTCCAAAATCTGTTCTTAAGGCTCTTTAGAAGCTGTTTGATTCCGTCATGCTGGAGGGTAAAACGCCACAGCCATGGAACAGAGCTATGGTGACACTCTTCTTTAAAAAGGGTGTCAATGCCCTGTTTAAGAATTATTAGCCCATCTCACTTCTGAGCCATGTCTACAAGCTGTTTTCAAGAGTCATCACGAACGGTCTCGCGCGCAGGTTTGACGACTTCCAGTCTCCCCAACCAGTCGGAATCGGGAAAGGCTTTAGGCAGATTATGTACAGAAGACCCAAGATGACTACGAGAAAACGTTCGATTCAATCGAGACTTTGGCTGTACTACAGTCTCTTCAACGGTGCAGATTTCAGATTCACTATCGATAAATCGAGGTGCTGAAGTGTATGTATGAAAACACGACTCGTCAGTCCGAATCCAGGACCAGACCTCGAAACTTATCACTCTGCAGCGAAGTGTGAGACAGGGAAACGTTGCTTTTCCGAAACTGTTCACTGCTGCAGTCCAATGCAGCGATGAACAGTTTCGGTGCGAAATACTACATGACAGATTTATGGTTTCATTTATTTAACATTATAATCTCTTCGGTTTTGGTTTTGACAATCGTCTTTCGGTCGGACACTAGTTTTTGACCATACAAATGATTAATATTTTTACTATATTACCAAAAAATCTTTGGTTGCTGTGAATTCTATGAATTTATATTCTATGGTCCTCATTATGTCGACACCTTTTACTTAGTAATTATCAAATTTATTATTCTGTCTAACACCCAGGTACAATTCACGCAAGGGTTTAACCACATATCTGCCACCCTTATTAGTTGCCGATGCAACTAACAAGACTTTATTAATTATTCAATTTATAATCACTTCACAGCTTTGTACATAATTGCATTCTACTGGAAATTAACATTGTGTGCATTAACTTCGTCGAAAACGGACATAAACTTTAGCTAAAATGGCAGACAGCTTGTGCGATTGGGTCAAAAATTACAGGCTGCGTTTGAAACAAAGTTCGTGTTTGAATTTGATCTGGCTTATAAACTTTTTGCCCACCCTTGCTGGTTTTCCTCTGCTGAGTAAAAAGTTTAACTGTAAGTTATTGGAGCACTGATAGATAATTGTCAATAACACACAACATTAACACACATTTCACATTTAAAGAGGTTAATGTTATGACGGTGCCTTCTCAATTTATTTATGAAAATCTTTGATCATCATCTGCCTAGCCTTTTCCCAACTATGTTGGGGTCGGCTTCCAGTCTAACCGGATGCAGCTGAATACCAGTATTTTACATGAAGCGACTGCCTAAAAATAAAAATAATAAAATAATAATATGAAAATCTTTGATATGCCCAAAAAATATAAAATTGTTTAAAAAATACAGTGATATTCATGATATAAATACTAGGAACAAACACAAATTTGTTGTACCTACAACAAGGCTCAAGAAAATAGGTGGCTCGTTCAGATGCCAATGTATACGCTTTTATAATAAAGTTCCAAGCCCCCTTCAAGATCTAAGCCTTAATAAATTCAAATCATACATTAAACGTAAGTTGTGCCAGAAAGCCTTTTATACCGTTAAGGATTATATCGAGGAAAAAAAGGGTTGGGATTGAGCTGCTTCCAATTTTTTACATATTTAATGTTTTTTTTTTTTTTTTCTGTTTGGTTGTTGTTTTTTTTAAATAAACTTTGACATTAATGAATTTTATGTAGGTATACTATGACATTTGCTTACTTTGTAAAGTATTCTATTATTTTAATTATTGTGAATGTGAAGACTATGTGGGTCATTTTATTTATATTATTTTTTATTTTTCTCTCTGCTCTCTTAGTTTTTGTCATGGTCTGGCAGTTTGAGTAATTAATGTGGCCTACCTGAGCTACCTACCTACTTGAGCTCCTTAAGTCTTGACTTGAGCTGCACGATTTCTGACAAATGCGGGCACTGACTGGACAGGTCGTCTCAATCTGTGTGGTTCTTTCCTCAAAAGACCATCTCAGATATCGACCATCGACTTGGTCTTCATAATTATGATCTGACCAAGATTATGTCTGGACTTTAAAAGAGACTGTGACCCTGAGTTGGTTTCGGCCTTTCTTCTCAGACTAGTCAGATAGGAAACGGCGACCTCATCTAGTTTTAAAATAATATGATTGGCGTGTAAAAGTGTTTGCACAAACCTACATACAAATAAAATCATTTATCATTAACCAACACCAATCTATTTTCCAAGCGCCAAAAGAATTACTGAGCTTCACTTATACTCAGTTAGTGCCGAAAAATTTGCTGCAGAACTCACGAAACATATATAATTTTCAATATCTCAATATATATTTTTGTCTCAGCTATTTTTAAATGATTGCAGTCTTATTTTGGATAATCCATACGGTCCTTCTCTTCTACGTGTACGTTCTGGGAACAGCAGTATACCAGATGTACTTTGCTGTCGGTTTTTTCGACTACATCAACAGCTTCTTCAACATTTCGGTGGTCATTCTTATCTCCAATGATAGTTGGTGGATAATTTATAAAAGGTATTTTTTTCCCGTTTGTTGTATGTTTTACTTGTACTATCTATCTTGGTTGTGTTTCATTAATTATTTTCAATATAATGTTTTGCAGAAACGATTTAAACGATCTTTTGAAAGTGGTGAAAAAGAATGACGATCTGATCATCGAAACTGGCAGGTTTCTAGATGTGCACCAGAAACTGTTAAAGAGCATCAAGATCACTGTCATAATGTGCTACATGTTTCATTTAGTCAATGACGTCATGATTTTTATACCCACTAGAACAATCGCAATGGATGACTTCTCAGTTGCTTCTTGTGTTGGTATGTCTACTGGGAAATATTTCTTAGGTTTTGATATATTTTTTATCATCATTTGATTTTTCATTCTAGGTCTAGAACCAATCAGTGCTAGTCCCAACCGCGAAGCCTGCATGGTATTATTAGCACTTCAAGAACTAACAGCGATTGTGGCAGTATGCAGCTATGATGTCGCCCTACTGTTCTTGTTCTCTCACACCACTGCGGTATTTCAAATCCTTTATGAAGAGGTGATGAGCTTTAGCGTCATTGCAAAAACTTGTCAAAGATCTGATGAAGCCTACTGCGAAATCGAAGATCGTCTGAAGAACATTATTTTGCGTCATGCTCTAGCTTTGCACACTGTAGGTAAACTGGAAGCTATATACAGTGTCGTTATCGGTATAGGATTCGGTTTGGACGCTATTTCTATGTGTTTATTCTTTGTGTTGCCACTGGACGTCTGTCTCAACTTCGCTCCGCTGATTTACCACAGCCTTTTCATATTTTTCTTGTATTGTTTTCAAGGCCAGAGGCTTACGACAGCTTCGGAAAAGTTTGAAATAGCTGTGTACTGTTGCGGTTGGGAGAATTTGCGTGTGAAAGAGCGGAGACTAGTGCTCCTGATGTTGAAACAAGCTCAGAAACCTGTCATAGTGTACGCCGCACGCGTCATTCCGATTCGTATCCATACTTTTGCGAGCACTATGCAATCTATTTACAAGTTTGTTACTATATTTAAGGTGTAGGAGTATAAAAATATTCTGCTTTTCTTTATGATCTCAAATGTTGTATTTAGATTTTTGAAAATAAATTTAACGCCAAGAAGGTAGAGTAAAACATAATAACTATGATTTAAGCTTTATGTAATCTTTGCTTTGTTAAGCACAATATTAGCAATATTCTCTTTTAGAATTAATCTCAGTGAAGAACAGATAAAAGTGAATAATAAACGCTTGCTTCTTTTTTGTCTTCTACCTATATTTTTTACCCTTTTTACCCCATGTCCGATCGTCGCGTGAATACGCGTTCGTCGGGTTCATTTTGTTTGGTAAACGCGACCGCGTCGTCGGTGTCCTTCCAACAAAGGACGCCTTCCAGTTTTCCAAACAAACGAGTGACAAATTAACTCGACGATTGCGGATTGACGCGACGATCGCTTTTGTTAGGACACGGGTTTACACATGGAAGTTTCTTTTTATGTTAAATTAATTTCAGCCTATGTAAATGTAACCCATATTTTCAAGATGCCTAAAATAAAATAAAAAAAAACCTATCAACATGTGCTCAGATTTTAATGAAAGAGGATTAGCATTTAATTACGAAGTTCCGCGTCGGCTTGTAACGATATAAAACATTTTACCTAAATAAAATTTGTACATATGCCTATATCAGTCCGGGGCAGTGGTCCAACTGCTCTGTCCAACTAGTTGGACCATGGGATTATTTAGCTGACGATAAGTATGCAAATTATTGACATTTTCGAATTATACAAATGTTGTATTAAGCTTAGTGTACATGCGCACGAGCGACATGCGTCATCGGCAGAGGCAACTGCAGTCGTCGACACTCGTCGAAGCCCACAGTCGACGCGTCGGTGTCTGTGTTTGAGTTTTGAGTACGGTGCTCAAATACATGGCGGCATGTTGTTGACGGCGGCAAGTGTCCTCGAGAATGACACGAAGTTACTACTACGGTTTTTTTCAGTCTATCGCATTCCATGGTTTTATTTTGTCATTTCATTAGGAACGGATTACTGACAGTTCGCAATGCAACACTAATTAACTATGTCCGACTTTACACGCGGACGGAGCAACGGACGCAGCTAGAATAATATAAATATAGAAGAGAAAAGATTTGAATTTTTGTAAGTATGTTTGTTTGTTACGCTTTCACACTAAACCGGCTGAACGGATTTGGATGAAATTTGGCATATGGGTAGATCATGACCTGGTTTAGGACATAGAATACTTTTTATTTCGACATTCCCACGGGATCGAGATTAATGCGGGTGAACCCGCGCTGCGCAGCTAGTCATTAATCAATTTTGTATCTTCAATGCTTGAGACAGCTTTAGATTTAAAGTTTCTTACAACACATGTTATTTAGTCACCTTAGTTATATTAGTTTACGGAAGAGAAAGTTAGTCTTTCAGAATAGTATCTAGTACTTACTTATTTTGTAAATTGTTGACGTTTTGTTTACAAGCCAATTATTAAATGTTTCCTAGTCACGCTGGTATCTCGCAAACATATTATGTTTAGATGTTGATGACTTTCTTGGGATAAACAATTTACCATATAAGACCAAAATAAAATACGTCTCTGCGTCGCGTTTTGACACTGTGTTGTTAATTACTGTTACCGGTAGCCTTATAAATTGTAATGTCAACGGTATACTTCAGATAATAAATTGAGTATAAATAAATTAATAAAATAAATGCATAAATTATCTAGAAAACAATCGAGAAAACTTATCTAACGTTTGTACAATTATAGCTAAAAAAAAATCCGAATTGGGTGTTCAGGAACAGCTCACCCACTACTCGTATTTCATAAATATTTTCCCTTTGCTGTCACCAATTCTACTACTACTGACTCTACAATAATACCTTTGCACTTTGTTTTAGTTCTGGAGCCACTGACAGTGTCACTAACCCCTTTATTCATAAACGTTGCTTAAAGTTAAGCAGTGATTAGCGACTGTTTAACCATACATTTTTGACGTTTAAGCGTTACTTAACTTTAGTCATTGTTTATGAATAAACCCCCTTGTGTTCTCATTTGTCATTATACTGAGCTGAGGCCCTTTTGGCATTATAATATTTGTTTACTGTTTTTATAGTCATAAGGTGTAAGTATTCATTTTGTGTAATGCCAATAAACGCATTTTTTTTCTGCCTCTCTGCCTCACAATCCTCGCCACGCAAGAGTTAACTATCATGATCGTGGTCCTCAACTCTCTCATCCTACTGCAGTTCCTCATAGCGCACACCGCCGCCATGTACGAAATGATGACCTACGAAATGATGACCTACGAAATGATGACCTACGAAATGATGACCTACGAAATGATGACCTACGAAATGATGACTCTCGATTCCTTTACTTTGGATGTGGTTGATACACTGAAATCTTACAGAGATTTCAGTAGCGTCCCCTTAGGAGTACTTTGGCTCAAATGCTGTCTGCATATCCATATTCTTCTAGGTACCTACCGCTCCAGGAGTGGCTCCAAGTTTATGCTGATTTTGGTTTATTGTTTCCTAGTGTTCTTTTTGCATTGTTTTCTTTGCCAGAGGTTGATAAACTCTTCGGGAGTCTTTGAAAGGTCAGTGTACCGCCGTGGGTGGGAGAACTTCGATTTGAAGGAGAAGAAACTGGTGTTCGTGATGCTGCGTCAGTCGCAGAAGCGGGTGGAGCTGTTGGCAGCGGATATCAATGTATACATTATTTTGTCTTTCATCTATACAACTATAGTAAAGTTTTAATTGAAGTAAAAAAAAAGGAGAACGCAGAATACGTTGAAAAAAAAAACATTAGGGTACAGACGCCAGCCCGTCAAGCTACCCGAAACTGTCAAATTTTCCCAGTCAACCTTGAACCTTAATGCTCGAGCAATAAAGTTGGAAATCTATTAAAGAAATTTGACAGATTATGGTAGCTTGATGTGCTTGCGTCTGTACAATCATTTAGTTGTCCTACTTAATAATTATGTAGAACGATTCAGTCATGTTTAAGTTAGTTCTCAAGTAGAGGCTGTTTCAATAGCCTGCATATTGTCACACAAATTAATACATAAGCAAATATCGTGGGAACATAAATGTTTATTAGCACTATTGTATATATTTATTGCATTGCAAAAATACTATTATGAAAAAGGTTTGTAAGAGGCATTTTTCGTTTAAAGAAGAAACGTACATCAAGACCAAGGTTTGGTGTACAATAAAGTATATATAAATAAATAAATAAGTGTGAGCGGACGTAGAATGGTTCAGAGGTTCAACCGTGATACAATGGATACAGAGTTATTTATAACTGAAATTCAAAATCGTCCCGCTATATGGGATCAATCGCCCGCCTCCTCTTCGTGGGGTGTTCGGCGCGTCGTTGCGCACTCGCCTCGCTTGGAACTCGCTCGCAAATCGCTAGTGTGATATCAGTCTTAAATGTCTAAAACAAAAAGCACAATACAATTTCAAGTAAGATTAAGGCATATTAAATTCACATTATTTCGCTGTTTCTAAAAGATGAGGAGAGTTTAGAGCAATTACCTGCACTTTCTAATGACATTACATTTGGCACAGGTATGATTTGTATAAATGTGTAGGAATATCTATTATATAATAGTTTTGGTGCATAATCAGCATATAACGTTCCCACTGCTGGGACACAGGCCTCCTCAGGAGAGGGAGAGGCCCGTAATTCACCACGCGAACCCAGTGCGGGTTGGTAGATGTCACATGTCTTTGAATTTTTGGTTCTAGGACATCCCAGTTTCCTCACGATGTTTTTCTTCACCGTTTTGAGAGCAGTAGTGATGAAATCATTTACACATAGGAAAGCGCCTGTCTGGGTTTGAACCCACGACCTAGAACTCGTAAGTCGCGCCTGTTACCACTGGCCACCACTGCTCCCACAGTTTTGGAGATTGTGTTTTATTATTATAGTCTGTTGTGTGTTTATTAATGTTGTTTGTTAATTTATATTATTTTACTCCGTGAAATAGATTTAATTTCTTTTTTTCATATCAATTAATTATAATTTTATACCTACATAAATTGCGTTTATTAGGCAATTATTTATTTGTAAAAAATGTGTTCATTGCGTAAAAGCACAGTTTTACTATCCATTGTGATAAAAGGCAGTTGGAGAAGAAGTTATGATTTGTCTATTTGTAGCATTGATGATACGTACAGTCACCAAAAGAGATAAGTAACCAGGGTCGTCGGATATAGTTGAAGTTTAGTAAGAAACCGATGGATGTTTTCGAATGAAATTTAATTTGGTAAATTAACTGTTTGTTTTCTATTATTTTAATTAAGTTTTACTCGAAAACATCCATCGGTTTCTTACTAAACTTCAACTATATCCGACGGCACTGGTTACTTATCTCCTTTGGTAACCGTACATAATCATATACATAGTTTGCTTTTATTTGATGAAAATGATTTCAGTAGCCCGAAATTGGATTTTTTTGAAATGTTTCACATAGGTACCATAAAAAAAACTCGAACGTACTTACGTACGAGACAAAAATAGAAAACAACAAAATATGAATTTGAGGTCACGGTTCTGTACCTACAGTGAATTATAAAGTGTATAACTACATGCGTAATAACCATATTTTTTGTCTTGAGTATAAATTAAATGATATGAATTTAGATGACGTAAACGAATTTTCCAGAACTCATGTTTATGATACATCATTGATATATAAGCCTGCTACAATACATCTGTATTGTAGTGGATTTTCTATATTTCAATCATTATTGCTATTTTTGCTTGATAGAGGATCTAGGATATAGATAATATTTCTCTTGAATTCCTTGGCAAACCTTGATGCAAAGTTTCTACGGCATACCTTGGCCTTGGTAGACAATGCTGGTATTGAGTAAAATGGTAGAGACAATTTCGACCCTAAACTAATACGAACTAGAGAAAGCCTGGCTGCAGACAAAGCTTGCACAGGGCATTGGGGTAAGGATAGGAAAATAAGAAAGTAATTTCTCTTTCCGGTTCCTTCCGATTTCCGAACAACAGATCTCCAAAAACGTAAGTAACATTCCTTCTAGCACTCTAAGTCGACCTTAGCACACATTATAAACATTGAAAGTTTTGAAATGGTTTCCTTCAAAGATTGCTAATGCGGAACGAACGTTGCAAAATGCGTTACATTTTATGTTCCACTGGAATTCGTGTTTGTAACCTGTCTATACACAGTGTTCCGGACGATATACATAAATTTGGACCATGGAAGCAAAAGCATTTCTCATTATGGACACATTAATGAATTCTTATTTTGCATAAGCATTACTCATTATGGACACATTAATGAATTCTTATTTTTTTGTTAATTTTTATACAAACTAACCTTGACGTATGTAAATCATCCGATATCTATGCATGCCTCTTTATCTCTTTATCCGAAGCATTCGACAGATTTATCATTTTAATTGCACTAAGCGGCAACATCCGCCAAATTAAGACCCTTTCTTACTGCATAGCTCAATTCAATTTCATTAAATGAAATTACAAATATCTTTGTAACGAAGCCTTTTTAAGTACTACTTCCTTTGTTAGATTTAATTTATAAAAGCTATACATAGAACCGTTTTCCAAAGTTTATGGATACCTAACGTGAAGACCACGGTGTATAATCTCAAGATCCACCTAGATAAATGATGTTTGCTTTTCCTTAGGTAATCTCATTTTATATAACAGAAAAGTTTCTTAAATACAAACTCAACAAAGTATAAAGTAGTCGTAAATGTTTGTTGAAAAAGTTAGAACCTCGTTCCTTACGGAATTATGTAATAAAGAGAAAACCTAATTGAAAATCAAATAGATAGAACCTTATTTTTTTGAAGGTGTTAAACAGTAAGCTTGTCTACATTGCAACTTGATTATGTGTTTATGCCCTGTCCGTTTTTTGAAGGTGTTAAACAGTAAGCTTGTCTACATTGCAACTTAACTTGATTATAATTGTTTATGCCCTGTCGGTTTTTTGACAGATGGAACTAGTGTTTGCAGCAACACACAATATATTTATTGATACACGTACGGTATCATAAGAAGTCTGTAAGAAGCCAAAAATAAGATAATACAATAAGATAAGGCAGCTTATATATTTAATTTATTACGAATTTTAAAGTTAACTTTTACGTAATCTGGAATCTGTACGTTCTAAGACAGCTGTCAAAAAACGATTAACCTAATGGACAGTAATACGACAAACCCTTACCATGATCTCTCGCGCTGCATTGGTACCATGAAACAGTTCAACAACATTTTCTTTAGTATGAAACTAAAGAAAAAGTTGTTGAACTGTTTCATTTCAGCAATACTAATGGCAACGCATTTATGTCTACGGTGCAAGCAAACGGAACGGCTTGCAAACAGTTCCTGTCCTCCTACCAATAACGTTTGCCTAGGAACGGACATATTTCGCGCTTGTACCGTAATTCCAAGTGGTTTGATGCGAAAAGTGAGCAGCGAGTTCAATTAACTTTCGTGGTAAAGGGTCGGAGCACATGTCTGTGGAACCGCTTTTTCGTCGTTGGGTTTAGTTGCGTACCAGACGTCTGTGGTATCGTCCGCGCGCGCAGTGCAGCCGGTAGTGTTGTGACATGAACTATTTATTACAATAGATATATTAATAAATGTTGAGGTATCTGATATTATAGATTTTCTGTGAAAATGAAAGTGATAGTTTGCTGCCTTTTTATCATAGTTAATATTAGTAATAATGGAAAAGCCTCCCTTGAGAGTTTTGCACCCTCTGGGGCTAATATACTCTTTGAGGATACTACGAAAAATTTAGGTAAGAGAACTGTTGATTTTACGAATTGATAAAATCACATTATTTCATGAATACGCAGTCCTATACTAATGATACAGAAAATTTGGAACCTACTATAGGTAGTGTTGTTGTTACATCAGCAGTACATATTAGTATTGGAAATGAATAAACATTAAAGTTAATCACCTAAACATTTGCATCGAATTGCACAAACTCATGAAAATAAAGATGAAAAATAAGCAAACCAACTTAATAGTAGACGCTCGTAAATCGAACACAAACATATCAAATAAATCATAGAACATGTTTACCTTGCAGACAAGGCATCATGCTACCGACCTTGCAAATTCAACGTCAAGCCCAAGCGATGTCACTACAACTTCAAAGTGGAGCCAACTATCCAAGAAGATGGTCGGCCAGCTATCACCATCAATGGAATGACTCCAGGACCACCGATTCAAGCTTGTGTAAATGACATCATCGTCGTAGAAGTACAGAATAGTATCCTGAATCAAGATATAAGTATCCATTGGCACGGGGTTGAGCAGAAGGGAACTCCCTACATGGATGGAGTCCCGATGGTGACTCAGTGTCCGATTGGATATGGACAAACGTTCAAGTATGCGTTTGTTGCGTCCTCCCCCGGAACTTTCTTTTACCATGCTGATTCAGGTAATGTTATTCTTGCCTTATTTTTCGAAGCCCCTCTACATTATCCTTTGGGTGACTTTAAGCCTTCTAATAAGGCCCATTGTGGGCATAGGTCCATGGGTCATCACTGGCAACACGTAGCGAAGACGTAGCGTTGGAAGGCCTCCCATAAGGTGGACCGACGACATTGTTAAAACCGCAGGAACCCGTTGGAAGCGAGAAGCACGGAACTGGTCGAAGGGGAGGCCTATGTCGAGCAGTGCACGTCTTTCAGCTGAAATGATGATGATGATGATTTTTCGAAGTATTCTTTGCACAGGACTACAGTCACTGCACTCAGGTCAGAAGTGCGATGACGTAGTTATTAGTGGAACTCTCGAAGTGTTTGTTCCGACATAGATAGCTGTAACTCCGGTCAAAATCAGATTTTTGTCCACAAAGCCTGCTAAATCAATAAAAGTAAATCCTATAGTTTGCCGGAAACACAATAAGAGAGCAGGTATTTATGAAAATACATTCATGTACAATATGTACATTCTTGTTTCATAATATCAATCAGCACAGCCTGTTGCAGTCTACTCCACTGGTCATTGGCCTCTAGCAAGTTGCGAGGTGCCGAAACACCAGGTTCTCCACGTTCTGGACTGTCCATCAATCCATCGGTTTCCTAATATACCCTGATGTCATTGTTTCAAGTGCTGTCCAAGACATGTCTCATTTATATCCTTCAATGTCTTAGTGTTTTGTTGCAGTGCCACATCAAAGTGATGGCGTTTACGGGTCACTGATTATCAATCAGCCGCAGCCACTGGAGCCTCACTCATCTCTATATGATTACGACAGAAGTAGCGAGAACACTCTAACTATAGCCGCTAAATTCCCTGAACTGTTAACTGCTAAACTTGAAGATGTTAGCCGACTGAAACCTGATGCACTTCTTATAAATGGCGATGGAGATACTTCAAAGTAAGTGATTAATACATTTTTAGTTTATGTTTGTTCAAAATAAACAGATAATATGCATTTGTTTGGAACAAAACAAAAAACGTTGAGGCTACTGTGCTGTTAATGCGTAACTACCGGCGATCATGAAACGGTAAGGTGAAAGAACAAGCAGTTCTAGAGTAGTTGGATTATTAGTTTTACAATCAGGATTTCCACGAGTTAATTGATATTTTTTTTGCTACCTAATAATATCTCGGAATGAGATATAAATGATTTATAGTTTGATTTCTGTAAAGGATGATGCCATGAAATGTATAGAAGCTGGTACTCGCTCCAATAGGAATAAATTATATATCATTAGAAAAGTATTAAGATTTGATACAAAAATTCCGATGACGCTTGTCTTGATTCCTTGTCCGATCTGGGTGGAAGTTGAGACGAGGCAGTTCGGGAAGCTACCTTAACTGTTGTAGCTACAGAAAAACGTTCTTAGGAGACTGTCCTTAACTTCTTGAGTAATGGCTACTTGCATTCACTGGTTTTGGTAAAATGGTACAGTCATTTAGAAAAACGTTAATTCTTACATTTTAATTTTATGTTGCCAATTGATGCAGTTTTATATAAGGATTCAAAGACACTTGATCAACTGACTTGGTCACTTGACTTTGATCAACTGAGTAGAGTACTGGAAAAGTCAGAAATCGCATAAAACTTTTCCCATTCGTACATTTCGTAGTAAGTCATCCACGATATTTTGTGACGTTTATAATAATTATTAAAATTAAAACGTTATAATATGTACCTGTGTGGTACACTGGCTCAAAACGGCAGTGAATTAAGAAATATCTAAAAAAAACCTTACCTTTGTATTGCTAAAACTGACATGTTTGGTACAGTATAACTTGGAACGGACAAGAATTTGGAATTAGGCGCATAATTCTATTCAGTTTAAAAAGAGCTATTCAACGGTGTATTACACATGGCTATTGAAAGGGTTACCAAAATAAGCATCATCCTTTGTTTAAACACTTTTACGCGAAGTTATTATGGCAAGTAAAAAACTATTACATTAACGACGAAGTATTCTAAATAAATGATTGCAAATGGTTTATTACGATACTAAGTACATAACATGGAAAGGTAACAGGTTTGAAAATACTCGTAGTTTAGTAATAAAACTGCCTTCTACACAAACAGGTAATTTTCAGGTTTTTACAATTCCACAGGTATTCATTATACTTAGTTTTCTTTTTCAATTATCAAACCAATCTCTATTAGCTATCCTCCGGTAAAAGTGACAGGATTCTTGTCACTATGCTGCAAACACAGAAATCTAGTAATATATTACTAACATTAATTTTTTGTTGTGCTTCAAGCTCACAATCACGATGTTATTATTAGTGCATTCGGCATTGAAATATTGTGGTTTGCACATTGCCTTGTGTTCAGTGTCCGCCAACACTTGGCCTTTCTATTAATATTCCTTTAATAAACCGCTTTTTGGTCTTCAGCAATAGCTACTTAGTGTTTTATATCTTGATTCCCTTAAAATAAAAATGCATTTATTTATATTTCAGGATATTTGTCATGGCAGGGTTTGCGTATAGGCTGAGACTTATTAACGCAATTGCAATCGAGTGCCCTATCATTGTGAACATAGAAAACCATGAAATGGTGGTTATTGCAACTGACGGGAAACCCACCAAACCAGTTTTGGCTAGAAACGTGGAACTGTACCCAGGTAAGGCTGACATTATTTAAGATTAGGTAAACACTGCAACATTGGATGAGTGTTGCAACATTATCTATAATACTTTGTACGCACGTATTATGTCACAATATTCGAATTGCGCAAATACACATAATATTATCTTACTACAGCTTCTTTGGCCATAGTCATAATATCTGACATTGAAAAATCTTAACTACCACGTGCGAATTTTGATATATTGTGTTGATAAATAAATACAACTAATAAACATATTTTTGAATGTAAAACCAAACATTGTTAATCATTTGAAATTTTAATCACTCGGGATTTCAATCTTAGACATTTTAAGCTTAGGTATAACAATTTTCGATATTTCAATACAATCGATATTTAAATTTTCGATGTTTTCAGCCTTGATATTTTACCCGTAGGTATTTTAATTTTCGACGTTCAAATATATACCCGTTGCAAGTTGACCTCCGATCGTAATGGACCAGATACAGTTTACTATTATCATTAGCTTCGCAAATTATACATATATTCAGTTCCATCTACTCTGAGCAGCGGTTAAATATGAATATTATTTCTGGCAAGACACGAACACGCACAAACTGTTAATGTATATGTTGACCAGCACGGCTGCAGTCTTCAAAGATTTTCTATTAGATTATAAATGATCAACTATATGTTTTCGGATATGCATCCAACCTTAGATAACCTATGAAACTGCCTTTTATTGCTTGTTTTACGGCCTATGCAATTTCTTACAGATGACATTTACTATACGATATAAACCTTTAATAGCGAGAGAGTGAACGGAACTAGCTATCTATGTAGTTATACCATAAAAGCTTTTACTTCGGAGAAAGTGCTTCCCACTGCAATTGGTTAGATGGATGACATGCTGGTCGCTACAACTTTTTTATCTCTTGTGATCGAAAATACTAGTTTTGATTTATGTGTGAATATCAAGTGGCTGTAGTACGAGAGTGAATTTCTATTGATATTTCGTTATATAAAGTTTTCAATTTGCATTTGGTAGATAGGTAGGTACTCATGCATCTGCGAGTGCAGCTCCTTATATTGCATGAGTCGCCAAATCAAACAATATTGATTTAATAATCTCATCACTTGCAGCTATATTGTTAACTAGCTTGTTCCCACGACTTCCTTCACGTATTTAAGTATGTCTTGTCCTGAGGCAATAGCGTAGCTTTCTATCAGTAAAATAATTTTTGAAATCGGATGAGCATTTCCGAAGATTACCCCCCCTACATATGTATGTAGGGGGGGTAATCTTCGGAAATGCTCATCCGATTGGGGTATGTACCCAAATTGTACCCCTTTATAATATTATAAAGAAGGTATAGATGACTTACGACTGCTTATAAAAAAAAGCACATGTGTATTGTAAGTTACTCTGCGATTCGATGAAAAACATTTTGAAGAAACTGGTTTTATAAATATAGCGTCTGAGGCCATTTTTTTATATTTTGTCTCAGTAAGATATAATATATAATTGTGATACGTGCTTGCTGTCCTTTCGCGAGGTCTTGGGGTCGATCGCATAAACTCATGGACGTGTAGGTACTCGTAGATATCACCGATCATAATTATCTAATTTTCTTCCATACTTCTCTAATAGTCTGAGGGGCTCTTATAACAGATGCACGGGTCGATCGATCAGGTTAAACTACGCTTGCCGCGGTCGGTCCGTGGATGGATGACCTTCTTTACATACCGATACCCCTCCGTGCCTCGGAAAGCACGATAAGCCGTTGTTCCCGGCTGTCATTCTGGGATCTTTGACGGTCGTCAGAAGCCCGAAAGTCTGATAACCAGTCTTACCAAGTACTGTGTACAGTAACTGGGTTATGGAGGTCAGATAGGCAGTCGCTCCATATAAAATAATGGTATTCAGCTGCATCCGGTTAGACTGGAAGCCGACCCCAACATATTTGGGAAAAGTGTAGGCAGATGATGACTTCTCTATTAGTCTACGCATTGCTTATTTTCAATTGAATTTTAAATTGCCATCCAAGCACATAAGTGGTTTCTTCTATTCATTAAGATTAATGAGACTGATGGATTTAGACAAGATACATTGGTTTCTAGCCAATGCATCTTGCCTAAATCCATCAGTCTTTCGTCACATTGGTCCATTGCGGATGAAGTTATTTGGTCGGACGTTGGTCGAGATAGTTTTTAATCTGTTTTCACTAGAGGAGAAAGGTGCGTCTTGGTCGCGTTATTTCGCTTAGTTTAAGGTCATCGTTACTAACCAGTTTCGTTTGTTATGATTTCACTTTCTATTGCTTTTTAGCTTAAACTTTAATGGAATTTAATGTTAGGTTCTTTTAAGGAAGAATAATGTCTGAAACATAAGTTGTCTGGGTGTGGATTCTTTGTATTAGCTGTTTAATTGTTAGTGTTAATTAATAATACTAACCATAAATATTAATGAGTTACTTTGATGTCAAATGTACATATCTAAAATTTTATGTTTAAAATATATGTTTTCAACGGAAACGAGGTCGTCGTTAGCGTAAATTCAAGATCACAAAATGCATACTTAAATTAATTAGCTAATTTGTTGTTTCTACTTTATCCTCATTATAAAGTAACTGTTGCCTTTCGTTGATTTTTTCGTTTTTGATGTTTTATTTTTTGTTTTTCTTTTGTTATTATCATTGGTATTCTTTTTTAATTTCAGGGGAGCGTATGGATGTGGTAGTACGAGCATCTGAAGAGGGCGGCGGTTACTGGGTGAGGACGCACGGTACTGGCGCCTGCGCAGGCCTCGTCGCCAACGCGATGCTCATCTATACTGGCTTCAACTACACCGCCATGTTGCAAGAAAACCAGGTAACTATAAGATTCTTTATTGTTTAAAAATGTTGAAAGAACACCAATTATAATAAAATTGTCATTGTTAAGGGCAATCCCGCTTAAGTCTTTGTTAGACTCAATTGTTATAACTACCTAATAATGTCATGTCATGAACCACTTTACGACTTTTGATGGAAGGAAAAAGTGAAGGATGGAAGAGAAGGATGAGAGAGGATGGACAGAGAAGGAAAAGAAAGAGAAGGATGGAAAAAGAAAACGTGTTGCGTCGACCCCAAGTAACATGGGATAAGGAAGATGATAACTCACGTTTGATATTAAATTGAATGTAATGTCCAAAACATGGACAGTTTGCTCACTCTTGGGGTACTAATTACTCGTGAAGAGTTGGAGTATTCGCAAGCAACGGCACCCAAAAAGCCTTTTCAATTTTCTTTAAATTTTTTATGCTCAACACGAAAAAAAATTTTTTTATTCCAGAATGAGTACATTAAAAAGAGTTGGGAATCGGAACTGGTAGTAGGAGGTCAAATGCTGGAGTCCCTTCAAGATCAGAGTCATACGTCAGAGGTGAAGTCGGTATATTTGGGTATCGACAGGAATGTGGTCAAAGTTAAGGACGGTGACGTCGACTTTAGATACATTAGTGATGCTATCCCTAAGAAGCCTTTCTTCCCTGCTGCTTTTGGTAAGCATGTTTTGGAATTGTAAATGTTTTACTTTACCTAAGAGTGCGTTCACACTAGCGACACAGGCAACTGCAGCCGTCGAGAACTCAAGTATTTGAGACTCGAGAAACACGACGGGCGTCGACTGCTGTGGACGCCTGGCGACGGATGCAGTTGCCTCGATCGTGGACGCATGTCGCTCGTGTGTATGAGCACTAAAGCAAAGTTGCATTATTTGCAAATAACAGAAGGCCAATTCTCGTAATTTAAAACGTTCAAAATCTAGTCGCAGTCTCATCTCGGCGACAAACAAAATGTCAAAAACTTGTCAAAATGTAGGGAAATTAGAAGTATTTTTTGACAGATTGAGACTGAGATCAGACTGTGAACGTTCTTAAAATCACGAGATTTGCCCCTCAGATGTAAAAACATTATCAACGAAGCCGAGACTTGAGACTTGTTCTTCCCGTTATTATGATATTTTTTTGCGCACTACCATTATACAGCGAATTCTCACTCTAAAAACTACTCGCTCATAATTATTTTTCTCGTAGTTTGATGCACAGAATGCGTAGATGACGTCTTCGTGAAGGGTCTTGTTACACCCTGTATGTGAGTACAAGGATGTATATAGATAAGTTAGATATTTGCAAATAATGCGTAGAAATATCTGAATATTCCTTTCACATATTCGTGTAATGCTAGTTGGACATGCAGCTTAAGTGTTTTGTCAACTGCAGCACGTTAAGCACTTTAAAGAGTGCTGAAGATAAATAGGACTTGTCTGCTGTTGAACTTCTACAATGGATGAATTAATGGAGTTCTCTTTATTATACCTTTTATAGTTTTAAGATTCAATATTATTTCAATATTCGGTCGTTTTTAAATTCAACAATACTATTTATTTTGACAAGAAGTACTTAAATACATTATAATTTATGATTCTATTAAGTTATAAATGATATTATGCCGTTCTGTGGTTTTAGCGAGATTAAGATTTTGTAACTTACTTCCAATATAAAGCAAGTACGTAGTACTTAGGATCATACAGACTGTCAGAGATTTAGACTTATCCATTTTTCATATGAATTCCAGATCTACAAGAAAACGGAGTTGTCCAAATAAATGGCAAGAGCTTTCTGTACCCAAACGTACCGATATTATTACGACCACGTGACGTCAAACAGGACATGTATTGCAAAGTAGGAGAGGAAGACAAGCAGGTGGAGACACAGTGTGTGCAAGTATTAGATGCTGTTGATGGAGAAATGCTAGAAATCGCCCTGGTAAATGAAGGTGAGTGTCTTTTTTCACCTCCTCCTTTTCTGAGAGCTGGGAGCTGAGGTGGCCCAGTGGTAACGTCCGCGACTTTCGAGTTCTAGGTCGTAGGTTCGAACCCAGACAGGCGCCTTACTTTGTGTTAATTATTCCATCACCACTGCTCTCAAATCGGTGAAGGAAAACATATTGAGGAAACAGGCATGTCCAATCAAAAATTCGAACACATGTGACATGTACCAACCAGCACTGGGGCTGCGTGGTGGATGATGGCCCACTCCGTCTCACTGAGAGGAAGCCTGTGTCCCAGCAGTGGGAAAATTATGGGCTGATTATGTTTCTGAGACATGGGTTAGTCTTATCTGTAGGTTACGCAAGGAAAACATCACTCTTTTCTGAGAAAAAAGTTAGTCGTTCCTGTAGGTACCGCAAATAATAAAGATAACTGTCTTGCAAAGTAAGGAAGGTGCAAAAACTGACGCTGATTGTAAAAATCAATTCAATACGCATTAGGGTTTTTACTGATGTTTCAAAATGAACCATATTTCTTTATAAAGGTACATAACAATAGCCATATCATATTTATTAGTGTTCTTGATTCGTAATACTTTTAATTTCCAGGTTTCGGCAGCAACGATTCATACACATTCCACATGCATGGCTACAACATGCAAGTTATCGCCACGTGGCAGAATCCCAAAGATAAGCCGATCTCGAAGAAAGACTTCCAGAAGTTAAACAAAGATGGCAAAATTTTAAGGTAAATATGACTAATTTACGTTTATCTGACTATAACTGGTGGAAATAAAGTTCAGTGACCCCAAGAACCTAACGGTGTAGGTACTACGTTAGCTCGTGGTCGTTATACGCTACCGATCTCTAAAGGTTCAGCATAGCTATTCACAACCGTTCGAACTTCAAATAATATTATCAGGAGAGTTAAGTTCCGGGGAATAAAATACAGTCGTGCTAGCGACACGAAGAAGGAGAAGAATCAGAAGGGTCCTCTAAAGGCTGCTCACAAATCCATGACTTGTAAATTTGGTCAGTTTAAATCAAATAGACGACCGCCTTCTCCCGACAGTTATTTGCTCTCGGGATCAAGGTAAATTATCATTGAAAGTATTTTGATACGATAACCTGTCGAATGGTTGTGCTAATAACTCTGCAGAAACTTTGAGATGGACTATTTGCACCAAAGAGGTTGCCATCCTGAGATATCCTACTAATATTTATTATAATTTATGTCCAAGTTTGGATGTTCGTTACTCAATCACGCGAAAACGGCTGAACGGATTTAAATGAAATTTGGCACACAGATAGTTTAACCTGAATTAATACACTTACGACTTTTTATTCTGTTATTACGCTCACGTGGGATGATTTCAGATATACACGCGGGGAAACCGCTACAAAAGCTATGAATAACTATGTAAAGATCTTTATGGACCTATAATGCAGAAGTTTCTATGTCGATTATATGGTTAAGCTTTCCCAGGGTATATACCTATTTAAATCAAAGATATCTGAATTTAAATGGTGGTGGTGGTAGTGACCACAGTTATCATATCTGCAGATTAATTTTAATCTGAGGCAACCTTAACTGGAGAAATTGCGTTTAATTATGGTAGGTAGACTTGTTATTAGCAGAATAGCAGACTATTTCTCTCCATACCTACACAAAGGCATTATGTTATCTATATTAATTTTTTTTATGTATCAAACTGTCTTTATTTCAAGTTAAACAAATATCAACTTTATTTTAATGGCAATTAAGTTGATTTCAGAGTGCCTATCACTATTGAATAAGTTATAAAAAATGTTTGAAGTTGTAGCGTAAACTGACCTTAATGGTGTAGGAATTAATGTTATTTTTCCATAAACTCATATTTGTTTACATTTTTGGCGAATATGTCGCAATTTTATTTTAGGTAGTACTGCATGTACCTAGATGCAGTATCTACCTAGATCATCATCATTCTCCTAATTTATTTGGGGTCGGCACAACATGTCTTTTTCTTCCATACTCCTCCATACTAGATGGCGGCTAATAAGCCGCCATCTCGATCAGTATCTACCTAGATATCGCAAGAAAAACTTTACGTGCAATCTATTTTCTAATTAGCATGAAAGGTCATGGAAACTTCACGAATAATAATGAATGAAATTATGCAACCTTTCTTTAGCTTGTATCTGATTTCTAACACTTTCTCTTTTATGCTGAAGCTGTGTTGTGGCAATCTGGACGAGTCATTATAACTCAAGAGTTTCTAATGTCACGTGTTATAGAGTTATGTATCTGAATTTCTAGCTAGTCAATTGAGGGAAATTATTGTGTGGTCTGTTTAAGCGACCAACATTAGTATTAACGATTATAAAGAAAAATACATCAAGCTGTGGGTTCAAAAAACTTCATGACGTCATAATATAGCCGCTTAACTGGTCTAAAAAAGTGATCAGTGAAAAAGCGTTGTTATTAACCATAAATATTCGTTTCTTCTCTATATGTCCGTATAAATCTAGTCTAGTTGAATCTAGTCTTTGTCCTGGAAATTAATTCGTGTTCATTACAAAGCAATTAACTCGAATTATCTTAGCACCGAAACGTTTGAACGCTAGTGCAATGAAAATATGGCTCCTGTAACATAGGTGTTGTCACCCAGCGCAGAAGTCAGGGCTTCACTTTGTTTGTACATATTTTTTACGCCATTATAGCATTTATTTATTGTGGGAGTATTTATTAGCTAACCTTGTCCTGAGACTAGATTTACAATCACTCTATTAATGTCTTTGGACCTAAATTTGTATATACAAATTTAGGTCCAAAGCTTGTTATATAAAAGCACAACTGACACTATCAACGACCATGACTGGAAGGCATAGAATGCGGCCGCCTTGACCGATATATCATCGTCATTATTGGTGCTAATTTTATTCTTATTACCATTTCAGAAATTTCCAAAATCCGCCAGTAAAAGACACAATCACTGTCCCAAACAAAGGCTACACGATCGTCAGGATAAAGATAGACCGTGGAGGAACCTGGCTGCTGGAGTGTAGATCCTGTGCACTCTCCTCGATACCAGTCGCCATCATGATACGGGTACCCGAAGCGATACCCAAAGCTGTGATCGACTCGTTGCCCAAGTGTGGGAACTACAGGCCACCTGATGTCCTGCTCAACTAAATTTTCGAATAGACTGATAGTGTACAATTGGTCTCGTGATTTTAGAGCTAAGAATTGTTATACGTAACTTAGGTTTAGTATAGTGCTTTTGTGTGAATACTCAATCAGTATAGGACAGAGTTGATAAATCAAGAGAGACTTCTGGGAGTTTCCTGCATCATGTATTAGTCAATATTTACTGTAGATTCCGAATGTTCTAAGACAGTTCTGTTTTTTTTTTATTAAAGAAGTGAGTACACTACAACGCTATTGAGACCTGTGTCTGCGCACGCAATTGTGCACTATAATATCTCCTGCGTCGAAGGCTCCGTTGAGGTTGGCCGCTATGGCTGAAATACGGGCTGGAAAACTATATAATGTATTCCGACCTACATATGATAATAATACTCATTAAAATATCGTTAATCAGGTAAAAATAATGATTGATCGTAAGAATATTAAATAGACTCGTAGTTTCAATAATATTGAATGTATGACACCAATTACAGATAATACTGGAAGGTTATCGAAGTGAGAATTTGAAAATATTTATAATAATATTATGTTAGAGTAGGACCAAAAGATATCAGAACGAAGTTATGTATAAAAATGTAAATTATTTATTGAAAGGAATTAAAGGATAGTAAAAACAAAATTACTTTTAGTAAACATCCCTGATATTGTAATTAATAAAATCAAGGTAGGTGGACACATTTGTATAAATCGTGGGCGCACCGACCTCTCCACAAGGAGACACACCCCACGACACTACGCCTATTACGATAGGAATGAATTCTTCCACATACTGTCTGTCTTGAGGAGTTGCATCTTCTATTGTTTCTGTTGTTTGTTCATTACAACAAAGATAGTTAGTTGCATTGTATTTCTCTGTATTGTCTTCTACGGGGTCGTTAGGATCGAAGAGGCCGTTTGGAACGTACTGTATGAGAGGACCACCTGAGTCTCCACTGCAGGCCGCGACACCTCCGGAAGTGGGCCCGGTGCATATGTTTGCGTCTTTATTCAATGGATTGATTTCGTCATCTTCTTTCAAGTTTTCGATTGCTGCGTAACATTCTACGAAATATAAATAAAACAATTAATTGGATCTCATTCTGATGACATTCTTACACTTATAAGGTGAGCATTTTCCCAACTATGTTGAGGTAGGCTTCTAGTCTAAACGGATGCTGAATATCAGTATTTTACATGGAGCGACTGCCTATCTGACCTCCACAACCCAGTTACTGGGTAATTCGATACCCCTTGGTAAGACTGGTTGTCAGACTTTCGGGTTTCTGACTACCTGTAACGACTGACAAAGATCCACGAATGCCAGCTGGGACCAACAGCTTAACGTACTTTCCGAGGCACGGAGGGTCTTGGTAAGATGTTCACCCATCCACAGACCAACCGCGGCAAGCATAGATTAACCTGATCGGTTGACGTGACGTGAGTAGGATAATAATGTCATATGTATAAGTGATAATATAATACATAGCAACATTTTCTACTAATGTAGTTTTAAAAAAGAGGTTCTCTTACCATCGTACGGGATGTATGTTACTTTAACTTCTTGCAGCCTGCTCGGAAGGTCAGGGAAAAAAATGGTTGTTTTCAGAGCACCCCAACCAGCCAATTTCATTTGGTCTCCGCCAAGTTTGTTGAGGTAGGCTTCTAGTCTAAACGGATGCTGAATATCAGTATTTTACATGGAGCGACTGCCTATCTGACCTCCACAACCCAGTTACTGGGTAATTCGATACCCCTTGGTAAGACTGGTTGTCAGACTTTCGGGTTTCTGACTACCTGTAACGACTGACAAAGATCCACGAATGCCAGCTGGGACCAACAGATTAACGTACTTTCCGAGGCACGGAGGGTCTTGGTAAGATGTTCACCCATCCACAGACCAACCGCGGCAAGCATAGATTAACCTGATCGGTCGACGTGACGTGAGTAGGATAATAATGTCATATGTATAAGTGATAATATAATACATAGCAACATTTTCTACTAATGTAGTTTTAAAAAAGAGGTTCTCTTACCATCGTACGGGATGTATGTTACTTTAACTTCTTGCAGCCTGCTCGGAAGGTCAGGGAAAAAAATGGTTGTTTTCAGAGCACCCCAACCAGCCAATTTCATTTGGTCTCCGCCAAGTTTGTAGTTACTGGGCAGTTTAACAGGCTGCACCCACTTAGTGAATAAAATAGGCGTTTCTGTGCTGAAAACAGCTATGTCGTAGGGCCCAATACCACTGTAAATGTGCAAATATTAATTGTAGAATGTAAGTGTAATTTAATAGTTTGTGTAATTAATTAATTAATAAAGCATTCTTAATAACTCTTAAACAGTGTTCACCGCTGGATATAGGTCTCTCCCAGGCTGCACCACAAAACCCGTCCTCCACTTTTCGCATCTGGTCTGTCCCAGCCACCTTCTTTAGATCGTCGGTTCATCTTGTAGGTAATTAAAATAAGAATATTTTCAATAGATTTTCCCACACTAGGAATCTAACTCTCAAGATATGGATCATTGATAAGGATATAAATAAATGGTTACCCCTCATATAAAGGATGGTGTATTCGTTCGCTGATCTTGATAACTTGGGACTGAGTTCCAAAGGTATTGACGTCATGTATACCAGCGACTACTTCCAGTGGCAGCCATCTTATCAACCAAGACTCAACGGCACAGTGGGCTGCAGATAAAATCTGGAAAACAGAATTAAATCAAAATTAAATCAGCACCCTAATTACGTAACACACTTTCAATCATAATCTGAATCATTTTCAAGATATTGCTAATCCATTGCTTCATATGTTCGAAC
Source organism: Apamea crenata (assembly GCA_949629185.1). Lineage (NCBI taxonomy): Eukaryota > Metazoa > Arthropoda > Insecta > Lepidoptera > Noctuidae > Apamea > Apamea crenata. The sequence goes on from OX451357.1 coordinate 14,671,730, forward strand.
ATTTTTTCTGCTCAACAACGTTAATACGCAATGAATGTTGTTGAACTGTTAAAATGAAAGCCATTATTACTGTTGGTATGTTAAGCAATAACCCCGCTGTATATAGTGACGATAGCTAAGACCAGTGGTGATGCCAGGGTAGCAGGGATCGTCCGAAAGGAAGACGGAGACTTACCGCTGCCCTGGAACAGAAAGGGCTAAGGAAGGAACATGGGTGGGTTTTAGTCAGTAAGAGTTTGACACTCCCTTCCGCTCCACCCAGAGCGGGGGAGTCATTTGATGATTTCCCATCCACAAAAAAAAAGACCAGTGGTGAACTAAACCCTCAGAATTCTTAGGTTTGATTTTTAACGCAACGAAAAAAAGGAGGATGAAATGATAAATTATGTTCATCACGGAGCTAGTACTTAGTTTATTTTTACATCTTGTTCATTGTTGGTGGATCTTCCAAAGATGGCGTCTTGCGCTTTTAAATATTTGGAACGAGAATCAGCTTTAAAAATAAGGTAACTAGCATGATTTTACTTTAAAAATCCATTTTTTTTTTCCATTTACACTTCAAGCAACGCAAGAAATTTTGAGGACGCATAGGTACCAACGGCTGGCACTCAGGCCTCTTCTGTAGGACCGTGAGCAGTAATCCACCACGCGGCCTCAGTAAGGCTGAGATATGTTTTCGTCTGATTTTGTGAGTGTCTGCCTGCGTTACCTATTACAAAAATGCAAAACACTTTGGAACTCTTGAGCAGGCAGTCGCCTTTCTGATAATTTGCTAAGACGAGAGTATAGGAGCTTTCGATGAGTTGGCCGAAACAGGTAGCTAGTGCATCTCAATCTTTATATTACAACTAGCAGTGCCCCGTGGTTTCACTTGCATAAGTTTCGATCCCATGGGAGTATCGGGAATAAAAAGTATAGTACAAGTATGTGTTAATCCAGGTTATAAATTATCTGTGTGCCAAATTTCATCAAAATCAGTGCAGTAGTACCTATTGCGTGAAAGAGTAACAAACATCCATCCATCCTCACAAACTTTTACGTTTATAATGTTAGTAGGATAAATTTTTTAAATAATTAAAATTTTGAAACTTACCCATCTCTCATTGAGGATCGCTCCACCACAAGTGTGTACTCGCACCCATAGGAATCTGGTCTGCAGTGACACGAGGTACGGGTGGCTGTGCGGCCTCGCCTCGTGCCCACCCACGATTTTACTTTCAGGGTTCAAACTTTTTGAGTTCACTAGGAAATATAGTAAGAAACAAATTACCAACCGAAGAAATATCGATAAAAAACTGATCTATTTTACACACTGAATGCAAACCCTTGAAGCAATTCTTGTCTAACCAAGTTGTAACAGCATGGAATAGACTCCCGGAAAATATAGTGACGGCTCCCACACTGAACTGCTTCAAGAATCGACTGGACAGATTAAATATCTCCAAGCTATTACAAAACACACGCATCAGCCAATTAGCTGCTAGTGTGTCTAACCAAATAATAAATAAATAATAATAATAAATATTTTCTATAGAAACTGAATTAAATAGAACGCGATATATCGGTAATCACCAAATTAAAGCACCACGTGAGTCCACACCGCATCGTTCATTAATTTCTGCATTTATAATAAGTTTAGGGAAAATCTGTATATTCTTCAAAACGATTTTCAAATTGTATAAATATTTACATTATTAATGCCTAGTTCTTTATGAAAAACTGAATAAACAAAATAACCGACCTACCTGTGGCGAGAAATGAACATATTATTAAAACCAAGAGGAGTTCAACAGTGAACTTCATAGCGATATCTTCGGTGGATGAGTTGTCTTGTGAAACATTGTTTTTTCGTGTTATATAACATTGAGCTTAGTTAAATCCTTATCAGTGCTCATATTTGCAGAAGCTCAACCTTTTTTTTGTTTACTTTTAAGTACATTTTCTGAAAACCAGTAGTGTTTCTTTGTAAGTAGTTTTTTCACGCTGCAGTAGGCTTTAAAAACCGGATAAGAATTTCCTTTTCTCGTATGAGCAGCGCTCATGCTGTGGTATGAACAATTGCTGTCGGTAAATGTAAGGTAGTGGGGCTAACCACCCGGGGTGCCCAAGATAGTCATGAGCGTAAATACCTTCCATTTAGGTACGCAAAATTCAAAATCGTTTTCTCCTAAAGTATTCATAGGATTTTTATGGTGATACAAACATAGTATTTTCGAAACCTACTATTACATTGCTAATACGAAATGGATCTTTTCTCAAAGTTGCACTTGTTATTCAATAGAAAAACCCTTTTGAGAAGGTATTTAGGTATTTTTAAGGGCCAACTGCCTCTCAATCTTTAGAAGTTTACAAACCATAAATTAGGGGTGAATAACGAACAAGATACTGTATAAGTATCAACCCAGAGGTCGCTGTTCAAGGCTAATGGTTGCTTCTGGCTTGATAACTATCGATTAGCCACTACAAACCCTTTTTGGAAAATTAATGTGACGGTAATTTCCACTTAAGCAAGGGTTTCCTAGGAAAACGGTTCCGTTATATTATAACGACTGTCATAAAAGTTTGTGTCATTTTCACCAGTATTTGACATCTCTGTTTGGGCAGTCACCGTTCACCTTCCGAAACTATAGCTTTAGAACACGCAACCAAATCTAACTTCTATGACATGTACTTACAATTCCTGGATATAAATGATTCTATTTCTGTAAGTAGGTTTGCACAAACATTTTTACACATCCTACTAATATTATAAACGCGAAAGTTTGTAAGGATGGATGGATGGACGGAGAGATGGATGTTTGTTACTCTTTCACGCAAAAACTACTCGACGGATTTTGTTGAAACTTTACAGTAATATAGCTTATACATCAGAATAACACATATAATACTTTTTATCCCGATATTCCTACGTGATCGACACTTTTGCGGGTGAAACCGCGGGGCGATGCTAGTCATTCATATTTTTTAAAACTAGATGAGGTCAGCGTTTCCTATCTGACTACTCTGAGAAGAAAGGCCGAAACAAACTCAGAGGTCACAGTCTGTTTTAACGTCCAGCCATAATCTTGGTCAGATCATGTGAAGAACATGTATATTGGTGTCTGAATGGTCTGTATAACAAAACAATGTCTAGTTCAGAGCTCCTGAAAAAATGATATGTACCTTGACAATAGTATTTCGTCATACATACGGGTTATTACAATATTGGAATAGGTCGTGTTATCACCATCGCAGGTAATGAGTTTCTGAATGTTGTCAATGTGAACTGATTTGTAGATTTATGTTCAGATAATCGTCTAAAAATTTAAAAAATTGTAGTTCCTAGTAGCCATACTAAATAACTATATTTGCATGTGTTAGTATGTATGTTGGTGGAGCAGGTATCGTATTACTCAGTAACTGGGTTGTGGAGGTCAGGGGGTCTACTCCGAAGTAGTATCGGCCGAATGTTCGGTCGTTTCCTGCTACGAAGTTTCTATTTGGTTCGGTCGGTCCCGATCCTACACTCCTACACTCTTTTTAATATTGACTATGGTCGCGACCCAACTGAGCCGATCCGAACTTTTTTCGTATTTTTCAATAATATTCGGTTCGGCCATGTGTCGGTCTGATCCGAACATTCGCACTTTGCACTTCGGAGTAGACCCCCAGATATGCAGTCGCTCCATGTAAAATATTGGTATTTAGCTGCATCCGTGCACGGAGCACAAAACCAGTGCTCTTTGTGCTCCGTGGTATGTACCTATATTGGTATGTTTGCAAATGGATGGGTATATTGATCTAGAGTCATCTATAATTTTAAGTGGTCATGTACTGTAGTAATTCGTGTCATGCTGGCTGGTGTCTAAATTGAGATTTGATCAGAGTATTAGGTAAGTAAGATTGTATTTCAAGCGCTCTATATTGTTTTTTTGATTTACTGTAATGAAAGAAATCGTAGAGAATATTCAATTAACTATATTTTCATGTTCGTGTAGATATTATAAGATCGCCATTAAATTCGACCCTATTAAACCCTAACTTATTTTGTTTTCGTAAGAGGTTTCGGAATGTTTCTACAGGTAAGGGGATAACAAAGAATAACAATTTATAATATTTTATAAAACATTTATTTTCAATATAAAATGACTGTTTCCTAAATATACGACATTGTGTACGAAGAGTTGAATGATAATAATTTAAAAGAGTTAAGATGGAAAAAAGTGAAATCTTTCCATGTTGCAGACCTAACACAGGTGTATACTTTACAACAAAATATTACCCTGTGTCTTATTGTTAATAGCTTAGAGTTAATCTTTCAATTAAGATAAATACTATCGAGTAAACCTACATCGTTGATGTACCAAATAATGGGTAATTAACAATTAACATAACTTATTTTTTCAATGTTACGTCTATCTTTAAACGAACATTTTAAATATAGTAGGTATGTTGTTTGTTATCCGTCTACTTATCTAACATAACGAAGAGAGAAGAAATTTTGCAGGACGCAAAAAAGAACAACAAAAAAAAAGGAAATATGGGAAATAGATAAGTGATAAATAAATAAGTAGTAATTGAAGTAAATAAGATAAAAAAAGTTAGCAGAAACTAAAAATGAAAATAAAATAAATAAAGAAAAATATTTGATAAGCAAATAGGAACATACTACTCTTAACAAATTACTAAGCACATTACAAACATACTTCTAATCATTTATTAGAGATGACTCATTGCTGGCAATGCTATGACAGTTGAAAATTATGCAGGTATGTCGAGTTCTTGATCACGCAACGCATTCTGCGTGAAGATATTTTCAAGAGTGTGATTTATCTTAAGTGAAAGACTATCTCGTGAGCACGTTGCATCCATCTCAAAGAGTGAACATGGATTGTTTATGAACTAAAACACTATGAATGACAATACAAACTTACAATATCATTGCGACTGTGGCAGAGCGATACATACAATACCGTAACACGAATTACGGTCTCAAGTTAGAGAGATGTTACCTAACTTGAGTTAAAATGATTTTAACATGCTTTTATAAAATTACAAGATCTATTAACCTCCACCGACACATGATGGAAATAATCAATTTAAAGCGAAGTGGTTTGTAACTAGATCCAGACAAAAGAAACTGTGCAGTTGTGTCGGATGGAGCTCTAATTATGATTATCAATCTACATATTGCGAGTTGGTAATTACGTATTTGCACTTAACCCCTTTAACGTTTAAATTCATTTAGGAATAACATTACAATTACATTCCTCTCGTTTCTAAGATAAAGCTTAACATATTCTAATCTAACTTTATGTACAAAATTATAAAACGAGTAACAATAACATTTAACTATATCAAAGGAATTATATTGAATGGCGAGTCTAATCGCCATTTCGATCACAAGGCTGGTCGAATACTTAAATCTATAAATTATTATAGTGATCTGATTAAATACTTTGGTCTCTAATGCGATACATTTGAAGGTTAGTTATTTAGAACAGCACCTTAAGTTTAGAACATTATTTACAAGATAACATTAACAAATATTTTTTATCCCATTCGCACGTTGTTCATATTTCAACAACAGAACAAAATATGGCAGTACGCGATGCTTTTCACTCCTGTTTGCTTTCACGAATCGATTACGAATATCGATTACCATGAATTCTCGATAGTGTCAGTGTATCGGGAAGAATGGCGGAGTGATCGTCGGTAGGTGGTCGCCGCATCGAGGGAAGTTCGGAGGCACCGGGGGTAGATCCCCCTGCGTGCCGATGTGAAGAATCAAGTTCATTCCTATTACTATATGGTAGATGAAATGACAGTGGAACAACCAGTATCCTGAAAAGAAAATATAAAGTTAAAAAAATCAAGAAAAAAACAATGTTACACTGTGTTAATACAGCACATTTAAAAAATATTAAATAAAATATTTAATATTAAACAAATATTGTTGTGTTGTTAAAAACCAACCCGCACTGGGCCCGCGTGGCGTGGTGGATTATGACCTACTCCGTCGCACAGAAAGGAGGACCCGTCCCAGCATTGGGAACATTATAGGCTGATTATGTATGTATATATGGCTGAAAAAATTAAGAGGCATGTTAACAGCGGGAATATTACCTGGGTTATCTGCCTTTAGCCTTAAAACGACGTAACCGTTATTGGGAACGGCAAGAGTATCCTTGAAGGGTGGAAGGTTGTACTGCCTGTGTAGCAGACCCTTCCTGTCGAGATCCAGGGCGTGTTTCAGATTAATCTTTTTGATGTTCTTGTCGGGAGATCTGCCGATACCGATCACGTTGTACGGAGTACCGTGAAGGTGGAACGGGTGGGACAAGTTCGGTGATTGCACTGGAATTCAAAGATTATTTGTAAAGATGCTAGTTGACGTTGTTTTTTTTAATTATGTGGCGGTTTGTTGTAAGTTGTAAGCGTGTTGTTAAATGGATTCAGGAGATAGTATTCAGCCTGGGAGGGAAATGCTGGTTATTAGTGTTCAATTTTATTTTGCTTGGAAAATAATACTTAATTAAAAATCATTATTATTCATAATATTTGCACGCCATACTATGTGGCAACCTGTCTGATCATTTATTTGTTTTATGTTATCTTGCATGTATTTTATTCTTGTATGTGTACACAGGTTTGAGCAAATAAATATATCCTATCTTATTAAATGGCATATCGGCAAAAAGAAATGGGAATTTAAACAGTCAGTCCAGTGTTTTTTTGCTGGCCGTTTGCACAGTTGGCGTTGGCACAGGCCATAGACAGTGGATTGTATGACTACATTTGATAAAAATCTTGACATAAGTATTTCTTTGTATCTACCTTCATCGACAAGCACGATTTCCACGATGGAGTTAAGAGGCACATCGATCATGTGTGTGCAGCGGCAGTCGACGGCGCAGTCGGCAGGTCTGTTGTCTCCGTTACAGAAGAGATCCGGGTCTAATTCATGCATCTGCGAGAGAGGAGGCGCGGGCGCCGCTCTGTAGGAGATCTCGTCCACCAAACTCAGCACGTGGTCACCGCCGGGAGCGACTAGAATTGGAAAAACATTACATATTTTTAATTTTATATAATATCAGCTTTTGCCGGAAAATTTCCTGCGGGAAAGTACAAGATGGATAAACAATACCCTATGTCCTAGCCCAGGTCAAGGTCTATCCTTGTGACCTATATGAACTTGTATTAACCGCTGTACTATTTAATGTGATAACCTCATCACCACTCTGTATATATACTATTTGGTGATGTATGAAATTATTATGAAATATGCAGAAATAATATACACTGAAAACGGTTCGAAAGAGGCAAAGGCATAGATGAACGTCACCCCTCGTCTGTTAGGCAACCTTAGTTAGTTCGGTAACAATAGAAGTAGTAATTGTGTGTCAATAGAAAAAGTAATTAGTGACAGTTGAGCTCATATATCCGATGGTAAGTAGAGACTCACCGCGGTTCAAAACCCAAACGAAGAGCTCTCGAATAAGATGAAAAATCTGTCGTCAAAGTAAAAGAAAAAAGTGACGTCAAAATCTTACCTAAGTAGTTCCTGTACGTGTTTTCCTTGAACAGCTCCTTTGGCTTGTAGAAGTGGAACCTGAATGGCAGGAAGATCTTGACATCGGGCCTCTCCTGCAATAGTGCTGGGTCTACCGGCCTCGCTGACTTCAAGTTACTAACGCAAATAGCGTCATTTCTTTTTACATTGCAGATAGCATCCAAGGGGTTAAGAATCTATAACATTTAAAGGGTTAAAGACATGTTTTAAAAAAAAGTTTATGTCAAGCAATGTGCTAAAATTAAAACTCGAATTAATTAAAAAATATTTTTTTTGCATTGCTGTTGCGAATTCTGGAGTAATTAAGCAATGCGCTTTATATTTTGTTAGTTCAGCCGAATTTTTAAAGCAGATTTTGGATCTTGTGCTGAAAAGCTTCACAAAAAGAATTTGTTTAGTAACGTCATTATGTACACTAAAATTATTTAAGAAGATACAAGGAAATAGAAAAAGATGTACAACCTGTATGTTTTGGTGCCAAGTAGGAGTCTACTTGATGCCATCCAAATTCATGCACAAGACATCTCATGCGAGTCATCTACGTAATATCTAAAATAATATTTCTATTGTGCTTTATATACAAATATATACAACAGCTTTTCAACTGATGTGTGTATCAACGATGTACCAACTAATTGTACAGTCAAATCATCAAACTACTCATGCTTTTAAGGAAAATAAAATAATCCGCTAATTTTCATAGATTTTATTAAAGGTATAAAATTTTACATTCTTATAGTAATTTTATATTATTATGATAAATCGTAACGTTTTGCTTTTCTTTACTTTTTAGCAAAATATACCTACTTCGCTGCGAGATATGTTCGTTGTAAGCTGTGTTGTCGTTCTAAGTCGACTAGGACACACCGTCATTTATGTACTTTTTGGAATTTCCGTTGGCACAATCACACTGACTTCTAGTAGCCGTAACAATTAACATCTCTTAATTAATGGTAACCTCAAGTGTGCTTCTCTGTATATCTATAGTCTACGTAATAATATACAGTCTTCGTTCGTGTACGGAGTGTGCTACAGAGTGATCAGACAACTGTGTATTTACATAAGGTCTGCGGTACGATATTTACATTTTATCATAAGTTGTAGTGCATGCAAAATAGGGTTGGGAATGTTTCAAATGTCTTAAAATTCTAAGCAAGTAGGTCTAATAAGTAATTTTTAAATATATACAAGTAATAAATATATCATTGGTGAAAATAAAATTATAATGGCAAGTTGTTAGTTAAAGGACGAACAAGTCTTGTTAAAACTATACTCAATACGCGAAAATAAATTGTTGGTTCAAGAGCCTCAAAGTACATATTATAGGCGATATCAATAATTAAAACGTAATTAAGAAAATATCACCGAATATGGCATAAAATTAAAATTGAAGTCAACTCGTAGAAACAGTGCATCATCGTTAAATAAAATCACAAACCATCATTAACTTCCATTGAATCACTCTTGTAAAAAAAATAAACACAAACGGCAGAATCGAGCACTTCGAATCTACCGGACACATCACACAAAACAAACATAAATTTACACTTAGTTAACATATTTAAATCAACTGTACATAGCTGTGTGCTGTACTTTTATTTGCACATCATGCAAAAACTGGGCAATTTGTCTAGGAACCAATTTAGTTTAGCGAGATGGGAGGGAGGTGGTCGCCACATGTGGGGAAGTTGGGGGGCACGGGCGGCAGGTCGGCCTGGGTGCCCACTTGCAGCACGAGGTTCATGCCGATGACGATGTGGAAGAGGAAGTGGCAATGGAACAGCCAGAAGCCGGGGTTGTTGGCTCGGAAACGGATGATGACGTAGCCGTTGTTGGGGACGGCGATGGTGTCCTTCGCTGGTGGAAGGTCACCCTGCTTCAGGTGACGCTCAAGCAGACCTCTCCTGTCGAGGTCGAGAGCGTGCTTCAAGTTGATTTTCTTCACATTCTGGTCGGGGGATCGGCCGATACCAATGACGTTGTATGCGTATCCGTGCAAGTGGAACGGGTGAGATAAGTTTGCGATTTGAACTGGAAAATGGAAAGTACAATCAAGAATTAGCATCTATAATTACCGTAATCTATACGTGATGCATAACTTCCCGTTATTGTATTCAGCCTGGTATAATTACCGAAGAAATAAATCGATTTACGTGATGATAACATCGGCAAATAAGGTTCAAATTGGTCTACAGACGGTTTTAAGTGGTTTGAATCTAATTATACCAAGCTCAATAAGCCAATTTTCGCGGGTCATTACATGTAACGTGTAATATACATACCTTCGTCTACAAGTACAACTTCGACAACAGCATTCAGTGGTATGTCGACCTTGTGGGTGCACATGCAATTCTGGCCACAGTTAGCGGGGCGGTTGTCGCCGTTACAGAACTGTTCGGGGTTGATGTCGTCATACTGACTGATCAGGGGCGCGGGAGGGGCCATGTATGAAATTTCGTCTATCAAACTGATTACGTGATCTCCTCCAGGGGCAACTGGAAAGTTGACATCATGTTATTGTTGGTTCTTCATTTCTCATCTCATTGAACAAAAGAACACCATTTATATGAGTAGCTTACCTAAATATCTATTATAAGTATTCGGCTGGAACAACATCTCAGGCCTATAGACGAAGAAACGGAAAGGCAAGAAGATTTTAACATCAGGCCTCTCTTGAAGGATGGCTGGGTCAATGTGCTTGGCGTTCTTCAGTTGACTGACGCAAATAGCGTCGTTCCTTGTAATATTACACCTCGCGTCCAACGGGTTCATCACCTGGATAGTTAGTGAGGAGAAAGGTACGTGCAATTACTAATATTACGTGCAAATATACATTATTCACTACTCAGTTTACTACGGTTACTAAAACTACTAGTTGGAAAATTATTTGCACTCTTGCAGAAATTCAATATAAGTGCAAACATACACCTTGTAATAAACCTTTACATTGGCATGTGGTCGATTTTAAAATTGCTACAGAGACAAGTTGGTATTGATAATATATTTACAGAACCGGTAAACGTACCGGTAGCTATTTCACCTGACTGTACATGGTCTAATTCGTCAACAGCTATAATTTTATTTTTCGGTTTAATTTATTCGCTGCTGCGAAATTTGTTTCATATCGGCTCTATACCAGTATTTATGTTTGAGCAACGAGTTGGTATAAAGTCGACACTTCGAGCATGTTTAATCGAGGCTGTCGTGTCGGCACCAAGCATTCAGTATGCAATATCCGCTGTTTAATCATGAGGCGGGTGGTCTCGTGACACGGGCTACGTACTCCATACACCTCGCACGGAACACCAACTAGAACTCAACACCACAATTACGTGTTCTTCATTCGTCTCAGTTAAATTACTACCAACATACAGGAAATGTAAGAATATTTACATTATCATAGTATCAATCTTCTACTGAATCTACTGGTGGTTTATAATACATTACAGTATCGTAGTATGTTACACCCGCCACTACAACTCACCACTCCTTGAGGGATGCCGACATCGTAGGTGGGTGGCTGTGAGGAAGGCTGGTATGGTCCTCTCGCGTATCTGAGGATACCTAGCTGCTGAGCTCTCTTAATACCGCACTCGCCGAGACCTCGAACCTGGATCCAGTAGGCTCCAGGTATGTTGTTCGCTTCGATTACAAAGTCGTATCGTTCGCCTGTAACACGCGTAATATAACATTTTTTTAAGAATTTCATTAGGATCTAGATAATTTGCAAATGTTGTAAAAGAGGAAGCACGTATGTTATACAATGTTTTTGCTCGACTGGGCGCACCTAATTAGACATTATTACAACACATAGGCGTGTCTTATAAAAATCGCAACCGATTATCATAAATTATATTATGCACCTATTATTTTATTACGATTAGTAGATTCTTTTGTAGGTTTAATACTTTTAAAATCAATAAAATGTTTTTGAAGTTACCTATTACATACATGAATTTATTGAATAACTTGGAAGAACTAACATTTATGTTATGAAGATGAACAGAATATGGGATGTATACAATTCTATTAATCTTCATAATATCAAATTTGAATGAGCGTGGGTGTCACAAAGCCGCTTCGAACAGTCGTGAGGAAACATCCTCCACACATAACAACTTGCCATTGTCGAAAGCTAAAACGTAAACAGGTATGTTTATTACTTCCTTGTGCTTAGCTTACCTGAGAACGAGATGATGGTGTTTACTTGTACCGGATGCACGGGCTCGCCGTCAGTCGCAATAACGGTTAAATTGTGGCCTTCGAAAGTGACCTGCGCGGGACACACCGACGCGAAAGCGTTGATCATTCTGAATCTGTATCTCCTGCCAGGCGTGATCGTGAACACTTCCAGGGGCGTGTTGGTCATGAAGCCAGTGTTGGGGTCTCTGAACTGACCCTTTCCGTTAATCAGTACGTTTTCGGGATCCTGCCCGGTGTTGACGGCCAGACGACCAGGGTATCTCTCGGCTGCGTCTTCGTGCAGCCAATCGCTGAGCAGCATGACGTGTGTGGTCAAGTCGTAGTCGTACAGGTGACTGTTGGGGTCTTTGGAAGGAGGCTGACGGACGACGATGCTTCCGTATAAACCGTCAAGCTTTTGCAGTCCAGTGTGTGCGTGCCAGAAGTGGGTACCCGCGTTACCTTGCCATTGATATCTGTAATAATTTGTGGAGAATATTAAGCATTGCTATGAAATTAAAACTATTACATAGTTTTACCAAGAGTTACGTATTCTAAGGTTGATGTGTACCTGAAAGTATTTCCTTGCTGGATGGGGCACTGCGTCACAAACGGTACACCGTCGTAGTACTGGGAACCTCTCTGCCAGATTCCGTGCCAGTGGATGGTTACCTCCATACCCTCCATGTGGTTCTCTACGTCAATGACTACCTTGTCGTTCTCGCACACTTGGATGGACGGTCCCGGCAACATCCGGTTGGCTGTGAGGATTCCTCGCTCGACTCCATCGGCCAACACACATTGGCAGTGAGACCACACCACGTTCGTCGCGTTCGGTGTGCATACTTGACACGCCCTGCAATCATTTGAATGTATTTTAGTATGACATATGCTATGCTCTATTTCCTTATCAATATATCTTACACCATAATTTCTTCAGGTAACACGTACTCTATCGTGAAATAACTTGTTTGCATAAGTCCTGTCGTCACATATCAATTACGTGACCTGACGGAATTTCGATCACTCATTGTATTTAAGTACGGCATTGAATCCGATGCCGCTAACAGTTCGTGTGAAACAAAGCGTAAAATGTGCGAATGTGCGATGTGGAAAAGTCGGTCGCTGGGTCGGTTTTTTCTTCAGCACGACTTTGCGTGAGCATCTCGAAAATATTTGGATTATCTCTGGATCTTGGCGCGGACGGCGCAGCTTACGAAATACAGTGAGGTAAGGATTTACTCAAGCCATAAGCCTTTTTTTTAAACTGCTGTGATATAAGACGATAACAGTGATTGTAAAGTAAACGTCTAATTCGTGCAATATAGTGGTACAATTGAATTGATTTCCGACTCCGTTAGCAGCAACTTGCAATTTTAATGAGAAACGAAGAGCCTGTTATTTCGATTGTTATTAAAGACGGCTCATTCAATGTCACTGGGTGATCTATCGCAATTTCACAGCTCGGTTTCGAATTAGTCTATTTCCGTTGAAAAAACACAATGATTCGTCTGTATCCGTAGGTGCAAAGGAAACCAACTTCATTAGCAGTAGAGTAGTAGAGCGACTGTGGAAATCTACTACGAATTTTCCTTATTTATTTACGTGAAGTGTTTTCCGTTCTAGTTTAGAATGTAATCAAATTATGTCGAAATATAATTTACCATGGGCACCTACATATTATTTTTACGTTACTTTTTTACCTCGGTTTACGTTTTGAGCTTGATACAACGTGACGATACAAAATTAATATTATGTTTGTAAAATACTGTTCATGTTTAATGGACAGAATTCGCCAAATAATATTGCAGCGCAAAAAATACAAAAAAAAACTTACGCTCCCAAAACCGTGTACAATTCCAAAGTGAAGTGGTAGTAGCAGATCCTCGGTGGTTCGTTCTCCCTGCAGGCGCGGGCGCACTCATCAGGGGCCGACAGCGCTGGGTTTCTCCTCAGCTCAGCCGTCGCACTGCTCGTGAAGTCCAGATGCTTCAGGGAAGGTTTCCCATTAGCATTCCTCGCCAGAGAAGGCAGAGGGTTGTTTCGAACGCCACCGCTTAACGGACCGCTGCCGCTGGACGCGAATGGGTTGGATGCGGGTCCGGAGGTGCTGCCGATGCTACCGAAGGACGCGAAGGGATCGCTGCCCGAGGGGTGCGTCTGCACGAGGCCGTGGGTGGAGGAGAAGGCGCTGCTGGAGCTCTCGCGGAACGGTGTGGCTGTGCCCGCCTGCCACCATGACGCTGACGTCGATTGGTCGTCGGCTGTGCTAATGGCTTCTGTGGAACAGAAAAAACAGCTGATGAGTTTTGATTCAGTCTTGTCAAATAAGTTTTTCAATGGGTTTTTATAGCTTGAACTTAATATTTTTTTCTTACTCGTAGGAAATAATGTCATCTCTATACTTGGCCTGAAAGTTGGGCACAAGGTGACGGACGGAGGTCGTTTCGGTCTGTTTGGAAGTTCATTTAAATTACCCATTTTTTGTCTTCACTCAGTGGTCAGAATATTGTAAGCATAATAGATTCAAATGACCATTTTCGGTTAGTGACCACAATAAAAATTGGTGCAGATCATAATTTCCACTTTGCATCTATGTAAATATTTGAAGCAACACCGACCAATAGGTCAATGTCACTTTCAAAACGAATTGTTTTACAAGAAAAATTAAAATATGCTAAATGAACTATGTTGTATAAAGATATAAGGTTGGTAAAGAAAAGAAAGAAAGAAAACAAATACATAGACCTTCCCATGCAAATAAGGAGATTCCTAGAAACGAGTCGGAACAAAAAACCTGCTTAACCTGCTGGTATAGAGTATTCTCCACAAGTACAACCAAGTACAATGTGGAAGAATATAGGTCAAGATGAATACCACAATAGCATGCACAATCCTACACTACTATTTCTCACAGCCTACTCGCCGAAATCTAAATATCCAAGTAAAGCTATCATAACATCAAACCTTAGAACGAAAGATAAATGACTCGCAAATATTACTCATGAATCGAGATTACACAATAAAGATAAAATATGTGTAAATTACAAACGTTCCGAAGCTATTTGAAGTGGAACGAACGATCGCGAATCTGTAACGATTTTCCCAAGAACTGACAGTAGCTGAAAGTAGCCAGCGATTAGTTTATTAGATAAGTTGGTAGTAGCTCTCGACAGGTGCGTTAATGTAAATTCTCTAGTGTACCTTGTAGCCGCTCGTATAATGTTCGCAAGACTGTGTTGTCACGATGTTTTCGCAACACTGGACCAGAGACGGCGTCCTTAAATTAAAGGACTTTTACTTCCCTGTCCGCTACTACAGTTTTCTCAATGCATTAATTGAATATTACGTCTTATACGATCGCACAGTTACCACATTATTATAATTGCTTACTGAATATTTGTAGTGAAGTGTACCGGCTTTTGTACAATACCTTTTAGGGTTCCCTGCAAATGGGTGCTTCGTAAAATTGTTTGCGTACCGAATACATTGTTCTTGCTTGCGTTTTGCAACAACGTTATTATAGGCTATTAACTCGTAGATATGCAACAAAAACTGTTCAATTTTACTCTGGTTGCGGAACATAACAATACGTGTTGGATACGAACTTGGCTGTTTTTTGTGCGGCCGTTTAGTTCTGAGAGCCTTGAGGTGACTATACTTTTATTTCCTTATTGGTAAACACTAACATTGGCTGGCGCGCGGGTGCCGGCGATTACAGGCGGGTTATCAGAAGGGTTATTATTTCAAATTACGAGTCGCGTGTTGGGTCTTCCAAATTGGTGGATCGTGTATGTTGTTGCAATTTTAGTGAAGATTACTTCTTGTATTGCATACGCAATTAAACTCTGTCTGTGAAAAGGTCTGATTCTAGCTAATTCTCAATGAATGCGACGTTTAAACATTCTTCTGTAGCTATTAGTATCTTTAGTTAACATGAACGCGATGTATTAGCACTTAACTCACTCACTTTTTAACGTGCACCTTCAGTGCTGCTCGCGGCGTTGCGTTGCAGAAACTATAAAACGCTACCAAGCGATTTACACCTTTCGAAAGTAAGTTATCAGAATTCTGAAACTATGGACCACGAAACCTCTCATTAGTCGCATAAATATGCCACCTAATAAGTTTGTTGCTGCTACTCAGACCTAGTTTATTGCTTATTTATAAGGCCTATAAATTGTTGCTATCTAATCACAGATTAATTTAGTGGCAGCTGCTGCGGTTGCTCTGTGGTTTGCAATCAGCCCCGTGAATTTCTCTTTTCAAGTAAAACACTAGATGTTATGTGTAGCATAATGTGCGTAAAACATACCGCGGAAATGTTTAAAAATGATTACGGCATCATTACGGAAAAATTGCACATGACCAATCTATAATACTCTAGTTACTTAAACATCTATAATTTTCAAACATACGTGGTCACGTCACACTATTTCAGTGAAATCGAACGTCATTTTCAGTGAAATGTGTTCGATTGTAAAACGTTCATGTTTCAGCAACGTTTTTGTTTCTGTATCTGATTTTCTGGTTTACAAAATCGTTTCAGTGCTAAATTGATTAAGACACGATTGATTAGGTCACTAACTTGCAAAATTTTGATTCTTTGTGGTAATGTTTTAAAATAAGCGCGTTTAAAATAATGAAACACCCACAGTGAAAATTAAGTACCTTCTACTGGCGAAACTGTTTAAAGATTAAATTATAATTCACCCCCTATTGCATGGGATTTAACCATACCTGGAGAAATGTGGGTGTAGATACTATTATAGGTACACCTGCCTATTCTTTCGTTAAGCAATGTGTAGGTAGTAATTATCTGTAAAATATTTTCATTTTCACAATTTTTTCACTTTGGCATCATTCAAACATTGGCGTATTGAGCGCCAATACGCCAGTGTTTGGATGCCAAAGGCAGTTGGTGCAACTCAGTGGACTCGCTTATAGAATCGTGTTTGCATTCAATCATGTTGTTTGCGATTCGCGTCGGCGATGACTCGTTCCGTTCATCTAATAGCCTTCGTGAGCACATCTGTTCACCGGATTATTAGTATTATTACTATTCCGTTACGCGATTACAGTATGTGTTTAGTTAAATGATAACATTACCGCGTGCGTGTAACCACAGTTATGTATTTATGTACTTAGATCATTTGGAAACATGTAGCTTAATATAATGTTTTTACTGATGCTCTCATGCTTTTGATGTAATGGTTTTAAATGAGGCTTAATGATCTGATAGCTGGACATACGGTAGTTATGATACACTGCAACTGTAATGTACGCTCCATCTTTATTATTAGATAAAAACGGAACTTAGCAATATATTTACTACTTTATTTCATTAACATTAAAATGATTATATACAATATATAACGCAACTAACTATTTACACTAGGTACTAAATTAAATGACTAACAAACTAAATATACAAATCATTATCTGCCTAGCCTTCTCCCAACTATGTTGTGGTCGGCTTCCAGTCTAACCGGATGCATCTGAATAACAGTATTTTACATGGAGCGACTGCCTATCTGACCTCGACAACCCAGATACTGGGTAATACAATACCCCCTGTTAAGACTGGTTGTCAGACTTTCGGGCTTCTGACGACACGTAACGACTGTCGTCGATCTACGAATGACAGCCGGGACCAACTGCTTTCCGAGGCACAGAAGGTCTTGGTATGTAAAGATGGTCACCCATCTACGGACCAAGCGTGGCAAGCGTAGCTTGACCTGATCGATCGACCCGTTAGGCTGTTATTACTGAGCCACAAGCCCCTCCAACTAAATATATAAATAAATATAAAAAATCCTTTTGATTTTCGGTTACGTACGCGTCGAAGTACTCGTCCGCATCGCTGTCATCTAGAAACGTGCCCAGAAGACTGGCAGAATTGCCAATATGATGTTAGATACAGATTGACACAACAATACTTCAGGTTCAGACACATTACTTGTTCGTATCGTATCTGATAATAATTTATCAACCCTACTATGTGCTAATGGTCGCAGTGACAGTAGTTTGCAGTAATAGATTATGTTGAATGCAACTTTGTTCTCTATCTTTAAAGAATTATGTAAGCAGACCCATTATAGACATCAAATAGCCTTAGGGCAAACCTGTATTTGGCAAAACTGGTTGATAAATGGACTTAAAAGTGTGACTATAAAAATGAACTGGTGATTAAATCTGCAATATACTTTCGTATTCACACTGATAAGATCATTAATATTATTAATTAAATGATCATAAGTGCGATTACCGCGTGCATAAAATCGTAGGCGGAAATTGATTGATATCCGTTTTTGAGAGTAAAAGGTCGTGACTTCGTATAACAAATTTTCAATTAGCGGCCCACTTAGTGACGGTGCATGGTGAAAAAACGTAAGTAGCGTGTATTGTGTGCAACCCACTTGTTGATAGAACAATATGTTTGTCGAGTTTGTGCAATGAATCAATCATCGATCGTTACACACGATTGTTTCGACCAGCCCCTTTATATACGCCATTAACCACGTTGGTTTATGAGGCGCGGTGACGAAAAAACATGGAAGTTACTGAATGTATTAAATTAGTCACTTTTTACGCTGACTTACGGGCCTATATCAAAGCATGTGTACTACTATAGTGTGGTATGCATGCAACTGAAATTCATGAATTACGTCTACTTAGAGTGGGCCAGGTCCAGCTAGGTTGGGATAAAAAAATCAACTGACAGATACCTACAGCTTTTTGCATAGGGCTTCCAGTCACGAATAAAACGAGATTCAGTGAGTGGTTCTGTCTATAAAAGTTATGTCTTCTTTTGCCTATAGGGCAGTGAGCTAGTTAGAAGCTCTTTGGAAACATTATAAAATATAAACATGTAACATTTTTATGTCCGCGCAATCACTGTCCATTCCAAGGTTGCCTGTAAGAGATCGCATTGAATGATTTGATTGATTGTACATATGTTTTGTAGTGTATTTTGTTACGTATTTTCCGATGTACAATAAAGTATATATAAATGAATAAAACAAACACGAATATAAATAAACACGAATGAGAGAAACCTAAGGTTATCGTCACTTCAAAAAGAAATAAGATTATTTCAATTAATATTTACCGAGTCTGTGCTCCGTGACTAGGTAACTAATAATCAATTGCTGATTAATTGCAACATTACTATTGATTTATAGTTGAGCTTTGTTTTTACGATTGCTAAGCCAACTGCCTAATTGTAACACTGAACATTTTATTACATGCCTTTTAGCTAAGCTTACGATAGAAAATCATAAAGTAGGTAATTAGTTTACAGCTTCAAACGACACTACACTATTTTATCTTTTGTTGTAATTATCTAAAGTAATTTCAGTTTATTTTAATAATTTCCTGTACTTATATTTTATAGGAACTAAAATAGAAAATTACATATTACTAAGTTCCTCGTTTTGAATGTTTATTGCGTTAACGATAAAGCTCGGAAACCGTACTGTTCCGTCATTTCATATTTCATGCTATCTTTCTGCCCACGACTTCGCTCGCGTTGAAATCGATGATTATCCTAGAAACCAGAAATTAAAACTAGAGTACCGATAACGTCAAACGGTAATTAAAGGTTTGCTTTAACATTGTATAACACATAACACACAACTTTGTATATCAATAAGGTATTTATTACAACATGGCGGTAGTGCACTACTTGTGTCAGATTTTCGCTGATTGGCGTCTTGCTTCGTTACTGGTTTATATTATGTTATATTATTTGAAAAGGTAATTAAAAAATGAATGCGCTTGGAAATTTGTTCACTTATTTTAACCCTCGTCAAAAGCACAGGGGTGTTATAAGTTTAACGGGTGTATCTGTGTATCTCTGTGTCTGTCTGCGCCATCGCAGCTCCCAAACAGTTGAATAGATTTTCATTTATTTTGTTTGAAAGGTGACTAGTTACTCGTTTAGTTTTCATCAGTCGATCATGTTAAGGAAATTATGAGAAGGTCAAAGTACACGGCATATTATTGATTCTTTTGGCATACAGATCATTACAAATAGATTTACAATTTGCGCGGAGATGTAACTAGAAAATGATGACAAAGATGAGTAGGTTTCTTTTACAGTTCAGCATTGATATCTTTCTGATAATGCCAGTCATTTTGGAAAACCCAACCTTTATAGAAAGTCTATGTTTATACATTAGAAGCGCCTCTTTTTGTTAATAGTCATTGAGTCGGGATTAAATGTTATAAGTTAGTAAGGAGTAGGAGTTTCCCCGCTTGAAACCTAACAATCGAGCTCGTTGGTGCGGAAACAGTGAAAGTTAACTTTAACTGTCGCTTAAGACGTAAACGGAGTAACTCTCGGCTTAATGACATGTCCGTAACGTGATATATTTGTTCGCTGTCCCATGTCAAGCGACTGTCACGCCGATTGGCCGCAAGTACTGTATCGATTACAAATAAACGATTTAAATCATAGCCTCACTAGCGAGAGGTGTATTTAGATCGGTTTATGTAACAGAGAACAGATCGGCACGTCTCGGGAACTTTAGTGTTTTTTTTTGCCCGTTTATTCAAGTTCTTGCGTTTCGGAATTGAATGTAAACATGTATACATTCTAGATTGTCATATTTCCTTATTTACAGAAATCGATAACATTTTATCAGTTTCACAACACCGTGTTATGCCGTAGGCACAATAATCATTACTGGAACCATGAAGTCAAGTGATATTGGTTTAGAAAGACCGCGTTCCTTCATTTATCTATAACCTGCTTGATTGCTTCTGTCGAAATAAAATAAAATATTAAATAAACCAGAAGCCAATTTATTAGTGACTGCAGCTGTCAAAGTCAGCATTATAATCTGACAGACAGCCTTCAGACCCTTATTAGTGGGCCTGTGAGGTGTGGATAATAAATTATGCATGTATGTGTGAATACGACTTAATCGCACGCGTTGTGCTGGAAGTGGTATAATAGTCCAGTTTCATCGACTATTCGACGTGTATATGATCGTTAGCATGAAGGAATGCTCCAATTATGAATTAATCAGTTTCTTAGAGCTAATAGTTGGTATGCCTCCGTTTATGAATATGAGTAACTATTACGGAAGCCGATATTTTTCTTTAATTGCTCGCGTTGAGGAAAAAAATAATTTGGCATATCCTAATATAATTGTTTGTGAGTATTTATTGCCTTACGATAATTATTGTATGTTATTTTCACTATTATATGTTGCGTAAAAGTGTAGGTTTACAAATGTTCTGCATTTAGACATCTATGGTTGCATTCGCCTAGTTTGGGGCCATTATAAACTCTCTGTAATCTTCTTAGTATTTTTTTCTTCTTTATTTATTCTACATAATATAGGTACTACTATCTACATACCCGATTTATTTTCTCTTCAAAGTATTATCGTAATTTTATTCTGGAGCTCTACATTTAATATATTGGGTATTTATTTTGCTTACATACAATACTAATATATCGTATCTGGCTGCATGATTGACAGTTCTTAAGTAATACTTAGTGCCGCAAAACAATATTCCTTCAACTTACTTTATCTTTCATCTATGCGTGGAATTCTGTAATCTGATACGAAGTAGTGACCTTAGCCGAGTAAGTTCATGATCTGCGCACGAGCAGCGTTGGGTAAGTTCACACGTCAGATCGTATGCTACAAGGTTTAACTGATAAGTTTAGGTTCAAAAACATGCTGTAACTATGTATGTTGCCTAACGTGCCTAGGGTTCACATTGTTAGGAAAGTATAGAGAATATTAGAAGAGCCAACGAATTGTGAGGATACTAAAGGAATTTCGGCATTCTGAACAGTCAGCCCAGATTTGTTTTTTCCCAAGCCGAGCGAGCTTTTTACAGTTCGTGAATGAGGAATAAATAATTTTCTTGCACTTTTTTGCTTCTATCGTAACGTTTTTTTATTCAAATCTAGTGTTTCATGACCACTTGCGGTCCTAAAATATTTAGAGCTTAACTAATACGCACTGTATTTCGTATTTTTTAACGTAACTTTTCACAATTATATGTTTCATAAACTAGAATCTATTTAAGAACGACAAACTCCTTATTCTAGTCAAAGTTTGGAAACAGTTCATTTTGCATATGCTGTAGGCTGTCTTATTAAAATACCAATATTTAAACAGACACGCATAAACGAATCGGAGAAATCATGTTAGCATAATTTAACAGAGAGTTAAATAAACATAATAATCGTCAGTTAACTGTGCAAATATTTATAGCGTCGCTAATTACGAATGGTGAAATTCAACAGGGCTGACACACTTTGATCACATTAAATCTTATTTCATGCAAGTTAACAATTAAATTGATTCTGATCACAATCGATAGAAAGTTTAGATGGCCACTTTCCTTTTTAATAAATTTTCTTTTTTCATTACATTGTGGTTCATGTAATGTGGTATTATTAGTAGGAATCAGTGATTATTTTATACCGGATGTTAGATTATTAGCTAGATGGACCGACGACATTAAGAAAGTGGCTGGGACAGGCTGGATGCGGATGACGAAGGACTAGGGTGTTGTGGTGCCGCCTGAGAAAGTCCTATGTCCAGCAGTGGACTGCGATAGGCTGAGCTGTTAATGGTTAGGTTATTATTCATTTTTGAAAAGTGTCCATAGGAGTCTAAAGTTTAACCACAGATGTTTATAGATTATATAAACTATATTCGTCGTTGATATATTAGGCGCTAGCGCTATTGCTGAGCATGAGGTCCTGGGTTCCATTCCCGGATCGGGCAAAGTGTTATTGGCTTTTTGCATCTGGAGTTTCTCAGTAGTAGTAGTTTATCGCAATCGGCTCGCCCCCTTATTACATGGGATTTCAACATAACTGGTGAAATGAGGGTGTATTATGCTATGTTATATTTATTTCTTTTAGGAAAACTTACAGCTCATATATTTTAATATCTAGTACCTACAATGTGTAAACGATGGCCAATTACAAGCTTCCACTAATGATAATGATATGAAATAATTTATAAAATATCGTAGTGGAAGTATATTTTTGTTATTTGTATTTTGTGTTCCACGAACTGTGTCCAAATAAACGTTATTCTTTCTTTCTATGCATTTTAATTTATAATTAAAGTGTACTTGTGCGAATAATTTATCGCGAAGTAGAAGAATGTTCTCACTATAAAGAGGAAAGTGTAGAATGACTAGCGGATGTTGGAACGGAAGTAAGTTTTTTTTCCAACATTTTAGATTGTCAGTATGTGTTGCTATTTTTAAATATTAAAATATAGTAAGTACAATACGAGGTATTTTGTTATCATAGTTAGTTTGCTTTTTAACCAAAGAGAAGTAATAAGATATGCAGGATTTAAAAACATCAAAATTAACCTGGGTAATAGCATTACCAATAATGCTAGCCTGTAGGTAACTGATTTTCATACAGGAAATCAGCCATGATTAATTTTTTCCCGCAATAACAACCTAACCCCAAAATGTAAACAAAGAAATTCACACAAAGATTAAGAATAGAAAACTCCCAAATAATAAAAGGAAGAAAAAAAATAATTTCTTAATCCGCTGTCTACGACTTATTATCTCCAAGTTAACTGTCGGCGAATATATCATGTGTTTAAGAGCTTACGTTTAATGTCGCCATTAATATTCAACGCGAACAGCATGGCGCATAATTACGATCTGTTAGCTGCGCACACGCACCCGGTGGCTGTTTACTATCATCACCGTACTTTCACTAGAATAACGTTTCTTGTTAGCGCATTGTTCCACCAAATTGCGTAAGTTTGTATGAACGTGTTTCTAAGTGAATTTTATAGTTGTAGTGTTATCTCATTTATTTTTGTTTTTGCTATTAAATTATACTTAAGGCTGATTTTTCAATCGACATATAATTTTTATTCGTAGGATAAAAGTCACGTCTGACAGATTTTGTATGGAAGAACTGGTCAAAAATTCAAAATTAATCCTCGGATAAAATTATCTAGCGTTGGAAAAATAAACCCTTACTAATTTAAAAACAAAGAAACGAATTTTTATTTGAGCATAAATTCTATAAATTAAATCAATATAAGCATGGAATCTATTGTACCTATTTGTTTTGATTAGCATGAATATTTATCAATTGTTTTATTATTTTTTTTTAAATTGACGTAATTGTTATTTATTTTTAGATTATTTAACTTTGTAATTTTTATTTTTTTTAATCTTATGGGCTTCCGACCTAATTTGTACACCTGCCATGGTCAAACATGTTGTGCCAGAATATCCTGTAACACCTATAATAAACATCATACAATGTATATTATCTACATATGTTTTTGCAAATAAATGAATCTGAATCTGAGAGAATTTTGTCTTGATAGCTTTTTTGTGATTCTGATTGGGCTCAGCAAGTATTTCCAGTTCAACCGTCCAATAAATTTCTACATACGTAGTTGACGGACGGCTGCGTCAAATGAAGTATGACATGTAGCTGTACTGTAGTTTTTATAAAGCATGTTTCACTTTCATCCAATTTATGTGTCTGTGCCGTGTCTAGTGCATATAAACTTAAAGCACGCGATTCTGATACATCGCAACAAATTAAATGTAACATTTTTGATAGAAAGTTAGTGTACTTTAGTGTAGACGTCAAACTGTTGAAAGAAAGTCAATGAAAGTGACTTTCAAAATAGAATAGATCTATAGGAAAACGTAACTAATTTGGAGGCACGTGGTCTTTTCTTGTCTCTTATCTGATGAAGTTGGTCTTTTATTCGGAAACTGATCGAAACTGTGGAACAAACCCGGTTTTCAATAGTAGTTATGGTACACACGACGACATATCAAGCTATAAATTTCCAGTTTTAGCTGACCTCGCATTGTCCAGACTTGTCGTACAATGAGAAGTCAGCTTACACTGGAAATGTATAGCTTGAAATGTCGTCGTGCGTACCACAGAGCGTAGAGTCGCCGCACAGGCAGCGTCACACATGGCAGCACTAATCAAATTCGTTGTACCGAAAGTTCGTTGAGGGCACGACTTCTATCGCGGACTGCCTTCAAAACAGTTGGGTTCTACACGTGATTTTTGTTGAAGTGCGAGTAAACAGTGACAAGCTTGGTTTGTATGGAACTACGCCACCTCTAGCAGCGGCCGCACAAGCCCCCATCTCTATATATTGTATAACCAAATGTCATTGGAACAGTTTCCTCAAAGTAGGTTCTACTATCTGATCTCAAATGTTACTAAATAGTTTCTTAAGATTATCTGAACTGCGTACGCACGAATTGTTAGGCATTTTGTTTTGTAAGTCTAAATATTATTAATTTACTACGCAACAGTATTGTGGTTAGCTAGGACCAAATTACGTTCCGTTTTGGAAATATTCTATTAATATTTGAACCATATTTCACCTAGATTTCATGACGAAGTTTCACCATGGTTTCATATTTCATAAGCATCGTTTCATCCGTGAAATATAGTGCGATATATGGCTTATGTAATAGATTTACGTTTAACATAAATCAAACTGTTTATGTGGCATATAAAATTATTTACACCTGTTATAAATATATCATGTATTGATGTAGGTAAATTATATTTATATCCCGAAGTACCTACGCGATACTTTAATTCAGCTATGAGTAAATATTATAATATTAGTTGGGCAATTCAATTCATTAATATTATATGCACTATTTACCATGATGGTCACTAGAGCGAGTGAACATAGCTATAATACATGCATATAGATACCAAGGAACCAAATTATACAGAACAAATCTGTAATAAGCATGGATTATGCGCGTGAGTGTTTTGTGTCGAAAAGGTAATAAGCGTAGCGTTGGAAAATTCATTTTGATCGTTAAATTTTTTGGCTGACGGAAGTGAATTTGATATAATTTTAAGGGTATGGGAAAACTGGAAATGTTTTTTTTTTATCTAAACTGATATTACTCGTATAAAGAGAACATATTTATTTTTTTGTACCTATGTTTGTTTGTTACGCTTTCACGCTAAACCAGCTAAACGGATTTGGATGCCATTTAGCACATGGGCATACCGTGACCTGGATCAGGACATAGGATACTTTTTATCCCGATATTTCACGGGATCGAGACTTATGCGGGTAAAACCGCGCCGCTATACTGTTTATGTTTTGTTGAGCCAATTGAAACCCTCCTTCAATTTGTGGTTTTATAGCAATTTCATACAGCTGTCAAAGAATGACAGTTGTGATTTGAATATGAGGACAATTTAAGATAATGTGTGAAAATGAATTTCCACGATTTTATTTCACCTTTCAGACGAAGTAGCAGCTTTATTAATAAATCCTTGTAGTGTATTCATGTTATTGAACCAATAAGAAATGTGTTTTATGAAGCTATATACCTATTGATATTTGATGCAGATTCACGATTAGATTTAGATTTAGACATTTACAAGATCTAATCTTCAGATCGAAGGAATTCAGTACCACATTGATCGTGTACAAATGACCTTTAAAGAAGGTTGCTGAGAATAATTATAATCGTATATAAATGATAGTTGTTACTAGTGAACACGCGCTACACATATTGTAATTTAGTATTTCGAAGTCTACATTACAAATTTAGCCTCTTTCCATGCGTCGATGCATTTCCGTGTTTTGTGAATCTACACTATAATTATTAATCATTTATCAAAAGAGGTAAAGTTTGTAAGTTTAGATCATCATCATCTGCCTAGCCTTTTCCCAGCTATGTTGGGGTCGGCTTCTAGTCTAACCGGATGCAGCTGAATACCAGTATTTTACATGGAGTGACTGCCTATCTGACCTCCACAATCCAGATACTGGGTAATACGATACCCCTTGGTAAGAGTGGTTGTCAGACTTTAGGGCTACTTACGACCCGTACCGACTGTCAAAGATCCACGAATGACAGCTAGGCTTAACGTGCTTTCCGACGGACGGAGGGGTCTTGGTATGTGAAGATGGTCATCCATCCACGGACCAGCCACGGCAAGCGTAGCTTAACCTGACCGATCCACCTGTACGGCTGTTATTACTTAGCCACAAGCCCCAAGTTTGTAAGTTTAGGTGTAGGAGGTAATCTATGGAAGTACTGATCCGATTTTGAAAATTCTTTCACTGCCAGAAAGTTACACTATTGTTGAGTACCACATAGGGTATGTTTTATAGTATAGTCGACTTAAACGCGGGTGAAGTCGCGGGCAGAAGCTAGTCGTAGACCAAGGGATGCAGAAAATCTTCTTCATATCTTCTTCTACTAGATCGAAGAGTACTTAAACGGTAGCAGTATCCTCCAGCCGGTACCAAGAATAGGTTAACAACACTGACTTCTGCTGCGTTTTATGGTCTTGTGCATCTCAGCGGTCAAAGAAAAGACAGCTAAAGTACAGCAGTGGACGTTTGCGGTTACGCTGTCTTTATAAAACACAGCTGCGCCCCGCGGTTTCACCCGCACAAGTCTCAACTCCGTGGGAATTTCGGGATAAAAATTATTCTATATCCTAATCCAGGTCATGAACTACACGTGTGTAAAATTTCACCCAAATCCGTGCAGCCGTTTTTACGTGAAAGCGTAACATGCAAAAATCGAATATTTTCTCTTAATAATATGAGTCTCATAACTAATAAGAGAAAAGATTATATTTTTTGATTGGATAATTAGACAAGAAGGCTACACTAAAAAGCTGTGATCTATCACAGCTTTTTTAATCTAGCCTGTTTAGATCCCAGTAATCTAGCCTTTTTAGATCACATCTTTTTAATCTAGTCTGCTTGTCTAATCCAGTAATGCTCTCATTACTTGAGTTACTCTCTACTTTTCTGTTTCATAAAGCTACACTCTCAATGAGAGCTCAACTATGAATATAGATACCTAAGTGAGTCAATGCCGTTGACACTAGAAGACCTCCCTCGAACCGAGCCACGACGGCCCGTTGTCCAAACACTGTTGCTATGTAACTTCCACTGCTGAACCTGATTCCGTTTCGGTAATTGCTATTATTACCAATTTTAAGGTCGTGAAAATGTTTATTCTAAATAATAGTCAGGTCCGGACGCCTGACGGGCAATTTCACGCCCCGACTTAGCTCGGAGCTCTAAATTATGTGCAAACTTGTTTACTTCGTTTCCGGGTAGAAAATTGCTGAAGAATTAGCTTTTATTTACAGATTTATTTATTTTTGTTTTTCTTTTTATTGCAACTTTATGGTTGTAGATTTCTTGTTTAACATAAGATATGGATTTGTTTTTATGTATCTTATTGTTGTAAACTAAAGTATTTATGTGTTATGTCTAAGTGTGGTTCATGGTCTACTTCTTATTTGTTTAAGTGAAATTAACATAATCTATTTTATTACGTCCATTATATAATAAAATATTGCAACATAAATGGCCTACTTACAATCTCTTAAACTTCAGGTTTACTTACTCACTTGCAATTAAATATTTTTATGTAAATTCCAAAGCTTGCAAAACCTTGCTTTCCATTAGCTAACAGGCAATTTTATTGATAAAATAAATCCGGAAACTTGGGCGTGTCATTTGAACAAGTTTTAGTATCGAGCTCAATTTTCGTTATCGTATTTTACCCAACACTTCCGCCGACCAAACTGCATAGTTAATAAACCTACTTAGGTACAGGATACGTTGACTCAGATATTTTTTTGGCCAAAGATTTGTTTGATAAGTTTATCAGAAAGCTGTTTCAAAGGCAAGTCATTTAAAAGTTATTTATAGTCACGTACTCAATGCCCCACAACAATTAACAGCAAAAAAGGACCACCTACATTTTTTACTATCATTATTAAACTATATCACAGGACATTAGTTTCCTTAAAGAAAAACGGTAACGGAAATCAGGGGCACCTTGAAATATTAACCAGTATGTCATTTAAGGACATGCTTAATTACATCACCGTATCATAACTTAGGTCAGCCATGTTTAAAAAGTTTGCTCCTTATAAATTCAAACTTGGAATATTACAATTTGTTCTCTACTAGGCCACCGCCGCGTTCTCACGGGCCCCGCAATTAGCAGGGATACGTCGAATTAATGCTCGCCTATTTGGTCAGACTTGCTACTGTTTTAGTTAATGAAAATGTCGGTATGAGAACCTGGTAGTTTAGTGGTTTCTCGGAAGGTGCAGCTCTATTGCGGCTAATGTCAATATTATTCGTTGCGGAGCGATTAGAATGAATGATACATGTACCGAGTTTGTGAATGAAGTTGTGCAGTGAATGATGACTGGGCGGTATTTTGATCTAAGTGTTTCTACTTTCGTAGCGCTAATGAAATGTAGGCTACCTGCATATGTTTCCTTATGCATATGGGAAGGATTTCAATGGTTTTAAATGAAAGTTTTTTGGCGGTTAGAGTTTGTGAAAGTTTGTCTGCTGTCCTTAAAAATAATTTGCTGTAGTCTTTTATGATCTCACCAAAAGCTGCGTAGATAGGATGATTAGGATGTTGGCCATGAACGTACCTGTAAAAAAAAAAACGTTTCATTAGATACGAGTATTTATTCAATTTCCCCTTTATTCATAAACGTTGCTAAAAGTTAAGTAGTGATTAGCCACTGTTTAACCATACATTTTTGACATTTGAACGCCTCTTAACTTTAATCATCGTTTATGTCTAATTTTTTACCGAAAATAATCTATAGATCATAGTTTTGTTGTCTAGCAAATTGAATGGCAAAATGTAGGTAAACAAATCATAAAATTATTTCCATGGCTGAATAGTTCATAAAATTGTTACAATTAATCGTTAAGATTACTATCACGCAGATAAATAAGCTAAACTCATTAGTTTAATGTGAATTATCTTTTTTATTTAACTTCTCAAACGTTGTTTTGTTAACACAATGAATTCGCAGACCATTACAACCATAATTATGCGGTGAACTTGAAACAGACTAGCAAAGGTCACATCACTACCTAATTAGGTATAGACCTAATTATATACTAGCAGCACACCGCAGTTTCAGCCGCATAAGTATCTATCCCGTGGGAATATCGGGTTAAAAAGTATCCTATGTATTATTATGAAGTATAAGCTATATAACTGAAAAGTTGCATCAAAATCTGTTCAGTAGTTTTTGCGTGAAAGAGTAACAAATATCCATCCTCACAAACTTTTGCGTTTATTAGGATTCCTAATTACTCCAAGTTCGCATTTTATTGTAATAATAAATAGTGAAAGGTTTTGTGTGTTTATGATATAGGCTTATTAAAATTGATTTCAACATTTATGAATTACTTCAGTAGTTAATTTGCATGTTTATATAAAGGTGTAACAAGTGGGTATTATGATATTTTGTAACGAGTGGCGGTAGGTAGGCGGGCGTATGCGTAACATGCGTGAAATTGTGGTCGCGCACTGTGTCCAAGCGGCCGGCGCGAGGCATGAGCGGTGGCAGGGGCGGAATTGTGTATGAATGAAAGGAATATAGTGTAATACGTATTTATTTATTTAATACTTCAAGCACACAAGTGCACAGAGGTGCACTTAAGCCAGTACCAGAGTAAGGTATAAATTGTATCAATAGGAATTCAATAGTAGATCAAGTTCCTATTTATTTCACTGTAGAAATAAGAATAGTTCCTCAGTCATAAAGTTAAAACAAGAGCTTAGTTGAATATATTGTACAATTTAAATTCATAACGAGACCTATTGCTAGAACATTACGAAATTAACAAGGATAAGAAGATGTAAGCTCTCTAAAGATGATTAATTCATACATTATCGCTTGCCACCTTTATCTTGTCTCCCATTGTACAGAAACAAAGGAGCTAAACTGTTTGGAAACATAGGTATAAAGGGAAGCGCTTGCATCAAATAATGAGCTTTAAACCTATTAAGGCGCTTAGCAATTTTATTGCTCTACTTTGCAATAAGAACACTTAATAATTGCCAAGTTTTAAGTGATTTCGTCACTTTATTGTACCTTATGAGGATTAATCTCCTAATCGTGTGGAGGTGGCTGTCATTTCATTTTAAGAAGCGTGATCGTTCTCTGCGCTTAGCAATTGTTTTTGACGAAACAAAAGACGTTCAGTTTAATAGGTCCAGGGAAGAAATAATTCAGCTGCGTGTCAAGATAAGACGTGTGTGAAAATTGCCAATGTAACATGGCCCAGCTAAGGCAAATGGCATTCTCGTTTAGTTTCGTCCAAATGTCCCAAGGTATACAAAAGTCACGTTAAATTACAATAATTATATTGTTAAAAATTGCTCGTGAGTTGAGGTCGACTACTTTTTACTAACAAAAAAATTAACTAGTTTGCGTTTCGTAAGTGACCACCGTCCTCAACCTTAATTCGGTTTTCATATGTAGGATATGTTCAATAGCTCCCAAACCATTGTGGAACGGAGCTGCGGTCGACTCAGCAAATGACTGCGTTATGCAAATAATGCAGATTGCGCGGGCACCATTTTCATTGTAGCACTTATTTTTAGACACCATAAAGCTCTGATTAAATGAGATTAGGATTTTCTATGGTGTGTATGGTGTTTGCTCACCTCTTTGCGCGATTTCGCAGGGAAACAATGATATTTGAAAGAAAACAATGCGTGCCATTAGCATGCGCTTTGTGATAAAACGGCAAAGTTTTGCAAGGAACAATTTCTTACAGACAACGCTTAGAAAAAAACACAGGTTCGTAAGTTTATTCATGATTTAAATACATATTTTTTTATCAAAGTAAATACAAACCGGATCTAGCCAGCCGCAGTCAATTCCTAGTTTCGGTTGACTATGAATTGTGTCGGGCAAATTAATTGACAATACAAAAGTTTAAGCGATACGCTATCGAATCGAAATATCGCTCAATATCAATCGTTTGTCATATCGATTGTATCGCGACCATGACACGGCGGACATTGCTTTCGCAACTCACGGTCACCCTTATATTTGCGCCAGTTTTATACAATACATGCAATTAATGAAGTCGCTTATTAATAATTACACGGTTTCGTGGTTCATGGGCATTGTTTTATGGTCACCATCGATTCGTCGCGGCCTCGCCTGCATGGGAAATGTGTAGGAATGTGAGTGGCATGCGACACCGCCTTTATCTTATCTGCTTAGGAATTACGATAGAGTATAATTTGTCTGAAAATCTTGCATAATCTGTGATCTTTGGTGTAAATTAGTCTACACGCTATCTAGAATATAATTAATGTAAATTAGTGGCTATCATATTCGAAAAGGCTGCGACTTACGAGCTGTAGGTCGTAGGTTGGAACCCAGTCAGGCGCTTTACTTTGTGCAATTTTTTTCATTATCACTGCTCTCAAAACGGTGAAAGAAAACATCGTTAGGAAACTTACATGTCCTAGAACCGAAAATTCGAAAACATGTGACATCTACCAACCCGCACTTCCTTTGTGTGGTGAATTACGGCCCACTCCCTCTCATTGAGAGGAGGCCTGTGTCCCAGCAGTAGGAATATCATATGCTGATTATGCTATTAATATGCTATATTTAACAAGGGATACATCATCATCATCATCTTATGCGTATTAATAGAGAAGTTTTGAACGTGTGTGGAACCGGACAGTCCCAAGAGAAATGTAAATAAAAAAAAAGTGTGTGTGTGTCAGCTACGACGCACGATTGGAGTTTACTCCTTACGAACGATAATTATGATATATATCGAATAGAAAAAAAGGGTAAATGAACGCATCTGCTAAAATGATAAGAAAAACAAACATATATCTGTAATTATTCGGATTATTTATAT
Organism: Apamea crenata; assembly: GCA_949629185.1. Taxonomy (NCBI): domain Eukaryota; kingdom Metazoa; phylum Arthropoda; class Insecta; order Lepidoptera; family Noctuidae; genus Apamea; species Apamea crenata. The sequence goes on from OX451357.1 coordinate 14,704,193, forward strand.
TACTTCTAAATCTTAGACGTACATAAAAAATATTAGTACCTGTAGTAAGCTTATCTAATACTTCAACCTAGTTGTAAAAATCGTGGCAGTAGAATCAAACACTGTACTAAAATAAGGTTTCAAGTTATAAAAAAAGTATATTACTGGCATTTATTTTCAAAAAAGGTTTTATTTTGATAAAACGTAAACAAAGAGGAGACCCCGAGAATGAGATACGCTGTGTAATGTATTCCATCTCATTCTTTTACACGTTCAATCCTACAGATATATATGTTTGTCTCTTTCTACGTAACGCCTCAACTTTTCGTGTTACACTTGATTTTACTCCTCATAAAATTTCTCTCAAAAAACTCCTTATAACTCAAATCGTTTCTTAAGGAGTAAACTCCAAAAATATAATACAGATTGTGCGTACTTCGACGGGTAAACCTCTGTATAACGAAGCTGTGTACCTACCTGAGTGAAACTAACTAGGCTTGTCAACATTTTTACTTACAAGTCATTGAGGATATTATTTGCAAAGTTATATGCATATCGTGTTCGATTCTTGAATTGACTTGTCATAACAGTTGAAATACATATTTCATTGACGGCTTCGACGTAATGTAAATAAAATTGTTATGTGATGTATCGATTTCTCTGACAGGTTGCGTTCAGTCCGCCATTCGATTTATAATCGAGAGAAATGTTGGACCGTGTTCGATATTAATTGAATACGCCCACAAAACTAGAGTGAATACGTAATAAGATAGCGGTGTTAGGGAACGGTTTAAACTTAATAGCAATTCGATATAAAGTTCACGAGCTATCAGCATCAGGAATCTGTGTCGGACAGTGTTCGGTCCATTTTAATTTAAAGCACAATTCTGTAAGTAGCGACACGCCCCGAGCGAAATATTTAATTCAGTCGTGATAAGTCGATATCAAATTAACGTCACAGCTTTAGTCCGTTCGGCTATCGATATAAATTACGGCCCTAGCACGATAATAAAATAATGAGCGCCTTAGTGTTCGTATAACGATATAATAATATTGGACGTCCTTTGTATAGGGCTGCCAGCCCACACTGTTTAGTGGGGTTTGATCCAGTTTTGAGGTAATATATTTGAATTTTAGATTTGCGATTTGGTATAGCATTATCTTATAAAATAATAGGTAATAAATTCTCCTTTGTCTTTGTGAGATATTTGGTAATATTCAAATGTAAACAGCTCCTTGTCTGTCTTAGTGGGTGGTAGCCTTAGTTATGCAGGTTTGTGTTCACACAATTACGCCTCGCAGGCCTCCAACAATTACCCGTGGGGACTGGGGACCAATATGAAAGCCTTTACAGTGATTCATAGTAAGAAACTCCGCGGTACTGGCCGTTGCCGTCGGCGATCTAAGAACAAATAAACAATATTGTTTTCGCTTCCGCTACTTTGATAATAATGAGTATACGTACACGATCTAATTTAGATTTATCATAAAGGCCGCGTTTGAATTATTGAAAATAAATTACATGACTACGACTATACTATTATTTCGCCAAATTTTTCGCCTTTCATGATTATTGTTATATGCATTATGTGTCTTATTAGGTAAGTCCTTTATTCAGAATGGGATTGGCTAAATAGAGTGAAAGAGAGTTTATGCAAAAACTTCTTTTCGTTCGTTCAATAACCCGGCCATAGTTACATTAGCGGCTATCCTCTAAATTAAAACGTCATACAATTACGTTTTTTTTTTCATTTAAAAGCCGGATACATCGGCGAATATACGGAAGTACATCATTTTCATATCTCGTAAATAAAATAGCGAAAAATTCAATTAGAGTATTCGTTAGCAGCTAACATAGTGTACAACTGAAATAATTGGTGGCAGTGAGGCGTGTAGGAACTAACACTGATAATAAGTTTTAACCTTGTAAGTGTATTTTCAAAGTTACTAGGTTAATTTATTATGAGCAATATAATAATTAAGAATTCCGGAAAAACGTAGTGTTAGGTAATTCTGAGCAATTTTGGCATTGTTGGCATACAAAAGTGCGTAATTATTGCGGTGGTTAGTTATCTTTTTATGTTGCAAATTGTTACAACACGCTCTACCAGCTAATCTGGCTTTTTAAATATATTTAACTTTTCAGGCATTTTCAACTAATTATTTAGGTCAACATTAAGGTAAACTGGAACTAGAAAATAACCAAGGGAAAATATAACATGGAAAATTTAGTCGATATCTGTAGATATCGACAATTATTCAGCTGGCCCTTATAGGAACTGTGCCTGAGCACGTATACCTCAATACTAATGGGAATTTATATGACATCTCAGACAGGGAAAAGGGTGATTAAGGGTTTAGATTACTATCGGTTGTACGATTGTATGGGAGCGTACGAGTTATGTAGTATTATGTGTCTTGTTATCTATTGCAGTCATTAATCGTCAAGATAGAATATAGGTATGGGCCATTGAAAGAGGAGGAATGATAATCATTAATCAACTAATTAACACGGCCTTTTGCAGCCCATCTGTCTCAGCCACCTTTATACGAGTAAGTAGTTTGTTTTAATTGGTCTGTTACAGTAATATTTTAAATATTGACGATCAATAAATGTCGACCTAATGATGTAAATTGACGCAACAAGCTAAATATTAGACCCACTGTAACTGCTATTACATTCAACTGTGCGCACTCTTTGTGAAATTAGTATGAACATTATATCTACATCATCAGCACAAATCATAATTTATTTCCATTTATTTGTGTAAGAATAACCACAACATTCCATTATCTTGGTAAAGTAGATTTTTTGCATGAGTATAGTGTTGGCTAAGAAGTTCTAATTTATAATGCATAAAGCAAATGTCATCGCTGACACAATCACTGCAATACTGAGTCAGGTGCGAATTTCATTTATTGTCTTCAAATTGCAACAGAAGTTTCAACTGATGAACTACAGATTTAGATATGTATTTCCTTACAAGATATGATGTAATTTTATGTTTGGTTTCGTTGCAGAACAATGAGAATGTAAGCTGTACTGAAATGGGTCAAAATGTGTTAAGATAACACTTTAATGATGTTGAAACACAAGAAAACAATAGTGGTCATGGAATGACGGAAAAATCTTGAACTTGCCATAATGAGTAAGTAATGAGTTTTCCTCGTTATTCAGCAAGTGGCGTCAAACAATGGGTTTACAAAAATATGCCAAGTTCATTTATCAAGAAAAAGGGACACCTACACTTGTTTTTATATAGGAAGTTCAAGTGGTAGCAAATTAGCTGACTCATACGAAAAAACCAAAACGAACTATCGATCTAAGAATAAAACTGCACGACGCTCGTTATTCCAAATGGTCTGAGACTAAAAATCATATCACTGGTCATTGTGATATGACATACATTGCAAACAACGTGGGCGTTTTGAGAAAGCTCATTGATTGTATCGACTTTATTGGCACAATCCTGATATGAGTATGTAGAACGCCAGTGACATAATTATTAAGTAATAATACATGTCATGTCACCAAATAAGACAATGGACAGGATGTATACTAGGCCAGACGCGGACGTAAATATAGCAATATGACATATCGAAACATGTATCTAATATTTATCTAAGTTTATCCGGCATATCAGGTTGCTTTTTTTTCTAGTCACTGACTCACTGACCGGATACTAATAAAAACAGTTGTCACATTAGACCAAATCGAAATGTCATGAATCATGCAAAAAATTATACCTACGTAGACAGAAGCGATGTTAAGGATCTGGTGATTGTTAGAATAAATGGCGTCTCGTTTATAGACCAAGACAATGCAGCATCCAAAGGACACAAACATGAAGACATACATAATGATAATGACGAACTTACAGATCAAATATGAATTAAGAGGCGGCTTGCATTGCGTATAGAGCACGCATCGCTGGACGATATAGCAACAGCGGAAGATGTCATAACGTTGTCAACCGCTTGCGACGGCACGGCCGGCCGTGGGCTCCTTGCCTCGCCAGCGAAACACTGTGAAGACATTAGTTAATCTACTCGATACGGCCATCCAAGTAATGGGGGTTAACTACGCGTGAAGCTGGTTGGTGAAGGCATATCATAAAACACTGAAGAACGGATTAGTTGGAAGCGTGCGCGCTGATATACATCGCGATACAATGCTTGTTTAGTGTGAGATGTGAATGTTAGATAGGAGCATAGGAAATTACGTTTTTAAAGGAAGTGGAAATGAAAAACTGACTGATACTATCTTAGAATTATGTTTAAACCGATTGTCTTCTAATGCTATCACAAAGCTTATCTGTCGTTCAAGTTCAGCGAGGGGTTTCCAAAGTTGTTGAAGCTTACCAATTAGCGCTTATGCATGACCGTCAAAGCAGAAGACCTAACCTACCTACTAAACGAAGTACCTACAATTTGCAGTCCTGTAGATCTTCTAGCCCTTAATCTGCAGTAGACATGCTACCACCTTGAAGAACGCACAATAACACAGTTGCAAAACCATTCACACGTTATGTATTATATGAAAACAAAGCGACCATAAGTCGGCTACGAAGGCCACGGACTAAGGCCAGACTTAGCCGACCAATTTTATTAAAGGTGATGAAATGATTACCTACACATGGTAATTGGCCATTTTCTGTATTGTAATATTTGTAATTCACGTGGTTTTTGTCGTTTCCTTTTCCTTTGGAGCGTGGGAAAGTGTTGCAACGTTGTTATTAAGACTGATAACTTTATTAGCTCCAAAGTCGTCTGACGGGCTGCTGTTTGATTCGAATTGAGATAATGTCTTCTACTATTGACATAGTTGGTTTGTGTTTAATTATTGCTGGGTTATTAAGTAGATAATTAAAGATTGCGATATTCGGTATCCGTTTCTTGTACCACTAGTGAGGCATTCATGTTAATGGATATTTTAAGTATTCAAGAAAGTGGTGTAGAATCACTTACAAACTTGGTCTACTACCATTCATTTGTCGCGAGGAAATCGAAAGCTAACTCACTTATTCAAAGCAAATCTCATTGAAAATCATGTCGTGAATGCACTGCTAAGTCGCGTGAGATCGTCGCTGACATTCGGTCGACACCGGTGCGTATAAGTTACGGCAGTGCGTGTAACCACGGATACTATGCTAACGGAAACTAGTTTTGCAATACATGTATTTAATTCACTATTCCCTCAAGATACTCGACTAAATGAACTCGTCTCACCTTTTAAAGACGTGACACTTGCATTGACATCAATTCTGAACCCAACCACGACTCATTCAGGACTTACGACTCAAATTTTATTAAAAAAAACTATCGCAATCAAACGTTAATGGTTTCACCTCTTTTGAAAGCGGAACAAACATAATCAAGTGAAACAAAATTGCAGAAAAAATAGTAACACATAACTAGTTATTTGATATGTACGTAAAAAAAAGAAATATTGCGTAAGGAATTACGAAATAAGCGACGTTTTTGTATAAAAAAAGGTAAAATAATAAGTGTAGCTAGAAATCAACTAATGAAGCATGTACTTGAATCAATCGTAATACTTATGGACGGTTCAATAAACACGTAAAAACATAAACGTTACGTACAATTAGTTTGCTAAGTGCGTTGAAATTGGTTGTAATCGATTTTTGAAATGTGGATACTATTATGACACGAGTCAATTTCATATATTGAGGATACAGGATCTATTTGAAAACAAAATTGGCTATGTGGGTATTAATTACAGAAACGGGTCGTAAAGAGGAAAAATCGAATGAAACAATTACCTACAAATACAATGCAATGTCATTCCGGTGTCGAGGAGTCAAGCACTAATGCAATTGAATTGAAGTAACCAGCGTGACGAAGATGATAACTGCATTCTGATCACTGTAATTAGATCTGTCGGATGTCGAGGCCTATCTTTAAAAAGATCATAGTTTTGATCAGAAGTCCTCAAATCCGTATTTGTTAATCTATTTTTCTAACAACAATTAAGAGTTTCACAACTGTTGCGTTGCATCAACTGTTCGGTAAACGAACGTCAGACTAATCGGTTGCAAACTGGCAACACAATCTTTTCTTTATAAAGTCGGATAGCAATTAATATTACTTAAGTCGAAATAATGAACGTTTCACGCCCGAGTTGCCACATGATGACGTTGGGCTAGAGAGCCTTCTCGTGTTACTCTTGGATAATATGTATCATTTTCACCTCTGTTAGTCCACAGTACGGGTAACAATCCTATTGTTTCCGTATACTTCGTATTTATGTTTACAATAGCCATTTAAGCTTACTCAGTAATGGAATAGTTGGTAACTAAATGACGTTACTGGCATACAATACATTTCCTATTCCGCATTCAGTACTCCAGCTTTCAATAAATTGCAATCTGATATAGATACCTATAAAACTTAATCTAGTTGCATTGTAAACATGTTTCGTATACAGAATGAACACGCGAATTTTATTGCTTTTCTGTAATATGAATTGGTGCAGTAAACTTTACTGAACGATTGAAACTTTAAAGCATTGGTTCGAATGGCTCGGTTCTTTTAGTAAATTAGCCACGTATTCGTATATTCACATGTTCAAGAGCAGCCGCAGAACGTGACTGGCACGTTCACCGTATATGTAGTTTAGTTTTCTGAGCGCGTTCTTAAGCCAAGTGGTTTCACTGTTCGATAGACACATTATTTTTGTATCTGGAGCGAGTATTAACTTTCGCTGTAGGTCTTTTTTCCCCAAAGTATTTGGTCTGGTCCGAGCGGAGACTGCGGCCCTTTTTGGTCATTTTGTAATAACTCCACGAAGAACAGATTTGATTAAACTCATTGTTTGTTTTACTTTCACTCGACCTAGTTTGGTTTACACAATAAACTATGAGATAAATTGCTGATAAACGGCACTTGACAAAGCAAATCGGTTTTCCTGCAGCTTAGCTTCTTCAAATAATCGCATAATTTCCTCGTAACTAACATGACTTGAAATATTAGAAAATAGGAAGGAAAACGTGAAGTTAATGTTGTGGGAAATAGAATTATGTAAATTATGATGACGTGAGGGATGTGGGACGGTAGTGGACGCTACTGTTCATACTCTAACAACTCACTCGTCACCGCAGCCGTACAAAGTAGTATGAACGTTTACGATTTCTGTTATGTTAAATAGATTTATAGTGCCCTAGTTTTCTTTATAACGTCATTTCTAATAAAGTTAAGCATAAACTTATAACGTATATTTACCGGTATTTTATGTCAGTCATCTATACATTTTCTCTCTGATTGTTTTATGCCATATTACGTAGTCTATATTTTGTTGTATGTTAAGATTATTTCTTTTCTTTTAATGATTTACGTTATATATTAGCTTTCACAGCGGTTGCTACACTGTTTTCTTCCTGATAGCTACTGGGTATATTATGACTTGATATAAAAACTGTCTGTATGTACGTACGTTACGTCTGGGTACGTTATTATAAAAACTACAATGTTTCACAATTTGTCGTAGTCAATTGTGTTACAATTTAAGTGTCATAACGATTTATTGACTTCGTACAAATTAGTTGTAAGTCAACAGCGTTGCATCGAATTTTAAGTTTTTCTTAATTTTTTTCGCATTCAATCATTGTGTTAAATTTTCACATGTTAACAAAGATTACTAAACTTATTGGCCGCTTGTTTTTGTCACCAATGGGAAGGTCTTGCCCTATAGAGCGGATATCTTAAACTAAGAATCCCACGACTTGACTAAAGTTTAAATAACAACATTTTAATATACATTGTTTCCAATCCTTGCTCCAATAAACAGCTGTTGGCTCCTAAATTGACAGTCCAATAAATCTCGAACACAATGCATGATCGATCGGCGCGCACGCAAACGTTGAATATTCATGAGATTATGTTATTTACGACAAAACATGAACAAAATTATTCTATAACGGTTCATTATGATTTGATCTACATTGATCCGGTCTTGTTCTGCTAATCAGGGGACTTCGATTATAAAATATTGATAAATCAATATCAAATATCGATTTGAATGCCGTTTGTGTCTTTTTATCGAGTCTTGATTACTTTATGTGTTAATTTTTAAGTGCTTGTCTACATTTATCAGGTTCATTGACATTATGATCATGTTTTAATTAAAAAACACGATAAATTTCGTGTTTTATTATCCTTATCTACTTTAGCACTCTCAAATATTTCTAGAAATGCATTTATTTATTTTTAATAGAGTTTCTGTCAGTACTGTCGTAATAAAAAAAAAAACTGAGAATATCGCCTGTGACTGACAGTGAGAGGAGGTTATCGTCCGAAAGTGTTTCTTTTTGCCAACGTTCAAATATAGAAAAATAAAAAGAAACCTCCTCGGAGCAACCTCTCAAAGCATCAGAAAAAAAGTGTCACGATCAGCTATTTGAACGAGCAATCAAACATGTCACCATGTTTCGACATGCCATGTTCTAAGCGCCGTTTATAAGAATACTAATTAGTTCTAAGTCAACTTACAAGCTCAAATGGACCAGTACCTCCCAGTTTGGGTGACTATAGTAAAAGTTGTTCGTATGTCACCTATCGGCTCGAAACAGGTCCCTTGACATGTTGCTGAGTGCGCAATGTCCGTATTAATTACTGTTGTTATGGTGAAATTGCGATCAGACGAAAAACTGGTGTGGGTACGAAACAAGGAAGGAGTTGGACGCATTTAGTACAGCTGAAATCATAAGATATGATGTCAATTATAACTGAGAATTCTCAATATGTGTTATATTTGGTCATTACCGCTATGATAATCATCTCACAAACGCACTCATAGCGCTTAAGAAATTCCACCCTATTTTGTTCCGTCATAGATTGGCAAATAGGCCACCAACCATGTGGTTGCAGAAGACTTTCGAAGCTTGCATTTCTCATGAATTTAGAGACAAAGTTGAAAATTCCCATTTGCTCGTATTTTCTCTGGCCGTCGATACAAAAGACATCAACGCATGGCGAAATAATGATGTACTTAAATTCCTTTGTTACCACTAGTACCACCGAACTGTACCACCGGTGGTACTAGCGGGAAATTGTGGTCTCTATAGTACCACCATTTACTTAGTGGTACTAGTGAGACTGTTTGCTCTCAACCTTTGTTCCCACTAGTACCTCCGAACTGAAGCATTGGGATGATCTCCCTTGAAGAACTGGAGAATTTATTTGTGAGGGGTTGAATTACAACAAAATTTCCCCGTATTTACAGTTAGGTGAGGAGGATATGAAGACCAGAAAGCTGTTAGAAAGTCTATGGCTGCTCAGACATTATCCTATTAGCCATTTTCATCCGTAATTGCATCATCATCCACCCTTATATGAGATCGGCGCAGTATGTCCTCTTCTACCATACATCAGATGTCATCTCAGCATTCATATCTTTATGGCTTATAAAGTTTAAGCTTGGATTGACTTTTTGCACACTCAGTAGCTACAGGTTAATAAGCTGTGCCCCACGACTTATTGTGCAACATTGTATCGTGCGTGTAGTCCTTTTCTTGTCTATCGGTTTCCACTTAGTATTATCTCAACCATATGTCAAGGTTGCATTTGGTAAGGAATTTGACGGAACGGATTATGGTAGCTGGTTGCTGCAAGGTAAATTGTGCCATAATTGTTTGTTTTTAAGTTAGCCTTTTATAATAATAATATCCCTGGACATTTCACACAGCACCATTTGTCCCAAGCTAAGCAACCTAATGCTTGTGTGCAACAAGATGGTTGATAAATTACATTATTATTGTTATATGTAGAATGTGTGGCTTTTTTCCGCATCTATTTACCTACCCCAAACCCTCATAATTATTCGTAGTCTACTTTCACAATTAGCAATCCTGCCAGTCTTTTGTTTTGCATTCAGAGATTGCATCTGTTTTGGATGTTGTAAGTCATTGGATTATCTAATGTCTCATCTAAGTTTAAAAAAAAATTGATATATGAATCATAGTTCAAAGACCATTCTGAACATATCCTTTGTGTATTTTTAAGCTTATTTAGCTTGTAAATTCATATGATTTATGGGTATCCGTTGTCTCAGATATTCATGGTACGGAGCGCATCAGATACGGCCACGATTGTTGTTTCAACCCAACCGCGTATTAAACGAATCATAGCATACAAGCAACTTATAATTTATAGTTATCATCACGAGATTGAATAACTAATAAACATTACGGAATATTGACATAATCGGTTATGCATGGCTGGGAAACATTTCTTGCCTACATTCTTCCTGTTTTAATACAAGCAAGTAGCTTCTTTAAGCTACCTCTTCACTGGCCAATTATCGCTGTAATATAGCAGAAAATCTTTCACGTGTGCGTCACTCGTCAAAGATAAACTCGATCTTTATGCTTGTTAAATACGTATTATGAAGAAAGATTGGAAAGTGCAGGCTTAAGAAACAGCAGTAATGTTAAAAGGTAATAATTAGTAATAAACGATTATATTACTTCACTAATAAAAGCAAAATGTATTACGGAGATAATTCTGGAGTTGCCATTAGTCAACGATTACGTTATTACTATTTAGCACCTCCACGAGAGATGTCGGAAAGATTTTCTTGAACATTTTCACTATCAAGACGTAACACTAATACGTGGCTTCTTCACAGTGTTATTATTTTGCGAAATAACATAGAAAGTCTGTCACATTGTCTGTCTGTCGTGTTCACGTCAACTCGTGAACGTATTTCGGATAATTCGCGATTCACATGTCTCCATCATGTGATATGAATGTCAGTGTGCAATGGCACTGCCACTTATGAGTGGCGCAATTGTCTGACTATGACTTATAACCCATGTTGACATTTGATTACAAAGTGCTTTTTGATATAACATATAAGCATTGTATTCGAGGTGAAGTTGATTGTTAGGTTTGTGACCCACCTTGAATTTAGGTGAACTTATAACGTACCTGTTTATTTATTTTATTAATGTTAAGCTTGCATAACGCCTATGTGTGCCTTTCATTTAACAAGTTAGTACCAAAGAAAATGAATGTGAGTTGCTCATGTAACAGTAGTTGATGAAGTAGTAAGGTAGTTTTAGAGAAGTATGGAACAATAAGACATGTTGCTCCGACCCCAAATATGTACATAAGAATAATGGCAGAAGAATGCTAACAGTAGTTTACGTAAACATTGTAGGTACGACTATATAAAGACATGATCATCAATTATAAGTATAGGTGCACACAGCTATATAGTTATTCCTGTGGTCACTAAAATACCTTTCAAAGATAGATGGCCGTGTTATCCACCAGATAATATTAAATTTATGCAAATAAATGCCAGAGCAAGGTAAACAAAAAGGATTAATTGCATTCCCAATGGCGTATTTTATACAAAACAATGGTCCATATCTTAATCAGACTGTCAGAATGAGATTAAATATGGACCCTTTTGCTAATAGAATATTAGCTGTTTGATTTGTTTTAATGGTGTAGAAGCCTTTGAATGCATATTTAATGGGCATAGTAATTTAATTGAATTATAAATATTATAGTTATGTGGTAGAGTGCAAATCTAAGGCGATGGGAACGTAGATGTGGAGACGTAATGTGATTGTTACTAACCCTATGACTTCGTCTGAAAATAAAAATATTGTATACTATTCGAATATGAGTGAAATCGGAAAAATTGACGATTTCTGTTTTCGGTATGTAGGTTTTCAAATATTTTTAGTTCTTACCAAGGATAGCAAGTCTTCATAAAACACAAAAAAAAAAAACATAAATTGAATGCTGCAAAAACTCAATTGAAAATATCTTTCAGTAACTTTCAAGAAAGGTTGGTTTCTAGTACTCGTATCGTCATAATTTAATTAAGGAATTCAGAGGTGTTAATGAGACTGCGCCAGCATCGATTACATTACAATCGGTGGGGCGCGATCAAGTTCTACTGAACTCGACCGAACGTTCCGTTTCCATAATGAATCATTACAATTATCAGCCAGCCTCCGGTTTTCCACTTAATTGAATTTAATTCTCGTACAATAAATCCGTTAAAAGTGCTTTGAATAATCGTTGATATGTTTGCAAATTGTAATAACAATGGAATTGAATTACATTTTGGTTTATGTATAAAGTGGTAGAATAGAAATTAAGGTCCAGTTTGATTTAGCAGCGAGTAGGTTATACCGGAATCTGGGTGATTTATTGATTCCAAGATAAATTCCCAGATCTTTTAGGAATCTGGTTTTTTTTTTAAATACGGAATTATCGAAAACTTCCGAATATTAATCATTTTCGAAAAGGCAATGTTTTGACATGGTACATACCTACTTGTACGTTTTTGCGTAAGCCAGGTGGCGCCAGATATTTCCTATTAATATATTCCGAAAGTACCGATACATATCACTTCGATTTAGTTGCAAAACTAGCGTATCAGTGATCTAAATGACTGTCAGTAACGACGACTGATCTGAATAGCTGGGTACTTAGTCTGAACGGCCCAAATCGAATGGCACGCGGGCCATTCGACCGTAAACAAAAATTGACTACGTTCGAATGGCCCGGTGGTCAAATGAATTTAAAAATAATTCAAAAGTACAGTCGCAAACATTCTATTAATCACATAGTTTATGAATTTTAACTAAATAAATATTTAATTATTTGAAATAGTCTAAATAAACGGAATACATCTTCATAACCGGTCGGCACGATTTCAGGTAGCTAGATAAACAATGACCCTTCTTGTCATCCAATCACAAGTAGGATGCTTATCTGTGACGTCAGAGGACTATGGAGAAATATGTTTAATAGTGCAACTTAGTAACACCACTGTTAATTTTGCAATTGTCCATTAATGTTGTGCATTGAACTTTTACTTTCGAGAGTTTTGTGTTTTGTTTACTGTTGGATCCTGGTAAGTTTTTTTGATATATTATAAAGCCAATTGCATATAATGCAATATTTTTCTCAAAATGTTTCTTCAGTTAAAGGCGTTTCATATGTATTCTATCTTTTTGGGTCCAAGAACATAATATGATCGAATTTAATATAAGTACTTACATCTCTTTCAACTCGTATGTAAACAACATCAATATTCGGGCTAAAGACTAAGCTACCATATTTTATTTAGAACATAAATAATATATGACAGGGACTAGATTTTAGACCATACACATACAAATCTGTATTATATACTTTCACACTTCTAAGGCCCATATTGTATTTTCTAGGTTTAAATAATCATAGAAATGGATGACGCACATCCCTCTACATCACAATCTGCAAGTGAGGGTATATCAAGAAAAGGTGCTCGCATTCTACGTAAAGGTGGTTATGAATATAATTGGAAAAGGCTGAACAAAGACGGAACAGAACTTTGGCGTTGTGCAAAAAAAAGTACGTGCAGTGCTTCTATTAAAACCAAAAGTAACCCTTTAACAGTTGTACGTGAAACATCACATAATCATGGACCTAAAGACTTAGAAACGAGGGAAATTAAAGAGCAAATGGAAAAATGTATAAACGCTGTTCAACACGACGTATCTATTCCGATTCCTCAAATATTTAATGAGCACATGCAAATACTTACACAAAAAGGAGTACAAATTTTACCTAAGTTTGAAAATATAAGCAAACATCTATACCAAAAACGAAATAGCTCAATTGGAGCCAAGAGACTTTGCTTTAGAAAAGGAGCTGACGTTATTATCCCTCAAAAATATTTATTTATGTTATTTGCGGATTATCAATGCAGACAAAAAAGAATATTGATATTTGGACATAAGGATTTCACTGTTTATTTGCGGCAGTCAAGAAGTTTTTTCTTTGATGGGACATTTAAGATCTGCCCGAATGGATTTTATCAAGTTTTTACAGTTCATGCAGATATAGGAAGCACTCAAGAATTTGTTAACGTGATTCCTATTTTGTATGCTTTACTACCTGATAAGAAGCTTGACACATATCAGTTACTATTCCAATTAATAAAAAGTCAAGAACCAGAATGGAAACCAACTTATGCCACTATGGATTTTGAAGCAGCTACCATAGTTGCATTACAAAATATTTTTCCAAATGTTAAAATAACAGGGTGCAATTTTCATTTTAGTCAATGCTTGTGGCGTAAAGCAAATAAATTAAATCTACACAAGACCCATTCAGGCAAGGCACATATAAAATTATGTACAGCATTATCACACATTCCTCCACAATTCGTTGACGATGGTTGGCTTTATATTATGGCAGAAAGTCCGTGCAGTGATAATTTTACAAAATTCAACGATTATTTTGTTAGCACATGGCTAGACGATAAGGTGAATTCAAGTATCTGGTGTACATATAATAAATATCATAAAACAAATAACATTGTAGAGTCATGGAACAATAGAATTAGAAAATTCATAAAAGTCAAACCAAATATTGGTCAACTTCTGCAAGGGTTGCATAACGACTTCAAATATTATTCAAATCAGATAAGGAAACCTGATGGCATCAAAATTTCAAAAAGGAAACCTGAAACTTTATCAAGAAACTGGAAAATTCAAAGTATTGTAGAAGAATTATTGACTGGACAGATAAGCGTGGGGCATTGCTTAGAAAAATTAAAGTTTTAATCAATTATATTGTTCAGACGTATTTTCTTTTTATTTTGTTGGTTTTTTATTTTAAAATAAGCCCGATTGTTACTAAATCTTATTGATTAATATTGTATTTTTATATTTTGTTGATTTGTTTTTCTAGAATAAGACTTATTTTAGGTAAATCTTACAGTAAATTCTCATATTTTGTTGATATGTTTCCTTACAATTGCTGGTTGGTTTTGACTAAACATTGTTGTATAATAATATTTTTATGTTTGTTCATTTGTTTCTCTAAAATAAGACTGATTTTCACTAAATCTTATTGTGTAATAGTAAATTCCCACGAATTGAGGATTTTTATTCTTTAAAATTAGGCTGCTTTTGACTAACTTTTTAATTGTATTTTTTTACATTTTGTTGATTGGCTTGTTGTTTTATTTTATCTTATTGTATATTTTGTTGATTGTTTTAATGAAGATAATACAAATCTAAGAAAAAATCATCTTTTATTTAAACTTTTTACTTTTGCACCCGAATGTACATAATGTAGTTTATCCATTGAATTAAGATAGATTGTGTCACCACCGGGCCATTCGAACGTAGACAATTTTTGTTTACGTTCGAATGACCCACGTGCCATTCGATTTGGGCCGTTCAGACTAAGTACCCAATAGCTATCAACTATCAAGTCTGATCGATATTACTTTGACAAGGGCGTTGTCGACATCCGTATCTTACGTTTGTTTGCGATCTCAAATCGATTAGATTCGCTTTTAAAATTGTCATACAACGAAAGGTTTCGATACCGTAACGTGTCGTAATAAAATTAACTTTAACACCTGAGGCCGAGTTGCTAAATTCGTTCGTGGAGAAGTAATATGGAATGCAATTGTCGTGAACCGCGACCGGCACATTCACGGTACGTGGCCTTGTCTACAATGAGCTACACCATTAATGGTCCGGAAATTATAAAGCTTTTGTCGTGTAATGTACATTCGGTATAATATAATTTTAGTTTTTGCGGTTGCAGCGCCCGCGCCGTCCGCCGCGCCGTCGGAATTGGATAGGTGAACGATTTCGTAACAAAACTAATAATTGTATTAGTGTGCTCCGAGTTATACGGGTCATTAGCATACTTTTTGTACGCCACAGAATTTATTGCAAAACATCAACTGTTTTCTTAAGGAGATCGTCCACCATAGAAAGAAAAGAAAGAAAGAAAAGAAAGAAAATACGTTTATTTGCGGTAAACATGACGCACAAAAGAACTTATGAACAAATAAAGAAAATAAAACATTAAGAAATAGTTGACATGTGTCACATCCACGCAAAACGGCTATCGCTCAGCATAGGAAAATTCTTCAAATGAAAACCTAGTTAATTAATGGATTAAAAACTAAAGTTAATTATTAAGAATTAAGAATGTAATTACAAGTACACCAGTAGCTATGTCAACACTCTAAACGTTTCAGATAATAACTTATTTCTATAAATTCTAACGGCTTTTTAATGAATCATAAAAAGTAGTACATTTCTTGAGTTCTTATTTTTTGTTGGTTGCGTTAGGAATTAGTAAATGTAAAGGTATCTAACGTTAACGTAACGTGCGTAAGACCAGTTTCATGTTATTTCTCAACCTTGTCACCAGTGCTCCAGTGCTCAAACCCGTTGCGCCACCAGTCATTGCACTCCAGTGCACCAGTTTGGCGAAAGTAAAAGTCACTGCGAACGCACTCGTTCTTGAACCAGTGCTGTAACTGTCCACTGCACTACACTTAACGTTATAATGCTTTTTATTTTACGAACTGGATTTCAAAACATAGCGGGCACATCCTTTTTACCTACTTCTCATCTTGCATAAATTACAAATCATGCAGAGGAAATGGGTATCCTACAGTTGACCAGTAAACTTCATGCATTGACTATTATGGTCTACGAAACCAATACGTTCTCACCGCTACATTGAAACTAGATATGGCATCCAAATAGTACATTGACTCTGTATTGGAGAGTTATTTGCATGAATTAATTGAACTAAAAAGTGTTTTTTTTGTAATTTTATTTAGGATCATCGTCATTTCAGCCGGAAGACGTCTACTGCTGGATATAGTAATAAAATGTAGATGTGATGTGAGTGTGTGTGTGACGTGTGTATGTAAACGTAAATGTATGTGTGTAGTAGTATAATTGTTATATAAATAAATAGGCCTCCCCAAGCATCGCCACTTCGACCGGTTCTGTGATTCCCGCTTTTTTATTTAGGATAGATATGTATTTAAAGGTAAAAGGAGAGGAATGAGAATTAAACGAGATGCTGCCGAAAAATAACTGGTAATCCTTTTACCAACTCGGAAAAGCTATTCGTAAAGGGCCATCCTGCGCACCGTTTTCTCTCCAACTAGAACCACGAAAATTGAAAACTGATTGATTTATAACGCGATCAAATAAATGTATTGCAACTTTCGTGATTAAGGTGCAACCCGTTAGACCGGTACCCGTTAAATAGAAAATATAAACCAGCTAGACCGGTCAATTAGACACTTTCGTACTCTAATTATAGGAAATTAGAGAGGGGACATTTATTTTCAATGACATCTCTGTAGATGTCATTTATTTAATTAACGTCTGAGTCATTGGCTACCGAGGGCTTGAAAACCTCTATTAACCTGTGTTAATAGAGATTTTCAAGCTCTCGGTAGCCGATGACTCAGGCGTTATTACAACATAAAAATGATTTACAGTAAATTAATAGGCGAATTTGAATAATATTTCAATCATATTTCCGGATACCGAATAAATAAAGGCTGATTTATTTTGTTTAAGTGGGCAATAATATTAGCAGCAATTATATTATATCAGCGTATGCCTACTGTAAGATGCCTAAATTATGTGGAAATAAGTCATAAATTATATCCCATTGAGATAGAGAAGCTAACTGGGCAATATTGGACACAAACTAGTTTAATAAAAGATTGTTGTATCTGACCAAGAAATATCTAGACTTTAAAAGAGTTTGTTTCGGCCTTTCTTCTCAGAGTAGTCAGATATCAAACGCCAACCTCGTCTAGTTTTTGAAATATGATTGACGTGTAAAAGTGCTTGCACAAAAATAAAAATATTTATCATTGAAATAAATTCGCTGTTTAATGATTTGCCTCGAAAGAGTCGTAAAGTAACTCTTAGAATAACATTATAATTAATTAAGCCAAATTAAATATTTAAAGCATAAAAATAATAATGCCTATGAATTTTTAGAATGGCTGCGAAAGTTACAAACAATAGTAAAATATTATCTTGTTTGTTAAAATTATGAGAAATTCTTTGGAATACCTACTCGTATAGAATATAAAACTTTCTCGACTAAGTTAACTTTCAATTGCAGCGGCAAATAAAACGTTTTACCATTCCGAGATTATGGATATGCATGAATCATGCAAATATTATGAGTAAGAGACTCTTAATTAATTATTATTATTTAGGCTTATTAATTATGCTAACAAAATACACAACCAAATTACCTATTGGTGCCTTGAGGCAGACTTAAAAAAGGAATTAGCTTTTCCTTCGATTATAACATAAGCAGAAATCACGCCTGTTTTCCCCGAAGTGACAGATGTGTATACAGGGTGTCAGGGACATTGACGCACAAACTCTAACCATGAATTCAGCACATGATTCTAGAACCATGAAATAGGAGGTGAGCCTATTGCCATCAACCGGGTACGAATCCAGACTCCGTTGTTACTGAGAATTCTTGACGGAAAAACTTAATAACAATTTGCACGACGCGGGAATTGAACCCAGGAACTCATGCTCAGCCGTAGCGCTTGCGACCACTAGATCAAGAAGGCTTCGATTACTTATATTGGTATCTTTGAATAAACTATTAATTTGGTGCTATAAGTATTTTTAAAAACAGTAAAAGAACCTCTTTTGTATGAAGTGAGCCAGTTTGCAAATTAGTTTTAAAGTTTTTAGTTTACACAAAAAAAAGCTATTAAAAACATTTCAACAAAACGTTTCATGAACCGAGTTTAACAATCAAGTCGTTTTATCTTAAAATTGTGTTTCGTAACTCCGTACATTTTTTTTCTCATTTTTTATATCACTTTCGCTTAACGTATCTGAGACTGAGATGACGTCACATGTTGGAAACAGGTCAATAAACATAACACACCATCACGCCTAAATTCTCCGAATGGTTAAGCAGAGGTGTACAGATGCCAGCTCATCAAGCTACCCTATACTGTCAAATTTTCCCAATCAACCTTGAACCTAATATTTTAGCGATAAAGTTGAAAATCTATTAAATTAATTTGACAGCTTGTAGTAGCTTGATGTGCTGGCGTCTGTACCTATACTATACCCGCATTTCGTCAGTCATGATCACTAATATGTGAAATGGGCACGAATCCAAACTTCTGAGGGGCAATTCTCGCAATTTTACGAACTTTCCAAGTCTGATCTCAGTCTCAATCTGTCAAATATACCTCTAATTTCCCTACATTTTTTTTGTTTTTGGCATTTTTTTTGTCGCCGAGATGCGATTGCGACTAGATTTTGAACGTGTTAAATTACGAGAATTGGCCTTCTGGTTGCTACTGAGAGATTTCAGATACAAAAACCCAATAACACTTTGCCCGACTCGGGGATCGAACCCAGGACCTCAGCTCAGCAGTAGTGCTTGCGGCCACTTGATAACCGAGGCAGTCAAATAAAATTTCAACGAATTATTGTACCTACGTACATGTGTCATGTCGTAATTAAAAGGACGTTGAACCATATTTCTTCGGGGTTTTATTTTATGTTGTGTGGTCAACAGTCATGTGTGTCAAGTGATTTATTTACCAGTTGATAGCATCCAAGTGCTTACATGTTCCGCTAACTTTATTGTTAAGTATTTGATAAACACTTAAACCTATGTTTTCATTTCCTTAAACAAGCACTTGACCGTTTTATATGTTCTAAACAAACACTTATCAAAAGTGATTTTCTATTGTTTACTTCTGATAACGATTCCATTGATTACGTTATTAGGTACGCCAGATTCTAGAACATTAAATGGTGAAAGCGCTAATAATAATACTTGTAGTACTTAATACAAGTTGAATTGCCTACGAATTGTCGTAGGTTGTTCCTACACAACACCAAGACCTAGATTTGATACCTATCAACCAGTTCCCATAGTCTTTTAAGACATGTTCGCTATGCATTACCTTTCGCTGTCGACTTGTCTATTGCTTTCGATAAGGACAGCAGGTAATGTACAGCTCGGCAGGAGATTGTGTGGAATGTATGTAAGTTAGTAATCATGGGAACAGCGTTCTAGCGCACCAGCTGTTCTCAATATTGTAAAGCAAGTAGATCGTTCCAATAAATACAGAATCGCATTACTGAATTGAATTTAATGCCTTTTATGTGACCAGATGCCAATTACGAAATAAACACATGTATGTACCGAGTTGTTACGTGCGGGTTTCGGGAATAAGTGCCGTTTTAAGGATTTTATTGGTTTTAAATTGGTAAACATCACGATCTTGCAATTTAAATTTTACCTTTTGGGTCCATTTTGGTTCAAACTACTACCAACTACTTTTAAACATTTATGAAACGTGCTGTGTTCTTCCCAATAAGTGCAATATACATACATAAATTATGAACTTTCAAAATGATAATAGGTACTTTTGGGTCAGAAGTTATTACTAAGTAGCTACCTTAATATTGCTTAACCCTTTATTAAGCCATGTATTGTACGAGCAGGATCGCGCGTTTTCTGGAGACAGTACTCTAGTGAATATACAGCTTTACGCTACAAGAATTTGCATTGCGTGAGCCTTAATCTTTAATGAAATGTAAACAGTTCGCACAAATTACCCAACGTAATATTTATCCGAAATAAAATCTGGTCTACATGCATATAATTATCTGCGTTTCCGACACAAATTGCGACCGAGTCTCGAACTATTTACGTACGCAATCGCAATTATGTTGTCGAATCGAGTTCGATGACAGCAGAGACGAGACGACGAGAACTATAGCATTCGATGCCACGGCCGAGCCGTCGATCTTGACCTACACCACGCCTGCACCGATGCGTAGGCACAGAAAGAATCGTACCATCCAGTCGTAAACAATCGATTTAATCCGCAATAATATTATAATCGATTCTTCAACCGATAGGATGGTTGCTGAACTTGACATTGCTTTCTAAGATTATTTGTAGTTCTCATTAAACGGCTTTCTGTATAAATAGCCTAGGTACTGTCACTAAAAGAGGTTCTAATAGGCAGAACATTATTGATAGATATTTCGCTGACTATTTTAATTTTGAATTCAAAACCTCCCTTTACATTAGCATTCTTAAAAACTAATGATAGAAAATCGGTTCCAAAAACAGGTCTGAGACGGTTAAATGTTTCCTACTGTTTGCAGTAATCTTTGATGTTGAAAATTGTTATAGTCTAGCCAGAACAAATAATATATAACATGTTAGGCATGCTTCGAGACAAAATATTGCAGAATGCGCCTCGAATAACAATGAAAGTGAACGCTTGGAATACGGAATATACCTATGTCCGTTCATATCCGCGTGTATGCGCACAATTAAAAAAATAATAATTTTAATTAACTCCAATATAATTTATATTATATTATATTTTATTTGATAGGTACATTCAATGAGGTACGAGTCTTTTATTCAACTTCCGCCGTGTTGTTTATTTTTTTAGTTACTTGCATTTAATCAATTAGTTAATCGATTGTAACAATCGGACCTATTGCAAAAGCTATTCTGACAAGAAAATTAATCGAAAATAGGTTCCTACTGTTTAATAACGCAAATTAGAAACATTGCCGAGTCATACCTATAATAACGGCTAGTCGCGTACAGGCGCAAGGTTTTCTCATTTCATAGTTTCTCGTTACTATGCACATTATAACTCGCGAACCGTTTGCCAAGCTACGAACTTGGGAACATCGTATTATCGCTTAACTAATAATATTATTAAAATAAGCCGATGAAGCTCGTCGTACGAAAGGGAAATCTGACCGAGGCAATGGCAGCTACTTACCTAGCTGGAGCGGTCTCTTTAGAAAGTTTTAAATTATACGTAAGTAAACTGGTAACATTGACGGCGACAAGACCACGCGCAGGCGACGGATGCTAACACCGCAACTGATGCCATGCGAAGCTCATAACTATTCGAGACACTCCATAAAATACTCACTCAAGAATATTAGCTCAAACAAGAATATATTCACTCGCTAATACATACTATGTGAAGTTGTGAATGAAATTCAAGATCAATGATTTCACGTTTCACCGATTTTATTAAGCTTGATTCTATCAATATTCAAAATCTAGCCTGCTTGCAAATCTTCAATCAATAATTTCTTACTGAAACCGGAAAGATTCTAAACCGGAATAACTGCATTGTATCACTTCGTTCGACTTCTCATCAAGTGGAACGGAATGCAAATCCGTAATAAGGACATCACTGGTACTCGCAAAACCGATGCGTGATCCACTAATAATTTTACTGTATCTCTCAAAACTCGCGTTGTTCGTTAGCGCGTAGAAAGTGGAGGTCTCGATGTTATGCAAGTTGCTCTGTTTGACACGCGTAGAGTTATGTCCTATATCGATTGGTAACATTAATTAAGCATCCGAACAGACGATATTGACTTTGTTGTATAACTTAATGATATATTGCTTTCGTGCGTTTATGTAGGCCAGGCGTACGTCACGAATGTGTGGCTGCGTATTAAACTTGACAAAAATGTTTGTTTGTTTGTTACGTGATTCAATGTGACAGTAAGATTGATTGATGTGTGTCTTCTCAGTGACAGTGAGCCACACTTGATTGAGAATCGTTTATGTAATGTACGCCAGAATGACTATGTCTAATGTGTTTTTGAGGGTTACCGATAATAAACCAACAGTGTTTGAGTAAATTTCCTTTAATTATTTAACTAGGTTCGTAATCGTAAAGCCAGTATTGATGGTATCGATATAATTAAATCAGGATACGGCACTACCTAGATACTGTGATAATTCTATTGTTGTCGCCACCTCTAGTTGTTACATAAAGGCGGGTTACATTGTGCCATGTCCTACACCTGTTAGTTATTTATATTAATTGAGATAAAAAACTTGATTAAAAAACGCTTATAAATCTTATTAGGAAACTAAACATTGTTTTAGACATATAAGTAATTTACGTTTTGTTACGTCAGATTTTCTCTTTCAATAATGAGTCGAAAATAAAACACGATTTAATGAAACATGCGCGTGTGATCCATCAATCTGCATAAGTTGACACGTGTTATGATTACGGGCGTTGCGCAATAGTCGCGGTTCGGCTGCGCCCGCGCTGCCCTGCGCTGACCGCAGCGCTTGTACGTTCATTCAGTAGCTTGTGTAATAATTATTCAACGATAGAACAAATATTATTTTGTGTCTCTTAATAGTTGGGAATGTAGCTGGAACCTAGAGGAAACATCTGACTTTACCTAGCTGAAGTTTTTCAAACGTAATGAAGTCTCAAGATATCTAGAAGATTACTATCTATTGCTAGTAGCTAGGTACTTTCAAAAGTAATTAATTCGTAAGCTAGGAAGGATGTTATTGATCCAGTGTTTTGATAATCTTTCACAGATATTAGACACGCCAATTACTTCTTATCTACAAGGTATTCCTATTTATTACTAAGCCGTGAAAAGCTGATTATTATCCTAATTAGAATCTATAAGCATTCTTTAGATTAATCGGAAGGAACGATGCAATAAGTAACGCAACATTGTTCAGGAAGCTTTACATAATTTGTGTAGATTTTTGCATCATAAAACCGAAGATTTATATCGAATTGACGGATTATGTATCCAATAAAATATGCGTAAATTCGAATTCGCTTAGCAACCTGTTCATTCAACATTTTCAGCTAATAAGAATAAATAAATTATATAGTCGCCTATAAATTCCACGGTGTTATATGTATATCAAAGCTATAAAAGTGAAATGCATGTAATAGTCTTTAAAAACGAATTCGTTTCAATAAACTATGAACTAGTTGGCTTCATATGTAATGTATTAACGTAAGCTAGTGTGTACTCTTTAGATAGGTACGTAATTATGGCTGGCTAATATTAAAATATCTAAACAAACAGTAGCAAATTGTTTGCATTTCCCAATCATTTAGGTGCTGATAACCTAATTAATTGGAAAATGCAAACAATTTTGCACCAAATTTATTAATTTAATTCAATTTCCATAAACTATTTACCTTGGATTAAAAATACAGGTTACTAGGTCGTGTCGATTATTACTGACAGACAAAAGTATTAGCGTTGAAGCCTCTGTAATATGTAGATTAATAGTTTGTTGTTAGAGGATACATCGAATAAATAATACTTATTAGAAAAGACGCATCCGTTACGTATTGTTTCTATGGCACAATATAATGTTTTCGAATCTCTGTTTTAGCAGATCCTGTAAAAGCTCTCTCCTATCATATCGTTAGCAGCAACGAGCGATGAATAACCATTAACTAGAAAGGCGTATTTTATCAGTTTTTCGGTGAAAACGCAAAATGTGATTAGAATATCGACATCGATCAAAAGAAAGTGTCTAATTCGTTGCGAGCATTACGTGAAGAATTACCCAGTCAAGTCTGAACAAGCCATTCATCTGGGGTTACGTGCAGACGGACTAACAGACTAATAGCTTATTTACATGTACGTGTGTGGGGTAAGACTAAGACAATTATTTGACCACCTCTGTGGTCCAGTTGCGAGCTCTAAGAACAATAATTACCGTGATACTGTGTCGCAAGTAGTTATTGGAGTAATGTCTAGTGCGTATGTAAGAAAAATACAGTGAATCAGGTTGATGTTGCATAGTTTGAGAATTAATTGGAAATTGCTGGTTGCTTCATGTAACTCCGTAGATTTTAACTGAAGTGTTGGTAATAATGGTCTACCTAGTGATTAAGATTACACTTCAGTATTTTGTGTTTTACAAAATGTTCTGGCGGAATTTATAAACTTATTGACCTTGTTTTTCGTTCTGTTAGCTTTGATTTCATTACAAAGTTTTGGCAATATTGTTGATTGATTATGTCCTGTGCTCAGGATATTGGTCGTTAGATAGCTAGCTAGTTACTGATTACATAACGAATTTCTTATAAACTTTTTGAAACTAATCTCTCTCGTCAATTAAATGATTGATGGATGTAATACAAACAGACTAACACATTTTATTAACGTGCTACTAATGTCTGATATAATAATGTTAATTGGATTTGGCATGAATGTTACTATTTCTTAATTTACGACATTATTGAATGAAATTGCGGAAACTGTTAATATAATGATTTATTATCCAATCTGATTTTATGATTATTATTTCTGCATTTAGTGATAAAAATATGTTGACAGCGACATAAAAAATGTATGTTGCTGTCATCATTTCTATGAAATACATTCGTTAGATGCACACAAAATGTCTCTGTTTAACATAAAACGCGTTGGTAAATAGAACTTTCCATTTTATTAATTTTTATTTTTAGAAATTAATAAATAAAATATAATAATACGCTTATATTAACTAAGAGTTAATAATATAATATAATATATCCCTGGACATTTCACACAGCACCATTTGTCCCAAGCTAAGCAACCTAATGCTTGTGTTATGGTAACAAGATGGCTGATAAACTACTTATATACATTATTTTTTTTTTGTAAATACATACATATTATAGATAGAAAAACACCCAGACTCGGAACAAATACATGCAGGTCATACAAATATTTGTTCCGTGCGGGAATCGAACCCGCGACACGCAGCGCAGCAGTCAATCGCTTAACCACTGCGCCAACCGTGCCGTCAAAAAAAGTTACAAGTTTTTTATGCATAGGTACATCAATAATTTAAATAAAATTAATTGATTGTTCTTTTTGGTGTGAAATTGTTTATTGTAATGACTTCATTGAAACAAAAAATCTAGATATAGTTTACACCAAAATTGCATGTTACTCTGACAGGAAAAAATGTGATGATGTATGATTGAACATAGGTACATATAGTTTGATAGCAATCAGTGTTATACATGTAATTATCAAATAGATCAATTACTACGCGGTTGGCTGGAGAACATAAATTACAACCGATAGATAGGTACTTAACGTAACGAAGTATCGTCGACCTCGTAATTGTTTACCATTTTTGACAAAAAAATCCAGTGGATTGAAATGAAGGTGAAACTCGTGAAACTATCGAGCAGTTTGGAGGTTCCCCTCAAGCCGTGGGGTCAGAGTAAGGTCCGGGCTCATGGTCTGCTTAATGAAATCTCCGGCTGGTTTACGCTTCCCATGGCTCAAGGGCTGGCTTTTAAATTAACCAGAGGCTGAGGTAAAAGCATTGCCATACAGGTAAATTCTTAATCGACAGCGATGCGGAGGAATTTTACGACGCCATATTTTAGTGTGTTAATAGTTTTAGTATATTTTCATTTTTATTTGACATATTAATTAAGTAGGTCTAACTTGTTATTTATGTAGGTACATTTAATTTTAAAACTGTCGTAAGGCACCTTGTCAATTTATGACGTGGTATTGTCATTCAGGGTGACAAACTAATTACGACGTCAACTATACCTTCAAAAACTAATAAGTTGTCAAGATTCTTATCAACCGCAGTCTTAACACACATTCTCTTATCTTTTCAATTAATTTTTTTTCCTAGTCTTGTCTTCTAATTACCTACAGCTTATCTTTTTAAACATTCCCTATCTTTTTAATGACATTGAGTAGCAAAACAACAGACAGGCAATCTGATGGTAAAGTGTTCAAGGTTGCTTATGGCATCAGATTCATTTATAATATTTGCTTTTGTCCGGGACTTCATTCGCGTAAAATTTCTTATTTTTTCTAATTTAGCTTTCAATTCGTTTAAGAATTTTCGGAATTGGATTAGCAGTTCCGAAGATTACCCCTTACATACAAACTCAAAAAAAAAAACCTAAATTTGACATTATTTTTTAATATTAGTAGGTATAGGTTGAGAAAGAAACAGAAAGGAAGTCCATTCTACACCTTTGGGCCATCTATCTGCTTTTCGCAAGATTCATTTTTCCCCACTTATATTTAAATTGTATACTTGTAATTAATGGTATACTAATCGTTAATTCGGAATTTATGACTTCCGCCGGGTCTATTGTAACGATCAGATGTTAATCAATAACCACGTAAGAAGATTACTGATAATGTTATCAGTGATCTCTAAATCTCTATTTATTCCGTAAAGGGTAATCTTACAGAAGGTACTATATACATAATATCAGCATTTAATGTTCCCACTGCTGGGACACTGGCCTCTCGGTGAGAGGTAGTGAGCTGTAATCCACCACGCGGGACAAGTGCGGGTTGGTAGATTTCCAGACAAACAACATTTTGGGTGATAATAATATTGAGGAAGGAGTTAGACAAGTATAATATTTAAAGAACACTGAGGATGTTTGTAGAGCTATTTTTAAAACATTCACAACATTTTGGGTGATAATAATATTTAAGAACGAGTTAGACAAGTATAATATTTAAAGAACACTGAGGATGTTTGTAGAGCTATTTTTAAAACATTCAAGGTACTAACTATTTCCTAATAGCTACCTAATGAGAGTCATCAATTACTTTGTTTTGCAATGTAGATTAATTTGATGTCAGTAATTACTTCACAAATGACATAAATATTAAGAAATCTTTTTTAATTCGCAAGGTAAACTAGGATTCTTACGATCTCTTTTACGTACTCAATCCATTCGAAGATATGCTATTATACTCGTATATTACTTTTTATTTAATATTATAAATGCCAACGTAACTCTGTCTGTCTGTTACCTTTCAAGCCAAGAACAGATTTCGATGAAATTTGGCACACGTTTAGACCATGACCTGGGTTAGGATATTTTTTATCCCTGTAGTACGTGGGATACTTTCCGACCTTCACGCAGATAAAGCCAAAATCTAGTAATAAATAAATGTTACGTAGATCCCTCCCTACTAAGTCGTATATGAACGAGGCGCTCACATTTGCGTGCGCGCACCAACCTAACCCGTTGGGTTATTTATAGCCTATCACGACCTATCAGAACATAAGTTCAGGTTTGGAATCGTCCATTCAAACGTTAAACCTAATTACCCGATGCTTATCTAATATTATATGATCGATTGGCCCAAACGTAATCGTTTTTTAAACTCGATTTAAAGCTTAGTTTACGATCAATAAATTCACTTTCCTAGACTAGTAAATTAAAGGAAAATTTGTGACTCAACGGCTTATGGAACATAAATTGTGAACGTCATCGGTACAACAGAATTATGACTAGTTTATTGTTTGCCATCACCATGTGCCTAGCCTTTTCCCAACTATGTTGGGGTCGGCTTCCAGTCTAACCGGATGCAGCTGAATACCAGTATTTTACATGGAGCGACTGCCTATCTGAGCTCCACAACCCAGTTACTGGGTAATACGATGCAAGACTGGTTGTCAGACTTTCGGTTTATTGTTTGTAAATTATGTTAATATCGGTATTAGCATAATCAGCCTATAATGTTCACACTACTGGGACTTAGGCCTCCTCTCTGTGAGAGGGAGTGGGCCGTAATCCACCACGCGGGCCTAGTACGGGTTGGCAGATGTCACATATCTTCGAATTTATGGTTTTAGGACATGCCGGTTTCCTTACGATGTTTTCCTTCACCGTTTTGAGAGCAGTGGTGATGAAATAATTTACACAAAGTAAAAGTCTGGGTTCGAACCTACGACCTACAAACTCGTAAGTTGCAGCCGTTACCACTGGGCCACTAGTACCTGTTAATATAATACAGACATTTAAATATTTTTTGTAATACCTCTATGTTTTTTTTTTATCAATGCATAAGATTTTAGCTAAATAAACTAAAATAAACTTCGTTGACATAGCGAGAGCCATCAATGATCCTGCAAGTAGGTCAGTATGGCTAATCCAGTTGGTTTGGTGATCTGTGGCACGCGGCCGGCCGGTTCTGAGCGGATGCAGAGGACGTTGCTCAAATATCAGCAAAAACCATTCAATTAACTATCGGCACACATTAATAATGGCGTTAGTTCACTGTGTACAGTTATTATAAAGTTTTTGCCTGATTTTGCTCGAGAATATGTTGACGAAATGTTATTTTAGGCGTGTTTTTGCTCGTAAGGCTAATTGATTAGTAATTTTAAACTCAATAGAAATAATTGAAGAATTTGGTTTTAGTACTTATCTAAAAGTATTTTGTAGCAGTTTATTTGCATTATATGCGTAATTTAACCGTGTTAGTATGACCTAGAGTCATATATCTCATAGGTAAAACTGATAGTATGGCCTATGAGTTTCTTTTTGTATAATTTTATTTCAACTAGAGCACAAATGATCGGCCTTGTAAGTGATAATTAAATTTAAATAACTATGTACGGCTATTTTTGGTATTAGAATGAATGATGACATAAAAGTTACTAACTCCGCGTTTATTATTAAGTCCATCGTTTTGTTTTATTTAATACTTACTTTAGCTTTATTGCTTTTTTGTAGCTACAACTATGTAAATGATTGTAGGTATCTGGAAAACCAATGAAAGTACACGACAATAAAACAGTTTTATTATTTATTTTTATTTTAGTCTGAAAACGGTATCTTAGTGAGTCACTGAGTATTTTGCAGTATAACATTTTTAACCGTCGCACAAAATGGAGAAAGGCTGGAGAGGGCTATGCTGTAGCACCTTAATCAATATATGCCATATTGAATATATGGCCTATATGGATGCCGTTTTTAAAAAAATTGTTCGTCTTAAAACATTACCGCTGAAAAGGGTATCTAAAGAAAATCTTTAGGAGCATGAGGAAATCTAGCATTTTCCACTAAGTAAATATTTTTTTCCTGTCCTAATGTATTCAACATTTTAATCGTCCATAGAGTCGTTTCCATCATTGGTTTGAAAAGTGACTCTAACTGAGCCGGTCTCTAACCCACACGTTTTCAATCCAGATAATGATGATGATGATAATGACAATTACGACACGTTGGAGACAACAGAAAATTGATGAGATTCAACAAATGGCTGCTGATATTGACAGGAGTAATACAATGTTGCTGTTTTGTTGCTGCGACCTTAGCTAGTTCCAGTAGCCTAGTTATTAAAATAGTAAAATAAAAGTATGCAGAAAACATTTAGCTTTCAACATCATATCATAGCTGTCAGTAAGGACTTCAGGCGGCAGGCCTCTGTCATTAAAAGTTAAAACTGTAATATGCTTTTATGCGAAATAAGATTTGTATACTTTATCAGGCAGGTTTGCTATGTATAAGAATCTGTTTTCTTCACGGATTTCCTGCACAATTTTCCTCACTGTTTCTTCCTATTTAATCTTTTCTTCATTGCTTGTTTATATTTAACGCTATTTTATTTGTTTATTACCTATTGAATAAGTTTTCTCCACGCCCAATTAATTTTTTGTTTGATATATACGCAGATGGCAGAATGGCATAATATAATATACCAAGCACGGCGCTCGACGATGTCATATAATGTAAATTCATGTTTACTGCCCGTTTTATGTATGGAAAACATATCTAAGTAGCTAAGGCGCATTTTCATTTAATTTCTCTTTTGGATTACACAATAATACATTGGTCACTTCATTAAAATACCCATACCCACTACCCATGGCGTAATGCGGATTTCTTCTAAATTTTTTATGTGTGACGCATATTTGTGTGTTTAATTTTCTATACATAATTTATTCGTGACGATGTTGTAAGTTAACTGAGAGTTATTTGTGTGGAAAATCGAAACCAGAAGAAAAAGTTACGTAGCTTGTGTTCTAAAAAACTGATGATTTTCCAATTTTCCACCAAAAACACATTCATTTTTCTGCCATCTCGTCGGGAAACGACTCACATTGATCGTTTAACCCTATTTAAAAACCTCTAAAACTTCAGGGTAACAATCTTAAAGATAAACGCAATTAACAGTTCGTTAATAATTATTTCTAAACATATTAATTAGCTTGAATTTAGCGGCGTCAGCACAGATAGCGCACTAATGGCTATTTTATGCGGGCAGCACTTCTTTTATTGCCTGCCCGTCTTCCGGCTACGGAACTAGTGATTGCTTTGGATTTGAATAAATTAGCGATTTCATAATATGGTTGAGGTACGGTTACGCCCTCATGATTAGCATAACACAATGTTGGAAGATAGTGTCGGTTTAGGCGGTAATTGGAAGCCAATTTTCAACAACATTGATCGATGATAAGCATAATTTTAACATATGTTACCTAGTAGTAGCACATTACTTTTGAACGCAAAATACAAGAGACCCTTTAGTATATGCAATCGTGGTTAAGATTAATATGCTTCATGATGTGTAATAAATTGTCATTAATCACTTAAGGGGAGAGTTAGAACATATCAGATGGCGGCGTTTTCAAAGCTACCTCATACTAATTTTCCAGTAGTTGCATTGCGAAGATGCAATTGCGACTAATTATTTGGAAAACTTGGAAAATCGGACGAGGCACGCGAGAGCCGTTCGAGACCCGGGATACTCTCACAGATCTTTAAATCTCACTTGGTAAGTTCATGACGTAAACATTTTCTCTCTCACACTTTTGCTAAGAAAAGTGAGAGATGTCACAAGTCTTACGAAAATGGAGCGTGATTAGTCGCCGGATGCTAAGTTCCGGACACGGGATACAGACCACCGGACACCGGACGCATAGTTGCCACAGTCTGCTCTAGAAACTAGATTAAAAACTAGTGCTTAAGGCCTGTCACAGTTGTCTGTGAAGGACGTTTTCTACGATACATTGTCGCGAAGTTAGAAAAACTGTTTGAACAGAAATGGACGGAAATAATGCTGGGCATGTAGTCTATTCAATACAGTCATAATATATGGGAAATTCTGTGCTAATAGAAACACATAAAGACTAAATGGTAAAGGGGACTAACTGATCCATTTATGTCAGGAGATTTTGAAAAATGTGGATTGATTGCAGGTGGACATGTAGACAAAACATCAGAAAATGTCTTAAGTTTAAAGAAGCCTTCATTACCAAAAGGCAATTTCAAAATATTAAAAATCTCTAAGTATGCTACAGTTAAAACCGGATTCATTTCACAATAAAAGCGAGAGTGAGCCATATTGAACACAGGGACCGGTAATTTCGCTCAGAATTTGCTTAACTACATTAATTAGTAAGTACTCTCGCGGGTATTATACCGAGAAACTGATAATTAAATCGGAAATTACGAATCTCACGAGCATGTAGCAATGTTCAATCGATACAGGATGTGTGAGAACTGCCGTGGAACTTGAGAAATCCGAGTTGCCACACTTTGCGCGCAACCTTGCAGTGTTCATTAGTGAAGTGAGAAAATGGGAGTAACGTCAAAAATTCACCATTAATTATGGTGGGACTTGAGTGAATTAGACTAGTTATTTAAAGCTATGCTGTGGGTGGTAGCTTGCGCAAACTGTGCTACAGGTATGGGCAGTTATTTCGTGGCTACTTCTTTAGATGCGTTGCACAAATGTTTTTGGAGTGTTTAGTCCTTTTGAAGTATTTTAGCAATCAGCTTGAAATCGGTTGCTGATCTCGTCTCCCACCTTATTGCGAAACATTTGATATAATTTGTATATTGCTTTTATTTTTATAAAAACTGTCTTTCCGCGAGATAAAAAAATACACACACTGATTGCATTTGATCAACGCGAGTTGACATTTTGGTTGAATTTTCTAGCATATAGCTTGTCGTCGTACCTGATACTCTGCAGATTTTTTGTGTGGGGATGTGCTTTTGCCATTTATTTAAATATGCCTTTCCTGTTTGTGTGCTATCTAGAATGTTTCTTTTAGCTGAATACTTAAGCAAATACCAAACATGGTTTGAGGTTCTCCACGTTCCAGTGAGCATGCGCTGCGCGTGCATTCTTTAAATTATGTATGTAGAGTTTCTTGCTTAGAGCAAAAACTCTAAATTGTAGACAAAGTTTTTGCATATTTCTTACTAAGTTACCGTAAGTAAATAATTAGTACTCTAATTTAGTTTAGAGTTCATTTTGACGCTAGTTTTTAGAGCACTGCGGTTAGAAAATAAATGTAGGTGGAATTGTTACGTGTTTTTTGTTCATTTGGAGACTAATTTAATTTGTTAGTGTAGTTTCTTGGTGTAATTTTGTCAAAGTAGCTGATAAATGAATTAAATTAAAAACAAAATTGTCGTTTTTAAATATTGTATTTTTATACATATACTTTGGTACCTACTGTAGTAAAGATAAAGAAGAGTTTGAAGAGAAATTTGATCTTTTTACAATCTAAAAAGTACCGGAATGGCAATTCCTCGGCAGGTTTTTTAGCTGAAGACGAAGTTAAAAGAGTAGTCAGTAAAAAATACGGAATTGAGTATTTAACTGTGACAGTTAGTCACGCATTCCGTGTGAAAGAAGCCTATTGTAGTTATTTCTATAGCTTTTATGGAGTAATGACTTTATTCAGTGACCTAATTTTTTACTTCCGAACTCCGCAGTTCAGTTAAAATGGCAAAAACTAAAAAATACTCAACTACAGCTGTTCATACAACAGTAATTTACTATGAGCATTGTTTTAGAGCATTTTTATGTGATAAAATAACAATGTTATTTGTCAAGGTGAGTAAACATAATTTGAATCTCGTGTAAATAATTGGGGCAGGTAACGGCACATTCGTGCATGCTATGCCTTTATAGTTCTTTTTTCTTCAAAATATATGTAATATAATCGAGTTAAAAGTTGTGTTATTCGTTACTTTCGGCAAGTCATTTTAGATCAATTTCTATTTATTTGAAATGTAGATGAATGTCATTTTTTGCCTCTAAAAAATGTAGGTAATGGTTCCAGTGTTATACGGTAAAAAAATCCTGTTTGCAGCCAATTGTTTTTTTTACAGCACCACAGAGTGTGTGTGGAAAAGAAATCGTGATTAATAGAATAAATATTTTTATATTTTTATTGTTGCTCGATTTTACCGATTAATTTCTATGACTGCTTGTTCTTTCTGTTAATGTTCTATAAAAAAGACAATTAAAGTCTCCTAAAAATTTACGTACATGAATAATATTTTTGGAAACGAAGATATTTGCATAGAAAATCTCCTTATAAATAAACTACTTTTAAGATGTTTTCTGGAATGCACGTGATTTCAACATTTCTGCAACGTTTGGTGATAGATCAAGGTATCTATAACATATATATCTTTATAGGTAGGGTATTGTTCATTTAGTTGTAACTTGCATTATGAATATTGTCAAGTTAAATAACGAACCAAAACATTGTGTAAGAGTGTCCGCATTTGGTTCATAAAGCTGCAATATGAAATCTGCACATTTATCTACAGTGAGTACATGTGGTAAGGCTTTAAAATACGTTTTAGTGCATAACGAAGAATTTGTAGCCTCTCATAATAAAACATTACGTGCAGCAATATTATTAAACTTTACACACTGAGAACATAATTTTAGCGCAAATGTAGGAAGTATCATTATTAGTTATTTTATAATAATCAATTTAATTTACCTTTCTTTCTCTTGGGCATCACTCTTACACCGTTTGCAAGTTCAGTCACTACGCACAAAACCAGAGTCAGAAAAATATATCTTCCACTGCACCCCATGTTTATCACACAAAGTCTGATGCCCGTTTATAAAAAATGACTACAAAGGCCTCCAGAGCCCGTGCATTGGCCCGTTGGCTGAGTGTTCAGGACGCGTATAATCCCAGCTCGCGATCACACGAAGCACTAACTTGTCGATGAAGACGTCGGTACGAACTCATGCGCGTCGAGTGCTCCACGAACGAGTCAACCGCCCGACTACCCTATATTTTGACTTATAGCAATTTGGCACTGCGAATTCCACTTGTATATAAAACCTTTCGCCGGGCCGGGGCGGGCGGTCATTGGTCGCGCGCGGCGTGCGGCTCGAAGGTGAAGGGAGCTGGAGTGGCCCCCTCCACCTGTAGAGGGGGCACGCCAGGGTCGGCAGACACTTTTGCTATCGACGGCGTGCGATAGCTATCATACTCTAGAGGCTGTACCGTTGTGCTCCGATTATTACGTCACTCGATCGCGCGACTGACGTGCTTATACAAATCGATTGAGGCATAAGGCATTGGGTTAGAAAAAAAAAAAAAATTACAATCAAGAAAACAACGAGGATGTAGTCCATTAACTTTACTAAACATTATGTTTTGAAATAAACAGGTTCTGAAAACCTCTTGTTCCATAATAAAGTCAGCAAGGATGGTCAGTCTAATTTATAACTGAAATCGTCCAGTTTCTCTCTATAAGTTAAAAGCAGCTTAGTAGGCTAAACACTCTGATAACATTTACAAATTCCATATTAAATTAACACTACACCATTATAAGTAGGTCATCGTCTGCCTAGCCTTTTCCCAACCATGTTGGGGTCGACTTCCGGTCTAACCGGATGCATCTGAATACCAGTATTTTACATGAAGCGACTCCCATCTGACCTTCACAACCCAGTTACTAGGTAATACGATACCCCTTGTTAAGGCTGGATGTCCGACTTTCGGGCTCTTGACGACCTGTAATGACTGTCAAAGATCCGCCAATGGACTACCAGCCGCGGTAAGCGTAGCTTAACCAGGGCTCTAATTCATTATGACCAATTAACGATTCCTTACTTCAAAACCACGTCAATTCCTTAATTAACTACGACATCTGCTATTAACGTATTCTCTATGGCACAATGGCGTGGTTTGAACTGTCAAAGTACGTCATGTTGTCCGTACGGTTGATATTTCGATTCCTTGCCGTGAACAAAATACGATATTGACGTGGTTTCCACGTGGTAAGATTTCGCAGGGAATAATATACAATTGGGGCTGATCGATCGACCCTTGCGGCTGTTATTACCTGCTACAAGCCTCTAACACACTATAGTGTGTAGGTTAACTGCTTATCTTTAATGTCTCCCGCATGGAGTAAAAAATACGGAACCTACATACTAATGCGAACATTTTATATCAATTAGTGCTCATACAAAATCGTAAAAACACAAGAACCAGGAAGTGTTTTTACGTAATTTGAAGCGTAAAATGCGTATGCGCAAAGTGAGGTGAGATGTTCCGTCTCCTCAACAATTATACTTTTAAACACCAAGATATTTTGTGAGTAAATAAATTCGTTTCGTCATCGAGTAGTTTTACTCTAGAATAGTGTGCTTGCATACTCAATGTAATTAACAATGAACTGTGTGAGCAATTTAGCAGTTTTTACTTTTATGTTTATGAATCCTAATCAGTTAGGTACTTTTACTTAGTTTATGTATGAAACATGATACGTAAATGCTTTTTCCTGTTGCCGCAGACAGAAACTATTGAACGGCACGTGCTACGACGTAGCATGGACACAGTGACGTAAACGTAATTTTGTTTTCAGGTGCAATTTGCGGCACTGATCTTCTATACAAATAATAAAGCTGAACAGTTTGTTACGCTAATCTCTCTGAAACTACTAGTCGGATTTGAAAAATTATTTTTGAATAGAGTCCAATTCTTGAGGAAGACTACACTAGGTACCTAGGCCACTTGACATGACCCTTAGGAGTCGAGCAAAAACCAAAAAAAAAGTAAGAAGGAACGCTAAGCGAAAACGAAGTAGTAGCTCGGGCCGGCGATGCGATGCGACGGGGTGGGTCGGGGAACAAGAGATTTCACGCGGTTGAAGTCGCAGAAGCTAATGGGGAAATAAAGTCCTCAACTTTACACGAATTATTACCACTGTCCACCCCGGGTGGAAAATGTCACAACTTTTAAAAATAATTCCCGCTGTCCCCGAGGGGTGGCCAGAAAGAATCATTGTTAAGATAATTCACTGTAGTACTGGTGGTGGCTGGTGGTGACACGGCTATAACTTTTTCAAACATTTACAATGGCCACCTCTGGTGGACAGCGCCACTATTAAAACTAACATTCTCTTTGTCCAACCCTGGCTGATAGACATTTGGCCAGCATTATTTACGACCAGGATAGTAAGCCTTACTTGCTATCCTAGCTTGAAACACTGCCCTCGTGTATCCCGGGCATTAGGGGAAGACAGGGTTTTTATTTTGAATGCCTTACAATCGTCAGTAGACGCTCAACTGCACCTCCTTTGCACGGATCATTTTAGTTTTACTCATTTTAATATATTTATTTGGTTGAAGTTTTAATCTTAATTCTTAAGCTCATAACAATGGTTGATATTTCCGCGATGCTTTTAATTGATATTATCAGTTTTAATTGAATTAACGTGAAACTCGCTTCGTCACCGTGATACTAAAAAACAATATAATGGTTCAGATGATATCTTTATAAGTTAATAATAATATCAACCTGCAATTGTCTACTGCATCTTGTTTATCAATGACTGCAACGCAAAATTACGTACAGAGAAGACGAAATGCAATGTTTTTCGAGCAGAAATGACGGTGATGAATTCTCACTGCATTCTTCTTCTTGGGGATCGATTCCATCGTGGTGAAAGGATTAGCCAATCAGCGTGGAAACTTGCTGATAGCCCAGGGTGCGCCGAACGTATACTGGCTCTGTATATACGTCGTTCAGGGAGGTTCCTTTCATTGCATTGATCATGCCCCTTTGGTTTTCGATGGGACCTTCGCATTGATGCTTTACGTGTTGGGAGAATTAAGGTTTAAGTGAGATTCCTACTAACTAGAACCTCATGGGGTTCCTTCTGTTATGTTACTATGAGTCTAGAGCGGGGAATTTTCACATCATGGTCTTCGCATCACTACTCGTATTACCTACCTTTGCTTGCATTAAGAATCACTTTGAATTAAAATTTATTAACTGAATAAAGAATTTGTTATGCTCTAAATTTGTAGCTTTGTATCTACTCCTTGACATTCATCAAAATAATGACAAAATAGAGCTAAAAGAAGCAAATAACTGCTACTAGACAAAAAGGCGCTACATAACATCATTCAATGCCTGTTGTGATCTAATCAGCTCGTAATGACAGTGCAATTAGCCTTCATAGCTCTCGCATTATGCACTAGCATACAAATAATGTGCTCGAATAGTGCACTCATTAATATCATTATAATAATATTATGATACGGCATAACCTTTGTTTTTTTCGTGCAATTAGGTAGCAATGAATATTAAATATTGAAATGTTTAGCACCTCCTGTTGGCTTTTTACATTATAAAAGTAGGGGCAGGCTCTAAAATTTCGTCTGCCCTAAATAAAAGTCACAGTATGGGACAATTAAAAAAGAAAAACGTTTGTTTACTTATTCTTTACATTCATAGTACGTCGCATCAAAGTGTAAAAACACCAGCGTTAAAATACGACATAAAAACCAATAAAAAGACACAAAGAAAAAAAAAGAAACAAAGAAAGATACAAAGTCACACTATGACCTTTTCAAAGCCAAGCTTGTTATCCAAAATCGTCTTGTTAATGTCACGCACATTAACAAGTTAATTACTCGATAAAAATATTAGTAACTGAAAGAAAATACATTTATTTAGCACAGACTAAAAGACACAATACATCAGATAGCAACTGATAAAAAAACAAATAGAAAGTCTAGAGACCTATGTAAGAAGTTAGCAGGAAAGTGTGCCTCACGGCTGCACCAAAAAGGCCCAGTTCAGCAAAAATGCCAGACAATAGTGCCTGACGCTGGTTTTCAACTGAACCTGATGTATGAGGTGACGGATGTAAATCAGTTTTACACTGCAACGTGGCGTGTGTATGCATACTTAAATAAGATAAATATGTGACAGATAAAAAATAGTAACGAATATGTACACAAATAGTGTGATTTGAGTAATAT
The DNA here is from genome assembly GCA_949629185.1 of Apamea crenata. NCBI lineage: Eukaryota > Metazoa > Arthropoda > Insecta > Lepidoptera > Noctuidae > Apamea > Apamea crenata. The sequence continues at coordinate 14,742,661 of OX451357.1, forward strand.
TGCAAAAATAAACCAAAAAGTACTGACAAATATAATGACAATAACTCGTATTTTTTACCTCGCTCTCCTGGAAATGTTTGTTTTAAGCACTTACTACGGTTTTGTTATGGCCCAGCTGATTTATTATTATTAGCTTATTCCTGTAACTTAGGATTCATTCAAACAAGGTTTAGTTCTCCAACATCATCACCATCAGCTCTCCTATTGCACCCCATTAAACTCGATTTTCGGCAACACTCAGTGCCATATAGTTTATTTTATTAATGAAACAAAAGATATGAAGTAGCTTCTGACTGTATAATACTTTGATTTACGTATTTATACTTTCATTACTTTATTTATTATAATAAGCGTGATAAGACATTTTTTCCAATAGCGCCTCAGAAATAATTTTTATTTTAAAATACTGTATTTAAGCAGTAATTAAATTGAAGAATGAGAAAGAAGTTTGCAGAATAGACTTGAACAACTCCATGTTGAAGACGATGAGGCCCATCCCGGTGACGATCATTCCCTTCTGAGCCCTAGCGATCATGAATATAAGCAGCTTGGTCACGTCATTGTCTGCCCAGGCCTCCCATGGAACCACGTACAGGTCGAGTGGTGTCTCTTCGCTCGTCTGAAATATGAACAATATAGAAAATAAGTTTGTAGGTGTAAAAGTTCCTGAGATCTCGTGTTTAGTCAGTGAGTGAGTGGTCTTTATGAATATAGATCCAACCTATTAAGAATTAGGGTAGGAGGTACAGTAGGGGTAGTACTTCTTATTGGTATGAGTCACAATAAACTGCGATCATCATTTCAAACGGCTGGCGATTTGTTTAGACTGGGATGGAATTGTGAAATCCATAAAATGGCAAATTTGGCCTTATTTTTCTAGATGGTTTTTACAAAAAGGGGTTCAGCCAAACGTGTCTTCGTACGTAAAACAACCTCTTTTTTGCGCATATTTACTTCGTTCACTTACAACCAAACACCAATCATCATAAAAGGGTACTTAATTTAATAAATCACGGCGCGAGTATAGCTGGTTCTCACATCTTGATAGTCGTTATGAACACATAGCTTACGGTCTCACTAATGTTCTCATTACCAGCAAGTAATCATTAGCTACTGGATAAACACTATCTATTTGATCTAACAGCGCCGGGTTATATAGTATCCTTGTCAGTCTGATAGTGTTTTTAGTGATAGGAAATGATGAATTGAGTGTGTACGGTTGTAACCAGTATCTGATTTGTTTTTTTTACGCTATTTATTTAAGGGATTTAATGATAATATAAGCACAAAGTTTTCAGGAATAATCACAATTGAAAGAAGATATCAAGATATTATCGTTTATCCAGCCTGACTTCCAAACCTATGCTCAGAGCTAACCTTGCGCATAAGCAGCCTATAGGCACCGCATAAGCGTTGAAAACTGAGAAATCACTTTTTTTGCAAACAAGATAATTCTCACTTTTTCCGAAAAGAAAGAAAAAGAAGGACATTTTGACTACCTACAAACTTCTAAGGTCACAAGATCATGGTATCAATTACATTAAATCACAGACAGTACTTCCGCCAATTAACAGTTGCCTACGGGTAACAATTATACAAGCAGCAAACGAACCCAATCAATAAAAGAAATCAATCACTTTACCTTCGTCAATTCGCTTGCATAGTGACAGGGCAAATAAATGTGTAGGACACCGACCACCCCGAATGACGTATACTTTGGGTCTATCCGTTGCAGCAGATATATTTGATACAAATTAAACGATATCATGAAAGAAGTAAGCATAAACACGGCAAATAACCAGGGCCCATAAACATTTTGCAGCTGAACATAGAAATCTAGTGCGTCCTGGTGATCTCTGATTGCTTCATTCATTTTCATCCGCAACTCATGACGAGTCCTCGAATTTTTAAAGGCCTTGTCTACTTTAAGGGTCAGTAACTTCAACTTAAGTCGGAGATGCGTCGTCGCTATGCAGAAGGAGCCGTCGAATCCGCAGTAATTAGGCACGAGAACGACGCATTGCACGCAATTGTACGCGAACATGCATTGAAAGAAAGGCGTTTCACTTTGAATATCCTCCACAAAGAGTAAATCCATGTCATGTACCATGCGTCTCTCGTAGTCATCGGTTTGAATACCCTCGATAGTCATCAGGGCTCCAGCATAAATAGGAAATAAGGCACTCATGATTGTCGGGATCAGCAACCAGGAAATCTCGCCAACTTTTGCTATTTTAATGTGATCATCGTATAGCGTCTGAAATTCCTCTTCTAGATTGTTAGCCTCTAAAAGGTCTTCAGATATTTTGTCCAGCAATGGCGCGAATTTACTCGTCGCATAGATGACGTAATACGTTTTGATAAAGAAGAGAACGAGAACGACGGCTAATGTCATGTTCCTGGCGAAATTGTATATGTCCAAGGTGTAGAGACATTTGAACGTGTAGGTGATGAACCAGAAGAGCTGGCCACCGCAGAAGGTAACGATGGCAGTGATAGTAGCAAATCTCTTGATAGTGGTGGTCCTATTCGGGTAGAGGAAAGCGAAAGCCAGCGAGAAAGCGCACAATTTGAACGTTTCATTGAAACCTTTGTATTTTTTTTTTGGAGTGATGTCAGTTTTGATTTCCATTTTATCTGCAGCAACACGACCCGTTCCCAGTAAAAAAATACTACAAGTGAAGCTTATGGGAAGTTCTCAGGCATCTAAGATATAGGTAGGAACGTGCGCCACATTAAGGGCAATCACGCTATAAATTACTGCGCAATTTATTAGAGTTAAATCACCACCTACGGAGTAACACCTCATAATTTAGATACACTTGTTTTCAGTACTTAGAAGTCACAATAATTCGCAGCATATTTTTCTATACTAGTCTTTGAGTGCATATCTGCTTGTTTTATTTGGCTCCAAAGTTAATATTTTTGAATTTGAGATCCGTTAAGTAGTTGCTATTATTCACTTCAAATGCCACAGCAATAAATTAGACGACATGCATAATCAGCCTATAATGTTCCCACTGCTGGGACACAGGCCTCTCCGAGAGAGGGAGTGGGCCGTAATCCACCAAGCGGGCCCAGTGCGTATTGATAGATGTCACATATCTTGAATGTTTGGTTCTAGGACATGCTGGTTTCCTCACGATGTTTTCCTTCACCGTTTTGTGAGCAGTGGTGATGGAATAGTTTACACAAAGTAAAGCGCCTGTCTCGGTTCGAACCTACGACCTACAACTCGTAAGTCCCGGCCGTTACCACTGGGCCATCATTGCTCTCCAATTAGACGGCAGGTGACCATTAAAGCATTTTGTCTAGTGTTTTCTTCTTAAATTATAATTGGAAAGTTGACATTAGAATATTTCGTGATGATACGGACTTGCAAAACCAAAATGCACACTTTCCAAACTCTCAAAATGGCTTAATTCACATAAAATATTTCAGTCATATCTGAGGAGCTCTCCAGTTCAAGATGTCAAACATTTTAAATTAGCCATTTTAATAAGCTGTTTTGTCAAATTTATTATGAAGTCTGTGCATTCTACGCAATGCACTTTTGGTAATGTGACGACGTTTTGGTTAGTTCTATTTTAGGTGAAAGCGCATTCAGCGATTCATATTAAGGATAGCTTTTTAACTCAGACCGATTGAGTTAGCCTTAGAAGGATGTCTTGCTTCATAACAGTTATTGAAATAAAAAAGTGTTTTTGTTTTGTGGTCGTATACGTCTTCGTCATGATTTCGAAAAGATCGCTGGCAGTAATTTAGACATGAAAAACTGTATCGAAAAATTGACGGGGCCAATGCTACCATCTGTCTGTCTCAATTTTGATTGAAGTAAGCTATATTATATCCATCGATCGTCACTATGCTGGTAAAAAACAACTTTACACCTTACACTAAATGATGAAATAATCGCAGTCCATTTTTGTAAAAATCTGATCAATAACAATATTGCGTATCAATACACACGTAACACCTGCATATCAGTAAATAGGTATAATTAGCTTTATTAAACAAAAGTCAGTGAATGTAGCAGTGTCCGGTTTTACGGCAACGCAACACAAAACTTTCAACTGCTCGAGATTTTTGCTCGAATTATTATTTAAAAACAGGAATTCCGTTACGAAATAACAAAACGAGGTGACATGAAAGTGCAAGGGCTTTTGAATGGTCGGTTTCATAATTATTCTTCAAAATCAATCTTCGGAATTAAGGTTATTGTAATTTGTGTGCTGAAATTAAAAACTTTTAAACTGAAACAATTTATCAAGCACAAAGACACACAACGCACGCCTCGTGTTCCTCGAAAGGAAAAGGCAGAGGTGCTCTGTATAGTACTATACAGTGCACCTCTGCCTTTTCCGTCCACATTTCGCCAGTTATGTTTAAAGCGTACTAACCAAATCAAAACACCGCTCTAACATTCCATTAAAATCGGTACAAACGTTTAGCTGCGGAGTTGTAAAACCAAAAGTCCCATATGCTGACGACCTACTATCATCAACCGAGCTCAAATCCAGACCGGGGGCTTCTACTGTCAAATTCAAGATGGAAAAGCTAAAAACACTTTGTCTGACCTGGAAATCGAACCCAGGTCCTCATGCTCGGCTGTAGTAGTTGCGACCACTAGACCAACAACGCAGTACCTATACAAAGAATCCATAATCAATAATAATAATTATAAAGTGTGTTCCGGCAAAACTCAGACATTAAACAAATATGAAAATGAGAAAATTGTTCTGTTATAGTACTAATAGCGATATTTAAGTACGTTTATTTCGTAAAATATACTTTTGTGAATTGTTGCAATTTTAGTAATATCTCTATAATTAGTATAAGTGTTTTAATACTGTACGTTTGAGTATAAATTCATTAGATATTGAAACTCTATCATTAGATTGACAGGCACCTCCTGTGTGCATTATTAATTAAAATACTTACACGTGTCTTTAGAGAAACTAATTCTAAGGTCCCTTGGTCTAGAAATAAACAGCTTGTAATAAAAAAACTATCAAGGTTTGCTTTTTATATTTTTTGAATATTTAGTGTTGAGTCTACAGTTCCTGAATTCTTGAAATAAGTTATTACTTACTAGCTTTGCCCCTCAGTTTCACCCGTGTAAGTCTCCATTCCGTGTGAATATTGGGATAAAAGTATCCTATGTCCCAATCAAGGTGATGGTCTAACAATGTGCCCATCTAAATTCGTTCTGTTGTTTTAGCGTGAAAGCGTAACACACAAACATACAAAAAAAACTTTTCTCTAAAATTTAATTAAAAATTTTATTGTTCTGTTCATATAATGAAGTATTTTCTGTTGAGTTCGTAAATTCGGTAAAAAGTAATAAACACAACTGCTACACTTTTGACTTACGTAACTATGGCTTTGTTTATTTGCTTATCTATTTAGTATTATCATAATATCATGTTTGTGTTAGAACGTTAAGTCACCTTTCATTTACGATATTGTAATTACGGCCGTGAAATGCTTTGCATATTTCGCCGCTGATTAAGCTTTGACTATCTGAATGTAGTTTTGATAACTAAACGGATATGTTCAAAAAACAATAATATAAAAATACAATAAATACAGCTAGAATAATAAAATACAAATTAATGATGACTTTATAACATGTTATTTAAATATTTATTATTTATTGATCATTAATGATTTAATTACGAAAAAAATTATCGTTTTAATTATGTTAGCGTAGCACGGAAGGCGAGGAAGCAGGTTGTGGTGTATATCCTAGTCCTAGTAATATTATAAATGGAAAAGTTTGTATGGATGGATGGATGTTTGTTACTCTTTCACGCAAAAACTACTGAACGGATTAGGATGAAATTTGGCGCACAGATCTTGTATAACCAGGATTAACACATAGGATATTTTCTATCCCGATATTCCCACGGGACCGAAACTCATGCGGGTGAAACCGCGGGGCGCAACTAGTAATTTACATAAAGTAAAGCGCCTGTCCGGGTTTACTCAACATAACCTACGACCTACAAGTCGTAAGTCACGGCTGTTACCGCTAGGCCACCACTGTTCTGAAAGGTCATTATGCCAGTAAATATTACGAACTCCACCACTGTTCTGAAAGGTCATTATGCCAGTATATATTACGAACTCCACCACTGTTCTGAAAGGTCATTATGCCAGTAAATATTACGAACTCCACCACTGTTCTGAAAGGTCATTATGCCAGTATATATTACGAACTAGACTGAAACCCTTGACAACATTCTTTTAGGTACAGTTTGATTCATACCAGAAGGCCAATTCTCGTAATTTAAAACGTTCAAAATCTATTCGCAGTCTCATTTCGGCGACAAACAAATGTATTTTTTTTTTTAAAAATGTAGGGAAATTAGAGGTATTTTTGACAGATTGAGACTGAGATCAGACTGTGAACGTTCTTAAAATTACGAGAATTGCCCCTCCTGATGATTCATTATCAGGTTTGTAATACAAAAAGCTAAGAAACTACCAGATTCTTTTTCATACGAGTCACACTTACCTATTTCCAGTGATTGTTTTTCCAGTGAGTCAGACCACTGATATTTATTCATTGACTTCCTGTGTACCAAAATACCTCAGATGATAAAATATACGAGTTTTAACAATCCTGCAGTAAAGTGATTTTATAATGTTGTAAAAGATGTTTCTTCCAGATTTAAAGTCCACTGCTGGAGAAAGGAGTCTCCCAGGCTGCGCCACAACACCCTGTCCTGCTCCTTTAGCAACCAGTCTGTCCCAGCTACCTTTTTAAGGTCGTCGGTCCATCTAGCTGGGGGACGTCCCACACTACGCTTGCCGATACGCGGTGTCCACTCCAAGACTCGTCTGCTTCAGCGGCCGTCGTCAGCAGTGGCAGTGGACTAGCCATAGTATAGGCCAGTCCTTTGCCACTTCAGCTTGCTTACTTAACATAGTATTACTTAACGGGCAAACGGTACAGTATAAGTTTGTGTCAAAACGTTAGATTTCCATAGTTCAGGCTTGACAGGTAATATTTCGATATGAAATTTAATATTCATTGCACATCGATACAAATTAGGGACACCGATACATGTCCACATCTTAAAGACGAGTTCGGTGTAATATCACAGAAGCACATCAACTATAAAAGATGGCGTCATAGTGCTCAATTGAGCCAGTAAGCCATTGAGCCATAGAGTATTTATGGTGGCACGCGAGGTGGCGTGCGCTGCGTTCCGGCGCGGTCCTCTGTTGAGCAACTAAGAGGAAGTCTCGCGCTTGTGTGACCTCAGCATGCAATATGATAGATGTACTGGTTCGGTTAATTTGTACTATATTTTAGTCTGTAGCTTTGAAGAGAAATATAGGCTTTCTTATAAATAGCAGTTTTCTCAGTAAAACGGCGGTAGCCCCCTTGCATAATGTCCGTCATCTTGTAAGGCTGAATCTCATCAACAAAAGGGAGATGTTGGTTGGCTACTTACCTACTGTCTTTATATTCATATCATAATCCACAGACGACGATAGAAAAATCATTCATCATTGTTTGGTAGTCTTTCCCAGGATGGACCATCACGAACCTTACAACGTTGCGGGGGACTGCTGGTAGTATAGCGTTTGTTACAGTAATTAACGGGCTTTTTGTGAATGGATCTTCCAAGTGATTGCCCACACTAACTAGCTTTTAATTTCCTCCGTAAATTATGAAACTTTTATTACTTACAAATTGTTGCGAGTAGATGAGTGCCTCGTTGCGAAACTCAGATCAAGGTTTGAAAACTCGAACTCCGACCTATTAAGTATTTACGAGTATGTAATAATTTAATAAAGATGCGATTTAGTTGGCACTTTTAGCTTAGTTATCATCATAAGTCATTGTTTAATTTATAAGTTGATGAATATGCTCTGTTGCGTTCGGGTAATTTTATTACCAAGTGATAAAAACCCTTTTAAATAATTTTTTTAATCATCATATCAGCCCCCGTAAGACCACCCACACCCACTGCTGAAACCTAACGATTTCATACTTCCAAAAACTGCTGCGGAGGTCTTAAAGGTCGCAAAAAAGTTAATATTTTCATAATTATCATGTTTTAATTTTATTGGCTGATAAAACTGCTGTTTTCAACCAATAAACAATAAACATAATGATACCTATTCCCGTTTATTCTACGTGACATGATCCCAATATACCTACTTTTTACAACACCTACCAAAATATTCCTTGCTGAAAGACATTTCAGCGCTCTGAAACTTGAGTTATGTCCATCATAAATTACAAATCAGTTACTAATATAAATCATATTTAATTAAGTTTCATGAAGTGAAAAGGCTCATTAAGTAATCAACTCGCTTATCGTACACATCCAGTTGTTTTTAATTATGTAAATAAGTAACGTGCGTTACGCCCTCGGTGCACGGACGAGCCTAGTTTATGAGGGAAATGTTATACAAACAGGATTCCGCACGTCAAGGCTTATTAACGAAAATATATTGCATATTATTCAGTGCCTTGGCTTCGATCTGAAAGGGAAGTAATTGATGTATTGAGTTGTCTATTATTACAAGGTCAAATTAAATTAGTTAGCCAAATTCCGCAGACGTCATGGGTACCGATGAAACAAAAGAGAACAGATTTTCTCAACTCATACTTCAAGCGACAACTCTAAAAGTGGTCGTGGTATTATAATTATAATTTTAAGAACGTTCACAGTCTAATCTCAGTCTCAATATGTCAAAAATACGTCTAATTTCCAATTTTTCTAATTTTCACATTTTGACAAGTTTTTGACATTTGTTTGTCGCCGAGATGAGACTGCGACTAGATTTTGAACGTTTTAAATTACGGGAATACGGGCCCTGGTATATAATGAATACATACTTGTTTTTTTAGTTATTTAAGTTTAACAGTATTTCAGAATACACCACTTTCAAAAACAGAATCGCGTTATGGTATCGTATAAGCGGCCGCGTTTTTATGTGTGTGTAAAAGGGCAGTTCCAGTGCGGTCTCACACAGGCCGCGTTTTAAAATGCGTGTCCCACACATGCCGATTTCCGAAAATTTGAAAAAAGAATACCTTACTTATTTTATTATTGATTCGTGTCGAGAATCAGTATCATATTACCATAATAATACCTCCTTGAATTTGACGAGGATGCAAAACGATACCTTCTATATCTATAACCATCAGGTCTGCAGAGTTTCAATAGCTAATTTAATATGACCCTGTATCTCAGAGGGGGTTTGTGTCTAGGGTTTGTGGAAGTATCTAGAAAATAGGAGTGAGAAACAGTTCAGTTTTAGCGGAAAAGGAAAATATCAAAGTCTATTGCGGACGGTAGAGCATCACAATAAATATCTGCCGATCTTTTCCGTAAAAATCTCACTGTAAAAACTTGGGTGAAGTGAGCTTGAAGTGAGCTGATGCTAGGGATTGAGCTCACTTCAACCTCACTTCATCTTAGTTTTCACGGTGAGATTTTTAAAGGATTGACTGGCTTTAATCCAATATTTTGTTCCCATACCAATTTCTCAACGAATACATTCGATACCAATGTTACTACTTACATATGTTTTGAATACAATCATACTAGATTATTTGTTATATCAATGTACATTGAATTGTAGGTACCTTAGCCGTTGGTCCCGGCTGTCATTCGTGGATCTTTGACAGTCGTAAAAGGTCATCAGAAGCGTGAAAGTCTGACAACCAGTCTTTTCAAGGGGTATCGTATTACAGAGTTATTGGGTTGTGGAGGTTAGATAGACATGCTCCATGTAAAATACTGGTATTCAGCTAGACTCCATTCTAACCGTATGTAGCTGAATACCAGTATTTTACTCTTCCAAGCCTTCTTCGACTTAGCTGGGATAAGGCTAGACAGGGAAGGGTTTATGCAATTTACAATCGACAACGTTCTCCACAGATACACAAAAAGACAAAGACAATATTAATAACGTAAAAGTAAAAGTCGGACAGAAACAGTTGAAAGACACCCTGGTCTTTGCCCTCACAAAAACATTACAATATTAATAAGTGCGTATACATAATCAGCCTATAATGTTCCCACAGCTGGGACAAAGACCTCCTCTTTGTGAGAGGGAGTGGGCCGTAATCCACAACGCGGGCCCAGGGCGGGTTGGTAGATGTCACATGTCTTCGAATTTTCGGTTCTAGGACCTGCCGGTTTATTACGATGTTTTCCTTCAACGTTTTGAGAGCGGTGGTGATGTAAATAACTTAAATATAATAAAGTAATGCGCCAGTATGGGTTCGAACCTACTATGTACCTACTTGTAAGTGGCGGCCATGACTGGGCCACCACATCCCTTACTTAAAAGATGGGACAGAGAGAGACAGTTTTGAAAGATACCAACTTACTGATCTCAGCCTTCACAAAAAAAAAAACTATAAACGTGCGTATAATCAAAAAAATTTACAATTCAAATAACTACCTGACTCACACGGATTTACCTTAGTACATAATCACAAGTACATAAGTGGGTGTGCAGCCAGCACTGTAGCCGATTAATTATAAATTGATAATGTTCGTAGGTCGAATCAAAGGAACCATTTCGATTTATTGTTGTTCGAAGGCTGTTCAGCCATTAGCGTTGGCGTTATTACAGGTGCCCGAGAGGTATGCGTTTTGAATTGTTAAAAACTGTAATTAATGTCGTACTGAGAGTCATGCCGATATGTTCATTGATACTGTGCGATGAATTGTATGTAGCTTGTGTTACAAGGTTGTGTTGTTACATCATAAGTGATCTATGAGCTTGAGGATCTGTTGTTAGGTTTTGACGTAAGCACCTGAGCACACGTGCTGATCAAATTTATTAAAAGAGCTGGGGGTCTACTCCAAAGTGCAAAGGGCGAATGTTCGGATCGGACCGACACATGGCCGAACCGAATATTATTGAAAAATGCGAAAAAAGTTCGGATCGGCTCAGTTGTGTCGGGACCATAGTCAATATTCGAAATAGTGTTGGAGTGTAGGATCGGGACCGACCGAACCAAATAGTAACTTCGTAGCAGGAAACATAACATCACGTCTGTATGGGTTATGTAGAGATGCACATATAGAATACCCACATTTTGCCAGTTATTTTTAAGTCCCATGTAATAGGTGGCGAGCGTATTGCCACCAACCAGCCAAAATTTGAGACTCTGAGCTTCGACTGAGAAGTTCAGACAGAAAAAGTCAATAACACTTTGCCTGACCTGGGAAGCACTACTGCTGAGCGTGAGGTCCTGGGTTCACTCTCCCAGGACCTCACGCTCAACAGTAGTGCTTCCAACCCCTAGACAAAGATGTAGTCTATGTCGCGTCATAATATCTCTAGACAATAGGCTAGTTTCCTAAAAAAATCTAATTAGTCCGTCAGTTAGATTATCAAAAAATATTGGACCCGTATTTTTTTTTTGTCAATCATATCAAAAATTATGAAGATATCGCCCGTTAAAGTTCCGCGTAACGTCACTTGCTTGCGACACTTTTGCAAGCAAGTGACGTCACGACCCCACTCCCAAATTTTGACGAGCTTTATCTTGGTAATTTTTTGTTTGATTGACAAAAGAAAAAATACGTGTCCATTATTTTTCGATAATCTAACTGACGGACTAAATATAATTATTATTTTTTTTATCCAGGAAACTACCCTATTGTAAATTCTCATTCATTTGTTTTCCACTACTCAAATTCAGCAACAGCATACTTTCGACTACGTGACCCTAGTAACGTAACCTAAACATGTTATCGTTGTAGGCAACATGTCGACTGTCGATAACCGGTCGACATATCCAGCTGTCCACAGTAGGTACAGGTCACAATTACAACTTCAAGGTAAGGCCCCAGGTTTGATCTCCAACTGTAGTTGACCGCGTATCTAAGTGTTTTCATTGTACCGGGTATTTTGGTTCCGGCTCCGTATGTAATCCGGAGTAAATCTTTGGAAATTATGGAATAGGATGTGTTTTAATTAGATACTAATGAATGTTTTAATTGATAAGTAATTCGATGTTTTGAATTTTGACATAGTGATTTGCTTAATAGATGTTGTATTTGTTGAGTATTGCTTTTTGTCATTGTTAAGAACATCAAAATTGAAATGTAGGGGATTCCACAATTTCTCCGAAAATGGTTGAGAAAATCTTAAAGTCGACAGTACATTTGTGTGCTAATTTTCTTGTTGTAATATTGAAAGTAACTTTAATTAAGTATAAGATATACATATGCACAAGTACGGTCAGCGACCAAAGTCGATCAACAACGCTACTTTTAGACATTATTTAAGTTGACATAACATTATTTGATACTTTGTATTTCAGCATTTCATATAGTACCTAAGAGTTTAAAAAAAATATATATTATCTGTCCTGATTGAAAAAATATATTTAGCTTAAGATTTATGAAACTCTTTTTATCGACTTTTGTCGCTGACTGAACGTAGATACTGTAAAGGTTGTCCGCTAAAGTCGATCTAAGTTTACGTCTATAAAAAACAGTCCTTGATACGTCTATTAAAACAATCTTCTGTTCATTACTGGCCTATCTCTTGGACACGTTCGTAGTCGATCGACGGAGACCCAAATGTCGTGCACTTAGTTCAGTAAGGTTACCAACTCAATAGCTACTATTAGCTCGCGTGATTCGGTACAACCGTGGTACATAGTATCATAGACAATTAAACAAGCGTTTTGTTTAGGTAGACTATTTCCCATGGTGCTATGGCTGTTACCTTCGAAATGTTTACCCTTTAACACACATTGTGTCTGTCTGTGTTGCATATTACGGAGATTTTAGAACGTTTGTTGGTATTTGGTTATATGGTAGCCGAGGTTTTGAAAAACACTCAGAAGTATGATCCGAACTATGTTGTGGAGAAATTATATCGAGTTGGAAAGAAAGAAAGAATAAGAAAATAATTAAAACAAAACAAACATGTCGCATATCAAAAACACAATGGAACAAGTTGCGAAATGCGTCACATTCACGCAAAACGGACATCGTTCAGCATAATAATGTGACACTACGTGAGCCAGAGCCGTAGGACATAGCGCAACTTGCGCTGGTTTTCAGCTACAGCTGTTGACGTGATGACGTCATCCGGTACGGCGTATACAAAAAGCGAAATAAAATAAATACACAATACAAGTTCTGGCTGAAAAATACGAGTGAAACTGAAGTCAGATTTTAATCATCTCATCAATGTACGAGTATAAGAGTGCGTGTTGTGTGATCTCTGATTAAATAATTTTGACAAAAGGCTTGTTGTCAACCAATTTAGAAAGTATTATTCAGTTAGTTAAATGATTGTTTACACGCTAGGTACCTACTAATTTTTAATTAGCAGAGTTCATTTACGTTCGTGACGTTACGCTTAGTAACTTAGTAAATACTTTCTTTCCAATCAAAACATTAAAATCCTAACATCAATTTTTAATTGTTACCTTTCAAATAATGTCCGAAAAGCTTAGTTGATGATGCTAATTAGAAAAAGCTTCCAGGTGTTTGTCGTAAATGCCAGCAAAATTATAATTAAGCTAACTAATTGAACACGTCGTCACGTCTTATGAAAAGTGAGTACTTTGGAAGACCTAGGACACTTCATGTGCACATTATATTTTTGATAAGGTCACATACTTGGAATAGTTTCGTGACGTGAGGCAATGGACTGGAACAAAGGCTGAGCGACGTTAAGGTCGGTGTGCCACTGTTAGCGATTAACTGGTATAGGTTTTTGGCAGTTAGATGTGAAATTAAAAAGTTTTTGTCCCCTTATCTGAAAGCCAATTCCCGTACCTAATTAAAAACATTCAAAATCTAGTCGCAATCTTACCTCAGTGACAATCAATGTCAAAAACTTATCAAAAAAAAAATGTAGGGAAGTTAGAGGTATTTTGGACAGATTGAAACTGGGATCTGACTGTGAACGTTCTTAAAATTACGAGAATTGCATCTAATTAATTTAATCTACATAGTCCACACATGATCTGACTAAGGTTATGCCTGTATTTTAAAAGAAACTGATGCTTAAGTTTTTTTTCGCCATTTCTACTTAGGGGTCAGATAGGGAAATGTCGACACCATCTAGATTTTTTTTAATAATATGACGTGGAAAAGTGATTCCGATATTCTATTGACAGAATAAACAATTTAATTTAATTTAATTTCCTCTACTGAACTCTCTCCTTTTGGGTTATAAGAGTTTTTCACGAAGCACAGATCACAATGCTGAGGTCAGTTGGTTCAGTAAATTCCACTCTTTCATGTTCTTTTAACGGTTATAACTCTGAACTGTGACATTGTGTTTCTACAGCCATATCCGTCTTTACTACGTAATCCTTAAGATTTTTATCAGTGATTCATTGCCCACATTTTCTTACCCTAGCCAAGAAAATTGCCGTTCCAAACCCACGCTATAATTGATCGCTTAAACTTGGCAACTGCGCCTGCCCCGATTCCATGATCTATGCGATCAATTTGGAGCTAGCAATTGATTATCACGACCACGAGTGATTGAATTATGACGTCATAACGTAAAATTACGGCTTGTCAAGTTTACATTGTTTCGTTAATGGCTGCCTATGCAGACAAGGCTCTCAGAGAATAAACTACGTAAGTAATTATAATGAATGATTACCTTTTTATTTTCAGTTATTTAATACAGGAACTACACGTTTGAATGCTAATTATAGTTTTGGTTTTACAGAATTTTTTCTATTATTTTTAAAAACAAAAGATTGCGTAAGTCTTTTGAAATTACGATTATTATGTGGATTTGAAAATGATGTTCTGTTTATCTAAACTAATATTATAAAGAGAAAATATTTGATATGCTTTTACGCTAAAACAGCAAAACCAATTTGCATGAAATTTGGCACATGGGTAGACCTGGATCTGGATCTGGATTAGGGTATAGAATACTTTTTTTCTCGATATTCCTACGGGATCCAGACTTATGCAGGTGATACCATGGGGTGCAGCTTCGTAAATAAGAGAATCTAGTTGGAATACCACCAAATTAATACTGGTTAAGATATGATAATTGTTAGTAAGCTGTAACTTATTTATAGATCAAGAAAACAACAAGGTGGAATATAAAGCCTAGAAGGGTTTCGTGATCTATAAATAAGTTTATGTCAAAACGTTAGTACCTATGTAGGCTAAAACTAGGGCTTGATTTTTTATAGAATTCCCACAGTTAATATCTCATGGAACGTTGGACTAATTGATAATAAGTTACGCTGACCTGTGGTATAATTTCAAGCATTTCCATAGAATCATTTTCGACAAAGGTATTATTAAATTGTCCAAACCATGCAGTGACATAGTGCAGGTTTCATTCAACAGATTTGGTAACTTAATTTATCATTGAAACATTTTTTTTTAAACCGAGAGAAAGTTAGCAACAAGCCTCTATTTGTTATTAAATTATAGTGGAAGCTCAGTTTTGTATTATTTTCAGTACACAGCCAGCCTACCTAGAACGAATTCACAATTATCTATGCTCTGTTTATTACAGTCAGACCTGTAACACTTCAAAACTAGAAACATTTCGATAATGTAAATACCATGGTACGAACAAAAGCGGTATTGGCTCAAATAAAGTCAGTTAGTATTAGTAAATTAGTTCCACATTAACATATCCTGGCCTAAAGGGGGTATAATCTGTGGTGGGGTCAATAATAGGGTCAGGTATTGACATTTGTAAAGCGTGTACGCTTGCTCCTTATCGGGCAGTACGGACCTGCAGTTCGTATTGTACGCTGATTTAGTAGGGTATTATATGTACAGAGTTGGTTAGCTAAGCTACGTTGACCAGTTTTTAAAATTAAAATTAACTCTTATTCTTTAAACAATGACGATGAAAAGTTAATTTTGGAGGATATTGTCGCTAAGCTTAAGCTATCATTTGAGTAAGAGCTGTTGGCCATCTACTTATTTGTGTAGCGAGTAATTACGAACAAGTTTCTAAGTTTTGCAACATATTGCAATAGCTCATTCTATACTTGTATGCCTTTACTAATGAGATAGAGTCAAATTACAAGGTTACATATACCAAAAGAAATTATACAGCACTGCTACACTCAAATTCTCAGCATTAAATTTTAAACCGTATGATTTCCTTCAAATCTCTCTATTGTCTTATTGCAGGCATTCAAATTATAGCATAAACTATTCAACATTGATCCCCAAGGAAATAACAATAAAAATTCTTGAAATGGTTATTAAAAAAATCAAATACATAACCTTTAGGCAAATATCCGCGACTCGCGTGACCACCGCACTTATATCGACAAAGGTAACACAGGTAACTGTTACATGTATGTATTTTAGAGGTCCAACTTTTGTTAACAACAGAAAATAGTCGGTTTAATTATATGTTGCTAAGCACATTCTGTTCGTAGCTATATTACTTCCTTAGTACAAATTCGTGAGGTATAACACCTTTTTGTCGGCGAGACATGTTAATAGCAGCTGTCGCTACATTGATTTTGATTTTAATTACGTCAATATTTTATGTTCCAATCAATGAAATACTTTTTACGTGCGTCATGGGCCTTTGTGAATGTTTTATTTGGGTTTGCACCCATGATACCGGAGAAATTCCTATAGTAAACTAGAAAAAAAACTGTCGCTAAAAGGCGACCTCGTAATTCGAATGGGGTTTCAAGATCGCATCAGTAACAATTCTCTTTGTAGTCCAAAGAAAAGAACTCTAAACCACACTTACTGATCGTAACTCTAAACATAATAGCTCGCGTCACCAATAAAGTGCCTTTAAACTATTTTCAAATAAATTACCTTTGCGCAAAGCAGTAGGTGTGAGACCACCCGGCGTTCGGTTCCTAGTCCACCGATGGTATCACCGGCTGGGAGCCGCGGGGCTGTTACATGCACCACGACCATTATGATAACACCAACACTTTCACGGAATGCGGTTGTATTCAAGATAAATTGGTTCTACCGTGTGGCTTGTTACGTTGGGATGCTTAGGGTTAGCTCGTGGTTTGGTTATGAAGCTGATGGTGACTGATAGGTTTGATTTGACGCAGTAATTTTTTTAATGTCGATAGTCTGAATATTAGCAATAAATCAATATTTATTCGCATTTCGTGAACGACGACTAGCCCGACATGTTGGACAGCAGCAGTTTGGCAGCAGTTTGGTGCTTTTGGTTTACCCGATATAAATGCTTGTTATTTTATTTATACTTATTTATAATTTTAAAGATTGTGGCTGGCAGGGTGTCATCTCCGCTGTTGAGGTCCCTTGTTAAAACAGTTTTTTAATTATAATTTTGATTTACATTTTAATTCTAATTTTTAATTTTCATTATCATTTTAATTTACATTTTAATTATTATCTTTATTTTTGTTTGTATAATATTATTGTTATGCATGATGTACTTACCTATGGATCCTTGATATCTGAATTTAATGTTCCGAAATATAACAAGCATGCACGAGTAGTAGGTACTTCATTATTACCTACATTTGTTAAACATTGATTTGAAGGAATTAGGTGGAGGCCTTTGCCAAGCAGTAGAACAGTAAAGGGTATAAAAAAAACTTTGATGTTGATGATATTTTGAGATAAATAATGGTGACAATAAACTGTTGGAAAGGTACTTTCAGCTACCTCTAAAATGTTACAGTTGTTACTTTCCGTGGTATTCATTCGTAGGCAGAAATAAGGAAGAATTTTATCACGCTCTCATTTCAAAAATATTTTCACCAAGTATAAAATAAAATGGCCGACGTTGTTGAAAAGAAAAGTGCCGTAATTGCAGCAAAGTGAACTCGAAAACGACGTAAAAACTTTCAGGTATTACGCAGTGAAGTTGCCACAGTTTGCGCCGTGTTTCGAAAAATAAAGTAACATGACAAGTTTTTAATTAATTAAATGATCAATATTACTATTTGAGGTTGATTTAAGAATAATGCAAACATTGTGGATTTTGAAAAAATGTTGCTTGTGAAAAATATTTATGTCAACAACTTTTTAATTTTTATTCGAATTCGACATTGAAGTGAGAACATAAATTATGGCATGAAGTGTTAATATGATGTTGATTTTCATCGACAACCAATCCGTGTAAGCTGAGTCTGCGTCGGTTTTGAAACTGTGGGACGAATTATTTGCTCCCTTGAGGTTGTTCGATTTGCAAACACCTTACCAGAGTGACTTTGCTTATTCAGTGCAATAATGCGCTTATCTAGCTATTGACTACATTATTAGGTTAGCTGTAGCCGGTAATTAGCCGTTTTAGTAGTAGCCTGTAAGGAGTAGGGTTAGAACTAAACTTTTTTCGCTTGATTTAAATTTCCTCAACTATGATAATTCATGCGTTAATAAGAAAGCAATGTGCGTCGCTGCTGAGTCGTGTTAGATCCAGTAGCAATAGCTTAATAAGCGTGTTTGCGGACAGCTGGGACTCTCCAGTGCTGCGCCACTGACATTTCCTCCTCGTCAAACTTAATGTGTGGTCACTGCTATCTTAGTGTATCTTTTTTACGTGTTGTGTATTTTTGAGATTTTGTTAGTATGTGTATTTTATTGTATGTTTCGTTCTATGTTTTGTAAGTGTACCTATGGACAGAAAGTCTGAAATAAACGTTTATTATATTATTATAATAATTTTTCTCGTTTCCTTGTAGGTGCATTATCCTACTAAGAGTTTAAGAAATTACCATTTTGTTCGAATAATACATGCACCAAACATTACGTTTAAGACGCCATTTTCTACTTGCACAATTTCTTTCTTCGTGAAAAAATCTCACATTAAAATGATTACAAATGACTGTGATATACAAAAACATTTCACTTGAAAAGTTTCGTTTAAAGACGTAATCCGACAATCTCTATGTTTAAATAATGAACTAATTGTGAACTTTTTATTAAACAAAGGTATATTGTCTCGTGTGAGATCTCTTTCACAGGTCTAAAGGGAAATGTACTGGTATACTGGATATCTATAAATATATATGTACAATACGTATTGTAGTTTATTAGACTTGTTAAGCTGTCGTGGGTAGTGTGCAATGTATACCAAATCCGTGTTCTTAGGCGACCAGCATTCAGATATATATTATTTACGAGTTTTGTTTGAATTTAAGGAATGTTCTCTGACATTTTGATGAATGCTGTCTGCATTTTGTTTTCACATATTTTAGCATTGTTTAGATGGAAAATAAAAGTGGAAGCGGTGTTGTATTGTCGTATGGGTAGATGGGAGCCGATGACTTACTGCAATTAGATAAGCCTATGTCTAGAAGGCATTTTATTGAGCTGATAATGGGTGATATGTGCGTTTATGGGGTAATGGTATGGGTAACACTGCCCAGATGTGTGATATTAAAGTATTTAAAGCATGACTGCTTTGCTAAGTTTGACATGAGACTACTTTCAGTCATTCGACATTAAAATACTTAATTACTTATCATTTTCCCAACTAAAACAGCGAAACCATCTTTCGCTGTTTGGCACCGCTTTAGATCTAGCCATGATTGTTACATAAGCTCTAGCAAAAGGCTTAATAACATATTGCAACAATAAAAAGTAATAAACAGCAACCAAGAGACGGTTAAACACACAAGTTAGTATAAGTATGTTTATAGTTTCATACCTAGTTATGAAACTCGTATGAGGAAGTATGTAAGTAAACGTTTGTTATTGTTATTTGTTAGTACGTGAAGTAGTTAATGGCGTACAAGTTAGGAAAATCGGAAACAAAGACGTTATAAATTGGTAGTGTTGGGCTCCGAGGCAAGCGGTACTCGGAGCTTAAAGAGGCTTATTAGTCGTCGATTCGCACAAATTGACTCGCCCGAAACGGGTGAATCGTGACTTTTAAATAATAATATTTTTTGTATAGGCGACTCGCACGAAGTTACTTTATTTGTGGGCGAGTCGACTCCCGGAATATGTATTAGCAAATTGGCACATTGTGAATTTTATGCAATAAAGTATGGAAAAAGGACACTAGCGCACAGAAGTGATAAGAATTAAATATTATAAAACGTGTACTTTTTTCTAACCTTACAGTAGAAAAAGTTACAATAATTTTATCAACAGCTCATAAAAAAAAATGTGTCAATGATAATATGATTATCCATAAAAAAGAAAACGGGTTATCTCAGTTCGTCTAAAAACTCGTTTTGTTCACTCACAATGATCTTTTGACCTTAGACTGCAAATGTCAATAAAAAAATTATTTTATCAAGATTGTCTGCAAAACGTTAGTTTTTGTTTGCGAAATACTTAACAAAGAATTTATAAATTATACATACCTATGTAGAATTTATAAAAACGATTACCTAACTCTCGTGGCGAACACTTAAACAGAATCTCCTACACTTAATTAAAGCATAACTATATACACTGCTGTTATTCAGAACCTAGTAACAACCTCTTATACTCGTAATGAGGTTGAATATGCAACTCATACACATCCCATAAACAAGTCACAGTAATAAATGTGAAACTAGCCACGATCGCTTATATTATATCGCTACTTTCGGAGCCATACAACATGGACGCTTTTACTTTGAAGAAATGGTGTATTATTTAATGTCGAAAGTTTTAATTTTAATGCGTGGGACAGTCAGCCTAAAATGATGTAAATTATGTGTGAGTATTTCTTTTGTTAATGAATAATTAGATTGTAATTACAAGAATTTTCACAGGTAATAACGCGTTTTTTCACATGTCAGGTAATTTTAGGCTTGTCACACAAAACCTCACGTCATACAATAAATTGCTGGAAAGCGTAGACCTGTCATGTTGACCCAGGAAGTAGAAAGGCCTTCAGAATAAAACACTGCGGGAGGTCCCATGAATGGTTTATAAGCATAATGCATTTAATAATTTGTGACTGTGAATTAGGATTTATCTAGATATTGTGCTAAGGAGTGCTGCAAAACAGTGCAATAGGTAGATTGATCCTATTTCTGCTCAGGATACAACTTACTGCAGTAGTTTAAGGTGGTGCTCATGGCTTGTTGACTTCAGCTGCTTTAGAAAAGTGGGCTACAGGCTACAGACCATAATAATATATCCAGATACATTATTATTTATCAAAACTGACGGGGTAATTTCGTAACACACTAACAATAGGAATAGCTTTCATTTTCACAGTTCAACAACATTCATTGCGTTATTCAACCTGTTTGAGCAGACTCATTTTTCGAACATATGAAGCAACGCATTAGCAATATCCTTCAAAATGATACAGATTGTGATTGATAGTATTTTACGCTATTACGGTGCAGATCTGATCGGATCGTCAGAACCGTAGCAAGTGTCGTTCTGTAGTTTCTGCTTACCCCCATGAGAAAAAGGCGTCAGGTTATGAGTGTGTATTAGTATTCTTATTTATCTATCCGTAGACTCCTACATATTGAACTTATAAAAGTTATTGGTGCTTAACCAACTTTGAATTTATAACGGAGTACACCAAGGGAACTAACTTGGCACTCGACTGACGAGACAATGGAGCTAAGTTACAAATTAAGCTCTTTGCGGTTTATTGTTCCCTAGATTCTCAGGTCAACCTAAAAAGCTTTTTGAATTAAAATACATACCTCATTTGTCTCTTTAATTTGATCAAGATAATGCCAGTATCATAATAAGTGCTAACCATTCACAAATAGTGTATGTCATCAGCATCAAGCAAAAATCTCAATTACTTTAGACAAGTTAATTTGGATACGATGTTTTTGTGTACATACATTGCTCGACGAAATAATGTATTTTTTGTGTAGATTAATAAAGTCATGTTATTTAAGGCCAAGGCGATAGAATGGTATTTCTTTGTTTCAATAATAAATATCTTTTGTTTTTTTTAGATTTCCTCCCCTTTATTCATAAACGTTGCTTAAAGTTAAGCAGTGATTAGCGACTGTTTAACCATACATTTTTGACGTTTAAACGTTACTTAACTTTAGTCATAGTTTATGAATACAGGGGAATACATACGTTTTTATGGGGGTAAGCAGAAACTACAGAACGCCACTTGCTACGGTTCTGACGATCCGATCCGATCTGCACCGTAATAGCGTAAAACACATCAATCACAATCTGTATAATTTTGAAGGATATTGCTAATGCATTGCTTCATATGTTCGAAAAATGAGTCTGTTCAAACAGGTTAAATGACGCAATGAATGTTATTGAACTGTCAAAATGAAAACTATTCCTATTGTTAGTGTGTTACGAAATTACCCCGTCGGTTTTGATAAATAATAATTTATCTGGATATATTATTATGGTCTGTAGCCCACTTTTCTAAACCAGCTGAAGTCAACAAGCCATGAGCACCACCTTAAACTACTGCAGTAAGTTGTATCCTGAGCAGAAATAGGATCAATCTACCCATTGCACTATTTTGCAGCACTCCTTAGCACAATATCTAGATAAATCCTAATTCACAGTCACAAATTATTAAATGCTTATAAACCATTCATGGGACCCCCCGCAGTGTTTTATTCTAGCAACGACCTTAGCTTTGCACAGGAAAAGTTATTGACTGTGTGTGATGAAAAGCACATAAAATCTAAGTGCTTTTTCCAGTCAAAGTTATGTGCAACTAGCTTCAACTTTCTGACTAACTGACCGACTCTTTAGCGCTTATTACACTATCCAATTTTAAGGAATGCTAATTAGGAAATCGGCAGATGTACTCGCAGTTAGAACAGATTGGATCCATTTTAGTGTAAATTGAAGGTCCAACCGCACCACTTCCTAAATTGTGTACGATCCTTCTTCACGAATGCGTCTGCTTGCGTCGTGTGTCCGATTTAGAATCCAATTTAGTGTAGTGTAATCACTAGCTTCCGATTTCCTAGTTAGAGTGTTCCTAGTTAGCATTCCTCAATTCCATTCCATTCCATAAATTGGATAGTGTAATAAGCGCTTTAGACAATTTAAAAGGGCCTGTAAACGGTTTAATTGAGATAAATGGTTTGTGGTTTATCTGTAAAAGGGTATTTTTATATAATAAATAGGCAGACATCATCATCAGCCAGCCTCATCATCATACAGCCTGCTGTCCACTGCTGGACCTGGCGTACCTCTTCGGGTGCAGACATTCCACTCAATTCTCGGCAACTCTTTTAGACATGTCTCTCAGACATACTTGACAGTTAAGTACTAACATATTAAAAGTCTAGAAGAGACGAGAGACACAATAAAAGGATAATGGATAACTTCAGTCATAATTTAGAACTGAAGTGAAACAAATCACAAACAACATTATGAAACAAGTCTTGATACAATATTAGTTATATAGTATTACTAGCTTCTGCCCGCGGCTTCGCCCGCGTGGATGTCGGACGTTTTCCCACGGGAACGTGCTACCAGGATAAAAAGTATGTGCTTCCCCAGGATGCCATCTATCTCTTTGCCAAATCAGAAGTTCAGTGTTTTAGGCGTGAAAATGTTACATACAGTTTCAAGTTCAAATCCTCCCCTTAAAACCGAATTACCCCCTTTTGCCCCGTCAGGGGTCAATTTTCGACACCTTTACATACTTATTATTAATTATTTTCTGTCGAAAGTATCAATACTGAGTTTCGAGTTAATCGGACCGCGCATTCAATTTCTTCCACACAAACTTCAACACCCCTATACCCCGCTTTGAGGGGTAGTTTGAAAAACTTATAATGATAAACTTTATTGCTTACTTAGGCGAGTATTCATGCCAATTTCCAAGATTATTAACCTAACGACTAAGATTTTTCTTATAAACTGTATCCCCGATTTTCACCCCCACAGGGGTGGAATTTTGAAAAATCATTTGGGATGTGTTCATAACTTGACTCAAAGATTATTTATACCAATTTTCGAGTTAATCAAGCCACGCTGTAAAATCCTCCCCTGTAAAATTGACTACCCCTTTTCAGGCTGTCAGGGGTAGATTTTAGAAAAACCCTGATACACATTATTCTTTCCTTTCAATTTTAGGTATAAATACTGAGTTTCGATTAAATCGGACCGCGCGCTAAAATTCTTCCATACAAACTTTGAAAGACCCCAATCCCCTTTTAGGGGGTAGTTTATAAAAACAAAAAATGCCCAACTTCATAATTTACTTAGATAAGTATTCGTGCCAAGTTTCAAGTTTATTAACTCAAGGAATAAGATTTTGCATACAAACAAAATCCCCCCATTTCACCCTCTTAGGGGTGGAATTTCGAAAAACCCTTTCTTAGTGGATACCTACTCTTCACGAAAAATACACCCTCCAAATATCATGTCTCTAGGACCAGTGGTTTAGGCTGTGCGTTGATGTCTCAGTCAGTCAGTCAGTCAGTCAGTCAGTCAGGACTTTGAATTTTATATATATAGATATTAAATCTGGGCCAACACAACAAACTCGTTGACAAAAAAACAACTCGTTACTTAAAAGGAAAGCAAATAAAAATACCTACTTGAATGATATTAATAAATCTCAAAGTCGCTCTTAATAAAAACTTGGTATTCGCTAAAATAGGTGCTGCAGTTACATAATATATAATACATACGTAATATATAGGTATATAAGTACAAAGTAAGGTCGTTTAGGTTTATGGTAATACTTGTTACAATCACCGGTACCCAGATAAATCTTAAGCCGCACGAAACAGAACAGAATAATTGTGTCACTGCGTCTGTATCCTATTTAATAATTATTTGAATATTTATGAATGTAAAAATATTTAAGTTACTCCGTTGTTAGAGTGGGTTTTTGGAATTCTATAGCTGTTGCATTGCGGAAACATTAATGTTTATATTTACTTGAATTCTCTAATAGCTATGATTGGTATGCCAATTAATAGTACCTAGTTTTACGATTGTTTTAGTACTAGAAATTAAAAGTGATTGCCTAAGCTGTCCTTATTTTAGCACCCCGTATCAAAACAACTAGCGCAGCCCACTTGTATTTGCCTATTAATTAAGCAGAACTGTCATTTACATACTTATTAGATTTCAATCATAATCCCCAACTAGTGATTTGATTGGTCAATCAGTTTAGGTACATACATACATTCACGCCTTTTCCCATGGGTAGGCAAAAGTTACGGCCGAGCTATTCTGTAAAAATCTCAACGTGGAAACTTAGGTGAAGCGAGCTTGAAGTGAGCTGTCAATAGTTTCAATCCCTAGCATCAGGTGGAATGATAGTTCACTTCACCTAAGTCTTCACGGTGCGATTTTTACAGAATCGACCGGCTGGACGCCACCTGCTGCGATCCTTACTCCGCCAAACTTGTGTATGAAATTTATCAGAGTATTATATTTTCATATTATCATTGGGAAAATAAGAAATTAAGTAATAATCCGATCTAGTGCTTTCGGCACAGAATTACGTCCCCATTTTCATGTTGACGCTACTTGGCCAGATACTGCGTTAAAAGCTTTATACTGTTTTAAGAAAAGTTTTATATCTAGGAATATTGAACTAAGCTGGTATGCTTAGTCATGCCTACATTAGAATGGTTTTTTTATGTCTTTTTTTTTGCTATCAATAAGAACATACGAAACATTTTGTTAAGTTTTATTACAACACACACACTTTTGAGATATATTATTTTAAAACACTCAACAATCATTACATGTCGCAACGTTTAATGTTTCCAAATGTAATGGCAATAATGTAAAGTAAGTAGTTATTGTTGTACATTTTCCTCTTAAAACATTAGGCAGAACACTTAATAATATTTTTAAGATGCGGCCGGCACACACGTAGGAATTGGCATTTTTGTGATATTATATTTCTATTAACCATCCTTTTATTCGCCCAAAGTTAAGGCTAAGGAGAGAGACGTGACGCGACAGCGCGATGCAACTCTAGAAGAACCATTTCTATGAAAAGTTTATGGAAATGGTTCTCCCAGAGTCGCGTCGCGCGTGTTTGCGGGGGCCTTTGTACGAAATTTATTAACTTACAGAAGAAGACAAAAACACCGGCTAAGTTTAATTCAGTGAAACATTTTGCAATTAGATTCAACTCGACTTGTTAATGAACAACGAAACCTCATGAAAAATTGTGTCTAGACCGTAAAAGTTACGAAGCAATGACAGATTAAACAAAAGGTTAAGGTTAACCAAAGTTTTTTGCTCACCTGTTGGTTGCAAACTAATTTAATTCTCAGACAATTTAACTAACCAATCTTGTAGCAAATCTTTTAATAGCTATCGTGATGAAGCAAATTAAGTGTTATTAAATGATACGTTGATGAAAAAAAAAAACTAAGACATCATCAATCTTGCAGAATAACTATTTAGTGAGCTTTTGTAAGCATTGTGAGGAAACCGGCATGTCTTAGAAACATATATTCGTAGATATGTGATATCTACGAACCCGCACTGGGCCCGCGTGGTGGGTTACGGACACAGAGACGGTGACTCTGTGTCCCACCAGTGGGAACATTATAGGCTGGTTATGCTTATGCTGGTAAGCATTGTGAAAGTGTGTGACTATCAGTGGATTGCAGTGCAGTGTGTAATGTAAACTTCGTACTTTTCTCAAATATGAAAACTTTCATCTTTTATCTTTACAGCCATGTACCTACCTAATGGTGATGTAGGCTGCACTTACCGCTAACCCACGATACGCTTATAAGCGTAATCAAAACATCATAACCAAACGTGGATTGACGCTCTTTCTGATAAGTGTGTCCCTGCCCTAAGGCTTTCAGCGGTGCGTTTGAAGACAAGAATGCAGTAAATACATGTAACTTAAAGTACGCAATAATGTATAAGTGAAACATGTACTTACATTGTTAATTCACATCTATTTGTGTAATACAAATGTCAAAAATGAAAGGGGAGCTAATCAAACATTCGGGTAATAAAGTTTGTTTTTATTACTTGGCAATACATAAGCCGTGTCTATCTAGACCAGATTGTTGGTTGCAAAACTTTACTTTTATGACTGCCCTAGATTGCGTGACATATATTAAACCTTTTTATGATTTTCTTCGTGCTTCTTAGGTATAAGATCCGATGTAAGAGATTAAAGTTATATTCTTTCTTAATTATTATACAAAACTGGTCTGTCGTTAATTCATGAATATGTAACACGGTATTTGTTTTTTATATTGACAACACTGTGAAAACAAATTTTCAATGACATGCGTAAGAATTCATAGGATTGGTTTCTCCAACTACGCAGCCCATACTCCCACATTTATAAATTGTAACTGAAACCAATTTATATGCAAAATAACATAATTAACTACGTGCAAATACGTAAATACAACAAACCAGCTGTCGATTGACAGCGTGACGTAACCTCGTAAATACTCTCGACGTGAATCAAATTCAGCACTAACTGGTACGCTCATTAAAATATTAGTTCCGCACACAGTTGTGAACATTATGTATTTATAATGACCGGTTGTCCGGTGTATTGTTTCACGCGGCCATTCCACTCCGGCGGCTAATGGGGCGGCCGAGTGTGTGGATTATTCACTTCCCAACCTCACACCCAACTTTCTCACTCGTTTACGTAACGATTGCTACAGTTTTTTTGGCCGATTCTGTCTTTTATTATATCGGCCTTGGTGCGCCTGCGCTGGCGACACGAAAATGTGCGAGACCGCGAAATCATAATTTGACGAAACTGGCTGATATAGAGCGCAAGCGCAAGCACGGTAACGTTTTATAATACTGACAATGAAACTGTGTCTCCCTTTTAGACACGCCGTTGAAATCAGATTTCTATGAATATAGTTGAAGGATTGGGTTCCGTAGCTGATTAGTTGCTTAAGTGCATGCAATTCCGGGTGCCGGACTGAATGCGTAGCATTGTGTTTTATTTATAATTCTTTCTTCATCATTTTGAAACCCCATTTTGTAATTTGTCGTCTGTGTATTTAATTTGTTAAACATTTGATGCAGATAATTGGAATTAGTTCGGTGCCGGATAACTAGAGAAAAAAAAAACACTTGTCTGATTTAAAATTCTGATTGATTATCTTATTGATTTGGAATTCTTTACTGTTCAGTTAATCGTAAAATCATGAAACCCTATACTGCGTAATATACGCAACACCGACATATAAATATCGCATTCTCAATGTAGATAGCAACTCAAGTGTTACAGTCTCTGCGGTCAAATAAAAAAGTTCAAGTGTCAATTATTCGGTCGTGCAGTCGTATTTGAGTGCTCGATTACCTACTAGATACTGCAGGTAGATACTACTTTATCGTAATGATGTAATGGTTATTTAATAATCGTAATAAAAGCAAACTGCTTTACTTTTACGACTGCGTTGTTTCGGCCTTTCGGGAGCGAAATAAAAAACCTTTATTTATCGCGGTTAGAATTGAATTAGCAGTGATCACAGCCGCCTATGGACCTCTGCAATGCTAGAAGCATCGTAGATTATATACCGTTTTTTTTTGTGGCAACTCTTTTTTACAAGAGTACTTCGTAGTTACAACCACACACACAATGGCTGGGACCAAGAAACGTAAAAAGACCATCGAGTCTATCAACTCCTGCTCAGCCCTCGTTACGAACCTGGTAAGTACTGTCTTGGCTACAAGCAGACACTGAAGACTCTCCGCCAGGGCAAAACTAAGCTGGTCATCATCGCTAAGAATGCTCCTCCTCTAAGGAAATCAGAAATTGAGTATTACACACTCCCGGGTAACACTGGCGTCCACCATTACAACAGAAAACCACACTGCCTGAGTCACAGGTGTAGATGTATATTTATATTATATACAAAATAAAGTGAAAACATTTTAAACAGTAACTATCGAGTTTCCTGACCATTGTTTTAAATACGAAACTACCTTTTGAAGGGGCGCCTAGAATAATCTTTTTTTTTGTAAATTTTCTAGCTCAAAAGTGCCGTTAAATGGCCTACTTGAAATAAATGATTTGACTTTGACTTTGAGATGCGTTACCATCTTAGAGTCAAAGCTGAAATGTCTCATGTGCTTGTAATTACATCAGCGTTGGAATAGAGCAACAATGCTTTGCGGGGCAGAAAATGGTAAGAATATTGATCGAAGAATTTTGTTATTTCAGCACCTATTAGCACCAGTTTGAGTATTCATTCGCTGGCCGAGCGATTCGAGCCCTTGTTGGCGCATTTATATAGCCAAAGGGACTGTATTAATCAGCCACTTCTCAGTTCTCCTAATTGAGATTGATCTTTTGACCAATCTTGATATACTGACTTGAACAATAAATCTTCTACCTGACACTGGCATGAAATTGACAAGAACGAAGTTAAACGCGGTTAATTATCATTTGCCTAGGATTCTGGGACATAAACCCCTAATACCTATAAATTATAGTAACTCTTACCCGCGGCTTCGCTTGCTTGCTATGCATTCCTATGAATTCTTCGCATGGATGTCGGAAAATATCTCACGGGAACGTACTACCAGGAATTAAATTACTCTATGTGTTAATCCAGGTTATAAACTATCTGTGTGCCAAATTCCATCCAATGTTTACGCGGGGCATGCTAGGAAATCTCCCAGTTGGCCTGATTTTTTCCGACATCTTCAACAATCATCGTCATATTTCAACCAATTTCCACATAACATTAATGAATTATACACCTAGTGCCTCATGAATCTCTCCGTCCATTGGTGACAACCGTATGAAAATCCGTTCTGTAGTTTTTGGCGCTTATAAGTCCACAGCATTTGTGCTTTTTTTTTTTTTTTTTTTCTGGATGGGAAATCATCAAATGACCCCTCCCGCTCTGGGTCTCCACCCAGAGCGGGAGGGGTGTCAGACTCTTACTGACTAAAACCCACCCGTGTTCCTTCCTTAGCCCTTTCTGTTCCAGGGCAGCGGTAACCCTTTCGGACGATCCCGCCGCACAGCATTTGTGCTTACGACCACGAGACTACCGGGGCAGCTGATAGTTGTATAGAGGTATAGTGATCGATATTATTCTAATTAGCCAATGAACTCCCACAATCGTTTCACACATAGCGATACATATAATATGCTCGATTACAGACTTACTAACTTGATAACTCGATACGTAGCTGTAAGCAAACGTAATCAATTATTAAATGGTCCATCGACTCGGTACGAAGAGATGTTATGTGATGCTCGACGTAAAGACTCTATCGCCATGCTGTTTTTTTATCGGGTGTGGTTAATTTTCTAATTATGACAGTTAGGTAATGGGGAACTGATAATAGAGTAGGCTGATGGAGCTACAGCCAGTATGTTGAACTGAATTACAGCCGTCATCTTGCATAAAACATTACCACAGCTACTCATGTTGATACGCTCTTTTTGATAAAAATGTTATAGAAATGAAGGGAAGAGGCCAGTTGAACTTTGATTAGATACAATTTTGTATTTTGTCGTTCCTATTTTCTCTGTATTACGTCTGAAATACTACTATATTATATACTATATACATACAATTATTCATAAAAAAAATCACAAGACGGCTTGTTACCTTAGTTTTTCAAAGAATATAAGAAAATTCTGTAGTTTCAGACACCCGTAAATAACAAAGTTTTCCTTGCAGTGGTTCTGTCTGTTCGCGTGAAATTTCTTGTTTTCGCCGGTTTATGATGTTAAATAGCCTGTATTTTACCTTTAAGAATTGGGCTATTAAATAATTATTCAAATCCGACTGGTACTTCGAAATATTGAGCGCGAGAGAAAGAGCGCGTTCAAACAAAAAAACAAACTCTTCAGCTTTATTATATTACCTATATGTATATAATATATGTATATATAATAGAGAGCAAAAAGCTTACCATGAAACTGCAATTAAATAATAATCAATATTATAATTTATTCAACCTAATCAAATAATAGTTAACACTGTATAGTTTATTGTTAACTGTATGTGCAATCTAGTCGTTGATTTATGTACTAAACATTTCATTTAATTCAGTCAAGTATATTATTTTAATGTTTCTTGTTTAAAACCTGTTTATTCACTGTTTAATTAAGTAATAATAAAATAAAGCAGTTAATATTTTATTGAGCGGTTTCCGGTCATTTTGAAGGTGTGGACGACGGTGGATTCTTTGACGAGGAATAAATCAATGGAATGGGCAGCTGAACTTGTTAGCTAAATCCTTATTGTTTTAACCGTTGTGATTTTTATAATACCAATTCTAGAAGATCATTTATAGTAAGGATTTTTTTTTGTTACCCTATACTTTTACTGTTGGTTAAAGGCCTTCCCCAAATCCTTCCAAAAACTCTTTTCCCGCGCCAACTCGAACCAGCCAGGCTCAAATGGGATTGGGATGGTCACATCAGCCGCATGCAGGATGACCGCTGGGCAAAAGTCTCCACACAATGGGTGCCTGAAGATAGACGTCGCCACCAAGGCCGGCCCAGAAAAAGATGGCGTGAAAGAATACTATGAAACTTTACTATGAAACAAAAATACGAATGTTTTATTCTAGCCTATTCGGTATCTACTGTCAATCGTTTCTTCTTTTTAATTTTGTCATCGTTCATGCGGTAGATAGTTACATAACTGTAATCGATTTCTTTATTCTGAGATTCACTCACTCAAGAATCTTGGTACAGAATACTTAGATACGAAACCACTCCAATCGGATAAAAAGAAGATACGTTACCTAAAGGTAAAGTAGGCCGCCATCCAATAAAGAAAATGTAACACATAGCAGTTCTTACCCAATGCGGTGTGGCTGGAAGGTAATGGTATGTGATTTAAATAACCATAGCGGTAGTGATAAATTTCTTCTGGTCGGTAATAGTGACTGAATTCGCCAAATTGCCAGCGACGTGGAGCTACTAATCATACATGTAATATCTTGCGTGTGTGCTAATATAGTATTGTTTTCTGAGGTAATACATTGAATAACAGTTTGTATTTGATCTGTAGTAATAACGAAGAATCATTCTTGTCATATTTTTGATTGCTCAGTTTTTTTTTGTTTCAGAAACAGTGGCCACCTTCTGACAAAGGTATTTCTGGGTCTCTGATAGGATACAGTGGATCTTCAAGCTTTCTCTCAGAAGTTTGTCTTCAGTTTTTATAACCAGACGTGCGTTCGCTATGAACTGCGGCGTTCCCACCAATTTATAAATTATATGGGGGCCTAACCAGACCACCCATCCAAGATATAGTTGAAAAAATTCCAATAAATCGGACAGCTTGGTAGTCATTAACCACGCACGAGCTTCTGGAATCAAATTAGTATGAAGTATGACCATTAGCATAAATGTTGGAACCGTTGACAAAAAACCGGTAATTTTGTTTCATGTAACGATCAATATTGTTGTCCAACAGGTGTTTAACATACATGCTCACACGCATGTGCGCGCTTGTATGCACGACACATTTGAGGAACATTTGTTGAGGAAATTGACAACACATGATCGTGTTTGACACATTCGTATAATGTCCCCAGCGTGCACCGCAGACGTATCGTCTGGAATTATTTATTGAATGTTATTTGTAGTAGGCTTGGAAGTAATATTGACGAGCTGTGGAGTATTTAATAGTAAGTCATGCATGAAGAGCTGAATACGATTGCGCCTTAGCAAAATTGAATATACAAAATCATAATTATTGTTTTTAATACTGCTACAAAGGATTTTGACTTCAACATAATAAAAAAAAATACCGGGAAGTATGGCAGAAGACAGGGTAGGCCTCCACCCAGCAGTGGGTGATTCCGGGCAGAAATAATGATGATAATGAAGTTTCAGTGATATTAATTGTCACTTTTAAGTCTTATCACCGTTCTTTATTAATTTCACAATCGCTTATTAACAAGCTTATTAAGTCTGCTTACATAAGTCTTAATAAATAATGCCAGTTTTAAAAAGTGGACCATTACAGATAACAACTTTTATGAAGAAACTACTTTTTACTTACGGACCTTGTACTTAGTTGGCAAGGTTAAAAGGGGCCGGGCCCTTATGGAAAAATACGCCATGAGATTTCTATCAACCAAGCCAATGATGCTTAAAAAAATATTCCCAGAACGTGGCTGATGATGCATTTTATGGTACCTATGGAATTTTGCGAGACATGCAACTGTGACTTGAATATTTCAAACACAGTTACATGAATAAATAAATAAATAAAATAATGGTGGTTTAACAGGAAGAATCCGTTTTTTTTCGCACAGGTCAACCTAGGGTTGTCCGCTGCTTAACCGGGCTTGCCTGTGGGTGCTTCAATATATTAAGGCCTCCAGCCAGGGCTTAGAAACTTCAAAACTAAGCGACTACACGCTAAGGTCAACCCCCTGTGGGGTGGGTACATACCTCGGGTTAGGGTGTTGGGCAGCAAGGGACAGACTGGATCGGAGTAAAGGAGGAATTCGTGTGAAAATGGCGAAATAAAACTTGTGACAGATTCCTCCTACTGCGTGGTAGCGCATACTGCAATGTCAAAGGCTAATTGTTCAGTATGCAGCATCAAAGACGGGTCATTTAGGAGTTCGGATGATCATCAAAGTCGCAGCAATCGACATGAGGAAAAATTACAATTCACTACTTGGTGTGCTTGTGGCTAGGTCATAACAGCCGCACGGGTCGATGGGTTGGTCCGTGGATGGGTGACCATCTTTGCATACCAAGACCCCACAGTGCCTCGGAAAGCACGTTAAGCCGTTGGTTCAGAGATGTTAGCAGATGACGGGGCCCGATAGGGCCGAAGTCTGCCAGGGTAGCGGGATCGTCCGAAAGGGTTACCGCGGCCCTGGAACAGAAAGGGCTATGGAAGGAACACGGGTGGGCTTTAGTCAGTAAGAGTCTGACACTCCCTTCCGCTCCACCCAGAGCGGGATGGGCCATTTGATGATTACCCATCCACAAAAAAAAAAAAAAAAATTTGGTTCCGTCTTTTATTCGTGGATCTTTGACAGTCGTTCTGGGTCGTCAGAAGCCCGCTAGTAGTCTGACAACCAGTCTTACCAGTCAGTTTTGCCGAGGGGTTTCATATTACCCAGTGATTGGGTTGTAGAGGTATAGGCAGTCGCTCCATGTAAAATACTGGTATTCAGCTGCATTAACATAGTTGGGAAAAGGCTAGGCAGATGATACTCGGCGTAAATTGATACCACCTGCTCTATCAACAGAATTTTTATTAAGGTTTCAGAATACGAGCACGGCGTGTTGCAAATTAAACTGTCAATTAACATCATATTAAATTAAATTTCGTCACAGGTAAGAACTTGGTCATGTTTTTAAGATTTAATATTATTAATCTTAGGAACAAATTAAGCCCCATAAACGTGGTAATTCCTTAACAAATTACGAGAAAACTACCTTTTTTGGAAATATCCAACTTTCAAAATGGTTTCATAGCTCATTGACATAAATAACGTGTAAATCTTGAGCGGGTTCATTTTATAACAAGCCCGTTGATCGCCGGCGCAGCGTGATATATTGCAGCGGCTGTTTTAAACTAGTTAGTATCATTTAAAGCTATGTTCTTATCGCGTTGCGTATCTAGATATTTATTGTAAGGTAAACCGAGCTTGACTTCATTATTGTACTTGCAGATTTTGTTTGTTTTATTTGTGGCAAGCCATTTTGAAGTTAGTTTTATCTGTGAAAGCCATGAATAAGATTGCTTCCTTCTGACAAACATTGTACCTTCATGCCATAGGCCATAATTCTTAATAAAAAAATACAAATATTATACAGTTCACAAGAAAAAAAAAACTCTTTCGTTTACTGAATCTCAAACATCTCAGATTCCTCAAAGAGTTCTTCCAAAGTATTTATTTGATTGTGTCTTACTCCTTCCTGTCTATACCTACCAAATTTATATGCGGTTTCCGCATCTTCTTCAGTCTTCTTTCATACCTACCTAAATCTCCGATCTCTCTCATTCACCAATTACCAAAAAGTCAATTTGTATTCAAATAAATAAGGAAAAAAAAAACATGCTCACTTTATAATAATGGTGGCAACCGGATAGCATTATTATCGTATGTGGTTAAGCTCTTAGCTTAATAAATACTATCGGCAATGAATAATACATAATATTTAGGTCAATTATAATATCACTGCTCCAAATAGTTGTCATTACAATCAAATTAAAGTTATTAAGTAACACATAATAATCGAGGAAAACGTATCGAATCCAAGATGTTTACATGACATTACATAAGTAAAATGAGGTGAGACAATTTGCCTTGCATGATAGGCTTTTTTTTTTAATTTTTTTTTTTTTTGGGTTGGAAATCCCACCCGTGTTCCTTCCTTAGCCCTTTCTGTTCCAGGGCAGCGGTAACAACTGTCACGCTTGTAAAAGTGACACAGACGACGCTCTACAATGCTAAATATAACATCACGCCTTTTCCCCGAAGGGTTAGGCAGGGGTGAAGGACCTACACCCACATTTCGCCAATTATGTTTAAGTTCCTTGTAACAAAGGGCGCGCCAACAACCGCTGCTACTAGATCCTATTCCTGATAACATAAAATAAAATAAAAAATAAATAACATTTTGCCCGACCTGGGAATCGAACCCAGGACCTCATGCTCAGCAGTAGCGCGTAAATAAAAATGAAATATAATGCTAAACTTTTTGTCAAACTCCATTTGTGCTACAATGGCCAGCTAATGCAGAGGCTTAGCTACTTCAGTCCGTTTTTAGATCTCTGTCGTGATAGTTTTCACATACCTAAATCTTTTGTTACAATTTTGGTCAAGTTCGCGTCAAACACGATTTCGTTTAGAGTTCTATTAGAGAGTAGTATTTGTAAAAGAGTTTGGTTTTGTTGTATCTTAATAGATAATTAGTTATTTAATTTTTGGCTCTTTCCTACCCCTCATCTGATTCGAGTACTTATAAATAATTGTGAATTTCTAAGATGCCTTGACGTGATGTTCTGCAGTTGATACTGGGTTTTTCCAGTTAGTATTTTTATCATCTGAAAAACATCCAGCTAAAAACCCTGCCAAAAGATTCACGGGTGAAGTTCGACCTGGCACCTGGCTGCGACGTCATTAAAAGATGCCCCATCCATAGATAAATATCACCCATCTCTCCACTAGTCCAATATTTACTCTAGGATGCATGTCCGGAATAGCTCTTAAATTCTTTCCTATCCTAAAGGCACGTCTTCTCTACCATTACAGTGCCCCAATGGCCTCTGTAGCACCATGAAACTCGAGGCTATAGGGGCTAGTGCGAATCTTGGGGTTCATTCGATAAATCGCGTCTGGTCAAACCACGCTGGGATCGGTGCAATTCATTCATTCATTCTGAAAAACATTCAGTTAATAGGTTAACTTTGATGAAATGGCTTTGATGAATTGAGATGGAATGGCTAGGTTAGTACCTAGCCGAATGGCTAGGTACTAACCTAGCCATTCCATTCATCTCGATGTACAAAAGTCGATCTATAATAGCTTAAATGAAATAAAATACTGCAACATTTTTTTGGATCAAACCAACTTTGATAATAGCATAAGATGAAAGTTTTATTCAATCAAGTTAAAAAGTTTATTTCGTTTTATTCGATATCTACCATTACGTTATTAATACGGAACGTGACTTTATTGCTTTTGT
This sequence comes from Apamea crenata, assembly GCA_949629185.1. Classification (NCBI taxonomy): domain Eukaryota; kingdom Metazoa; phylum Arthropoda; class Insecta; order Lepidoptera; family Noctuidae; genus Apamea; species Apamea crenata. The sequence continues at coordinate 14,779,156 of OX451357.1, forward strand.
TACAAAAGCTTCTATATTAGGTACAAAAGTAAATCTTTAGAATGTTATGCCTTTAAAATTAATTGAATGAATAATAGACATAATCTCTAGAGTCACAAAAGTTTAATAACTTACAAGTAAGTGTAGCCGCTGGGTATCTTGTAATTAAATTACAAGCAATTGTAAAAATTACGATCCAGTTACATTTTGTTCCTCATTTCACTAGGAAAGATTGAAGTAAGTACCAAATTATTCTCGAGTATTAGATGAATAAATGCTTCGTTAATTAAGCATTTATAGATCTAATACTCGTAGACGTTAACATCTATGGGTATTTGTGAGTACGGCACTTAAAGTAAAGAATAGACGCCAGCACATCAAGCTACCCGAAACTGTCAAATTTTCCCAATCAATCTTGAACCTAACGCCCTAACAATAAAGTTGAAAATCTATTAAAGAAATTTGACAAATTGTAGTTGTTTGATGTGCTGGCGTCTGTACTTACATAATTTAATTATAAAGTACACAGACTCCTTACTCAGCTTCATTAAAGTCCTTCTACACAGTGAACTGTCGCCGATTCAAAGTAGTTCGGAACTCAAAATAATTTCTGTGATATTTTTTCGTGTTGAGCTTCTTAGGATGCTTTGAAACCAACAGTTAATTTCAACACTCTGACGATTTTGACTAATTGACCGACCATTTAAGAGTTAAAAACTGACTCTAGGTAAATGAATTAATTGAAATTAATGCTTTGATTGAAAGCCGAACAAATGGACTAATGATTATCGCAAAGTATCGAAATTAGGTGTCGCGTTATTTTTAATTACTTTGCTTCGGCCAGTTGTCATAGAAAGTGTTGTGACAAGGCCATTTGGAGGCCAGCCGGATGTAGGAGCTTTAGATGTAAAAAGATTTATTATAAAACATGATTTAATTGTTGCAAGGACTTAGATCATAGTTGTCAGCCAATGTCGTGTCGCGGATTGGTTGCGGCCCTTACAATTTGCAGATCTGAATGGTGATTGGGCGAATTTACTCGTAATCTACATTATAGAGGCACGATGAATAAATAGAATTATTTATAGATTTCGTGTTGAACTGTTGAAACTGAACTGTCATAGAATTCACATTTATATTAAAAACAGAATAATAATAAACAGTAAACAGAATAACAGTCTCTATAATAAAAGTTAACAATATAGTTAATTGTCTATATTGTTAAATTTTATTATAGAGACTATTATTCTGTTTATTTTTTATTATTATTCTTACTTAATACTTTTAAAGTTTTTTTTTCCACTTTATTATAATTTTATTTACATTTTATCGAACTAACACTAATATATAGGTACTATATACAATTATATCAAAAAATTCGTCCGCATCACTGTCAATGGGATAGGTACCTACCCAAAAGGCTGGCAGCATTACCACGTTGGATGGCAATGCTGATTCTTTGGGCTAAAAATAGGCCAGCCTTCTGGTCACGTGAAGAGTCAACCAACAGCTTGGCGATGTCCCGAAAAATTCGATGAGCACTCGGACCCCAAGGCCCTAGTGTTTCAACCCCAAACGGCTCAAACATATAGCTCCCAATAAGGTTGTTATATTTGCGCCGTTTGAGGTTTTTTGCTCCTGCAGAAATAGTTGAATTTAAAAGTAGGACTATAAAAAACGGACCAAGTGCGAGTCAGACTCGCACACGAAGGGTTGCGTAACAAAAGGTAAAAAAACACGTGTCTTGTATTGAAACCCCCTTTATTTTTAACTTTATTTTATTTTTATTACTTGTTGTTATAGCGGCAATAGAAATACACACTGTGAATTTCTGCTGCCGCCGAATGAATTGTAACCGTCTACCTATTACGGTTCATGAGATCGTTCGGTCAGCGGGCTGTAGACTGTCAGACGGACAGCGGAGACTTTTTTTTTTAAATATTTTTATTTAATCCATAATGTTACAGTTTTATATTCACATAACACCTGCCAAACTGCAAAGCAATTTGTCGGCAGTAGGTTCTCGTGGATTTTGCACAGCTTAGTAGTACGGGTTCCGTGGTCAGCCTTTGGGTAAAAGTAAATTTACGGTAATTCAGTCAATTCCTCCCTTGGTTATTAAGACCTACCACCTACCTACCTACCTACTGTTACCTACTATTCTACTGTTATACTCGTACGTAATAATTTAGTCTTTGCAAATTGGAATGGAAATATGCCGCCCATTTGTTGTTCTAGATTCATAATAGCTATTAGACAAGAATAATTACAGCTGAGACATAATCAAAATAATGTGGGTGTTATAATAGAAACATTAATTATCTTCATGTAGGAATAGAGGTACCTACCTCTATTCCTACACTATTATACCTACCCTACTGTACTACATATCAGAAGGCGCGACTGAAAAAATGTCACACTTCATTTCAAATTCAGTAGGCGTACCTACTTTTTACAGATATAGATAGATAGATAAATCATTAGATAGATAGATAAATCATTTATTTGGCGCACACAAAAAAGACAGCACAACACACAAAAGTACACTATTATATAGATGATAACCAAACTACCAGATATGACCAGCCGACCTAGTCTGCAAAAATCTCACCGGTGTGTGAGTTTGTGGCTGTCAATAGTGTCATACCCTAGTATCAGGTGGAATGACAGCTCATTTCAAGCTCACTTCACCTAAGTTATCACGGTGAGATTTTTACGGAATAGACTAACAGATATCATAATCTAAAGTAATTTTTCCACTCAAAATCTGTCGATGAAAGTAAGTGGCATCAGGCTTTATACAGAAAGCAGTTTGAGCCATACTCAACTCATTTTAAATGACACCAAATACAGGCACAGTCAGCCTCAATCAGATATACACATCACAATAGTTCATTTAATTATCTAAATTTTTTGATATATTCTCCTTCTCGGCGATGTCCTGCACCACCAGCTTGTGCTCCAGTGTCCACAGCAGCCGTTTCTCCCATTGACCTGGGACAATATACATGAGGATCATAAGTATGGGACACACACACAACGTATGTATCGTATTGTATCAATGTATTTCTACAATTAAGGGTCTAATTGTGTTATACAAAAACAGTCGCGAGTAGTCCGTATAACGTGTGTTAGGGAACTTCGTTCCAATATTTTATAGCTACACGTTGTTACAATAATAAATGGAACAAAGATTATAGACAATTAAATGAATTTTTGGTGTCAATAGACACATCTTATTGAGGCTGACTGTACCTATGACAACAGTGCTATTCTGTAAAAATCTCACCATCAAAACTAAAGTGAAGTAAGCTGTCGATCCACCAGCCGATCGATACTGTAAAAATCTCACCGTGTAAAGTTAGGTGAAGTGAGCTTAGAGTGAGCTGTCAATAGTGTCAATCCCTAGCATTAGTTGGAATGACAGCTCACTCCACGCTCACTTCACCTAAGTTTTCATGGTGAGATGGTTACAGAATCACACTGCTGAAGGCCAATTCCTGTAATTAAAGACGTTCAAAATCGTCGTCTCAGCGACAATTAATGTCAAAAACTTGTCAAAAATTTAGGGAAATTACAGGTATTTTTGATAGATTGAGACTGAGATCAGACTGTGAACGTTCTTAAAATTACGAGAATTGCCCCTCTGATGTTAGGGATTGTCCTTATTAACAGCTCACTTCAGCTAAGTTTTCACGGTGAGATATTAACATAATAGAGCGGCTGCTGGTCACTATCACTTGCTCCTATACTGCTTCCTTGTTTTGCTGTCTATCAAATATGTGGACATGAATTGACATATTATGCGCCCAATAGTTTTTCAATACTTGTTTTTAATACGATAAAACTTTTAGAACTTAATTAATTTGATTTATGTCTAGTCATAGACGTAGTCTACCGGTGTGACTAATTATTAGACGTTATTTGTATCATGGGAACTATATTGCCGCTCTCAAACATAGTAATGCACATGCTAATAGCAATTACGTTATGGTGTCATTGGCATTTGTGTGTATGTGTGTGACATAGTGACGTTTTTCTGTTAACTCTTAGGAAACCGCTCAGTGAATGCAGGTTTGATGATTCATGTGTCTTATGTAAAGTATGAACAAAAAGCTAATTTTCTTCAGTTATCGGTAACTAAAGGAGGTTTATAGTTTTTGCTGTTTTCTCAGGTGCTTTTTAAGTGCAATGGAATCATCATCATCGGCATGATTTAAGGTAGATAGATGATTTCAGTTCGCTGTGCTTAACTTTACTTTTTTATTGCTATTAGGTGGTGTGAAAGTCGTCGTCAAGTCGTTACGGGTACTCAGAAGCCGAAAAAGTCTTATTAACAGTTTTGCCGAATAGTATCGTGTTACCCAGTAACTGGGTTGTGGAGGTCAGATGCCTAGGCAGTCTTTCCATGTAAAATATTGGAATTCAGCTGCATTTGATAAGCCTGATCCGGCCTCAACATAGCTGGGAAAAAGGCTAGGTAGATGATTATGAGTAGTAAACAAAGGGGAAATTCTTGAAAATTGGCCTTCTGGTACCTAAGTAGGTAGGCGGCTCACCTGGCTGATGGCAAATGGTCACCGCCGCTTTTCAATGGGCAACTTTGTGTGAAAGTTTGTATGGATGGATGGATGGATGTTTGTTACTCTTTCACGTAAAAACTACTACACGGATTTGGATGAAATTTGGCACACAGATAGTTTATAACCAGGAATAATACATAGGATACTTTATATCCCGATTTTCCCACGGGATCAAAACTTATGCGGATGAAACCGCGGGGCGCTGCTAGTCCTTTATAACAGGCAACGATAGGTATGGTAGTAATTATTCGCCGGAACACTCCCCAAAAAAGAGCTCGACTAGAAAAACTACCCGGAGGGGCTAGTGGCTAAATTATAAAAGTTGCACGGGTCGACCGAAGGTTAAGCTACTCTTGCCGCGGTCGGTTCATGGATGGGTGACCATTCAATACATATCGAGAGTCCGTGCCTCGGAAAGCATGTTAAGCCGTTGGTCCCGGCTGAAAAGGTTAGGCCGATTTTGATCCCACTAGCATGAAATTGCCTGTCTATTGACCATTCTCTAAACGCCTTCATAATCACCATTTCCGATATCCACGATAATGAATGTCCTGGGTGGCCTACTTTATTTACTCATAGCCACAAATCTATATATAACCAGAATATAATCAGTAATTTATCACATCTTGTCATCAGAAGCTATAATTTTGTTGCAAGCGTCGCCGCAGGCAAATCCGTATCATTTTTTTAGTGCAGCCGTTTTGATATCGTGACCACATTTTAACGTACTTAGTTTCAATAGATCCTGTTTCGTTATGCAAAAATGAAATCGCCATTGTATGAGCAATGTTGTGGTCATGTTTATATTATTAATATGTGTACCTACCTATGCTTAAAAAAATCCGCTTTACGCCTGTTGGTAGTTAATGTTGCTTATTTTTTATTTTATTTATTGTTTTTCTGTTGTTTGTTTATTATTGTTTTTTTGCATTAGGAATTTCTCAATGGCAGCCCTGAGTTTAGAAGTTGGTGGTGTGCCTTGTGTCTCGGATATACATAAAGCCATTTTGATCGACGCCGGAAGGCCAATTCTCGTAATTTAAAACGTTAATCTTTTAGATTTTGAACGTTTTAACAAGTTCCCGTTCCCTACATTTTGACAAGTTTTTGACCTTTATTTTTCCCTGAGATGAGTCTCAGGGACAAATAAAGGTCAAAAACTTGTCAAAATGTTGGGAAATTAGAAGTATTTTTTGATAGATTGAGACTGAGATCAGACTGTGAACATTCTTAAAGCTACGAGAATTGCCCCTCTGATCTCTCGCCTGTCGATGTCGTATCGAATTACCGTCCCATCGGAATAATAATATATGAGAGTAAATAGAATAGAGAGTGCACCAGTGTTTGTGCACACACTTGTGCTCTATAATATTTCCTGAGTACTTAGCTAATCTCCGTTGTGATTGGCCATTTTATGGTTTTGCCTAGAGTTTCTCTTTGAATAAGCTTGGGTTATGGACAGTGTTAAGATTAGATCCTCGTTTAAGTTCCGCAGATAATTCAGGAGATGGTGAAAACTGCCTTCCATCTGTTCCGATTGCTTAAGAAATACGGTTGGTCATTAAAATTAATCTCCTTTAAGGACACCTGGTGATAACAAATTAGTTAATCGTAAAATTTCTTACCCAGAACCACACCCAGCCATCAGTTGTCGTTAAATCCATGCTGTTATCATTATGGCATTTCAAATGGTCCAAAACGTTTTGTATTTGACAGTTGCAGTGTTGAGTGTATAGGAAGGGAACACGCCGATGATTATATGCATTGCCGCGAAAGAACATAGAGCCTGGGCCTACAATTTCGAAAATGGCAACACTTTGAGTAGTTCAAAATAACTTAACCAACAATACAGTTTGGGTAATTACCCACAGTTTGAACAAAAGCTAATTGAGTTAATAACTTTATTACCTCAGTAAATCCAAACTTACTAATTGATCGCTATCTTGAACAATCCAATTTACTAAATAAGTGTTTACAGTCCGCTGGTCGCTCTTTAGCCATTTGCCATTTACATTTCAGAAAACTATAAATTTAAGGCTAATACGCACTTAGGATTTAGTGTAATGGTGTAATGAAATTAAGAGCACTTGTAAATTAAATGTCTTGAGTAAGCGAATGTACTTGTACGCAATTAGTGACGATAAAAAATAATAATATAGCGTCATTAATTGTATATTCAGTGAAATAGCGGCTGGTTGTCGTTGAGCAAGACATTTGACCGTAGAAATTAATGTAATAGTTTAAATGAATGGTAATTGATGGGTTTATCACTGTGTTTAACATAATCTTATATTTATTTCTTTGACTAATTATTCCTACATGGAACATTTATTATATTGATGACGTTCTTCAGAAAAGTCGGGTGAGCATTCGCAACCGTCGTGCTTGTATGAACAGCACCCTAATTACGTAACACACTATCAATCACAATCTGAATAATTTTGAAGAATATTGCTAAACCATTGATTCATATGTTCGAAAAATTTGTCTGCTCAACAATGTAAATAACGCAATGAATGTTGTTGAACTGTCAACATGAAGCCATTGCTATTGATAGTGTGTTATGCAATTACCCCGCTGATGGTAATCGAAGCAAAAGAAGTATGTACGGATCATAGCAAGTGGCGTTCTGTTGTTTCTGCCTATCCTCATGGGAAGAAGGCTTAAGTTTATATGTATGTATCGAACAGAAATGGCACTACTTCATTTCGGTTGTCCTTACATAAACTTTAGAAATGGCACTACTTCATTTCGGTTGTCCTTACATAAACTTTAGAAATGGCACTACTTCATTTCGGTTGTCCTTACATAAACTTTAGAAATGGCACTACTTCATTTCGGTTGTCCTTACATAAACTTTAGAAATGGCACTACTTCATTTCGGTTGTCCTTACATAAACTTTAAACGTGAAGATGTTTATCTCCCCATCCCTAACATGATTGCTGATGGAAATGTTAATTAATACTGAGTTAGTGAGCAGGTATCGTGTCAAAACTGAGTTAATTAGCCTTTTAGTACGACTAGCAATGAAATAGCAAACAAATTAACATTTTATTCGATTTGTTTTTTTAATGATATTTAAATGCCATCAATACCATTAAAACGTCTTATTAAAAAGTCAAATGACAACTGACATATTATGTAAAAAAATTAACTCCGGTACCTACTTCTTGTTGTAGAAAAAGCATAATCTTATCGACATTTCGAACTCAAAAAAATAAAAATAAATGAGAATGACCTTGTCTAGTGAAATTCATAAAACTTTTATCTTTGCCACTAATCTTTTCAATAACTGTGCCGAAACAAAAATTAATATAAAAGATAAAATATTTCGCCACATTGCTTCGTGCTCATGACATTAGCTTACTGCCAGCGCCATAGTTCACACAGTTAGCTCGCTTATTTCCCACGAAATGACAAAACACATTACTCTCTTTATTTGCACATTATCTGTATTGTGTGTAAATAGAAATGTGGCTGATGTTATCTGTGGTCGGAACGAGCGGACTTCGTTGTTCTACCGGCTGTAGGTACATTATTATTGTATTCAAATTTCGAAAACGCCTTTGATGCCGCTTTATTTCACGAAATAATTTGATGGCCGCTTTGTGTTGCAGCTGCCAGATTTTTGATAAAAAATAATTACGAGCTAGCATTTTCGTTTTTAACTTTTTCTTTAACAATTTAATCTCACTGAGACAATATGCAATACTAATTATCTTGATTTATATCAACTCTCTTTATAATATTAATATAAATCACGAAATCTTTATTTAAATAAAAACTTTTTTACAAAAAAAAAACAACCGACTTCCATAAAAACACTAGAAAGTGAAAAATAACTTTAATTTCGGAAGTCGGTGTCTTTGGTTTTTTTATTTCGTTTTTCGCCACCGACTTCCGAAATTAAAGTTATTTTTCACTTTCTAGTGTTTTTATGGAAGTCGGTTGTTTTTTTTTTGTAAAAAAGTTTTTATTTTTCACTTTTTAGTTGTTATAATTTTTTTGATTTTTGTTGATTTTTCAAAAACCGCTTGTCCGATTTCGATAAAATTTTCACGGGACCATTTGGAAAGTATACCCTATCCAACAAAAAAAGAATTTTTCAAATCGGCTGGCAAGCGACGGAGTTATGCGCGAACAAACATAAAAAAAAAAAAAAAATACAAACATCCGAATTGAGAACCTCCTCCTTTTTTAGAAGTCGGTTAAAAACAATCTTTCATTGTATTCATTTTGAGTGAAATTGTATTTGTTTAACTGGCGGGTAAACTCCTGAACCACAGCTCCTATTTGAAAAATTCTTTCATCATTTGTAAAGTAGGTACCTTATTCCAGATGAACAAAAAAAAAATTATCTACAAAAAAGGTTCTTAATAATACTAATGAAATAACTATCTTGAATTCGTGCAAGCCTAGTACTTGTGCACAACGTGTCGCGAAAAGAATACCATCTTCACATGTAAATAGCTCCCATGCGAAGCCGGGTTCGCTAGTTGTTTAATAAAGGGAACCCTGAAAAAGTAGTTTCTTCTTGGATCTGAAAAAAATATATAATAATATATAATATATACACACTTTCTTGTAAACATTTATGTAAAAAGTAAAAGTATAACCAAAAAAGAAATCCAAAATCTGCTACAGTTTTCTTTAACGAATCCAAACTGGTGCGCGTGCGCCTGAGGGTAAAATGCTTACGTCAACATAACTGAGTAATTGGTGTTACGTAACCAAGGTGAAGTGCGTTTTGAGTTCGGTTCGGTCTTGATTGCTTTAAAGCTCCCGCAGACAGGCTCGACACGGCTCTAGTAGAACATATCCATGAAGTTTACATAGAAATTGTTCTACTCAAGGCGCGTCGCGCTGTCTCGTCACGTCTGCCTGCGGGAGCCTTTATGAACTCTTTGTTATATGTTATAGTAACATTTCTACGAACTTCGAAGGATATAGAGATTGTCGAGTTGTGGGAATTTGTAGTTAAGTTTTTTGTTCTGAGTTTGTGTTGATTTATTTTGGGTATAATAGCTATTGTAGGTATTTATTAACCTTGTACAAACCAGTAGGAAGGAAAAGGAAGAGAAAAGCTTAAGGAAAATACTTACAATTACCTGTGTAATTAAGTAAGTAGGTAAGTGATAATTTTATTTAACTTTTGAAGCTTATTTTGCTTTAAGTTTGTCAACTTACTGTTGGTGTCAAATACTACAAATAGCATTCAACAAAATCGTTATCGTCATCAAATAATTAAATATTTTCTTTATTCCGTACTGTACTTACCTACAAAATTGATTTCAGTTTGCATACCCACCAGTGGCACGCGCCAACGGCGGAAGAAACTGCAGTCGTCGACAAAGTCCAGCTCGTGTATTTTTTTTTTAATGGCATCTCGCAGGTAAACCTATGAGGTTGTCTTCTGCTAAACAGGACTTGCTTGTGGGGGGTGCCTCAATAAATAAAAATAGGAGGTATTTTTTCAAAGAGGTAGTTACGTAGAGTTAGTACGGACCTCGGCTTAGGGCGTCGCTGGACGAGGGTAGCAAGGGACAAGCTGAATCGGAATTATTTAGGGACGACGTTAAAGCTGGCTCGGGCAAGGGTCGGGGCGGACATGGTGCCGGTCGTGTATTTGAGTCAATGAATCAATCAACTCAGCCTATCGCAATCCATTGCTGGACACAGGCCTCTCCCAGTCTGCGCCGCAATACCCTGTCCTCTGCCTTCCGCATCCAGTCTGTCCCAGCTACCTTCTTTAGGCAAGCGTAGTGTGGGACGCCCCCCAGCTAGATGGACGGACGACATAAAGAAGGTATTCGAGTATGATGCTTAAGTACACAAGCGGTACGTTGTCGACGGCTACAGTTGCCTCTGCCACTCGTGTGTATGAGCACTTATTTGTAACTCCACCCATTACACTCAATAGCTGCCTGCACGGTCAAGTTGAACTACATCACCAATTACAGAACGACAATCATTGTCAAGCACCTGTTAATACCACGTTGTTGGAATGATAAATGACTGGCCATAAACAGTTTAGCTACTAATAATTAAAATGAAATAATTAACTCGTTGCTATAGGCATGTCGTGGCACGCAAGCATCCTTGGCGGCAACGGAAACCTACGCAACGTCGGTTATCAATTACCAAATATTTTTTTATATACTAGTTTCCGCCCGCGGCTTTTCCCGCGTGGTATGTCGATACAAAAGTAGCCTATGTCCTTCCCCAGGGCTTAAAGTATCCCAATACCAAATTTTATCAATATCAGTACAGCCGTTTCGGAGGGTAGCCGGAATAAACAGACTGAGTAAAAATTAAAAAAAAATGTTTTTTTTGTTATAAGTAGGGTAGGGTAATAGGGTATACTTTCATATATGCATTTAGTAAAAAGCTGTTATTTTTACATTACAAACAGATACTTCAATTTTATTTATTTGTATAGATTATATAGTTTGTACATAGATTTGGGCTGATCCTTCAATCATGTGATAACTTTATTCGAGGAATTATTTTGAAATTTTGAAAGTTATTTCATTATTAAAGTTTATTTTGAAGCTCTATTAATCTCTGGAACAACCAGTCGGATTTGAAAAAAAATATTTGCTTTTGATAGCTAAATTCTTGAGGAAAGTTATAGACTGTTTAACGTACACGCTAGACATTAAGGAGCCAAACAAAAATAAAAAAAAAGTAAGAAAGAACGTGAAAACGAAATATTAGCGCGGTCAGGCGATGCGATTTCTTTGCACTACAATTTTATATACCTATCATCTTTGGTACCTACCACATTTTATGCAAATAAACGATTTTGATTTGATTTGGTGCGACAGGGTTTGGGTAGGTCAGAGAAAAAATAAATTATACGCGGACGAAGTCGTGGGCAGAAGCTAGTCCTATGATAAAAAGCGCATTCAGTTTTTCCCGATTTTTTTATTTTTTTTGAGAAACCCTTCCATTTTCTCCATAAAACCCTGATTCGGACTATTACGATCATTTTAAAAGTAAAAATAGTCAAATCGGACAGCCGTTCTCAAGTTTATATTTTATTTATCTATCTATATATATAAAATTCAAAGTCCTGACTGACTGACTGACTGACTGACTGAGACATCAACGCACAGCCTAAACCGCTGGTCCTAGAGACATGAAATTTGGATGGTGTATTCTTCGTGAAGAGTAGGTATCCACTAAGAAAGGGTTTTTCGAAATTCCACCCCTAAGAGGGTGAAATGGGGGGATTTTGTTTGTATGCAAAATCTTATTCCTTGAGTTAATAAACTTGAAACTTGGCACGAATACTTATCTAAGTAAATTATGAAGTTGGGCATTTTTTGTTTTTATAAACTACCCCCTAAAAGGGGAACTTTGAAACACCCCAGTGTTTCAAAGTTTGTATGGAAGAATTTTAGCGCGCGGTCCGATTTAATCGAAACTCAGTATTTATACCTAAAATTGAAAGGAAAGAATAATGTGTATCAGGGTTTTTCTAAAATCTACCCCTGACGGCCTGAAAAGGGGTAGTCAATTTTACAGGGGAGGATTTTACAGCGTGGCTTGATTAACTCGAAAATTGGTATAAATAATCTTTGAGTCAAGTTATGAACACATCCCAAATGATTTTTCAAAATTCCACCCCTGTGGGGGTGAAAATCGGGGATACAGTTTATAAGAAAAATCTTAGTCGTTAGGTTAATAATCTTGGAAATTGGCATGAATACTCGCCTAAGTAAGCAATAAAGTTTATCATTATAAGTTTTTCAAACTACCCCTCAAAGCGGGGTATAGGGGTGTTGAAGTTTGTGTGGAAGAAATTGAATGCGCGGTCCGATTAACTCGAAACTCAGTATTGATACTTTCGACAGAAAATAATTAATAATAAGTATGTAAAGGTGTCGAAAATTGACCCCTGACGGGGCAAAAGGGGGTAATTCGGTTTTAAGGGGAGGATTTGAACTTGAAACTGTATGTAACATTTTCACGCCTAAAACACTGAACTTCTGATTTGGCAAAGAGATAGATGGCATCCTGGGGAAGCACATACTTTTTATCCTGGTAGCACGTTCCCGTGGGAAAACGTCCGACATCCACGCGGGCGAAGCCGCGGGCAGAAGCTAGTTTAAATACAAAGTAAACTTGTATAATTTCCAGATAAGCATCTAATTATTTTCATAATATTTTGCTGCATTTTAACGGTTTCTCGCATAATTTTGTGTGGTTCCATAATTATGATAATATTTTAATGAAATATGTCATGCTTGGTGTCGTCTCATGTAATGCCAAGTTTTGGCACTAATTGCATATTTTCTACTTTTACTCTTTAAGTCCTTGATAAGTGAATGCAAATTCTTTGAATTTTAAGTTTTTGCAGAAACTCGTTCGGTTATATCTATCGCTAGCTTTAAACGCTAATCATACATAGACCATTAATCCTCCATTCGCCATTTTTTATCTTCCATAAATACGGATTACTCAGTCCAAGTTACCCAACAATTTGTTGTAAATACCTACACCACGTAATTAATTATGCATACTTTGTAAATCCCTCATGTACTAAGACAGAAAAAAGGAAGAACATTGGTTTATTCTGCAGAAACAAAACGCACATTACAAAAATAAACTGACATAACATATGTCACAGGTAGGTAAATAAGTAGCCAAGAGCCTACGTCGTACTCATCCAGTAAAAAGGTTGACAATTTGCTACAAAACCTCTAGGTATTAAAATAAATTATATTATATTATTTCTACTGGACATCAATACTCAGTTTTAACTGATCACAACTGTAGTGTTCACTGTCTCATTCACACAAGCGGGGTGGCTGCTGTCACTTATGTCATCTGTCAGTCACGAGGAAGGGCGGGAAAGAGACAAAGTGAAGCAGGCTACATACGATGGCGCTTGGTATGGTAGTGAGCCAGTGAAGTGATATATTCAAAATAAATACGAAATGAAAAGGATTCTACATTAACACTAAAATTACCGTATGAATATATTATACGAGTACCACTATGCACGACCATCGATTACACACCTATCTTGTAATATTTGTAAAGCAACGGCTGACTTTGTACATGTATTTCCATAATGAATGCCTTACAATACAGGCTTACAATAATAAAACCATCATCACCAGGGTATCAAGATAGATCTCTAACAGTTAACGCAAGCGAAATCATAGTGCGCAGTATAAATTACATATCAAGTTACGCATTCAGTTTAATTTGGAATTCATGAAGAAATTCTAGAGCGCATCGGAGGGTAAGGCGATGGCTCTATGGTAAACGGAGCGGAGGGTAGAATGACAAGCAACAGTTTACGACGTTCTTTTTTACATTTACTGAAGCTGCTTTCAGACTACGCTATACTATAGTGCCATATAGTATAGCAAAGAAGGACCTAGTATTAATTTTAATAGTAAGCCAATAATATATAGTACAGTACAGTGTGAACGTGTCTATAACAATGTATGGTGCGCGATATTGTTGTGCTATGAGCTATATACTACATGCTATTATATTATAGCGCAATCTGAAAGCAGCTTTACTTCAGTAGTACTGTGCTATTCTGTAAAAATCTCACGGTGAAAACTTAGGTGAAGTGAGCTTGACGTGAGCTGTCAATAGAGTCAATTCCTAGGATAAGCCGGTCTATTCTGTTAAAATCACACCGCGAGAACTTAGGTGAAGTGAACTGTCATTCCATCTGATGCCAGGGATTGACACAAATATAAGCTCACTTCAAGCTCACTTCACCCAAGTTATCACTGTTGATTTTTTTGCAGAATACCACTACAGATGGGATGATAGCTAAAAAACTTAGCTGAACTGATCAGACTTATGACTTATACTAATTTTCGCAACTATGACTTTCTGCTAAATTAACTCAACGCACGCTCCGCACTCTCCAAACAAAATCATGTGCACATGGATTTATTTGGAAAATGTATAGCCATAATTTTTTTTTAGATTTCTTATTCATTGCTTGTCAATAATATGTGTTGTTACACAGAGGTTATCAGCGACATTTCATGTTTTCATTATAAAGAAAAAAGTTTCTCACAGTTGGCTCCAACAAGTTACTAAGCTTGCGGTGAAGACTCGCCTTTACAATTCAAATGAAGTTATTATGCTATAGTACTTCACCTATGAATTTACAGAGCAGAATATTAACGACCATAAAATTTATTCTAATTCCAATGTGCCAGTGCGTTGCAGTTTTTAATTGGTCGAACCATGAAGTTTGCTAATTGAATAAAATAAGTAATTTAAGGGGCACATTAACAGTATAAGCAATCATTAATATGGTATGTTAATAGAGGCGTAGGAAGTCGCATATTTATTTGACTTTAAATTAATTACTTTTTGAACAACTTTTACGTATTACGCACTTAATAGTGCAATTAACAGTTTTGAGGCTCTACGTATGCAAACTCTTTTCCGGATTTCGAAATTGCAATTTCAATCGTCTTAATTTTATGGCTGCGTCCGCCTTGGTGGTTCACTGTCTAGCGTTTAAAAAATAGGTATCGTTTAATATTACAGGTTTTTCCAGAATTATTATTACTTTTTGGTATCAGATAATCAATTCAGCGAGGTTACCAAAACAACTAATTTTTTTTTCTCGAATACCTATTGCTTTATAGATCTCATTGAATAACTATATATTAGTAGTTATACTTATTAGGTATTTCGCCACTCTGCAATTGGCATTTTTGTTTTTGATATAATTGTTATTGTTTTGTTGTCATCTGCCAATGTCTGTACTGTCAATGTCAATTAATGTGCGTTGTCATTGGTCCCTGGCCCTGACATCAAGCAATAGACAAAAGGGTCAACATTTTTATGCTTGAGTATCTTACATCTTATGTCTTTTTTATTGTATTTTTTTTTTATTTGTAATGTGCGTTTTGTTTGTGCAGAATAAAATATTTTTCTTTCTTTCTATATTTTTTTGAGAAAGTGATAGTAGACATTTAATGACGTTTTTATCAGACTAATTTATAGAGGTTTTACATAGACATATTTATGCAACTTCGATTTCGAACGATTTCTCAAAGCGTTATCTGATTTAGCTGTCTAGTCCTAAACATATTCAAAACGAATAAAATTGCACCATATTACATTTGGACTAGTCTGACGTCAATGTATTTGTCGCATTTCGGCTTTTGGGCATAAAAATAACTTTTTAAATGGTTAATTTATACGGCGGTGGCATAAGAAATGGTGGATAACCCTTGAACGGCGGGCGGTTAGATTAGATAATACCATCCCATAACATTGTTTTATGGAATATTTTAATAGGAATATTTAGGTATAATGGAAATAACATGGTTAGGAAATGAATATAATAAATAAATCGGAATAAAATTATAAATTTGAAGCCTTCCGCCTACCAGCCCGTTAATGGGGATATTATGTGTTAGAAAAGGTAAGAGATAATAAAGCATTTTTTTCATTTGTCGAAATATGATATGATAGATAAAAATCTAGCGTATCTACGCGTCTACACTGTTATCTATACTATCTACACCACTCCTACTTTGTGTACCTACATTTTAAAATTCTGTATATATTTGTTGATGAGTTGATTTTTTAATTTATTTAACAAATCCAACGTAGAAACTACACTAAACACTCTTACCTACCTGTTTTATTTTTTTGTTGACCATACATACAGGGTGGCAGGGACATCGACGTGCAGCCTGTTACCATGGATTCAGTACACATGATTCTGGACGCCCTGCGTCGAAATTTTTTGTCGGTAATTAAAAAAAAAATTGTTCTTCCATACATTTTGTCCGCGTAGGTATTGCACTTTTCTATAAAACGGCTGTTTTTTTTTTGATAACCGACGAAAAATATCTACGCTAGAATCATGTGCTGAATTCATGGCTACAAATTGCGCGTCGATGTCCCTGCCACCCTGTATAGAGTGGCAGGGACACCGACGCACAACCTGTTACCGTGGATTAAGTTCATAAATCTGGACCTAACTACGTTGAATTTTTTTGCAAAATATTAAAAAGAAAATTAGCGCTTTCGTAGGAAACAGCTGTTTTTTTTTTAAATAACTGACGAAAATTATCAACTCAGGGGGGGCCAGAATTGTACTGAATCCTTCGTAATACATAGGATGTGCGTCGATGCCCCTGTCACCCTATATTGCCCTCTTAACACTATACCTACTATTGTTTTGATTGTTTTTATATACTTGGCGTCAGCAGAGCCAGCGTGTCACGCCCACTGGGGTCTTCGCCACACCACGCTGAACCAGTAGAGTAGGTACTGTGCTACTCCCAAGGGAAGTTAAGGAAATCGTAGTGACCATATACCTACCTACACCCTTTCTCTTTAATCTTGTTTATTTTAAAATATAGGTACATTCTATTTTGACACTTGACGTGGTAGTTAATTATCTCCCCACGTAAACCTCTCCGTCACATTGGAGGTTTTTATATTATAGAAACACACGCTTGTTGATTTAGAAATCAACAAGCATTACACAAGAGTCGTTTAAAACGTTTTTTACCATTTATTATAATTCTAATTGGCCGTATCGAATAAAATGCCGGTAGGCTTTAACTAAACGTTCCCTAAACTGTCAGTCGTTATATCAATCTTGTCGAATCGTTTACGGATATTATAGCTCGAAAGCCCAGACCTTGAGTCTTTCCTAGTTGTTCAAAATTGATACAGATCTTTAAGTAGGAAGCTTGTCAAACATTATTATTGTAATACTTAAATCTTATAGGGGCAAGAAATACGCTTATTAACTTGTGGTCAAAGGTTTTTTATCTCACACCGTATAGCGCCAATGTTATACGGAAAGCTTTGTTTAAAGTTAGCCTAAGGGCGCTTTAAAGAAACATAGCTAATTGCTTGATCGCTTGTTCGTGGTTATAATATTTTTTGGTTCATTAATTAATTAAATTGGTCTGGCTCGTTGGTTTTTATGGTCGCAAGCGCTACTGCTGAGCGTGAGGTCCTGGGTTCGGGCAAAGTGTTTCCTCTTTTTCGTCTTCGAGTCGCTGGTACGACTGTATTTTAGATCTCGTTGGCCCAAAACTTTGCCACTTAAAATCCTACTAATATTATAAACGCGAAAGTTTGTATGGATGGATGGATGTTTGTTACTCTTTCACGCAAAAACTACTGAACGGATTTGGATGATTGGTACGCAGATAGTTTATAACCAGGATTGACACATAGGATACTTTGTGCCCCGATATTCCCACGGTATCGAAACTTATGCGGGTGACACCGCGGGGCGCAGCTAGTAATATTATAATTTAAAGTGTTATTAAATTATAATTAGAAATTATCAGTTCTACCCCGGAGTCTGGTTTTGTGTTCAGTTGACGGCAAGAGGCTCGCCTCATATTACACATAACTGGCGAAATGTGGGTGTGCTATAGGACACCTCTGTCTTCAGCCTTCAGAGGTTACAGGCGTGATGTTACACTTTACTAATACTAATAAAATTTAAATTTTGTCCACCCTAAGGGATAACAAAAAATGAAGAAACTTTTAACTATTTACGATGATTTCGTTTTTTTTAATTATTGTTTCATCATTTTATCAATAGGTTAATAAGACAGGCTTTAATTGCATTTTATTTCTTTGCGTAATTTTGTACAAGGTACAAAGTTACTTATCACGCTGTCACATTTTAATTAGGCTTAGGTGTCAACCTTAACACATACGACTAATTAAAGTGCGTACTCACAAATTCCGTCAAATTTTTCGAACGCATTAAAATTTACCTACAGTTAAAGCCTAGGTATGTGATTATGTTAATTTGCAATCTAATTAGAAACGACATACAATTTTACACCGCCCACCTAATTATTATGCAAAGCACGCATAATTCGTGTATGATTGACTTGTTTTTACGCAAGGCGCTTAAAGGAAAGCAAGTATAGGAAACGGATTGCGTTTAAGGTCACCATTGGGTTAACCTGTTCTATGTAGATCAATGAATTGTGCCAGACATGCATAAAATGCGCAGTTCACAATTTTTTGTTGGTTTCAACACAATAAAAAAAAATACATTTCAAAAAAGTTTGGCAGGATTTTAATATTGAAATTCAACCTCGTTGCATGTTTTATGTGTTTGTTTGTTCCATGATTGATTTAAAAAAAATGTGATTCGAATTTCAAATGTCAAGAAAAAAACAAATGAATTTTGGTTAGCGTTCGAATATTTCTTTAGGTAGGTACGTGTTTGTTTAAATTGACAACAGAATTAATTTATTGAAAATATCGAAATGAATAAGCAGATAAAAAATATTATGGATTAGGATTTTTGTAAGGATAAGTAGCAGATAGCGTCCTGTAGTGTCTGCTGCTCTGCCCCATGGGAAGATGGCGTGAGTTTAAATGTACGTGTATGTGTGTAAAAAATAGGATTATTTGTGGAACGTTTCGATTTCAGCACGAGTTTCTCTGAAACTGAGCTACCATGTAAGTAGGTTACTAAATTTTATTTGCCTTTTAAGCCTAGATTATTACGCACTAGTAGAATTTCACCACAGATCGTTTACGGCACCGCGGTATTTCTGAATGCACCAATTCTCCCGCGAACCGTCCTAAAAAGGCGAGCTCAGTGAGATTGTATCACTTTCCATTGGCATTTGAGCTATTTTACTTAGCGAGAACGAATTCCTTAAATGTTTATTAATTGATTAAATAACAGTGTGCTAATAATTACTTGGGTGGTTCGGATAGCTGGGATTACGAGCAGTTATCGATATTGCAATTAAAAAGGTAATAGCATGTCTCGTTGAGAGCTATACCTATAATTAAACGAGTATTATTTTATGCCCATTCCTTTGACTAAAGTAAGGAGGGGCTCGGGGGGCTCAGGGGGCTAAATAATAGCAGCCGCACGGGCCGATCGAAAGTTAAGCGTTTCCCGCGGACGGTTTGTGGATGGGTGACCATCCATTACATCGAGATCCCTCCGTGCCTTAGAAAGTTAAGCCGCTGGTCTCGGCTGTCATTTGTAGATCTAGATATACTAGAAACCGACTCCAATATATAAGTAATAGGTAGTTATAAAAAGGGTAGGCAGATTGATTGTCGCTGTCCAAAGTAAAGTTGTAGTAAAGCTGTTGTGATCCTTTTCAGGTGTTCAGGTGATCTTCATCAAAAGCGGCTTGGAAGAACCCAAAACACAAAAGACAGAGATAAATTACCGAAGGTTGGTAAATCCCAAATCAATAATAAATATTCTGGAGAGGGTTGTGCAAACAATAGTAGGTACTAATGTCGTTTGCAAAAATCAAAATATTTTGTTTCACATAAACCTATATGGGTACTCACACGAGCGTTGACGAGCCTCGACGTCAGCCGTCGACACCCGTCGACGCCCGCCATCGTCGCGTCGGTGGCTGCCGTCGTGTGTGCAACGTGCCGCTCGTGTGTGGCAACTGCAGTCGTCGATGACTGTCCACGGCTGCAGTTGCCTCAGTCGTTGAAGTGTGTCGTTCGTGTGTATGAGTGCATATGATACGTCAGAAGTTAGGTAGGTAGGTAGTTAGGTGGTACACGTGTCCAATTGGTCGTTCCCTATAGAGAAGAGGCAAGGAACTCCACAAAAAAGAATTAGCTTTTACGATGTTTTCAAATAACAGTGTTACTTAATAGGTTTGGGCGGACAGTGTAGGCCTTGTTAACAAGTACCAGGCACATGAAAAAATATGAAATGGCCAAGAAATCGACACATCTATAATACAACAAGGCCTACAACGTTCTCACATTCACAAAATAGGAGATAATCTATATAAAAGATAAATTATAAAAAAAAAACTATTTTAACCAAGTTGTAACACAGAGACAGTTGTAATGACAATCATGTCAGATTGTCATTACAACTGTCACAAATCTGAGAAAATAACATCTCCACAAAACTATTAATAATTACCAAATAGGTAAGGTATGGTAGGTAACCAAATAGGTATAGGTATTAGGTATTGAAATCAAAAACAAAATCTAAGCATATTACGTAAATGTCTTTGCCTTCATCAGATTAAATCACAAGAGGCGTGTACAGAACACTAGCGGCTATGCGCAAGAGTGACACAACAAATACTAAAAGATACATCTTATCTCAAACTAGTTATTTGCCCTCTAGCAGGACGTGGGTTGAGTTCCCACTAATAGAAGTACTGTGATACACTTTCGTATCTACATACTTATAGAATATATAAAGTGTTGCATAAATATTACCCATTACTTTTCTAAGTAAAAAATTATGGGTTAGCCGTAATAACTATTTATATCACTATCAGAAATAGGTTAAACGATAATTTTTTTAAGAGTATCAGTGTAGAATATTATGATATAGCGTGTGTCGAAATGCAGAATAATATATCATCATCATCTGCCTGGCCATTTCCCAACTTTGGGTCGGCTTCCAGTCTAACCGGATGCAGCTGAATACCAGTATTGCAGAATGTATCATTATAATAACCTGCCGCAGTTATATTAGTTTTTACATATTTTAGGTGATGATCTGCTTGCAAATTTATATATATATGTATATATATATAATTATATTTTTTTCATACCACTTGCTCAAAAAAGTGACATTCTATGCCACAAAAAGCGAACATAACAATAGTCATTTTGAATCTGTTAAAAACAGGGAAAGAAAATTGTACTGAATTTCATTCATTCTCTAGGGGGAGAATGTGATTTAAATTTGTAATACTTACCGAAATTTATACTGAACTACATCTGTGTTTACACCATTGAGTTTGTATATAAAGCATTATACATCTTTTTGAAAAAGGAATACGCATTTATTATGCAGTTATGATTATTAAATAAAATTACGAAAACCGACGAGGCCGTATGAGCTTGATGACTTTGCTTTTCCGACAAAAAAATATTAGTCTAGGAATTTGCCGCGTTTTTGTTTTCTTCAAATACATAAACGTTAAGTTTATTTTTTCGCAATTGGTACGAAAAGTAGAGTAGTTTCCTCGGTGATAAAGCTGTCTTAGTCTTGGGTGAACTTAAATCGCGAGCGTAACGAAAGACTCGAGGTTTACTCCCGAGCGTAGCGAGGGTGTTAAAAACTTAAATCACGAGCGAAGCGAGGGATTTAAGACGAGTCCTGAGGGTAGCGAGGGATTTAAGTTCGTCACCCGCGACAGAAGACACTGCTTTATCCCCTTGGTTAATAATCTACTATTTGGCAATATTTGCAATGTGTATATTTTTTTCCACAGTAGGTACTTTTATACCAGACAAGCTCTAGACGTGAAGACCTGTAATTGGCTGTCAGATTATCGTACAGTTATTTATCACTATTGTATTTAGCTGTAAGTCTTCCAAATTCCTGAATAAATAAATAATAATTATGTATGCACTGTACGTCAAAGCGAACAGACATCTCTCAGTAGAATACAAGCTCAGATTTTAGTATAAACAATGATGAGAACAGAAGGAGAAGTTGAGAACAGCGTGTTTACAATAATTATATTACTTTAATAATTTGGGCGTCTAACGATATAAAAAAGTGTCGACAAACGAATGGTTCCGTACAATATCTAACATTACATATTTTTTTTAAATAAATAATTAAAAACTAAAAAGCGAAAAAAAAACTTTCCTGTAATCCATTTCATTTTTAACTTAATTTTATTATTTGTTGTTATAGCGGCCAGCAGTACGCCCTCTGTGAACATTTCAAATGTCTACCTATGGTGGTTCAAAAGATACAGCCCTGTGACATACGGACGAACGGACGGATGGACAGCGGAGCTTTAGTAATAGGGTCCCGTTGGCACCCTTTGGGTACAGAACCCTAACAATGATCGTCCTAATTTCAGGTTTCCAGTCCTATGTGAGAAAAATAGAACAACTATGGTTGGTTTCAGTGTGGATTACAAAAGAAATCTCAAAAAACAAACATAGAACAGGAAACTGCAACATGTTTGCATAGAAGCTAAGTCAGCAACTGATTCATAAGAAAAAGGAAACGTCTAACGTGAAGGTATGTATTAAGTAGGTACTACATTTTCTCCCTTATGACTTGATTAGAATATAAAATGGCAGAAGGTTCTATTACGAAGTCACGCCTGTGAGTTACACTGACAATAAACAAAAAGTACCTTTGAATACGACCCACTATCTTATGAAGCCAACTTACCATGAAGGTGTTATAATACTGTGTGCTTACATACATACCTTCTAATAGAAATATTGTACACTAACTTCTGTCCGCGATGTTAGTCCGCGCGAAATGTCTGTTCTTTAAACATATCCTATGACACTCGGCAATTCTGTAGCATCTTTTGCAATTTTCGGAATCGGATCAGTAGTTCCGAAGATAAAATCACAAATAACTCTTTTTAATATTAGTACATAGATAGTAAACGATGCCAATCAGTTACATATCTTCTAATAGAAAAACAATATGAACTGGTGACAGAGTTTAACTGAACATATTTTCATATATTATATGAAACTCTGAGGTCTGCAAGTGAATGAATGTCGATTCAATCAAAAAACCATTGTAGGAATAGTTTCTTCGGGGTATAGAGTAGGGACAGTCAAGAAATAAATATTATGCTAAGCACTTTAAAGTAAATTGTTACTTGCACGCCTTATTGATTTCGCGACCATTCATTGCCAACATGTTTAATGAAAAAGAAAGTTCGAAAAAGTGACATGTGCCCTCTACGTGAGAATGGAATTGGTTTGAAAATTGCTTTTCATTATCGCTCCTTGACCGTACATTATCATCATTCTCTTCCCCTTGTGCCATTTTATTTTGGGGTCGGCTCAACATGTCTTTGATTTCCATACTTCCCTATCAGTCGTCATCTCGGTAGTGACTCCCTCTCTAGCACACACTCCATCCATCGTTTCTTGACCGTACATAAGCATAAAACATTTTAATTTCTGCCCCGTTAAGAATCCAAATTACGATGTTGTACAACATCTGAGCAGATGTTCAAACTGGCTGCACAACCATTTGTTTATATCCTCAGAGTGCATTCTTACGTGTTTATGCAACTCGAGCATTTCTTTTATATGTAGTAACCGGAGCAACATAATCGCATTGCATACTAGTGACATCAGCCCGCCTAGTGGCAATTTCTAATCAATAGTACAGATCGTGCGCAACATTCAGAAATAAAACGAAAGTTCTAACGGATCTAGATGATGATACGTGTGCTTTATACAAATTAAATAGACTTGTATGTTTGTCATTGTGTCTTGCTACAATGCGTTGGATTGCGTAAAGTGTTGTGGATGATGCTAAAGAGAGGTATTGTTTCTAATCGACTGGTTTTCTTCAATCTTGTAAACTGTGCATGTTTCTGGGGCTTATTGGTCGATTCGCACACATTTATTTGTAGATGAATCGACAACTACATTACATATTTCTGGAGTTGTAGATTCGCCCATAAATAAATTAACTTCGTGCGAGTCGCCTACAGAAAAGAATATTTAGAAGGGTCGATTCGCCCGTTTCGCGCGAGTAAATTCGTGTGAATCGACCAATAACCAGTTTCTGGTAACCTAATACTATGCCAGACGTTTAAGTTTTAACGGCGAACATAATATATGATGTATATTTCGGTACTTTTCTAAACATCCTGAAGTCAATATTATTGTGATAACGTCTGTGTAGTTGCGATAAGATGATTTGTGAGAAAAGCATGATTTACGTTAGCATTTATCACGATGATGTTCCGGCAACGAGTTGTTTACGCAGAAGCCGCATATAAATCAATATTACTGCCGGTAATGCCATGTTTTCACGTTACGGAATCAATAGATGAGCCTCACAATGAAAGTTGAACCATGCTGCATCATGCTGAACTCAGATTATCGTGTCAGTGTATATCTTTGAGGTATAATCAATAAAGCAATTTCTCTAATAGCCAGTTTTACAAGCGAAGCAATAACTTTTACATCGTGACCGGGTTCATGTAAAAGTGACGTGTACCAATCAGTTTTGTGCTAATGTGATCGACAATGTCACACTGTCAGTGTTGAGAAAGAGAAAATTACTATGATCCATAGAAAGATATTTCTCTGAGGAAATTTGATTTTGTTTGATTGCTGTTATTATCTGTGATCTGAGAGTAATAGAAAGGCAGGAATCATCTGTGGCAAATAAGCTTCAATCAACATCGTAGCTGTTCTCCGCTGGACTCGGCTGTCGGCTCCCTTTGACGCAAATGACAGGGGTTTCACTTTACAAGTCTGTTTTCAATGGGTTACTATTAATTAGCGGATAAAGGTGGTAATTCAGAAGTCAACAGCTATTAAAGTTACTATAATTGCCTTTTCAATACCAACATAATGGAGTGGAGTGGAGAATTTCTATGGAGCATTTTGCTTGCTACCAGCAACGCACACGTTTTACGCCGTATCCATTTGCCCACTCTCTGCACTTGCGTGAATAGGGATTTGCGGTATTGGGTTTCATGGCAATACCGGTATTATTCTAGTGTTGTTTCATGTATAGAGAACGCAAGTTACTTGCGTCCTGTTCATTACTTATACATAAAACAAAGGCGTTTCTATAATGCCTAGCATGACATTAATACAATTCTGCTTAGTTAAAATAAATTCTTAGGCGTAATCTGTAATTAAAATCATTGTTTACCCACACGTTTCGAGCTGAACAACTGTTACAACTCAATAGTCCTTGGTCCAATTGTAAAGGAAACGAAAGCTTTTAATCACTATCCGTTTACTATTATTACAGAATGACAATAAATTATAAGATATAATAGTCTAGGAGTCATTAACGTTTTGATTAGTGCAAGTAAAAAAGTTCAGTAGTTAAATATCAATATTATTTTGGCTATTTAATTTGGAAGGCAATCAGATTTGCTTATAAGATAACTGGTTATTAATATAATAAAATTGCCACCTTCATTTGATACAATAATTATTGTGTGTGTACTTGTAATAGTGGTGTGTACCTACCTACTAAGTTTTTGCTTGTGCCTTTTATGAAAATACATTATTACTTTCAATAATTTTAAGAGTTTGATAGCTCCAAATAATTTTATCGCCTCCATTAAAGTACTAAAAGTGCTGATACACCGTGAGAATACAGAGAATATTAATAATAGCAAAATCGTTCTTTCCAAACACATTATTATTTTTATGAGGTATCTTGGGGTTTACTGTCTCCGCGCCTACTCTGCGATATCAGTCGGTATTGTTCTGTCGGCCATTTGCAGCAGTATCGTATCGTTTGGCATTTGTTCCGCGCCCTTACGAAATTGTGTTGACATATTGGCGATAATGTAACTCATTTGTTGTACCTTACAACGCCCTATATGTCGGGAGACACGTAATAATATGCTGTCATCAAATCCTTTGTTGAATTATGTGTTAGTTCACATAACTGTGGGAACATGTTTGGAATACCTGTTATACAAAGGGCCAGTGTGGCTCGTGTACCTTACTTTGAGGAAAACACTGTACTTCCAGTAGCTATTTGAAATTTCAGTAATTTAGATCCTACCAATTACGTTAAACACTGAAGTTGACCGTCATGTAAAATGTGAAAAAAGAACGAGCCAGTATTTTCTCGTACATCGGTTCTGATTAGTTTTTCTGTTCTGACTGCCAAGTGTTTGTCCGTTCCCGGATTCACAGTCAGATTTACTGATATAAATCAATATATTGACGTTCAGATAGACAAGAGATAGACAAACATTGTTAGATAATAAAGTTCCAGAAAGTGTTATACGCACACATCACTCGATCTCCATGTAACTTTTTTCAAACATTGAATTTATCCTAAGTCACTCTCTCAGGATAGAACAGAAACAGGGTTTTGCATATAAAATATTGTGAAATACATACTCTTATTTATAACTGAACTTTTAATTTCCACTGACTTTTATTTGTAAGTAAAAAGAGTTTATCAGTTAAGTCTTAGACTTGTATTAGAATGTCAACAGAGATCAATGCATTCATTAAACCCAAAATAACAGAAAAGTCATAACATTACGTCATGATAACATTAATACTCGTATATTAATATCTTTTATCAGGTAATTGACCTATTCGGTCAATTACCAGATAAAAGATATTTCTAAATGCAAAATATGTAGGTATGTTGATATAGTCGTCATAACCTACGGTAACCTCATCCAGATTGACCGTTGAGATGATCTTGATGCATTCATATTAATATTATTTATAAAATATCAAGTGTCATAATCATTAGTAGGTATTACTTTAAAAACCGGCCAAGTGCGAGTCGGACTCGCGCACCGAGGGTTCCGTACAATTACAATTTACGATTTATGATGTATTAAAAAAAAACTACCAACTAGATCTCATTCAAACCAATTTTCGGTGGAAGTTTACATGGTAATGTACATCAAATAATTTTTTTTAGTTTTATCATTCCCTTATTTTAGAAGTTACACACACATTTTACCACTTTGGAAGTGTCTCTCGCGCAAACTATTCAGTTTAGAAAAAAATGATATTAGAAACCTCAATATCATTTTTGAGGACCTATTCATAGATACTCCACACGGATGCGTTTGATGAAAAACAATTTTTTGAGTTTCAGTTCTAAGTATGAACCCCCAAAATTTATTGTTTTTGTTTTTATTTTTGTGTGAAAATCTTAATGCGGTTCACAGAATACATCTACTTACCAAGTTTCAACAGCATAGCGGTCTCGCCGTTATCAGGATACCATTCAAGTTACCCCTCACAAAACCGCATTTTTCGGCAAAAATTCGCTAGGCATGGCCCCAAAAATATATAATAGTATACCAGCAGCTATTAGAAATAAAGAGTGTCTGGGATCCTTTAAGAGGTCTTTGTTTAAATTCCTTTTAGATAGATGTTACTACTCCATCACTGAGTTTACTGCTGATAAACAGAGGTATGACGTTTGCGACATGCCAATCAAACACTTATGATTTTATTTAATTCAATATATTTGACATGCTTTTTGTTTTTTAATGTAATCTATTGACATGTCTTTATTGATTGTACCTTATAATTGTTATTAATTGCTTGTTTATGTTAATTTTGTACGCCATATATTGGCAAAACATAGTGCACATATCTAAGACTATATAATATCTGTAACCATACCTATGTTTAACAAAATAAATGATTGATTGATTGATATAGTTCTTATAGTTTCGGAAAAAAGTGGCTGTGACATACGGACAGACAGACAGACAGATAGACAGACATGACGAATCCATAAGGGTTCCGTTTTAGCCATTTGGCTACGGAACCCTAAAAATACTAGAACAGTCTCTCATTCATTTCTCTCTCATTACTTTACGATATTATGACCATAGGTACACTTTATAATTAAAGTCACTTTTCGTGTCCATCAGTGTGACCGCATTGTTCTTCTAAACTACTAATCGGATTTTGATGCGGTTTTCACCATCGTTTAAGAAATTTATTCCGGAAGGTTCATGTGTATTACATAATTATAATAAAAAAATCCCGTTGTTTTGTAAACTCGTAAAAGCCGCGCGAGCCAGAGGCGAAACGCTAGTTAATTAATAATACGTTTAGATTTTAAGGAAACTTATGTCCACACAGTGTGGCTTAAGTTTTTGTATCATTTCGGAACTAATATTTAGGCAGATAAAGCGGAGGTTTTCTAAAATTGTTAAGCCACTTTCCAAACTTCGACGAACGAAAATACGAATTATTGTTTCAATAATAGATAACATTTTTAAGTTTAGTAACTTAAAAATGTTATCTTTTATTGAAATAATAGTTCCTATTTTCGTTGCTATTATTATTTTGTATTTTTCTAAATCATAAGTAGGTATTCTTTCGAAAATACTAGAGCAGTGTCTCATTCATTTCTCTCTCATGAGTTTAAGATAAAATTACTGTTTTGTTGACTAACATTAATAATATAGTTTAGATTTTAAGGACACTTGTGTCCGAACAATGTGATTTAGTATTTGTATAATTTCGCAACTGATTTTTAAGTAGATAAAGCGAAGGCTTTTTAAATAGTTTAGCCGCTTTCCAACCTTCGAAATAATAGTAAGTATGTGTTATCGTAGTTTATTGTTTAATATTTTAAGCCTGTATAAGTACTACTTTTGAAATGGTGGCGTACAAGGTCGATAGTAGTGGTTTGTTTAGGACCATTAGAGCTTTGCAGATTTCCGCACCCTAATTGCGTAACACACGATCAATCGGAATCGGTTTCATTTTGACAGTTCATCAACATTCATTGCGCTATTTACGTGTTGAGCAGACAAATTTTTCGAACTTATGAAGCAATGGATTAGTAATTTGCTTCAAAATGATTCAGATTCCGATTGATTGTGTGTTACGCAATTGGGGTGCCGGTAGCACGAACAACAACTCCGATATCGTAGTAGACTATGTGAATGCCGTAGTAATTCGGGGCAAAAGGACGCACTTTTTCTTATTTGTCTGCAATGAACCGAAACGAATATTTAATATTAGCATAGTTTATTTGTGCTATCTGTAGCATAACTATTAGGCTCCTGAAACGCAACATATATTGGACGAGGAATCTCCTCAGAGGAAAAAACACTGCATACTTTTGCCCACTGCGTCCTTTTACCCCGAAAGACTCTACCTACTGCCTATCAATTAATTATTTGTTTAATTTACGGCGCCTAACACATTTATAGCGCTTCTCGTCACCTCCAGTCAGTCTAGATAAATCAAGTCATTTGTTACACAATAATACATTTCGCAAATATTCTGCGCCTACTAAAGTCGATTGATTCGTCGATATCCAATCGAGATTGTTATGATTGAATCGTGTCTCAAATTTGTCCTTAAAATGGTAGTTAGGTATTTAGTTTAAGTACCTAGCTTCGATTTTAGTGTTGTAGACACACAAATAAACAAATATTTAGTCACTAGTCAGTTAATCGAACAGGTAATAAAACTAAAATGCGTGTACGGTTCTGTGGGAACATTGAGTAGAGGTCTGCTCACCAATGCTCAAATTTATAATAATAAACGAATAAATAAGATCATGATTTTATAAATGAAAAGTTTTATAAGAAGTTAGCGTAACAAAATATTATTACAGCGTAAAATTAAGTTTGTTTAATGATAGCTACTGAATATTCGATAACATTACATAAAAACTTATTATACAAGACTATGTCACGACAAATGCGACCAAAACGTCTAGTGCTCCGAATCTGTTTTTTTGCGAACCCCAATGTAGTATAATAGGTACTATAGGTTTTATCCACCGACCGTATCGAACACGTATAATAAAACCCAGAAACACGATATTCAGTGTCCGAGCACGTTTAAATTGACAATTGCACAATTGTTGCAGTTGTACGTTCAAAAACAAATCCGTGGTAGGCCACGACAGATAGGAAGCTTTGACCACATTGTTTTAACGAGTTACGAACAGTGAACGTATTGGAACAATGGTAGGGCCCAAGCGCCATTGTTGAGTAACAAACCTTTAAGTATATAACTGTGTTAATAGATTGTTTACTTACTTTCAATTTAAAGGTTTTTATTTGTGAAACTTTTCGGAGTACGAACTTGCTTATATTCTAAAGTAATGCCGGTTTTATCCAGTTTCAGGTCGATTGTCAATTTATATGACAAATGGGTTACGCATTCGTCATATATATTAATAAAATATTAATTAATCATTTGGTATACACATTAATCCGACACTTATAGGTAGTTCATGTTTGAATAGTTGTGATTTTTTTCTTAATTCTACGCAGGTTTCGGTTTGACCACTATTTCATATTATGTTAGCGGATGCGGTCGAAAGCAGCTCTTTCCGGCAATTAGTAATATCTGCGTAGGAACGCAGATTTTAAATGTAGATGAAGAAGAGGGAACGCGGTAGACCGCAAGAAATTAAGGCTAGTTTTGCTTGACACCTGCTTCCGGGAGGACGCATGAACGATGACGTGAATGTTTATGTACTCATTATTTTCTGCTGCCTTCATGACTAAAAAGATAAAATTAAGTTACCTAACTAACTGTTCAATATGAGCCACGAGACATATTTTACTGCTTCGACTATTTTACGACCTTATAGGCGTGCGAAATCTAATCTATTATAAATTATCGCAAACGGGTCGTAAATATTTTGCCCCGTTCCAAAGTAAATGCGAGCAATGCCGCAAGCTGAACTTAGTCACAATTAACTAGTTAGGTACTTAGATACATTCAATGACTAGTGATTACTGTTATTATGTACTGAACATTTTGGTAAATAAACTCTAATTTTATGCTAAACATGCTGCTGCGCTTTACAGCCCCCACAGAATGTAATTTTATCAAATTCAGGCAACATTTTATATTTTTCGTCTCTTTTTTCAAATAGGCCTTGTTCAGAACTGTATTTATAAGTAATGACAGACTTCGACCTTTCTTTTGGGCAATCAGATGCTGGAAAGTTCGCCAAGAAACCGTATTTTAGCATTTCCAGAGCCTAGCAATAGGTGAGCAAGACGGTTGTCGGTTCTACTAAAATGATACACAGGTAAGAAAATTACCTACACATCTACAACACATACATACATACTCCTCATATCCTTACATACGCCTTTTGCTGCGTTTACGTTCATATATCTGTCTTTGTGTGTGTCTGTGTGATAAAAGCACGCCGGTTATGAATACTAAGCTTCCTGAAGAACATCACCAATAAGGACACTACATTCAGACAGTAGATATTAGCTACGAATGCAGACCTACCTCCGTCTTAACAAACCAGAGAACCATAACTAGTTCCTGCAACATTGATATTATGGCGACCGCCCTTTTTCCAAGGCAACCCATAAAAATTAAGCAATATTTTGTTGTGATTCAGATGTGATCGATAGATATTGAAACCTGTCGATATGTGGCAATCTCTTTTTTACCGTTTAATAATTATTTATGAGAAAAGGTAAAGTGAAATGACCGAGAGTCACACAGTAATATTTATACGCATATTAATTAACTTAAATATGTCGGTTTTGTAACGCTCCTATCAAATAACTGTACCCTATAACCTACATTTCTGATTTAATAATAATGTCATCTTGTTTTAATAAGGTATTAAAATCTCACCATATGAATTCATAATATTAATTATTAACTAATAATTTGGTGGTGTTTGGTGTCATTCATCTCCAGTTAATTACGTCGTTTTTTTCCGTTTATTGAAGGTAGGTCCCGATTGTGTAAGTAAGTGTGTATAATTTATTCACTGACACACATGCTTTAATCAAAGTGAAATTGTATACCACGTCACAAATGATACGTTGTGACGTAACTGCTCCCGAATATGTGGTGCTGTAGTCGTCAGGTGGCGCGTGAGAATTCTAATGCGAGCGTTTCTTAATGTGTGAGGGTTTCGTCTCACTGTTAGCGGAGCGTTAGATTCTTGAATGGCGATCGATCATAGAGTAAATGACACTATCATTGATCGAGTCTGTCTCACGGAATAATACGAAGTGCAAAATTGTTCTATTGGTAATGTATTCTTCGGGTAGGTAGATTAACATTTTTGTTTAGGTTTGCGGTTAGCAAATTCTTTGGAGCGAATTGGATTCAATTCACATATTTTAAGACCTGGTGATTATGTTCTCACTTTTTCTGTTGCATTTAAAGTATAGAATAGACAGACAACCATGACTAGATTAATAACGAAAATCATGATGCTGAATGCCTAAAAAGCGTCATGATTTTTGTTATTAAGTTATGATTTCGCAAATCCGATGTTTGTGAAATCATAACCTCGAAAGCTCGAAAAAAACGCATCGCTAACATTGGCGCCTGTCCCAAGTCGTGCACAACGCGGTTAAACTGGTCATTATTACCACATGCCTACCTAAATGCTCCATTGACACTGCCACAGTTAACCAAGGTCTTTGACAACGCCCGATTGGAACCTACCCGATCACTTTCAGGTAATGAGCAAGAAATATGTTTATTTTGTTACTTATATGGTGCAGAGTAACATTTATACAGTGTTAGTTAGGCTCTTAGAGAGCTTTGGATGTATTTTTTTAACTATTGACACCTGCTACTTTGTCTGCTAAGGTATACTAATTAAATGTATGACGATCAGAACAGTGTACATACGTAGTTATATGAAGGCTTTGGCAAAGGCCACCCATGACAACCAACCAACCAAGCACCCAAGACACCAAAGTCGCCCAAAGGGGCGACTTTGGTGTCTTGGGTGCTCAGGTTTTCAAAACCAAGATTTTGCAAGTTATCAGAGAGCTTTATTTTTTTATTTTATTTATTTGGGAAATCAAACAGTGACACATTACATTTTATAGGAAGAAATACAAAAAGATACGGCCAAATGTGTAACCAACCACATTTTCCACGGAATACACATAAAAAATAATAATCTTTACAAACCATGCTATTTAAACTAAAACCTACAAACTACAACAATTTAAGTTAAAAAAAGAAAAGAAAACGTTTCTTGTGTTATATAGTAAAACATAAGTAAATTTAGCAAACAAAGCAAAAACTTAGAAGGCAAATCTTAATCAATATTAAAATGACTATTGACCAAGTGTTTTGAGTACAATATTTTTGAAACTACCAGCAGAAAGAGCAAACATATCGATATGATGGAATTGTTTGTTGTAATTATTAGTAAGTCGCCGCAGGGGTGCCCGCATACCTGCGTTACTCCGACAAGAGGTAACTGCAAACAGCGGCCGTGCGCGCACCCCGCGACCTACTGTCGTTCTAGGAACTATGTAACTTATTTTATTACGGATGTTAATACAGTCATAAACATTGCTACACAGATCAAACAAAAATACTGTCTCTAGGAGAGTGCGTCTTGATTTAAGGTCAAGTAATTTATACTTCTGAGCTCATGAAAGAAAAGAATATTTGGGTCGCTGTCTGTGATATGTTGAAGAGTATTATAATTATATACACATGTACATAAGCTGTGCGCGCCTTTTTGTACCAATCAGCAATGAATTATGAGACCTTACTTTTTACAATACTTCAATTTAATTGAAATATTGTTTCCTCTTGCTCTTGACAAAAACTTAATTGAATTTAGATTGATTTTTAAATGGTCACTTGAATAATAATTTATTGATATTTTTATTAAATGCCTATGTTATTTATTGCGAATTATAAGGGGTTAGCTATAGCAATAAAACATATTTTAATAACAGAAGCATTAAACCTCAACCACATTATTATGTAATACTAGGTACCAACTTAAACACAAAGGTTTTTGCAGTTATAACAGCCTAGCTAATTACCGTAATTATATTTTTCGAATCACTTATTGTTTTTGTTTAAGTATCTATAGTATAATTCGGGCTCGGTGATCGTGTTTTTACTATTGAACTCTTATCGATAGCAGGTTCTTGTTACGTAAATATAAATCTAACCTAACCTAAAAACACCACATCTGTGGGTTTATGGTCTTGTACGACGGTGACGGTACCTTGTCAATATATCTATGAAAACATCATGTACGTAAGGAAAAATTTAAATCTTTTCAGTAAAAGAGGTGACAGACACACATATAGAACTAGAAATAGGGACCAATTAGTTCAACCAGGTTTCAGACTGGCTAAAGTTGACTCTTCCTTCATGGGGTACTGTTTAAAATGTTACAATAAAATACCTCCCCACATACTCCAACTCAATGAAACGAAATTCAAATCTTACATAAAACGCACACTATGTAGCCAAGCTTATTATAAGTTGGGGGATTACATCGCTGACAAAAATGCTTGGTTAAACGCTGGTCCTGCTCCACAGGACGCATAAATAAATTGATTAGCATTTGGAAATACCTCACACACGCCTAACCTACCTACATACTGTTGGAGCTGATGAAGATTTTAAAATACTATTTTTGCATTATATAAATTCAATCTCCTAGTATTGTATAATTGCATAGCACATAAATGTGAGTACTATGTACATACTATAAAGCTACCATTTACTGGGTACGTCTTTCATTGACTTGAATGTGGCTTGGCGGCTGAGAGTATGTCATGCTCACTCTAATGTCTCGCTGATGGTGGCGCGTGTGTTGGATCATTTAGCTCCCTTCAAAATGGTTGAGCTGAATGGTGCTAATCTATGCGTCATGTTCGTGAACGGGCGCCGTCAGTAGGGACTGGTCAACTCTTTGCTGCCATGGCTTATTTTTTATTTAATTTTATATTTGAATTGTTTTTTTTTTATCAGTTCATTACGGACGCTTTTAATGTTCTGCATCGTTCTCACATGCATAATTTCTAACATGAATGATGTAACCAATACTTTGTAACCATATTATTCTGATTTAAAAGAGTGTCCATGGAGTTTCTTGCCCGTTCTTCTCCATAGGTACCTACGCTTTGGAATGGGCAACTAGCTTCATTTTTCTGACTGACCGACCCCTTGACAATTCAAAAGTACCTGTAATTGGTTTAATTGAAATAAATACTTTGAGTTTGAGTTTGAGTTTGAGTACAAAACAAAAGCACGATCCTACTATAACCAAGTTATTATTTTAGATAGAATGTCACATAGACGTTTTTTACTCCTTTCTATCCACAAGTCTCCAAGGAGTTAGTATTGTGAACAAGAAGGCCTTATATATATATCAGTTCTCTCCTTAGTTCCTGAGAAAATGCTCTTCACTTAATTCACAAGGAACCAAAAACAAAGCTATCTAATTTGTATCCAGCTTAGTATCTATCCACAGCGTCGGTCGCGTTTAGTGTCCTTTCATGCGAAAACCTTTCAATTTAAATAAATCATTTCCATTCACGGCAAGTTCTATTGAGTCTTTAGTTAAAACTAAACCCAGCAATTGCTAGTTTGAAACTAAATTATAAATTGAATATCTACAAATGAATTTAGTGTTATTTGGAACAATCTCGTATATCCTGAATTCATGTTTGCCTTCACTAGCCGATAGTTCTATGGTTTATTATTGCTTTTGTTGATAAAAAAAGTCGATGCAAGTTTGAATAATGATCTCCATTGTTTGACCCATATAGCAAAATCGATAGGTAAAAAGGTACTTTAATGACTTTGACTTGTAAATGTACTACTTTGAAATGTATTAAAATGGACATTGCTGAATCAGCAGGTTAAGCACACATTTTCCAGACTGTCTAGTACCAATATCCCATTTTAGTGTAGGTATTCATTCATGAACCAGAATGCCCGACAGTCCTAAGCCTCGTTCAGTTATAAAACATGTTTACAAAACATGTATAGCCAGTTGCCAGTTCTAAGTTAGGTGGTCTAATTATATTCGACAACTGACAAGCGTGTTAATTGTTGAAATACACACACAAACACTCCAATTTTCTTGTCGTATGTCGATTTTATAACGTATCTAAGACTTACATTATAATCTCAGTCAAACAGATCGCGATCTACTTATGTGCATAACTTAGAAGTCTATGAATCAAGAGCAACATATGGTTAAATACGATGCAAAAAGTATTTAAAACTAGTCAAGTTCGTGTCTAACCACGGATGGAGTAGGGTGCCGCACCATTCCTTTAGGTAAATAAAGATATTATCGAATTATTATTATTTGGTGCAGATTATAAAAACTTAACGTATGAAGTCTAATGATTAAAAACTTGATACATCATCAATTATTACGTAAGATATTAACTTTTTTTTAAATCTGGCTTTGGTTGAAGTATTTCATTCATTAACTGCAATGATATAGTTAAAAAAGAATGGGAACTGGGCCTGTTCTTGACTTTTATCTAGCCTGATGGAAAGCGTTGGACGAGGTCTACGATGGAACGAGCAAGCTCAGAAGATTCACTCTTGCTTTGAGGGCTGACGGGTTATATGTGGAAGGGAAGAGAGAGAGAGACGCTGGCAGAGAGTTCCACAATTACCCGGCTACTAATAGGTAGTCGAGTGCTACAATATTTAACTTACTCGGCTACCAACAGTACCTTCTCACACACACACACAGACACACACAGGGTTGCAAGGATATCGGCGCACAACCAGTCGCCATGGAATTTAGGCTGATAATAAAAGTGATGGAGAAGCGCTGAGTACGACTGGTCGGGATATCAACTAAGTGTGGATGGTACCCTGCAGTTGGTCTAAAATTTGTTTGACAGATTTCTGTGACACATAACGAAACAAACTAATACGGAACTCCAAAAAACCGAATTCAGGTAAGTATAGTATTTAAGACTTATCAGGTCGTTCTTTAAATAGTTTCGGTCTAAGTAAGTATATTTAAAGGATTGGTTATTTAATGATATTGTGCTAATCGGAGTGTAAAAGGCTATGGTATTGAATATTTATATTTTTAGACGCACTTTTTACGTTTTTAGCTGTTTTTTTTTTGTTAAACGGATAATTTTTAATTGAAGGTGAAACTCGGTCAATGCATGATATGAATGAATCAGTTTTTATACCTATCGCATACATTTTGTAATTTTTGTGAGAACTTAGTATTAAAGTATTTTTCAATAACAGTAGCGTGATTGGGAAATACTATAGGCCAGGTAATACTGAGTTCTGTTTTGTTCTATAGTTCTATTTATAATTAATTTATCATACGTTCATTCAAGCATACGTCTTTATTTATTAAATGAGGTACCACTTACAGGTAGGTAGATTTTAATTTTTAAAGTTTTTTAGGGTTGTACCGGACACCCATCGCCTCAACCTAAAATGTAATTTTCAAACATGAAAAGCACCGAGCTACAATTCTGCCAAACAAACATGAGAGGAATATTTGAAGTAGGTATACCTATTGTCAGAAAGGGTCAGGAAAATATCTTGCTTACTACTTGCATATAAAATTCCGACTTACTGAAAAGTATTGCCCGATTTATATCGGAACCTTTGGCTCACATCATAAATCTATCTTTTGAACAAGGATGTTTTCCAGACAAACTTAAGCTATCGATAATAAAGCCACTACATAAGAAAGGGTCAAAATCAGATAAAAATAATTTTAGACCGATTGCTTTAACTCCGGTCCTATCTTAGATCTGTGAAAGAATAATGCTCAAAAGAATAGTTAACTTCCTGGATAAATATGACATTTTGGCAGCGGAACAATTTGGTTTCAGGAAATATCGGTCAACGCAATTAGCTACCTTCACCTTAATAAACCGCATCATTAATAATATAAACCAAAAAACCCCAACGTCAGCTCTACTATTAGACCTCAGTAAAGCATTCGATTTCGTTGATCATTCGATACTCATCGCGAAACTTGAAAAATGTGGAATAAGGGGGTCTTCCTTGTTATGGTTTCAGTCCTATTTGCAAAACAGGAAACAATTCACCAGGATTACTAAATTTGACACTGGGACCAATAATGTAGTTAAGTTTGACTCGAAACAGAGGATTAATTGTTCTGGGGTACCACAGGGTAGCATCGTAGGGCCTCTGTTATTTCTTATTTACGTCAATGACCTTCCAGGTGCACTCACACATGACTGTGTCTTGTTCGCAGATGACACAACTATTATTATGGACTGTAAAAATATTGATACATATGAAACGGAAATATATAAAACGTTAGAAGATGTTATTCAATGGTTAGACACAAATAAATTAAAAATAAACATAGAGAAAACGAAACTTATTAACTTCAAAACTTATAAGAGTAAAAACATTGAATTAAATATTTGTTTTAATAATTCACTTATACAACAGATAAACAGCGCAAAATTCTTAGGCATTACTCTCGATACACATCTTTCTTGGAAAGAACATATTAATAGTTTATGCATAAAAATAAACAAGTTTGTTTTTGCACTTCGAAAGGTAAAAGACGTAACGAGCAGACATACTTCTATTATGGTATATCACGCTTACATATGTTCCATTATATGGTATGGCATAGTTGTCTGGGGAAATTCCTGTGACATCACGAGGGTGTTCATAGCACAGAAAAAATGCATTCGGGCACTGTACGGCATGGATTGGTCGGAATCATGTAAACCTATCTTTAAATCTAAGAATCTACTAACTGTTCCCTGCATATACATTTATGAAGTAGCTAAATTTGTCAAATACCATAGTCATCTTTTCACTACTAACGACAATACATCTAAACGCAAAATTAACCACCTGCCCCTAAAAATGCCTGTGCCTAAGCTACAACTGTTCAGAAAGAACTGTGCCTATATGGCACCTCTAATATATAACTCTTTGCCCAAAGGAATGACCGATCTGCCATATAAAAGGTTCTGTTGTGCCTTGCGAAAATGGTTAATACAGGAGAGCTTCTACACGGTTAAAGATTTTTTGAATAAAAGCACATGCCGATTTGGTGTCCACTAAGATACTGATTATTCCTCTTATTTCCTGTGACTTTGTCCTTATTAATAATTTAAGTAATTGAAATCTACTAATATAACTCTAATAATTGTATATTGAAATGATTGTAATAATTATTGTAATCCAAATTTTCTTATAAATTGTAATAATTAAAATAATTGTAATTTAATTTAAAAAAATGATTGTTGTAAACTAACTATAATTTTGCATGCCCGTGATGAGGGTGAAATATGTCCTGTGCTATAATTAAATTTAACATCTTGTGTACCCACCATATTTCAGGCAAATAAATGATTTATTATTATTATTTATACTGACTGCGTTGGTGCATGGCTATCGTTGCCGCTAGGTACACTTATCATAACTTTATAAGAAATGACACTCTTAACAAAACGATCTGTAAATCCGATATCATCTGACTAATAGCAACTAATGAAATAAGACAAATAACATGAATTTGAAATAAGTAAACAACACATTTGCCTCGAGCGGCGTAAATGATAAATTGATATGTCAGCGGACTCTTAAATGTAGGTATTATTAAGCTAGTATTAGGTGCTAGCGATAGTTGGTTAGATAAGCAGGTGCTTTTAATCAAAGTCAATAGATACCTATTAAATATGTATACCTCAGTAGTTTAAGATCATAATGTTGAAAAGAATACAAACAAGTATTTTTAGGTACAAATCGCTGTTTGTATTCTTTTGTTGAATTAACGCGTTTTTGTCTGCATTCAGCTCTGCATCACTTGCAATAATACTTATCTAGACTTCAGGTATCAAACGAATAGATATTTATCCGATGCAACCAAGCTTGAAAGGCGGGTGCTTCACACTTTTTTAATCTATACTCTAGATAACCTGAGCTCTTCACCTTTTGCTTTTTATCTTTTTATTCTTTTACGAATAGATTCGTTTCCTCTGGTTTTTGAAGTGAAACTTCAACATTTTTTTCCTTTGTCGGTTGGTTAAACTTTATTTACATTACAATCTAGCCTATTCGCTAAAATACCTATTAGTGAATAATTGAAATATAACTTAATTCAATTTAAGTTATATTTAAATGAGTATTAAGAGTAACTATAAAATTAAGAAATCGTCCAATAACCTCTTTCTAATTCGTTAAGGGGAAGACATTTAATTCACGTGTTCTTTATAGTAGTCAGCACTTGAACTGCAGTTTTAGTTCACTCACACTGCACTAAACTAACTCAAAAGGTTGTACCCTTTTTAGTATTCGCACTAATTCAAGCAAGGAGTTGGATCGCCTCGACATTCATGTAATGATGAAGTCTGTGTTCATGAGCTTCTGCATATTTTATAGTACTATGTTTACGACATCCACCTGGAGGTCCCGGTGGAGGTCGCTTTTTCTAATGTTGGTTGCGACTATATCCCTTAGCACGTTGTTTTGGAATCTGTTTATGATTTAAAAATTTCTTTGGCTGGTGTAGCCACACAGCAAATCAACAAAAGATGACGATAAAGTTCTTTTCCAACTTCAACATCATCTTCGTGCTCTGGTTCCATATAACTTGGGGTCAGCGCAACACGTTTTCTTCTCCCACTCTCCCGTGTTAATTCTTTCCCAAAGTCAATACCTAACAAAATAATAAAAACTGACACATTTTTGTTTCACAACCACGTCATAGATAACTACGAACGTTTTATTTATAAAAACTGCATCTAAACTATGTCGAGTTACAAACGTAAGTAATTGTTGGCACCACGGCCTTAGCCTGTTAGACTCAATTTAAATAATAACATTCGCACTTAATTGTATTAGTATTTCACTAACTTTTGTAGTCAATATTATTAAGGATGTTGCAATGACAGCTCTGAACAGAGCTAATACAATAAGAGTTAATAAATATTTAGTTCAACTAAATGTTACAACAACTGGGTCCATGATTGATACTAAATCATTCTGAGCATCTAGCCTAACAAATGAGGTGCTAAGCTAGAGCAGTGGGCAGACGTAAAGGTATGCAGTTGTTACTTTTTTTGTTTCTAACTTTCAACATAAGAATGTGATTATGTAATCTACGCACAGGCGTTGGAGGAGCAACGTTTTGTTTCATCAATCCGTTTAATCAATCATTATAATTGTATTTGATCTAAATGCAATTGATTGTTGTAACTTTTACTCACGATCTCAAAGCTGATGGTAGATATTTGTTTAATTAAATTATCTATTTTGTTTTCGGTTATCAAGGTCGTGGAAGGGTAAATTCATGAATACCCCGTTAATCATTTAAATAAAAATTCTAATCTGATATGCAACGGTAAAAACAAAAATGGTTTTATATCTATGCACAGGTTAGTTCCATAAGTATTAATGGCAATTAAAGTGGTAGAATTGTGAAATAACACGACTTAGATAGGTACAGGTTCCAGATTTTCAATCAATAGATAGCCGAATTACAAAATAACTTCGAATTAAATAATTTTATAGAAACCAAATTCAATTAAATGGGAACTGGTGTTATAATGTAATCAACACCATATCGTGATATACGGAACCAATGTTATATAAAACTTGCGTAACCAGTAATGAGTTCATAAAACGCATACACGATTTCAATTTACATTTCAGGCAATATTGCAAATGACAAATAATACACTGTTTTAACTGAGTGAAATGAGAGCAAATTCTCGGAGTTTTACAATTGACAGTTTAGTAATAGGTAATCATAGTACAAGTATTTAGAAACCATAAGGGGCCACCGAGGACACATACGTAATAGAAGGTGAAAAAGCCATTAGATTTGTAACCAAACCGACAAATAATATAATAATAATATAATAATATCCCTGGACATTTCACACAGCACCATTTGTCCCAAGCTAAGCAACCTAATGCTTGTGTTATGGTAACAAGATGTCTGATAAACTACTTATATACAATTTTTTTTTTGTAAATACATTCATAGGTATTATAGATAGAAAAACACCCAGACTCGGAACAAATACATGTAGGTCATACAAATATTTGTTCCGTGCGGGAATCGAACCCGCGACACGCAGCGCAGCAGTCAATCCTACCTACTACCTACACACCTAACCTACTACTAACCTAATACCTACACATCCACTTGTCAAGTACCTGTAATTAGAAGTATTGCTCCAGTAAGGTTTCCTTTTCTAGAATTGGGTACCTACCTACCTATGATAGGTTGTATAGAAAGAAAAAAAGAAAAACAGAACAGATAGTGGCAGGAACATCGTCGTGCAACATGTTATCATAGATTCAGTACATGATTCTGAACGCCCTTGCGTTAAAAATTTTCGCCAGTTATTCCACACATTTTGACCACGTAGGTAATTTATATAAAACCAGCTGTTTTATTAATAATAACCAATGAACATTTTTGAGGCTAGAGAGGGTCTAGAATAATGTGCTGAATTCATGGTTTCAGTTTGCCCGTCGATGATCCTGCCACCCTATATTATTTGGAACCCGAACAGGCGTAAAGAAAATAAAAAGAGGTTGCATACTTTATTAGATTAATCTAGACAAGGGCAGGAGGATGAAGGATGATGAGCTAGCCGTAGGATAGTCAGCACATAGCGACGAGGTAAGCTGAAACTCATGGCGGGCGTTTACCAGTTGGGATCATGAATATGTGCCCCCACAAAGTATGTGTATTCATGATAGAAACAGGAAAAGATGAGCTTGTAATATTAATCTATCACAGCATGGCTTTGTTTATAAACAAAGATCCTTCCGACCAAAACTATCAAAATATTCAGTTCCATCATTTATTTGTGTTTCATATAAAGAAGCGATACGTCTTTTTATCAAAACAGTATGTCAATTGTCAAAGTTATCGATATTCACTTTAAAAAATTGATCCGTATTTAGAAGGATTTATGTATTACTTCTTCAGTACCTACGTTATTAAGTACAATTAAGTTTCTCACTGTGCCATTTACAGGCATCGTGAAGCGAATACACCACTATATTAATGGTCTGTTATCTGTAACGCTTCCGCGTTCTATTTTATTAAGGCACTCATGCATTCTGGCATGCAGTTGCAGGCAGCATGCGTTTAAGCATTAGTATCTGAATTGTTCTCAATGATCTAATCTGTATCTTGTGTTCTCGTTTCATAAATAAAGTAAATCCAGAGCTGCTTATTCAAATAGATACAATATTTAGAAAGGCATGTATTTAAGTAAAGCTCAAATAATTCCCATTTTGCTGTCCTAAAAATGCTAATTAGCCAAGAACTACGATCACAATTTACGGCTCTAACACATATGTTTGTGTTGTCTACATAAAGCCCACTGCAACTAACGATGAATACATGACGTGGTTCTGTAAGGTTGAGAGCATCATCTCCAATTTGAACGGATCGATAATAATTTTAGGCGACCTTAACTTAAAAAGTGCGTCTGTGAATGTTAACAATTACTACTGTTATTTTTTAAGCTTTTGTAGTCTGGCTGAGATGAATGAAGTGGTGAATATGCGTGGGAGTAAGTTAGATGTAGTGTTGGCTCGGGAGGGTACTGAAGTAAACTGCGAACATGTCAAAGGTACAGAGCTGGTTCCAATCGACTTGTATCACCCTCCGTTAGATATTGCGATTACCATCACATCGCATAGGGACAGTGAAAAATTGGACCCCAGCAACAT
Source organism: Apamea crenata (assembly GCA_949629185.1). Taxonomy (NCBI): domain Eukaryota; kingdom Metazoa; phylum Arthropoda; class Insecta; order Lepidoptera; family Noctuidae; genus Apamea; species Apamea crenata. Next base: position 14,822,641 of record OX451357.1, read on the forward strand.
TGATCGTAGTAGGGATTGGAACTTTGCAAAAGGAGACTATACACGTTTTAGTGATCTAATTCCTTCCGCTCCATGGCAAGACGTTTTTCGGTGCAATGACGCACCCTCGGCTGCTGGTGAATTTTACCGAATAATGTATGACTTATTTGATTCTTCCATTCCAAAGAAGAAGAGAATGATCGCTGGAAATAGACGGTATCCAGTCTGGTTTAATAAGGACATTGTAAACGATACTCAGCGTAAAACCAAACTACATCATAAATGGAAAGTTTCACGCTGTGATCTCATTTATGCAGAGTTTAGTGTTCTGCGACGGGATCTTAAAGTTAGAACCCAGGACGCCTACAGATTATATTGTAATGCATTGGAAAATAACATAGGCAAAAATCCGCGACAGTTCTGGCAACATATTTCTAGTTTGCGATCAAAGGGCGGATTCGAGCCAAACGTGGTGTACAATGGTCAGACTAGTTCGGGTGTCAAAGCGGCCGAGGCATTTGCTCAGTATTTTGCTAGCGTATTTCTACCCGATACACCTGAATTGAACCCTAGGAAATTTAATGCGAGTAGTGAGGGAAGTAACATTCCTCTTCCCTTTTTAACCTCACAGGACGTAGTTAAGGCGATTGCTAAACTCAAACCCTGTACCTAGCTCGGTTGGTCCTGACAACATTCCAGCCTTTGTCCTTAAGGGATGTCATGACATCTTGGCAGCCCCTCTATGTCATGTATTTAACCTAGCCCTCCAGTCCGGTATATACCCTGAGCAATTAAAAATTTCGCGGGTCACTCCCATCCCTAAAACCAATGATAAAACATTAGTAGAGGAACACAGACCCATCGCTATCCTGCCAACCATTGCCAAGGTCTTCGAGCATATACTCCACGGTTTCATTTACAAACGCGTAAATATGTCTTTATCCGATGCCCAACACGGTTTTCGGCCGGGTCGCTCCGTAAATTCGAATTTATTGATTCACATAGACTACATATCCCGTGGCTTGGACATCGGTGGGCAGGTTGACGCTCTGTATTTCGATTTCCGGAAAGCATTCGACAGAGTTGACAACGATGTGCTTTTGACTAAGCTGGGGGCCATCGGTTTCTCGTCCGGTCTTCTTAACTTCATTTCGGACTATCTGCGCGATCGTAAGCAGTTTGTAAGACATGGCTGCTTCGAGTCCAAGCCTTATAATACACGCTCGGGTGTAAGTCAAGGATCCGTGTTGGGGCCTCTTCTGTTCCTGATCATGATCAATGACCTCATAACTAATGTTAAGTTTGCCAAATGCCTGCTATATGCCGACGACCTTAAGCTAGTCGCACAAATCCGAACAGACGAGGATTGCAAACTACTTCAAAGGGATATTGATGCCATCTATGAGTGGAGCATTGCGAACAAACTACTTTTTAACACAAGTAAGTGCTACGTCATGACATACGGTAGAGGAATTCGGCCAATTCATTATAAATATAGTTTGGGCGGTGACGTAATTGCTCGTGTCACCAAAATAAAGGATTTGGGAGTGACTTTCGACCGCTGTCTGACTTTTAGGGACCACGTTTCTACTCTTGCAAAAGAATCATTCAGACGTTTGGGATTTGTTTTACGAAATGTTCGTGATTTTCGCAATCCAAATATTGTTAGGCTTTTGTACACCGCTCTTGTTCGAAGCAAACTCGAGTCCAGTGCCTGTATCTGGCACCCCTATAACGCGACCCAAACCCTAATGCTGGAAAAGGTACAGAAAACTTTCCTCAGATGCCTCTTCCAAAGGATATACCATTTCTTTCCCTACATGTACCCTACCAACTATCTTTTAGGGATGTTGGGCTTTAACTCGTTGGAGGTGAGAAGAGGCCTTGATCAACTCACTGTAGCCTGTAAGACCTTACGGGGACGTATCGACTGCCCAGAGCTTCATGGTCTTTTCTGCCGACTATTTGTGCCCGACAAATACATCGGACACCGTCAGAGCCGGCACAATCTGTTTGCGCAACTCCCAGCGAAAACTGTAGCCAGAGCCGAATCCCCGGTCTGTCGTACTCTAAAGGTGCTGAATGCCCTTCTGGCTGCCAACCCTGAATGTGATGTGTTTGCAGATGAATGGAATAAAATTATGCGTATATGTCTGGTGTTCTGTGAGAGAATGTATGCAAGGGAGTCCACAGTGCCATGTTAGTTTTAAGTTATATTATTGTCAACGTCATGTCTCTATGTTAATTAATGTAATTGGTGTTGTACCGTTTTAATTAACTATAAATAAATAAATAAATAAGAAACTGCGACCAATTTGGATGCAGTGCTCGCCGGTTGCTCCCGCGGCATCGTGCGGGTGTGAAAAGGCTAAAAAAGGTTAAAGGGGTTCATTAATTTAAAAAAAGTGTACACCATTATAAGGTCGAATAAGATTTTAGCGGATTAGTTAAATATTTCCTTTGAAATATTAAAAGGTAGGCCTTTACCAGAAATATTAAGAAAAGCTACTAAAATTGCTCATCCTGGCAAAATTAAAGACGTTGTACAATATCATCCGCAATTATATAAATATGATTCTAATCAATGTGTGTATTCTAATTAACAATTTATCAACGGAACACTAAATTAAAACAAGGAAACGCTTTTGCAACTGGATCGGAGCAAATGCACATAAGCGAATCAAATTGTGCGACGAAATGTTGAAAATTAGGATTTGTAATTAACTGTAAATCATTTGGTATTCGTACGGCGTTGGTCGGAGGCGTCAGATAACATTTTATAGAATTTCCACATTTCCTCAATAGATAGAGTCACAAATCGTTCTTTATATGGTGGACAGATATTGCAACAAGTAAGACTAGTTATGGCACCGGCGCAAGCGTTTGATGAAAAGTAAATGAGGAGACATTAACATAAATATTAGTTCTAATTTCCACTTTTTAGTTATATTTATGAAGCTTTGGTCCTACAACTATGTACATATAATCAGCCATTAATGTTCCCACTGCTGGGACACAGGTGTTCTCTTAGTGAAGGGAGTGGGCTGTAATCCACCACGCGGGCCCAATTCGGATTGGTAGATGTCACATGTCTTCGAATTTTTTAGTTCTAGGATGTGCCGGTTTCCTGAAGATGTTTTCCTTTGCCTTTTTGAGAGCAGTGGTGATGAAATAACTTACAGAAGGTAAAGGCCTGTCTGGGTTCAAACCTACGACCTACAAGTCGCGGCCAACATCACTTGGCCACCACAGTATTTGTCTTAAGAAATAAGCTCAAATACTGTACGCTAGGAATAAAAATAGGTACCTATAGCGTATTTAATAATTTATACTTCGTTGATTAGCCTGAAACGAATTAATATTTATATCACTTGGAAGTCATCGATATTTTGTAAAGAGGTAAGTTTGCGTGAAAAAGGTAAGTGTTTTAGTACAGTTAGCGTGGGGAAATATTTCGTAAAAAATCATTAGTAACTTCAATAATTATGTGCATACGGCTGCAGTGCTCAGATAATAATCAGCGTTTACACCTATTGCAACGTTTTTGTAGGAAAATTGCCGCATTAAGTGTTTATAGCCCAGTTTCAACAAGTCTAGTGAAATAAAAAATATTTTCTTCATAATGGATTGAACAGTACTTTGTTGAATATTTATGAGTCTAATTACAGTTTATTAATTACTGATAGCTGTTAATATGCACTTAAAATACAACACGGTTTAGATGTCAATCAGAAATATTGGGAATTAATGTGAGATATTATTTCAGGCTGTAGTTGAACCAAAAGGCGTACCCAGAGGTACTGAGTGGTCCACCCAGAGCAACCATGCACTTTGTACAAACGCTGTTATTTTTTTAGCTACCTATATGTAGCATTAGATAATCAGCCTATAATGTTCCCACTGCTGGGACAGAGGCCCGTAATCCACCACGTGGGCCCAGTGCTGATTGGTAGATGTCACAAGTCTTCGAACTTTTGATTCTCTGATGTTTTCCTTTACCGTTTTGAGAGAATGGTGAATTTATGGTGATGAAATTATGTGCATCAAGTAAAGTGCCTAGCTGGGTTCGAACCCCCGACCTACAATTCCTAAGTCAGGGCCGTACCAATGGGCCACCACTGTACTGTGGAGGAATCAATTATTAACCACGGTTTATCGCGTATGTTCAATTTATTATTCCTAGAAATCATTTTACGTATTTTACATCCTTTTCCTTTAGCTTGTCAGCCAAATCTGATGCCTCTTTTAATCTTAAACTAAGTTAATGTTTGTCTCGTATTTCATGCCAATAATTTTTAACAGACTCGCGGAGGTTGCATATAAGCAGCAAATAGGCTATAGTCTCCACAATACCTATGTGTAACAAAGTCAAAGTCAAAGTATTTTATTTGTTTAACATAGGTAATATGGTACATGGTATAAAAAAAACACATATTATTGTCATCACAAAAAAGGTGTTCCTTGGTTGTGACTTTTTATTTTTATTTGGTGATGGCAATAAATGAGAACAAAAATCGAACGGTATAAAATGGTGTAAATACACAATTTTATACCATTTGATTTAAAATCTAACGAATTAACAATCTTTCATAAAAATGCTAACAAATAAGTCATATTCTGTACACCCTATATTTCTAAACTATTTTCCTTGTAAATATTATTACATAAGTAGCGTTTAAGTTAAATGCATGTGATCAGAATACAAGAATTACCTGTATTACACAATTTTATTTAATAGCTCATAATAATCGTGACAGACCTAAGTCTCTATTAAATATATGAATACTAACTACGCCCCGCGGTTTCACCCGCATAAGTTTCGATCCCGTGGGAATATCGGGATAAAAGGTATCCTATATGTTAATCCTGGTTATAAACCATCCGTGTGCCAAATTTCATCCAAATCCGTTTAGTAGTTTTTGCGTGAAAGAGTAACAAACATCCATCAATCCATCCATCCAAATAAACTTTCACGTTTATAATATTAGTTGATATGATAGCGTGATAGGGTATATGTTAATAATAGTACCATAGTTAATCATGGATCTGGAATGGTGATGTTTTATTCGGTTACTTTGTGCTATTAAATTGCATAACTAACTAATTAACCAGCTAATTGAATTAAGGACTTGCCCACCATGAACAACTACTATTTGAATATAATAGGTACCACACAGAATTCGAAATCGTTAATTTTCGCTTGTAACTTCATTGGAACTTTTGCAACAACCCTAATATTTCTATAAATGCAGAGCACTAATCGGATGTAGCAGCAATTAACCACAAGAACTAAATAACCCAAAATTAACCGTAGACCTTTTGACCTGTGACCTTTTGTTAACCGCAAGCTATAGAGACATTTCCAACAACCTTAGAGTCGTTTACTGCCTACCGCTTATCATAAACCAAAGAGGTAGTTAATTAATTAGATTCTACTTAGCTTAGCATAGTTAGGCATTCGAATAGCCTCGATATCTAATTCCAGTCGGTGCTTTTGACCGATAAATTAATCGATTAATTTGTGAATCTTGATTTATAGTAGAGAAAAAGATGAGCAGTTATAGATTTTATAAATATCAATACTTTTATCCCGATATAATGTAGGAAGGTAAATAAATTATATTGCTCGCTGAACAGGTTGCCAATGGGGCCCAAGGTTGCCAAAGGTTCTGGACTGGCAGCCGCGTACCGGTAGACGTAGCGTTGGAAGGCCTTCTAGAAGGTGGACCGATGATCTGGTGAAGGCCGCAGGAATCCACTGGATGCGAGAAGCACAGAACCGGCCAAAGTGGCGGTGCTTGGAGGAAGCGTATTTTCAGCAGTGGACATCATGGTCTTTCGGCTGAATGATTTCGTGATGAAATCGATTCTTCAAATGAGTAGGTACAATAAATATACCATTTAATATCATATTCCTAGGTTTATTTATGTTTTAGGTACTATGTAGCATAATGGTTGGTAAATAAGGCTTTACGCGCATGCCGGTAGCTAGTCGTGCGTAGCGGAGCGCGTGCGCCGGCTGCTAACGGTCCATTGATCGTGTGTTGTTAATTGATTTGTAAGCTGTCGTTAGCGATGTGGTCGACGCCGTGGGTCTAAGGTGAAAGGTTAGTAGGCTTAATACTAATGGTAGCGATAAAAATGTTTTGGAAGCTCCCAAACGCATACACTTAAAGATGATAAAGTACGATTTAGCGCAGACGCTCGATAAGATATGAAAAAAGAAACTACCTTTTTTTTGCTAGTAGCTAAGAGAGCTCTTCAAGTGTGTAATAACTGAATGATTAATCATTGAATGACTGATCTAATATATATTTGATACTGTGGTGCAAATATTCTTGTATCTAAACACTCACACAACAATCAATAATTTTCATAATCATATATTTTTGTTCGTTCCTTTCAAACAATGCCTTAAAAATGTGTTAATTGACCAAATGCTCGTAAATTGGCCTTTCTACTCCAAATCTAAACAAAAACTGGGCATATGATATAAGATAATGCAATGGCGTTCGTATGTATTTCATCAGGTCATTAGAAATGTTTCTGAAATGCAACGCATTAATGGCCGTACCATCAAAATGCAAACGAATCTTTTATCAGAACCTAGATCTCTACAATCTTTTATTTTTTACACCTTTTTATATATACCAATTCACTATCAATCTAGATAGAAAGCTAAGAGATTGTCATTGATTTTATTTCTCTACGTATGCCAAAAAGAATAAACACTCGAGGAAACATGTAGTGAAAGGCAACAAAAGTGGTTCGATTTGAGAGCTGTATGTGAATTGTTAACTTCGAAATCGTTAATAGAGCATTCTTGTGTTACGCAGTTGCCATGTGATTGGAGATATTTGAGTATAAAAGATTTCTATCATGAAATGTTTAGAATATCATTCAGATATCTATTTAATTTGAGTTGCAGTAACCACACAATTAAAGAAAGCGACGTTCTCAAAAGCTTTCGAGTATAATTATGTACATATTACTTTTCTAACGATTCTTTCGATTTCATTGATTGTTCTCTCAGACTAAATCGGACTTTTCTTGTACTGCGTAAATGACGCCTGGACGCATCATCTTTCTGCCTTTGTCCCATGTTACTTGGGGTCGGCACAAAACGTTGTTGATAAATTATAAATGATAAATGATTTTATTTATCATTTATATTTATCTTCCTTTCTCCCCTAACAGCCGTCACTCTATCATTCACTCCTTTTTTCTTTCATATCATTCTTCACACAATTCATCCATCTTTTCATTGATCTTCCTCTCCTTCTCCATCCATCCGTATTTATATTCATTACTATTTTAGTTACATGCATTTGATCGTTCTTCAACGGATGCTTGGACTGCTACCAGCTAAAAACCGCATGGGGTACGCGCCTTTAGCAATCCCCGATGGTCATTAGTCCCAGCTGTTCATCTGAACGAAATCACAACATCATGTGGTGAGCTTATAAGACATTTGCATCAACCATTTCTAATTGTTTCCCACCACAGGGCGTTGATTGTTTATTATGTAGTCTGTTTCCTGCTGTCTTTTTATCTTTTTATATGACGTATCTCGGTAGTAATTGCAAACCACTTTCTGTTTAAGAATGCGTAGTAAGTTTAATGCAGATAAGTATGGTGTGGTGGTAGAAACTGATTGGGAAACAGAGTCGGTTTTTTAATGGTTTTCTATAGGAAAAACGCCTGTATTGGCGCTGCGGAAAGCATCCGAGATTGCGAGTGTGGTATTCAGCTCGAATTTTTTTTACAAAATTCTACTTCATGGAGGAACCTGAAACCGCATGTTGATAGAAACATTCCACGAGAACTTATCAATCTTTATTGCTCCACAAAATATTTAGTAGGTACATATATCTATAAAAACATTCACTGAAACGACTTTTCACTTTATGCATCTGATGAGGTCATAGTATGTAATGACACGTCGCCACCTACACATACATTACTGTAAAAGTAGTAAAATGTATCCACATGACAGCTTGCTCTACAAAGCCTTTTACGATGATCCCGGAGTTTTACCAAAAGAATGGCAGTATGTGTACACTGCGGCGGGATCGTCCGAAAGGGTTACCGCTGCCCTGGAACAGAAAGGGCTAAGGAACACGGGTGGGTTTTAGTCAGTAAGAGTCTGACACTCCCTTCCGCTCCACCCAGAGCGGGAGGGGTCATTTGATGATTTCCCATCCAGAAAAAAAAAAAAAAAAGTATGTGTACACTGTCATGAGAATTATCACCATCAGGTTCTGACAAGCAGTGAGAGCAGTGGTGACCCTCTGGTATCGGCCACGACTTACGAGCTGTAGGTCGTGAGTTCAAACCCAGCCAGGCACTGTACTTTGTGTATTTCATTTCATCACCATTGCTCTCAAAACGGTGAAGGAAAACATGAGGAAACCGGCATGTCCTAAAACCAAAAATTCGAAGACATGGGACATCCACCAACCCGTACTAGGCCCGCGCGGTGGATTATGGCCCACTCCCCCACGCGTTTCCTCTTACAGAGAGGAGGCCTGTGTCCCAGCAGTGGGAACATTATATGCTGATTATGCAAACTATGGCCGACCCTAGGAAGGCTTTGTGATAATCATTGTGTCCTCGGTCTCTAATATCTTTATACCCTACGTCCATTACAAGAAACACTGGGCCTGCATAATAATTGTCATAAAATTATACAATTTATGACTATTACACGAGTTATTATAGTCTTGCTCTATTAACAAGAAACTCAATTATTTTCCGTTTATACTACGAGTATTTAAGAATAACACAAACTTGCCTTAGATAATATTAGTTCATACGACAACTATTTACTAACACTGTCGCAAATGTGGTTATGTGAATAAGATATGCACAATGAGTTAGGTAAATAGATGCCGCAATATTTAAAGACTTTTTATAAGGTGCGGTTTATAACGGAATCTTTGAATAAACATTAAATAAAGTTATGGTGAAGCCTGTTTAAGTGCAGAAAAACTGATTGTTAAAAATGATGAGGTATTTTTTTTGCTATAAATCTGTAACAACGTAAAAATATGTGAAATTTTCATGAATAATAAATACAATAATTAAATTAAATAATCATTTATTTCAGGAAGTTATTCCCATTTTAAGCACTACAAATTACATAGAACAAATACAACACAAATTACATACATAAAACATTACACTTTAAAAACGTTGCATTAAAACAATGAATAGTTAGATAATGATTTGAAAAAATCATTTATTATCAAGAAATTCTAGGTCAGCGATAAAATAAAATCTGATCTGATTTTGGTTGTACTCCAATTCTACCATTTAAAAAAGCTCGCTAAGAAACCTACCAAAATGTGCAAGAAATTAAACTTCGGTTATACTCGTGTAAAGAAAAATACCAAATACTTAAAAGGTTGACAAATTATTTTATAATCTCTAAGCTAAACTAAAACTTCCCTTTAACATTTAATACGTAAATTACGTGTAAGTTACGATACGAGGTGGGTGGCGCACGCGGCGTCCACATCTCAGCCCATTTGGTAATCACCTCACGAGTAACCAAGCCGCGTGGATTGCGATATGATTGAAGATAATTGATCTGCCAAATGATAGTTCTAGAGCAAACATTGCTTCCCCATATGGTATAACTGTGTTATGGTACATTAATGGCTCCGCCCGCGGCTTCACTCGATTTTTTAGAAGATACGATTTGAAGGTTTTGATTTTGGGCTATTGTTTATATTTTATCAACTAAGATAAATTGAATGGCCTGGAGGTTCTTTTGACATATTGTGTCTCATTATCATTAATCATTCCTTAAAAAGTAGGTATATTGAGGATTGGCAACTTTCATGTTGCGCCTGCATTCAGTCCATGCATGCTTCTCATGTCATGCCCCATTCGCCTATCACAGTTTTTAATTTGTTATTGGCTCTAAACTCCTCATACCATGATCAAATCATTACGTCGTACTATTATTGAAATATTACATAGCTACTGATTTGAACCACTTAAAAGAAAAACAAAAAGTGGATTGTCAGACCATAGAGCTGTCTCATGTCAGTTAGATCGTTGTTTAATATCTTCAAACGCATCTCGCGTAGAGGAAACATATCTCATAACTTGACGTAACTTGCAATCAGCTTACCGCATTACTTAGCAAGCTCATTCGGATATGATTGTCGGTCGATTTGATAACTTATTCATAGCTGAACTGTGAAGTGTGTTTGATAGATGATTTCCACACCGGAGTTTAATGGGATTTGGTTAATTTGGCGCTATAGCTCAATTTTTCAACCGATAAAAAAGATTTGTTAGAATGGTAAAACCGGGTGGTTAAATCTCCAAATGCAAGTGGCAAAGGCAGCATCTTAGTTGAAATGTTTCCTTTTGGCTTTATTGTAGAAAATAGGAATCTTCCGAAATCGGCTGCTAAACATGAGTCGGAGTTTTTCTATGATCCCAGCCCCAATTGCGTAACACACTTTCAGTTACTATCTAAACGATTTTGAAGACAACCCTAATCCATTGCTTGATATGTTTGAAAAAATCGTCTGCGTCAACGTAAATAACGCTATGATTGTTGTTGAACTGTCAAAATGAATGCCATTGCCATTGTAAGTGTGATACGCAATGACTCTACAGGATCGAATCCATTAATTGTAATGAGATACTCAATGCTCATACCTAGTTAGCGACGCGGAAGGCGGGCGGAGGACAGGGTGGTGCGGCGCAGCATGAGACAGGCTTATGTCCAGCAGGACTTCGATAGGCTGAATTGAGTTTTTGAATCCAGAGTACTTAGTCATAGAACAAAAAAGCAGTGCAGTTCAACTTCTGCCCTGCTATAAGAGCTAGTGGTAAGCCCCCAGCAGTAGAATCTGGGATGCTGTTGCTTCATACATTGATTAGCATATACATTGCCTTTGCCTCATGTCAGAGGCGTAGCAAACTGATAATATTGCTCATAAATTCTTATTTTTCAATATAATGAACAGGTGGATTAAAAGATAAGCCACTAATACAGATTGATTGACTTATAAGACATTCAAATCACAGACTTGTTTTAAAAAGTTTCTTTGTATGTGTGAGTGATAAATAAAACAAATCGGTAACGCTGGTGTATTGTATGTATGTACATACATACAATACACCAGCTGTACCGATTTGTTAAATTTTACAACTCAGTGTAGGTATTGCAAAATTTCAATTAGTGTTTATTTGTTTTAGGATTCATTGAGTAGAGATGTTCCCACGCAAGAAGGATCGATTTCTTAAGAAGTTATAGTAAAATGATTTATGTGGTGTGCATTAGCTCATTATCTGTGAGAGTATTGTTCAGCTCATAAGCTGAGGTGTCTGGTTCTAAATCTAGCGTTCGATTGTTTAATACATTAAAGGCTAGGATAGCAAAAGCTCTCTATGAAAATAATAGTAAAATTCTTAGTAAACTAAATACTTAGGTACGAATTGAGTTTTATTGTGGAGCAAAGTGAACTATCCACTGCTATTTCGTACCATTAGGCATTTGATTTACTTATAATTGCTTCCTAGATTGATTGATTAAATCAAAACAAACAGACAGAAAAAATACAAAGATTTTTTATGAGTTAGTTTGCAACTCCAAAATTGATTGGTTCAAAATTATAGTTATCTAGTGCTGCAATAAAAACTAGACCAGATTTGTCGCCCAGTATTTAATGTAGGTATACTTACGTATATATTGTAATATACAATTATGTTATTAATTTTTTTTTATCATGGCCGCCAACTTCTTGTGTAAAATAAAAGAAATCATTAAAAACGTTATTGCGACATAACAGTACGTACATGGTTTACTTTTTATATACCTACGACCTTGTTTAAATTTTAATGTAAAAGTGTCACATTCTTGTTATAATGAGAGTTTAATAGTGTATTATAGGGATATTGCAAGGACGGCTGTTTGATTTAAACGCACTTTACGGGCAGTTTTAACCTAAATTCATGCACTTATTATGGAGGAAGTCGTTTTTCTTGTCTATACTTAGGACGTAATCATCGGAGAGACAGATATAAACTTTTGAGACGTGACTGATCGAGATCAATCAATTTTATTATGTTTAATTTAACTCGGTAAAGTTTGATCAATTTTTTGTGCTTAACCTACCAATTAGAAAATTCCGAAAATTCACCCTGTGATAGTGAGCATATTTTCTGTGACAGTAAACTTTAAAGTAATAATGCGCTCTTTTCATAGACACCAAAGCAAGAATCATACTCCAATTTACATCTGCGTGCTTGCACGGTCAAAATTAATCTAACTAATTACATTATTGCTCACAAGACCCCGTCTTCCGTTGCTCTGCCCCTAACCCTGACATGAAATCAATTTCTAATATAAATACAGACGGCAGACAGCGATTTTGCAACCAGCTAATAGTCATACGTAGGTACGTATCCGGTTAATCTCAATTATCTATCTAAATGGTTCTTGCTAAAAATTGATGAATAATAGTCAATACAATAATCAGTTCAAGGGCATTATGCGCGTGCGCCACCCACGTGATAATCACTCCATAAAGAATTCCATTGGTAAATTCACTTGTTGGTAATAGTAACGTTACGATAATATCGTTACGATTATATTGTTTGAAGCCTGAACAAGATTGTGATCTTTTGTTCGATGAAGCAGAATTGAATTGATGATGAAATGATCGTTTTGTTTATCTGATTGGACTGCTGCATATTTCGGCGTCAACAACTGAATCTACTGAAAGGAATAGCCCATAGAATAGAATAATACGTAGGTATGCGTATTATGTACAGTCACGAGAAAAAGTATGTATACACTCGGCTTTATTCAAAAGCGATTTACTCCTTTCGGAGTTTCACTGGTAGATAGGTGATGTTATGGAGTAACATATAGGCTTTGTCCCGGTAGCACGTTCCCGTGGTATAATTTCCGACATCCACGCGGGCGAAGCCGCGAGCAGAAGCTAGTTATTGTAATATAATTGTGCGAAAATGGGTCAGTAGGTAACCTTAGGCGTTGGACCAGTTTACGTTTAAAACGTGACAGAGCTGACAGTTTATCTTTACATCAGCTAAATGCAGATTGTAAACAGTATCCCAGGAGAACGAAAGCTCAGTGACATGTCAGCGTAGAAGTAACTTTGTAATTAATTATACGTACTTAACATTGTATTAATTTCTCCTACATTACGCCTTCTAGTCTTGCACGAAATCAATTATTTATGTTTCATTAATTTAATGTAATAAATAACTAAGTATGCATTGGCGCTACTACTCTATAATGAGAGGGTGCATTAATAAGGCCCCGATAAGCTAATAAGCCCATATACATAATTATTATAAATTAAATTCACTTGTAGTGTCTTTTTGTGTGACCACGTTGTTCTTTTAAACTACGCAACGGATTTTACAAATGTGTATAATGCATTAATATTAAACTCTCACAATATTAAATACTATATTGTATAATATTAAACACAAAGAAATCTCGATGTTTTGTCAATTAGGTACTAAAAACCGTGCAAAGCAAGGCGGGTCGCTAGTTAAAAATAAAGGTCGCTTTTTATGTCTGCGTCACCGCGTTGTTCTTCTAAACTACGCAACGGACTTTGATGCGGTTTTCACCATCATTTTGAGAATTTATTCCGCAAGGTTTTAATAAATAAAATTAATTTTATTATTTAGCTAAGCTTAAGCTTACAAATAATAAAGAAATGTCGATGGTTGGTTCAGTCATTAAAACCATGTGTAATATCGGTCGCCAGGGTTTCGCCAGTATTGAATATTTTTAAATTACTCATACTTCACAAATTACACATTTGGCGCACCCTGGCCAGTCAGCTCCGCCAACAACCTTGCTGGCTTTTGTAAGCTTGGCTATCACTTCGAAATGGTTCTAGTTAGACATTAACCAATTGATTCAAGTTGAACCGCGGACACTGTCTAATATGTACATACATTCGATGACAAAAGTCTCTTTGACCCCTTATCTTAAGTTTTGCTGTTGGATTGTAGTAAAGCGTGCTTAGCCTAATAAGATGACAATACAGAATAAAATACCAATGTTATAGGATTTATCTGATTGTAAGACCCATACGCTTCCCGTGACGATTGTTACGGTATGTGCAAGAAAATTAGAAAACAAACACTAGCGGCCTAGGAGCAAAGTGTGCAGTTGTGCACATTTCAAAATACTTTGACACAACCAGAATCGTTTCTTGAGCATGGTCAATATAAAAAAAAACACAATCAACGCTGCTGTAGCTCACTGTACAAGTAACACAAAAATTGATCAATGGTATTGCAATGACAGCGCTTGCGCAACCGATGATTGAAACAAGGTAGGCGGCCGTGGCGACGTGGTTTGGTGTGACAGAATATATCCTTTAACAGGTGCAAAGTGAACATAATTCTGTGTACTTCGTGCTCATATCTCAAACTTAATAGGGCTTACACTGAATAAATACTTTATTAACATCGGTGCTGAGGTTTAATGCGTCTAATTGAATTATCAAGTGGGCGTGTGAGCATTATTTTTGATCGTGACTGTACTCGCGTGAGTGAACTTGCCTACCTGGACTTTTATTGCACATTAGTAGTACCTCCCATAGTATCAGAGAAACTATACTTATTAAATTACAGAACGTCAAGAAAAAGTCTGTCTATTTAATAGTTTTAACTGCTTTTTACACGTGACAGATCTGCTTCTTTGTCTTAGAGCTTTTTTTTCGGGTTGGAAATCTGCAAATAACTTCTCCCGCTCTGGGCGGAGCGGGAGGCCGTGTCAGACTTTTACTGACTAAAATCCGTGTCCCTTCAGCAGATAATTTTCATCTCATTTAAGTAATTTAATTTTTTTTCAATCGACAGAACTTTTTATTCGTGGAATGAAATTGAAGTCTGTCAGATTATTTATGGAAGAACTGTCAAAAATTCAAAATTAATCGATGGATAAAAATAATTATCTAGCGTTGGAAAAATCAGCCCTTACACAAACAAGTTTATTCGTGGTGTTTTAAGTGGTCTTACAGCTTTTAGCAGCTTTTTTACTCACTTGAGTTTCTTGTTGATTATTCATCAGTTCGCTGTTCTGATAGTAATATTAGGTTTCAGCAGCTTACAAAGCTTTCAGAGCTTTTATACTTTTATAACACTATATCTTCAGACAGAAGAACAATTCGAAAAACTGGAATATTTAGGCTGCCTGCAAGATTATTGATCTCAAGATTTATTGATTGACATAAACTTGTATTTCTTTAAGCGGGAAGTCATAAATTGCGTCTATTAAATTAGTCTGTATGATTTGAACGGTGCATGTAGGTTGTCAATTCGAATTTGAAGACGTCTATAATAAATAAATAAAGTCATTCAAATGTAGTTTATGGTTAACTTGATATTTGTACTTTACTACTCACTTAAGGCTTGCCCTCAGTTCAATAAGTGTTACTTTAATGAACAAATAATGATATGATAAAATATTGACATTAAGTTATTTTTTTTGTGATATTTGTAATCGCTAAAAACGTCATGCAGAAATTTCCCTTAAAAAAAGTTAAAGTTTTATTTAAATACTAGATTTGCCCGCGACTTTGTTCGTGTGGATTTCGGAAAACAATAATGTGTCTCTTTAATTCTTTTTTTATTTCTAAAATAAAAGTAGACTTTAATTTTTTTATTTGATTTTATAAAATCAGACAGACCGACAGACAAACTAAAAAAAAAGTTGTTATACTTAAGTAACATATTGTACTTTCATAAGCATTTAGTAAAAAGCTGTTATTTTGACGTTACAAACTTCAATTATTAACGACACTTAAATTGTATTATTAAACATGTATGTGTAGATTAGGTAATTACAGACGCCAGCACATCAAGCTACTCGAAACTGTCAAATTTTCCCAACCAACCTTGAAGCTAATGCTTTAGTGATACAGTTTAAAATCTATTAAAGAAATTTGACAGAATATAGTAGCTTGATGTGCTGGTGACTGTACTTACCAGCAACTAACATTTCACTGTAAATAAAAATAACGAATTAAAGTAGATGACGCTCAATAAAACAATACCCTTATGAACCAAATCTGGTTCACATCACATCATACACTTTTGGCCGAAATTAGTGATAAACTTAATTTAACAATTGTTGTCATAATAAAAACCATTACAACTATTGTTATGTAGGCCTATGTTATGTAAAAATTATTCTTATTCTCAAATTGATTGATCGTTAGGGTATCACAATGGGTCATATATCATATCTAACAGTGTCAATGTCACTGACCCACGGATTGTAACATGTTGTTGTTACCATAACAGAGAGACATAAGAATAGGCACTTGTTGGGGTCAAGGTTCAACATGTTTGAGAAGCTCTTGTGAATACTTTGTTAACAACTCATCTTAGTCATTGTTTATTGTATCCAAGTTAACACTTGAGCAGTACACTAATTACTTAACACACTTTCAATCACAATCTGAATCATTTTATTTATTTATTTGCAAGGGAAAACAAACAGTAGAATTAATAAAAATAAATAGAAATTACTTAACAATAAACTATAGTGCCCATTTTGAAGGATATGGCTAATTCATTGCTTGTACCTATGTTCGAAAACAATGTCTGCTCAACAACGTTAATTACGCAATGAATGTTGTTAAACTGTAAAATTGAAAGCTACTCATATAAACTACATTCACGGTGCGCGGAAGCTTTGAAAAAAAAAACAAATTGACGGCAGGTCGGTATGCTCATATGCCCCAAAGGTTCGAACCCCTTTTTCGAATATATGAAGCAATTGATTAGAATATCCTTAATGATTCAGATTGTGATTGAAGTGTGTTACGTAATAAGGGTGCTAGTTATGTAGACTGGAAACCAGCATAGTTGGGAAAAGGCTAGGCAGATGATAGTAGTGATATGAATTATTGGTGTGCGAATGCTTGCGAATTATTTTTATACCATTGAATAGATCAGGGTGTCGCTTATTATGGATTGAATTGTCTTCTAGTGTACCCGCACGATTATTTTTTTGTCATTTATTATCTACATTAATTTAAACTAAAAGCAAGTAAAACTAGGCTCAATAAAACAATACTAGACAAATATTGAATGATTTAAATTTATATTATACTAGCTGCGCTCCGCGGTTTTTCCTGCATAAGTTTCGATCCCGTAAGAATATCGGGATAAAAAGTATTCTATGTGTTAATCTACCTGTGTGCCAAATTTAATTCAAATCTGTTCAGTAGTTTTGGCGTGAAAGAGTAACAAACATCCATTCATCCATCCAGGAGTATGATAGTAGGATAGGAAGTAGGATCTTAAAATATGAAGAGTCAATGTATTCTTAGAGGTACTAAGAATACATTGACTCTTAATATTTTAACTAAACTGAACTCTTATTTCAACTAGGTACGTGTTTTTATCTACTCAGATATTGATATTACAATTAATAGTATTAGACAGTGTTACACGAGTTTTACATAATTATGCTCGTTTCTAACTAGATTATCTATGTTTGTTTTATTAGTGTTATAATATCAGCCGACACGGATATAGTTTTAGTTCCGCATAGATAAGCCTGTTCTAGTCTACTGGTCCTAATTAATCATTCGAACGATAAAAGAAATGCACCAATCACTGATTCCACCTGCTTCTTTAAGAAATTAATCGAATCTCTAATTCTTAATTCAGCTGTGGATTGGTTGATTAACCATAAACAACTAGCAATTTAAGCAAACATCAAAATTAGATAACAGATTTGATCAAAGATTAGATATTATAGATAAGGTTTTAGAAACCGGTTAAACATCAATTCATCCGTTGATTAATTACGATTATAAATTATTGTTTGGTCAAGAGGGTACCCTCTTTACAAAACATCTGCATAATCAGTTGAGATGCTTATGGGTAAATTTCGAAGAGACACACGGCCAAAATCAGATACTGGAGAATCAGAGAAAGTAGATTTGATAGATGGTAGTGGTTACAACTATTAAGTTAATGTTGCTCCAATCAGTGTTCCAATCTAGATCGAAAAAAAAAATCTACCAATCAGTGACCAACGATCAAACCCCTGGCCAGCACATCAGAAATCTGCTGCTACCTAATCTTATGCTAGCTGATGATTGGTTGATCAAAACACCCAGAACCACCATGTAATATGAGTCCAATGATTTGATATGTTATTTCCATCAACGATAAGATAAGGCTCAAACCGGTATCCCTGCTATCGGCATATTGTCATCAGGATTTTGCTAACTTTATGCCAAATTTTATCGAAAAAGATTAGGATCTCGTAAAAAAGTAGCGAATTGACAGATAGCCATTTATCAAAGAAACATACATCTAGGCCCAGCCCAGGATCTTTATAGTATCGAGTGATTATCTTAGAGAGACTTTATTTATCTTTCCATTAAATTGCACCAATCATTGGCCCTCATCTCTATCTCTAGGAGCCTTATCTATTTCCAATCGCATAATTGCAGTTCGATTTTTGGTAACAACCATTGTGATTGGTTGGCCAAAATAATAGCAACCAATCAAATTCAACACAATAAAGTTTGTGTTAGATTTCATTGTAAAGTCTGATCAGAGATTAGATAAGGGTTTTAGAAACCGGTATACTCCATCGAAGAATACGTATCGCTTTCACATTTAATGATCACTTTTGGCATACCTGCTAATTAATTCAGAGAGCAGTGGTGGCCTAATAGTAACGACCGGGACATACGAGTTTATTTATTTATTTATATATCAATTGCTTGCTGCACTTACAGTAAACACCAAAGCGCGCAACAAGCCAACAACATACATTTAACTAAAAAACTTAATGCAAACATTAAACATAGATTTACTGCTATACATAAATAATGTCAACTTCCGGCTCATGAGCAATCAGGGCGTTCAGCAGATTGATCGCCTGGGTTGTGCGTCGTAGGTTCGAACCCAGACAGGCGCTTTACTTTGTGTAATTATTTCATCACCACTGCTCTCAAAAACGGCGAAGGAAAACATAGTGAGGAAACCGTCAAGTCCTAGAACCAAAAATTTTAAGACATGTGACATATACCAACCCGCACTGGGCCCGCGTGTTACATTATGGCCCACTCCCTCTAAGCAAGAGGACGCCTGTGTCCCAGCAGTGGAAACATTAAAGTCTGATTAGGCTCATTAATTAAATAGGCAGATCATTTTTATATTTTTCAGTTTAGTCCAACTAGCGTAACATACTTTCAATCACAATTTAAATCATTTTGAAGGATATTGCTAATCCATTGTTTCATATGTTCGAAAAATTTGTCTGCTCAACAACATTAAATAACGCATTGAATGTTGTTGAACTGTCAAAATTAAAACCAGTGCTACTGTGTGTTACGCATCTACCCCGCAGTGCTTAAATATATTAGCCACGGCAATACGAAAAAAAAACGAATCAATGTATGAATTTACGTCATATCAATTAATGAAATATCTATTATCGAAGTTATTGACTTATAAAACTGCGTTTGAGTTTTAACTTGGCTTAACACCATTATTGCTTCGGGCTACAAAGTTACTTCAAAGTATTGCCGTTAATGTCAATATTTATGAAACAAAGTACCATAACTGACACAATCTGGCCTAATGGCCGTTTATTTAAAACAATTATTTTAGATTGACGCTTTTTTTTATTAAGTAACTGTTAATTCTGCCTGTAAGCGTCTCGTCAGTGTTAGAGTTATGGATTTTATCGCTTTTTTATTACCTAAAATATCCCCGGGCGATAGATGTGTGAGTGGTAATTGATAAACCTTCATCGTCGGCAAATTCACTCCATGCTGTTGGGGCAAGTAGACATAGTTTAGTAACAATGTTACGCCGATTATAAAAAGAACAGAGTCGTCTCCAAAAGAGATGGAGGTTGTATGTGTGTCTGTCTGTAGGTATCTATTTTTTTTAATGTATGTTCATATTTTGGTCAAGTTCTGATGAGTGGGTTTTGAGTTAGCTTCAATAATACTTACGTATTTTTTCCACTTAATGTATGGTGTTATAATATAATAATAATATTCCTGGACATTTCACACAGCACAATTTGTCCCAAGCTAAGCAACCTAATGCTTGTGTTATGGTAACAAGATGGCTGATAAACTACTTATATACAATTTTTTTTTTTTTTTGTAAATACATACATATTATAGATAGAAAAACACCCAGACTCGGAACAAATACATGTAGGTCATACAAATATTTGTTCCGTGCGGGAATCGAACCCGCGACACGCAGCGCAGCAGTCAATCGCTTAACCACTGCGCCAACCGTGCCGTCAAACTCCCTGTCACTATTATTTACATAGTAAGTAGGAGGGGGTATACGAATTTATGTGTGTTAAGTCAAAAAATAATATACAAAAAGTTTATAAATAAGTAAATTAAGTTCTTTAAGATATTCTTTTGTAACTACTGCCATCTGCATTGGCGAAGGGTAGGGTAGGGAATGGGTATATTCTCGTGAATAGGTAATTTTTATGCTTTTTCTGAAATCTGAGCCACTTCAAACCAGCACTGTCGGTACTTATCTTGGTTGTCTAGCCACCTCTTCCTTAGCTAGCTTCGGCGACACCGAGAGGAGGCTGTTGCCCAATGGTCACTATGTGCAGGTACGGGTAGTTCTTTTTCTAAATGCAGTTTTTGTTAAAACGTGACTTGAGGTTATCAGTAAACGGTGACGGGGTCCGCTGGGACTGATGCCTGCCAGGGCCGCGGGTTGTTCGAAAGAGTTACCGTGGACCCTGGCACAGGCAACTGAAGGAACATTGGTGGTTTTTAGTCAGTAAAAGTCTGACACGCCGCTCCGCTCCGCTCCGCCCAGAGCGGGAGAAGTCATATGATAATATCCCACTAAAAAAAAGGTTATCAGTAAACAATTAATTCAATATTTAGGCCCGCATGCACCACACACCTCTAATTGCATTTAGCACTAAACGAATTTCAAACATCATTCTATTTCTGTCAAGCGTTTGAAGATGACTGATACAGAATGTTTTAAATGAGTTTTGTGTTAAATCATCATCATCATCTTTTCAGCCGAAAGCTGGATAAAGCCCTCCCCAAGCTTCTCCACTTCGACCGGTTCTGTGCTTGTCGATTGTGTTATATACTGATTTGTGGTGCAAGATACTCGTAGTTCTTACCTCAGAACTTTTGATAATCATTAAATCTATGTTGTTTATGACAGCTTGCAATGCAAGTAATGCGAGCCGTTTTATTAAAACTGGACTAGTAGGCAAAGTCAATGATATTGCATTGCATCATTGTCCAATTGGTCAAATAATGACAGGTGGTTTATAATCGCTTAGGGGCATGTGTGAATTGGTTATCCACTTTACTCAATCTCTTCTAATTTGCGTGGGAAGACAATTGTAGTACTACTGTATATAATTGTGTATCAGTTGTGCGTAAAACTGAATTCATTATTTTTATTTGGTCCATAAAGAGTAATCGGTAACTGAATCTATGGGCTGCCAAGTCGAGGCCGTAATCACTCATGGATATCCTTGTTACACGTAACTTAGGTTCCCCTTTATTCTATTTACGAGTTTTTTTTGGAGATGAAGCAGGTACATATGGATACTGTCTTGTGTGCCTATATTTTGTAACGTAAACTATTATTTTCTAAGAGCTGTCAAGCTTTTTAACCAAGCAACACATTGTAGAGTAGTGACGATATTTTGTTATGAACATTAATAATTGCTGTAGGTAATATCGCTTTATTAAATTAAGTAAATCCAATCACCGCTGTATGACTAAACTATCGGCTATATTAATGTCTCGTTGTTGACTTCTATGTATAAATTTTAATAAATGTCCACCTAGGCTAATTGCAGGTTTGGAGCGCAATTATTAGTTCGAACATATAAATTAATACTTATTAATATTGACAGGACACTAACGTAACTAATTCTACTATCGGAAGTACTTGTTAGGTGGTATGAATATTAAATAAAAGTGGCCTCAGGTTTAAAAACTATATGAAAGTTGATCAGACTAGAAAATATTTTGGTAACTAGAATACTCTAGAAAATATTAATCAAAAACTTAAAAGTGAAATTACGGATAAAATTCTAATTTCAGCATCCGAATACTTTAGTATAAACACAATTATCTACACTGAGCGTAAAATCATTTTGCTTTTAAAATGTTTCATTGGTATCAACCATGACGACCTCGTATTTTTCGAGGTTACCTACTACTGTGACTTGAACCAAAACATTTTTCAGTTAAATAAATTATACTTACCCATGATTGTGTACATCGGTTACACCTCACTAACTAGTGAGGTGATGTGGTCAATATTAGATGCATAACATTTTATACAGCGCGATGAAAGCAATATCTTTCATAAGCGTAGATTGAGTTTGTCAGTGGTCGCATAGAGATCACCTTTTATTTTTTATATGAATTATTTAATACTTTAAGCACACAAATGTACAGAGGCAGACTTGATGCCATAGGTTTTTTCTACCATTCAACCTTTGGGTGATACAGAGACATATTTGTGGAATAAATATTTATTTAAATGTAACGATATATATTAATAAAATATAAATGTTATATTGATTATACCTAATTCTATATAAATTTAAGCACAAATAAACGGATATATTAAAACAAATAAGACAAACAATTAGCCGCGCAGGCACAAAATAAACAAAAATTGGACTATGCCAAATCAAATTCCGCTGCATTCATCCGAATGAGTAACCACGGTTAAAGTCTTCTTATTATTCGATTCCGTAACTAACTTGTTAAAAAAAAATAAGAACCGACTTGAAAATTTAAATAGTGCTCCAGATTACCTGAAAGTAAAAGCTCTACCTTATTACGTAACTATTTAGCGTATACCAAAGACAGTGTTTATTGATGTAATTAATAGATAAATCTAAATAGCTAGCATTCCTATCGCAATATCGCGGAAGAATTTAATCGTATAGCAATTAAGTATCACGTAAAACAAAGTTGTAAATGTAGCAGCGATCGTTCATAAGTTAACACTCTAGGAATGGATTTGAAACTGGGTTTGCGACAAGATATCCTGTTTTTCATAGATACAATATACACTCCTTCTTTCCACGGTATCAAACTATATTTTGGCCCCTAATTTTTATTGATTTATTTAAAACTTTAACCACACAAATGGACAGAGGCGGACTAAATGGCAGAGGCATTTTCTACCAGTCAACCATTAGGTGATGCGGAGACAAACAGTGATAGGTGCTATTATGAAATTATGGCATAAATATATTTTTCCTCCTGAAGTAGTGAGAACTATTCAGCCGCTCAAGTGAGATTTTTCAACATAGTTGCAGTCTTCAGCTGGACAATGCGCTAAATTGATGATATACCGCCTTTAGCGATAAAACCGGCCATTGTGTCACCACTTGTAAAATTTCTAAATTTATATCTGTAGTTTTAATGGTGTACATAATATATCTATACCTAAGTATTATAGCGTCTTACAGTGTTGCAGGTTTTGTCACTGCCCTGGGACATCAATCAGCGAGTTCTATTCTGCTGTCTCTCAGAAAGAATCGTATCAACAAAAAGGATTGCACAGTAATGACCTTTGAGACAACCTATGCTGTGTGTTTCCCTTTTAGGAACACATAATTGTGTTGATCTCATAGCAGGCAAGAAGTTCTACTATAGTCCAGCCGTCAAGAGAATGCATTCCTGACACCTGTGGGCGGCGGGATCGTCTGAAAGTGTTACCGCTGCCCTGGAACAGAAAGGGCTAAGGAAGGAACACGGGTGGGTTTTAGTCAGTAAGAGTCTGACATTCCCTTCCGCTCCACCCAGAGCGGGAGGGGTCATTTGATGATTTCCCATCCAAAAAAAAAAAAAACACCTGTCAGTGCGACAATTCTAGCAGCAATTAAAGATTACATTCGCAAAACACGTATTCATTGTTGTAAAAAACTGACCGGTTCAATAACGCATTCTCTCTTCACTACCTACATCTGCTTAAAGCTTAAGTGCTAAAGAGCAAAATAACAAGGTAAAGACATATTATAAGTACCTAGCTTTTTAAATACGGAAAATAATATTACAATTCCTTTTTTATTTCTTCTCGCACACTTACAAAGCCACGTAAATGTCGGAAATTATTAACTAATAGAAAGTAATACCGTGTTTAAACTGTAACTTGTTGCGTACCTAGAGCTCATTTTATTACAAATTTTATCTAATAACATTGTAACGACGTGTTGAATAATTCCCGTCTGCATAATTATTAGTCCTATTAAATTATGTTAAGTGTTAAAGTGAGTGTTACTTGCTGTCCAATTATAAATATGTCTAAAACGACAGTCAATGTCAATGCACTTTTTATGTTAGAGTTCCATGTCCTAAAATGTGTTTTTTTACTTTTTTTCTTGTCTCTTTTTAACAATCACTAAATATCTGTCATTGAAAGTCTGGCTGGCTGGTAAAACCAGAAGCTCGAAATTCTGTGAAATTGTAATTTGCAACTGCTGTAAGAATAATTGTTTCCCTGTTCTGCATTAAATTACAGTTTTTTACCTATTAAAGTGGTCAAAAAATAAAAGGCCCGTTTTGACATTGACTGTTCTAGTAGTCAATAAACAGTCAATGTCAAAACGGGCCTTTTATTTTTTGACAACTTTAACTGATTCAAATGTACATGCATTTCACGTTTCAGTAAAGATTTATTTATTACTAGCTTTTGCCTGCGACTTCGTCCGCGTGAAATTTCTTGCTCCCCCAACTCACCCCGTCGCATCGCATCCCTTGCCCGCGCGCTTTTACTACGTTTTAACTTCTCGTTCTCGATGATAAATAGCCTTTATGTGATAAATAGCCTTCCTCATGAATTTGGAGGTTCCGGAGATTAGCGCGTTCAAACAAGCAAACGAACTCTTAAGCTTTATTAAAAAACTTACTTTAGGGCTTTTTTTTTTTGTAGATACATTTCACTACAGATTCAAGGACTTTCGAAAACATACCCACTACAGAACCTATGGAACTCAACTAGTTCTCAAATTGGCAGGTGTCAGCGACGTGATCACAAATTCGCAAATATTCATGTTATGCACATATTTTACCAGTCTAAGCTAATTGCTTAAGTTATTTGAGTTACACCACCGGGTCGTGCATAAAAACGAATAAATTGTCTGAAATTAATGCCTCTGGGAAAATTACTAACAATCTATAATGTCAACCCATTTCGTTCTGCTGTAGGTATTCATCAGCCGATCGATTCTGTAAAAATCTCACAGTGAAAAGTTAGGTGAAATGAGCTTAGAGTGAGCTGTCAATAGTGTCAATCCCTAGCATTAGTTGGGAATGACAGCTCACTCCACGCTAACTTCACCTAAGTTTTCACGGTGAGATGGTTACAGAATCGCACTGCAGGGTAACTGTCCCGTTTTTCTCGTGGTCGCAAGCGCGACTGCTGAGTGTGGGGTCCTGGTTTCGATTTCCGGGTCGGGTAAAGTGTTATTGGGGTTATTCACTAGGAATGTCTTAGTAACAGCCCGGAATTTGGAAGTTGGTGGTGTGAAGCCCCCGTGCCTCGGATAGCACGTAAAGCCGTTGGTCCTGCGCCTGATCTCTCCCCGGTCGTGTCGGATTGCCGTCCCATCGGACTATGAGAGCAAAGGAAACATCGGTCTAAATCGGTCGGGAGGATATTAATCATTAGATAGGTATATATTCGTTCAGATTTATAAATCACTTTATTTGATGAATCACCTCAATATAAAATATTATTACCACATTTCAATATGAATCAATCTAAAAACCACAGCCTGATTGGAATTTCCGATAAAAATCTTTAAATCAACACTTCTCATTTAGGAATTGCAATTAGCTGTAAAGGAATTCGCTTCAACATTTCTGACAGGAAGTATTTGGAATGGCTAACATTTCACTGGGCCAAACTGCTAAAATACCTTTTATGGGGAACACGATCTACATAAGAATCCAGCAATGTAACAGATATACACGGATAGTCGCGCTGTCAAAACGAAATTGACCCAATAAATATTACAATCGCAACTGGACCGGTCTTCATTGAAACTTCAATTTATAGTGAGTCATTTTGCATAGAATACCAAATAGGATCCGCGATTGCAGATAATTTTACCGAGTTAGGTAATCCCGGGCAATTAGGGACTTTGAAAGTAGTAATCAGAGATGCCAAAAGCTCTGTGAATAAAGTTCTCTATTGACTTGCTTTGAATCGGTACACTATGAAAAATAAAAAATACAGATCTTGAATATAAGAAATATTACCACTATAATGTTTTTAGTAGTACAAGCAGTCCTAAACTTCAAATTGTCTTTTCCGAATACGATTTTGTATAACTAAAGTAAAACGAGCCCATTGCGTATGCACACTATTTAGCAAACGCATCAGTCAATCCCTTTTACTTACGATGCGATGACTTGATAACATTATGCAAAGTACGATTTTGAATCCAGGTTTACGCATACATACGATGTAACACAAGCGGATGGCATGCTCAATAAAATCCTACAGCCGGTTCTTACGACATCCATTGCAAGATGGAAAAGCATATTCCATCGGACAACTGACGTTTATCTAACACAGAATTACACAAATATTTACATAACTTTCCCATCACACTGGTTAACGATTTCAGCCTGAGGGTATACAAAATAACTGTCTTGGGACCACAGCATGTTACAAATTCTACATCAAAATCCCATTGAAACGTCGCCACACAAACGAACGGCGATAAAATCATGAAACCTGTTTGCAAATGGACGTGGCTTGCGGCGCTCAAACACTGCCAATTAGCAGTATTAAGTCTACAGATTTCAAAGTCAAGATTACAAGCTTAGGGAATCTGGTTAACACTTTGTTATGAGATTGACTAGCTTCCATAATTCTGTGCAGGTTATGTAAGGGCCATCTGTCACCTGGTGGAATCAAGGTGGGCTACCTTGCAAGCGGTGTGGTCAATGAAAGCGCTTCATCGTTTATGAGAACAGCTATTATGTGCTACTGTGTAAAAATATCACCGTGATAACTTCGGTGGAGAGATAGAGAGAAGGTGGTAATTAGAGAGACAAAGGTAATAAATCGGATCTGACTACTAGAGGGCTCTACTGGAAAACTTTTCTCAGTTTTACCGAAAGAAAAAGTCTTCATTTACTTTTCCGCTCAAAGTTAAAGATAAAACTTTCTTATGTCTGAACGGTATCATTCAACCATTATTTCTTATAATATCCTACCAGATCGCTTACAGCTTCCGTTCTTTACATAACCGTAGATAATAAGTGACTATCAATTTATGCACTAACTTTATGTTACCTAGTCTAATAATACGTTCTTGTTATAATTTATTCATAATACATACATTCTATAGGCAAATTAAAAACAACTTTTTAATTCAGAATAAGGAATGCAAGCACTATTTCGTAACTAACACCCTAAAGCTATATGAATAGTTTATTAACCCTTCAATGCCAGTTTAAAATTAAATGGTCTTGATCTTGTCCTATTAAGTATCGATAGTTTCCTTCATACATTAATGGTGACCTATTCTGAAGGTTATGACGTTGTAATCATAATTATTATTTAAATGAAAGATCTGATCTGGGTCAGGTTTGATTACAACATCATCATCAGCCTACAGCAGTCCACTGCTGGACCTCCTATTGCACCCCATTCGACTCAATGGATTGATAATTGATATTTGATTGCATAATCAGCCTATAATGTTCCCGCTTTTGGGACACAGGCCTCCTGTTCGAGGTGAAGTGGGCTGTAATCTATCACGCGGGCCAAGTGCGTTTTGGTAGATGACACATGTCACATGTCTTCAAAATTTAGGTTCTAGAACATGCCGGTTTCCTCAGGATGTTTTCCTTCACCGTTTTGAGAGCATCTAAGGTTGGATTTGGAGATTTGATTACATCACATTTAATTATTGGTCTTTTGGGGAGAAAGTAAGAAAAAACGATTATTTTTGCAAAATTTATCAAAAACCATTTTTAGTGTTGTTATACCTACGCATGGTAATAAATTGTCGGTCATTATATATTAGCCTCATCACAAACACACAACGTGCTGAACGGACATGGGTGACAAATATGGTTACGTATATGATTATGCATAGATCAGAGACAGCGTCCTCTCTATCAAAGAATCAAAGTTACGCGTCATCCTTGTGACTAATTTTGTTACTATCATAAATGACGACTCTGAGGTTCGATTACCGAATCGAGTAAAGTGTTGTTAGGTTTTTCCATCTAGAATAGGCTAGATTCCTATAAAAATCTAATTAGTCCGTCAGTTAGATTATCAAAAAATATTGAACCCGTATTTTTTCTTTTGTCAATTATATAAAAAATGATGAAGATATCGGCCGTTAAAGTTCCGCGTGAGGTCACGCCTTGCTACACTTTTTAGCATGGCGTGACGTCACGACCCCCCACGACTCCCAAATTTTGACGCGTTTTATCTTTGTCATTTTTTATTTGATTGACAAAAGAAAAAATACGTGTCCATTATTTTTCGATAATCTAAATGACGGACTAAATATAATAATTATTTTTCTACCCAGGACATAGGGTAGATTACCCTATGTCTAAGTAGCAGCCTGGATTTGTGCCTGGTCGATGGCAATAGGCTCGCTCCCTATTAAATTGGACTAAAACTTATCTGGCCAAATGTGGGTGCACTATAGCGTATAGGCGTAATGTTATGTTATCACAAGCAAAAGCAAAAGAAAAAAAATGTCACAACAAATTATTAACGCCTAACTACATTTTATGCAATGTGTGTAAGCTAATTTATCCATGGTTACATAATGCGTCATTAGTTGTGTACGATTTCCGTTTCCGGATCATACCTCGTCATTAAGCCGTGGAAACTGTCACTTCGAAGGCAATCAATGTGAAAAATAATGGCTCATATGCTGGAATATTACGCAAATGTTTTAATTAGTATTACTTCCGATTGCGATTGGTAAAGTGGCTACCTACCTGTTCCATGAAAGACCAATTTACGTAGACTGTCTTAGATCAGTTTACTTTATGTACAGTTAGGGAAATTAATTCTTACACAACTTCTTTAACAAACCATTTCATAAAACTGTTAATGAATTACAGTTTTCATTTGAAAATACGGATAATATAAGTTGGTAGCCAGTTTGCTTAACAATTAATTTCCCTGACAACGCTACGACAGTGCTATGGACATTGCGCTGAAAGGACACTGTCCAGAATCGCCCTGTGCACAAGAAATATCGGACATACACGATAATTAATTGTCTATTTTATTATATTAGTTAAATACTTTTGTAACACGGACTAGCTGCATGCCAAAATGAACATTTTAAAATATATAACGCGACTAATAACATTAATCGCTGCCATCTTCGCCAAACGTCATGTCGTATCGAAAAAGATTAGGGATGCCCAATCGATTGCAATCGATCGATCGATTTTTTAATGAATTGTTGCATGTTTTTGAATCTGAATCACTAGAACATTCACTCAAAAGCGCTCAGCCATTTATCAATACACACTAACGCCATCTATCTACCGCGCTACATCACCACTATCATCTAAGGAGACAGCATTATTTTTACATTAATACACATAAACATTTTATCTCATTCCAAAACCAATGCTAAGAATACAGGTACCTATGCTAATTAGATTCGATGCATTTAAACGTTGCAATTACATACATTTAGGCTTTAGAAAAAAACTGCATAGATACCTAATTATCTAGGTAGGTACAAAAAATAGCTAAATTATTATGTTATTGTGTTTTAGTTTCTTAAAAATCACTCGGAGCTATGAAAAACTATACCTAATATTTGTTGTTATGGTTCGATTATAACCTCAAAATCTGATACTTTTTTTGAAATATATCTATTCTGCAGCTAGTCCGCTATACAAATAAGATCATAAAGGAGTTTACTAATGATCGACAATACAACACATAATTTTCCGATGCCCTTGGTTCCAGGGCGAACAATGTATGGGCGCAGAGCAATGTCCTTTAGATCTTTGGTAGATAACATTTTCGAATGCTGCTTTATCATGAACGAGAGCTCGATGTTATTACTAAGTACTTGATATTTCAATCTTTAATACCACGATATCCATTTTCTTCTTTTCGATTCAATGGCAAAAGTAAAAATATCAGTAGATGAGTTGGGCCCAGTAGGTGGCCGCGGCATCAGTGGCATTTTTAAGGCCCTCAGAAGAATACGTGTATGGATACTTTGGACACTCCAACATATAGGAAATGCTTTCGTCAGGAGCACCGCATTTGCACTGGATATCGGTTGGGTCAATAATCCCCGGTTAGTTCGGTCTTTAGGTCTTGGCGGCTCCTGGGGCTAGACAAAGTTGGGTGGGGGCGGGTATATCACTATCTAAATGCGAAATGTTGATTGTGTTGCCGGAAGTGTTAAAATGTACCACCTTAATGTACCTAGTGCAATAGAATTTCTCCAAAACCTCTAACTATACAAATGGTAATAGTGTACGTGAGCGATAAACGTGTACTTTATTTTACTTACTTTACAATCACTCCATACATTATTAATGGAGGTTGAATGTCTATTACCAGCGTAATGCGCGAAAATAGCCTGAACTTACGCGCTCGTTGCATTACAAACGTCTTATTAAATACCTCCAATTAGGTGAGATATGGTTGCTTATAATGTCAACTACTGTGTACTAAAGACAAGTTTACGAGTATCCAGTTTTAGTAACAAAAGTGCTAGACTTTATACTTAGGTTCATACTTGAAGTCCACGTTTCTTCGTCACGTGACCTTTCGTCCGAAGCGGCGGGATCGTCCGAAAGGGTTACCGCTGCCCTGGAACAGAAAGGGCTAAGGAAGGAACACGGGTGGGTTTTAGTCAGTAAGAGTCTGACAATCCCTTCCGCTCCACCCAGAGCGGGAGGGGTCATTTGATGATTTCTTCCCATCCAAAAAAAAAATGTCCACGTTTCTGCCGATCTATTCTGAAAATCACATCGTGGAGACTTAGGTCAAATCTCCTTCTTCTTCGTGTCGCTGTCACGACAGTTATTCAAATTGTATTGGCCCAAAACTGCGCTACTTCCATCACTTCGGTCAAGTGATCTTGACGTGGGCTGTCAATAGTTTCAATCCCTCCATCAGGTTTAATGACAGCTCACTTCAAGCTCAGCCGATCGATTCTGTAAATATCTCACCGTGATAACTTAGGTGAAGTGAGCGTGAAGTGAGCTCTCAATCGTGGCAATCTCTAGTATCAGGCGAAATGACAGCTCACTTCACTTGTCTTCACCAAGTTTAGACGGTGAGATTTTTATAGAATAGACCCGCAGCGTATCTCTTTCGTTTTCACAATGAGGTTTTTGCTGAATAGATAGTTTAGTTTTACTCGTAGTATTTTCTGTAACTACTTCATAAAACTACCTAAGTTTTAAAATATCGTGTTACTGTAAAACCTTGGAAATTTCATGCTTCAACATTTCTAGTCTTTCATTTACTTATCTCAATAACAGCTTAGGACTGAATACATTTAAATGAGCCTTAATACATCTACTTTTAAGTAGGTAACGTTAGGTGATGTATTTTACTTAAAACTATAATTAGTTAAACGTTATCGGTAACAACGAGCTGTTTGCCTAATTCAGAACACTTACACAAAACAAGCAACTATCAAGTAGTTACCTGATATTACTTAAGATAAGCCTTAATTTATGAGAGGGTAGAATAATGAGTGGGTACTGATATAACGAGTTTCCTGTTAATTACAAGAAACTTTATCAGCTGCTTATTAGGTGTTGACTTAATACTTCAAATTCTTGAACCTAAAGTTCTTGTGAAAAATAACAATCTATCTATATTATATTTTCATTAAATATCTCTGCCGAAAATTTTGTTTTTATAAAAATCTTTTTTCTTCTTTAAGTAGGTTACCCCCCACTCTGCGTTCCATAACTCAAGTAGCGGATGTTGAATTAAAAAGCCTGGCTGAAGTGGGCCGGACACGTTTCACGAATGCACCCGGAGAGATGGTTAAAGATCGTCACTCACTGGACGCCTGAGGGATATCGCCGTTGAGGTAGACCATGGCGAAGGTGGTGTGACGATCTGATGACGTTTGCAGGGCCAACATGGAGATCGCACAAGACAGAGAGGTTTGGAATGAAAAAGAGAAAGCCTTTGCCGAAAAATAGGACACAATGTATGCTAACAAAAAAAAGGTACTTTAAAAATCAAGGCATATTCTGCTGCTAGATATATTTAGAAACAAATTAATCGGATTTTCAGCATGGGATTGTTTGGGCAACGAAACTGTATTTGTAATTCTCCAAATTGCCAAAGTAAGGCAGCTCAACATGAAAAAAATAATTCCAAATTATTTACCAAGTCTTTCCTACGATAAACCGTAATGACAAATCAACGGGGCGCCCTATCTTTCGTTTTTCCATTGCACCTTCTATTCTATCACAACAATTGGACAGTGCGAAACTTGTGCAATTAAGAACAAATGAATTGTTTGAACAAATTAATTGTGAAACAAAAAATTGAACAAAGTGTCAAAACAAAAAAAACCATGGTTTAATCCATTACGGTTTTTGTTTTAGACCACGATATCCGTGCCGTAAAATTGCGTATTTACATTTTCGTATGTAGGTCAGATAGTTTGGTAGAGCTCCAAACTGTCTGACCTACAGAGTTGCTGTGTTAGTTTTTGGCAATTTTATGTCAACTCGAAAATGGACATATTATAAACGATGTAACTTACCTATTTATTTATTAACATTGTCAGCAAGTTGTCAGTTGACTATCTAGTCACACACAAAATTGATTTTAAAAACCATGCTTATGTCTCTATTGCTTATAAATTATACACTCCCGGACTCATAGATAGAACCACCCTGCACTTTTTGCATAGAAGTCTATAGCTTTTTAAATGGCCGTGAATTCAAATTCGGAACAATGACGACACCAAGATGATGGCCGGTATGTCGAGTTCGAAACTGCATAAAAACTTTTTCATTGACTCATCATTATTTTGATGTTTTAGGCCTTTATACCTCGACACATGGAATTGCACGGTGGCTGGATCTAGGAGTCCAGACACGGGTGTATTTATCTACTACTTTACTGAAACTCTTCATTTTCATAATACAATGTAGTTATTACTATAGAACTGTATGCTTAGCATTCAATACATGATTTGATCACCATACTCTAACCACAATAATTGACAGTCGATTTAAGTAGCTACGTGTCTATAATTTTAAATAATTATTCAATAGCCAATTACCATAGTATCTCCACAAAGAGCCCTGGGAATTTCTGTAACCATTTTATAGGTAATTCCTGGGATCTCAAAATCTGCCTAGCCTGTTCCCAACTATGTATGTTGGGGTCAACTTCCAGTGTAACCAAATGTAGCTTAATACCGGTATTTTACATGGAGACACTGCCTATCAGACACACCCCAGCTACTGGGTAACACCATGCCTGGTTGCACGAGACACGGCAGGGTCTCAATATGTAATGGATGATCACCCATCCTCGAACCGAGAGTGACAAGCGTAGCTTAACCTTCGAATATTTAACCACGAGTCCCTCAAATACTCAAAAGTAATTTGTTACGCAGTAATGTTGTAAAATCAACTTCAATAAAATAAAGACGCTGCGTTCTCGTCGCCGTTCAGTTTCATTCGAGACATTTTGTCTTTTTGTCGTAATAAAGAGTAACGGAGACTCTTTCATCCGTGTAATGTTACATTTTATCAAATAAATAGCCAACTCAATATAAATTCTGGTATCCATTGAACTTTATTTCATACTAGCTGACAGGACAGACGTCCTGTCCAAATTTAAAATTCCCATAGAGAAAAGGTTGTTCAGTTTTCCTGAATTTCCAATTTTCCGGGCAACTTTTCTAATTTTTTTTTCTCTAAAAACCTGATTCGGATTATTGCGAATATTTTATTACAAAAAATATCCAGACCAGTCCAGCTGTTCTCAAGTGATGCGCTTACCAACGAACAGCATTTCGTTTTCAATGAAATTCCAGTTGGAGGTGGTGCGGGAAAACAGAACAAGCATTTGGGCTCCCCCAAATGCTTGTACTCTTTTCCCGCCCCGCTTTGCCCAGCAGCGGGACAGTACAGGCTAACAAAAAAAAAAGATTGATTTTACTAGATTTTTATTAACATGAAAGCTGATGTAGCTGGTAAGTAGTCAGAAATCGTAAAAAGGAATATTTATCTAACGTATAGAAACAAATGTAACCATTGCAATTTGTATTTCTTAAGTAATCGAGAAAGTAATCCGGATTAGTTTATAGATTCTCTGATTTCTCGTGTCTGATTAAACATTGAAAACGCGTCACAAGTCACATGAAATTAAACTTTCTCGATATGATTACAACGTCAATCACTATTGTTAATTACTAATAACTTTTAGTTATTAATAAATTCTAATTTGCTGCCGATGGTATCTCGCTACGAATATTGTTTCGTGACCTGAAACATTTTATAAATATTAAAAAATATTGGCATTAACATGTTGTTATATTTTATTTAAAAGTTTTATAAGTTTTTTATTCAGTCGGTGGATAGAGATCAGATCAGAATTTCGTCTTAGCCAATCACCAGTTCGCGGGTAGTACCTATACTACCCAAGATAAAGGAGCGGGCGACCGTCCCGAGTAGAATTCCAAAATAACTACTTCAAAACAATGCTTTACTGGACACAGTAAAGCATTTTTAGCAATAGATATTCGCGAATTAACTTCAACAGAAATACGGCATTAATTCGCAAATATGTATACACTTAGGGGATGAGTGGTTTTAGCTCGGCCATATTTTTCTTACATTACATACCGTAACTAGAAGTGATGGCCTAATAATAGTAGATACCCCAACACCTCTTTCTTATTACAACCAAACCACACACACTCACTTAGCTTCCCAGAAAACATAATCGTGGCACATAAATCAGCTCTCAAGTGTCGCGTGGCATGCCAATTTGTTGTGCGCGCGCTCACGTGCCCGAACGCGTTCCATCTACACTTCGGCATTCATCGTCATTCATCGGGTACCGTGGGAAAAAAAACGGCGCTCCGCATGTAAATATATTAGATATTTGGAAAGTTATATTGTGTAAAGTAGCATTTATTTAAATAATTTCGCGTGTTTTTTTTTTTTGTAGAGCTATTGTTTACTTTGAAATGAGAAATAAAAATCCGTAATATTGTTTAAATTATGATAAAATCACTAAGCAATCGCATCATTCTTGAGATTACGTTTATGTTAATACTATTTTATTGCGTGCCAATCTAATAAATTACAAAAAAAAGCTATATAGGAAATGTCACGACATGACAGTATTTGGTTAATACTAATTTATTCAAGAATTCTGCTTACGAATGTAGGTTGTATAAGGGTATAAAAAAAAGACACCACAAAATGGTGTAGTAGATATTTTGCTTGCACGGATTCTACTTATGTAGACCACCGTTAGTCCAGGTACTATTGAACTATGAGCTGGCTTGGGGTAGTACTGACTTTCAATAGAATAAATACAAGATAACCAGTTTAAACTAGTTAACAAAGTTTCAGTGCCATAAGTCGAAAGTTTTTAACCAATGCGTGTTACCAAGGATGACTTATGGCACTGAAACTTGGTCTCTTACTATGGGCCTCATTAGTAAGCTCAAGATAGCCCAACGAGCTACGGAAAGGACTGTGCTCGGAGTCTCTCTGCGTGATCGAATCATAAATAAGGAGATTCGTAGACGAACCAAAGTTGCCGACATAGCTCAGCGAATTAGCAAGTTGAAGTGGCAGTGGGCAGGCCGCTTTCAACAGGTCCTATTGGAAATCTATCGGGGAGGCCTATGTTCAGCAGTGGACGTCCTACGGCTGATATGGGAATGGTTTTCCTTTAAGTATACATACTCAAAGTCTGCACTTTCTTACAGCAAAAGTGGTAAAGTGACAACAGATTTTGATCTCTTTTTATTGATAGTTTTCATACGAAACTAGCAAGTTTCAAAGCCAAAAATACTCTGTTAGCATTAAGTTTGTTAATAATTATTAATATTTAATAAAAAAAACTATTATTATACATTGATTTTTATTGAATAAGTTACTAAAACATTATGTGGATCGTTATTGATGAATGTATGTTGAGCAGCACCCTTACACTTATTTATTTAGCAAAAAGGATTCAGATCGACTTTTTCCACAGTATCTCTATAAAATTGTATTACTTTTACTACAAAACTTAATACGAAATTAAATACGAAAAATTTGCTAAATAATCATCACAACACATATGATCTAAACATATCAAATGTTCGACTAAACTGTGTTACAACTTCATTGGCCTATAACTCAAAACTACCTTCACGTGGATTGGATCCTTTTTGTGTAACTACGTCTACTTATAAAATAGGATCTAAGCCGTTTAGATCCTTTTTGATATTTAGGTATACTGGTTAATGAGACATTTATTTTTAGCAAAAAGGATTCAAGTAATCTGGACCCTTTCTGATATTTGAGTGTGTATATAAACTGTATTTCTCAAAAAAAATCCAAACAGTGTGGGGCGTTTTTGTGATTTTCCTAAAACACTTATTCCATAGAGTTACCATTTCTCAAGAATGATTCAAGCGCTTTGGATTCGTTTTGATGAAAAATATCTGATGCAGCCCATAGATGTGGCTTGGTATCTGGTAGTTGTGGATACGTTTAAAATTGTGTTTTTTCACTTGGGTGTTTTTTGACATTAAAGATATCACCCCAAGGATGCGTTTGGTATATATAACTCAATTTCGGGGAAAGTGTGGATTGGATCCTTTTTGCGTAACTACGTCCAATTATGCTAATACAACATTACGCAAAACTAATTTCACACTTGTTATTTAGAATAATAATGTACCGCTTGTAAGTCTTATTTTCAACTATCTACTTGTAAAAATAATGTTCTCATTTGGTTATGTACACGTTTTAATAAAGACCTCAAAGTGAATGTTGCGAAATTTTTCAGGCACAAGTTAATAAATTGTCTTTATAAAGATTGAATAATTTTCTATTTGGCAACATTGTATTGTATCTACAAATGAGAAGGGTAACAAGGTAGACTAATTATTAGATACTATTATAGTTACAGACTAGAAAGAGACTTAATTTTTTTTTACAAACTATTTATTAGATTCAGTGAGACAGCGGTCGCGGCAGATCACATAGGAGACGACGGGACGAGCTGGATAGGTTCCGTCAAAACTAGGAGGAGGACTTGCTGGCTCGCGAAAGATGGAAGAAGTGGAGGAAGGCGAGTATGAGGTAATGCGTAGGCTAGTAAAAAAAAAATCTCAAACTTGCGGTTTTTATTTTGATTCTGTTAATATTTCTTTCGAAAATCTTTTAATGTTATGCAAAGTTTACATACAACTAGAGCAAATAAAAACAATAGAATTATTATCTAAGCAAGACCTTCATATTAACATAGTTCACGAAAATATGTACAATATTAAAAAAAACGAAACCCATTCGTTTTTGTTGATATCGTAATTAACGTAACACCATTGTAAGTGAAACCGTGTAATTATGTCAAGAGCTTAGTTAACCGACCCTGCCTAACAAAACAATATAATGGTGAAAAAAGATTCGTTGCCCAACATTGATGACAATAGTTGACAAAACGTCGGCGTCGGCGTCGTT
Source organism: Apamea crenata (assembly GCA_949629185.1). NCBI lineage: Eukaryota > Metazoa > Arthropoda > Insecta > Lepidoptera > Noctuidae > Apamea > Apamea crenata. The sequence continues at coordinate 14,860,368 of OX451357.1, forward strand.
GTCAACACCCACGACCGTGGTACCTCGTAAGACTTATTCCTTAGTAGATAAATACACTTTCATTCTGACTTTATTTGTAAGTCCGATTTTGATTTAAAACAGTGTCCATGGAGCTCATTCTTCTCCATTATGAACCTATATATATATAGCCCTATATATAATATTATATAGCCCTCCAGATCGTATTTCGGCCATGGCAGCCAATCTCAACGGAGACTGGCCTTCTGCGCGGGGGATATTGTGTGCGCAGACCCAGGTGCACTCCCTCTTTAACTTTTTCCTCACTTTCATAGTCCGATACCGGAGAGAGATCAGACGCAGGACCAAAGGCAACCGCGCGGCGACGGCGGCGGCGGTGTAGGAACCTACTACGCTTTGGAATGGGCAAATAACTTCATGTTTCTGACTGACTGACTCCTTGACAGTTTAAAAGTGCCCGTAAATGGTTTTATTGAAATAAATGCTTTGAGTTTGAATTAAATTCATGCTTAAAAATTAACAATAATTGTAATGATCACTCATGCATACAATATACGTATACCTAAATTAATTAAAAATTAGGAGTTCACCTCACGCAATAGTTTCTGTGTTTGTATCACCGATTTTGTTTTTAGATCTGAATCAGAGTATATTCCTAGAATGTCGTTTGTTGCTAGAGTTTTTTGGAAAGTTTGCTAATAATTTTGCTATTTAGTTGTAGGCCTTGACATAGCTTAGCTACATAACAGCTCAAATTTATCTCGAGATCATCAATGTACCAATATTATGACGCACGAACCAAATAAATATGCATTATGCACTTAAGAAATTAGGTACATATGCATCTTTAATTAATCGACCTCTCAGTGAAAAGGCAAATATTACAAAACCATCGGTTTTATTGATCGCAAATAAATTATTTGTGTATAACGTGATCGTGGCCACGAAAAATGAGTTGTAAGTGGGCCATTGACTTCCGGGCATTCGTGTTTGGTCACGAAACAGGCGGTTGCAACACTGCATTGGATTAGGGCTACTGCCAGCCTGAACGTTCTTCCCAGTTTCAGTGACAAATAGAAACAAAAATTCTATAAATTAGTAAGAACATCTAAGGATCCCAATCATAAAACGATGACATCCATTGCTTCATATATTTGAAAAAATCGTTTGATCAGCAACGTCAATAATGCAATGAACGTGGCATAACTGTCAAAATGTGATCGATTGTTATTTTTTGTCTGTTACATTATTATCTTGCAGTTCTCTTTCGACGCCTTATTCCTGATTCCTGATCTGAGGTGTTTTAGACGAAGTTTTTTTTTTTTATTAGGCCACGTTATATTTTTCAATTGCAGTCACCAGCATATGGAAATAACGTCATCTTCGGAAGTAGCTCGGGAATTTTATCGAAGCGCGAATGTTGTGAAGGCCGAACCTTGGACACCACCGTAGGCGGTGGTGTCCAAGGTGGTGGTAGACGAAATCATCACAAAGAAATAGCGCTCTGAAATTGGCAAGACCCTGACTATATGGTGATTCAATTTTCGTTCCTTCTCTCTGCATGAGATGAGTGATAATGCAGTGATCAATTGCAGGTGAGCAAGTATTAGAAAATATATCAATTTAACATGAAAATATATATTATTTAAATAAACCAACTAAACTTAATCTAAATTACAGTGAAATTGATTGAAAGACTTTGTTTTAGCTAAAGGATCGCGAAATTAATATAGGCCAGCCCTAAATGCGATTGTCGGACTAAAGCTATCTGAGTCCTGACTGCGCCTTATGTCATCGATTTCATAAAACTGGGCCAATTTGTACCGCGGGCCAGTATCTGCTTGTTGTTTTTCCTTTCGATACAATAATCAAAAAGGCGTTTCAAAACAGGCAGTTAATAAATAAGATTAGTGTTATTGTAAGCTGAATATACTATTGCAAAAATTAAAATAGCAATGGCCTAACAGAAAAACTAGATCACTATTTCTCAAGATTCTGTAAAACAGTCACTATTGAATTTGGGCACGTACAAAATCGTTTGCAGCATTACTACATTATTACAGCAAAGCACCCGTAAGCGTTAAAGTTTCAAGACATTAATAAATTTAGGCAAATATATTTTCCTGTATTTGCATAAATATTAATTTCTTGAAAAACGTAATTCTATATTCCTCAGTTAAATTATCTAACTAAGCTAATTCAAACTATAAAGGATAGCAACAACTATCAATTTAATGCTATGCGTAATGGACCCGGCAGTATCATTTACGGTTGTCTTAAACTTAAACAATAATCCATCAACATAGGTACGTACGCCTGATGTGCACTGATCTTTTACGCTTATAGCCATCTTATAGTGCGCTATAAGACTGCCTTATGGCTTCCACTTTCTCCCATCATCGCATTATGCACGCGTGTAATGAAATCTTAATCTGTTTGATCGAAGAAAGTAAATACTCCTTATTATGTTGGTAGCGACTCGCCATTAGTCGCGGAATGCAAATAATTACACGAATTAAATAATCGATTTGAGAGTCTTTAGTCGATGGGAGATCTTAAAGAGGCTGGCTAAGTTGTTGTTGTGTGCTAATCAGAGTAGCTTCATCTGTGTTTTGTTCATATTTAGGTTCTGAGAAGGGGAATAAATACAATCTTATAATATTCACTTAATGTGCATACACATGAGCGGCACGCGTCGCCGACAGCGGCAACTTCAACCGTCGACGCTTGTCGGCGACAGCCGTCAACGCGTGTCACAACGTGTGTGACAACGTGTTGCTCGTGTATTTGAGTACGGTGCTCACGAACTAGTGATGTTCTTTATATGGAAGGCTGGTGGCTAAATTATAACAGTCGACAGCGGCAAACGTACATTAGATCGACCCGTGCCGATCGAAGGTACGCTTGCCGCGGTCGGTTCGTAGATGAGCGACTAACCATTATACATATATCGAGACCCCTTCTTGCCTCGGAAAGCACGTTAAACCGTGGTACCGGCTATCATTCGTAGATCTTTGACAGTTTTTTCGGGTAGTCGGAAGCCTAAAAGTCTGACAATCAGTGTTACCATGGGGTATCGTTATACCCAGTAGCTGGTTGTGGAGGTCAGATAAGCAGTCGCTCCATGTAAAATACTGGTATTAATGCATCCGGTTAGATTGGAATCTGACCCCAATATAGTTGTGGAAAGGTTAGGCAGATAGATTGAGGGATGTTTTTATGCGACAAAAGCCAGGAATATTTGCCTAACCTCTTATAAAGGAGGTAGCCAAGCATTTTCGAGAGACTGTTCAAAATGAAGCTAGCTCTAAGAATCATTGAAAAAAGCTGGATGAAAACAGTGATATATGAATGAATGTTAACAAATCGTATGAATTAGAAACTGAATGTAATAATACAATAGCCACTTAGTTGTGCATAAGAGTAACAAAAACAAATTCACTGAACCGGCAATCCGGAAACCATCATGCATTTTTGGAAGTGATCGATTACTTAGGTACCTATATTTATTATGGCCTGTTCTTTTTTATGCGCATTCATAACGTTTTTTTTTCTAGTTGAGTAGTAGCGTGGATATAATTACGGTAAAATGTAAAGCGACAACGAATTATCTTGTGAATAAGCTTGATAGCTTTACTGTGGACTCAAACTCAAATCATTTATTTCAATTAAACCATTTACATGCACATTTGAATTGTCAAAATGAAATAGTCGGTCAGTTAGTCAGAACATTGCAGCTAGTTGCCCATTCCAAAACGTAGATCTCTATGGAGAAGAACAGGCAAGAAACTCCACGGACTGTTTCTAACTGTAAGTATCAGTAGTAGCCTGTATTAACCCGTACATCAAATCTATTCATATAGCTTTGCACAGCCAGCCTTTGTTTCCTACGATTGAATATAATTTTCATTGAAATTGTTACTAGTCATACCGTGGTCTACATCTAGCATTTCCTTCAGTTACTCTATCCTTGGACCAAAACTAATATCGCCGATGTGATATCTAAACTGCTAACTGGCCATTGTAATGCCGACCATTTCTGTGTACCCATACTCTTGCTTGACCTATATCTCCATAACAATAAGGTCGTTAGTCTTTCTCAATATCACGATATCCTGTGAACAAATAATTTGAACGCTAACAAACCCATGCACAGGTGGACTAGGCTTAATAAATGACTGTTGCTAATCGAAAATGAACCCTGTTCTTTCCCATCAAAGGTGATTACTAATTGCATAAATATTTGAATACAATGAGTGCATATATATTTTCAATTTGATGTGTGAAGGTGTAGAAACGTGATCAGCGTTGTCAATCGAGTGATCTAACGATCGCCGTGTTGATTTATGGCGAATTCATTGTCAAAGTTTTGTTTAAGTGTTGAATTAATTTCTTATTTTATGTTGATCAATGGATCAAATGGAGGATACCGCGTGGATGTTGACTTCCCGGATGTTGACCATTCGAGAACTTCATTCAATAAAAATATCTAGTTGAGTCTTGATTTCGTTTATTACCTGATTTCTTGTAGCTTAAGCATTTTGTAGGTTTTTTCTAGTTTTGTTTTGGAAAGTTAGTCATAAATCTACTGAATGTGTCGTAAACTTTTATATCGGCTTATCATTTGAGATCATACTAAGTGGGTATATTGGAGTCCGTTCTTCTTTTACCATCTTTATTTATATTACAAGTTTACAACTAACGCGGACACACGATCACGTATCAGTGTTCGTTTTCTAGCTTTTAATTACTAAGTTGGACTTGATATATAAATCCCAATAAAATGTTTGGCTGGTGCTTTTCGTAACCCAACCATTACTGGCCAATACCAATACGATTTCATCTCTCTATCTTTTGTCCTATCGCAGGTATGCTGGGAGAGATTTCTTATGTAATAAACCTCACCTCTGTGCCTTTTTTTCTGTTCGGTTTTTTTCTTGTGTTTTTATATATGTGTGTACATACATGATTAAATAAATGACCTAAAGTACTACATTTAGAATATTTTAGTTATAAGACTATAGTAGTAGTATTGCAGTTTCTATCAAAACTTTAACCATGATCACATAATCTGATGGTTGTTCCACTTCTTCATGCCCTTGTACTCTATTGCAACACGTGGGAGTGATGGCGTTACAGTTTCAATTCCTGATTAGATACGATCAGTAGTTTAGCTGCTGAACACACCAAATATGGATTTAACTATCAATTTCATTCTAACTGGAATATGACTGTATAATTACGACACTGTCGACAAAACCACTCTGCGTTAGTAAGTTAGCATCTCCACGAATGGTGACAGTAACCGAATTCTAATTAGCTAGCTATACTTAGCTATTCATCATCTTGTGCAAGCGAGCTGTCTTTTTTATTATGTTTGTTGTTTAACGATTCCGATTAATTATAATGCTAATTTGTATGACAGGGATATCTATTCGTCAACTAGGTATTAATTATATAATAGTATGTTTTACAATGCCATAATAATTATGTGAGCTTTTCATAGTTTGTAGTCTTATTTGACTTTTAGAAAATTAAGTGGCTGTTTGGAAAGATGAAGCATAAATTCAATATTCTTATGGAGTAGGGGACGATAAAATAATGAAAGATGGAAAGAGAAATGGAATGGATGGATGGTGATGGGAAAGAGATGCGAAAGCTGATATGGAGGCTAATAGAGATGAATAGAAGAAGGAGAAAATGCTACCTAAGGATGAGAGGATGATGAATTTTGATAAGCCAATACGACTATGCGCAAATACGTATGCAAAAAGCTAATTCAGTTTCAACGTTGAGTAGAAACAATAGAAAAACAAAAGGTAACGAAGTTTTTTTCTTCTTTCGCTACCGACGCGAAAGCTGAAAAGTAAGAAAATGTTTTTTTTAATTTAATTGACTAAATTAATCGATAGTTTTAACATTCAATTAAGTATCTACTAAGGTACCATTTAAAAAAAATAGATTTCTAATGATAAAAAGCATAACAAAAGCGCGTTATCGGTCGTCATACTATTCATCAGGTTATGTTTTCTAATATGCAAACTCAGGGTTGTCACGCTTTTAGAAGTGATTTTTTATTGCTGAGTAGATCTTCTCTATTCATATATTTCCTAGCTCCCAAAACTGTTCGCGCTCCTCTACCTTTTAGTGATTGCTGAAAAATGTTTCAAGATACTATTATGTAACAAAAAAAGACCACACTATTTAGTCCGTAGACTTGAGCTGGCAGTTATTAAACTACACTTAGGTACAACGTTTAAAAAACATAACAAAATCGTGAAATTAAGAAACGTTTTTCATCACTGTACAAACAATTATTTCAGAGGCAATCTTTAGTAACCCTATTGTCATTTCGTAACATCACCTTGTCTAGTACAATGGACTCTTGACTTCAGCTTAACGCTCTGTATACATTTCATTGTTAATAGCTCTGTAACGCCATTTTCTGCCTCGGTAGGTTAAATCTATAAGGCATTATGGGCATATTCCGTGCTCTTGTTCACTACTGAAATGATCTCGATAGAGGCTTTATTGCGATTTCATTGCAATAAATATTGGTTAATATCAAGGTGGATTAATATTTTACGGTTCGTTTATTGGTTTTTGTTGGAGTGGGTTAATTGAATTTATATTTTTGAAAGCTAAATGATATTTTGTGCTAAATATTAATAAATATTTCAATGAATACAATTTTCAGATTTGAAAGTATTAATTATTATTTTGTAATTCTTAGATTAAAATTGAATTTTGAATTGCGACTGTTTTTGTTTTTATTCAAGTTTCGTTTATTTTTTTTTTCATGATTAATTACTATTTTTACAAGCTAACACTAATATGTTAGCCTACGCTGTCCCACTCCTGGGCAATATATACTGTAGACAATTATATAATACGAAAAAATATAGAAAAAGGCAGGAGCTCATTGGGCATCAAAAAATTCGTCCGCATCACTGTCAATGGGATAAGTGCCCAAAAGGCTGGCAGCATTACCACGTTGGGTGGCAATGCTGATTCTTTGGGCTAAAAATAGGCCAGCCTTCTGGTCACGTGAAGAGTCAACCAAACGCTTGGCGATGTCCCGAAAAATTCGATGAGCACTCGGACCCCAAGGCCCTAGTGTTTCAACCCCAAACGGCTCAAACATATAGCTCCCAATTAGGTTGTTATATTTGCGCCGTTTGAGGTTTTTTGCTCCTGCGGCAGCCGCCCCAGCACAGCCCACCGTGCTAGGAAGATGAGATGGCGCGAGGGTGTCGACACAGGTTGCATCCCACACCAAAGGCCTACCCAACTTCCAAGGCATCATGGTCATTGCATCGGGCCTCTTTCCATCGTCGCGTGCCAAGCCATTGAGTTCTAAAACAGCTGGCACCCCGGCGGAGACAAGAGCCCGACGAATAATGTCGTTAATGCTGGTGTGCCTTGCCATCCGTCCAGCGCTCTTGCTGCAGGATAAGCCATGGTGTCCGAGGCAGTTGACTGCTTCACTTTATTGACAGCGATGTGGAGCTCCGCAAGGAGCGCCCAGACGCAAACATGTAGCGAGCTGTAATGTGGTGTCACCCAGCATAGTGCCTATATTGGGTGACGGTAGCGCCTGAAGCCAGAGGCCCGACTCCCATTCACCCACAGCCAGCAGGCGGGCACACTCAGCAGTATTGGTGGGCGTATTAATAAGTTTATTCCGTACCAGCCTGCAGAGCGGCTCATCCCACTGTCTCAGGGAAGACGGGTTCTCGGGCTGAACCGTGTCCGCGCAAGCCACTTTCCAGGCGTTCACCGCATCGGTCAAACATGGCACTTCAGAGTCAACCTGAGTAAGAACCAAGATTCGTGTGGTTAACTTTTTGGTGCTGTGGACCGAGGATAGGAACCTCGAATTTCTAGGATAGGCTTACACTAGAAATTTTGCGGACGCCGAGCCCACCAAAACGTATGGGTAGTGTGACTTGCAGCCACGTGCGGTCGTCCAAACCCACATTAAAAATAGATGTAAGAGTAATATGATCGACTTTGTCCAAAATTAAAAAAAAATTAGGACCGAAACAACAATATCTGATTAAATTAATTTTAGAAAGTCTATCCGAAATATCGTTAAAATGTTTAATTTTTCCGTCGACGAATGGTGAAAAACTGTCTTCTAAAATTGGGGAACCTAAGAGGTGCAATGAACTTTTTTCCAAAACTTTGATGTCTGTGGCTACTAAATTAAATTTCTGTGTGGTCGATATAGTATGTCAGTATTGTCACAAATGTAAATTTCACATTTTGAGTTGTTGAGGTCAAGGCCGACTGACTTCTACTGGTTTATTGCTTACGGATTTTTACATTCTGTAACAATTGGGATAAAATTTTAAAACTTAAGAACCAGCTTCTTAATTTAACCTTAGAAAATCTTCCTCACTGGCTTCTTTCTAATCTAATATCTGTCAAGGCAGACACCTTCTATTTTTGTAGATAGAGATTTGTTCATCACTTAATCTATTTGCATATGTAATGCACAAAAAAACATTAGTATGTTACATACGAACGGAGACGTGTTTACTTGATGTTTTGGGCCCGTGTGTGTATCAAGCGAACATTGAGTTTTTGTTTGCCTACATACAAAATAATTATTGTATTAATGTCTAGTTTTTGTAAAACTCTCAAGAATGTCGACTTATATTTTAGTTTAAATATTCTTCGGTAAGTGAACTTTTGTATTCTTATGAGAATAAAGTTGTCTCAAACCTCACATAATTAAAACAAATCCATTCACAAAATAACATTCTCTCAAGTGACTAAAATCCTACTAATATTATAAATGCGAAAGTTTGTATGGATGTATGGATGTTTGTTACTCTTTCACGCAAAAACTACTGAACGGATTTGGATGAAATTTGGCACACAGGTAGTTTATAACCAGGAATAACACATAGGATACTTTTTATCCCGAAATTCCCACGGGATCGAATCTTACGCGGGTGAAACCGCGGGGCGCAGCTAGTGTATCATATATGTCACAAGACACAGATAAGTCAAACTTAGTCTTGTCTACAAGGCAGATAAGATCTGCCAGGTCGTGGCTACTACTTAGTCACTCTGCCATTATAAACTAGCTATGCTCACGACTCCACTCGTTTCCAGTTCCTTATACGTCTAATATCAATTGCTCAGTCACAGGGGCTCGCTTTACTCGAGATAACATTGATTGTAGTAACTCTACTGTTGTGTTACATAAGTTGAACATTATAATTAAGTCGAAAGAAATGAATAATATCCTTAATTATTGTCAATGCACTTAGATCAAAACATAACATATAAATAAATCAGTGGCGATAACGATGATGAAAAAGTCAAAAATGTATTAGCTTGATATAAGCTATCGAAAAGCTTACCTGTCAATATTAAAATTCGAGGTAGAAAAACGCAACGCTTTGAAAGCGATTGTCATTTGTCTAGGCACGTGGAAGACCTCTTATGACAGAACTTAATTTTGGCGGCAATTTCATGATTTCACTGTTTCAGTGGACTTTACACTTTTCCGCTTAAAAGGCGTTGACTATAAGCAAGCAACTCACGATGAAATACTTAAAAAAAAACAAGCTCTATTGCCCAAAATCTATGCCCGCGGCAGTATATTTGATTTTAATTTTGTAATATGTTATGGACTATGGACATTGTCTGAAGTAAATGAATTGAATTGAATTGACAGCCCATGCTGTTTACAAAAATAATTATTGATGCACTGATTTTGTAGGGCATAGTGAAATAAAAACTCGCTCGTCACGCTTTTTTATCGCAATAACCTTTCGGGGTTATCGTTGAGGCGAAAAGGTCAATGTTTCAGTTGCTTGATCTAGAAAACATGCTTTTAGACAAATAACACTTAGATTCGACTACAACAGCTGAAATGACGAAAGCAGGAAAAAAAAATATTGTCACTGCAAAAGGCAATATTTTTTTATTCAATTTAACACCTCTGGCGTTTTACGTTACGTTTATATTTTTACATTAGCAATAGTCTCGCCTATTACATGGGACTTAAACACAACTGGCGAAATGTGGGTGTTACTATAGATATTGATTGTGTTTATATTTTTACAGAACCACGTAAGGTATATGAGGCCGAAAGTAGAAACAAATATTTTTATTCTTAGCTCGTCGATGGCAATCTAAAGAGAGTCAGTGTGTGTGTGAGGTATATTATTTTTTAACTTATTATTGATAATTATGCTCGTTCATAATTCACAAAAGATCTACTAAAGAATTCAGTAGCACTCTACGATTGAATTAATTTGACAATAAAATACGAATAAATTCCACCAATCTAATTTCCATACGAGTCCATTATTGTGTAAAACGCAGCTAGTAAGAATTATTATAATTTATGTTCCTACATGTCTTAGATATCTTATTTAACACTTATTTTTATTTTATTACACCTTACCCGGATTAAAAGAAATATAAACAAACACTTAGAAATGTTTTTATGCGGTATAATATATTATGCCATTATTTATTACTACTACCTACATAATAACTATGATTTATGATGTGTTCGCGCCTTATTTGCTATTTAATTACACGAGATCCACATTTTTTGTCATATTTAAAAATTTATAACCAGCCGATCGATTCTGTAAAAATCTCACCGTGAAAAGTTAGGTGAAGTGAGCTTACAGTGAGCTGTCAATAGTGTCAATCCCTTAGCATTAATTAGAATGACAGCTCACTTCACGCTCACTTCACCTAAGTTTTCACGGTGAGATGGTTACAGAATCGCAGGGCTGGTCACTTCACTTACACTTCTTCTTCATTTTGTGTCGATGCTCTTTGTTTTCTTTTTTTATAAAGTTTTAGCCTAGTAGATGGCCACGTTGATTGCGGCATCAGTAGCATTTTTTTAGGTCATCTGAGGTGCAGGTAAACAAACACTTAGGTCACTCCAGCAAGTGGGGCATAGTCTGATCAGAAGCACCGCACTCGCACTGGGTCTTGGATGGGTCAGTAATCCCCCACGTCGACAAATTGTGTCTGCAGCGACCTACTTGGTTACGCAATCGATTGAGAGCTTTCCATATATGGAAAGCTGGAAAGCAGGAGGCCTATAGACCTCTGCAGATCACGCACGGGAGGCAATTTTTTTTTTTTTTAATCTTTAAAAAAAAAAAATGTTGCCCCACACTAGGAATTTCTCCTGTGTCGTGGGTGCGTTTACAGACATATAAACTCACATACACAAAGAGCCAGACCTGGAACAACTAATTGTAGGTCATACAAATATTTGTTCCGTGCGGGAATCGAACCCGCGACACGCAGCGCAGCAGTCAATCGCTTAACCACTGCGCCAACCGTGCCGTCAAAAATTAATTTATGCTCCTGGGGTTTAACAAAGTCAGGAGGTGATGGATGCTTCTCGTTAGCAATAACTTACACTAAATTCCATTCATTTACTTAATATTAGACTTCTGAAACACTGAAGAAATTAAGATAATTCAATATTCAGCTTAGAAAAGCAGCCACAAACATTGCAATTCAAGTCAAAATATTTTCTACGGGTTTGTAATGGGAATAACAAACCCATTGTTATATCTATTAGTCTGTATACAATGAGCGTACTCTAGTCTCTACATAGCGTCGATCTGGGTCAAAGGTGACCGCGCAACATTGACTCTACCACACTTGACACTCCACAATGAACTCTACATTCATAATCTCATTATAAAGACTGCATAATATTCCATTTGCATTTTTGTTTGTTATGCATATTTATTTGTGAATGAAAATGCAGATATTGTTGATGTAAGTCGTCATTGTAACGTGTTTTACAGCTAGAACAGGTTTATTCGATCATTCATAAAAATAATTAATAAATGATGATAATTAATAAACTAAGTACATATTTGTTCTTATTTTATTCCCGGATCAGCACCCTAATTGCGTAACACACTATCAATCTCAATCTGAATAATTTTAAAGAATATTACTAGTCCATTAATAATAATAATAAGCTTCATATGGTCGAAAAAAATGTATTCTGAACAACGTAAATTACGCAATGAATGTTATTAAACTGTCAAAATGATAGCCATTACCGACTGTTAGTGTGTTAAGTAATTATATAAAAAAAACCAGCCAAGCGCGAGTCGGGCTGGCTCATGAAAAGTTCTGTAGCTGTAACACCGTAATAAGATCGAGCAATAAACGCAGGAAAACACAATACATGTTTGTATGGTACCCCCTTTAATTTTTATCTTAATAGGCTAGTTTCCTAAAAAAATCTAATTAGTCCGCCAGTTAGATTAAGTATCAAAAAATATAGAAGCCGTATTTTTTCTTTTGTCAATTATATAAAAAATGATGAAGATATCACCCGTTAAAGATCCGCGTGACGTCACCTGCTTGCGACACTTTTTAGCATGGCGTGACGTCACGACCCCCCACAAAACCACGAACTCCCAAATTTCGACGCGCTTTATCATTGACATTTTTTGTTATATTGACAAAAGTAAAAATACGTGTCCATTATTTTTCGCAAATGTAACGACGGACGGACTAAATATTTATTTTTTTCACCCAGGAAACTACTCCATTGTAGGAATCATTTGTTGTTATAGCGGCCATAGTAGCCTCCACACACTGAAAATTTCAAGTGTCTATCTATTACGGTTAAAAATATACAGTTCTGAGACAGACGGACGGACAGCGGAGCCTTAGTATTACCACTGGCACTCTTTGGGTACGGAACAAAAAGCACTTAACGAATATTTCAAGTAATTCGTCAATTATTTTATTATTATTACCTACATTACCAACGTCATAGCGCGAAAGGTAGGTACGTATTATTTTCAACAATTTCCTGCATCCGCCCGGACCCTTTCCATTAAAAAATGACTGATTAGCACCATGAACCACATAACTTGCCTGGCAACCATACATTATGTCTAATCTGATCTCTTACAAATCATTCATATACCCAGTGGTCTAATAAACATGTCAGACCAAATTAAGTCACCCAACTCAAGGGAATTTCAACCTTATTCTTAGAACAATAAGTCGTCAGTGGTTTGACCTTGTTAGGGTACGGTCATGTCATGTTGACAGCTTATCGGCCTATCGGTGACCTTCGGCTTGGCCTCACCACAAATTGTTACCTTTGTTCTTTTCGGGGTTCAACTTCTCTATTAATCATATTGAGTGTGTCAATAATACTATTAAGATAGGCAATGGATATTTTCGAGACATTTTTAGAAGCTTTATTCATGAGTTTTATTCATGAGCTTAAGAAACCAATAAGACACTTGAAACTCAGCCCTTGCCCTATTTCTGCAAAAAAAAACGGGTTGCACTCCGGGAGTGCCGGCAGAAGTGAAAACTTGCATATTAACGTTGTGCATTTTTGATATTTTGGAATGCGGTCTACTCTCCCTCCGTCTTACCAATTTTCGATCAGGTCACGTGTCCTGACGCGAGTTTAACATTTTTTACCCATCACAACAAAAGTGCATAACGCTGAAGAAAGAAGAAGAAGTTTTCACTTCAAAAAAACTGAAGAATAACAGGAAGTTAATATAGGAAATTCATAGGTATTCAATATACTAAGACTCTTGCCCACTTAAGTCACGAGCACCAATATGTCAACACTTGGCAACTTTCAATTGCAATTTTTTCGTGAAATAACGAATGCAACGTTGAAATACGACACATACATAAAGCTATGGGTTCGAAAATGCTATGTTCGTAACAACATAAAATTTCATTCAAAAATAAAGGAGTAAATCGCTTTTGAATAAAGCCGAGTGTATACATACTTTTGCTCGTGACTGTACCTACGTGAATCACGAATAAAAAGAACCTTATTTTTATAAGTCCGCCACGTGTATTTGTCTCAAGCAATTATCCCTTCAATAATATATATAGTGATAATATATATCCTTGCAGGCGGGGTTTCCTTGAAAAGAAAACGGTTTACTGCTTACTACCCGACCTTTTTATATCAGATCCGTAAACGTGAATATAATAGGCGTCTCGTTATCAATGCTTTAGAATTAATTACGGCATACAATATTACATGACGTTGGGTTTTTGAACCGGAACAAGAAGTGATTTATAAAAGGCTTACCTACGGCTGACAAAGCCAGATTTATTACAATCATTTTTTAATGATTTAATGCCACCACATTGATATTGCCAGTCACCTGTACCTAAGGCGTTGTGATTTCGGCAATGTTTCATTCTATATTATAGGTATTAGTTGTTCGGCCACTTTTACCCCATGTTGACCGGTAAATAGTTTTAGCCCGACATATCAGGTATGTACAACCTCCAACGTATGAATTATTTTCTTTTTTTTTGTAGACGTGTCTATGAGGAGCTGTTGCAGTAAAAGAGATCTAGGAAATCGCGAAATCATGGAAGTCAATGCTTTACGTATACTTAGCTAATAAGTTTATATCTCAATGGTTTCCTCTTAGCAAGAATGTAGAAAATTGCCTTCGTTTAAGAGCATTTGAGAATTAACTCACTGTGAATTTTGTAGTACCTAGGTGTGTGCACAAGCAAATACTGTCTGAACTTAAAAACATTAAAAAGACAGAACTTTAAAAGAAAGCATGAACGAAACATTAAACTTGTCCTCGACATTTTCCCAACTCTAATGTAAAGAACCGGTGCCCATACAGTAAGCGAAATAGACCTATGGTCCTTGAGAAATTCCAAGAACGTCTGAACCATTCGTTTGTAGTATGGTTTCAAGAAATCACTTTTGACAAAAATAAGTATAAGGTTTTTTAACCACGCCACTTAAAAGGCGTTTGTACCCACGCCACCTAAAAATACCTACCTAATTGACTGTATAATTCTGGCTTCAGTAATATGTATATTTCTTTGAAATTGTAGTAACTGTTACTACTGAACAAATCAAGTTCTGTTTAATTTTTTGAAGTGAAAACTTCTTTAGCGGCGTTACTAAACGTAACTAAACTTGCGTCAGGATACGTGACCTGGATCGAAAATTCGTAAGACGGAGCTCGCGTCAGGACACGTGACCTGAGGGCATAGTGCGAGTTTTTCTACGTCTACTCGATGGCGTTAACGTAAACTCAGATTTGTATGGAATGACAGCAGTGCTATCGAGTTTCCACTATATGGCGCTGGCTGCTCTAATACCGTACAAATCTGCGTTTACGTTCTCGCGATCGAGTAGGTAAAAAACTCGCATTACGCCCTCTGATCGAAAATACTTAAGACGGAGGGAGAGTAGACCGCATTCCAGAATATCAAAAATCCACAACGTTAATATTGAAGTTTTCACTTCTACCTGCACTCCCGGAGTGCAATTTTTTTGTTTATAAATGGCATCTTGCAGTTCAACCTAGAAGGTTGCTGCTTAACCGGGCTTGCCTGAGGGGTGCTTCCATAAATTAAGGCCTCCAGACCGGGCATAAAAACTTAAAAACTATGCGACTACATGCTATTGGCACACGAGCTCGGCTTTTAATGCATCGCTAGTAGACAGCAAGGGACAGCCTGGATCGGATTAATTATATTTCATGTTCTTACTTCCTCTCTTATAACTACTAACAAGTCCTACTAATTTGATACCTGTGCATTCATTAGTTTGCGTCATATTTCAATACAACAAACTTGCATATTAATTGCAACAGATGACAGGGTCCAGTCCAGTTATCTGTCTTATCTCGCCTGCGATAAATCATTACAAACTATTAAGTCAACGAAACATTTCCAAAGATTCCAGTCTAGTGTTCATGTTCAGACAAATTGCATCAGTAATGAATTTAGAATTAATTAAAATAAATATTTGTTCTAAATCATTGGGTTCGTTAAGCAATACAATTGGAGCAATAAACTCTAATTAAAATTAGGAACTGTTTGCTTAAGTATTTAGCATAGTTAAGTATAAGATAATATATGTTATTGCTAAATTAAAATATACTTAACCTGCTTAAAGGCAGAGAAATATTACGTCCTGGAGTGGGTATTAGTTATGTATCTACCTAGTGGTTTCAGACTGGCTGCTCCAGTTAAGGAATGCCTTTTTCGGTGGCGTATGTTGAAACATTCCTTCACCTCAATAGGTATTTCGTGTCAGTACTTAGGAAGCAAGGAAAAAATGTATAGAAGGATAAATTCATTTTCGACTAGAAATCACGCTCAAGACCACTTATGAGTCCGATTACCAAGAAAACAGTAATTAATCATTTTGCTTTATAAAAAAATTAAACATAAATCTGCTATAATTTATGCAAATCTTATATAATATTAGAGAATTAGATTGACACCATTATTATGACAGTTTTACGACTCTAATAGTAAGTTACCTTGAAGTTTATGTTTTAAAATAGTTTTTATTGCAAACAATTATCATATATTAATATTAAATACACAGTGCAGTTGTTATCAGGACACGTTTAATAGAAATAAGCTACAATAGCCTCTATTGTGGTAAAGATATTGTTTTATCTGAATGCATTGATACACTGAAATGGATACTCTATAAGTAATTATATTTCAGTCACGAATTCTGCAAAGAATGCCACTATTTCTTTTAAGACAGGCTAAGATAGCTGTCGGTCGATTATTATTTAGGCTTCTACCGTAAAGGGAGGTGGTGATGACTGTTATTCGATAAGATAAGGACAGCCTTTCTATTCTGTAGTATAAATCTCACAGAAAAGTGAGTTAGTCATTCCACCTGTGTTAGGTATTGGCACCTCTCTTCACCTAAGTTTTCATGGTGAAATTTTTACCGAATATGTCGGCTGTTGTATGTTACATTTATCTATGATGATAATCAGTCAAAAGCTTTGTTATTATATCCATTAAAACTACACTTATTTCAAACTATTATGTTAGGTATAATAGGCACATTTTATTATGTCTTATCTCTAAATCTCTACACTTACTATAATACTTAGAACCATACTATTAACTGGCATCATTAGCCCAACAACAACTTGGAAAGAATTGCAACCCGATCTTAATTAAGTTACGACCTTAAACATGCACAACGTCTATTACAACTTAATTTGTAAAGTTACATGAACAATTTGTTCTCCACGCAATTTCCGTCTTGAAATATCAATCACACGAGCTCACTCAGTAGCAGGAAGAAATCTACTGAGATAGGGAGTGGACCGCAAACGGGCCCTAATATGTGCCGCTAGTTGAACTTAATGAAGCATTAATCTGGTTGGGCTTCCCTTTCTTCGCGTTTGCGTTTTGCAATTTGCGCATAGACGCGACAGGTTGATTATCTGTCAACATTGTAAAATTGTGTTGAATAAAGTGTTTTTTTTTAAATGAGGTTAGAATTGACAGCTGTTGATTGGCTCGAGATTGTAAAATGTCTTCAAAATGCTAGTCTCAACCACATTGCAAAAACTGTTCATTTGATATTTCGCTGAAAGTTGGTAAATCTAAATGCCATAAAAGTAATTTCTGAAGTACAAACGGAAATGTTTAGGATGGAGTCAAGTATACAAAAACAAGTAATAAATTATATCTACTTATAAAAGTAGGAGTAAGTATTTGTTACGACGCGAGATCTCAACGTGTTAGACGATGCAACAGTACGCTCCAATATTTAGGTACTGTAACAATACGTAGCATAACCCTAAACGAGTGAAAACACTACATTCCAGTATCATTGGCTAAAAACAAAATATCATAACTACGTGAACGAGGACAACCACAAACGGTTTTTTTCTCTTTTTTATACATTTTAGATAATAGATTTAGCTGCGTCTACAACCTAGCTTGTCACGTACGTAGCAATTGTAAGCAATTGGCCATTTAAAATTATGATGCAAACAAGATCAGAAGTAGACTGTGGTCTAGTTATCTTTCAGTTCCATTTTTCTGGCAGTTCACCAGAATCCTGTGGCAAAAGAGTTTTGCCTGAGTTTTGTTTTTTTTTTATTATTATTTAATTGTCAATCAAAAATTGTTTACAACGTAACAATTAATAAATTATGTTTTAGGTACACAAATCTAAGGTTAGTGTAATAATTTTTTATATAGGTTAGCACCGCATGCACCACAAACATAGTACTGTTACCTGTACTATTTTTATAAGCCCGTAGGTATTGTCCCTCTGCAAGGCAAACGCGTCCCTACTCTCGTTCCACTTCGCTCTGATTTGTTAAAGGACTCCAGTTTATCCCAACATCGCCGTCTGAGCCTGTCACAATGTTCCCATTAAGATCCATTGGGTCATGAGTTTTAACCATTGTTGTTTGTCTATTAATTGTTTTTAAATCTCTCACGTTACGTATTTGGTTTAACCGTGCTGGTTAAAATATTCATAAAATGAAACGGAAGTATTATTAATATCATGCCTATGACAAACAAAATTGATGTGGTGACAAAAATGCAGGGTCTTTCCTTCATGCCTAATTAATGAGATACTCGTACGGTTGAGTTTCCCTTCATTATTCTCGAGATAGAGGTCAACTATATGTGAAATAAATTATAATATATTTATAAATAACTCAGTTTATTATACTCTCTGCTATAATTAACCTGGTGGCATTGGTCTTCCTGGTCTCGTCAGAATAATTAACTTTTAGCGTTTACCAATCCGACTTGTGGAATGTAGAAATGGAAAAATATGTCCATGAGTGTCAATTAAGTTAACATGACAGTCATAATCTTAAATGACGTTTATACAGACCTTCAGGCTTTCAAATTAGATCAGTTCAGCCCTACCTGTACCTATGTGGTGACCTTTTAAATGCCCTACGGCCGACACGACCTCGATAGCCTCACACGACAGCGGAACTTGTATTCGGGCCAAAGAGGGAGTCAACTGTCAATGTGTCACCTAGATTGCCAAGAATTCAATTGGATCGTGTGGCTCTTATTGGTATACACTGCTTACAATGCTATGTATACAAAGATGCAGTACTTATGCATCATATATGTATACCCTGGTACTCAATATTATTTTTCTATTTCCAATATCTTTTGGCTACATGCCATTAGATCAATCAATTGACTTAATAATATCTAATACATAACCATGATATGCTGATGTACCTACTTTACTATGTTGATCGCACAATTTCCAATCGATGTGCGTACCTACGCATAATAGTACAACCAACTTACAGCAAAACTAAATTATTAGAATGTGAAAACGTCTAAATGAGGGGATAATAACGACACTTGTAGGCATTAAAGTTATTGCCTCAGTCTCGTAAAGCTAAACAACAAAAGTAAAAGCATTGCTACAGAACGTTATACAATTAGTGAAGAAATTCAACCAAGTTACGTTGAGTCTTGTTCCGATCTAACACTTTTGTCAATACCTAACTTCATTTTGTTTAGAAAACAGAATTCGTCATGGTGTTCTATTCTACTTTGAACAATGATCCAATTTTAGTCCTCACTGATTAAATGAAGCTGGTCAGCGGTCTTAAAAAAATATTGGGGCCAGTAACATTGTGCAAAATTTTCTATCTCTTGAATGTGTCTTTGTCAAATTCGTTACAGACTTTTTTGTGGTAATTCTATATTGGGTTATTTTTTCTGGGAACCTACCTTATACTAAAGTAAGATGTAAAATCGTTTTACTTGGTTTATACCCGGCAATATTATGCTTGTAATAATTTTGGTGAGTTTATAATGTAGGTGATCCAATCAAAGATTTATTTAGGCCTTTTAGCTGTTAAAAGATTTTTTTTTATTTCACAATGCTTCTTGAATAAACTAACGGGAAATAAACAACCGTAATGAAACCGCATCTAGGTAGCGCAAAGTGCACTTCTGATAAAACAGTTAAACATCAATGTTGTTTTTATGTCTTCTTAAATCCTGCCATTAGGATTAGTGGCCTTTCATTGTTCCAGTAAGTACCCAAGTTAAGCTTTAAAGCTCAGATAGACGATAGCCTCTGGTTGATATAGAGCTTCTGGTTGGCTATTTCAGCATGCAAAGAGCATGGCTTATCTTCCTAGATGAAGAGTTACCATCCCAACTACCACCACCTGTTGCCACCTAGTGAGAATCGTACATAACAACCACAACCGTTGACTGTCCGTAGTTCTACAATCGACTACCAGATGTCACTTTTAACAGTAGGCCGGTGTGTACAAAAATAAAACAATGTTCATAATAAATTGCTTTTAATAAAAAATACTGCGCGCAGTTATTATACACCTAATTTAGCTTAATTTATTAAACTTATAAGTTCTTTGGTTTTCGAAACACATAAATATCTCGCAGGGCCTTCATTGAAACATGTTTCCATACCAAAAGCCCATGAAACTGTGTTCCGTCGTTGTCTTATTTAATTTTCCTTATATTAATTTGTACTATTATTTACAATTTGTTAATAATATCCTATACTTCCAGTAAAGGTTCTTTTATTCTCCTGTCATTACCTCAAGGAATTCTGAAACAATAAAAAAAATTGTAGAGTCCCGTGTTTGAGCTAGAGTAGGTACGTAAGATAACATAACGTCTGTAATACCCGTGGGTTAGGCAGAGGTGTATTACAAAAGACCAAAAGACCTATAGTACAAAATTTTGCCAGTTATAAAAGCCATTAGGACATAAGTCGTTATTTAATTTGCCATTTCTAGCCATTATTGATTTACCTATTTTAATCATTCATTGATAAGTAGGTATAAAGTACCTCTTGAGGAATATGTTTTATCTTGTAGCTTTTTTTTTCATTTTGGCCACTTTTTTTCCACACAGAATACCTACATTCGGTAAATCGTCAGATGAATTTATTATATTTAATGAATTAGCTGAATCATTAAAACAGTGTCCTTAGTATTACGTCATTGTTCAGCCATTTCTATTAGGTAGGTATATACTTATTTATCTGTTCTTGTTGACCCATGATTAATTGAATTAGATTCGAATTCTAGAGTTTTTCTCACCATCAAAGTCCACGGTCCCTGAGCCGTCAGAGTCAATTTCCTCAATCATTGTGTCCAAGTCTTCAGCTGTGATGGTGTTGTCCAGCTCCTTGAAGATTTCTTTTAAAACGTCTGTCGTTATGTAACCGTTTCCTGGCAAAATAATAAAATTATTAGTTTTTTCTTAGATTTTCGAACTTTGGAAAGCTATTAAGTAATAGTTCTTTATTTTTTTCTTTAAAGCTATTAATAATAGTTCTAATTTTACAGGTAAGTACCTAGTTATCGAACCATTTTTCAGTCTCTAAACTGAAACAAACTATAATAATAAGTAAAGTAGGTACCATAAGCAAACTATGTATCAACTTCAGGTATAGTTTACTAACCTTCCTTATCATATAACCTAAAGGCTTCTCTGAGTTCCTTGAGCATCGCCTCATCATCTTCCTCTTCTGTCAAGAATTTAGCCGCTAATGCGCAGAAATCCTGGAATTGTAGCTCGCCAGTGCCTGTTAACATCGATGACATCACTATGTGCTATCAACAAAATACAACGTTGACAAACGCAATACATAATTTCAACCTCAGTCAATATGCCTCGATAGCCGTGATCGTCTAGTGGTTAGGACCCTACGTTGTGGCCGTAGTAACCCAGGTTCGAATCCTGGTCACGGCAATGTGCAAACATTGTCACGGTGGGGCTTTATTTTTGGATATTTATTTTCTGCTTTTCTTTTATTTTCTTACTTTAAATAAACGTTATAAAAGTATTCAGTACAATTTTACGGATATAAAATTTCCGTAAAATTAAACATTAGTAAACATTATACGTTTTTATTCCAATGATAAAAAATATTATTTAAAATGAAAATGATTAGCAATATATATTTAATTTTAGTACCTAAAACATCCATAAAATTCTTTATCTTTCTATTTATAGTGCCATCTAGCTGTGATAATATGTACTTCCCGACAAGATGGCAAACTGCCGCACTGCTAGCGCCATCTATCGCATAAATTGTTAGGCACAAATGAAACAAAAATCTACAAGAAATATTGTGTCTTGCTTAATATATTATTATTATGTCAAATGGATTAATTAGAAGTAAGATAAGATAAGAGATAAGATTTTAGTTTGTAAATAGTTTTAGTTAATTTAGGATATAATTTTGTTATTTTAGTGTTATCTTATCAAATCAAATAAATTAGCTATTTCCCATTAGAAGTTAAAACTAGATTTAAGTATGTAGAAGTTCACCTACCTTTCAATACTCGTATCCTTTCAGTAGATACCAATTTACTGAAAGTCTCAGAATTTTCATTCTACGATTTAGAGCGACTAGGAACCACTTTTGTTGATTGTAGTTGATTGAATTTGGGTTCAAGACAACTCTATCATTATGAATGTTTTTGGATAGCATAAATGTTCTTAACGTAGGTATCTTATAGTACTCTTTGACGTAGGTACTTATTCTATATGACATAATGAACGAAACCGCGCGAAATGAATGAGAAGTTGGCGTGATTAGCTAAGGAATGGACGTGGTTTCGAAGTAAGGAATCATTGAGTGGTCACAGTGAATTAGGACTCAGGTTTCAAAGCTATAAAATATTCGTGAATTTACCAGCGACGTCGAATTCAGCAATGATTTCCTTCAAAGTGTCGTCATCCACCTCGTGACCCAACATTTCTAGGATGGTGCCAATGAAGTCTGTACTGATGACTCCCTTCTTCTCGTGGTCAAATGCATCAAAGGCATTCTGCAGAACTGCACAAAGAAATATGGATAATTATGAAATTGGGAAATTAAAAGTTATTCGTTGCAGGTTACTTATCTACTTGTTTTGAGTAGATTTTCATATTTAGATATTTATTCAAACTTCATGTAGGTACAAAGTACTTGATACTATGCGGACATAATGCCACAGGACATTATTTGCCAGTCAACCTTTGGGATACTATAATTTGTTTTGATTAAGTATTAAATATAGCATTCTTAATGCTTACTAATATATAGAGTTCATTCATTGATTTTTAACAGTCGTCATTAAGAAAAAATGGCAGCTTTTTTTAATAAGCATAACATGCAGATTGCCATCAAAAGCTTTAGAAGATATCATTACATCACGCATGTATATTCTCCGAAGGGTTCGACAGAGGTGTACCTACCTACATTCCCACAAGAAGAAGATTTATTTTATACTAGCTTCTGGCCGCGGTTACGCCTGTGTGGATGTCAAAAATTATCCAACGGGAACGTGCTACCGGGACAAAAAGTAGCATAAGTATGTCCTTCCCTAAGATGTTACGAGTATCTATCTCCTTGCCAAATTTTATCGAAATCCATTCAGTTGTTTAGGTGTGAAAAGGTAAATACAGAAAATGTTACTTTCCTATTTAAAATATTATGCATGGATATGGATTAAGGCAGTATTATAGCTTACGCGTAATTTGATCCTTTTCAAGCTCGTCCTGCGCACCACGCATGAAAGAAAATAAAAGAATTATTAGATAATTACTGATGAACAACATTTTGTAAACAAAACAATGTATTCAAATCCGATATGGACACTGCACACACCATTTTATTTCCTTTTCACAGACGCACTGAAACTCTAACAGGTAACGTTACCGGTATTGATTGATTCTATCTAGACGTAGTCTGTTTATATAAGTTCAGTTCGACTTAGTTCCGCCTAGGTGGAATAGTTCAGGGATCGCCAACGTTTCTTTGCCAATCTAGTTCGGCACTCATCACGTTTTCGATGACAGCTGTAAAAATGTCATAGTGAAAACTTAGGTGAAGTTATCTGCTAATATATTGTCAATGCCTAGCATCAGTTGGAAAGACATCTCACTTTAAGCTCACTTCAACGAAGTTTTCACTGTGAGATTTTACAGAATACCCCAGCTGATATTGAACCGATTCAATTTTATAGGTCGTTTTGTTAGTCCACATTTGGCAAATTAGTTTAAAATTAAATGTGTAGTACTCAAACTCAAATCATTTAATTCAACTAAACCAATTACAGGCACTTTTGAATTGTCAAAGGGTCGGTCAGTCAGAAAGATGAAGCTAGTTGCCGATGCTACTATGTTCAGATAGACGCTGTACCTACCCTGTTAGTTATATTATGTCGTTAGTAGGATATCTGTATTTAATTAAGGGCTGATTTTTCCAATACCAGATAATTTTATCCGAGGAATAATTTTGAATTTTTGACAGTTCTTCCATCCAAAAACTGTCAGACGTCAATTTTATTCCACGAATAAAAAATATCTGTCCATTGAAAAACCAGCTCCTAGATACCTAATCAATCGTACCTGTTTAGTAACATATTATAATATTTAGATTAATTTTATCCATCAATATAAACTTAAATCTATTTTCTTAGTTCAAAAGAAAAGAGATAAGTAACCAGGGTCGTCGGATATAGTTGAAGTTTAGTAAGAAACCGATGGATGTTTTCGAATGAAATTTAATTTGATAAAAAAAACTGTTTGTTTTCTATTAATTAAATTAAATTTTAGTCTAAAACATCCATCGGTTTCTTACAAAGCTTCAACTATATCCGACGGCCCTGGTTACTTATCTCCTTTGCTGACCGTACATCGTTACTTAAATTATCTTAGGTAACACAAACGGCTGTTCATTCTTTTTTCTTTAAAACATTGTATTAATAAAAAAAATAGTACTTACAGAATGATTAATAGTACAAAGACAGATTGCTAAGCTGGCGATATCAATTTGTCAAATTTCTTTAATAGATTTTCAACTTTATCGCTAAAGCATTGAGTTCAAGATTGATTGGGAAAATTTTACAGTTTCTGTTGGCGTCTCTACCTACGTACTATAAACACCAAAGGTAAAGTTAAATTACTTATTGCACACGTAGTCTGTATACTTAGAGCTTTGTTGAGGCACGTGGATAAGATATAACTTGAAGGTATAACTAGTTATATTTGAAGCAATTCAGACACCAAAAGGGCCGCCATAAAAGGGATATTTGTACAGCCAGGGAAAATAATATTAAGCAAATTGACATCCTACGTATATATTATGTATATTTATAGACCGTATTTCAGACATGGCGGCCAATCTCAACTCAAGATATAGTGCACAAATGTGTGCGCAGACACAGCTGCTCTCTCTCTTTCTCTCTCAATCCGACACGACGGGAGAGAGATCAAGCGCCATTAACGTCAATTAGCCATCTCATAGAATTGTCAATGAATGACAGTTGTGATTTGCATATACGGACAATTTGAGCCAATTTGCTTAACAATTATTTTCCCCGAGTTTACGGAATTTCAAAATTGTACACAGAAAGCTGTTCTCAATCCGTAGACACTGATAAATCTAAAAAACCGGCCAAGTGCGAGTTGGACTCGCGCACGAAGGGTTCTGTACCATTATCTATAAAAATCACGTCTGTTGTATGGGAGCCCCACTGAAATGTTTATTTTATTTTAATTCAACTATTTATTTTTAAAGTGAATAAACAACTAAATATTCTGTGAATATTTCAAGCGTCTACCTGTTGCCGTTATTAATATCGAGCAAAAAACGGCAAAAAAATCACGTTTGTTGTATGGGAGGCCCCACTTAAATACTTATTTTATTCTGTTTTTAGTATTTGTTGTTATAGAAGCAACAGAAATACATCATCTGTGAAAATTTCAACTGTCTGGCTATCACGGTTCATGAGATACAGCCTGGTGACAAACAGAAAGATAGACGGACAGTGGGGTCTTAGTAATAGGGTCCCGTTTTTACCCTTTGGGTACGGAACCGTAAAAATGTTTTTATCCAGCTTAAGCATCAGCGATTTAAATATATTATATAGATAATAATAGTTTCATCCAACTTCTTGCTATCACCGCAGACACTACCTAGGTATGTGGAAAATATGTCAACTACTACTACTACATAGGAAAAGCGAAAAGCCAAATATTTATGGAACCAATTCTCCGTCTGTCTGTCCGGACGTCAGAGCCCCTTTTCCTCGGAGACAGTTTGACATGACAGATGATTTCTATGTTAGTGCGTGCCATGCATACAGTTTGCGACCAACAAATGGTACCCACATATTGCGGAGAATGAGAGATTGAATTTGTTGAAGATTTGATTGTGTCAGTTACGAATTTACTAAAATGTCTAACCGCCGAACCTGTTTATCACCAGTTTTGCCATACCTACTGGGGGCTTACCACCAGCTTTTATAGCAGGGCAGAAGTAAAAGAAAAAGTAAGAAAATACATTTATTTGCGGCAAAAATGATGCATAAAAAAGAATAAACACACAAAAAAAAGCCGATGTGTATTACTTTTTTTATACTTATTCATAGAATAAAAACCAGCTCTTATAGCAGTGCAGTTCAACTTCTGCCCTGCTATAAGAGGGTGATTCCGTCGTTTCGTGCAAATTACGACGATCCGCGGAATCAAAAAAAAAATGTTAGATTTAACATATTTTTTTTTTTAATTCGAGTTAAAATCGTCGTCACATTCATAAAAAGTGGAAGGCACTTTTTTATATTATTTACTTACGGAGATATGGCTAGCTGAAAATCAACAACAGGATGGTGATGAAAACTGTATGGATTGTAATGAACTAGGGTGAGATGGTAATGATATAACTCGGGAAGGTAATAAATGGGCTAGGATAGGAATGAACCGTATAGACGATAATTTTATAAAGAAAAATAAAACAATGATTTACAGTAATCAACATTTATCTTTTATTTCTAATCAGACTTTTCATTCAGTTCAGTCTCAAAAAAACACTTTGTGTAAGGAAGCATAATCACAGTTCTTAATTAGGTAGGTAATTAATGGCTATACTACTCTTAAACAGTAGCCAAACAAATTTACAACATTGGACTGACTTGTATAACGATCAATATTGAATATAATTCTACTATTTACTAATAGTAATAAGAGAAGCTAGAATTTTTGGTCTCAGACACAATATCACAGAAATAACGTAAAAAATAGACTTCTAAAAGGTAACAATTATACAGAATTACCTGGTCTAAAATAGGAGTTACAAAGCTATAACAGGTAACTAATCAATCTTTTGGTTTTTGAGTTAAAACCACAATCGTATACAATAATTAAAACAGTTAAATATTGTTATTATAAAATAATCTAAACTATGAAAAAAATAAAAATTAATCGATTCTTCTATCGAAAACAAATACAAGATTATTCAGATTTCTCTTAAAAATACAGTAGTAGGAAAATAGAAATATAAAATCAAAAACAGAAAATCCTAAAAAATGTTTAATTCGTCACTGTCATCTGATTTTTCATAAAGATTGCTGTCTAACTCTTGTTCTTCTGGTACGTTTGATTGAATAAAAGTCTCGAATTCTCGTTGGTGTTTAGAAATTACTTCTTCTAGTTTTTTAGGGGCAAGATCTTTCTTTGGCATCTTATAAAAACTGCGGTTTTCCCAACTTATACGAACATCAGATAAAATCTTAATTTTAGGAGATCTTGTTACAGTTGAAGATGTAGCTATATTAAGTATAGGTGAGAGCTGTAAGTCGATAGGACCCTCTAAACATTTTAAATTTTTGAAAACATCTGAATCATATAAATTATTTAAAATTGTAGGTGTATCTATGCTACATATGGATTGGTTGTCTTTGATAGAAGTGACTTCATTTTCACAGAAGAAAGCCTAAATGCTTTTTATGTTGGCAAGGGATAAAGCAATATTGACATTCAAAACAACTAAGAATGGGCAAAGTTATAGTTTTTTTATTATCAGCAGTCCAAATTACTTGATGAACTTGCATTGTGCCTTTAAAACCTGAAATATTTAGCGGAATTATTTTATCTTCAATATCGCGCTCAGTTATCATATCAAAGTATACGTTTGGTATATTTTTGGTAACCAAAGCCCAGAAGTCTTCATAAGTACCAACATCTCCACCATATTAAACAAAAGTATCAGCAGTGCCTTTAACAACCGCTCCTATACCATCTTTCCCGTGACCAGACTCTTGATAATTCCATGTCACCCGACGTATATTGGGGTTAATATCTTGTAATTTAGTTATTATATAAAATATGGTTTTATTCCTATATTGGCTGGAAGGCGAATCAGATAAAAAATGTACTATCTCATAAGGTACTGCAGTTTGTGCCATCTTTAAAACGGGACATAGGTGTGCCCATATGGCTCTAGCGTCATGTTTTAAGCAATCGCTAATTGTGCAAAACGATTTGGTCCGAAATACACCTGCGTCATTATCCTTGTAGTAAAGAACCCCGGTGTGTAAAGAAACTTGTTCTCTACTTCCTCCAAAGTGGAAAGAATGTATCTCCTCGTTATATTTTAAACAATAATTCTCACTAAAATCTACGTGCACTAGTATCTCATGGTCTTTCAAATTTTGTTTTAGTTGCTTGATAACTTCATACTGTACTGTTATGTTTAAATTGTGCTTAAGAAATGTATCTAACGATGACTCTAATTTGTAAATAACGTTTCGCGGATAATCTTCAAACCTTTGTTTCATAGACACTATTTTAATCTTTTGTTTTCCATCTTTTCCCATATATGGCTTTTTCTCTACAACCCACTGATGGAATATAATTTTTTTTATTATTTTTAAATTCATGATAGTCAAAACTTTATTTGCGCAGAATTCACATGAACGTTCGAGACAGTTTTGCTTTACATCACAACAGAGACTATTTATAACATGAGTTCCCGAACTTTCAGAGATAATTTGGGCATTTTTAAGAGCCCTAATTAAAAGATTAACATTAGAATGCAATTTGCACTGACAAGTGTCTCGGTCTACTTTAGGAAAGACTACCCAATACGGTCTATACATACAGAAGGACGAATAGCTTACACTACATTGCTCCTTTAAAAAAATTTCATGCAAGTTCTATAAATTATCATTCAGGTAACGCTTCTGTTTCTTCACTCCTTTCTTTTTTATGAATTCCTTTTTCCCCGCTGCAACTCTGCTGTTTGTATCTTCTTCAAAAAAGGAGCGGATTTTATTTAACAATATTTGTTTATTTTCCACAGCTGTTTTCTTCTTTCTTCGGAAAAATGGCAATTTGTGAAGTAACTTATATTTTCTTAATTTTGTATCATCTTTGATAACCGTGTCTACAAAATTTCTTTTGTCTTTTTAGTCATTGTTTTATAGGTGTCTTAGTAAATTATACGATAAAACATATCTCATGTAGATAATACACTATACATATTGGAACACAATTATTTTTAAATAAAAATAAGAATTCTTCATTTCCTTCCAAAATTGTTCATTACCCTCTCGCAAAAAAATGGATGGAACGGATGGTAATGCAGAGGAGATGAATGAAAAATTTCACCATTTTTATTGATCATTTCGTTGTAGAATACATTTAAAATTTGATTTTAAAACAGGACCAATATGGCTTTAAGAGATATACATATAACGTATTTATAATAATTTATTTATTACGGTACCTTGTGAAATCGAAGGAAGGTGATGAGCTGATTTATTGACGAAACACTGGTTACAATTCGAAGTTCGTAAATAATTTTATCCACAATACGCGCACGACCACTCGTCTCTGTTACCAGGGCCGACTGACCAGTATAAACACGTTTTGACGTGAATCGTATCGGAGACCGTCTCGTATTTTCTTAAATTAAGAAGTTTCTGTGTACGGATGGTAATGAAGTTTTTTTTGTGACAATTCGAAAAAGGAGCTTTTTACATACATAGATTGCGATAAATTGAAAATTAAAATAGATAAATTGTAGTTAAGGCCTTTAGCTTAAATATTGCGTATTTAGTTAAAGTCATAATTTCGAATGTAGACAAATAAACATCGAAAGATCTGGCGAAGTCCCTAGGTGGAAACGGAGAGGAATGATTTTACAGACAGTTTTACGGTTTTTTTTTTAATCATTTAATAAAAAAAAATGTAATATTAGCGATACTACTTTTAAAGTTATTAGGTCTTTATCCTCTATGCAAAAATCAGTTCACTTTTTCTAATAAATACATGGTTAAATTCGTCTGGAATTGCTTTTTGCACGAAACCACGGAATGACCCAAGAGCTAGTGGTAAACCCCCTGGAGGTAGAAAAACCTATGTATCTCTGGTATTAACGTCCCAATAATCTATATCAGTAGCGATCTGTATGATTAATATACTGGCAGTTATGATTATATCTACTGGCTACCATCAGTAGCGATCTGTCTTTAACTGAAAATAGGTTCTTGGGTTCGGCCGTTAGACAATTTAGGGTAGCAAAACAACTACAATAACTAATTAACTTCAAACGAAGTCAAATAGTTATGTCTTTTATTTATAGAAACCTTGCCAATAATTTCCATAAAATTACTAACATACATAAACATAACACATACGTAAATATTATCAGAGAGATACTTGAATTCTTGGAATACGTAGGCGTTGAGTAGTAATGGTAACGATACCTAACAGACTGTTGAGGCAGTTGGGGTGGGATATTATATAGATGTTACTTTATATATCAACCTAGTATACAAAATGACTACCTGTGATGAACACATTCAAAATTGGCAATCCATGGTAATAATCAAGTTCTTCTAACTGAACAGACAGCTGTACTGCTGGGGAGTTTGTTGCGCGATTTCTTCTTCTCAGCTAAAGCTTCTCAGGAAGGTGAAGGGTGGGCGTTTTGGGGAACTGTCTTATGTAATTTTGACGTTAAAAAAGTCCTGATTTTCAGCCTAGAATAAATCGCTTTTGGTTTTGACTTTGAATCAATGCACAAGAAAATGTGGTATTATTTTGCTGAAACTTTAATTTTGTCCTGCTTTTCTTATTATTTTTCAAACAAATACAACGAAGATACGAACACTCATGTGCTGTGGTATTTTGACTCTTACCCATAGATTTTTATTAAAACTTTATGCACAAGTAAAAAAAATACTGTAAAAAGGCGGACTTAATGCCCGAGGCATTTTCTACCATTCGACCTTAGGGTGATGCGGAGACAAAACATATCAGGCAGGTAATGACAATATATCAGATACATAGCTAGAAAATGACTATAAAATACAAGAATAAATACTACCTAATATCTACATAGATCGATACATACATATAAACAAAATGAACTGTCAGGAGAAAAACATAACGGTAGAGGAGAAAACGAATCTAGCAAATCAGTGCTGGGATGTTACGGCCAACTTCTGACGGGTATGTTCACGTGCCTTCACTTTAAAAGATAACCGACTGGTTGCCATGTTAAGAGGGAGCGCATTCCAAAGAAAGGCCGCCTGGACAAAGAAAAATGAATGAAGTCAGAACGGTGAGAAGGACATCGTAGAAGACGATTGTTGATGGAACGAAGATTTTAATCATGGGCAGAGCTTTATGTGTAATAAAATATTATTGTATGTGCAGAAGCCTGCTGCAACACGAGATGACTGCAATTCTTATTGGACCCAAAGATTTCAGGCAGCTTTGGGCGGACTTAATGAACCAATGACCGTTGAAGTACGTGCAGCAGAGGAACTCTAATTGGCTACCGGACGCATTTATCATTCTGTAACGTCAGGTAACTACGGACACGGCTTAGATGGATGACTCAATGGCCAATATCTGCTAACTGCGAACTATCCCTATCCACCATACACAGACTATACACAAAAACTGTGTGAATGTGTGACAAAATGTGAGTATATCTACCTGAAGGCCAATTCTCGTAATTTCAAACGTTCAAAATCTAGTCACAGTCTCATCTCAGCGACACCCAAATGTCAAAAACTTGTCAAAATGAAGGGAAATTAGAGGTATTTTTGACAGATTGAGACTGAGATCAGACTGTGAACGTTCTTAAAATTACGAGAATTGCCCCTCTGGTATCCTCACATATTTGTGTAAAAAAAAACACAGCTATAAAAATACTGGGCAAAGCAATTACATGCTAACGAGATCAGAAACTCTCTTTTCAGTTGTGAAATAATGTAATCACACTCAAAAGCGAAAAGGTTTGGTATTTCCTATAACCTTTCCATTCACATCGTCGGAGTTATTTTCGCTACGACCTTTTAATTAACTGTACAGCATATCATACGACTACCAATCCTATTTAATTTTCTCTGAAACATGCTGAAAATTCATTACATTTGCCGTTTAATGTAATCGTTGCTTGCCAGCGCCGTACTGCTTTGAGCTGTCAGTCTTTAAAATAATACGTTCTATTAGGACTATACTAGACTGCGAGCGATTTCGTCCACGTGGATGTTGGAAATTATCCCAATGGAACGTGCTACCGGGACCAAAACACGCTATCTGTCTCGTAGTGGTCTAAGCGTGAATAGATAACATACAGACAGAGTTACTTTGGAATTTGTAATAATAGTATGCATAGTTGTTAAACTTTGTATCTCCTTTTTCATAGCCGCTCAGTCTTGAACAGTTACAGTCAATTAGTTTTACAGTCTCATTCAGTCAGTAAGATACCTTCCTCCATGAAACGAATTATTAGAAAAGTCAAACAAAAATTAATAACCAATTAATGTTCGTCAATCAATTACTCGAGTTGGTGGCACCTGCCTGTCACAATGGGATGCTGCTGGGAATGCCTGGACCGTGACGTCCAATGTTAACGACAGGGCCGCCCTCAGCGAATCTAATAATAAATCATTAGTATAAACACTACATTGACACTTACACTAAATCAAATCGTAAACATTCTTAGGTAATGATTTCTTCTTTCTAGTGGTTTCCCCGTGCTTATTTATAGGAGTTCGAGTCGCTAAAGTAATAGCGTATGGCGACAACAGAAACATTGAACCCACATTATTTATACGACTACGTACGGGTAGGACAACTTAAAGCTACTGTTGCTGTCGTATAACATTTTGATCTGTTATGCGAGCATACTTTGTAAAAAATTAGCAACGTGACACAACTAACTGTCAAATATTTTCTTGATTTTAATAATTGGTTTTGTTCTAGGACATGCCAGTTATCCACCAATCCGCACTGGGCCCCTGTAGTAGATTGTGGCCCACTTTCTCTCACGGAGAGGCCTGTTTCCCAGCAGTGGGGACATTGTAGGCTGATTATGCATGATTATGCTTAATATTTCGAATTCACAGCCTTGTACGAACTTATTCTTTTTTGCAAAGGCTACATGTTTTTAGGGAAAGGCAAACATACGAGTATATGTACGTATAAATGAGAAAATATTTCATCGTTAAGATTTCTAGCAATTTTCTGCAAGCATAAAATACTTAGAAGTCGTGTTTTAATTTGCGTCGCCTTTTCATTTCGTATTCGAATAAATTTTGAGGTTGTTACTCGTGTTTCATAAATATTAAAACATTTTTTTCGAGAATTATTATACTAAGTTTATTCGTAGGTACTTTTTTGGTATATTTCATAATAATATATCAAATCTTAATGTTTCTTTATAATATTTAGGTACAGACGCCAGCAGGTCAAGCTACCAGAAACTGTCAAATTTTCCCAATCAACCTTGAACCTTGATACTTTAGCGATAAAGTTTAAAATCAAGTATTAAATAAATTTGACAAATTGTAGTAGCTTGATGTGCTGGCGTCTACACTTTTTGGTATATTTCTTAAAAATATACCAAAAATGTGTACCAGGTATCTTTTGCATAGTTTACCAACATCTTTAATTGTTTTATATATATAGGGTTATTTGTAAAACACCAGAAACCTCTTAAGAGGTCATTGTACTCATCATTATGAACATCTTTTACTATGGGACCAAAACTGAAATCACGAAAAAAAAATCACCTGTTCCCTACATTTATGTTCGCATAACTCGTCAAAATGTAGGGAGCAGCTGATTTTTTTTTCGCGTTTTATAGTAAAAGTTGTTCATAATGATGAGTACAATGACCTCTTAAGAGGTTGTTGGTGTTTTACAAATAACCCTGTATAGAGTTCCTTCTGCACGCATAACATGACCACCATAGAAATGGGTTTTGTCGCCGGAAGAATAGTCAAAGTCTGTCACAAAACCCGGTTCTATGGTGGTCATGCATCGCGTGCTGAATTATTAGCAGCTCAGTGATAATCTTTGGAGTAGCCTGTCTGCCAGGGAACTGTTATAGGCTGATAATGATGAACTTAGACTTAAACCAAAATAATTATTTTTCCATAAAATGTCATTAAAAATTCTCCATGAATGTCATTAAAACTGTGTTGGGATAAGTTGCAAGTATAATCAGATCAACAGACCTAATTCACCAACACTTAACGATACCTTACATCGATACCACGTCAATTCCTGTCTGTCTGATGTCCTAATCTCGCAAATCCCGCGTTCATTTCGCGCGATTTCGTACATTGTGTCATAGAGAATACCGCCCCAGGGGACCAAGTCTACTAACATAATTGTGTCGGAAGGGTCCAATATTGACATTTGATTGTAGATTTTGACAGTTTCGCTAAGCTCGTATCTAATGAAAAATCGTAATCTCCTATTGTTTTGATATTTCATTCGACCCCTGACATGCCATGGAGATTACGAACTTCACGTCTTGGCTCCCTGTGTACCTAATCCTATCACTATCCAGATGCTGTCCACAGCCATGACCTCGCCTTTAAACGCTAAAATCAACCGGAAATACTATCGTTTTCTAAAGGAACGCTGCCAAGTTCCTATAAAAAAGTATCACAAAGTCATCTGTAACCGACTATAATGACTACTGGTTGTTACTTTGAATGACAGTAGGTACATAGTTGGCAGACGCCCTGTGCGTCCCTGGCGGCATGGTGTTTGTGCACTTTTCTCGTAAACAAGAGTAATCATTTAATTTAATTATATATTTATAACTTCATTGTGTGCAAAAGTTTAGATGGTCAAAAAAAATCCAGCGTACATTTTTCTTTTGGTAAAGTTTAGCCTAGAATAGAATAAAATTAACAAAATACACTTTATATGTACCCCATATAAATTGCAACCAATATATCAGCGAAAATAGTTAGAAACGATGATTCCAGAGATGGTTCAACGTTGGGCCTATAACAGCCGCACAGGTCGATCGATCAGCGGTTGGTCCGTGGATGGGTGACCATCTTCACATACCAAGACTCCTCCGTGCCTCGGATCGTTGGTCCCGGCTGTCTTTCATGGATCTTTGACAGTCGTTACGGGTCGTCAGAAGCCCGAAAGTCTGATAACCAGTCTTACCAGGAGGTATCGTATTACCCATTAACTGCCTTGTGGACGTCAGACAGGCAATCGCTCCATGTAAAATACTGGTATTCATCTGCATCCGGTTAGACTGGAAGCCGACACCAACATAGTTGGGAAAAGGCTAGGCAGATGATAATGACCCAGCGCGGCAGCGTTGACCATGTGTGTTTATCGAATATCCCCTTTTTGAACCGGGGTAAATGAAAGCTACTTATTTTATTTGAAAACGGCCATATCAACAGTTTATAATTAAATTGAAGTGTCTAATTAATTAATTATCTAAGATACAATTAGCCGTTGACTGATTTATACTCGAACAATCTTCGTTACGCAGGCTCACATTCCTCGCGGGCCGTGTTATAAGGCGTGTTACAGAATGATAACACTTAACCACACTCTGCAGTCATCGGGTAGAAACTGTTCTGAAAAGTTTGACTGACAATCGTTCAGTCGGGTTGGTTGGTTGACTAGATTGTTACTGATTTTATAAGGAGAGTTTTACCACAAGTATCTAGTTCCAAAAAAACATATTCTGAGAAAGAATATGATAAATAACCATAATACGGTAAAAAATATAAAACATGTTTGTTTGTAGTCAGCGAAAAAATGCTCGCTTGCTATTAGGTACCAGCGGGAATACCATCTTGAACAATACACTGCTCCAAGGGCGCAGAAATATATTTTCTTGTATCACTGTAGTAAGACCAGATAATTTCTGTTGCAAAATAAAAGTACACGTTAAATAAAAGCTTCTGAATGGTTTAAAAAGATAACCACGAAGGGAATGGCGGGGTCTTTGCTAACCCGCTCCACTCGCTCACTAGACCCCGCCATCCGAACTTCGAACTTAACCTGTCCGTGTCGGGGTGCCCCTAGGCCTGAGCTCGCTTCGCTCGCTCTTGCATTCTATGTTCTCTTAGTAACATTGCCGTTTTACTACGTCGAGATATGTTACTTTTGTAAATTATATTGGTTTGGTGCGTAGCGTAATAGGTTTGGGGATTTCGGGGACGCCATGGTGTCAATCAATCGTTGTTGCAAACAGGAGAACGATAGACACTCAACGATTAGTACTGATATACATATATATCTAGCCTTCTTGATCACAGTACTAACTCATTGGAGACTTGTGGATTGAAAGTAGTAAAAAACTTCCATGTGACATTCTATGTAAAATAATAATTGAATGTATACATAGTATACAATTTTCCACTAAAAATCTTTTTTTTTTGTAGTTGCAATTAACCCGTGACTACTTAAATGAGAAATTAATACAATACTATAAATCATACAGCAGTTAGGTACGGTCGTGCTATTCTGTCTCTCATCGTAGAAACTTAGGCGAAGTGAGCTTTAAGTGAGCTGTCAATAGTGTCAATCCCATAGCATCAAGTTGGTTGCCAGCTCACTTCACATCAGTTTTCACGGTGAGATGGTTACAGAAAAGAGCGGCAGTAAACCGCACATTTGTGGTAATACTTTGACCTTGAGCTGGCCTGGCGTGGTACAGAGTTTCAATAGAATGCGAGACCAGCTTAAACTGGTTCTGTTAACACTGACGTGTGCCCTATTGTCCAATAAATATTCAGTTATTGCATAGGTTTCAATCGAACTCCCACGAAGATATAACTTTCCATTATGTAACTATTGTTTCGGTTAGTCCAAAGGTTCTCAACGCCCCCTCGTGGGCGTTTGAGACTTTCAGGGGGCTCTAGAAGACCCAGCAAAATTTATGTATCCTATCTTACGACTATATTATATTACGTTTAAATATAATCGTGGCAATAGCTGTTTCAGATTTGTGACAAATGGTAAGTAATGGGCTCTAGAAAAAAATGTTGTCAAAGTATGTGGTGGGCAAAATAAGGTTGAGAACCTGTTAATCTTTTGTCGCCCAACCTTAAGCAATTTGCACACCAAGACTGTAGGTAATTACGGGTCAATACGATCGTCGGAAACGGGGGCTGCCAAGCCATGATGTGATTTCCGCTACCGGCTCAATCTGTACTCTATGTAGGAAGGGCCACAAGGAAGTAGCTAAACTCCGTAATCGATAGTTAATGGCTAAAGGGCTACAAAATGACCTGATAATTATACGTTTGTTAGGTCGTGGATAACTTTTATTATTATCAGAGCGTGCTACTCGTATATCTATACTAATAATAAAGCTGAAGAGTCGGACTTGAAAACGATTTGAAGCAAGTAGCTGGGCCAGATTGGTTACGTACAGCAAAAGACAGAAACAAATGGAAATCCTTAGAGGAGGCCTTTGTCGAAAGACAAGCTGTTAAGAGGAGAGATATGCCGAATGCCGAGAACACGTTTTAGTTTAGTTCATTTATAGTTTTCTTACCTCTATTGTTATCATTTATTTTATTCTTAAAAAGAAATGTTTCAGAAATGTTTCAGTCAAATTAGTTAAAATCTAACAGCAATAAAGGCTTATTTTATTTTATTTATTTATTTCAATGTTGGACGTAAACATAACTATAGGCCAACCGATTAACTGAGACGTTGCCTGAGGTAGCAGCGCGGTGCGGGAGGGGTGTGATGACGTGACAACTATCACCCCTCCCGCACCGCGCAGCTACCTCAGGCAACGTCTCAGTTAAGCGGTCAGCCCATAGCAGGGGTGTACTACGTAGGTATGCTTAACCCTTCGAGGAAAACAGGCGTATCTAAGGTTATATTATGATTTGGTTAATAATGGAGGTGTTTTTTATTGGTATACCTTCCTAACTATGTCTGTAGACCTTTCACAAGTTTACTTGTGTGTTTTTTTTTGTTTTGTACGTTTAGATTAACGGTTCTCTGACGGCGTTACCATAAAAAGGAATGCTATGAAAAATAGTTTTCATAGCATTCCTTTTTATGGTAACGCCGTTTGATTTAGCAATGTAATCAAGGAAATCATTCTAGAATCGAAATTCTCCTTCTAGACTTCTGTAACGTTCAGGAAAATCTCAATTACTTCACGAGGGGATCTTGTGTAAGGTACCTTGTGCCAGATTCTCCCAAATTAGATTACAGATAGTTGGCTTAAGTCTGTTCCAATCAGATTACTTGGGAGCTTCAATAATTTATAAGGCGGAGTTCCAACTCCATAGCGATGTCATGTATTATTACATTTTCGCAAACATAAACTGTGCTAAAGATCTCGTATGATACCAAGCTGGTTGATTCTACATATATTATTCACATGTTATAAGTAGATAGTTAAAATATATCAGCGCATAAATGTTTTATACTACACTAGCTTCTGCCCGCGACTTCGTCCGCGTGAAATTTCGTGTTCCCCGACCCACCCAGTTGCGTCGCCTGCCAGTGTACTACTTTGTTTTTGGTCCTTTTTTTCATTTTGATCGGCGTCTAAGAGTGGTAGCGTGATGTTATATAGCCTTTCTCAAGAATTGGACTATCAAACACAAACATAATTTTCCAAAACCAACTGGTAGTTTCAGAGATAGCGAGTTCAAACAAACTCTTCAGCTTTATTATTGGTATAGATTAGCGTTCAAAGAAGAATTCGTTATAATTACCATGATTTGCTGAGGGGTTGATGATTGCAGTTGGTCGTAATAACGTTAGGAAAATTATTATGCCCATCGTACCGACACAATCCCTAGTCCGACGCGATTTCATTGCCTGTTGCATGCAATAAATTGAACCAGACATAAAGTTTTATTGCGCCAGTTTTCCGATTATTGAGATCATTTGTTTGGAATCGTCTCTCACGACCCCAAGAGACTTAAGGGAACGGAAACAGATGGCTTATCAGTTACCTAGCCTACAAATGCCGTGGTTTATGTAGCCACTGTGATTACGGTCTAAAATAAGATCAATTCAAGCAGAGCATTCGATTCCGAAGCGCTCAATTACTACTCATCAAATACTAATTGAGCGCGTCGTATTTAAGATACACTAACAAGGAACTTGAAGAACCTACTTGTGTTTTTGCAGTATATCTTGCATGTATAGTAACTGTTTATATCTTGGATGCACTACATGATCATTATAACATGTACACGGTACAGTCACCAAAGGAGATAAGTAACTAGGGTCGACAAACTGATGGATGTTTTTGAATGAAATTTAATTTGATAAATTAAGTTTTTCTTTTCTTTTATTTGAATTAAATTTAATACGAAACCATCCACCGGTTTCTTACTGAACTTCAACTATATCTGCGTCTCTGGTTACTTATCTTCTTTGGTGACCGTTCCTACCTGTACATGTTCGATGTGTCTAGTAAACAGTAAATACATTCCCATTGTAGCGTTTCTAGTAAGTTCGTTATCAGTAAAATTGAATTTAAAAGATGAATATTCTAGAAAATTTTACAAGGAACTGGCTAACGATGAAAAGTTCTCGCACAAAGAAATTACTTACAAACAAGATTAAAAATAACTCAATCCCCTCGTTAGAAATATTGCAGAATATCCTACATCTCGCATGTTTACTTAGCGTAACTCACATCTTAATGAGATTACCGTTGTTTATTGCATTATTGATTAGTAGTTCAGTAGTACAGAACTCTAAATGTATGCAGAATAATAAACTTCAAACTATATCCGAAAAAAATGTTGTAAAGTGGAAGCTACGTACTTAAATGTAATTTAGATTCCGTAGTTTTTATTAAAAATTGAAAACCAATCAAATGTGAACTTTTGATAGCTGATGCCGTCAAAATTGGTGTTTATTCAGGCAACCTATTATGTGGATTTAATACTAATCAGTCATAACATAATGTTGCCACTGCTGGGACACGGGCCTCCACTCTAGTGGGCTGTATCTTTATCTACCACGCGGGCCCAGTTTTCCCACGATGTTTTCCCTCACCGTATTGAGTGCAGTGGTGATGAAATTATTTACATAAAGTGCCTGGCTAGTTGAACCCACGACTTACCTACAGCTTTCAAGTCGAGGCCGATCCCACTGGGTCTCAGCACTGCGGTTTTAGTTTCCATTGCAACATTTTAGTCCTCCTCTCTAAAGAAAGAAGGTAACATTTCCATTTAAAAGTAATAATACAACCATAAACTTAATATTTACCCTCTCAGAAAATTAAGTTAGTTATTCCGAAACTTCGTGAGCATTCGACAGCTATGACGTAGTTTACCGTGCCTCCCTATCTATAGACACTTGTCCCACCAAGTAGAGCTAGCTACTCGTTGGCGACGAACGATTACTCGCTGGTATGCATAGTACCTCTCTTTGGTAGCTCTTTTCACTGCGACAAACGAGTACTCGCCGGCGGTGTGAAGAGTCAGCGATCAACTATTAACATAATTATGTAAGTATCTCTTTTCCTTTCACGGAACCTATTCTGGAATTTTTTCTGCGTTTCTTGATCGATAGCTGGTCGCTTTCTCGCTACCCCCTAGATGGTGGGCCAAGTGCCTAATTGTAGCTTGTTATAGGTCAACCGTATCAGTCACAATCTCCCGTAACAGTGCTCCAGTGAGTCGTGGTTGGTAGTGTCTAGCAGTGTATGTATTGCGGTCGACTGCATTTCCCGGGCACCCGACGCTGACGGCGTTAACTGCTCTTAACGAAGTGTATATGACTTGTGTGAGATTTTCTGCCAGATAAATGCAAATGGGTCGAATGATTTGTGTTTAATGGTGTGTTATCTTGTTTTTATAACATAAATAAAATAACGTGAGATCGCGCTTGTATTCCCCGAAGGGTAAGGCAGATAATATAGTGTATAACTACAGTAATCCCACATTTCTCCTGTTAGCTGTGTTTTGTTTTTATTGTAAGTCCCATGTACGAGTAATAGGCAGGCGAGGTGACTGATTGATTTATGTAATAGTATTCCACTCTATTCTATTCTAATAGGGGGCGATTCTATTGCCATCAACCAGGCGGTTTTTAATATTATCTCATCTAAATTTGAATCGCGACATATTCGCCAAAAATGTAAACAAATATGAGTTTATGGAAAAATAAATTCCTACACAATAAATCAACTGAAATCAACTTAATTCCCATTACAGTAAAATTGATATTTGTTTAAATTTAAATAACGTCAATTTGAAACAAATAAAATTTAAATTTAAATCAGAGTTTTGCTCGATTGTCTTCATAATCTACCGCAATGAACTATATTTTTAGATCGGCCTTTCTACTATCTATCCTATGTAGATATACCCGAATATTAAAACTTAAATGAATTTATACAATTCAGAT
Source organism: Apamea crenata (assembly GCA_949629185.1). Classification (NCBI taxonomy): domain Eukaryota; kingdom Metazoa; phylum Arthropoda; class Insecta; order Lepidoptera; family Noctuidae; genus Apamea; species Apamea crenata. The sequence continues at coordinate 14,901,612 of OX451357.1, forward strand.
TGGACACGATTTATTATATGATAAAGGTGGGTACATATTCAAAGCATTGATTTATTTTATGTTAAAAAATAGCAAATCACAGTGGATACGCGAAGAAGACGAATGAAATAATATAATAAGAATTACGTAAATCCCAACTCAAATTAGTTTTGATTTATTGAAACATTTCTTCGGACAACATCGAACGGTCTACTTCGTGTTCACAAATGAAGAAGCTCTTCGTATCACAGGCTATGGTGTTCAGAAATCCGTTGTAGAACATTGAACCGCACTGGTCACGCTCGTCTATGATAGGCTGGTGGTTGTCCCACCAAAGGTAATCAGCCACGGCAAACGGAGTTCCTGAAAAAAAAAAAAATTACACCGTTTAAGTAATGGCAGATATAAGTATTTTATTATTTGATTCCAGAACTCTTATTTCGAGATCCGTGAAAATTAGCACCTGCATAAGCAACTCTAATTTTCTCGGAGCTTAGGTAACTCTATTTTTTTCCCTCGCTCACGTACCTCTAACTGTCTGCCAGCCTTCCCTAAATCTGTAATGAAAGCCCAGGTGATATATTCCTCTAAAAAATGTGTTGTTCCCTTCGATTCTTTGTTTTGCTGCCGACTCCGTGAAATTAGCAAGGTAATCCGCTTCCAACCGACTGCTGATCACTGCCAGATGGGATCGCTCATCGCGACACGCCAGATATGCCCCGGTCCATGTCAATGGAGTTTCGTGCAGTTTGTAACATTTGCCAATATACTTGTTATAAGAGTAATCTGAAAAGGCAAGAAATTGTTTACATTCAAATAATCAAACTAATGTTTATTGGTTTAGTTGAGTTTTAATTATGGCACGATAAGAAGCAAAATTTTAGTTAAACGACAATAGCAGCAACAAATAAGGTTCAAAACAGCGATGCGTTTGATGTTAATTGAATCGAATAACTACCAAAATAAAAGTAATTTTGCAGTTTTAATTAAATTAAAACATTGGTATTTCTTTAGATGATTGAATTCCCATTATTATCATTATGTAAAATATGATAGTTTACGCTCGGTATTATGCGCCGTTTTTTTTCTGATCTCCGGTTTTCGATGTTTTTTATCATGATACTATTTAACTTTCATGAAATATTTTTGAATAGTTAAGTTTTTTTTTTTTGAACATTAGACCATACAGTTCATTATTTTGTTGTTGTTGTAATATATACCAATACAATATCTGTGCTACAAACAACTGAGCGTTTTACGGTGTCCTAAGTTTGGACAGTGCCTTAAGCTGCAACTTAACCACGGTCGATGAACGTCGGCCATCATGATAGTCTTAAAATGTAACAATGTTGTCGTTCATTCGCAGTCTGGCTGCACCATTAAGAAAGGGTGTTTCTGTCTATTTTTATCAGTAGTTTCTTATAATATGTAAGTGACTTTGTCACCTGATTAAAATAATGATTAAATACGCCAAGTTAGCACATGTGCTAAATTGGTTTTATTTGACTAAAATATTAGTTGCACTATGTCCACTGGACCTTTTTGGTGCAGCGGTGAGGCACACTTACCTGCTAATTTCTTACATCGGACTTTACACTTGTTATTTGATATTTATTGGGTTTTTTTTTCGGTGCTTTAGCACAACAAATAGCAAATACATTTATTTATAAATGTATTTTCTTTCTTTCTTTCACGGTGATTATACGTCCGAAAAACCAATTATAACCTACCTATATTGCAAGTATTGTTTCTCTGTGACAGGCTCTTCCTGCAAATGAAGGAAAACTTCTTGGAGCATTTGCAATCATTCATCTTGCCTGTATTGTCCTGTTCCACACAGTCTTCATCACCGTTACTATTGTTCGGCTCATCTGACTTCCAGTCGATGTACACCTCAGAGATTGCCTTACCTAAACACATGAAACGTATTATTATTCAAAGGATTGGCGCCAGCTCCGGCAAATTCCATTTGGACAAAATTATATGTGAACGTAAATAAAATGCTTTATTTGTGTAAACTGTAGGTTGGGAAGTACTTATTTAACAAGTAATTTTTTATTGATATTTTAGGTTCTTACAGTCCAATTTATAGAAATGGAACAAATTATTTTGCGGCTTGTGATGGTCAGCATGGATTAAAATACTAGTCATATTCATATTTTAACGCACCGTCAATAGTCTCAAATACTCCTTCAGACATTATGTCTGAGATTCCCAGAAACACCCACTTAATGTCAGGCTGGGTTCTGTTTTGAAATGACATGACAGCGTTTTGTTCGTCCTGATTATCTGGGTAGAAGAAACTGGCTCCTTCCTGAGCACACTCTCGCTTTGCATCAAACCATGTTTGTGGTATGGGGTGGATCTTGTAGAAACTGTTTACTGCTTTTATGTACGTGTAGTCTTTCCGGAAAAACTCTTCATATGTCTCTCCATCTACAAAAAAGGCATAAAATATAACTTATTTGATATTTTACGCTGAGCTTACAGTAGTTTTATCTAAGTGTCGTAACTACTAAGGCACCACGGGGCCCACAAACGTTAGCATTGTTGCCACAAAATTGTCATTTATGTCACCGGGACTAGACGGCCCGGGTCCAGTCGCCGAGAGGTATTTCAAGTACCGAGATAATTTACTAATAAAAAGTCCAATAATAACCTTTATTGTTATATTTCTGCTCTATTATCGAGGGGCTCTTCTTACAAATGAAGGAAAACTTCTTGGAGCATTTGCAATCATTCATCTTGCCTGTATTATCCTGTTCCACACAGTCTTCGTCACCGTTACTATTGTTCGGCTCATCTGACTTCCAGTTGATGTATACCTCTGAGATTGCTTTACCTAAACATATGAACAAAATAATTATTTAAGGGGCTTGCTTTCAAATATATTATTATATTTACACAAAATATAAATAAGATTTATAAAATGTAGGATGGGAAGTAAGTACCAAATTAACAGCTCATTTTATATTGAAATTTTAGGTGTATACAGTCCAATTTATGAAAATTGAGTGAATCGAAGTTAAAGAAGTGAGCAGGTAAATTTGTGGCTTGGGACAGTTATGGAATAAAATACAAGATTAATTCATTTTTCTACGCACCATCAATGGTCTCAAATTCTCCTTCAGAAATTATGTCTGATATTCCCACAAACACCCACTTGATGTCAGGCTGAGTAAAATTTAGAAACGACATCACGGCGTTTTGTTCGTCGAAATTTTCTGGATAGAACAAATTGGCTCCTTCGTGAGCACACTCTCGCTTTGCATCCAACCAAGTTTGTGGTATCAGGTGGATCTTATAGAAATTGTTTATTGCTTCTATGAAGGTGTAATCATGTCCATCTACGAAAAAGGGAAAATATATAGCTTATTAGATTTTTTACGCTGACCGAATATTTGTTGTTGTTTGTGTACTAAGGTGCAAAGTGGTGTGGATTGATGGTATGCGTTGGGAATGGCGACACACGATACAAAATTATCATCCATGTCACGGGGCCCAGAGAGCCCGGCGAGGGCCAGTAACCGAGAGGGTTTACTCACCTACCGAATAAAAAAAACTAAGAGTACTCACGTGATAAATCCGTTATAAGGTTCACTATAATAATCACAAACAAAGTATTAGTTAACATTGTTGTAGCTATAACCTAACAAGCGTCTACTCCTTTATGGCAGACGACAATTATGAGAAACTATATCTTCCGAATGGGTTAATCCCCAACTCATTTGAACCGATACGTTATTGAATTTGACCCGAGTCGACCTTTGGCACCAGTTTATCTTATCTATACAAATAATATAGCTGAAGAGTTTGGTTGTTTGTTGGAACGCGCTAATGTCTGGAACTGCCCGTCGGATTTGATTTTTTTTTAGCATTTGTTAGCCCATATCTTGAGGAAGGCTACAGGCTACTTAACATCACGCTAAGACACTTAGGAACCGAGCAAAAACTAAAAAACAGTTATAAATTACACAGAAATAGCGCGGGCAGGCTATGGCTATGCGTCGGGCAATAAGAATTTCACGCGGACGAAATCGCGGGCAGAAGCTATATTGATATAATTTGCGTTGGTTTCGTTTTCATTGCGGGTTTCGTATTTAAATGGTCGGCCACAGGAAGTTAAACAGTTATTTATGCAACTTTTAACGGCTTTAGCCGGTAAGGTGACCACATTCTGTATATGCAGGGGACTACAGAAACGTGGCTTTAATTAAGGGCCTTTTGATCGCCACACAGGGTGTCCTAGTATGGACGCTAGTATCTCACAAAGGATCATATTTTGTGCATTGTTGTCATAACACTATAATTCAGAATCAGAAGTCATTTAATTGCAAAGAATGTAGGTAACAAAACATGGTTTTGATGGCGTAAAAAAGAAAAACAATTGGATCCAGTACATTCAACATTGAGCATAATAATCATAAGTATTGCAAATCTATCTTAATCAATAATTGCCAGGTAAACAGTTTTTAATGTCATAATTATTCTTAAAAGTCAAATTCACCGGAAAAATAATAGTCATGGCATGTATACAAAATAAGAATATAGCAAATTTAATCAATTTAAATATTATTGAGCTATGTCATAGGGTGTTACCATTTAAAAATTCACTGATAGCGTAATAACGTATTCAGCTGCATCCGGTTAGACTGGAAGCCGATCCCAACAGGAGGCTAGGCAGATGATGATGATAGCGTAATAACATTTTCCAACTTAACTAGTAGTTCCTTAACTAGTAATCCTTGTCGCTATGTTTATAACTATGTGATTTTTTTGAAGAGAGAACCATAAAGATGTAGATTACTAGCTGACCCGGTAAACGTTGTTTTGCCATATTATATAAATTATTTCTAGCTGCCCGGCGCTACTTCATTCGCGTGGTGTCTATTCCGTGGTCCACGGGCCGATGCCTGTTAGCCATGTTTATTAAGTTGGACATCGGACAGACACAAAAAATGGTTTATTTCTGTATATCTTTTTAGACACTTATAAACGCATAATTTTTTTTGTCATTATTTTAAAACAAGACGGCGACGGCATTTCCTAGCTGATTGATCCCTGAAACAATGCAAGGCCATGTCTGGAAAGGCCTTTTGAAGAAAGAGTCATTGCAGCTTTGAGTTGACCTGTCCCAAATCCCAACAGACGGCATGCATGTATCAGTCATCGTGTAGCTCAACCCTTTTTAGGGAGTTTAGCTAGCAGATTTGCAGGACATTTGCGTAGGCTATTTAAAAAAATATTCAAAACCACCAGATAACAAACAAACAAAAACAAAGGGACAAAGTCATGTATTCAATCTATCCTGCATGGTACATTCACAGTCAGTTATCTCTTTAAATGTCATCAAAAATATCATTAGTTATGTCACGTAATTCAATAAAAATTACAATATTATTTCCAATACACTTAGATAGTATAAAATAGTTTGTTGCTTGGAGTTGCTTAATAATCCCAAGCCTTTTTGTCGTTCAAATCTTTAACCTTAGGACCCGATCACACGACCACACCACAACCACACCACATCGCAGCGACAAAAGGGCAAGCAGTAGTCACGTGTGGTGTCGCTGCAGCTTCTTGCAGTTGCGTTGTGGTAATTAGACAATTTCGATGTGGTTGCGTTGTCGCTAGTAGTTGCGATGTGGTTACGTTGTGGCTAGTGTTCGCAGACAGACGGATTGACTTTCGTACTTTCGTTTCGTGTCAACCGGCTTTCGTAGAGGAAGCACGTCTTGACTCAACGAACTCATGAACTTTGGAGTAGTTGTATGGCGCAGTCGGTACTCTTGCACACAGTGTCATCGCGTCGCCCCAACAACGGTGTGTTTGTGATGTGGTCGGCTGCTAGTGCGCGATCTTGCTGGTGGTTGCATCCTGGCTGAGTAGTGACCTTGATGTGGACGGTATCGCCCACATGGTTGATTTTGACGGCCAAATGTGGTCCGTGTGAATAAATCATACATTTTAATACAAAATAGCGCCCACTACGCATTGTCGCTGTGGTGTGGTTGTGGTACGTGTGATTAGGCTCTTATAAAAACCTTTTTGACAGAGTTTCTGTTTAATAAATAATTTAGATTTATAGAGGCTGGCTTGGGAGCTTTTTGTAAAAACGATTAGAAAAATTTTTGGAGCCTGGTCGTGTGCACAATACCTAAATCTTTGCGCAAAGACCGACTGCTATTAGTTTCGATTATTTATAAATTTTGTCTTATAACGTATATAATTTTTTATACATACAGGATTGCAGGAATATCGTCGCAACCTGTTAGCATGAATTCAGTACATAATTCTGAACACCCCTGCGTTAAATTTATCGTCGCTTATTAAAAAAAAATGCTGTTCTAATCATTTTTATCGCATAGGTATTGCTAGGGGGTAAAGAATCGTGTGCTGAATTCATAGTTACAGTTTGCGCGTCGATGTCCCTGCCATCCTGTGTGTGTCACACCCTTCACAATATCGAAAAATGTCTAGTGTAAAAATAAAACAAACTTGTCGAGCCGTTTTTTCCATTTTACAAACATGGTTCTCGTTCTCATTTATTGCTTTTTTTAGTGTGAACAGTAGAAAATCGCTGCACTGTTGACATTTTCCAGACAATACAAACTGTAGAGTCTGTAGGTAGGTACGAGGAATTGTCAATTTAAAAGAGTGTTCGTGCAGTTCCTTGCACGTTCTTCTCCAAAGGTACCTGCTGCGCCTTGGAGTGGGCCACTAGCTTCATGTTTCTGACTGAACGAATCAGAACCCTTAACAATCCAAAAGTGCCTGTAATTGGTTTAATTAAATTAAATGCTTTCAAACTTGACTTTGAGTTTGTAGGTACCTACCTACCATACAACTTCATAGTACCGAATCTCAAATTGTACATTGAAATTCTAAACATGTCTGAATAAAGCAACGTTTTCTATTTAAAAAATCGTGTATTTAGTCAATTAACCAACTCATTTAAATGTAATTCAGCTTTACGTATATTCAAGAGTATGTTAGGCAAAATGCCCCACTTTCGTGCACACCATCCCACATGTGCAATTCCAACTAGAAATTCCCCCAAGCTTGAAAGCAATATTTCAGAATCATTAATATCGTTCCTGTGAGTGAACGTGCTGAAACATCTGTAATATTTATAGCCCATTGCGCCCATTTGCAGACTTGTCATAATTGCTTGAATGCTTTCCGCGGAGACATCCCATCTGCGCGCCGTCTCCTAGGAATCCAACCGTGTACCAAGAAATCTTCAAATAATATGCCCAAAAATACGGATACAATTGCATTGCTGCGTTACATTTGCAAATTATTAATGCTGTTGAACTAATTTCGCAATAGATGGAACAGAGGAAAAGTTTGTGTGATCTCTTGCGTAAGAAGTGTTTATCCTTTATCGTTATTTCACTGTGTTGTATTGTGTATCTACCACACATACACCGAGATAATTCGAAGAACATACCAACCCAAATTGCTTTACTATCTAACAAAGGATTCTAACTTGTATTGTGTATGTGTAGAGCGATAAATGTATGTATTTATTCTAACAGATAAGTATCAAATATGTGTTTATGGAAAAATAACTTTAATTTTTACATAATAAAGTTCAGTTTACGCTGCAACTTAAAACATTTTTATAACTTTTTCAATAGTGCTAGTCACTCTGAAATCGACTTAATTTTCATTAAAATAGAGTTGATATTTGTTTAACTTGGAACATAAATAAAATTTGAATATAGACCCTAGTATAGGCATTTTTGATAAAACAAGCCAAATCGATAAAGTAAGCACAGTTCTGGAACAGTAACTTATGTCATAACACTCATAACCTAGCGTCTGAACGAGATTATTTTAATATTAGGCGTATGATGATGATAGAGACAGGGAAAACTATTTAATTTACTACTACAAGTGTCTTCGTGTTAATTTTGACGTTTTACTTGTAAACAACAGAAGGCCAATTATTATTCTCTAATTAAAAATTTTAATGTTCAAAATCTAGTCGCAGTCTCATCTTGGCGACAAACAAATGTCAAAAACTTGTCAAAATGTAGGGAAACTAGAAGTATTTTTTGACAGATTGAGACTGAGATCAGACTGTGAACGTTCTTAAAATTACGAGAATTACCCCTCTGATTAAAGTTATCTTTAACCTTGAAGAAGATTAAAGACTCCGAAATATAGACACATAAAATTCGAATAAAAACCACCAGAGAATCATGCCAAAGGTATTGACAAGAGGATCAGACCACAGCTTCCTTCCTGCATCAATTTTAATATCGTTTGGCTTTGGAGTTGAGTAAGCCCGTGGAATAATAAACGCTAACCCTTTTCTATAGTGTTAATGATGATTAGTAGCTTGTATGAACCCTTATCACCAGTCTGTCGAGTGTCCCCAAAGACTCTTCTCCCAAGAAGGTTAAGCCCATAATAACCATACTAACGAAGGGTTATCATCAGAAAGCCAATTCTTGTAATTTAAAACGTTCAAATGTAGTAGTCGTCTCATCTCGGCGACAAACAAATGTCAAAAACTTGTCAAAAATTTAGGGAAATTAGAGGTATTTTTGACGGATTTAGACTGAGATCAGACTGTGAATGTTCTTAAAATTACGAGAAATTACTCTCAGATGTCACTTTTTCCCGATTTTTTTCCGCAAACTGCTAAACACTACCGGTTGGTAGTCTTGGTTAAATACGCTTGCATATACCTAACTAAGACTGACACTAATTTTCACTCCCTATTATTACCCATGAATGCTCGCAAGCATTCCTCACGATGTTTTCCTTCACCATTTTGAGAGCAGTGGTGATGAAATAATATACACAAAGTAAAGCGCCTGACTGACGCACGATCTACAACTCGTAAGTCGGCCGTTACCACCGGACCACCACTAGTCCACATCGTGAGGAAACCGGCATATCCAAGAATCTATGTATACCGGTTCCCTATCCGTGTGTACTCCCCGTCACTTTTCCCTAAGGGTTCATTAGAAAACCAGCGTCAGACAGCATCTGTCTGGCATTAATGCTGAAATGAACCTTTTTGGCGCAGCCGTGAGGCACACACTATTGTTGTCTGAAACATTTTTTGTTATTTTATTAATTTTGTATTTTGTGTTTCACGAACTGTGTCCAAATAAACGTTTTTCTTTCTTTCTTTCTTCTTTCTATCCATTTGCATAAAATTGTAAGTCCGAATATAACTTGGCATATTTTTGTTTCTCCTAATTATATTTTCGCATAACATTATTTAGGCATAACAGCTTACGCATAATGTTTTTAAGCATAATTTCTCTAATCATAATAATGATTGAGCATAACGTTCTAAAGCATAAATTTATTTACGCATAATGATATTAAAACATATTTTTTATAGGCATAACAAATAAGCATAATAATTAACTCCTAAAATGTTAGACACTAATACACATTTTTATACAATATTGCTCTAATGAAATTTGTAGGCACTTTACATTTTATGTGGAATAAATCATACTGTTATAACCTCATCTAACCCAGACCACAACCCACAACCCCAACGATAGAGGGGATCTGACGTTAATGGTCACTGTTCTAACCTAACCTAACCCACATGATTCAATAACAGTAGTAAATATCAGGAACCATCATACTGTAAAACCTCATCTAACTCAAATGATACACAAACAATAGAGGGGATATGGTCACTCTTCTAACCTAACCTAACCCATAAGATTCAATGACAGTAGTCAATATCAGGAAACATCATACCTAATAATTGTATGCCTAAATACGATTAGGCCTAGTAACATTATGCGAACATAATTTATGCCAAAACAAATTAGCCTTCAAGATAATTATGCCAACATAAACTGTATGCCAAAAAAATATGGCAAAGTATTTTAATGGCAAAACAAATTATACCAAAATCGTTATGCCAAAGTATATTAGGAAAAAGAGTATTATGCGAAAAGACGGGATCCCATGTATACCAACCCGCTCTGGGCCCGCGTGGTGGATTATGTCCCTTTTACTGAGAAGAGGCCTGTGTCCCAGTAATGGGAAGATTTTAGGCTGAATATGCTCACAAACATAAGTTTACGCTTTTACATGATAAAACACATGTCCCTACCCGTAGAATGTCATAATTACAGACACAATTAAAAAGACATTGTGTCTCGCGTAGATCTACGTTACGATCTACGCATATGAATGGGTTTAGTAATTTTACTAACGTAGGTACTTATTTGATGTAATCAAAATCAGAATTATATTCCTTATCTATTAGTCTATTAAAAGGAGAAACAGTGCAATAACATAAAAAGCTGGGAATATAAAATCTAGAGTTACTCGTATACCTTGCATAAATAAAAGTAAAGAAAATGTCTGAAAAACCAAATTATGTATTTCATTTTTACTGTTTTGAATCATCATTCTTTTATGTTTTCCACTGTTAAAGTAGCATGTATCTATAATATTAATCTGGATAGTATATAGATAAATACAGTAATATAATTATGAGTTATTTATTAGCAAAATCATTTATTATAATATAAATAACTTATTAAATAAATGGAGATGTTTAAGGTTCACATTGGATAAAGGTAGCTTTCGAAGACATGTCAAATGGTAATTTGGTATCATGTCAGTATCCGTGAAGATATTTCTTCATATTCTGGGGTGAGCAGAACCCTTAGGTGGTAATTCAGTCGCTTAGTCGTCGCCGCCAGTCATGACTTCCATGAATTCTGGAAATAAAGAGATTTTTAATTATAACACCTTTCGAAAATCAGAAGTCTGCGCAAATTCGCAATGTTTTACCAACGGATTTGGGAATACCTACCTACTTATGAAGACTTATGCAACCAAAACTAGACTTACAGTACTGTAGGTAAGGACTGTAAGGCCCTTTGTACATACACGTTTTTCTTGCCGTGAAAAACTACGGTTTGTTCGCAGTGTGTAGGCACATTGGTCAGTGTTATATGGATCACTATGGAAGCTTGTTGACTGTCATGTTTTTTTCTAAGGCGGGGTTTAAAACAATAAACAAACGTATGTGTACAACGGCCTACAGTTGCAAAAGAAAAAAAAACCAGCGAAGAACGTGCTCACATCCAGAATACACAGAGTATTTGTATCTGCTATTTTGTACATATAATAACAAATTTTCAAAGTTAACTAAATTCAAATATTCCTAGACATAACATGATTTTCGTTCAGTTTACTGGTGAAACAATTTATAGCCTCGAGATAAACTACACAGAACATGTGATTTCTAGATCGTAAATTAGTTGGCTGTAATCAATTTATTAACAAACCAGCTGAACTCGACTCTGTAACGAGAATGTTGCGGTAATAGCAAACTATCTTTAGATTTGGCTAAGAATCTGTCACTAACCTTACCTCTAGGGCTATATTTAAAACGTAATAGTTTAATAGTTAAATATCGAGATTTGTTTGAAGACCGAGAAGATTGTGACATCCTAACTAAAGCTTGAAAATCGGTACTTAATAAACCCCGACCAGAATGGAAAATTCAGTAGTTTATCCTTTAAAACTTTGTATCAGTCCATACTAATGATTATAAATGCGACTGTCTGTCTGATACCTGGTAGAAATTTGGCACACGGATAGACCATGACATAGGATGCTGTTTATCCCGTTTAAACGTTCTTGGGATAATTTCAGAATTCCACTTGAGCGAAGCCTCCGGCAAAAGCAAGTGAGAAAATATAGGATGATCTGCGGGGTATGTCTGTTGCTACCGCCACTTTACCCGAACACTAAGCGTAGCATTTTCTCTTTGATAGTACATTGGTAGGGTCTTATTAAAACCGCCCATTGTGTCACCCTTTGTAAAATTTCTACATTTATGTCTGTAATTTATATGGTACACATAATAAAGAGGAGCAGCTACCTATTCTGCAGTAGGCATTTACAAGCTTATCATGCAAAAAAAAAATATCAAAATTATGGATCCGTGTTTAACTTTACCTCTGTAAAGCGAATTTTATATAAATATAATTATATTGGCTCCGTTTTAACTGACTTAATTATTTTAGTGCGGCTGGTAAACGGGCAATATTTTTTAGTATTTTAACTCATTTATGAAATGGCAGGCACTTTATAAATGAGTTAAAATTTAAAAATATTTTCCATGAAAACGGGAACGAACGGAAAAGAATTAAACGCGGCCAGTTTTTAGTCACGAAAGGCTGCAACAATTTCAACTACGGTAAAAATGACTAGTGATGGTATTTATTCACATTATTTTATAAATGTTCAGTTACTACAAAACACTTTATCCTAAGGATTAAAGTGGTGTGAATAGAAAATATTTTGACTAAAATATTCAAATGGAAAACCTAGCTGTCTTTCCTCAAAATTATTATAAAAATCAAGGATACAAAGAAAAATCTAATCAATCCAACCAATTTAGAAAATCTCAAAGATCTCTTCTGATCCACAAACGATTTTATTGATGCCGTTTCATGTTTTTTTTTGTTTCTTTTGTACATATAATGTTTTAGAACATGAATATTTAATATATAATGTGAATTGAAGCATCTAAAGTGAATTTGTATTTGTAAAACACTGATTTCATAGTTTTAAGTTCTACGACTTCATTTAAAAAATCTTTCAAGCAATTAATTAGTGGTATTATAAGATTAATCCACTTTATATGTTAGTATTGTAAGAGTGACTTACCATCGAAGTCAACAGTTCCTGAGCCGTCAGAGTCAATTTCCTCAATCATCATGTTTAGCTCCTCAGCACTGATCTTGTCATCCAGCTCTCTGAGGATCTCTCTTAAGACGTCTGTTGTAATGTAACCGTTGCCTGGAATACAAAGAAAACTACTGTAAGTTCACTTAATAAAACATAATTAGCCTGTTATACCTACTCCTCATTATTAGGACTTCGGCTTCCTCTTTGGGAAAGAGCGGGTCGTAGATACCACCACTCGGGCGGACTTTATGCATATATACGAATCAATTTTGGGGCCATTGATGAACAATGGAAATTGCTCAAAGTAAACTTAGTGGCTCTCTGTTTTTTAATCCACTACCTTCGACTCGTAAGTGAGGATTATTACCATTTAGCCACAAGTACAGTTAAAACTAAGCTTCCTAATAGTTAGCCGCTAAAATGGTAAGTAGGTAAATTAATTCATTAGTTTAGAAACAAAAAAACTAGTTTATACGGCATTAGTAACTGAAAGCTTCACATAAAGGAAAATTATAATTTGTGGAATTGAAAACGCGGAGTCAGCTGCAAATTATTGAACTTCTCAGCTCACAACTTAGAGGTGCTCCACATTTTTGATTGCGTTAAAGTAGCTAGGTACGTTTCCGGAAAACTACGTCATTACTAATTAATAAAGTAACAAATACGTAAAGCGGACATGTCCCAGTATGTTATATCATCCTGAAATCTATTGGGACAATCCTGAACTAATGCTCTTAAAACCCAATTGGTTTCCGTGAAGACCGAAAAGGTTAACTGTAATAAATTAGACTAACAACTTAAAAGGAAGTCATTTTGATCCTTTTAGACTTGTAATAAAGTTCAATTAGTTTTGAAAATTGATTTACGTGGCCGTGCAATAAAATTACATTTCTGGGGAAATTAATTTCATATTTATAACTTATCGCCGGAGTCTTGGCCCTGGGTTCGTCCGTTCCGACCTTACTTGAATTTTATATGATAGGTAAGGGTAGTCACCTGTACACAGAAATTTGAAACAAATTAATAATGTATAGGAGACCGTAAAGGTAATAAAAACCAGTTCATGGGGAATAAATGTCTGCGTATTTCCGTCAAATAGGTAAGCAAATACGAGTAGGGGTTGTCATTTCGAAGATAATCTTCTATTTCAATATATTTAGATAAAATAATATATTACTAATCCTACTCATATTATAAATGCGAAAGTTTGTGAAGATTGATTGATGGATGTTTGTTACTCTTTCACGCAAAAACTACTGAACGGATTTGATAAAGGTTTACAGCAATATAGCTTATACATTAAGTAATACATAGGATAATTTGTATCCTGATATTCCTACGGGATCGACAGGTATGTGGGTGAAACCGGGTGGCGCTGCTATTATTAATTATATACTAATATTTATACAGCGTATATATTACTAATATTTATACAGCGAGCCGCTTTAATGGCGACATTAATTTAACATACGTATACGGTTTCGCGTTTTCGTTTTATGAACATACTTGCAGCGCCATGCTATTTCACCCGCATACGTTTTGATCCCGTGAGAATATCGGGATAAAAAGTAACCTAATCCTAAATTATTTTGAGTGACATTATACTTAAATTTTATTAATTTTTAAGGCTAACGTGATGATCTGTGTTATCCCTACTTTTAACATCTCTTGCATGCTGACAAATTGTGTTGCAAGTATGTATTGTACTCATGTTTGAGCAAATAAAGGATTATCTTATCTTATCTGGTTATAAACCATCTGTGTGCCAAATGTGATCCAAATCCGTTCAGTAATTTTTGCGTGAAAGAGTAACAAACATCCATCCATCCATCCATACAAACTTTCACGTTTATAATATTAAGTAGGATTTTAATTTCATTAAACGTTATTTATTTATTTAAAACTTTGTAAAATAGCACAATTACGTATCATAACATCGCATTAATGAAATTAAAACGAATAACGTGAACAGAGTAGGCGAATTAAAGGAAACAGAGAGCCCTATGTCGGCGAGTGGCATAGGCGGTCTTTTTCAAATTACGAATTATCTTATGTTGTTATAATTTTATGATTACTGGCCACTAGCCCCACCCGTGTGTTAAATTAATGTTGCCATTTTAGTGGCACGTTATATACATAATGTTTGCCAGCAAATATCTATAATGCTAGCGAAAGATCAACCTACGCTTATAAAAAGAGTTATTTCGTGAACGAATACGTTCACAAAGAGAGTTTATGAAAAGATTAACGCCTACTCATGGATTGGAAGCTTTAGAAATAATGGAAAAGGTTCCTACCTATTTATTATTGCTGCCATCTTGGATAAAATAAAATCGTTGTAGACGTGCGAATGGGAAAATAGATAAGCTTGCGAACATAAATGTCATGAGTAATATCACCAGGGATGTTTTCAAGTATACCCTGTCCATTATGTAAACAGTTTTTTGACAGATGGAACTGGTGATTGCAGCAACATACAATACATTGATTGATACACGTACGGTATTATAATGTCTATAAGAATCCATAAATAAGATAAGGCAGTTTATATATTTATTTATTTTAAAGTTAACTTTTACGTAATCTGAAATATGTACGTACTAAGACAGCTGTCAAAGACTGCCTATCTGACCTCCACAGCCCAGTTACTGGGTAATACCCTTTGGTAAGACTGGTTGTCAGACTTTTAGGCTTCTAACGACCCGTAACGACTGTCAAAGATCCACGAATGACAGCCGGGACCAACGGCTTAACGTGCTTTCCGAGGCACGGAGGGTCTTGATATGTAACCTATCCACGGACCAACCGCGGCAAGCATAGTTTAACCTTATCAATCGGCCCGTGTGGCTGTTATTACTTAGCCACAAGCCCCCTCTCCATTGACATAAAAGCGGTTAAATTATACATACGTAACTAACATATTCATTACCTAGCCGAGTTGTATCCTAAGCTGTGAATCCTAGGATATGAAGAAGCACGATTCTTCTACCATCATCCGTCTTCATAGTGATTCAAGCCCTAGATTGAAACAATAATGAAGCTGGTTATTTTTAGGACTCCGTCTGTCTGTCCTGACACCGATGAGAGTGTCAACGATATGATAAATGACATAATTACCGTCTGCAAATCTAATAGACATTGCCAAATTGTGCAATGGTATTTAAAATAACAAAAACTATGGTGCATACTTGATTAGTGTTTATCTCGCTTGTCAGACGCGTGTGATCTATTCTTTAATTATTGATCATGACATTACAAACTCTTGGCTTGAGAATGAAATCGGAATGTCTTTCAACCAAAACGGTAACAGTTCAGAATGACGAGCATAAGACGGTGGCTGGGACAGACTGGATGTGGAAGTGCAGTGAAGATGCAGTGGACTGCGATAGGCTGAGTTGATTGAATTAACAATCGCTCCTACTTTAAGTTGTAGTAGTTGACTTTACTATTTTTTTGTCAAATTTTATTCATAGACACTATTACCTCAAGTATATTTTCAATAAACACGGCTCTATTCAATGCGAAAGTTATTGTCTCAGGACAAACAAAGTACGCTTCGAGTAAAAGTCTGAAGGTCGTCCTAATCTTTATAACGACCGTAATCTGAAAAGAAATTGCTCACTAAATTCTGTTTCAGTTCATTGAATGTTATCATTGAAAAGCTAGTCTTGTTTGATCCTTTTACAAACGATATATTTCACTTTTTTGCTTTGAAAACGTTGCTGTCTTTCTACTCTGTTTGTCAGGTAAACGAATCTATTTTTAACCATCATTCAATTCAGATGCCGATATTTTTGTATATTTTTTAGGAACTCTCATTGTGAAAACGTAGGTGTAGTGAGCTTACAGTGAGCTGTCAATAGTGTCAATCATTAGTAACAGCCGCGAGCCAGTATATTCCGTACATATCTCACCGTTATCACTTAGGTGAAGTGAGTGGATGACCACTCACTTCAAGCTCACTGCACCTTTTGTTTTCACGGTGAGATTTTTACAGAATAGAACTACAGATGGAATGACGGCTCACTTCACCTAAGTTATCACGGTGAATTTTTTACAGAGTAGACCGGCTGTATTCTACCTATTACTTACAGACGTCAGCAGGTCAAGCTACCCGAAACTGTACAGTGTAGCAGTGATCCTAGTTATCACGGTGAGATTTTTACAGAAAAGATCGGCTATTAAAGCTACAGCGAGCATAGAGCTCGGGTTTTAAAGGTACATTTTATGCCATGCCAGTAAAAGTATTTCTTTGAACAGAATTCAATTTCATTGTAATCATCGTTTTTTGACGCGAGAATGCGTGTCAAATGAGAAAATGAAAAAGGAAACAAATGAAAAAAAAAACAAAGCGTCTACAATTTTGTATCGTTCATAATATTGAAGGCGAGATATTTTTTAAATAAATTTTATACTTTACAATATAACTAAAACGATGTACCTATTCTATGATCTCCCAACGAAAACCTAGTATATTTAGGTCCTACGCAACTATTATATGAACATGGACCTCCCTCAAAAGTCCCTCTTGCTCTGTCGTATCTGCAAAAACTTTATGAGAATAGCTCATGCCACGGGTAAAACATACCAGTAGGTATGGTGGCAGCGTTGCCGCTAAATAAGAAGCTATACTGAATTTTAGCTATTTGTTTTAAGAAGACGTGTTCACTTTTATGCGCCTAAAACATTTGTGTTTTATTCTAAAACAAACTCTTCTTTTAAAATTTTAAAACCAATTCTAAATTTAAATTGAGTGTAACTAACTTCTTTTTCTGCCAGCCAGCATGATGTAAGGTTCCCTTTTTCAGACAACCTTTACAGTACCTACATTTAAGTGTCGGGTATGTTAGAATATTGTATGTGTTTTGTACCTTCTTTGTCGTATAACCGGAATGCCTCTTTAAGTTCCTGCTGCATCGCTTCAGCATCCTCCTCAACCATGAACCTGGAGGCCAGGGTCACGAACTCCTCGAACTCCAACTCACCAGAGCCTGAAATTTTAAGCGATAAATGTGTAATGTTTTAACTTTTGTACTGATCAACGGAATGTTTTATTTTTAACGGTCTGCAATAGGTGCGAACTCACAACAGCTTCTTAATTTTCTAAAATAATGAAGAATGAACGTCATTAATGTCATCAACCGAGCCTTTTCTCCTAAGATTGAATTTTTAAGATGGCTTCACAGTCTGAATTTCATTGATTAATTTTAACAGAACTATACCCTGAACTTTTTATGTCAAACTGTCTAAGTATGTCGCAATATTTTTGACCAATAAAAAAGAATGACAATAAACCTTCAACCATGATGGATTTCGTGGCAACAAATACCATATTTATTCAAACAAACTCTGAAAACAAAGTAACGATTCTCAAACAGATGTAAGCCGACTGAAATAAAGGCAATTCGCACAAATTCCTACAAATCATCCTGATCGCGTAACGAGTTTAGTTCAAGTTGCCCTTTTTGTTTAGATAGGTTCAACTATAGGCTGAACACAAACGATCTATGTGTATTTATTTATATTACTTACATAAAATACATAACAAAAAATAGATCTAACACTACAAAATATACAATGGGCGGCCTTGTCGCTTTCTGCGATCTGTTCCAGGCAACCTTGGAATGGACAGTGTTTAGTAAATCATTAAGGCGAAAGCGTCCGGGAAGCCAGCAAAATTAAAATTCTCTTACGTTTTTAGCATTTTGCAAGTCAGAATAAGGTTGTATGTTGATCTAAATATGATTCACGGCCGTTACAAATATTTATTTGTAGAATTATAATCATAAAAATCATTAGTGCAACTCTCTCCGTTCATATTATCCCATTGAATGACTATTTCAAGAAATCATGACATTTAAGGCCAATTCTAACTCAAGAAGTTGTATTGCTGATTCTAATGATTATAATTATGTAAAGTCACATTTGTTACGGTTGTGCATCATATTTTAATCAACATACAACCTGACGCTGATCTAAAAGTTGCAAAAAAAGGAAGAAAATATTAATTTTGCGGGCTACCTTAGCACATCCCCCTTAATAAGATAAATTAAAAGTTTGACTTTGATTAAAGACTTTGTAATTTATGTTCCTGTTGTAAATAAGCTCCTGTTTACAAAGAACAGTAATAATTTATGAAAAACAGTAATTTCGGCGACAGATGTTTTGATTAGCAAACCCATCAACGTAACAAAACCCCAAAGGCATTCTTTAAAAAAAAATCTTCCAAGATTTCTCCCCGCGCATAGACAAGTTAAAATTGTTCACTAACAACAGAGCATTCCATTTCCTCAACTGTCCCATAATGGAACGAAAATGGAAAGACGGTGTACTTAAAAAAAGAAACAATTTATTGATCGTTCAATTAAGATGTTTTCGTAATTTAGGGAACCAACTGTGATGTAAATTGGCACCTGTAACACTCCCGTTCACAATAATTTAACTGATAAAATCTGGTTCAGATTATCTCCACTCGAACAAAATAAGTAGTTCTATACATTTTTTTTATTTCGTTAGAGCAATTAAAAAAACTCGTATTTTTAAAGCACTCAAACACTCGTGTTTGTGAGACAAATTGACGATGTTTAGGATCTAACGGAAATTGTTTTTGAGATTTGCTTTTAAACTAATTTAGATTTATTTCCATCACTAGCCGATATTAGAATGCGGTCAGGTCCAATGAGACTACAATATAAAAACTTATTACATACAGGCAATTACAGAACAGCACTACTAAGGTAAAATATTATGTCGATGGGACCTATCATATACAATAAAATTCCGCACAGTTTCAAAGAACACCCTATTCGAACATTTAAATCTAAGCTTACTGCATTATTATTGGATAAATGTTATTATTGTATCAATGACTTAAATGATAAAAAAAATTGACAATAAAATTTGTTAATGACATTAGGTTTGTAAAATAATATTTCACTGAATTATAATTCCAATGAAATTCATTTTATTGACAAGATTCATTTATGTGCAATTGACTATGTGTTGATTATTATTACTTTATTATTATTTCCTTCTTTTTATGTCTGTTTGTGTTAATAAGAATGACATGTTAGTTGTTAATCCTACTAATATTATAAACGTGAAAGTTTGTATGGATGTATGGATGTTTGTTACTCTTTCACGCAAAAACTACTGAACAGATTTTGACGAAATTTAGCACACAGATAGTTTATAACCAGGATTAACATATAGGATACTTTTTATCCCGACATTCCCACGGGATCGAAACTTATGCGGGTGAAACCGCGGGGCGCAGCTAGTTTACAATAATATTGTATGTAATATATTAGTTTCTATGAATTTGCATGCCGTAAGGTAGAATGTAGCGGTAACCTTCAGCTATTTGTATCATCTTAAACTTGTACCTACATTGATGGCAAAAAAACGAAATTCCCAGGCTTAAAACTCAAAATAATTTGCAGTTACAATTTTTCATGATAACCTTCATCAGTCTCTATAATAATAAGAGTTGGTGTTTTGTAAGACCAAAACTTAACGAGCAAACATGCTTATGTTCTGCTTACAGTAGCATAGTACGCTGGGGCTCAGATTAGAATATTATTACTGAAGTAACAGCTTCCATCTTGAAATAGAAATGTAGGTGAGATACAGAGTGTATCAGCTGCGATGTTTCCCACGCAAATCATGTTGACTGAGGGGGAAAGGTTAGTATATTCCTAGACACACGAGGTACTCGAGCAATTACATAAATTTAGATATCCCTACGACGGTTTTGAACAGAACTGTGTGGGTATAAAGGTAATTTTAAAAACATATCTATCGATGTTTTTAATTTACTTATTGAAATTAGTCACGGTTATTCTTTTAGTGGAGATATATTCTGGATTATAATTAATTATCTATTTGAAAATCACCCTTTTTGTTAAATTCAGAAACATGAGTAGGTATGAAAAAAAAAACTTTTTTCTAGATTCAAACTTTTTCATACCATACTGTCAAATGTCGATGACCCTACTGATGGAATCGAGTTCCGGCATTTTTATTGACGGCAAATAAAATCGAGCGTCAAACTCAAACTGAATTGAATAACTTGTTTGACACAAACAAAAGAGAAGTTGAAGTGATATGGAAAGTTGGAAGTTAAAGTCTTGGAGTTGTGTTCTAACCTATCTGCAGGTATGGGATGCGAGAAAAAAACTCCCACGTCATTGTTGTACAAGGTAGCATGCAATTGTATCGCGTCTAATAGCAATTTTTTTAGGCAACATTTAATTGGACCACTCTTATAAGTATCATGAAAAGGGTTCATCTGTGGTGTGCTCACAAATAAACAGCATAAAAAATGAAAATATGAAACGTTTCGATAATTTTATTAAAATTCCCGGTTGACAGGCATGTCAACTTCTGAATCTTTTAGGTAGGTGTTTCAATTGATAAACTTAAATTACTAATAATTGTTATTATGATATATATATAATGCAGAATATTAATGGAGAAATGATTAACATTACAACTTGGAGATTACAGCGTAATGACATCTGTAATTCACGTAAGGATAAGCAGAAGTTGTATAGTAAATCTACGTAAAAACTGAATACAGAAAGATTATACCCAGGTTAGATTTAAACATCTAAATAGTGTAAGGAACAGGAGCCCAGAAATTAGAAGAGCTCGAAAAGAAAAGCTCTCCCTCTTCCTGCCTTAGCCAGGCAGAGAGATTAAAAAAAGCAAGTGTAGAAGGTACTGACCGTCTTCGTCGACCTCATCGATGATCTCTTTGAGAGCCTCGTCGCTGACCTGGTGCCCCAACATGCCCAGAATCGTGCCCACCATCACTGTGCCGATGCATCCCTTCTTCTCCTGGTCGAAGACATCGAACGCCTTCTTGAGGACTGGAAGAAGATTTATATTCGTAACATTTACACGCCTTATCACAACAAATAATTATATCAATAATCAAAATATTGATTGTGCAAATTTAAGTTAAATTACGTTAAAAATAAACCTTATTAATTGAACTCCCGAAAAAGCTTTTTAAGCAATTTTATGAAAAAAAAAATACTCACTGTTGATCTGTTCCTGGGGAAGTTCATCCTGAAATCACCATAAAATTTTAAATTAATTTGTACAAATTAATAAAAACGTTTCACAAAAAACAAATATCACTTATTTCACTTCACTTAAATCACATTCACAATAAAAAATCCTCTCACCATGGTGACTGTTCGCGGGTTCTAGCTACAGGTATTGCACGATGATGTACGCTATAGTGAACCACACTAGGAGGAACACAAGCCCTTTTATCTGAATGGAATGAGCGACTGTGCGGAGGCGCGCTAAAATATCACCCAGGTTGAAACAGTCAGTGCCTCCGTTCTCTAGTCCGTACCCCGAACAGCGAGTCGCACAGATTTGGCTCCGCAAAATGCTTTTAACTGTTGTCTGTAAGGTCATCATACATTAACACAGTTGCCGGATGTCCACTGCACTGATGTGCATCGTGCACAATATGCCAAATGCGTATATCACTATCAACGAATCGATTCGGTTTGGTTATTAATTACACATTAATTAAAATATCGCCCTGTTTGGACGGATGCCACGCCATTTGTAGAATACTTTTCTCGTTATAAACAATAGTAATAAAAGTAGGTAGGTCTACTTATAGAAGGAATAGAATCGAGTTTTAAATAAGCTATATTATTTTCTATTTGAAGTTAGATATTGTTCGTAAGTTGTGGATAATTATGTATTGAACATTTTCGCTAAAGTATGTCTGGTTCTCGGGACAAATAGTACTTTATTTGAAAACCTTGGACATGTTCTACCTACCCCCAATACCAAAATCATTTTTGTATGTCAATAATGATGCCCTTAAATATTCACATTAATTTTATACAAGTATACTGGGAAATATAACATCATGTCAAACCAACAAAGCCTAAAACTGCAGCTGATAGATATGTGACAATACCTAACAAAGCTGTGAATGTAGTAATTAAGCCTAACGTGCAAATGATATATTATGTATTCTATCTATAATATGTATGTATTTACAAAAAAAAAATTGTATATAAGTAGCCATCTTGTTACCATAACACAAGCATTAGGTTGCTTAGCTTGGGACAAATGGTGCTGTTTAAAAAAAAAAAAAAAATGAGCACGTTGTTCAATGATTTTGTTGCATTCATTAATTATGATTTCCGCTTGCTCCTAATTTAACTCTATTGTTGCTCATAAGAGCAGTGGTGGTCAAGTAGAAACGGCTCCGACATATAAGTTGTACACACGGCTACAGATCAAGCTATACATTTCCAGTTTTAGCTGACCTCGCATTGTATAGGTTTTTCGTACAATCGGAAGTCAGCTTATACTGGTTATGTATAGCTTGATGTGTAGCCGTGTGTACGTCGTGGGCTCAAACTCAGTCAGGCGTGTTACTTTGTTTAATTTATTTCATCACCACTGCTCTCAAAACGGTAAAGGATAATATCATGAGGAAACCGGAATGTCCTAAAACCAAAAATTTTAAGACCATCCGCACCGGGTTCGCGTGATGGATTACTTCCTACGCCCCCTAAAAAGAGAGGAGGCCTGTGTCCCAGCACTGGACTGATTATGTTGTTCACAAAATTCCAAATGGCGCATCATGCTGAACTTAGTTACAGGAGTGGTAATAGTAATTACGTATTGGAAATGCCAAAAGACGTAAACCTAACAAATTACGTACCTATAGGTACATTACAGGCTTTAGAATAGGATCCATGAATTGGAAGAAAACTTCTCGAAGATCATATTTTTATTTTAAAGGAGAATACAGAATCAAAGGAGGAGTCGAACACGTCTTTTAATTAAATTCCTGTTCTATATTGTATCCTAGTAACTGCAGTTTATAAGAAATCTATACATAAGGTACCATTAAGGAATAAATGTAATATCCTTATTTTTTCTTTAGCTTTTTGTGAATCGTCATTTTTATGTAGATAAATAAATTAATATAATAATGTGGTATCGCCATCATACTGCACATGCAACAGTGTAAATAAAGGCAGTGATCTAAACGCGGAAAGTGTGGGAGGGGAGGGGGGCAGATGCGCCTGCTTGCAGACAGTGACATATTTTGTTGCTCCCGATGCTGCCAAATGCAGTGAAAAGCTAATGATACCTTACATAATTTGAATATTTTCGGTTTAACTAGCTAAATTATAGTTAAGAATTTTTTTCGGAATATTTTCCTGTAGGTAATTTGTAAAAGATCAATCAAAACTTTTTAATACTTTGCTCAGTTATGTGATTAATACATTTTTCTAGATATTTTAACGTGTTTTAAATATAATTTAAGTAAATATTAAATAATACATGTAAATAAGTTTCATTTAAAGTAAATAATTTTAATTGTACGAATAAGGTGTTAAAACAGCGTTTCGTAAAGTTCCATTATATGTACCAAGTTTCTTCTAATTAATCAATTTGAAATGATTTGCTAAACAATACAAAATAACTAACTGTGGAAAATTATATCATACTGCGCATAATTTATTGTGCACGGAGTAAACACCGCAAATTGAAAGGTACCACATAATAATGTATGCCAGTAATTTTACTAGCTCGTAAACAGTTTACACAAACCGAGAACAGATTACAAAGCTGCTAAATATTTATTAAAAGCCATAAATAATACGACATTTTGTACCAGATATGTTAAACAGAATGCATGCAGAAACGTTATGTTGTCATTCTTTTTTATCTCGGTTTAGTATTGTCAAACGTAACACAAAGAGAACTGAAATTCAATTTAAGATAACTTTAATACAACTGATGCTGAATTTTTATTCCACAGCTGAAGGAATTGAAAAAGTACAATATTTTTTTATCGACGCCCTCGGCTACGCGTGTTTCTACCTTAACCTTTTTGTTTTTCAGGGTGAAAATAATCCAAATATTCGTTTCAAATTATCAAGTTATATTTTAGTTTTTTTTTTCCATTTTTTTAGGTTTTTTAATTATAATTTGTGTTGCCGGAGAATCGAAGGATATACCGCAGTTCGGACTATGACAGTAACACAAACCAATTATCAAAACAAAGGTATTAAAACTATGCGCTCTTCATTACGTGGGTACCGCTAATTCACTCAGTTAATTGCACCACCCTGATTTATTACCAGAAAGAATGGCAAGACTTCTTTATAGCTATGTAAAGTAAATAGTAACGAAAATAAATACAGTTCTTTGCAAACGATAGTAAAAAGTATTCAGCTGCCAGAAAAGTTTCAAGTTTCCCAAGTTTCTGACTGAAACCTGACCATCTCTGTCTGTCTTTGTTGTGAGACAGGTCGAACCAAATAGCGATATTTAGAGCTGACAAGAATAACTGCAGCTCTATTATCTTGTGACATAGTTTTAACTTCCGGTGTAGGAAATATAATTTCTTACGCTAAGAAGGAAGCTTTACATGAAAGCTAAGGGAATATTTAATTTAAATTCTGAGAAAGGTGGCTTATAAAAAGGAAAGACCTTTATTTCGTTATGTTTTATGCTTTATTGCAATTTTTATTATACGGCTGGGTAACTGCGTAACACACTAATATTAACAATGGCTTTCATCCTGATAGCTCAACAACATTAATTGCGTCATAGTTGATCAGACAAATTTTTCGAACATATGAAGGAATGGATTAGCAATAATATCCTTTAAAATGTTTCAGATTGTGATTGAGAGTGTGTAACGCAATTAGGGTGCAGGATAAAATTTTAACCAGTGCGCAAGCTGTGATAACTGGCGAAAAATTTCTACGTTAGGAGTTCTGGAATCATAATTATGCTGAATTCATGAGCACAGTTTGCGAACTGATTATTTTTTTTTCCTGTATATTGCATAGTTAAGGACCTACGACTGACTCCTATTATTTGCTGAAAGGGTAAGCAGATAGGTATGAAACCGGTACATTTTTTTATATTGAATTTTTTGATACAGTATTTTTGTAAGGACTCAAATTCCGCTGTTCAATAATAGTGATCGAAACGATCCGGCCAATATGAAACAGTGGAGTAATTGCGTAACATAAGTACTATCAGTAGCAATGGGTTTTCATTTGATAATTCACCAACACTCATTGCGTTACTTACGTTGTTCAGCAAACACATTTTTCGAACATATGGGCCGGAGCAATGGATAAAATGGATTAGCAGTATCCTTCAAAATGATTTAGATTGAGATTGATAGTCTGTTACGCACTTAGGGTATGGGTCATAAGCCATTAGAGGCACTCTTATTTTATGAATTTGAAATACACGCTCTTAACAATCGATCATAACAACAAAGAATAGAAAAACCACTAAACTTGTAAAGGTATTTAACTAAGTATTTCCTTATAACGTATTGTAAGGCTGACGTCACACGCGTCGCCTGGGCGAGTTGGCATTGCGCGCACGCAGTCGGCCGGCCACATCCAATTAATGTTTCATCTAGTCGTACCCTAATCACTGTTACAGGTGTTCCGTAATTAATAGACTGAATATATTCGTGGGATTATTTATAGCCTGTTCGCTACTGGATGTTGACTGTGGCAACATAGTTTGTTCCATTAAATAAGTAGGATACAAATATTTACATTACATGTTTATCGTTTAAGACTATTAAATTAATTTGGTATGTCATTCAAATATTTGTTTAGTGTTATTTTGATATTTATGTTGTAGAAGTTGTTTTTTTGCTTGAAATGAAATAAGGTAATGTGACACTCTTGTTATTGCAACTTTCTATGATCCAATAAATATACTTTAGTTAGCTTTTCGTTTGATTCATCCGAAAGGATCCAACTAAGAAATATTAAGTAGCCAACAAATTTTAATTTTATTATAAACTCGTAAAAGCTGATACAAAACATGCCTTTATCACAAATAACATCAAAATTACTAAGATTTATTCACTAAAACAAATAAAACAAAACCTTCGCTCCGCTCTCCTCTTCCTGTAGTACTTGTTAATATTTCCAAAGCAATTTCTAGGTGAAAAACAGTTACGTTTTAGCATGAAATAATCGCCGCTAGAATTTTAAGAAGATCCTCCACCTGTTAAGTTCTCATAAATGTTACAAAATTTCCGATAGTAGACGCCCCGGGGTGCACTAGATATCTGTGTCGATACTAAAATAGGGCTCCTGTAACACTTAAAGTTTTATTACTTAAATCCCTAAAGGAACTGTTAAACTCCACTTTAAAAGATGAAGTCAGAATTTCATGAACTAACTTTGCGTTAAAGCAGAGAATAAATTGTAGATATTTTGAAGTGAAATTGTATATTGTTTTACGTTGTACGTTGTTACATTGTGTATGCCTGTAATTAACTAGAAAACTCGGAAGTCCTTTTTGTGTTTTCTAGCCCCAACGATCCCATCGACAAAGTAAGTGAACACCTAGTGTAGATAGGTCATCTGCCTAGCCTTTTCCCAACTATGTCGGTGTCGGCTTTCAGTCTAACTTTTATTATTATTTTATTTTACATGGAGCGACTGCCTATCTGACCTCCACAACCCAGTTACTGGGTAATACGATACCCCTCAGTAAGACTGGTTGTCAGACTTTCGGGCTTCTGAGGACCCGTAACGACAGCTAAAAATCAACGAATGACAGCCGGGACCAACGGCTTAACGTGCTTTCCGAGGCATGGAGTGGTTTTGGTATGTGAAGATGGACCCATCCTCGGACCAACCGCGGCAAGCGTAGCTTAACCTGATGGATCGAACCTTGCAGCTGTTATTACTTAGCCACAAACCCCTCTACCTAGTGTTATAGATAGGTATCATGTTATATTTATGAAGTCATTGCGGTCATGGATTTCCGATAAGAATGAGTACCTATACCTACTACCTTTCTAATGCAGTATTATTTATTAGCGTTTTGGTCAGACATACAAAAGAATAAACTAGAATAAAGTGTACCTAGTTGTAAGTCTCGTATTTGTTTATATTTTGTATGTCCTTTTGCCAGTCGGCAAAGGCCTCCAACCTTCTCCATTCTTGTCTCTCTCTGGTTAATGCGGTATTTAATTTCCGTCTTACAGATGTGGATCATCCATAGCCTACACAAATTCAAGAAAGTAATAATAAAACTACAGACTTCAGGTCTCACAGCAGTAACCACGGTTAGTCTAAAGACTCTAAATAATTAATAACAAACTGTTTCGTAGCATAATCAGTCCATAATTTTCCCACTGCTAGTACACAGGCCTACTCTCTTCGAGAAGGAGTGGGCTAGTGGGCTATAATCTACCACCCTGGCCCAGTGCGGGTTGGTAGATGTCACATATCTTCGAATATTTGGTTCTAGGACATGCCGGTTTCTTCACGATGTTTTCCTTCACAGTTTTGAGAGCAGTGGTGATGAAATTATTTACACAAAGTAAAGCACCTGCCAGGGTTAGAACCCACGACCTGCGACTCGTTACCACTGGGCCACCACTGCTCTATTACTGTGGCTTACCGCAACGATAGTAAATGTATTCCTACTAATACCAAGATTGAAGATAGTGTCGCAAAAAGACTAAGAAACTTACTTGGTTTATTTATGATATCTCTGGCTGGAAAAGAACCATTTTAAAAGTAAAAGAAATATTTTCTGCGTAGAAGTTTCATCCGCTGAGTGTGGAAAGTTAGCAAACATTTTATATGTAGAAACTGTGTTATGAAAATCTTGGGCTTTCATAATTTGTATGCTTAGGTCTGTATTTTAGAATGATTTTCAGGCACAAAAATATATTTTAATTTCAATTTTTGTTTAGATTACCTAGTTAATGCTATTTCCGTCTGTGATTGGTATTTTCAGTAGCTATCAAAAATACTTTGAAATCTACAAAGGCTTAACAAATGACAAACCCTACTGTTTTAGACATTTATGAGCCATACCTTAACGACGATGTACCAATATGCCTCCTTTTTTTCGTAGGGAATTCTTAGTGATGCCCTCCGTCTGGAATGATTCCAGGCGGTGGGCATTCATATTTGTCGGTTATGGTGCTTATGTCAGACTTCTACTAACAAAAATCCCTTCTGTGTTCTTCCTGCTACCATGAGACGGTAGCACGGGGAATAGGTACTCAAACGGTCGATACTATATTGTAAAATTTGTTACAATTTTTTCTTAAAACAATATGTAACAAATTTTACAATACAGTATCGACCATGATATTTCAAATTGTTAAAAACTCTCAAGGACTCCACGAGACAGGCTCGACCTAGTGTGGAGTCCACAAGTTAAAACATAAAATTATGTTTCCCTTGTAAAAATAATCTTAGGAGTAGTTTATTTGTACTTAGTTATAAGGAAATGTAAGAAAACTATTGGGTCGAAAAACGATTTATTATTATTATTACATAGCTACTCCGCGCTGCCACCAAACCAAATTAAACCCTCATTTTTAATTAAAAAAGAAATATATATCAGTCCATTTCTTGTACTTGACACGAACCATAATAAAACTAATACTACTACCTATTAGATTTTTCCTACTAATATCGGCTTACATACAAGTAAGCCCACACGCGCGCGTAGTCCATACGCTGACTCATTTTAATCAGAAGGCCCTGTCTCCTGTGATGTGACACAGTTTTCTTTTAGTAGTTGGTATAAGATATAGGGGATATTTTGAACTGAAGTTAAGTACTGCATAAAATCAAAATAAAAAGTCATTCATTCAAATTAGGCTGAGAATCAAAATTTTTTGAACGTCAAAATTACACAAGACTGTCCCCCAAAACGCCCGCCCTTCACCACTTCCTAGCGTTTTCGCTGGGAAGAAGAAGTGGCGCAACAAACTCCCCATCAGCACATCTGTCTGTTCAGTTAGAAAACTTTGATTCTATACAATAGTAGGTACGCAAAGTAATTAACATTACGAGACACAGAACATTAAATTAAATTATTTGCCATATGTCAGCTATTCAAGCACATAGTTTTTGTTTATATATAACACTGTTTTTGGAACAGTACAATAATTATGTTTAAAAAAAAAAAAAACTAAAAACAATAATAATTAATTAGCCCATGTTAATCGTTACTCGCACCAACCTATCTCACGATTAGCCCTAGGTGACGATGTCATCACCAGCTGCCAAGGGAGACAATGTCACTGCCAAGTGCATTGTTCTTGCACAGGAAAACAATTGCTGCCAGCAGTCTAACCCGTTTCGCTTAGCGGGCTATTGTTAGCTGCTGTGATATCATTTATAAAAGTGATATGTTCAATGTTCTGTAGATACTTGTGTAACCGGTAGTATTGTGTACTTCCTGACGCAATCTGAGGTCAGTGGACCTTGCTGCTAGTGATAGATGGGCGGTATTCAACGGTATCATTTAATCATTCATCATCATTCGCCTGCCCTTAACCCAATGTATTCGGGGTTGGCGGGACATGTATTTTTCTTCCATACTTCTCTATTAGTCGTCATCTCAGCAGTCATCCCGTTTCTAACCATATCATCATGCACACAGTCCACCCATCGTTTCTTTGGTCCTTCTTACTTCTTATAGCCACACACATTACACATTACTACATTCATACTCAAAACTTTCCTCGCGATATTGTCCTCATTCCTCCGTATCACATGCCCATACCATGATAACCGATTTCCGCACAACTTTTCAGTTACCGGTACCACTTTCAAACTGAATATAACTACCATGTAATAATTATGTTATTCTTAAAGTAGGTATAGGATCATAGTATGTTCACAATGACGTATGAGTTTGTTTTAGCTGCTTGTGTATGTGAGTTTAAATGTTTGTGAACGCACCCACGATACAGGAGTAATTCCTAGTGTGGGGCAACGTTTAAAAAAAAAAACAAAAATTACATATGAGTGATCTTGCAGGAAATTACGTGATTATAACTTTAGATCATAACGCAAACCACATCTTTTTAACAAACTAACGACCCATCTGACCACACGCGGTTACAACCCAATAAGGACGGACATCGGCCAATCTAAACTATCTCTAGAAATGTCGGTGTTTACAGCAATTCATAAACTGTAAATTCGCAAAGTTCTTTACCTGCTAGCTATAAATTGCTTATAAAATCGAATTAGGCTCCATGCAAAATGGTCGATAAGCTTCACCGTTATAGTAATATTCCACATTAAACAACACTCGAACTACAAAGGAAATTCTTATCTCATATTCTATTGTCTAGCCAAGTTCTAGAAATTTTTATATACACGTGTACGATGAACTTTCCATCAGAGTACACATGGCTGGCAGTTATTAACTTTAGACTCGTAACGATGCAAAACAAATGACAATGCGAAAATGCTTGGAGCAACGAAGAGATTAGAGTTCGCAGACAAAAATAAAATTCAAAGGAATTCATCTTTTTTAATCAAAACTGAAATTTGAATTTACTGTCACTATTTAGCTAGACTTTAACTTTTAATTTCTGCGTTCTGAAAAATGTGTACCTAAATACTTAAATGAAAGCTTGTTAAGAAATGTTGATCAAAAGAGAGTTTTCATCGGAAAAGAGCTATGGATAATAGTCGAGATTGATGCATGATTAAAGACTATTTCTGCCATCATCTATCACTTTCACTTCTGGACCCATTGCATGCATAATTATATATGTAGGATTCGAATTTGTACAAATTTGTGGCCTTTCACCCCTATTCTTCTATATCCTTGCCATCCATACCTAGAAACAATGTTTTTTTTATTACCATACATTGTGTCCCACTGCAGGGCAAAGACCTCCTCTTTGTTCTTCCAAACCCTGTCCCTGTTCCCTGTCTTATGCGATATCTGGTCATGTTGGCTCTGCAAACGGTACCAGATCGTCACATCATACTCGCCATGGTTGATAAACTTAAAAGTATTTCACTAATAATATACCGATACTGTTTGTCCTTTGGAAGGACAGTGTTGGTAAGCGGTAGGAACTGCAGTAGAACAGGGCCGGTTTCTGACTGTAGAGAAAGTCCTACTTTGTTCCATTATTTCATACAATATTTTTTGGCAAAATCAAATCAAAATCCCCAACATTATGGACAAGAGCTAGTCACTATATCGTGGCCTCAACGCAGTTCCTGCAAATCGCACTCTGGCATCAAACCAGGCAAGCGTTAAGATACAGTCATTATAATCGCAATATTAAATTCATTAAATTAATAGTCTACAATGAATTTCACGGGTGGGCATCACGATATTAATTATCTAGCCACTTAAAATAGTGTTGTAGTAAGTAGTTATGAAATTACACTCATGTTCTAAAATAATATGACAAACTGTTTATTTTTAGAATATTTTTATTTGCTGTCAAAGACTTCAAAAATAACTTATATCTATGTTCTAAAACCTAAAAATTATTCCTAAGTACAGTAAAAATCACATCCTTAAGGTAACTCGATATATTTATTTAAATAAATATAGGGTTACGAAAAGACAGCAAATATCAAACATGTCTTTCCCAAGATATTATTGACGTAGAAGCATTCTGACACATCACTTTCTTACGATACGTCAGAAGTAACAAGGTCGCGTGATTCGTGAATGATAATTGATTTCTCTAGGCCTACAGTCGGTTTTAAATGTGGCCAGGAATAGAACAATCGTCCAATGGGCAAGAC
This sequence comes from Apamea crenata, assembly GCA_949629185.1. Lineage (NCBI taxonomy): Eukaryota > Metazoa > Arthropoda > Insecta > Lepidoptera > Noctuidae > Apamea > Apamea crenata. The sequence continues at coordinate 14,933,891 of OX451357.1, forward strand.
AATGCACGTCGCGCTTCGTGCGCCGGCGCGGGCGCAACGTCAGAAACAGCTGTAACAGATTGATTCACGGCGAGGACACTCACTTTGACGGCTATCCGATACACTGTGACTACATTTTAGTTGTTCGGCGAACTCGAAAGGTGAACTAGAGATACTACTCTGGTTCCGGGAAATACTGTGGTATTTGAACAAGTTGTAGGTTTTGAAAAACATTGTTTTCTTCATTGATTAATGTCATTAACATTGCATGCTCTCTCTTCGAATTGTTTTCCCAGATAACTAACCTTAATAACCTACCGCTTACTTAACATTACGAAATAACTGGTACTTTTAGAAAATAACTAATTTCCATTGAAGCTCTTGCTAATATCTACTACACAGCACATAAACAGAAATTAGCTCAAAGGAAATGAACACTAATGAATATAAAAATGGAATGTCTAAACGACTCCTGAAATGATAAATGATACCTGGCATGTCTGTGATAAATGGAAAATATTTCCTGTTACAACTGCCGTAAATCAATTAGTTTAAGCTTTCGTAGATTCTGTAGTTATCAATGGAATGGTACATACTATCATCGCTAGAAACCCACGAATAGGTTGAAAGTTCTGACGTATTGGAGGTAAGAGACACATCATTGTTAAAATGGTGTCGTATACGCCATTCAGCTAACTGGTCCTCCGTCGGTTGGAGAGCAGAAATGTAACTAGGTGCGCTGCTTTTACTACTTCTTCTTGATATTGTCCTGTTGAATCGACTGGGATTAAGGTTCGAAGGCATTATGAAAATTTTCTTTTGATTAAAATGTGGCGTTGACTCTGGATTTACCCAGTCATTCCTCAAAGGAACTTTTGGAGGCATAACTAATACGTCAACCGATTTGTGTTTGACGAACAAAATTCTCTTACTGCCTTTCAGAAGATAAGGGTTCTGTCTAATTATAGCGTAAACGCAAAGAGCTCCGAATACTACACATGCTGTCCCGGCACCGACGTACAATAAAATATGAAGTTTATTATACGCTTCCTCATAATCAAAAGTAGCATTTTGGTAGAGAACGCAGTTATCACGATCAACTTGACCCGTGCTTAGCAATATTGGACAAAATACATATTCAGCAACTACATCTCTATTATAAATCCTGAAAACGGAAGGAACATCACTAATGCAGTACACCTCATTTGGACATGTAGTCTGATACCACAAAAGACCATAATCATTTGGTTCTAAAGCACCTATCTCAACCATAGAATAGTTATGAGTTTTCAAGAAATATGTTAACTTTATCCAATTCTTTCTGGGCATCATTTCATTCATTGTGTTTTTACCAAAGGTAGGAAGAGCATATAAGCCAATTATCTCATTTCTAGGGCATCTGTGTCCATACACCGGTGAAAACATCCTCAAAGACGAATTTGTAGTAGACTCATTACCATTACGACAGTCACTGCTCAAATAAACAATTCCACAAATATCATCATCTTCATCCAATTCATCCCACAAATCCAATTTCTTGCTGCCTTTATTTCTTGCATTTGTTTGTTTTTTTTGATATTTTGAATAATAATTTTCTTTTTCATTACAATTCGTTTCGAGATCAGTAAAAGTTTTATCTTTAAATTTTTTAGGGCTGTCACAATAAGGGTCAGTGAGCAACATATCCTTGTTTGTTAACTGTCTAATTTCATCTTCTGAACAATTGCAATACCACAAATTATCCTGTAGATTAATTCTAGGCTTAGGATGGGCGATTGCCATAACGGTCTTAAACAGTCCCGCGGGTATTGTGTGTAGCTGGTTGTTATGCAAGAATATCATATGAATACTGTGTAAGTTATCAAAAGCTCCTAAACCAATATATGTTATCCCACATGAATTTAGATACAGGTCTGTACATTTCTGGAGTCCAGTAAAACTATTTTGCCCTAGTACGTCTTTAAAATAATTTGAGGAAAAATCTACTATTCTTAACTCCGCAAATGATGTTGAACCTGTTACGTTCGTTGGATCCCAATGGTTACTTCTCGTTATTGTAAGACTTCGCAGAGTGTCATGGACTGATCGCAGAGCATCTCTAGGTACAGTACGAATGGTGGTATTCCTGATATAAAGTTCTCGTAAGCCCGAGAGTCCTACGAGACTATTTGACGTCCAAGTTTTCAGCTCCAAATTTTTAAGCTCTAGTACTCGTATGCTTGCAGAGTTCTGGCTCATGAAGGCGTCACAGGGCACGTGCATCAGGTTCCCGCTCATTATTGTAAATTCGTGGATATTTGTTCGGAATGTTGCCAGCCAGTTTGGTGGCATAGTGTTTTCGGGGAACATAGGATTGTTCAAAGTTAGAGAAATAGATTGGCAAGTTGCGCCGACTTCCTGTAACGAAACGATGTTGGATTTACAAAAGGTACTGTAAAGTCGTCCAAAGCTCATGTTTGTAATGAAATCTCTAGAACGCGCTTAAGTGAATGGCTGGGCAATACACGTTTATGTACGGTCACCAAAGGAGATAAGTAACCAGGGCCGTCGGATATAGTTGAAGTTTGGCAAGAAACCGATGGATGTTTTCGAATGAAATTTAATTTCATTAATAGAAAACAAATAGTTTATTTATCAAATTAAATTTCATTAAATAATATCCAACGGTTTCTTACTAAACTTCAACTATATCCGATGCCCTGGTTACTTATCTCTTTTTACAACTATTTAATAAAGCAGGTTTTGAGTTTATGATCTTACTGAAACTGCGAGGATGATCTCTTCTTCGTACTCTCCGAAGTAGGGCGCCTCTGTGCAGACGACCCTGCAGGCGTTGGTCCTGCAGCGACTTTCTCGAACTATGGGCCTCTGTGGCGGCCACTTTGGGATAGCCATCAGGAGAATCAGGATGAAACTCGCTACTGTGACAGCTGCGAATATGCTTTGGACCATAAGTCTTAACCATCCTCGACTGCATGATGTATTTCTGAGAGCAAACAAAACTTATTTTGATGCAAAACAGTAATATTATGATAATAAAAAATAATTGGTTGCCTTACATAACTAATTGAATATTTTATCTGCATAGCTTTTTTTAAACTATGTTCAGGTGGGCTGCCAATCTAACCAGATGCAGTTGAATTCCAGTATTTACATGAAACGACTGCAAATATGACCTTCACAGCCCAGTTACTGGGTAAACGATACTAAGAACATTTCAAGCAGCAGATGCTGTGATCGACTAAAGCACGACAGCTAAACCGCTCCAAACCGCGCCATTTTAAAGTACCTAATAATTATAATTTATAGAAAAAAACCGGCCAAGTATATTTCGGACCACGCACAATTATTAAGGGTTCCGTAATTCAGATGAATTTATCTCAAGAACAAACTTTGTAGTTGAAAAAATGTTCTTCCATACATCGGTAAACATCACGGTCAATTATCAATTCCAACTTAATACCTTTACGCGTTCCTGAGAGTAAGGGTCCGAAAAAGGGTCTTGACAGACAAACAAGTCTGTTGGTCTGTCAAGACCCTTTTTCGGACGGACGGGCAACGAAGTGATCCTACAAGGATTCCGTTTGTTCCATTTGAGGTAAGGAACCCTAAACATGGATGTAGGGATTCTGTTACATAATTTTTTTAACACAAATAACACACTGCAGCTAATAAATAAAAAACTCACCTTGCAACTGAAGACAACACGTTCGATTTTTTGGCCAAGGATCCAGGCCGCACCAACTGCAGTCCTCTCATTTGGAGAGCCAAATGAATGGAATTTCGTTTACAATAAGAGTTTTCACCATCAGTGACGAACTAAGTTCATATGGTGCAGCCTGCTTTACCAAAACCTGCTGACTAGCTAATTTTTCACCACGAAACACGAGACAAGCACGTTCTCATATACACACCCCGAAGAACCACTGACTAAACTGCACAACTACTCATTTCAACCCACGGATATAATAGTTCGATAGCCCACCCGTATCTCGATAAGTGTAATCGAGACAGTGATGATACTTTATCGGCCCATTAGCGATTTCCCTGATAAACTTTGTAAACACAAAAGTGATCGAACGGGTAATTTCACGGGCAAGGGCGGTTATTGCCTATTAAATGGACTAGACTAGCCTGATTGATGGGTTTAGCATGGCAGCATGGATTATTAGGTACGTATGATGTAAGTTGGCGGAATTTTTCAACCATGCCAAAAAGTTTAGGTGTAAAAAGGATCCAAAAGTCACCTTTATGCTGTTTGATGATCAATCGAAGTGATCGTCGCGCGAACTCGTGACCCACACGTTAATTTTTTCGGGCAGCCCGAACGCATCGATGGGCCGACAATGGACACCTTCTGGTTTTCCGAAAAATTTAGTTACATATGAATGCGACGCGTCACTTATTCGGATCGGCTAATTTCACCATGACATCTAAACCGCATTCAAGAGCTGTCAGTGTTAATATCCCATAACAATAATTACACTGCTAGCTCTTGAACGCGGCTTAGATGTGCTGATCGTGTTCAGTTTTTTTGTGACATTCTGGTCTTATGCTCTTAGTCGCGGAACCGATTGCTTTGGTTCGGAAACGGGGTAAGGCTAGCGACGAGGCTATGTCACAATCATTTAATTTTATTCTCAAATATTTCGTGCAAATTATTCACATACCTACCCAAAGGCCAGTGAATGAATGGTGGCGAAGTAACAAACTTTCAACTAAAGAGTTACGAGTATTTAATCAGTCATTTCATTTATATAAAAATAAATTTTATTTTACGTTTTCAACAACAGTTTGAATTATGACGTAAAAAAAAAGCGTTTCTTAATAAAACTTTGCGTTTTTTTTTTTGTATTAAGCCTAGATTATGTATTAAGCCTAGATTATGAGTAAAAGGAAATAAAAAATGTTTGCTTGACACGCCACGTTAAGTCAGAGGCTTGTATTAAAAGTCTGCTGTACAAGCCGATTAGCTCCGCACGCGATCTTAGCACTCCTTAATCCATCGCTAAATCCTGGAATACATTAGAAAAGTGGTAGGTACTTTCTATAAATATCTACTTACCGTTACTTCGCCCACGTAGAAACCTTATTAATTTACCGTTTTTTGAATGAAAAGCACATTGACGTAAGACATTTATGTTTTTTCCATAAATTATGGACTAGACGGCCGACTACGTTTAGTCTGAACACGGCCTAACTGAAAAGGTTACAAAGTTGAGAAAGATTTTGTTTTTTGAAAGGTGAGTTCTGTCCATGTCCAGCACCCTAATTGCGTAACACACTATTGCTAATCCATTGCTTCATATGTTCAAAAAATGTGTCATGTGTCTGCTCAACAGCGTAAATAACGCAATGAATGTTGTTGAACTGTCAAAATGAAACCGATTCCGATTGATCGTGTGTTACGCAATTAGGGTTCTGACCATAACACCTAATATCAGAAAGTAACAATAAATATGTGACCTTTGAACACTTCGCGTTTACAAAGAAAATAAATTTTATCAGCTGTTTGCTATCCCAAACCACTCAGGAATATGAGATAGTAAAATCCGCTGTGATGGCTAACCAGGACTAACTCCTATATTATGTTGGTAAAAAAACTTGAACACCTATTAATCCATGATGGTTAGATTACCTTCATAAAATTATCCTTGGGTTCGATTCCCCGGCCGGGAAAACTGTTATTTGGTTTTACTATATGGAATTTCTCAGTCGCAGTCCAGTGGCCCCCGCCCCCGCCCGGTTGTGGCAAATAGGCCGCCGCCCTGTTACATGGAACTTGAACATAACTGGCAAAATGTGGTTGCATAACACACGCCACCCCGCTTCATCATTTCGCTTCCCCGAAAAGCTCAACAAAGGGACCTTTCGGGAAACAAAGGCGCGATGTTATGTTATGTATGTTTTACCTTTAGCCTTTCATCTGTCGGAACGTAGATCTACGCGAGACACAATAGCTTTTTAATTGTGTCTGTAATTAATTTAATAAGTACTTATGTTGGTAATGTCAGCTCGGACATATTATGCGTCCACCGTCCACCTTAACATGGGCTTAAAATAATAATAAAAAACCGGCCAAATGCGAGTCGGACTCGCTCACAAAGGATTCCGTACCAATATATAATTGTTATGATTTTATTTTTAATATTTTACATGTTAACTTATTATTTCGTTATTTTTGTACGGAGTTTTCCAAGTAAGCGCATTTTACAAGTTAGGCCTCTAAAACTCCTGAACTACCAAAGTTATCTAAGCTGTTATAGTTTTCCTTCAAAGTTTATCACATGGACTACCATTATTTTTTTTTTTAAACGTTGCCCCACACTAGGAATTTCTCCTGTATCGTGGGTGCGTTTACACACATTTAAACTCACATACACAAACAGCCCGACCCGGAACAACTACTTCTAGGCCATACAAATATTTGTTCCGTGCGGGAATCGAACTCGCGACATGCAGCGCAGCAGTCAATCGCTTAACCACTGCGCCAACCGTGCCGTCAACGTATATGCGCTTTAAAGTTGAATATCTCGCAAACGGGTGCCTAAATCTAAAAATCGTCTTAGCAACCTCACAATGTTTTTAAAAAAACCTACTTAGTGATACTCCACACTATGGGGTAGACGCGAGAAAAATAAATATTTCGTGATTTTATTTTAGCACTTTGTCGGCGTGGTAACGTCCATCCGTGACGGACGGACGGATGGACGGACGGACATGACGAAACTCTAAGGGTTCCGAGACGTGAACTACGGAACCCTAAAAAGGAGCGGAAGTAATCAAATGGCATAAAAAATTCGTTCTTTTTAAATTATGTAAATAAATAATAAGCATGGTCTAAAAGTGCGCTCAAGGCGGATCACCAGCAGGATGCTCAGACGCGATCAAGAAGGCTATTGGAGACAGCATCTACCGAGCGGTCCACACTGCAGAAGACCGCATCGCTTGGAGACGCTTCGCATGTGGTTGCGATCCTCAGAATTAAGGGAACAATGAAGAAGAGAAGATCTAACGAGGGTAAAGATTGGAATGTTAGTTGTGAATATGATAATTGATAAGCTAGGGTACAAAATCTCTGAACGGAAAAACATATTATATGTTTTCAAAAATATTGTATGTGACATTTTGTTCCTTTTGGCACTGCGGAAAAATATAAAAAAAAAACCAGTTAGCGGATTCATTAGCCTTTCATTATTGTACAAGTGAAATGATATCGATATGCTTTTCATTCTGTGAATGAATGTTGGAAAGAGATGGCGGATTGTATAAGGAGAGTAGCAAAAGATGCGTTTGGAGAATCGAAAGGGAAAGGTATGATAGAAAAGGATACATGGTGGTGGAACGAAGACGTGCAAAAGATGCTAAAAGAAAAGAAAATTGCGTTTAAAGAATGGCAGGGTGTAGAAAACGGGAATGATAGTTTGAAAGAAGATAAGAAGGAGATTTATAAAGAATGGAAGAGAAAGGCAAAAAAGGCGGTAGCAGTTTCGAGGGCTAAGGCGCAGGAGAAGTTGTATGACTCACTGGACAGCCCTAGAGGCCAGAAGGAGCTCTACCGGATTACAAAAGCAAGAGAAAGGAGAACGAGAGATATTCTTCACATTAAATGTATGAAAGACGACGTCGGTAAGGTTCTGTATAAAGATGACGAAATAAAAGAACGATGGAAGGTTTATTTTGAAAAGCTTATGAACGAAGAGAATAAATGGGATGGTGTGCTTAAAGAGGTACAAGTAAATATGGGTTTGGTGAGGGAAATTAGCATGGATGAAGTAAGAAAGGCAGTTCAAGGTATGAAGAATGGGAAGGCTATGGGCCCAGATGATATACCAGTAGAAGTATGGAAGTGTTTAAAAGAAGATGGATGTATGTGGCTGACTTTATTCTTCAATAAGTTGTTGCATGAAGGTGGGATCCCACAAGAATGGTGCAATAGTTCGCTAGTGCCCATCTTCAAGAATAAAGGTGATGTACAGGACTGCAACAACTATCGAGGGATAAAGCTCATGTCACATAGTATGAAGGTATGGGAGAAAGTAATAGAGAAAAGACTGCGAGAGGAGAGTGAGATTACCCCAAACCAGTTTGGGTTTATGCCAGGTCGAGGAACAATGGACGCCACTTTTGCACTCCGCCAGTTGTGCGAGAAGTACAGACGTGCACATAAGAACTTGCAGATGGTGTTCATTGATCTGGAGAAAGCGTATGATAGGGTACCTCGGGATGTTCTGTGGTGGGCCTTGAAAGAGAAAGGTTTGCCCGTGAAGTATGTAGAGTTAATTCATGCTATGTACAATCGATCTCGTACCTACGTCCGATCGGCTGCTGGCAATACCGACGAGTTCAGTGTGGCTGTAGGCTTGCACCAGGGATCGGCTTTAAGTCCTTACCTCTTCCTATTGATTATGGACGCTCTGACGGCGGACATACAGGAAGAGGCCCCCTGGTGCATGCTGTTTGCCGATGACATTGTTCTCGTCGGTGAAGATGGATCCGAGATCCAGAGCAGATTGGAGAAATGGCAACAGAAGCTGGAGGATGTTGGCTTGAAAATCAGCAGAACCAAAACTGAACATATGTTCTGCGATTTCGGCGGTCTCTCCAACTCTAGAGCCATAGCGCTTGATGGCGCGCTTCTCCCAGTCTGCTCCGACTTTCGGTATCTCGGTTCACTCGTGCAAAGCGATGGCGAAGTAGATCGGACGGTTAAGCACAGAATTAACACTGGATGGATGAAATGGCGGCAGGTCACGGGAACAATCTGCGACTCCCGCATTCCCCTTAAACTTAAGGGGAAGATATACAAAACCATGGTTAGACCTGCTGTCTTGTATGGATCAGAATGTTGGGCCACAAAAGGGATGAATGAAAGGCAATTGCATGCAGCTGAGATGAGAATGCTGAGAGGGATGTGTGGTGTTACACGAATGGATAGAATAAGAAATGAGTATATAAGAGGAAGTTTGAAAGTGGCACCGGTAATTGAAAAGTTATGTGGAAACCGGTTGTCATGGTATGGGCATGTATTACGGAGGAATGAGGAAAATGTCGTGAGGAAAGTTTTGAGTATGAATGTCGATGGCTATAAGAGTAGGGGACGACCAAAGAAACGATGGATGGACTGTGTGAATGATGATATGGTTAGAAAGGGGGTGACTGTCGAGATGGCGGCTAATAGAGGAGTATGGAAGAAAAAGACATGTTGCGCCGACCCCAAATAATTTGGGATAAGGGCAGGAGAATGATGATGCTTTTCATTGAGTGATAACAAAGCTCAATATTGTACCGACCTACCCAAATACGTAATATGGTATAATCAACATGGAAAACAATACACAATCGAGAATGGAATGGTGAATCATTAGATTAGACCTACACAAACAATACACGCAGCTATAGATGCTTGTCTATGATAATATGTAAATCGAGTGCCCCTATGTTAAGTATCGAAAATGCAAAATGATAACTTTACAGGCGAACGGATGGAGGTTTGGCTCAAAGACAATATTTTGCGATTCACAATTTCTCCTTTTAATACATACTTACAAATACAGACCTAAAGGTTTGTGCGATTCGTTCTCCTGTAACATAACATAAAATAGGACGGTAAGGCAGAGGTGACCTAGTTTAAAAGATTTTATTTATTTATTTATTTCATTTATTTATTTCATTTGCACAATTTATTAGCTTAAGTGTACTGTTGACATTACAATATATAAGGCCGCCAGTAACAGTCACAATACCCCCTGTACTAGTTGATACTGTATTACAGTAGGGTATTATTCCTCATTCCTGTGACCCGTACAGCAACAAACGACTGAGAACTTAAGATTATAGGTTAATATAGGCTCCTTAGGAATATAAACTTAAACAAAACAAATAAAAAACTTAAAATAATTTTGCAATGAAATTGCTACGCTTAACTTAATACTATTTGGCTTCTCGTGAATGTAAGTGTGTGAGTGTATTTGAAATTATGTATGTAAGTATGTATGGAGTTTGCTATTTCAGAATCTTAAATGTGTCTTCAGTTCTTTTATAATTTAAGCTGAGTAAATGTTTTCTTACAATCTTTTTAAATATGTGTGAATTATATTTCCGAAAACCTAGAATTACATTAAATTTATTATAAATATACGGAGCTAGAAAAAAAAGAAATCGCTGGGCAAATTTTGTCCTATATATAGGTTGTTTGTAGACTTTGTAAGCCCTTCGTATAGCATCTGGAAAATCCGGTGGTTTGTTGTGTTGATTACGTAAGATCTTCTCAATGTAAAGTTGTCGAATGCTGAGAACAGCACTTAGCTTGTACAGTTCATCGGTCGGAAATCTATATTTTTTGAACAGCATAGTCTTTAAAATGGCCCTTTGCGTTCTTTCTGCTTTGATAAGCTGTGTCTTAGCACATCCTCCCCAGATGGATATGCCATATGTGATAACTGATTGGCATAACGCATAGTAGGCTGTGGTAAGCAGTTTTGGGTCACAAACATATCGTAGGTAAGGTAAGATATTGCTAATCCATTGCTTCGTATGTTAGAAAAAAGTGTCTGCAAAACTAAATAACGCAATGAATGTTGTTGAACTGTCAAAACGAAACGTAATTACGCAATGACCCCGCTGGACCTCATGCTCAGAAGTAGCACTAGCAACCACCAAGCCGACGAGGCAGTGGATATTTTACGTAGTATTACGTAGGGACAGTCGAAATATGACAATACACAATGTATCCCTATGGTACGCTCGCGCCGATGCGCCGAGTATTATGCATACGTCATAATTATCGACGATATTTCCGAACGGTCGCGTTCAATTCCCCTGTGGCTTTTAATGTCGGGGCCACAGATGTAGATAATTTTGATAACGCTAGTTTGTGAAATTGTGTGGAATTCGTGTCCAATATTTAACCTACATATAATTACAGAAAAAATGTTAACTGTTAATTCGGGAGAACCCAACTAATTTTCAGTTTTATTTTTTTGCGATTCTAGAAAACACCGCTACAAATTTATGAACGAAACTTGTTTATCGCAATATTTCCTCTCACGATAAGACACTAAACTAGCATTAAGAACCTGCACCCTAATTACGTAACCCACTAACAATCTCAATCTGAACCATTTTGAAGGATACTGATCATCCATTGCTTCATATGTTCGAAAAAATTGTCTGCTCAACAACGTAAATAACGCAATGAATGTCGTTAAACTGTCAAAATTAAATGCTACTGATAGTGTGTTACGCAATCACCCCGCTATTATAAGAAACATAGGGCATAAGAAACGAGTGAGTTCTTGCGCATTTTTAGAATTTCCCTAAGGTTTGTAGTATATTGTGACGAACAGCTTCCTCTAACCATCATTCTACATCGATGGCAGTAACATCGAATACTGATAGCGATGTACTCGATACATAGTTTCCTGTGAAAACCACTCACACTGGTGCAAAGCGATTGGTGCTCGACGGAGCATACAAATGGCCTGTTACTACACTGCGAACCACATATTTTTCTATATTCTGAGTTTTATTTCACTCGTTAATCTAGAATTTCCCTCTGGGCTCCGGAGTTATGTTTTAGATTTTCCATACAATTTATCGTTGTGTATTTTTTACATTGCATTTTTATGTGTTGTTGATATTTGTAGAATTAAAATGATGGCGAACACGTTTAGGCCAACAATAATTATAAACATAGAAACTCATTCAGCATTAAAACCTACTTCAAAATACAATAAGTAACTAGTTTTTCTTATAGGTAAGTAAATAGTACTAAGTACCAATAAAAGCTGCCACGCTTAAATGGAATTGGGCTGGACACATCTGCCGCATGACAGACGATCAGTGGGACAAACTTACGACCCAGTGGGTCCCGCTTAATGGCAAACGACATCGCGGCAGGCCCAGACGGAGATGGCGGGATGAGCTGGACTCCTTAGATAAAGATTGGTCCTTGGCACCTCTGGAAAGAGAGAGATGGAAAGAGAATAGGGAGGCCTCTGCCCAAGTAAAAAAAAGCACCAATAATATCCCTGGACATTTCACACATCACCATTTGTCCCAAGCTAAGCAACCTAATGCTTGTGTTATGGTAACAAGATGGCTGATAGACTACTTACATACAATTGGTGCTGTGTGAAATGTCCAGGGATTTATTTATTTATTTATTTAATTTTTTTTTTTTTTTAATGTCTTGCAGTCAAAGTGATCTCTGGACAGCCACCGACGACGCCGTGGAAGTGGCGAAGTTCTGGGTCAACAAGATCTGAGAAAAGTTGTACGAAGAAGAAGTACCATAACCACCTAATATTCTTAGACAGATCATCATGCACAGCTTCCTATGCTGCTTAGAACAGCTGTATGGAAGCCAAAAGTTCGTATACTTTTTTTATCGTCGAAACAACACTGTTGGTAGCCATTTTGGTTTGATTTGTTTTATATATCTTTGGAGTTGGTGTAAAGGAAAAGAAAAGAAAAATACAAGAAGTTAAGCATCTGTAGATTTCTGTTTATACTGTAGAAATGTAGTTACATTTCTTACAATAACGAAACCTCTTGCTCTGATAAAACATTATACATTGCCTTACAATCGACGTTCAGACAATCGTTTGAATAAATATTAACTAACTCATTGTTGAAGTTAGCACTATCTTAGAGCAGGTTTCCAAGATGCCAAAGTTTAATTACGAAGCTGTCAGTTCCATTGGCATTAATTGGCCAGCCAGGGAGCTCCGAGTCGGCAACTCGGTATCGAAGATCAAAACTTACGGTGTCCGAACTTACCCTTTGTCTCGGATGGGTAAACAACGACGGCGGCGGCGGTGAGCACTGCTTTGCTATTCCGTAACGTGTAGACCAAGTTGAATATCTAATTATAGCTTTAGTTATTGGTAAATAGATAAAAGTGCAGTACAAATCTGAGCAAGTTCCAATGTGACTTTTTCAATTCATAAGTAGATACAGACGCCAGCACATCAAGCTACCCGAAACTGTCAAATTTTCCCAATCCACCTTGAACCTAATGTTTCAGCGATAAACTTGAAAATCTATTAAAGAAGTTTGACAGATTTTAGTAGCTTGATGTGCTGGCCTCTGTACTTTCAAAGTATTTTAGGCATCACTGACATCGCTGAAGGAAAACATCCTGAGGAAACCTGGGGGTCTACTCCGAAGTAGTATCGGCCGAATGTTCGGCCGTTTCCTGCTACGAAGTTACTATTGGGTTCGGTCGGTTCCAATCCTACACACCTACACTCTTTCAAATATTGATTATGGTCCCGACCCAACTGAGCCGATCCGAACTTTTTCGCATTTTTCAATAATATTCGGTTCGGCCATGTGTCGGTCTGATCCGAACATTCGCACTTTGCACTTCGGAGTAGACCCCCAGGACTTACAGTTAATGTAAGTCTGCAATCGCCAATCCGTCTTGAGCAAGTGTGGTGATTAATGTTTATGCCTCCTTTGTATCAGACGAGGCCTCTGCTCTGCAGTGGGACAGCAATATTATGTTATTAATCTGTAGGAAAAAGCGGTATCTACCTGAAAGTAAAAAAAAAACTTAAAGGTAAGCGGCATTAAACTATAGGCCAACCGCTTAACAGAGACGTTGCCTGAAGTAGCAGCGCGGTGCGGGAGGGATGTGGTGACGTGATGCGAGAGCTCAGTGATTCGTCAACTTGTGACAACTATCACCCCTCCCGCACCGCGCAGCTACCTCAGGCAACGTCTCAGTTAAGCGGTCGGCCAATAGAATAACTTGGATCAGTATCGACTTTGTTATTTATTATTTTAGGTGTGAAAGCTTCACTTCTGACTAACAAGAAATGTTTTGGTAATAAACGAGAACCAAGCTTTCTCTTAATCGTTAAAAAATCCTGTTTACAGGAAAAACAGCGTGAAACAGACATTTGAATCCAACAAAAAAAGGTCAGTCCAAGATAAAAATAAAGATTGGGTAGCGCTAATGCTGACTATGTATAGTATAGCTCATTAATTTATTGTTTGGGGCCGAGATCAAGGCCTCAGTTTATTTCCTCTCGTTGTATTTCTATAGGCATATACACGGTCTAGTGCTTGGCGCTTTATTTTGTAAAAAATATTTCATCACCACTGCTCTTAAAATAGTGAAGGAAAACATCGTGAGGAAACCGGCATCTCCTAAAACCAAAAATGGCTGATTATAGCCCGCTCCCTCTCACGCAGAGCGTGGCTGATTATGTTAGTGGCTGTTGGTCTAGTGGTCGCAAGCGCTGCTGCTAAGCATGAGGTACTGGGTTCGATTCCCAGGTTGGGTAAAGTGTTATTACTGGGTTTTTCTATCAGGAATTTTTCAGCAGCAGCCCGGAGTCTAGGTTTATGTCCGGTGATGGCAATAGGCTCGCCTGTTACATGGAACTAAATATAACTGGCGAAATGTGGGTGTACTAGGGCTACCCCTGCAATAATAAACAGTCTATAAAAGCTCTCCAGCAAAGGGTACTGCAGTTACCGGAATGACATTTTACTGAAAGATTTCAAAACTTTATACTTTATTTTACTGCATAATTAGGATCTAATTGGATGGCCGTTATTAATGAATGCCAGTTGTTTATTGTAAGAAACGAGGTAGGTAAGTAGTTTTGTGAGCAAGTTTTCCTATTGAAAGAACACCGGCCTGAAATTGTCCCACTGCAGACCGAAGGCCTCTTCATAATTAGTGAATAATTGATCACCAAGTTTTCTCATTACGTGTTGGGGATGTTTGAGATTTCCTAACGATATTTTCTTTCAACTCAGCCATGTCGAAGATTTAATCAAGCACCATAATAGTCTTACAATGTAAATGTATTGTGTGGGGGTGTGTTTGTGTGTGTATGTTTTGTGTTGTGTGTGTGTATGTATTGTATTATTGTGTTGTGGTTTTTGTTGTAGGTATTAGGTTGTGTGTGTGTGTTTGTTGTATTGTGTTGTTGTGTTTTGTGTTGTGTGTTTGTGTGTTGTATGTCAATGTATTTTCGTTCTTCTTTCTTTTACCTTAAAGTCAACGGTCGCCATACCTATTTATTTAATGGAAAATGTTTTTCTTTAATACGTTTATTAGTTGTATAAAATCAAATGAAATTCTTTATTTCAGACCAAAGATCCATATAGTGCTTGTATCACCTTAGCCTAATTGTTAGTAAATAATAATTTTATTAATCATTATCATTTAATGTCATTGGTGACAAAGACGTCTGTGCGCACATGTCTACCCACCCCGTGTCTAATAAATGGCCCATCAAATTTGTCCGCCAGTGTAGCAAATATGGACTACCCCTGAAACGCCTCAGCATAGACGCACATCGCTTGCGCATGACGGCATAACAGTCATCTAGCTTCGCTTCCGCAAACATACCAGACGCGCTTCAATGTCGAGGCAGCCCCAACAACACCCTCAACGCATTATTATCCTGAACGCGCAGAGCGTTGTAAGCCTTCTGCATATACCTAACCCACAAGCTGCACGAGTAAAACTACAAACACACACACGCGCACATACAGGCTGTACGCGCGAACTATAATCATGAAAGCAGCACATGATTTTAGACTGGCATAGACATTTTTCGTCGGATAAATCTACTGTTTCCTAGAAAAGTACAATACCTACACGGTCATCATGTACTGAAAATCAGAATCATGTACTGAATCCATGGTAACATGTTGCGTATCCATGTACCTGTCAACCTATATTAAGGAACGTGTATAAGGAAACAAACGTAAAGGAAAACTTAAGAAAATTGCATAATTAAATGCGACAAAAAGTCGAGACAGTATTTTGAATTATTAACAATCTTATCAGTCCCGTGCGACGTTAAATCAGTGTCTGACGGTGACAGAAACGCTGAATAAAATGCTCCTAAAGAGGAAAGATATTCATATCATAACGACTGAATAAATGTGAAAGCCATTTGTTATATCGCAAGGAGGCGCCATTTTAGTCTTTTGAGGAGAAAATTATTACATTCGTTGGAGAGATTGTTTAGTGACCATATTAAGGAGAAAGTAACTAGACAGTGATTTAATGATTTCAGTGCTGATATAGGTTGTAAGTGGTCAGTGGTGGCCCAGTGGAAACAGCCGTGACTTACGAGTTGCAGTTCGTAGGTTCAAACCCAGACAGAATTATTTCATCACCACTGCTCTCAAAACGATGAAGGCATGTCCTAAAATCAAAATTTCGAAAATACGTGACATCCATCCACCCGCACTGGGCCCGCATGGTGGTGTATCTAAGGCCCACTCCTTCTCACAGAGAGGAGGCCTGTGTCCCAGCATAAGTTTATAGTTGATTTACCCTATACCTACTTGTAGGATTTAAGTGTAGGATAAATCAATTTATATTTATAACATGCAAACGAAAGCGAAACGCGAAATATGGAAGGAGTGGAGGGAGGCATTTTGCCAGGAGTGGGACAGAGTAGGCCAGTAAAAAAAAACACGCAAACATTTGATCTTTTTATCAAAGAGCAGGTAGATCGCAATAGAGCACGTGCTACTTCAACCAAACTGAAGTACCTAATGAAAACCATTAGCAAGTTCGAGGACCGGCCCAATAAATTGTTATTGATTTTCACAACCTTTACAACCGCTTTGGGTTCCGAAGAGTCAAGACAATTTCGTTTTATTGCTGCTATCAAGACCGACCCTACCTGACTAGCTTCAAATATTTTCAGTTACCCATTAACCTGGTTACTAATTGCTTTTAAAAGCTGTTAACAAGGTTCGATGAAGCTTTAATCGAATCAAATTGTTCCTGGATTCCTTTCTTCCTGTAAGAACAGAATACTTAAGTAAGTAAATGAATAACTGAGATGTAGGTACCTATTTCGTAGGTAGGTACCGAACAAAGCAACAAAATAGATCACCAAAGTACTTTGAAATAGTGTAAAAATGTATTCTACTATTTCGTAATACATTGCGAGTATGTGACATAATTATAGAGGTTGGTACAGACGTATTCTACGATAAGAGATACGTCAGTAGGTAGCTTTTCCCAAGTTGCGCCAAAAAACTGGTCCTCGGCAATTTAAAAAAAACAGACAAACATTATTTCAGCTTGTTTGGTTCGGACAAGACTAGTCGATGGGACCACATTTTCTTTGATCCCCTAAAATAACTTGAGCGGAATAAATTGTATTCAGAAAAACTATTTATATGCAAATAAGGTTTTATACAAACTAGCTTTTTCGAAACAGAAACATTTAAAAAATACCAAGGTGTTTTGTTCGGTACGTGTTAACACGGAAATTAAATTGCTGAAGTGAATTTCTACGAAGTGTGGGAAATTCCCTCGTAAAAGTAGGTACAGTTAGTTATTCGTGAAAACGTTGGAAATACCGACTGGGCGTCCGGAGGCCGTGATTGCAATATTCCCTCCGTCCAGCGTCACGCGCGCGCGCCCGCTTCTGATGAAAAATATGTTCCCGGTTATATATTTTTTGTACTTTTTTTTCAATTGCCCCGACTGTGGCTCGAAGCGATGAGGTCATATTTTATGTTGCTAAGTTTAGTCGCCTTTTCTTTATGCTATAGGTACCCATGTTATTGTGTTATAGACGATATATTAGGAACGGAAGACGGCGGGATAACGGCGTAAATTCAATTTGATGTCGGCTGTAAGATATACCACCTACACTCTACCCAAATCTGTGTACGTGCTATATATTCCTCGTACAAGTTGCCAATATAGTTAGGGTTCATTTTCAGACTCTCTAGAAGATAGGATAATGAAATTGCGTCTTAATTGGCCCTTAAGAGTAGAACACTTCCCTTAAGAGTAGAGTGAACTTAGTAGAGAATAAGTACAAAACAAACATTAGGGGGGCTTATTAAGTAGTAAATTAGTAGCCCGTACAAAATATTTTATTCTCACGTATCATCTTGAATATATACCTAAACGAAAACAAATGAACTTTCAAGCTTTTACTTA
The DNA here is from genome assembly GCA_949629185.1 of Apamea crenata. Taxonomy (NCBI): domain Eukaryota; kingdom Metazoa; phylum Arthropoda; class Insecta; order Lepidoptera; family Noctuidae; genus Apamea; species Apamea crenata. The sequence continues at coordinate 14,951,820 of OX451357.1, forward strand.
ACATACATATTTTGTAACGTGGTTATTCTGCATTTATTTTAAACAAATGAAATTGACTACTTAAGATATGGGAAGAATTTAAATATAGAACTGCGAACTTGTTCATAAGTTCTTCTTTTACGGAACAGAAATCTTGTGAAGAAGCAGACACAGGGATAAAAGCTTGTGTTTAATAAGCTTAGATTACGCCCACACCCCGCGGTTGCGTCCCCTCGAGCCAACGTCAAGCCGCCGTAGAAAACACGATAAATCAACTGTCACCGAGAGATATTGCTTGCTTGCATTGCATTAGTTTATGGCCCCATTTGAACAGTCAGCAATGCATTAGAAACTGCCGGATTGAGACAATAACGCACGCTATTGGTTTCAATCGGCTTGAGGGCCTATGCAGACTGTTTTTAGACTGCTATTCTATAGCTACAAGATCAGATAACAACTTGTATGCGGTTTTTTTGTCGACTTTTTCTATAAAGTTCGTTGTAGTCGGAGAGAGATAAGAGTTGAGTTGGTTGGAACTTCTATAAAAGGCCTCCATTAATTACATTGTAGGATAAACAGCCAAAAAAAAAACCCGAAATCCATTTTGAACTTCCCATTTTAACCAAAAAAGGTAGAATAATATTTACGGCCACGCGCGCCTAGCTAGCGTAATAATTATATTTGCTGTTACTTTCCGTGATTCTAGTTAAAACAAAGTTCCTTTTAATTGCATTTTCTTACAGTTAGAGAGACCTATAACTGTCTTATCTTTCAGCCGTTAGACTACACCTAACGACCTATAAAAATTACAAAAAATATAAGTATTAAACCATTTTATATAAAAAAATTAACTCTACAGGGTTTCTTAGAAAAGATCATCAAATAACATAAAATAAGGATTTTGTAGCTGGCTCACAATATGTAAGACCATCAATTATTTTGTCGTTCATCTGCCTAGCCTTTTCCCAACTATCTTGGGGTCGGCTTCCAGTCTAACCGGATGCAGCTGAATACCAGTATTTTACATGGAGTGACTGCCTATTTGAACTCCACAACCCAGTTACTGGGATACCCCTTGGTAACTAGGTAAATTTTTGCTCTCCTGTTCTCGGAATACTTTTTCGAGGGAAGAGTATGCCAAGAACTGGAGGGCATTCATTTTATTAAATCTTTACAGTATTTTTATCTACGCGTAGATAGATCCAAATATGAAATGCGTCGAACATTATACCTACCTGGGTATAATTTTCGACTTGACGCTTAGGCAGTATTTAAGTAGTACGTGTCTAGTAATCTGAGAGCAAGTAATTTGCGATTTAGAATATTGATTACTCAGTTCTGAGAATAGACGATATGAAAGCTAATATGAAAGCCTCTGCATGACGACGTTTCAGCTGAAAAACTTTGTTAAAACTACCAGTAAATAATAACTACCCTACTATTGCTAGTTATTTGTTTACCAATATATGAAGTACAATAAAACTTGAGGATTAGATCATAGACAGCATATAAACTCATTGGTTGTGATAGTTAAGGCAATATTTCTTTAGCCCTGCACTCGAAAGTCTTCAGTTTATAGCGAATTAAGAAAAATACAGAATAGTGGCAGGGACACCGACGGGCAAACTGTAACCATCGATGCAGTACCTACATGATTCTGAAGCCGTCTGCGTTGAAAATGTTCATAGGTTATTCAAAAAAAATACTGTTTCATACATTTTGACCGCGTAGGTATTTCACTTTTTTATGAAACAGCTGATATTTTACTTTACTAAAAAACTAATTTTATTATGTTTTAAGTGAAAATCTTCTGGACTTTAAATAAAAATAAGGACAATATATATTGCTAATGTTGTCTGTAAGTACCTATATGCGTCCGAATGCTCAATGCTTAGATCTCAGTCGTAACAATAAGTTGAGGTAGCAAATCAAAAGTCCAACTTTAAAGTTACGAAGTTAGTAGTGCTTTTTTTCTCTTATTGTAACTTCAGAATACTTATATTTTACTTGAAGAATAAGTTATGACAGAGAATTCTAACACGCCATTAATATTTTTCTAGTAATATTCACTGTCGTTGCAATGTTGAAGAAATTACTTCTTTCAAGTGCAACTAATGTGGAAATGCACATTAGTTTTCTCCAAAGCAGCTGTATCTGCATAATGCATAATCAGCCTATAATGTTCCCACTGCTGGGACACAGGCCTCCTCTCGGTAAGAGGGAGTGGGCTGTAATTCACCACGCGGGCTCAGTGCGGGTGGTCACAAGTCTTCGAATTCTTGATTCTAGAATATGCCGGTTTCCTCACGATGTTTTCCTTTACCGTTTTGAGAGCAGTAATGATGAAATAATTTGCACAAAGTAAAGTGTCTGTCTGGATTCGAACCTACGACCTACAACTCGTAAGTTGGGGCTGTTTCCACTGGGCCACCACTGCCCAACTGTATCTACTACCTACTTATCTTACCCATAACTTTCGTTTCAGTCAACTTTTAACATCGAACACTCATCGCACAAGTTTTAAAATCGAAGTTATAAAAAAAATATGAAGCTGACATAAAAAAGTTTTCATTTCGGAATCAATAATTTCCTTAAAATTACCATAGATTAAAAATCGGAGGAGACTCTACATAACTCATTAAAACTAATATGGTTTTCATTGACGAACCCAAGTGACCTCCAAAATATCAGTGATCAATAAATATATTATTCATGAATGGCCTTGTTAAATTATAATGTAGGGGCACGTACGATCTCCAGATGTACTTATTATTGAATGAAGGCGAATCAAAGTTCAAAGAAAATATACTAGTCACGAGAACTATCATAATATTTATGCTATCTTCGAACATCTTTTATTTAGGTACGAAGACATTCTTAGTTTTCCAAGAAAGTGTCTGGATGAATGATGTTTTTCAAAGAACCCTTCAACAAAGGGTAGTACAGGCCCTTTGATTGCGAAAATTGTCTTAGCATTATTTGCTGTAGTTTCAACAATAATACTGCAGTGTTCACTTTGTATTTAATATACATAAAGACGAGGACTACTGCGAGGTGTCGTCTGTTTTGAAAACCCGATTGCATACAATTTTCTCGATACAAAGAAATCTCAAAGTTACCTCTAAACCGTACAATAAAAGAAGAATAATCAGTGAACATTTTTAAATTAGGTCATGAAACTTGGCAGGCTAATCGATCTATGCATAAAGCAGGTGTCATCTGTTAGTTTTTATTTTTTTATCGTTACATTTAACGTAAAAAAATGAGATTGGAAATATCAAGCTTTTTATCCAGTCACACCTTGAACCGCTCTGCCGCCCGGCCCCTGACAGGACCCCGATTCAGTACTTGTCACTGTCAGTACCGCTTCGGCTATCAGACGGGGAATCCGTGTCACTTCGCCTGCGCTCAAAAGACCCGATTGACAACGTATTATATTCTGAAGAAATTATATAATAATGTAAAATTTAATTTAGATGTAAAACTAAGGCACCCGTATTTTTATTTTCTCCAAATTTTGTAGTTTTCATTTATAAAATCATCTTTCAAAATCGTAATCTCACGTCAATGTCAAAACTTTGTCAAAAATTTATGAAGGTAACGACGCGCTACAGAAGCGCGGCCACCCCAGCAATACCCGGAACACGTTATTATATTAGATTCGTAAAGCATTGTACGAGCCCTGTGCATCACTGACCCACAGGGCGCACGTATACAGCGACTGGCAGTAGGCCCTGAACAATGTTATTTTAACCTCTCGCGTACACCGTGCGAACCTGCGGGCCAGCATTTTACACCTGACAGCCAACGCTCTACGTTCCCTCTCTAAATTGTCGTCATCCGACAGCCTATCGGTGACCCAGTACCCCAGGTATTTAAAACGAGTGACTCTTTTCAGCGGAACTCCACCCAAGGTTACCGGTGGAACAACGTCACACATTTTATTTTGCGCCCTAAACACTAAGAGCTCGCTTTTAGTTGAGTTGTACCTGAGACCATGAGTCAGAGTGTGTGTTTGGTGTTGCCGAGCTCAAAATATCAGCCGATTGACATACAGGTTGAAGTCGGGCAAGTTGAGTCTGGGCGAGCTAAACCACCCCCTGCCTCACGCCGCACTCCAACCCGTACGCACCCGACATGGCACCTGCCCATCTAACGTAGTTGGACTGGTTGCTATACCAGTATTTCAGTACAGCAATCAGTCCCCCAGGAAGGTCAGTGTCATGGGAGAGTTTCCCCCAGAGGCAGTCATAAGACACTAGGTCGAATGCCTTGGAGAGGTCCAAAAAGCGCGCATAAACAGGTGTTTTCCTTGCTGCATAGTATTGGACAGTATGTTTGAGACAGAGGATCGCTGTTTTAGTCGATAAATGTGGCCTAAACTCAAATTGGGCGTCATGTAGGGTGATATATTTATCCAACTGCCTGTCAATCAGACCATCCAACACCTTCGCAGCAATCGTCGCTAAGGAGATAGGCCTGTAGTTGTATATTTCAATTACAACAAATGTACAGATACAGGTGGATTTTTTTAAAGGATAATAATATTTTATAACGGGTGTAAAAAGACCCATAGCCGTCGTACATCAAACTGAGTAACATTGCGCAAAACTAATTGCTGGGAATCAAATTTTATTTTTGGTGTGAATGTGCACTACCACAAACAGTCAATTCTTCTGTTAACCTCCCTCTCAAAGTTGTTCTTAACAAACTGCAGAGTTTTCCCTAGGTAAACTTGTTCTCGGACAACCTCGAAAACATTAACATTGACAGCTATCGTTGAACATAACCTGGGTTTTGTCCAAGTTCATCCAGAGACCAATGTGTATGAATCAACTATGCAGTCCAGCATCTGCTGCAAGGCATGCAGCGATTCAGCCGCTATGATAATACCATCTGCAAATCTTAAGTGTGAGATGTACTCGCCGTTGATGTTAATTCCGCGTCCTTTCCAGTTCAGCGTCCTAAATACAATTATTAATTAATAAAAAACAATTATTTAGGGTACCTCCCCTACATGTAAAGTGGGGATGATAATTTTATTTTTCGTCCTTCCCATGGTGTGGGATATCGTTGGATAGGTATTTCTAAAACATTAGGGGTTGGGGAAGACCGTTTTTTGATTAAGTAAACCGTTCGTGACTTATCAAGCTTTAAAGTACCAATTTTCGTTAGAGTCAAATGTCCCCCCCTCTACCAACTAAACGGTTGTAGTTAGAAATTCAAATGTCACGGCAGTAGTATCTATATATAACGAAGGTTAAAGGAAAACTATCACACTTAAGTGGGCTTTACAAGTTTACGAGTAATAGTCGACCAATTTTATTTGACTCGAAAATTTCGAACAACTCCATAGAATTCCTCAATTTTATTTTATTGTGAGTGAGTAGTGTAGCTCTCTGTCCTGTATTTAAATTCAAAACACCGGCTATGAGAAGTCTTACCCAAATCTCAAAAAAAAAAACTTTCCGTGCAAAATTGTCGGAACAGGTGAGGATTTGTATAGGAAGTCAAATTAGGTAGCTAGTCCTGTTTGGCTTTTAGTTAGAGCATGGTACGAAACTATCCGTCAGCGGGTACGACCCGAACTTGGCTGTTACAAAAACTACGGAACCTTACACTGCGCGTGGCCCGACACGCACTTGACCGGTTTTTTATTTATGCGTAAATGAATAATAAAACAATCGCCGGCAGCTTACAAACCCATTATGTTTTGAACAATCAATATTCCACACGACCCATTTTACTTTTTGAAACAGTAGTTACTTTAACAAACTAAAGCCGTAGCGAATAAAAAACTGTTTTTAAATTCATCAATTTTTCTGCCGTTGCTTGTTCTACCTGAAAAGTAAACCATAAAAAAGCGAAAATAAAATTAAGTAACATGATTCCATTATTTTATAAATTGCAGTACGTTCGGACCACCCGTGACGAATTTCATAAGAGCTCAAACAAAAGCGGCATTACACGGTAAAACACTGAAACTGCTCATAATTTATGGCAATAGCCATAAATTATGAACAGTTTTGCTACTTTAATTACCATTTTTAATGCGACAACATCGGTGTTATGACGACGTTGTATTATTTCTATCATATTTTATGCGGTTCTCAAGTTTTGAGCGGAATCCGAGAGCCCTAAATGAAAATTTATTAAAGCAATAATACCTAATTACCGCTATTTCCGTCTGAGGGTCGATTTTTGTTGTGCTTGTTAACTTGAGTGTTAACTCAAGTGTCCCTTTGTATAAAATGTTCATTTCAACCTAATTATGATACTCACTTACCTAGTAATAACTGTAGATCAAAAAGCGAATTCTTGTAATTTAAAACGTTCAAAATCTAGTCGCAGTCTCATCTCGCCGACAAACAAATGTCTAAAACTTGTCAAAAATGTAGCGAAATTAGAGGTATTTTTGACAAATTGAAACTGAGATCAGACTGTGAAAGTTTTTCAAATTACTAGAATAGTCCCTGGTTCTAACACATATTTCAACGATTTCGTGGAATTCAAAATAATAAAAGTAGCATAAAGCGTCGATTAGTTGCCTCAAAAATGCCGCATTTAAATGTAATGATTTTTTGGCATACCTGTCAAAAATATTATAATTATTATATTTAATTATTGTTTTGCTTACTTAGTTTGTAGTGTAATATGTATAGGTAGGTACTAACATAGTTTTAAGACCTTTGTAACTAACAATTATTATGAATGTTATATGTTGAATGTACTAACACTAGTGTTTAAGTTGTGTATGTAGGTATATACTAACAAATTGGATTTTATAATCTGAAATAAATGAATTGAATTGAAAATTGAATTGAAAATTTAAACATCAGGATAGCAAGCAACCGGTTATATTATCGTCGGTTATATTATTCGGCACGTGAACATATTCATAAGAAGTTGCTGAATTCGTTTCCTCTACCTATCGTTATTTCTCCTGACAAAGTTTATTATCGTTAGAATTCATTGAATTCATTCATTTATTGTCGTTATCTTACATAGATAACGACAATAAATGTATTTATTATTTTACGAGTTATCTATCCCTTATGTTGCAACTGCCATGTCTTTTCAACTCATTTTATCTCTGCATCACCCTAACGTTGACTAGTAGGTAATGCCTCACGCATTACGTCCGCCTTTGTACAGTACTTTTTTTCTTGTGCATAAAGTTTTATTAAATAAATAAAGTAAAGAAAACTGCCACAGTGTTTTATATATGACATAGGTACGATGTTACAAACAGTTTCTTAGCGAAAAATCTTAAAATATTTTAGCAAAAGAAAACAAAAGAGAGCGAAGCGGCAAAAAAAGTTTGAGCACTTCAGTCGCAGAACGCAACACTATTAATCAGTGTCGGAAACAGTGTGAGGCGATCCTCATAAACCACGCTGATCATGCAGTAAAACGTTCACTTTAGTATCGTCATATTTTCGAGGGGCCACTCTAATAGCCTATCGATCCGGCTAATGCTCACGGTTACGTTCATTAATATTTAAACTTAATAATATGACCAACAATATGAGGCACTTCCCTTGATAAGAGACCATCAGGCTGGAAAACTAATCGGTTTTGACCCACTTCGTCGCGGTGTTTTGAAGCAATTTTGCGGTTTAATCGGCTTTTCGTTTTTTGTTTCGGGTTTTTCGGTGGTTGCTGTGAGAGTTTTGCCTGCCTGCTTCGTTGGTCTCATGTTACTGCTGAACCTGAGGTCCTGGATTCGATTCCCGGATCAGACAACAAAGTATTATTGGTTTTTTCCATCTGGAATTACTCCCCGCCCGCACGTCTGGATTTGTGCGCAGTTGATGGTAATAAGCTCGCCCCCTATTCCATGGAACTTTAACTGGCGAAATGTGCGTGTACTATAGGTACAACACTGCCTAACCCTTGGGGGATTACAGGCGTGATGTTATTTTATGTTGCATAGATTACATTATTATGGATGTATACAAATTAATAAAGCGATGATAATTTCAAACGAAAATTCTATTAATAGGGATACTAGGAATATTTGTTTAATACCGTACCAAGGATTCCCAAACGAATCACCTACTGATTCTAAAAAGAGGAAGCTAATAATATAGGAGTTCATTGGACTCGCTTGATTACTTAATCCTCTTACTGAGGTTTCCTTGTTTGGCTACGACTATGACGTAAAAAAATTCCCTAAGGAAACAGGAAAATCTTTTTCTTTTTTCTACAAACATATTCAAAGAAACAGATAATTATAACGACAAGTATATAATAATTTATTGAAATAATGTTAGAATTACAATTATTACCTTAAAATTAACTTAACATCGGTCTGTAACTGTTAGCGATCATCATTTTAATTTTTACGTCGGTCCCCAAACTAGGCGGCGCCTGTATCTTGGGGACCAGGGTTGTATACGTAATGCTATTTACCACTGGAGTTTATGTAAGAAAGGGTAAGTAATTGATTATATAAAACTAAATTAAATATTGAGATCAAAGTGAAAGTAAAACCTAAATCGTAAATTATTAAAAACAGAAATAAAGCTTAAATTGCCATGTACCAAGAATTCCTATGTGTAAAATAAAATCTTTCCTGGTGGCTTATGTTATATACGAAAATCGTTTCCACACCGTAGTGAAACGGTTGACCAGCTTTGTCTGTTAACCAGGCAGATATCCCGGGATATTCCGAAGTACTGTTAATATCGAACTCGGGAAGGCTTTTTAATACCAGTAGGTATTGGGGTTATTAATCAATGATAGATAATGATATTTTCTCTATTGAACATTTGCTCCATGTAAAATACTGGTATTCAGATGCAGACTGGAAGCCAACCCCAACATAGTTTGGAAAAGGCTTGATTCAAAGGGGCTCATGGCTAAATAATAACAGCCGCATGCTTGCCACGGTTGATTGATTCGTAGATGGATCACCATCCATTACATATGAAAACCCCTTCCATGCCTCTTGGTCCCGGCTGTCGTTTGTAGATCTTTGTCAGTCATTACGGGTAGAAGACCAAAACTCGGACTTTTGTCCGACTTTTCAGTCTTGTCAGACTTGTCAGACTTTTGGTCTGACCAGTATTTTACATGAAGCGACAACCTCTTCGTAAGGTCGCTTCAAGTAAAATACTGGTATTCAGCTGCATCTGGTTAGACTGGAAGCCGACCCGAACATACATAGTTGCGGAAATGCTTGACAGATTGATTTTCTTTATTAAAAAGTATACAGGGTGGTAGGGACATCGACGCGCAAAATGTAACCATGGATTCAGCACATGAGTTTAGACCCCATAGAGTCGAAATTTTTCGTCGGTTATTAAAAAAAAATATTGCAGTTCCTTACGTTTTGACCACGTAGGTATTGCACTTTTGTATGAAACAGAAGATTTTTTTTTGATAACCGACGAAAATTTTCGACGCTATGGGGTCTAAACTCATGTGCTGAATTCATGGTTACAGTTTGCGCGTCGATGTCCCTGCCTCCCTGTATTGGTCCTGTTGAAATTCAACTAAAGTAGAGAGATTATCAAATCCAATTTAATTTTACGAACTGTGATAAATTATCCGATAACTAACCTTTTACAATAGGCCGCATGTCAGTGCTAACAAAACCAGCAAACTGGTTCGGTTGGCAACGCTTTCTATTGCAAATCCGTACTACTCTCTATAACAGTTCAAGTTCAAAGTGCTACCATCCACGAGTTGTCTACTGTACTTGTCCGACAAAACATTGAAAGAAACTCGTCAATTAATTTGTTGGGACGACCCTGCGTCCTTTTTTCGCAGAAAAGTGTACTAAAACTTTTGATGTCAAATTAAATGTAAATTAGGCACCGGTTCGGTATTTAGGTAGACTTTGCACAACTAATTTGAACCTTTTCCAAAAACATAGGTACAACATACATTCACGTTCTGTTTTAATTAAAATAATAATTAAAACTTGTAGGTACCTACAAAACAAACCATGTTTATGACAAGACAAGTCTTTTATCCATCGACGACACCCATGAGCATTGGCTTAGTAAGGGATTCTGTATAGGGGGGGGCAGACGCCCAGCTCAACTAACCTCAGCCATCCAATGAGAGGTCATAAATGACGCCTCGGAATAAATAATCCCACCAAAAACGTGAAAGTTATCAGATCTAATGTAGAGGGAAGCCCCTAATTCTACAAACCTGACAACTCGGCCAAAATATACGTCTCTAATAAAAACCCCAATAAAAAGGGATTAAACAGGAAGTAATTCTTCAATACTGTCGATTTTTCTAGGGTGGGCAAAGAGGTTTCTAGGGTGCCCATTACCATGAGCAGGAAAGAGAGTCTTATTTTTCACCAAAACTGGCTCCTACTTGATTTACAAGTAAGTATGTATGTATATAGGATGGCAGGGACATCGATAGGCAAACTATTGATTATTCGGTTATTAAAAAAAATATTGCTGTTCAGTACATTTTGGCTGCGTAGGTACGCACTTTTCTATGAAATAGATTTTTTTTTTTAATAACCCACGAAAAATTTCGACGCTATGGGGTCTAAACTCATGTGCTGAATCCATGGTTACAGTTTGCGCGTCGATGTCCCTGCCACCCTGTACGTAACATTTAAATTAAAGTTTTAGAAGCACCCACAAACCTTATTTCATTTTTCAAGTGAACTATCAATTTTTTTAGTAGGCAAATCTTTTCAAATATTCAAGAGGAGTAATTTTCGTGATGGTTGTACCTAATGGCCTCCGAAGATATAGCAAGCCTTTTATTAGAGCACGTCCGTTTACATTACCATCACAAAGTTAATGTAAGAACGTGGCTACAGTTTCACTTTGCAATCTGCGTTAAAATATGACTGAAATAATGCAGGTTGTTCTGTTCTTTACGTTTTGCATCTTTCTTTACAGTCAGTTTATCTTATGTACGAGTAGCATGTATTTTTTACTCATCTACAAGCTAATTAATAATGATTAAAGTTTATCATGTTGAATTATTCTTTTTAACAGAGTTCAAAAAAAGGAGGAGGATCTCAATTCGGATGTTTTTTCTTGTGAATAATCTTCCCAATCGTGAACGACCAGGGTACCACAATTGACATCAGTAGTCGAACGACATTTCAGATGGTACATAAGTCTGTACAGGTAATTACCTAATAAGAATTGTTAATAGTATTAATGAGAGCCGAAAAAAAGAAAAAAAAAGGAGACGGCAGAGGATTGACCAAAACCAAGCCTACTTTATGGTGGCGTGTCAAGACCCTTTTTTCACCCTAACATTGGACAACCTTGTAAATATTAATTTTATTGAATTAATGTACAGTTCCCAAAACAGATAAGTAACCGGTAAAAGATGCTTGTTTTCGAATGAAATTTAATTTGGTAAATGAACTGTTTGTTTTCTATTAATTAAATTAGTTTCATTCGAAAACATCCATCGGTTTCTTACTAAACTTCAACTAGACCCGACGATGCTGGTTATTTATCAGTTTTGGTGACTGTACATCCGCTATTCAAACCTAAACTAAATGTTGCATTGCAGGTTGTAAAATCAATAGCAATGCCGGCTGTCGTGTGGTATGTTTTGCGTCGATTTGAATTTATTCCTTTGTATTTACTTAATAAATATTATATTGTTACGTTATTGCTATTAATTAAAATTGCAGAATTAGACAGACTCATGCTTATCCATCTACGACCATAGGTAACGCCTACACTGGTTAGTTTTTTAAAAGATCTTTAAGAACACCCATTCACCGTTCGTTATTTTTGCAGTCTATTGGGAGGCTGTGTTCGGTCAGGGGTCCGTCGTCTAGTGTAAATGTATAATTATAGGTTGATACGAGTATGATACAAAAGTAAATTTTGTTTTAATTTTTTATCCTCTGATTACATCCTGTGTCAAGCGACCGCGCAAGCATCTTCGGAATAAATTATAATGCATCATCATAGTCTTCTGTTTCCGTCTGTCGTCGCTCTGCAAATCGCGTCGCGGTAACTTGTGGCATGCTTTAGACATCTACTTTCATTTGTTTTCTCCGCAGTCACAAGATGCGTGTTGCTTGAGCATGTAGCTCGTCGCTTCGGGGGAAAGTTGCGGGAGAAAAACACGTAATCATAGTTAAATTTTTATTTAAACCGAAATTAAATAAATACACCTTTACAGCAAAATTTCAATATTAGATTTAAATTACCTACATTTATATTTAATTTAATATAAATAATAAATGTGACTGTAAACGGTTGGGTATCACAAACAGGATTAACATGGATTTCAACAGTATATCTTACACTGATAAGAGATATATCGAATATATTGATTATTGCCGAACATAATATCAACCATATCAAATATCTAATGTAAATCCAACTTACGTACTAAGGTACACAGAGTATATTACAAGCGATATCCATCCATACAACAGTGAAAGATTAACAATGAATATACGTTTATATAAACAACACACATATATTATAATATAACAGTGGATATATATTAAAATTACGTTGACTTATCCCTATTTTGATATGCAAGGTCAGTGGTGCCCAATTTGATTATATAGCTGCCACTTCCACGATATGTTTTTTATGCTGGTTCTTTTTTATTAATTTAATCCAACGAATATTGACGTTGTTTCAATGAGTATATTTTTAAATATATTGTAATTTTTAATTAAGAATGATGAGCCACAGTTTGACAATAAGCTTTACGGTAAGTAAGTGATCGAGACGTGATAGTTGACTAAGTAAATATAATTATAATATGATAGATATATACATGAAGAACACTTAAATTATAATAAGTTAGTAGCGATATAATTAAGTATAATACGAATAAAATGTCTATCCTTTGAGACACTTGTTAAAAATATTATTTAGATCTTTTTATACCTTGATCACCTATTAAATTAGGTAGGCACTTGTAGATAAAGAGTAACGCGATGTTGAAGAATCAAATAGGTATATTTACAACAGTATCTCAAAGTTTAGAACGAGCGACTCTTAACACTAACTTGCGTCGGATCTCAGAGAAAGCGTTAAAAGACAATAGAACATCTGAATACAGTGACACACGACATATATAACATCAAAAATGTATACAATGAGATAAATATATCGAATAAACATGAGACGGTTCACGAAATTCCTTAAATTTAATCAGGTTGCCTCGACTCTGATCATCAGTAAGTTTTAAGTGTAAATTTAAGTGCATTACTTGTATATAAAGTGCACAAACCGCTAAATATGTGAACATTGATAATGACAATAAACATTCAAGCTTTAACATCAACACTACATAATATATGAAAATGGATTATAACCAAAATGTGCCAATGTTATGTAAATTAGGTACAATAAGTACCCAATCTCGCGCCTTACATAATTAACACATTTTTTAAATAGTTAGGTGGATATAATGTTAGGTCTATACACGATATGTATAAGATATGGTTTAAAAAACAAAACCCCATGTGGGACAAATAATAAACTTGGTCAGCCAAAGATATCGCAAACCCCTGGATATTATCACATCTGTATTCATGATTGTTGATACTTTTTCAAGTTATTTTAATCTTTAATGTTGTGCTAATTTTGAATCCAATAATTTTACTTCAACCATGAACAATTATCCAAAAGTACATTATACAAGAATATTGCAACATTTTTTTTAGTACTTCGTGCGCTATTATTTTCTTCAGCGGTCCAAAATAGTTCCAAAACCCGAGTTAACTTTACTAACCTACTACCAAAGTACGAAATCCGAAGGACGCTTAAAATTCCAATATCCTGGCAGTATACTGCGACAACGCGAAATATAGGAATTAAAAACTTCAGGTTTCATATTTCCGCAGTGAACTCCAACCTCTACATAATTATTTCACCAACTTTTGCTGATCAAAAGTTCAGGTTTCAATCTTTTACTTATTCAAATATATTCAATTTAAACATTGTATATTATAAACACTCTTAAATTTAGTAATTCAGACTAAAGGATATGTTTTTGGTTACAATTTTATCACTTGATAATGATTTATATAAACGTCATACATTGATCACAGGGCTCAGAACATTTCATTTCCTCTTTTTATTAGTTGTGATTATAACGTTTCTTTTCACTACCGTGAGGCAAGGTGACTACAAGGCAAAGGAAACAAGTTCAAAGTCACATTTATTACTCCACTATACTAACTATAAACTTTAACATCAAGTATTAACTCAATATAAAATAATTTAAAGCTACACGGTTAAAAAATCTGCGTCAAACAGCCTAAAAACTTATTATTTTACTGTAAAAATAAATATAATTTAGTGAACTTAAGCTAATTAAATAAAACATTGAACTAATACTAGTTTTACGAACCAAATTGTGGATCGGTTGAATGCTACAAACTCCCAAAATATAAACAGCGTTGATTTTAAGGAATCTCATCTAACACTTATTTATCTACTTAATACTAATTCTACATCAAATAGAACATTTATTTTATGGGCTCTAACTATGTAATATAATAATCAAGATAACATATTCGTACCGTTCCGAAAGCTAACACAACTGCCTGTAAACGATACTCAGCGTACATGTATTGAGAAGATTTAACCGGCAATCATTTTCCTTTGCTATATAATTAGAGAGGTATAAATGTACGATATGTGAGGTAAAATACTCGTACCTCGAGCCCTCTTACACGTACCATAGAATAATATCGTAATAGTCAACATTGTAAATACATAAAAGCTTACTAATAGGTTATATCGTAAGGCAGGGGTAAACGATAAAAAATATTAGAAATTCTCCTTCAAATTCATAGGGAATCGTAAAATTACAAATCAAATTGTTCATTGATAAAGATTGTGTAAAAGTTCTAGCTCATTGTGAAATCACATTTTTTGAAAATGTTATTTAAGTTTTCTCCATGCTAAGAGCATGCTACGACCATAAAGATATGAAACACACCTTCAGTGATACCTACTAATACTAGGATGCCTGGTGTTAGAACGTGTAGTTACCTACATTTTGGTACATTACTATTAGTAAGGCATACCGTAAGAGGTTTTTACTACAATGTAAAAATACTGTACCACTAACTTACCGCTCTTGAAAAACGACCATCTTCACTTACCAAGCTACCGCTCCATTATATATTACTAAATTTTGTTTATCAGCCCAAAATTGATATGTATCGTAGTTTATTGCACAAATTCATCACGTTACAAGTTTTGAACGGAAAATACAAACGTTGCGAAGAGGTACGCGTC
This sequence comes from Apamea crenata, assembly GCA_949629185.1. Classification (NCBI taxonomy): domain Eukaryota; kingdom Metazoa; phylum Arthropoda; class Insecta; order Lepidoptera; family Noctuidae; genus Apamea; species Apamea crenata. The sequence goes on from OX451357.1 coordinate 14,967,032, forward strand.
GAGCCATCCGGCCACAGCTGGCCCAAGGGTAGCCCTTCGCGAGAAATTAAATTAGGATTAACTTATAAAGAAATAATGTTATGATTATTCTAGAGCCACCTGGCCGCTACGACGAAGAGTACGTTGGTCGCGAAGCAGACGTCGGGGCGGGTCGAGGGCGCGCTGGAGGTGCGACCGTACGCTGGTTTCCGTTTGCAGTTCATCTTCTCGAGCGGCATCTTGGCGACGCTGTACTCCCGGTGCTCGTTCACCATGGTGCACACCGTGCGCTTCTTTTGCATCATCTCGTCGTCTCTGTCCCGTAGCCCCGCGAGCCAGGCCTCGTACCACGCCAGCTCGCAGTCACATATCAGAGGGTTATCTGCGCCAAAAGGAAACACTGAATATTCTGTCATATAAAAGAAGCATCGTCTCAGAACATTTTGATCAGATTAAGTTTTTCTCACGGAGTGAAAATATCAATCGCATTCGACATTCATCATTTAATTTTAAAAACTGATTTATTTCTTTTCTGAAAACTATTTTTTCTATACCTGAAGTATAAATAATACAAACCCATAATATCAACCACTCGAAGAGTATCCAATATCGGCTCCATGATTTCCTCTGGAATATGCTGCAACTTATTGTTCTGCAGATTTAAAGTCTCCAAGGAGTTCAAGTTGTCGAAGCCCATAGTCGGCAGTTGGTGGATCCTGTTACAACAAAGTTGTTAGATTTAACCGAAGTGGCTAAAGTTGTGGGAACGAAGTCGGTGCAACACGCGATAGGGGAAGCGGTTTAGTGCTAACTACTATGTAATCTGTACAAAGTAGACGTGAAGGATGACCCGTGATATCCCTCGAGAATTTGGAGCAAGATTTAACTAAATTGTGGATTTAAATAGAGGCATTTCAACACAATATACTATTATTCTTTATTCTGAGCATCTCGTTTAAATAGTGCTTCAACTTCAAACAGTAGAGCGCCTACCTTCGAATACTATGCATGTTTGCAATATGCTACATTTGTCGCTTAGAATCTTAAATATTATAAAATAGAATTTACCAAAGAATTGCTAATAAAATTATCATAACCGAAAACAGGCACGAAACAGATATTAAAGTAATTTTATAATAAAATTAAAGCACTCTTCGATATTGAAAGTGAGTTAGTCGAAATTATTTCCTTAATTTGAGCACGTTGGGTGATGCAATCTTTTTGAAGTTAAATATACTACAGTTGGAAATTAATTAAATGCCAACATGAAATGAGAAATATTTATTTACCATAAAATGTTCCGCTTTAATTAAGTTTTATGACTGGGACACAGAATGTTATTCAGTACAGTAAATTCAGTATTTAATACAGGTGACATAAGGCGAACATTGCTGGAGTTATTCAATTCTGTTGCTTTATCTTTTTTAGTCCCTTTACGCTTTGGAGATATCAGACGAATGGGCTATAAAATGACCTTTTACTCTCTAATATTTTATTCATGTTTTTCTTAAACATTTAATTATTGACTGACTACAAACACAAACAATTTGGTTTTTGGTCTAGGTTCCTTAACGGCTATAAAAAACTTACATATTAGAAGATTTGTTTTTAGTGCGGTTGTAAGTATGATCTAACAAGATTTGTTTCCCCAATAGCCTTAAATTCCTATTATTATTATAAAACCAATGCTCCAATGGTATTGGTATTATCTAATGCCTATAATATCCATAAAAAACAATCTAGCTAATCTAGAACTGTCAGGTTTAATCCATTAATATAATCCAAAAGAAATTGAGAGTGTATGTAATGAAAGTAATAATCTATTCAAAATAAAAGATTAATAAAAATTGTGGAACAAACTAGGAGTAAAGAAGTTGTGATAGATGGTAAGGTTAAAGAGGGTGTGTATACTTAAATGTTAGCTGACATGGAAGAAGATGCAACGCCAACCCTAAATAAATTGCGATAAGGGAAGGACGTTGATGATGGGTAAACCAACTTACATGTTCTTTTGCATGTTGAGGAAGGTAATGGAGTCTCCATAACCCGTGAAGGCATCCTCGCTGATGTACGTAATGTTGTTGGAGCGCAGGTCCAAGTGACGCAGGCGATGCAAAGGACGAAGAGCTTCCGAAGGAATCTCATGCAGACGGTTATCTCCCAAGCGCAGATATTGCAGGTTTTCTACAAAATATCATTCAAAAATATAACGTCAGTAACAAATTAATAAACGAGAACGAAAGAAGTACATAAACAAGCCATAAAGTCAGATAGTAATACGTAAGCCTTGGAAATATTTAATGTTAAACCCATTTCGTTCTCTCGACTTTTGCTATGTATTTCTTCTTTCTCTTTATTTAAAACCCACGTAAATTAATATTTACCTTCAAGTCCAGCGAAGGCTTTCTCATCAATCCTTTGGATTAAATTGCCTTCCAGCTCCAAAGAGTTTAAGAACGTCAGATGCGAGAATACCTGGGAGGGTACTTCGCGGAGCTGATTATGAGCCAAGCCAAGAGAATCTAGGCTCCGAAGACCTACAAAACAAAGGTATTTATTGAATTATGTCTATATCAAACATGTCGTCTACTAAACGTAAAGCCTCCCTTACTTAAGGAAAGATAACCATAATCAAAAGTGAGTAATGTAGCCCAACCCGCGGTGTAATAATCCCTTAGATGCCTTTTACGACACCCATGGGAAATGACGGGCCGGCCCCCTTCGTAAAATATCCAGACATCGTCCACCGAATACAAAGACAGGACTACATGTATAGATTGGTTCAACAGGAAATAAAAAACGAATACGAGAAACATTACCTGCAAAATCTCCTTCAGTAATAGTAGCGATGCGATTCTCTTGCATTTCAAGTTTTTTCAAATTCTCTAGCAAAGCGAGAGCTTTTTGTGGCACCGCTGTCAAGTCGTTACCGCCAAGATTTAGCCGTTTCAGCTTTCTAAAACAAAGCAATTCTATATTCTTTTCCATTTGGGTTATTTTTGTGGCACTCAGGTTTATCGAAATATTTTTACACACGTTTTGGTGAAGAAAGTACAAAATAAATTGAATCTTGAGGTCGTTTGAAGACTGTGTAGATTGGCATTGCCACATATTGTTGGTAAGATATTTTTTGGTATGTATAAGATGTATTCATATTGTAATATTACACGGACCAAACCGATGTTTATATGCTTTAGTTCCGTTATATTTAATATATAATTATTCAGAATATTTCTGAACCAAAATGATTACTATCATAGTTTGCGGTTGGTGATTTCAATATGAATGACAGCAGTGACCACAACATTAATTGAGTGTGTGAGATAAATCACACATTATTGTGTATTTTGGATCCAGTACCATTAATTATTATAGTTGTGAGCTCAATGTTCAAATGATTATTGCAATTTATAATTATTTTCTGGCAGATAAATTAAACTGTAATACCATAATGAAAATCGAAATGGCTGAAAGTTTAGGCAATTCATCCAAAATAGGTAGCTACCTTTTCCAATTTGGCTATTGCTGAAACAATTTGCGATAGCTGTTGATTGAATAGAAAATAGCTTTTCGTTTACAAACTGTGGAACTATCAAACTGGGTAAACACAGTCAAACTTTTTTTCTAAAATGTCTGCTATATTTGCAATTTCTATTTTTCTAAATACAATTTCTGAAATGATCGATATTGCATGTCAGAAAATATCAAAACTGTTTTTCAAACTTTTTTTTTTAAACTGTCTCATTTAATCTAACCAACTAATTTAAATAGTATTTATACATATTCCAAATCATATAAAAATATTCATAAGAACCCAGGTAAAGTCTGACCAAATTCATCAATTTACCTTACATAGAGCAGTTCAAGTAATGGAAAAAAGCTTCTAAAGCCTTCTCAAAGAAAACTAAGAACGCAAGCCTACAGACGACTTACTTCTCGAGTCCTTTGAACGCCTCTCCGTCAACCACAGATATCCTGTTCTCATACAACGTGAGTATCTCCAGTGTGTCCAGCCCCATGAATGCTCTGTTGTGTACTGCCGTCACCTATAAACATGTGCTTTCGACATCATCTATATAATATAAGAACGGTGTTTATTTACTTCTGGAAGTTAAAAAATTGTGAATATTGTGTTACTGTACCATTGAAAATGTCCTCATCTTTATTGAATACATCTTCATGGCTATTTATTGGGATACTTAATTCATACTTTAACTCATGATCATCTGCCCAGCCTTTTCCCAACTATGTTGGAGTCGCCTTCCAGTCTAACTGGATGCAGCTGAGTACCAGTATTTTACATAGAGGGGACTGCCTATCTAACCTTCACAACCCAGTTAAAGGGTAATATGAAACCCCTTGTTAAAACAGGTGGGCAGACTTTTGGGCTTCTGATGACCCGTAACGACTGTCAAAGATCGACGAATGACAGCCGGGACCAACGGCTTAACGTGCTTTCCGAGGCACGATGGGGTAAAAAAAAACGGGGGAGCGGGGGGGGGATGAGGTATGTAAAAATGGTCACCCATCCACGGACCAACCGCGACAAGCGTAGCTTAATCTGATCGTTCGACTCGTGCGACTGTTATTACTTAGCCATAATTCCCAACCCCTCTCCTTAATTCATAATTTAACTATGCATGCTAATTTAACATTAAATCACCATCCATCATTTATCCCTACGTATTATTTCTAAAAAAATATACTCTTTAGCAAGTTACCTTACTGTGTGGATATTCATCTACATTGTCTAGCGGAAACTATAGTTCAATCGTTGAATTGGAAACCAATGCATAAAGCTGCTCATACGGACATATTCAGATGACTAGATTTGCATGTACGTATGTTCAATATGCAACGACAAAGACACTAAAATATTTGGTGACTTTCTAGACATCGAATCCCATATTACAAAGCAAGGTTTTTTTTTAGATCAGGTTTAAACCACCAAGCCAGTTATTGAATTAAGAATCTAACCGTTATAGAAATGCAGTTCGAGAAACAAAAATGACAGCTGCGTTTGGTTCTAACTTGTCATCTTAATATTAAGAACTTACTTTCCTACTTAACTACATCGAAATAAAGTTTCTCAGAGGTTTAGGCTAGAACTAAAGTAAGATTTCGTTTTGTAATATGGCGGAAAATATTTATAAGAAACAAACGAAGGTCTGTTGTTCCTTGTTCAGTACGATTTATAAATCAATACAAATAAAATAAATGAACGTCGACACGCAACCGAACACTCCTTAGAACAATGATCCTTAAAGTCAACAACATTCGTACCAAGCTCTTACCTTATTATGGTTCATGTTGAGAATGAGCAGATGATTGAGATGTGTGAACGACGAGGTCGGTATTGTCGCTAGGCTGTTCTGCGACACGTCAAGTTGTGTTAACTTGTTACCTGGAGAAAAGGATATCTTTTGTCTTTATTTAAGTCACAGACGTGTAGAAATTTTATGCTACACGTGAAAGTTTCGAATTTCAAGGCCTCAGGCGGGGCAAATTTTTGATGTTGGGACTTAGTAACAATTTGACGAAGGAAGAAGTATTTCTTATAGGTGTTAAATTTACAAAGGTAGAACTTTGCAAATTGGGCTGATGCCTACATACGTCAATTTCCATAACTTATTTTATGTTTCACGCTCTTCCAATTTAAATCTATTTTTGAATGTGACACGCATAACACGCTTAGGTATTTCAAGTTGCAAGAAAAACAATTAAACTGTTTTTAATTAATAAATACCTACACATATCTACGTTTTACATCATACATTTACCATGTTCGAAAAGTAAGGGGTATAATTATAGCCATGACCACATTTCATGTATTCTCTTTCAACGTTCAAAAATTACACCCCACTCATCTATATTCATTGTATCTATTGACAAAAACTGACATGCCTAAATTATTCAAGCAAGGAAACCAAATATAACATCGATTTGTTTGAACAAAATAAAATATAATTATACGCGTTGACTTGAGAACCTCAACCTTTTTTTACGTCGGTTAAAAATGAGTGGTAGTTACCGATGGAACTGAGGGACGAGTCTTCTATAACAGCCAAGCTGCTGTTGTGAACAGTCAAGTGACGGATATCCAGTCCCAGGAATATGTACGAGGGCAGTTTGGCCAGGTTGTTGTGTCGCAGCTTCAGGTAGAAGATTATCATCGGCTTGGAGCGTAATGTGTTCATTGCCTGTGTAAGAAAAATGATTATAATACATGCATTATATTTACAAAGCTTATTTTTATTATTTTTTACACCCAGCACTAATTGCGTAACACACTATCAATCAGAATTTCAATCATTTTCAAAATTATTGAAATTCTGATGAATCTGAATCTTCAATTTGAATCATTTTGAAGGATATTGCTAATCCATTGCTTCGTATGTTCTAAAAATTTGCCTGCTCAACAACGTAAATAACGCAATGAATGTTGTTGAACTGTCGAAATGAAAACTATTCCTACTTTTGGTTTGTTACACAATTACCTCTCTGGACAGCCAACATTAATCTCAAATATATCCTTGAAACACTGCGACAACTGAGGCAGGTGCCTCAGTTGTTACAGTGTGATCTATTTCGAGGTCAGTTGACTATGAAATAGGTCAGGTAATCACTAATCGGTAAACAATATATGGGTATTCCATCAAGGAATAAAACACCAGGTAGGCCTCACTAGAATAAAGCTGAATCACTGTCTAATTTAAGCTGATGAAACTTATGACGTGAAACCATTAGAGTTACATTACAATGATTTACTAATGGTTTTAAGTCCACCGTGAATGTCCTACCGAAAAGTTCAATAAATAATTCAGACCTATAAATACCTAATATGCTACCGAGTTCGATTATCGAAGCTCAACGTATAAATCAAGACTGCCTTGGTATGTTTCATTCATAACTTTTTTTTTTCTAACCACAATAATATAAGTATGTAACTGGGTTATTTTACATTGGTCAGATTCGACAATGACACATAGTTCAGGTAAAAAAATATATTGTGAGAGACTGGTGCCTAAGCTAGGCTCGTGGCCTGTGTTTCAGGACGCCAGGATCCCACCCCTTTATATTTTCATTTTTATAAATTATTTACTAAGCGCGCTGACAGAAAGTAGTAAGGTATTATACAACATTAATTTTATAGTTTTATTTATTTTGATTAATATCTAGGTTAAGTAAACGAGACGAATGTTAGTAGATGTGCAGTATGGGTGATTGTGTCGGTGCATGAGTGTGTGGGTGTGTGAGTATAACTGTATGGGAATAAGTCCTAATTCTTCAGTAACTACTTGTAACGTCACATAAACTTAAAACCGGAGAAAAATTGGCGCGAAGCCAAACATTTTCCAATATGATCAAATAAACATTATGCGAATATGTGACTAGGATTTGAAGAACACCAAAATATTCACCAGCATTACCTATTCTTGTGTGCAGCTAGTATCAGTATGTCGTTGCATAGATAATGTGCATACATGTGACATATTGCATCTCAGATAAGAATAGAATAGGTGAGTAGGACTAAACATGTGTGTAGTATAATCAGCCTATAATATTCCCACTGCTGGGATGCAGGGCCTCTATGTGAGAGGGAATAGGCCTCGCGCGCGGGCCCAGTACGGGTTGGTGGATATCAAATGTCTTCTAGTTTTTGGTTCAAGGATGTGCCGGTTTCCTCACGATGTTTTCCTTCACAGTTTTGAGAGCCGTGGTGATGAAATTAAATACACAAAGTAAAGAAACTCGTAAGTCGAGATACCACGGGGCGACCACTACTCTAAATATATGTACGTAAGTTAAGCAAAAGTTCAGATAAATTATTCTCACAATAGACGCAACTTAGTTATTCTGTCCAGAGACTGTTCCTAAGTTTAGGAGTTGTGCTGATTTGCAGAGCCATAAGATACAAGCGATGCTTAGTTTGTGGCTCACTGAATCCGACACATTGTATTTTACTTTTTGATGAATAAACTTATTATAATTATTGATTAGATATAGACTATAAGGACACTGCTGCTATACACCCCTAGTATACAGTGGGGATATTAGGTTATCATATTAATTGGAGCCACGTATTCTACATGACGTTTTAAATACACAATTAAAATTAATAGTAACAATTATCATTCTATCCGTCGGACCTTTTTTCGTTTTAGTATTTAACAACATTAAACTCAATTTGTGATTATTTGGTAACAACACCTTAAAGTTTGTGTCGAATAGGCTAGTTTCCTCAAAAATTATAATAAGTCCGTCAGTTAGATTATCAAAAAATATTGAACCCGTATGTTTTGTTTTGTCAATTATATAAAAAACAATGAAGATATCGCCCGTTAAAGTTCCGCGTGACGTCACTTGCTTGCGACACTTTTGCAAGCAAGTGACGTCGCGATCCCCCACGATCGTAATCCGCGATCCTAAATGTTGACGCGCTTTATCTTTGTCATTTTTTGTTTGATTGACAAAAGAAAAAATACGTGTCCATTATTTTTCGGTAATCTAACTGACGGACTAAATCTAATTATTATTTTTTTACCCAGGAAACTACCCTATCCAGTATCTTCTTATCAAGGTTGGTTTATTTCGTGCCAATTTTTACGTTATTTATTTTGTTTAAAATATTTAGTTTTCAACTTTTAGTAAAATCGTGAATTTTATTAGTTTAACTTGTAATCATCGCTGTACTATTCAATGTGATAACCTAATCGCCACTTTGTAGACTGAAGTTACCTTCTGTATGTGTTGCTGTTCAGTGAACTCGCAGAGTATGTCGAGGCCGTTCTTCTTGACGGTGCAGCTGCAAGGGGTGATGGTGTTGGGCGCGGGACACTGCTGCGCGCCCTGCGGGTGCGCCGGCCGCGCGCACAGCACCACGCAGCACACCAGCAACCAACGCGGCACCATTGTTTATGACCTGCACGAGAAGATTATATTTTAATATTATTGTTTTGAGTTATCTTTTATTAAGGTTGGAGTTTATCACAAAGTAAATATAAACAATCATTTATTTTACTAATGAGACTTGTCTGGATTGATTACTTAATCACAAATATTTGTAGGCCCTATGGCATTACATAACGCACTCTTTATTACGTTATTATTGGAACCTATGTTCAATAAATGAATAAAAATGAGTCGTGACGTTTATCGATTGAATAACTTGAATTTTTCTTTTCAATAAAATGTTGGGATTAATTGTTATCAGTCTTCATAAAAAATAAGCCTAAGTCTTAACAGAGCACCGTCCTGCCATCTACAGAATATTACAAATAGAACTTATGAAGAACTGCTTTCGGTAAGGAGCTTAAGTACTTACCTAGAATATTCACGTCATAAAATATTATACAATAGTCAAGGAATCGTTCAGGAATTTGTAAGCTGAACTAATTCATTACTATCTCCTCGGCGGAATTACAAAGGAGACAAATTATGACGACTGTAGAGAGTCATAACTTGCTACAAAGTATTTTAGTATCTGACCCAAGGCACCTCGTTAAAACACAATGACAATTCTGCAGCTCTGAATAATTTGCACTAACAAGAAATACGATCTTTCCTCCGAATATTGGAGAAAAATACTTTATACTTGCTATGGTATTTCAATTATTTGATATTGTTTGATGGAACGGCATCAGATTAAGAGGGTGCTCACAGGTCCACTAGCGCCACTCCTATGAGACACGAAGCAACAAAATTCGATCTAAAGAAAAGCGGCCACATTCCTATATTATGTAGTATTTAGTTGCTTCGTGTCTCAATATGAAAGTTAATAAAAGGTATTAGAAAATTCTAGACACACTTACCGAGGTCGCTGATTGAGCAGATTTTCATAATTCCTTCTCAGTCACGAGATAATATTTTTTTAAAGGAGTGGCGCTAGTGGACCGTTGTACGCGCTTGTTAGATTATTCGTTATATACTAGAAGTATATGTATCTATATATTACCCAAATAACAAGCTTTGAATATCAAAATGGTTACTAGTTAGTTATTTACTGTGTATGAAGGTTATTATTGAATATAGTTTGTAGGGAAAGGGTTTTATGAAGTAAAGCACAGACAGACAAGGCTAAGCATTTATTTGAATTTAGGCTTGTCAGTAATTAATCAGAAAACTAGTCGTCCGTTCGTAAAACTAGGTCATCATGGAGAAGAAGGACAAGAAACTCCATGGAAACAGTATTTAAGTATTCTATTAATACATTTCTTACGTTGTCATAAATTATCGTTATTTCTAAAAACAATTCATTCTATCTCTTGGACAACGGTCCAAGAGAATTCAAAATAAAAGTAACATAATAACAATAGTTAGGAATATTGGCCATAATATGATTTACAGAACAACATAGCCATAATAAGCAATAATTAAAGTATAATATCAAATTACTTAACTTACGTGACATCTGGTCGATCTATTCCACATAATAACGGCACTAGAACCAACCAACTGAACATCTACCAAGCAACTGACTCGATAACGTTGTTACAATCCTTTTTATACACTACCAACGTCTTTTACGTCAAACATCTACCGCCATTTTGACACAATCACAGATCATCATATATTTTGGCTTAATATCTTCTCACACAATTAGTAATAAACAAATCTTATATAGTGAAACCATTTTAAAACGTTATAAGGTAATTAATCAATTTAATAAGAGTCGATTCTTAATTCTTAGACATCAAAAAGTATATCAACATCAACTGACAGTATTGTGCCAATCATTTGAAACCACCTATTATATTAAAATAGCAATATAAAATCTAAGATATACTACAAGTATAATCAAATATTACTTAATCATTTATAGTAATAACATTTAAGTGTTTTTTACAAGTTAAGACTGTTGTTTTTTGTAAGCACAATATCTAGTCAAAGTAGGTACTTCTGAAATGTGACGGATGTCACTATCCAATAAACAATATTCTAATATTATAATTATATCAAAATGAAATATCTAACACGCTCATAATAGGCATGATTAAGTTATCGAAAAATCTCTCTGAAAGGAACCACTGTTTGTCTCTGCATCACCCAAAGGTAGAAAATATCTATGGCATTGAGTCCGCCTGTGTACATTTGTGTGCTTAAAGCATTCAATCCTACTAATATTATAAACGTGAAAGTATAAATGGATGGATGGTTTGTTACTCTTTCACACAAAAACTACTGAACGGATTTGGATTAAATTTGGCACACAGATGGTTTATAACCAGGATTAACATATATGACTTTTTATCCCGATATTCCCACGAGATTGAAACTTTTGCCGTGAAACCGCGGGGTGCAACTAGTAAACAAATAAAATAATGAGGTTAAAACAACAGTATTTTAGGTTAAATAATGTGTGTCCTAAGGAACATCGCATTGTAAAACGGGTGCCATAAGTCATTCTGAGCAAGGTCAGATTCGCACAAAACATGGATTTCATGGAAAGTTCTACGATCAACTAGAACAATAAAGCATTAATGCCTCGAGCACGTAGATCCAAAGATAACAAACGGCTTTACAAGTTAATACATTAATATACATTAGAAACTTTCGTGTCGTAACCAACCTTACCTACCAAAGCAGAAGTTTACCGCGGCCGAGCTTAGAGATCAAGTTTTCCCCTTCATTAAAGAATCAGTGAACTGGTGTTTTGGATGCCGATAACATGTGCGAAGTCGTCTTTTAATAACCTTAGCAACTGTTAGGTCTGCCTCACACTTGTCCGCGTCGCCACATTTGATTTGGCAGTATCTATTGAACAGAGCCAACCCGAAGCAATTACTACATTATATTTGGCTTTCATTCGGCTCGTGCCGATCGGAAACCTCCTTCCTCTTCCCCTCCCTTCCTTCCTGCCTTCGCTGAAAAGGCATATTAAAGTTGATTTTTACCACCCTGCCCTTTTACCAAACATTATCTTTGGGAAAAGGCTGGGATTTACATATTATTATTCTATTTTACCGCCCGCAGCTGTGGCGATTACTGCCGACCCGAACAGTGTGTAGCACGCCCACTAGGCACATTTACGTCCTTACTCGGTCTAACCAGAAGATGCTATCAGTATTTCACTCAGAGTGAGTGACATTTAACCTCTGAAACCCAACAGGCGACAAATACCGTAGAGACTGGTTGTAACGTGTTTTTCAGGCAGCTGTCTGCACGTGACGACTGTCATGTGTTTTTATGACAGACAAGGGTGACAGCTTTACGTGTTTTCCAAGGCACTGAGGAGCATAGCTGAGCCGTCAATCTAACCGTAGAACCGTTCACTTGTTTATTTTTCTTAAAGTCGCATTTGCAAAGCTCAAAATTCCTGGAAGATATCAATGTTAAAATTTTAAGCAGGGGAAAAATCTCAAGGCTCCTTTTGTCTCAAGCTCTCCCGGCTTTAAAATGAGGCTCTGCTTTGCAGGTACAAGGATGTAGCAATTCTACATTTACATTCTTGTTTTAAAATATTTTTCAAGATAGAAAATATTCATGAAATGTTTTCTTAAAGGAATTCTTGTGTAAAGATTTTGAATTACTTTCTTCGTCTCGTAGTTGGTTTTATGCTTCCTGCTTACAGGTTTTTATTACAAAATCTTACAGCTTTTTATAATCCGAAACTTAGGTCAGGTAGAAAATTTGAAGACGTGGCTTGAGAAATCCTCTTTATTATTTATCATTACATGAATGTTCCACAACATAATTTTCATATTTTACTTGAGTTTTGAAATCATACTATAAAGGGTGAAGATAGTTTGACTGCAGCAAATGAGCAAAGATTGATTTTGATTCCTCTTGTCTTTATGAATTTGTTATAAAGCAGACACCATTAGCAGCTATGGCTGCACACGCACAGGCCCACTGTTTAAAATTCAGAGCAACAATTGATAAGACGCTCAGAGCCCGAAATGTGGGTTAAGCGGTCGAAACAAAGTCCTGTGTGAGTTGAATAAAAAAGTTAATCACGGCACATAATTTTATTTCGGTCCCTATAAATCTGCAATCCTTTATTACCGCTACAGGCACGTATCAAAAAATAATGTTCGTATACATTTAGATTGAAGTACGTTCGGTACATATTGGCGAGCTGAATATTCTATCGCCGGTGCACGGGGCACGAATACTAATAATACAGGTAACCAGGCTCGCCTCTTGATGTGAAGGTTTATTCACAAATTGTTTAACACCCCTGCCGCTGCCCACTGCGTGTAATACTCGTTTTTTACGTGCCCGGCTGGCAAACAGTCGACGGTCCGCTTGATTGAAAGTGACTATAGACACGTAAGTAAAGACTCCCCACCTGTCACCATCGAGGGATTTTTCAGTTGGTTTTTTACCTTATGCGAGAAGTGAAGAGAAGTCGTCCGAAGAGAAAGAAAACCAAGTTTTCTACCTTGAAAAAAAATAATTTTGATGGTGTTTTATTTTTATTTCTTGCATGGGTAGCTATACTGTCTTATTTCGAAATATGCATCATGCATGGTGACAGAAATATCTAAACGATCTGAATAAAATAAAATCTCTTCTTCTTTTTTGTATATTTTTTTCATAAATAATCGCTTATTACTAAGCAAAGGAATAAACATCTTTATTCATTTATCGTTACGGGTCGTCAGAAGCCCGAAAGTCTGACAATCAATCTTACCAAGGGGTATCGTATTACCCAGTAACTGGGTTGTGGAGGTCAGATAGGCAGTCGCTCCATGTAAAATACTGGTACTCAGCTGCTTCCGGTTAGACAGGAAGCCAACCCCAACACAGTTGGGAAAAGGCTAGGCAGATTGGTTTTTTTTCATTTATCTGACCAATATTATGTCTGGATTTTAAAAGAGACCATGTAAGTACTCTGAGTTTGTTTCGGTATTTCATCTCAGAGTAGTCAAATAGTAAACGCTGATCTCATCTAGTTTTTAAAATATGATTGAAATAAAATAATTTATTATACTATAACAAAAAGTTCATTTGGATTTGGATTAGTTTTCTAAATAAAATTAGAAACAGCAAATACCTACTATGATTACTTGATTAGGCACTAATATAGTTCTATAATGTCCAATGACTATTATTATCCCTGTGAGAATTGTCAACCGACTCTAAATTAATGATCTAGATGACAACCTTAGTTAATATTTATGGTGTTTGCCCTACGAATGACTAATGAGATTCCACATCACAGTCACATCGCATTATCGCGGGTATGTAAGCAGACTTTATGGAAATAAACATATTAACTAACAATAATTAAACTGACCATGTAAAAAGGAAAATGGGTTGTTTCGTTGTTACTGTGTTAATTATTCCCGTTACCAGTTTACCGCCCAGTTTACGGGTGAGATACATCTGAATGACGCCAAATTAGACCAGCTTGGCGAGTACTGGCTGGCCTCGAGGCGACTGAACCCTGTTTGTCTTGTTGTTCAAAAGAAGCTGTTTTGACTTGGTTCGAAAGTACGTTGGCATGCAAGCGGTACTGACACATGGCATGGTTATAATAATTATTATCTTGCTGACTGGTTGACACTTCACTTGACCAACGAGCTGGGTCTTACTTTGGCCAAAGAATTAGCATTGCCATTCAACGTGGCAATGCTGCCAGTCTTCTGGGCATGTTTCTGGATGACAGCGATGCGAACGAGTACTTCGACGCCTAAGTGTCCTTTTTTCTATAGCTAGTTAGTTAGTCATTTAATTAAATACTAAGTAATCAGTTAATTGCATCACAGCGTAATGAATTTAAATGTTAAAAATAAAATAAAAATTGAGTATTAGTAACCGTTGGTAACTTGGAAAACTCGGTATTACCATCAAATAAAACCGGTATTCTACAAAATACCTACAGATTTGACTTTCTTTGTTTCAATTTTTATGGTTTGTCTTTGATTCCTCATTTTATTGAGAACAAAACAGTCTGGAGTTATAAAACTCCTGAATACCAAAATTGTTTGTTCGTGATCCTTTGCGTTTAATTTGATTCTAAATACACTGAACAGAATTACGAAAACCGTACTGTTTATTTAATAAAGAAGTGAGGACTAAATTAACTTAGTTTATCTTTCTTTTTGAAAGGAAAGGCACTTCAGTGCTTCTAATAAATTCAAGTAAAGTCTATGTTTTAATTTGATGTACTGAGATGGAAAATAAACAAGCATCTTACAAAGATGCTTGTTTATTTTCCTAGCGAATAGTCAGTTGATATTTTGCCAACGTCTAATTTGCTGTGATAATTATACTAGGCGTTATTGAGCAGAAATTAAAAAGCACCCTAAGCCGTTGGTCCCGGCTGTTATTCGTGGATCTTTGACAGACGTTACTGGTTGTCAGAAGCCTGTAAGTCTGACAACCAGTCTTACCAAGGAGTATCTTATTACCAATAACTGGGTTGTGGAGGTCAGATTGGCGGTCCCTTCATGTAAAATACTTGTATTCAGCTGCACCTGGTTAGACTGGAAGGCAACCGCAACATTGTTGGGAAAAGGCTAGGCAGAGTGTGCCTAAACAAAATTTTAACTAAAAATAATCGATGATAAGAAGACATTGTAAAGAAACGATGGGAGGACGAAAGCGTAAACTCCTAATTAAAAATTAATTCCACTTCACTCCTACGACACTTAACCTAATTTGTACTTAAACAACACCTACATTTATTTATTTTAGCAAATCTGTAGTCACCTTTAGGTGACTACAGATTTGCTCTCGTTTTTCACGACAGTTATTGTCGCTCGAAATGCTATGTTTTGATGATCAATAAGATTTGTCAGTTTTCCACAGATTTGCTCGATTGTATCGATCGTTTCTGTCGCCTGAACATCTTCTTGGTCGTGGATTTCATTATTGATGGTTGTCTGTGAAGGGCTGCGTGACTTTAGGTATGATGTTCTTCAACTTCGTTCGCTTCTCGGCTTCTCTCAGGGCGGTCGTAACAGAGAGAAAAATGAGGGCGGTTCCTTGGTCTGACCAGCGGTTAAGTGTCTGGAACGAAGGGAAGGAGTACCGGTCGCTTGTTAACGATCGATAAAATAATATCAAGGTAAAAATCAATCATCACCTTGTTGATTTATCGATCAACAAAAAAAATCCACACAGGCAATTGACAAAAAAATACGATGTCAATCATCTGTTGCTTACACATTACTCAATTTACGTTTGATCATACGTGTGGTAAGTATATCAAAAGTCGAGCAGATCCGTAAGCACCTAAGACAGTCGTGTACTCATTCCGTCACGTTACGTGTTACGTCGCGATTACATACGAAATACTTACTTGTGTGTCTGTGTGCGTCAGGTCGGCGAGCGATTATGGTGTGGGGTCGAGGGGTGTGCCGATGTCATGGGGCACTAGGTCATGTTCACCGGAGTCGTCCGTGGCCCGTCCCTGCCGGAGATTAGATCAATTTAGTACAGTCTGTTGTCAACATTATCTGACCCACCCTAAAAACAAACGAATTTGGACCCTCTACCTGTAACATTAAGGTTTATTCAATTTATATGAGCTTAGTAGACAAGTGCTCGAGAACTCGATGAACAAATACAATAATAATACAGACACGCAAATTTGATCTCTATAACGTCAGCATTAAGTTATATGTTAAAACTACTTGTTATAATATAATTAGTGTAATAGCTTATTTTAATTACTGCGTTCAAGTAATTCTGGTCTCGTGGTCTGTGTATAAGACTGAGAAAAGCAAGTTGCGAGATCAAATCCTGCGACGAAGATATGGTTTTGCTTTCAATTTAGAATTTATTCCAAAAGTATTTCTTGTATTATTGTAAAGAACTATAGACGGATAATCTTCAAATATAAACTTTCTAAAATGGTAATATTTTCGCATAACTTGTAATAAGTGGGTAGTTGAAAAAAAAATATTCGTATTCAGTATAAAATTGGTATTAAAATGCTACTAAGGGTATGCGGTGACTACGCGCAAACATATTTTACCTTGCTTTATAAAATTGCAAAAACAACGTCTCTTTACAATTTTTTATTTTCTATTTTATAGGTTAATAATTATTTGCACGAGGAGAAGCTTGCTTACTTGTGCTGTGCAAGAATAAACTTTATGATAGTATTCTATATGGTTCAAATTGTTTAGAATATTCCGTCTAGCATTACAATTACAACTAAGATCAAATTTCAATACCGCTTATAAGAGTTGAGTTGGTCTTGTGGTCACTAAGGTAGTGCGGTGTTCATCGTTGTCTACGTTCGAAACCAAGTTTGACCTAATTATAGCTTTTTGCTCTGCTGTTTTTTTTTTTAATTATTTCATTACACTTTTTTTACATTTATTTAATGGACGACGTAGGGTCTTGTCTTTTTAAACGGGCAGTTTGTAAATAAATAAAACTAAACAATTGCAAGTTTAAAATGTTTATTATTTCATTAAAACACTTAGGTAAGATAAAGTAAGTAAATGCTCATATACATATTTCCAAATTAATATACATTTTATATTAGTATGCCATAATCAAATCTAACCATTTATAAACATTAAAAAAGGCATGCTTAAGCTTAAAAGTTTGCTATCGAGAAAATGAATTCATCTGTGAAATGCTTTACAGATTTATAGCTGCCTATATTATGTAGTGAATAAACATGTTATTTAAATAGAAAAAATCTATTTGTAACAATAACATCACCACATAATCTGCAACCTTTTAATGGTTCAACAATCAATCCATTGAGCATTTACTTAATACATGGTGTGTTTAAAAATACCTACTAGATTAATTAGTAGCGGAGTGGCGCACCGTCCCCTGCTATAACTTGCTGTAAGCGGCTACGCATAACGCGCACCATATTCCAACACAAATCTTTGCCTCTTATGTGCTCCCAAGTCGATGTCACAATCTCAACCAAGTTGTGTTTGTTTCGGACTTCCGTTGTGTCCCAATTTAAAACCGTTTGACCCCATAGATTTTCTATAGGGTTCAAATCAGGACTTTTAGATGGCCAATTAATAACTGTCACACCTTCTTGAGCAGCTAATATAGCTCCATAACGTCGTAGCCATAGTCTGACCGTATTTCTCTAAAACAAAAAAAAAATACATTTTTGGAACCGTGTATGTAACTTGTAAGGAGTGAATGTAATGCTAAAATAGCCAACTACACGTTCATTAATCACAATCAATCAAATAAAATATAAATAAAAAAAAAACACTTACTGCTATATTAAGTCGACGACCAATCTCTCTATTTCCAACATTCTGCTCATGTAAAAATATGATTTTATGTTTGGTATAGTCATTAAGTTGCGACATGATGCTTTTTTTACACCAAATTGCTTAAAAATACTTAACAAGTTATGTGAAACGATTGACAAATGTGTGTGCGCAGTCACTTTTGTCACTTAGATGAATTTATTATCTACCTCACGGAGCAAATATATGTTTTACTTCGTATCCAACCATTCTTGGTAAATATAAATTCTGTGAACTTGAAGTTTTTTAATTTACCCACCTGTTTACAAGATAAGTTATTAGGCGTAAATCATATTGGTCGTTCTTTAATAATGTAAGATATATTACAGAAATGAAAACAAATTAAAAAAGAAACTGATAATAGGTGGACTGTGTTTTCGAACCCACATGTCGTTCGTCGCCAATCCAGCATCAAACCGCTAAGCCACATGAACTTGTTGGAAATACGCGAAATTAAAGATTCGGTTATACTTATGAAGTGTGACTTATAAGCTTTTCAACTTTAACGTGAACGAGATAATGATTAAAATAGCTTAACAAAATGATATATAATGCCGGTGGCACCGACATTGTTAGGTGGGTTTACCTTAACATTACGTGTTAAAGATCAAATTTGCGCGTCTGTATTGTTACTGTATTTATTCATCGATTCCTCGAGCACTTGTCCGATAAGCTCATATAAGTTGAATAAACCTTAATGCTACAGGCAGAGGGTCCAAATTCGTTTGTTTTTAGGGTGGGTCAGATAATGTTGACAACAGACTGTACGAGGAAACAGACGCCAAACGTTCGGCATTCGGCGTTCGGCCCAGACGGGCGAACCCGACAATGTCTACCGTTTACCCTCTTAACTATTACGTACTGGGACTAATTTGTTAACATACGTCCTGTGATTGTAGCGAGTCTGTTGTTGATATACTGTGGGAGACTACGGAGACTTTAGCATTTAGTTTGTTACATGTTCAAGCGTGTTTATTGATAGAAACGTTCCTGGAATTCATTAGATTTGTTCAATTTCGTA
Source organism: Apamea crenata (assembly GCA_949629185.1). Taxonomy (NCBI): domain Eukaryota; kingdom Metazoa; phylum Arthropoda; class Insecta; order Lepidoptera; family Noctuidae; genus Apamea; species Apamea crenata. Next base: position 14,986,226 of record OX451357.1, read on the forward strand.
TACCGTAATAACGTGATTGGTGGTTCTTACCAGGAATTGGAGATTAATGGACTTTATTTACTTGTACCTGATCGAAAACAATGATAGTTTCAATAACCAAAGATAATAGCTAGCGTCTTTTATAGTCATGTTTGTGTTTGTGTTGTAAGATACAATTTGGTTAGTGTTTTTATTTTGCCAACGTAGGTACATGTATTTAATTATCAAAGTTTGAAGTTTATCAGGCCCTCGAGCGAGCTAAGTTATTAGGTATATGGTTTATTTTAGACCTTTGTATTACAAAAATGACTGATGATGAATGAAGATTAACTTGTTTTTATGTTTCTTTACAAAGAAACACATAGATCCACACAATATAAAATAAATCCGGTTTTCCATATATGCAAAAGATTTATCAAAATAAATTAATTAACTGCCATCCGCCACTTACAAACCCCAGTTAATAATTGAACGATGGTCGGGCTTCCGTTATTGGGTCACATAATAATAATATTAAGGTTTTCATTAACTCTTCACAGAAAACCAGCATTAAAGCCACAAGCCCTCAGCTTCGTAGTATGTTCGTGGTAACAATTCGATTAATGACAGCACCTTTGTCACGTAGCAATAAGAGCGATTTTCGTAGTGGCACACGGCATACGTCACAACGTTTTGTCAGTAAAGCTACAGTTTCCCAGAATGTCCAAAATGCGGCAGTATTGTCCAAATATAGATACAGATTTTCATGACGTTCGCTACAAATATGACGGAAACTCTCTTCTAGGGACCGTAGCTTTGGTGCAGCTTAGTAAACTTGCGAGTGTGCCTGCGAGCTTTGGGCAAATGAAAAATAAAAATATAGGTAAGGTCAAATCAAATTTGCGTTTCCAATTTACGTTATTTCAAGTTAAACAAATATCAACTTTATTTTAATGGTAAGTAAGTTGATTTCAGAGTGACTAGCACTATTGAAAAAGTTATAAAAATGTTTGAAGTTGTAGCGTAAACTGAACTTTATTGTATAGGAATTAAAGTTATTTTTCCATAAACTCATATTTGTATACGTTTTTGGCAAATAAATCGCGAATGCAGATTAGGAGGGTTTGTTGGTTCCTAGTATTATCACAGTAATGCTGAATTTACCAATAATAGTTTGTTACATTTACTCCTTTATTTTCTGTTGCTTCCTGTAGTGTATACAAATGTTGGTAAATCTAAATAAATAAATTAAAAAAAAACGTTATTGATGCGCCACTGAAGCCCGCGTAATTCTAAATTTCGTAAAAAAACTTGTATTATGTTTCCCTCTCGTCAGTGTCCTTCAACCAATTAAGCTTGAGAAAAATAAAGAAACTGGACAAAGAAAACTTCAAGAGAATAAATCGTGTCACTAGTTACTAATTCATGGAAAGGGTTCTCAGAAATCGTAACGGGTCTTGAGCAGTTAACTCACAAAAGCAACGGTTCTTTTTGTTTCAATTTAAATTAAATCAAAGGGAGGACTTCCCTTCCTTTGGGAAATTTAAAATGCTCTGATTCGATTATCTTGCTCTCGCATGAACCACTCCGAGCCCTCGTGATACTGAATATAGTTTGTAATAAAATGTTTCCATATCCTACAATAGTCTTACACCAATCAGGAGTTGTCCTTGGGCGCATTTGTATAGTGCGAACAGGGATAATCGTCGGTTGGTGCCTCATTTCATTGAAAACGTCTAATGGGCCTCTGTGAGTTGGCTTCGGCCCCTCGTACGCCTTCCAAAGGTCCGGGACCCCAGGGTCTTATAAGAATATTAAATCAGAATTTATTTAATTATATTATATACTTGATTGTATCTACCTATGCATTGCTGGCCTTCCTTGAGGAGCTGGGGTGGATCGAATGATCGATTTTCCTACCCGTACGCAAAATACGCGCATTGTCGTGGAGTTGCGGACACCAGCCCGTATTACCTATTACCTATTGTATCTACCTACACTAGAAAAAAGTTCCAAAAAAAAAAACAAAGAAAAATAGAATTACATGGTTAGGTAACTAAAGCCAACGGTTAGCGTAACCTCAAGTTTTAACGAACGTCACAGTTCACAGTAAACTAACGTGTTTTGCTCTGACACTTGGTAGCGCCGTGTTTTACATTGTTATACAAGAGTTTTGTATATTTCCGGAGAGATGTTTGCTTATTTTTTTATAGAACTCCACATGTGTAACGTATTTTTAAATTATTTCACAAACTAATTCGCATTCGAGCTGTGTTGGTATCGAAATTCGTCTAATCACAGTCATTACAGTGAACAAAATAGTCTGTTAAAATATATTAATAGTAGCATTTTTTAAATCTTATATTAATCTTATATATCCTCTAATATTATCTCCTTAACCAGAGGAGCTCTGTATCGCGTAGAATTCCGTTAATTCCATATCGGATGGAAACGCGGACCATACATACATAGCGTGTATAAACATCATAACACCACATCATTATACTCATGGATACAAAATATTCCGGTCCATACAACATTAAATACCGGATGTGTTACTGACTACAAATTATAAGGCACGATATTTGTAACAACCTTATCAGGTGCTACGACAAAATTCGTAGCCGTATCGCCTACGACGTAGCGCGGTGGCGTAGTCAATCACAGAAAATATACTTTGCTGCTGCTATTATCATATTTCCAACAACAACAAAAAAATATAATTGGATTAAACAAATACAGTGGTTACATGCCTGACCACAGACTTATTTCTTTTATCAATAGAAAAAACAAATAAGCTAGTGTCAACGATGTACTACTACATTACTTTAGGTCAAAGAAATGACACATGTTCCCCGAAATAACTCGGCAATGTACATGGAGATTTAGGTATAAACCTACATCTTCATATACATTACTTATATAATACATATCACGTATAGTAGGTGTATATTCGTCCCTGAATGGACAAAGGATACTAATTTGTCTGAGACGGGAAAGTGAATAGCAAGATGTCTGGCCCAAGAGGTCAGGCACCTGTCCTTTATGTCCTGACCTTAATAACGTTAATACTGGACAAATATAACACGACATCTTCTTGTTTCACTTATTCTGTCTTTTTACATTTAGGTTATTACACGACCGACACGTAACAGAGAGAGTGGCTATTAGTAATACTGAAATGAAACGAAATATTTGTAAAAAAAGGTGGATTATGGATAAATAAAGAATACTTAGGTGTTGCTAAGAGAGCAATGATGGCCCATCGGTAACGGTCGCAACTTACAAGTTGTAGGTCACAGGTTCGAAGCTAGGCAGGCGCTTGACTTTGTGTAAATTATTTCATCACCACTGCTCTCAAAACGGTGATGGAAAACATCGTGAGGAAAAATGTCCTGGAGCCAAAAATTTGAAGACACGTGACATCTACCAACCCGCAATTGGCCCGCGTGAAAGATAACGGCTTACTCCCTCTCACCGAGGCTTGTCCCAGCAGTGGGAACATTATAGGCTGATAACGTGTGTAGGTATTACTCGTACTAACAGTGGGTTAATAACAATGACTGTTAATCACGGAAATTAAAGTTATATGTATATTCAAATTTTATTTATGTTTCAATTGACGTTATATCAAGTTGAACAAATATCAACTTTATTTTAATGAAAATTAAGTTGATTTCAGTGACTAGCCCTATTGAAAAAGTTGTAAAAATGTTTGAAGTTGTAGCGTAAACTAAACTTTATTGTGTAGGAATTAAAGTTATTTTTCCATAAACTCATATTTGTTTACATTTTTGGCGAATATGTCGTAATTTTATTTTAGGTATGTACGGTAAATTCCTATTCGCCTTATCCTTTCTCAGAGAGTTTAACACATAGGTAACATCATGCCTGTTTTTCCTGAAAAGGTACACAGTAACGTATGATACACCCATATATCCAAGTCCCATGTAATAGGTTGCGAGCCACTGCCATTAACCAGGCACAAATCTAAACTAGAGCGAATGCGAATTTCGTAATGGGAAATCCCAATACCACTTTGCCTCGAACCTAGTACCCCACTCCCTCCACTCAATAAATACGTTATATTCTACAGTTCAAACATTTGATCCTAGAGTGTTAAATTATAATGTGGCATCGCAGCTGAAGTGCAAAATATGTCATCTAACTTTTGGAGGACACTGTATATCGCTGTACAAAGATCTGTAAGGACTATGGACACTAAAAACCCTGCCATAAAATCGGAACAAACGCCGCCATCTCGTTTTTCAAAACATTTCGTTTTTCACGACATTACACATGCATACACTACATATACGTAAATTATACATACATACATTACCCATCCCTAAACATTCACTCACCCTCACACACTTACATACGTTGTCCACCCTATTTTCTGTATAATTTTTACTGTTTTATATTTTTAATTTCTCTGTGTCAATGAAACTGCACTAATGCCCCTGCTGTTCCTCGTGGGAACCTGTGTACCTACCTTTGTGTAATAACTTTTGTTGGAACACTGGTACTCATAACACAAGTTAGATCTTACTTTGAGTACCAGAGTTCAAAATACGCTAGTTTTTTAATTTTCTGGTAACACAGTTCTTAGCGTATCATAGCTACTAGTGTTATTGTTCACTTTTTTGCGAATAAAGAAATTTATTATTATTATTATTATTTCACAAAACAGTTGCACAAATGTTGGAAATGAAAACATGTAGTTATAAAAAAACTACATATTTTTATTGTCTGTATTTTCGGTGCTTGGTTTTCTTTCTTTGGAAGGTAAAGAAAGACATAATAGACAAAGGAAACATTTCTGCCTACAATGCTACGATTGTTACTGTAGTTCATACCCAAAAAAATAAAACATACTTTTATTGCTAAAAAGGCACAAAAGGCTTTGAATATCATAAAAAAAGGTTAAAAGGCTATACTGCTGCCGAGAAGTCAGTGCCGTATCGTAACAAAACATCAAAGTGAAACATGAAATATGATGATATTTAAGTAAATACTTGACGTCAAATACGTATAACTCATTTTTAGTTTGTCTATTATATGCTGAAAGAGAGTATGTACAGTCTGTTAACAGTTATTTTACCTGTGATGTTGCATCACTGTCCAAATCACCGTGATCTTTATTCTCATTCTCATAAGGTTGTTGCTGATAAATCTGTCAAAATCATCGTGATCTTTATTCTTACATTATGGTTGCGGATACGTGGGAGCTATCTATTTTCAAATATTATGCAACGTAACCTTTCCAACTTTAGCCAGCCTCTAGCTGTACAAATAACTACTGACCACGACTAGATCCACTCACACTCAGTTTCCAATACTGTTCGGGATGCTATTGTATCTGTAGTTGCACTGTCCTATTCTCTTTATCAGTCCAGTTTCTATGCTATCACAAGCTGGCTTCCTATCCACTGTTTCCATTTCCCAAAAGCAGCTGAATATATCCGGTGTATAGAGCATATTCGATTACACCACGGTCCCGCTAAGCAATCAGTTGGTAACCGTGTACCGTGCTGGTAGCGTGAAAGCTATTATTCAAAATGGTACCGAGCGCTAACACAAGTTTACTCAGCCGCAAACTATTTTGTTTATGTACCTAGCCTTAGTAGCAGAGACAGTTAGTATGCTGAAATGAACAGGCGTTATTGGTTAAAATAGTCTCCTCGGGTAGCAAAACTTATACTGGGTACATTCTCAACCACTGCGGAAACTGTAACCATGGAAAACTGAAAAAAAATCACGCTACGGAGTCTAGAATCATATGCTGAAATATAATATAATATAAAAATAAAATAAAAACAATATACTTAATAAAATACTAAACTCCAAAGCGTAAAAATTTTTCATCGGTTATAAAAAAAAGTTGTGGTTCCATACATTTTGACCACGTAGGTATCGCATTTTTCTATGTAACAGCAATTTTTTGATAACCAACGAAAATTTTATACACCAGGGGATCTAGCATCGTAAATACAGAATTCATGCTTGCAGTTTGCGCACTGGCTAAAATGTATCCTGTATGTACCTACGTTCGGCGTACCTTCGACAGTTAGCTCCACCTTGTTAAAAGAAACATATTTTTACCACGATAAGAGCTCTTCTTCTGTGCCACAGAGCACGGACACCCCTCCACGCTGCACGCTGCTAGAGGCAATATTGTCAACACTTTCCATACAAAATACGTATACCAAGCGTGTCACCGTTTACTTACTCGCACTACGTCACAAATGACGTAGTGCGCGTCACAAATTATAGTCACTGACGGCTTCGAATGACGTAGATGACAAAAGTTTTGCACTCAACGCACTTTCGGCGCCATGAAATTTATTAGTAGGTATTGCCATCTCTATAAGCTACCTGTGAGGCGATTCCGTATTCTGTGCTACGTACCGATATGAAAAACCGGTACAAAAAATTCAAAACGCAAACTAGTGCTGGGGATCTGTCTCGCATAGTGTCACAGCATTATGCTGAGCGATTTTGCGTGGATATGGCCCAACTGATTCTTTCCCAGCATTCAAATTCAATTCAAATTCAAATTGTTTATTTCCTCAACCAGATTACAACATTTAGTTTGTGATTGGAGCCTTCTTTTAAGCAAACAATGCTTGTATTAGAAGACTCCGCTCTTCCATAACAAAAAAATAAAAAAGATATAATAACATGTTTGACATAGGTAAGTAGACAAGATAGGCATAAGTATAGTTTGTGTGTGTGAGTGAGTGTGTGTGAGGGGATGTGTGAGGGGGTGTGTGTGCGTGTGTACGAGTATGTATGTGTGTTGTGTGTTTGTGTGCCTGTGTGAGAGTGTAGGTTATGTCGTGGGTTTTAAGAGATCTTCCGTTTCCTTATAAGTAAGTGGTTTGATCCATTTCAGTATTTTTTTTTTTGCTTTCATAATATTGGTTTTCATATATACATATTTCTTTATTTATTCTGTTATATAACCGAGAAGACCGTGTATTAAATTGCATGGAGGCAACCAAAGTTTTTGTTTGTGGGACTTCTGCAATAGCATGCTTTCTTCACTTTGCTAGTTTAGATGCATCATAAGGTAGGGTCTTGTGTTTCTTTAAAATAGTTTGAACAATGTATAATTTTCTTACTGAGAGTAATTCGCTTAACTTATAAAGACTATCTGTGGGATATCTATTTTTTTTTAAATACATAGTTTTTATCAGGGCACGTTGTGCACGTTCTACTTCTAAGAATTTAGTTTTTGCTGACCCTCCCCAGTTAGGAATACAGTACACTAAGACAGACTGAGCCAAAGCGACGTATATCTCATTAAGGAGATTTCTAGTAGTGTTATTACGACTAATTATATTTTTTGGCACAATATGTCTTAGTGTACTAAATAACCAGCACAGTTTTCTAACCCTACTAGCAACTTGTTCGATTTGGGGATACCAAGACAATCTCTGGTCTACTACTACCCCCAAATATTTGGTTTGTTTTACTTTATTTAAGTTTGGGCATACACAATTTTTATTCTTGAAGTCATCACAGTCGTGTATTTTAATTTTAAAATCATCCGTCGGTTCAGTTCGTGCACTAATACTGAAACACACGAAATTAGTTTTACACGTATTCAAGGTAAGCAAATTTTTCTTCAACCATTTGGCTATCCTAGCCATGCCCTTCTCAGCTGTGTACTCAACATCTTCCCAGGAGATACCAGAAAAGACGATAGCCGTATCATCGGCGTAAGAGAAAATTTTGGCGTTTTTGATATTTAAATTGCAGAGATCGTTGATATATATTAAAAATAATGTTGGACCCAATACGCTGCCTTGGGGTACGCCGTAAGTTACATCCGCATAGTCACTGGTATATTTTCCAATCCTAACGCTCTGCGTCCTATTAGATAGATAGTTTTTTATAAGAGAAAGCGGAGTTCCTCTTATTCCGTATTTTTCTAATTTATTCACCAGGGTTGGAACAGAGACGGTGTCAAACGCTTTTTTTAGGTCCAAGAAGACAGTAACACATTTGTTGCCACTGTCCATAGTATCAGCTACCAGCGATGTCAGGGCGGTTACTGCATCCTCGGTTGATACACTCTGTCTGAACCCAAATTGTATAGGCGACAGTAAGTCGTATTTACTTAGATAGTTAATAAGCCTATTATTTATTAGTTTTTCAACAATTTTGGAAATTGCTGGTAGAACTGATATTGGTCTATAGTTGTTGACATCGTCTCTGTTCCCTCCCTTGTGTACAGGTGTAATAATAGATCTTTTGAGTTCTTCCGGAAATACGCCTTTATTAAAGCACAGGTTAGTCAGATGAGTTAAGATTGGAACAGCTACCATTTTTACTTTCTTGTGTTTGTGTTCTTTCTCTGCGTCATATTTACCGCAAATAAACATATTTTCTTTCTTCTTTCTATTCGTCTCATCTTAATAATAACTTCCTAACTAATATTATGAATGCGAAAGAGAGTACAAAAGAACTGTTCCCGAGGGATAGAAAAACGCGTGCGAACACGAGGGCTAGTTTGAGAAAGCTTCCGTAAATATATCAAGAAAAATCATGCATCTATTGTGGCAATAAAAATGCCACCATCGGTAAATCATGAGCGTCTGAACTTTGCCTTACACTCCTACACACGCAAAAGCTTTCAGTTAGCTTTCACAGTTGATGTCACACTACGCATGTGTGGATGTCAGAACTACGCTTTTAACGTAGCTAGTTGCCAGTCTGTATTTTTTTTTACTGAGTAAAATGTAGAACATTTCAATACGATCGGAGACAACACTAGTTAGTTTGAATATGTGTGTTTAATAGTAAACAAATATACTTGGAAAAAATGTGCAATAAGTAATATTTAGGTAATTTTTAGAGTTCCGTACGGAAAATGAAAAAACTATCACTGTGTGTCTGTCTGTCCGTCTGTCACAACCATTTTGCTCCGAATCTAATGGACCGATTAAGTAAAAATTTGGTACACATAATTATGTTTTTAACCGACTTCTAAAAAGGAGGAGGTTCTCAATGCGGATGTTTGTATTTTTTTTGTTTTTTCGCGCATAACTCCGTCGCTTGCCAATCGATTTGAAAAATTCTTTTTTTGTTGGATAGGGTATACTTTCCAAATGGTCCCATGAAAATTTTATCGAAATCGGACAAGCGGTTTTTGAAAAATCAACAAAAATCAAAAACATGATCACAACAAAAAAGTGAAAAATAAAAACTTTTTTACAATTTTTTTTTTACAAAAAACGTTTTTATGGAAGTCGGTTGTTTTTTTTTTTGTAAAAAAGTTTTTTTGTGATCCAAACACGGACGTATAATATAAATAAATGGATTTTGTGTGTTTCTCGCGTTACACCGACAACTTCCCCACTACTCAAGGTGTGACGCCACGTTTTACCGTATGACATATTAAATAAAAGGGCTTACTGCGAGTGTCTAAAATATAGTTTTAAAGCTATTTTACCATTTCTGAACATATCTCTGAAACTACTGAGCCTAAAATTTAGAAAAAAATACTGAAATTAGTTCCATAGGTATTTACAGGAAATATTATAGTATTAGGAAAACCTATAGGAAGTCATGGTCTTAAAATAATATACTAAATCTCTCAATATTGTGCGTACAAACTTACATTTGCAGTTGCCACGCATGAGATAATATGTTTTGAAACAACCAAGCTAAGTTTGTTCTTGGTATAAATTCATCCCAACTACGGAACCCTTCATTGTGCGTGGTCCGACACGCACTTGGACAGCTCTTTTTGTGTAGGTTTGGTATAGATGCTTATTTAAATAGAGGCAAATGAAACCTCCATAACAGCTAGAAAAGATAAAATCTTCCCAATCCATTTGACCTCGCTTCGCTTAGAATACAGACTTGTGAATGTATACTGAATGTCTCAGCAAGGCTATATTTAGAAAAGAAATTGTTACTATTTTAAGTGATCAGAACGCTAATAATTAAGTAATGTTATGTTTACTTTTATTTTTCTAACTTTTATATCGTTCTTCTAACAAATAGTAGATCTGTATAGTAATATGTGGATAACGTTGTTAGAAGTGTATTTGTTACCTCTATTATTAAGTTCTAACCTTTGTTTACTTATTATTACACCTGCTGTTTGTTGTCCCTAAGTAAATAAATAAAATACTGTGTATGTAATGTATTCCTTACATACCACACAGTGCCAAATAAACGGTTTTCTTTGTTTCTTTTTACTATAAAGCAGTAAAAGACCCTTTACACAAACATTTTTCTGGTCGTGGAAAACTACGGTTTATTCGCCGTGTGTAGGCACGGTCGCCAGGGGTGTATGGATCGCTATGGAAGCTTGGACACACATGGACACGATTTTTCTACAGCGCGGTTTATACACCATACCGTAATGAAACCGTGCCATATACCTACTGCCTGAAGCATCATTATCCTAGCACATACCATTTTATGTCATGTACTTACAGCTTTTCACGGGTTTAGTTACGGAGTACTAAAAACTTATTTGGTTCTCAGAAAAAGAATAGCGTCAAAACCTTCTTCTCGCTACCTAACTAAAGTCATATTATCATATTATAAATATTATTCCAGCCAATGAAGTTCCGTTATTTTTAAGTTTCCCTTTACGAGAACTTTGTTATTTGATACTTTGCGTCATGGAATTCATTCAGTATCGGCGTGGGCTGCGATCGATAATAATGTTGAGTACGTGGGTTTTTATCTGCTAACTTAATTTGCACGGCGCTAAGTTTTTTTTATTGTGTTCAGTAACCTCTTTTAGGAATTAAAAGTTACAATAATACGATTTCACTAGTAAAAGTGGTTTTACATGTTTCGACCTCTCTTAGAGATAGTTTGTTAATGCGTTTTTATATTGCTGCATAACTACAAGCCTTTCAAGATGTATAATCTTTCACAAATACACAATCCTTCCATCATATTTTACACTAGCTGCGCCGCGCGGTTTCACCCGCTTAAGTCTTGATCTCGTGGGCATATCGAGATAAAATGTATTCTACGTCCTAATCCAGGTCATGGTCTACACATCTGCCATTTCATTCAAATTCGTTCAGCCGTTTTAGCGTGAAAGCGTAACAAACAATCATACAAAAAAAAACAAATCTTTTCTTTTTATAATATTAGTTTGGATATTATATTTTCCCCATGTAGCCATTTCGCTTGCCTCGTGTGATATCAGTACGCTAGACAAATATACCAAACAGGAATTAAACCCAAGCTCTCTTCGTAACCGAAATATCTACTAATGATGTAATTTATATGCTGAATATAAACGTAATACTTTCGTTTTCGGAATATGAGTTTTCGTAATTAATCAAATTAATGAAATGTTGTGGAATTACTAGGCAATATTTCGACATGATTTTACTTGTTATTTTAAGCATACGAAGTATAATCAGCCTATATAATGTTCCCACTGCTGGGACACAGGCCTCCTCTTTTTGAGAGGAAGTGGGCGTCTACCACGCGGGAAAAATTGTAAAAAACATAATATTCATTACAATCATACATTAATCATATATCAATATTCATTAATATTTATTATCTCTCTCGATTTTACCCCGGCGACCAATAAGAAGTCCTATATTCAGTATTGTACAGTCACGAGCAAAAGTATGTATACACTCGGCTTTATTCAAGAGCGATTTACACTTATTTTTTACAAAACTTTACTTTTATATACTTAAATGTTATGTTGTTACGAACATAGCATTTTCGAACCCATAGGTTTATGTAATGTGTCGTATTTCAACGTTGCATTCGTTATATCACGAAAAAATCGTAAGTGTTGACATATTGGTGCTCGTGACTGTACAGACGCCAGCAAATCAAGCTACTACAATCTGTCAAATTTCTTTAATAGATTTTCAACTTTATCGCTAAAGCATTACGTTCAAGGTTGATTGAGATAATTTGACAGTTTCGGTGTTAGCATCTGTACAATAAAACGGGCAGTTATAAGTCACGTCCTTGGTAAAGTCCCATTATAAAACTTTGATTTAACCTCGCTACCTATCATAAACCCTTGGCAGTAATAAAACAGATTTGAACGTCCGTCATTAAGTCATTACACACCAAACTGTAATAAAGGAGGAAATAAAACGTTTTCAGTTGTGAAGGCCATGGAAACTAGGGAACAATAATTATACAGAATAGGTAGGTTTAATTGCTGTACTTGATTCAGGAAATATATATGCTGAATTTTTAAGAGGCATGAGGCCCATGAGCAACTTTCGACTCAGCAACTAATTTTTCTCTCAAACTAAGTCTACAGGTGTCTATGAAAGAGCTGTCTTTGTAAAACTTTCATACAAACCCGTAGACTTGATGTGAGAGAAAATTTAGTTGCTGAGACAAAAGTTGCTCGTGGGCCCTTGTATATATTACTAGCAGCACCCCGCGGTTTTACTCGATCCCGAGGGAATATTGGTGTAGCGGTATCTACAACGCCACATGCGAACAACGCGTCATACTGACGTCACGCAAATCCTGCATCTCGCAAGCAGAGTTTACCGTACACTTAGCATAGATACAATTTCCCAATATCAATCATTGGGCAATTGCCCGCCAGACACAACACCCGTCTGGTCGGCGGATCCTCCCTTTTCTATGGAGGTTGAGTGAACTTTACACCCTGTTCCTCATACCTCCAAATTGGGATAAAAAGTATAATATGTGTTAATCATGGCTATAATATACTGTCTGTGTGCCAAATATCATCCAAATCCGTTTCGTAGTTTTTGCGTGAAAGAGTATAACAACCGTCCATCCATCCTCACAAACTTTCGCGTTTATAATATTAGTAGGATCTGTGTCTGTAACCTACTAAAACTAGAAGTTAGGTAACTTAGTTACTAGCCTTATGGACTCCTGTCTCAAATAAAAATTGACGGCACGGTTGGCGCAGTGGTTAAGCGATTGACTGCTGCGCTGCGTGTCGCGGGTTCGATTCCCGCACGGAACAAATATTTGTATGACCTACATGTATTTGTTCCGAGTCTGGGTGTTTTTCTATCTATAATATGTATGTATTTACAAAAAAAAAAAATTGTATATAAGTAGTTTATCAGCCATCTTGTTACCATAACACAAGCATTAGGTTGCTTAGCTTGGGACAAATGGTGCTGTGTGAAATGTCCAGGGATATAAAAAAAAAAAATGTTCTATTCTAGAAGCTTTTTCTGTCACAAACTATGACTACGACACTTGACTTGCATGATTTTTGGGAATACTTGTAGCAGTAAGAAAGGCAGACAAAGATAAGGCTTTAGGTTTAAATTCAAAGCCGCAAATATATGCTTCAAATGACCCCCAACACCAGTGTCAAGGATTAAGTCTAACTTAGACGTCAAACCAAGGGACATAGAAAACACCAATACGTGTGTTTACCTTCTCTTCCCCGTCTATTTTCGTTCAGATACGAAAAAAGTGTATTTTTTTCGTATGTAATCAAAAGAAAACATCCGGAAAATACAGCAGGTAAATCCATAGTCACCCTTAAATGTACCAAGAAATAGAAACGGGGAAACAGCTTGGTCCAATCGCCAAACATTCTCAATACACACAAATAACACGAATGAAATGAAAAGCACACATGCTCACACTACCGTATTTTTCTTTCATTCGACGAATCTGAATGTAAATCAACACGCGTACAAGGAAAACGTCTCTAGGTTTACTGTATAGGTAAACAAGGAGATAAGTTTTCAAGGAGATATTTAAGTCTCGTGGGCAGCTGACTACAACTACTTTAAACATTATTTATAATAATGCGAATTTACTGAGTAACATAACATAACGCCTGTGTTCCCCAAAGGGTTAGGTATGGTTGAGAGGTGACCCACATTTCGCCAATTATGTTTAAGTCCCCTGTAATAGAGGGTGACCCTATTGCCAGGGACCAGGGACTCTGGCCTGCTATTGAGAAATTCCAGATAGGAAAACCCAATAATATTCGCCCGACCCGGGAATTGAACTCAGGACCTCATGCTCAGCAGTAGCAGTTGCGACTACTAGACCAACGAGGCGGTCTCAGTTTACTGAGTAGTCAAGTAATACTACAATTTTCAAGGGTGCTTAAAGTGGCTACATTCTGAAAATTGGCAACGTCACAATTTATAGCTGTCAACATATTTCGCTGTTTCGAATAATTTGTCAATTTTATTTCATGAAATATCGGCCTGCAGTTTAATTATATTAATTGGAATACTAACACTGTATTAGGTGTCGTAATAACAGTTTAGAGATATTAACTGTCCATTATTACGCTGTTTTGACTAAATAGCTAATTGCAACATTGCCAACTCTATCAGCTGTCAGATAAACACTGACAGTCAGTTGACACGTTGTCACAATTTGACAAACACTGCATTGGTAAAACTTGCAAGGATATAATATTAACCGATTTATTCAGATATTATTCTTCGTATCTTTTCATTATTTAACAAGTTCACTGTCCGCAAAACCGTCCCACGTCACAATGAACGCTTGCTTGTAAAAGTGTTTAACATAAAATGTTATTACACACACAATAAAAATGAATATTGGCAGTGTCGCGGAAATATGAATATCTTCTCATTTTCACCTGTGTAGCGGACTCTTTGGTCGACTGTACATGGGTACTTCAAGCCGGAGGGAATAAAACACGTTCAGTGTTTGCTTAGGACAGCTCGGAGTAAGTTATTTTCTATTTACTGATAGGCTCAAGCTTGGTCCTTGTCACACTCCCGCTCCATTAAGAAATGCTAACAAACACAAGTTTTCTGTGAACTAACATTTCTGTGTTTGTTGCTCGGAAAACTGTTTGGTGTTGTTAAACTGTCGTACTCAATGTTTATTTATGTTAATAGGCCACTAACTAACGAATAACTTAGGGGCCGTATATTATCTTGGTGGATAGTAAAAGGTAGACGTTTCACTATTAGGCTTTTAAAATAATTATAAGACATGTACCTGTTGTTGTTTTCCAGTAGCCACCATATAACTAATTTAAAAAAATACGATCCTAATTAGGAAAACTCAACATGTTATCAAAACCTAAACGTTGAATGAATTTCAAGCATTTGACAACAATAAGTAGGATACCTAAAATAAAATCGCGACATATTCACCAAAAATGTAAACTAAAAAATATGAGTTTATGGAAAAATAACTTTGGTTCCTACACATTAAAGTTCAGTTTACGCTACCACTTCAAACATTTTTATAGCTTTTCAATAGTGCTAGTCACTCTTTCTGTACTTTCTGCCTACCCCCATGATGGATCGTAGCAGATGTGCTACGATTTTACATACTCCTTTTGATCAGATAGTGATCAAGAAAAGTAAACTTCAAAAGACCGTAGGTATATACATATATCAGTACGAGCTTTTTTTTTTTTTTTTTGAGGGTGGGGAATCATCAAATGACCCCTCCCGCTCTGGGTGGAGCGGAAGGGAGTGTCAGACTATTACTGACTAAAACCCACCCGTGTTCCTTCCTTAGCCCTTTCTGTTCCAGGGCAGCGGTAACCCTTTCGGACGATCCCGCTGCCCTGGCAGGCTTCGGCCCTATCGGGCCCCGTCCTCTGCTGACTTCTCTTTGAGGCGCGCGTGGAACACAACGCGCCGTCCCCGACGGACCGACCGACCGACAAAAAAACCGAAAGACCGTAGGTATATATATCAGTACGAGCCTTACTGCGTATTTTGCAAGTATATAATGTTGTAAATTTTATGGTGAGATTGTTTCGGAAAAATTTCAGCCCCTGCAGCTAGGTTACGGCTCCAAAGGGGGCTGTGAGGCTGCCGTACACGCCTTGTCGACCTACCTAAATTCTGGGAAAGGAGAAGTTATCCTGAAGGTTGACATAAAGAATGCCTTCAATTCCGTTAATAGGGACACCTTGCTGGCAGAAACTAAAAAAGAAATACCTCAAATTTATAGTTTCCTTTGGCAATGTTACAGACACCCATCTAAATTACTGTATCGGGACAACCTTCTGGCTTCTGCTGTTGGCTGTCAACAAGGTGACCCCCTCGGGCCTGTGATTTTTAGTTTAGCCATTCACCCAATTATTCGACAGCTAAATTCCAAATTTAATGTTTGGTATCTAGACGATGGCACCTTGGGTGGCGAAGTAGATACTGTTTTAAACGACCTAAGATTCTTAAAAAATGAACTTCATTCCATTGGCCTTGATCTCAACCTTTCGAAATGTGAACTATTTGTAGCGGACAGTACTGACAGACAACTGACACTTCCCAAATTTACCGCAATAGCTCCAAATATTAAAATTGTTGGAAAAAGCTCTCTTCGTCTCCTTGGGTCTCCAATTTTTGAAAATTCCTTTTCCGAATTTATTGAGGAAAAAATACAAAATTTCAACAACGTTTCGGAAAGATTGTTCCAAATTAATATGCATTCGGCCATCACCTTAATTCGTTACTGCTGTTTCGGCCCTAAATTAACTTATTTTCTTCGCGCTTCTCATTTATGGAATCATATTCACCTTTTAGACAAAATGGACCAAATTATCAGGCAAACATTAACTTCGATTTTAAATGTGGCCTTGGACGACCGAGCTTGGGCACAAGCCACTCTTCCCATTCGTATGGGAGGCCTCGGCGTCCGCAAAATTTTTATATTAGTTTACCGGCTTTCATATCCTCGGTCCACGGCACTGAGAAATTAATCAGGAAAATCCTAGCCTCCACACTGATTAATTTTGATGTGCCCTGCTTCACCGAGGCTATAGATGCCTGGAGACTCGCTTGCCCGAGCTCAAATCTACCCGATAAACCATTTTCCCAGAGACGTTGGGATGAGCCGCTCTGCAGAGTAGTTCAGGATAATTTACTTAACACGTCTGTTACTACTGCGGAGCGTGCGCGCCTGCTGGCTGTGGGTAAATGGGAGTCGGGTCTGTGGCTTCATGCACTACCGTCGTCGAACATAGGCACTTTGTTCGACGACAATACTTTCCGCCTCGCTGCTTCCTTACGACTAGGAGCACCGTGTTGTTCTCCCCATCGCTGTCACTGTGGCGAAGTTGTCAACAGCCTCGGACACCACGGCCTGTCTTGCAGCCGAAGTGCGGGTCGCTTAGCGCGGCACGCAAATATTAACGACATCATTCGACGAGCTCTTGTCACCGTCGGCGTTCCAGCTGTATTAGAACCCAATGGTTTGGCACGCGACGATGGCAAGAGACCGGACGGCATGTCTTTATTTTCATGGAAGGTGGGTAGGCCTTTAGTGTGGGATGCAACTTGTGTCGATACTCTTGCGCCATCCCATCTTCCAGGGTCAGCGTGCTGTGCTGGTGCTGCTGCTGCGGCTGCGGAAAACCTCAAGCGGCGTAAATATAATAACCTAATTAATAATTATATTTTCGAGCCGTTTGGGGTTGAAACCCTCGGGCCGTGGGGTCCGAGTGCGCGTGGTCTTTTTAAGGAAATTTCGAAAAGACTGGTTGACACTTCCCATGACCCAAGGGCTGGCTTTTACCTTGGCCAGAGGCTAAGCATTGCCATACAACGTGGTAATGCCGCCAGTGTCTTGGGTACATTACCAGTCGACAGCGATGCGGATGAATTTTTCGACGCTATATTTTAGTTTGTAAATAGTTTTAGTTAATTTAGGATATATTTTTGTTATTTTAGTGTTATCTTATAAATTAGTATATAATTAATCATTCAAAAATGTAACTGAAATGTGCTTTTCAGGATGTACCGTACTCTACATAACTTTACATACGAACCGTCTAGACTTATCGCTTAAGTGATTGATCTCGGGATTCGGAGAGGCTCTCACATGTTGCTCACTCGAAGCTCGAGTGAAGCCAAACAGACGCACGGTAAACAAGACATTAGGCTTAGTACACCCTGAGGGAATGATAAATATAGTGCTACCATTTTCGTCGAGGCAACTGAACACTGATTTTTTTCTAGAATCTAGTTACACAAATATCTATACACAGATGCTAATCCTAATAGACGAGTATTTAAAACACCCTGAAAATATGGAGTAGAAACAACTAAAATAACATTTAATCTAATTACGATTTCATAATTTACTTTTGTGTTGTGTTGTAAGGAAAAGCTGTGATTTCTCGATAATGTAAGGACATAATTCAGCTTCAGTCAATTACGTCTCTGCTTACTTCCGACGTCTACATTCTACGAGGTTTTATTTCTTGGAAACTGTACCAATTTGGGCCCAAATTGGACAAACGGCCGAGGAAATAATACCTAATGTTAATTAACGGGAAAAACAAAGGAAACGTTCCTTTCCGTCGCGCGCTGAAGTTTATGAGTGTGACTGTATATGTGTTTGGAGACTTTATGGGAATGTGCAAGTGTTTTTGTTATGCCTCCGGATGTTAATGTTAAGAATTTACGCATTCTATATGCAGAAAGGTTATCATTGCTGTATTATTTTCGAACAAAAGCTTGAATGCCGAAACATTAGGCACGTTACAAATTAGGTAAGTACGTTATTGGTCTCTTTAGGATACTCCAAGACCTAGGTAGGGCTTAGGTACTTGCAATAAATTATGTTGGAAAAATAGAAAAATGCCTCTTTTGCTCTATGCTTGCTATGATTTCCCATTTTCTATTTGATTTTCTATTGAAAGCTCATAAAATGCATTTCAAGAAAACTCTCTTTTTCGCGACAGAATTAAGTCACCGTCCTACAGGTAAGTAGGTCTGTAGGTACCTATCTATATATAAATCCATCGCAGACGAACGCGAATCGATAGAAACCGTATTTGACAAAATCGGGAGTGGTGCGGCAAGGAATAGAGCATCTGTACATACGTAATATACATGTAAAGTCGCCAAATTTCCTAATGCCAAGTGCGTTACATAGACTGATCGTTAAACTTACCAAATAATTTAAGAATTTGGTAGTTAATACAAATTCATTCTGGTAAGTTAACAAAAGTCAACCATCATCATCTGCCTTTTCCCAACTATGTTGGGGGTAGTAAGGGTCGGCTTCCAGTCTAAACTTTACATGGAGCGACTGCCTATCTGACCTCCACAACCCAGTTACCGTGTAATACGATGCTCTTTGGTAAGACTGGTTATTAGACTTTTGGGCTCCTGACTACCCGTAACAACTGTCAAAGATCTAAGAATGACAGCTGGGGCCAACAGCTTAACGTGCTTTCCGAGACACGGACGGGTTTCGGTATGTAAAGATGGTCACCCATCCACAGACCAACCGCGGTAAGCTTAGCTTAACCCAATTGATAGTCCTGTGCGACTGCTATTATTCCCAAACAAAAGTCAACCATTAAACCAAAAAACGCTTTTTACTCATTAAAAAAGTCAACTACTCGTTCGCAAAGGTGTGAAGGTCACTCTGACACTGGCAAAGATAAGTGGTAGTACTATAGAGGACTTGACGAGCCCTCTGAGGTCATGGGAGGAATCAAACAACGGTACGATTCCTTTAAGTTTATATTGAAAGAACGTCTTTACATATTTCCTACCAAACAAGCACTGACTGTTCTGTTCTAAACAAAATCCTAATTAAATAATTTGACACCTTATTGTAAACAAGCTTGAACGTTCGAATGGAACCCGCGCTAAATTATAGCCGGCCTGCACACATAAGGTTGCTTTCGGCAGGCAACCTTTACAGTACCAACTAACCAATAACGATACTTATCGTATAACTTTCTTATAACTTATTTAAGTTTCCTACAACTTACATAAGTTATAGGAATCGAGAAGGGTTACACAAGTGACCTTAGAAAGATTCCCGGTAAAGTTATGAACACGCATGGGGCTCGTTCATGTTCATTGCCAATCAGGAAATGCCGCAACCCTTAGTTTTGTGTATAAAGCCGTTACATGAAACCACAGTCCATAAATTGTGGCCACTAGAGTTTCGTAATTAATATTCAACTATAAATGTAACAGGCAGATATTATGGCGTATTGAATTAATTTGGGTATGAAGCTGTAGTGATTGGATAATATTGATGCGAAAAATATTAGAATAGAACACGCTGGAGTACGAGCTTCTATTTCTCGGACTCTTGATAGTATACCGCTTTTGTATGGAGGACTCTGTACAAGTACCTAGTATCTAATCTATTAATAAATCCCGGGATTTATTAATATTATTATTATTCGGGACGCGCGCGGATTCCGTCGAACCACAGAACAGATACAAGAGGTACCTCTTGTATCTGTTCTGTGCGTCGAACGAAGGCGGGCTCCGTTGCCTGGAAGCGGGCTCCGTTGGCCGGAAGCGGGCTCCGTTGCTCGGACGCGGGTCTCACCTTCCCGCGACGGACGCCCGTGCGGGTCGCCGCGACGGAGCACTTTTGTATAGAACCGCGCGGACGTCCGCTTAACGCAGTTTCAGGCCTTAATAAGAGGAAACGCGGTCACGTGGCCAAAACGCCAACGACCACGTGACCGCGTTTCCTCTTAAAAACCATAACTGTTTTTCGACCAAAATTATTTAAGTTAAAAAAACTCTTGAAAACCTTTATCCTGCGGTCAAATTACAATACATTTTGTCGTTTCATTTAATTTTGTACTGGAAAACAACTAGAGCGTAATAATCCAAAATTTACATTCCGCAGTCATTTTAATAAATATGATTGAACACTGAATTCCGGGAGCATCCTGAAAACATGAATGAATAAAATCTGTGTAAAACCAGCTTCACAATATTACATGTGCATTATTTAACGGGAATCTTTTGTTTTATTAATGTTTTACCGTGTGTGATTTAATGCATAGTTCTCCTGTGTGTATTTATTTGATAACAATGTGGTGTTATTTGTGGGTAAGATTTAATCTGATTATAATAATGTTTCTGATTCGTTTGTCGTTGATTCTGTAGGCTTTTCTGTAAACGGTCCGGCCATGAAATTGACTGATTTTGACCAATTTTCTTCATTGTTTGTGAGAAAGGGAAAAATAATGTAATCGAAATGATTTGTGATTTGAAAAGTCGAGTTTTTCGTTTTTCATGTAAAGGTTTTTTTCAAATAAGTAAAGTACTTATTCATGGAAAATCACTAAGATCCGCAACCAGTGGACAAAATATAACAGAAAAACAATGTTGAAAAAACTTTTTTTTTTAAACTTAGGACTAGTGTATTTTTTTCTATTACGAGTATTTAGCAAACCATTTCAAGAAATTTAAAAATTGCACATTAGTCTTCAGCTATCCTTGAAAGAAATTCAAAATTTTATCTTATGATAATACAATATTTTCATTAAGTAAATCAAAGGCGAAATATGCTATATTTTCTAAAGCGCAAAATACATGAAAATTTTCGTGACTTTAAGCCATCTCTGTTAGTCACAGACAGGAATGGTTTAATGCCACGAAAATGGAACTCTTACAAGCATACAGACTTAATGTTTCAATTATTTCAAGCTTCTAATAACTAGATAAGAAATTGACATAAGTGGGTTGTTTTCGTGCACGGAGCCTTAACTTTCTACAACTGTATATATAATAATAAAACAAAAAAGATCGACCAACAATATAAGACAATTTATTCTTGACGGGATCACAAATACAAATATAGGCAAGCTTAAAAACGTCGAAACGTTTCATTTATAATTCATACCTGTCGCGAAATTAGTATAAAATATGGATTTTCACAATAGACCTAAGACGCTCATGAATATTCAACTTGTTGAAATAGAAGTTAAAATTACAAAGTTATGTTGGAATAATATTGGCATTATTAAATGGTACATAATGGTACAATCTACATTGTATACCAACAAACCTATGCATAACACTGGTATACAGTGGTTTTGTTGCCCTGGATATAAGACTGATTTTGGATATATTTATGCTCACAATTCATGAAACTATCAATGATTTTGTAAGAATTGCTCTTAATTTTGTTAAAATTATGACTGATAAAATCAATTTTTATGAACGAAAAGCTGATTATTGTTAAAATTTTGAGATTTGTGAAAATCATAAAAATAAGAGCACAGTCAGTGCTTTCATAAATATATTCTTGATCTGGATACTTGAAAACATGAGAATTTTCACAGAAATCCAGGGCGACAAAAAAAAAATCTTTTTTTGTAGAGCTGTGTAATCAGTCTTCAATGTTCCCACTGCTGGGAGACAGGTCTCCTCTCTCTGAGAGGGAGTGGGCCACGCGGGCCCAGTGCGGTTTGGTTGACGTCTCATGTCTTTGAATTTTCAGTTCTAGGATAGTTTTCTCACGATGTTTTCCTTCACCGTTTTGAAAGCAGTGGTTATGAAATTAAACACACACAGTCAAGGGCCTGTACGGGTTCAACTCACGACCTACACTCTCTGTTCTCTCTGAGCACTTTAAGTTGAAGTTGCACTTAACAAAAAAAATAGGTACCTATCCTTATCTATGTCAAATGGTTTAACTATACGACTTCGAGCCCATGTATAGTGCCAGAATGGCCCGATTAATTTCTGCTTCCACTTTTTGCTTAATTTCTCTCCATTTACCGACACAAATGCGACAAGCACAACCATCCAGGGGCTCTACTCCGAAGTGCAAAGTGTGAATGTTCGGATCGGACCGACACATGGCCGAACCGAATATTATTGAAAAATGCGAAAAATGTTCGGATCAGCTCAGTTGGGTCGGGACCATAGTCAATATTCGAAAGAGCAGATAATGGCCGAACATTCGGCCGATACCTACTACTTCGGAGTAGACCCCCAGGACCTTTGTTTCGTCGTACAAGAGAAAAGGACTTTTACTCTGCTATGCGGGGTAATTTCGTAACACACTAACTGCAGAACGAATGGCTTTCACTCTGACAGTTCAACAACATTCATTGCGTTTACGCTGTTGAAAAGACAAATGTTTCGAACATATGAAGCAGTATCCCCCAAAATGATTCAGATTGTGGTTGTGTGCTTATTAGCAATCAGGGTTCAGTCACTTTTAAAATTGTTTCAAGTTTAAGAGCTGTCATTAAATGTCAAATAATTTTGGCACACCGGACCCTACTTGATTATTTCAATTGCTACGGATGACCGTGTAGACGTCATTTATTCGGACACAGATACATAGTAGTTTACAAAGAGGGATAGGTACTTAGTCTTTGTATACTACCTGCTATATTTGTATTGTTGTGTAGTAAGAGTATCCAGTAAATGTAAAATAACGAGTCTTCTAACAACTAAGTGGGTACTTTACTATTTTTCTACTCGTGTGTCCCTGTTTCGTAGACCACTAGAAATAATGATTACTTAAACCAAATTACCTTACTCGAGAAGAAAGAAAACCTCCTAGAGTCTGTTTAAAAATACACAATCTCACTGAAACACACAGTCCGCACACAAACTAACAGTTAAGTAAAGTACACCGCATACGCTTACGCCCAGTATCACTGTAAACCAGTTTCTATCACTTACACCTATCATATCACTCCGAACATTATTACGTAACACTCTCTCTAAAAGCACTTTTACGTGGAACAGCGGAAAAATCAACCATTATATTTTATAGCGAAATGCACTCTCGGATCGCGAAAACGTAACACAAAGAGTTTCAAGTTTTTTTCGAATGTCAAATATATCTGCGCAGAACGTCGCACGACTGTCCAGGCCCCTTCGGTTGATCATATTCTATTATCATTTGATAGGCCACCTCCGTTTAGGACCGAGTCGTTGTGCGAGGAAGTGTCGGATCGTTTCGTCGTTGATAACTCGATTCACGTGTCGGCAGGGAATGATGGCCATTCAATGTGTGAGTCGGTGAACTCGTCATTAAACAGAATTATGTTAACGTTAAACATTCGAACAGAACAAAGAGACTAACTACACGAAACAATTTAGTTAATTTATCTTACTCACGTTCCGACCTTTCTTTCACTTAAGACTTCCTCATCACAGAGCTTTCTTCCGGCTACACACATAATTGTTACATAATTGCCGCACATAATTC
This sequence comes from Apamea crenata, assembly GCA_949629185.1. Lineage (NCBI taxonomy): Eukaryota > Metazoa > Arthropoda > Insecta > Lepidoptera > Noctuidae > Apamea > Apamea crenata. The sequence goes on from OX451357.1 coordinate 15,010,115, forward strand.
CGTTCTCTACGAAGCAATCTGTGTTCAATTCACACTGGATTGGATCACGTATCCGATCATGATTACAAATGTTTGCCGCGCAAATAGCACGCGTGTGTGCATTTTGCAATCGTTGTAATTAGCTAACGTTGCGTAGCGGGAACACGCACTTTCATCAGCAGGATGCTGTGACAAATCACACATGGATTTATTGCAATGTGAATGACATGAGTGGGTGTAATAAAAAGTTATTAGCTTTTCGATATGATTTATGGTGTAGGTTCACGGCTAAATAATATCAGCCGCACAGGTCTATCGAGAATTAATCTACGTTCAAGGTCGATCCGTAGATGGGTGACCATTTATTACATATCGAGACCCCGCCGTGCCTCGGAACGCACGTTAGCCGTTGGTCCCGGCTGCCATTTGTATCCGGTTAGACTGGAAGCTGACCCGAACATAGTTGGGAAAAGACTAGGCAGATGTGTTGATGATGTGCAGTCATCATCTGCCTAGCCTATTCCCAACTATCAGCTCAGTGTAATTTAGTATTAGACAGTTCCAAACAATTTTTTTAAATAAATAGTTACCTTTTTATATTACTACCTACTTACTTTTTAACATTTCTTGATTCAATTTCATTTTATTTACTAGAAAATTAGAACTTTAAAAGGAATTATAAAAATTTAATTTCTGAACGCAAAAGCTCTATGCAAATTAAGATTTTCATATACATAGGTACTAACACTGCATATAGGTACATAGTACATGCTTTAAAAAAAAGCTGAGAATTTACAAAGCACGTTACTTCAGTGGACTTCAAGAATTAAGTATGTACTTACCAAATGCTAATGTTTACCTTGTTCCTAGAACAAAGTAAGTATATAAAAGTACTTGGAAAGTAAAATTACAAACGTAAATCTTACACACGGGTGTCTTTTTGGACCCTTACAACTTTCCGTTAAATTAGATGGGCACTCTGAGAGCCATTGTCCTTCGTAATCAAAATAACCACATCAGATTTTGGACGATCCTTGATAAGTAAAAACTTGCTTAACTGTAATGCATGGCTAATTTTGAAACGAACAAGATATAATTCTTTTATCATCAAGTTTACCTGTTTGTGATAATAATTTTACCTGAGATTTTAGATAAAAAGTAAAAAATGAAGGATGGGGTACCTATTGTTTACTTAAGAGTGTAAGAACTCCTTTCTTGTGTAGGTAATAATTAACTTGGAAAAGTTCTTCACCCATCTTGTTTTCTGGGTGAAAACAAGATGGGTGAAGAACTTTTCCAAGTATATTTCAATAAATAGTAAAAGTTTACTATTTATTGAAATATGGGTGAAAACAAGATATACTTACGTTTTATGAAAACCGACATTAAAATCCGACTTGATGTAACATAACATATTTATAGCTAACCCTGCTCTCTCTAGCGATCCCGAAGATTATTGTCGTTTCCATGACGCTTAGCAAACGGATTGACAACCACAAAGTAATGTCATTACACAGAGACGGATTCCGGCATTTTCCGGATAAACAGATCAATATTATAACTAGGTATGTTATTATTAAAGCTATGAACCTTTGTTGTTGACTGCACTATATACACACATACAGAATAACACCAGAATGTACAGACATGGCACTGTTCAAATGTTAAGTCTGCACGGTTATGTTTGTTTCAGGCGGAGCGTTGTCCTTAAGGCTCTTTTTTGAATTGTAAATGCCGAGTGGACGTTATACTTGTAGCTGTTGCCCCGAAATTCGATACTATATCTAAACCTTGACTCAACCAAAGCCAAGTATACCATCCTTAGTTGGTCCAAAGTGAGTTCGTCCCTCAGGCTTCTGAGAGCATAACATGCAGAGCTAACAGAATTCGATATAGACAATGTCTTAGCCTTCCAGTTTTATAAGGCGGCTATGTCGACGCCTAAGAATTTAACATTAACTACTCCTTCGACATTGTTACCACCAGACACAAGTTTAAGATTAACACTATTTCGTACCGTTGACTTGAATAATAAACATTTTGTTTTATTTACATTAAGTTTTAAATTATTTGTACGAAACCAGTTTTCAAAAACTTTTAAAGCAGTATTAATCTTGGATTCTAGGTTACTTATATTATCTGCCGAAAATATTACATTAGTGTCATCAGCAAAAATAATTAGTGTTATGTCTGTTATTCGTTTTCTAATATTCTCAACCAAGTCATTAAGGAATAGCATGAAGAAAATTGGGGCCAGAACGGAGCCCTGAGGGACACCTCGAGATACAGTCACTAGGTTGGATTTATATATTTTTTCTTTTCCATCCACAACCGTTTTTATCTCTATATACTGATGTCTATTATGCAAATAGGAGCTGAATAGCTTCAATACATCTTTCCGTATACCATAATGTATCAACTTGGCTAGAAGAATTGTATGGTCTATTGTATCGAAGGTAGAACTAAGGTCCTGGAAATACATGCCACTTTATGCTTTTAATTAAAATTACAGACAACTTCGTTAATTAATGCCCCAATAGCGTTAGTGGTTCCTAGTGATTTTTGGTACAAAAGATTGAAGAGCGATGTTTGACGTCCAAACCATTTTTTGTTGTTTGTGTCAGTGCGCAATCCAGTTTGGGCACTGTTTAAAAAATTATCCTGTATACCTACATATACCTCCATATAAATGTATTGCTGCAAAGTACGCTCTTTGTGCATCAAAACATAAAACTTAACTTTTATTTTGTAGCCGTAGAGGAAGATTGCTTTTGTCCAGTATTCAATAATATTTTTGCAGATACTGAAAATTGTATCCAACAAAGCGAACCGTTATAAACATTTTTCAGATAATACGACTAGGGGTTCAATGCGTCGAACTACTTCGGAACAGCAGACACTAAAAAGGTTCCTGTGTATTTTATCCACTGTTTCAATCTTTTGTAGCTGAAAATGGACGGTCCCTGGATACAATGTTATTTTTCATTGACTAGCAAAAATGTAGAGCGAATTTTAATTTTATAGCAAACGCCGATTAGTTATTCTTTTTGTTCTAGTTCGGTAATTGAAGGCCCGTACATGAGTTTGAGAGCAATGGTAACCGCGGATTACGAGATGTAGGTAACCGTAAGATCGAACCCTGACGGGCGCTTTACATTGTGTAATTAATTTCATCACCACTGCTCTCAAAACGGCGAAGGAAAAATCATGAGGAAACCGGCAGATCCAAAAATTCATCTACCAGCCAGCACTGGGCCCACGTGGTGGATAACGGCCCACTCCCTCTTACTGAGAAGAGCCTGTGCCCCCGCACTGGAACACTATAGGCTAATTATGATGAATTGAGTTTAGAAATACATACGGTACATATCGAAAACGAATAATCGTCAGAATTTTTAAAAATGTGTCTTAAAAAGCAACATTTTTAACGAACAACGCCACAAAAGCCATTTCAGTTTACGACCTTGTTTTAACAGAAATTGTGCAGAAACAGTTTTTACAATTTAATCATTGCCTAGACCTGCTACATAGTCTGCCAACATTCTCAAGAAAAACACAAAAACCCTCTCGCTTTACGCTTTAATTTGAAAATAAACGTCAAGTTAGTCGTTTGAGCCGAACCTTAGCAACGTCGACGGTAAGTAGTATCGGATAATTTTAGAGATGTAGAGTGGAGGTCGGGCGGTATCGATCGCGAGGTAACATTCGGGCCCGAGTCGACACGACGCGGCGACGTACCGCTGTATTCTTACCTTGAACCTCGCTACATAATAAAGACGTAGATGGATAATGGAAACTAAGACGGTACGTCTATATTCTTGATTTTTGTTACATTTTTTTGGAAGAACAATGTGGTGTAGCATGAGTTTCTTTAAGAAGGTTGGCAATATTAGGTCGTAATATTTTCAGTGAAGGTAATTTTTTTATGGCATATTTTGCTTTTCTGTACTGATATTGGTAAGATCAATCTGAGTATGAACAAATACGATTTTCTCCGGTGACTTACATAAAAATTTTGAAACAATAACTTTATCTAAATAGGTACCTATACCTACCTACTAAACGTTACAGTAAAATCTTGACCAATTTAAATGAAATAACTCAATACATACAGGTTGGAAAGGAGCAATTCCACAGGGTTAGCTTGCCTGACTTGCATATTCCCAGCATTATTGATACTGTTAGGGAACGGAGCGCCGATACAGGACACGCAAGTTGCACACACAAGACCTAAGTCTGCGGGGATGGGGACAGCATAGTGGCATTGTCCGATGAACCAGTGAAAACCATTCGAAGCTTATAAACAGAGATTCAGATCTACATACATTTATGTATCGTGTTACACTAGGGCGTTACTATAGGAGACAAAACTTCGGGAAATAAAGTTAACGCTCCATAGTTACAAAAATTGACCAGACAACATAAAATAGTATAAAAACTGAACAGACAACATGGTTGTAGAAGCAAGGAAACACTCAGGGTGCTCAGGACCTATTTGTATTACAGGCAAATATAGTACTAGCTTTTGCCCGTGGCTTTACCGACGTGGAGGTTGCAAATTTTCCTACGGAAACTTACCTTTACCTGTGTACCAAATTTCATAGAAATTCGTTCAACTGTTCAGACGTGAAAAAGTAACAGACAGGCAGAGTTACTTTCACATTTATAATATTAGTAAGGATGACTGGATTGTCATTCGTAGTGCCCATACTGTTCTATGGCTACACTGACCTACACAAGTACGCTGGGCATCATGCTATCGATGACAAAACGAAGGCATTTGATTTTCGCCATTTTGGCGCTGATAACTACGTGAGCGTCCGTAGAACTAATATTTTTGATAGTGATTTTTACATGATGCGCATACTCTCATGATAAAAATGTTCTGAATATTTCGTCGTAAACACAAAATACAATCATCAGCGCCGTACCAAAACAACACGACGACCATTTGCAACAGTGTGTCAATTTTAGTTCCTGAGACGCTCCAGCGAGGGCGCTTTGAATTGACACAAAAAACAACTATCATTTCATAGAGTATAGTTAGTCCAGCGTACTTGTTTATTAGAGGTCAGTGTATGGCTACAACTTGAAGTCAAAGACTTTAAGAACAATCCGAAATGACGCGGAAACTTTTAGCCCAACCTTACGTGTTGTGTCGGTACGTTTTGTGAGATTAGGATTTTTAAGGGGCCATTAAAAACACTAACGCATTAACGTGATAAAGATTCGAGCTTGTATATTTTCCATACCGTTCCTATAAGAATAGCATTATTTTCAAAACAATAAAATGAAAGCCTATAGTCATTATGTTGATGAACATTTGGAAGTTAATAATGAACGAAACACGAAACTAACTGATATATTCATTACATTAAGTGGCATTAAAATGTACATAATTGTGAGGTATTACGTAATGGAAGTACTTCGCGCATACATTAACTGGTTGCTTGGTTTCGGGTTCAACTTATTTAAACCAGCGAGTCAGGGTGTCACTGCTAGCTAAACTACATTTATGAAACATTTGTCCAGGAAGACTGCTAAAGAAGGAATGTCTCAAGTTACAGAAGCCTGACAGCCCAGGGTATATAGTATAGCGATAGGCCCGACTCACGTATCGAACCTATTGTAACCAGACCCTGAACTATCACGCTTTCTCCTACGGCCCTGTACTTACTGTACTGTAGAGTATTAAGCCTGCTTAGTTTTACCATGCAACCCTCCCGAATATTTTATAAGATAATGGCATGCTTAATTAGATAAACACTATTTCATATTTAGAAGATTAAAAAAGAATAGAGGATCAGCTATGAGAGCTGACAGAGCGCGTCATGATGTAAAATAAATGGAATTATTGATAGAAATAATTATAATTTCCCGAAAAATACACCTTTCATTAAAGACCCCAATATAGCACTGTCTGTGACGAGCAGTATCGCAATAATGCTCAATTTTTGCTCGTCACAGATGAACGAAATCTGCTTTTATTAAGCTGTCCGAAGAATTAAGAGTTGACATCATATTCATAAAATATCCTCCTTGTGAAAATAGGCATTTTACGAACCAATATCTCTCAAATCAACGGCGTCATTGGTATACGCAATACAGAAAATACGGATAATTAGTAATTATTGCGGACTTGTGGCTAAGTAATAACAGCCGCACGGGTCGATCGAAGTCGAAGCTACGCTTGCCGCGATTGGTCTGTGGATGGGTGACCATATTTACATATAAAAACCCCTCTGTTCCGACCGAACCCTCGGCACGCTGAAAAAACCCGACGACACATACACACTAACGGACCACGAGACCAGCAAGGTCCTTCTGGAAACCCACTTCCCAGACTGCAAACTCCTAGAGGACAGGACCTGGGAGGACGTACCGGATTGGACCCCAACGGAACGGGACTGGACCTGTGCCCACAGGCTAGTAACGGAGGACCGGTTAAAATGGGCTATCAACACCTTCAAGCCATACAAGTCCGCGGGATTGGATGGCATTTTCCGAGCCCTACTACAATGGGGGCTCGACTACATTACACCATGCCTGATGGAGATCTACCAGGCCTGCATAGCACTCAGATATATACCCCTGGCCTGGCGCGAAGTGAAAGTCATCTTCATACCCAAGCCAGGCAGAGCCGACTACACGCAACCCAAGGCGTACAGACCCATAAACCTCACATCCTTTCTACTAAAGACCCTGGAGAGACTATGTGATCGCCACATCCGAGACGGTCCCCTTAGGGCAAAACCACTCCACAAACAACAGCATGCGTACTCCACAGGCAAATCCACAGAATCCGCGCTGCACAGCGTGGTATCCAAGATTGAATGCGCAGTGGACCACAAATGCTCAGCACTAGCCGCCTTCATTGATATCGAAGGCGCCTTTGACAAAACCACATTCAAAAGTATCAGCACAGCCTTAGACAGACACGGTATAGATCCGTCTCTGAGCGGCTGGATTACCAATATGCTCGAACAGAGAGCTGTACAAGTGACCGTAAACGACACCACAAGGGCCATTGTGGCAAAGGGCTGCCCACAAGGGGGCGTCCTCTCGCCGCTTCTATGGAACCTGGTAGTAGACAGCCTGATAAAGGCACTTAACGATAAAGGCTACTTTACCGTAGGCTACGCCGATGACCTAACCATAATAATAAATGGCACACACGAAAACACCCTATGCAACCTAATGCACCAGGCACTGAAAATAGTAGAGAACTGGTGTAGTACACACCAACTATCAGCGAACCCAACAAAAACCGAACTGATCCTCTTTACAAAAAAGAGGAAACTTGCTACACTACAACTTCCACGATTCTTTGGAACTACCCTAAGCCTATCAACTGAAACCAAATATCTGGGCATATTCTTGGACAAACAGCTGAATTGGGCAAAACACATCAACCACATCACCACAAAGGCCAGCATTTCCCTGTGGCAATGCAAGAAAATGCTTGGGAAAAACTGGGGGATTAACCCCAAGACTACCTACTGGCTTTACACCACAGTTATCCGACCAATTATCACATACGGCTCACTAGTCTGGTGGCCCAGAACAGACCTGAGCACAGCCCAAAGAGATCTCGAAAAGCTACAGAGTTTTGCTTGTGTGGCAATCACTGGCAGCATGAGAACTGCACCCACCGCTGCCCTACAGGCCATGCTCGGACTGCCTCCCCTACACCTCATCGTGCGGGAGGAGGCGACCCTGTCTGCCTTCAGACTCCATATATCAGGAATCCTGAGTAAAGACTCGAGGATCAAGCACCTACGCCTAAAAGACGAGGCGATCAAACGGCAGCCAATGATGGCATCACCCTGCGACAAAGCCCCAAAGCAATACTGCTTCCAAAAGCACTACAACATAGTGCTTAAAGAGGAGCAGTGTGACTACTCAGGCCCGGGAGAGCTGAGAGTTTACACGGATGGATCAAAGACCGACTGCGGAACTGGAGTCGGAGTCTTCTCACACGACCTCAACATAAACATATCCAGCCCGCTAGGAATGCTCAACACGGTCTACCAAGCAGAGTGTGTGGGTATAATACAAGCGGCCAATGCCATAGCAGCCAGGAGAGTTACGGACACTCATGTTCGTATACTCTCTGACAGCGCCTCAGTCCTCCAATCCCTACAGAAGGGATGCATCACATCAAATCTTATACTAGAATGTCACAAGGCGCTTGAACAGGTAACTGTATCGAACCGCAACACAGTGACACTACAATGGATAAAAGGACACAGTGGGTCACTAGGTAACGACGCGGCTGACGAGCTGGCCAGAAGGGCATCCAGCACGCCAGTCTATGGGCCGGAACCAGTCGTACCCATCCCCTTCAATCAACTACGCAGGTGGCTACAGAAGCACACCCACGCACAAGCAGAGAACTGGTGGTCCTTGGCACCGGGCTGCAGGCAGTCCAAGGAAGCCATGCCATCACTAGATGGCAAGCTAACCAAAAAATTACTACGCCTGGACAGGAAAAGCCTGCGCCTGATGACGGGGACCATCACGGGACACTGCTCACTAAACAAACATTTCCACACGATAGGCATAACGGACAGCCCCCTGTGCAGAGCTTGCATGGAGGCTGATGAAACCGTCGCGCATGTGCTCTTTGAGTGCACAGGCGTCACCCAGATTAGGTCGCAAACCCTCGGGACACCCAGATCTTACACAGATGTTCTCAACAGACCAGGAGACTTAATAAGCTTCTGGAGGGAGGTGGGCTGGTTGGAATAACCACCGACGGCCGCCATGGCCCACGCACAATGGTCCACTTGCAGGACTAAGTGCGGAAACCAAACCCGTAACATAGAACATAGAACATAGAACCCCTCTGTTCCTCGGAAAGCACGTTAAGCCGTTGGTCCCGGCTGTCATTCGTAAATCTTTGACAGTCGTTACGGGTCGTCAGAAGCCCGAAAGTCTCACAACCAGTCTTACCAAGGGGTACCGTATTACCCAGTAACTGGGTTGTGGACGTCAGATAGGCAGTCGCTTCATGTAAATACTGGTATTCAGCTGCATCCGACTAGACTGGTAACCGACCCCAACATAGTTGGGAAAAGGCTAGGCAGATGATGAGCAATTATTGGTATAATTGAAAAGAGAACGTTGCTGTTATTTGGACGTATAAATTGAATTCTATGAAACACGTAATATTAAATTAATCCGAATTCTCGCGAACTCCCAAAATACTTAAATTCTCTAACGAAATGTGAGGCAGAATAAATTTATTTAAAAACGTTTTGCTTGCAGCTCTCGAGGCTAAAAATAGCGGTATACGGGCGCGGCATACACTATTTTACCGGAGTTTATACGATGCATGTGGAACCTCTAACCTATGTCAGGTCAGGTGTTTAGCTAGTCTGTAGCACTTACGTAGGCACTCTTAGTTCTAATTACTATTAATCTTCTTTTCTGAATGAATAATAAAAATAAAACATGCTGTGGTATAAATTTATCTCTCAGCTGTGGTTAGCAATGTTAGCAGGGCTGACTGCCTAGAGTACGCTCGATAAACATTTAGTGCTTATAAACACGAGTGATACGCGTCAATGACAGAGGCAGCTGCAACGGTCAACGAGTGTCGACAACAGCCGTCAACGCATGTCGACGGCAACCGTCGACGCGTTTACTGCAGCAGTCGACGTGTCGGCATCAGCGGTTGACAACATGCCACTCATTTATTTGAACACCGTACTTAAACACATGAACGGCACGGGGTCGACCGCTGCAGTTGCCTGTGTCGTTAACGCGTGTCACTCGTATTTATGGACACTAAAGAAAGGATCCCCGTGTAGGCCTGTATCCCTATAGTTATACAGATACTCATAAACCTTTTCATAGTGAAATTGTTATCACGATAAAATATTGTTAAGGAATTAGGGGAAAACTACTGCATAACGCCATAAGTTATACTGTTAACTAAATTCTCAGAAGCACTGTTAATTATTGGTATAATAATGTTGTCATTATTAACTCAAACGCAAATTCAGCCACACCTCGTGGCGAACTCGCAGCCGCGCGTGCAACCCAATCTAAAACTAATTCCACGCTAAAATCATGCAAACTAAAATATGCATGAAATAGCAAAAGTCGATTTAAGTAAAATACTATATTAAGTTCCGCCATGACACAGTAATTATGCAGTTGTGTGCAAACTGTGGAACTTGCGACAATTTCCTTTGCACCCAGCGGCGGTGTATGAATTATGAATTTCATTCAGCTATGGAGCTGCTTTAATAAAGTATTATAATATTATGTTAGTAGTGGAAGGGTAAGCTATATGCATACGTCTAACGCTATCCGCGCTATCCATTATACTAGCACACCAACTGTGCTCCTCGCATCAACTTTGTCGCTTTTAACACAATTGGTGCGTAAACACAGTGGACCCCTAGCTTTACATAGCATAACCGAAAGCGACTATCGCGCGAATATGCGAGTAGGCGATCATTTACTTGAATAATGACGTACATACGTGATGGCGTGTGTATGTATGTATGTCTATTCAAACAAACGAGCGCAACGATCGCATACTTAGGTACGCGACAGTCGCTTTCGGTTAAGACGCGGTACAAAGTTGGGTGTCAAGAGTGTTCCGCGCATCTGAAATTGTCACGATAAAGTTCATGCGCGGAGCACAGTTGGCGCACAATATTGTGGATAAAGATCCCCTTCATCCACAATATTCGCTTTAATAAAGTAACCCGCAATTCGATTTAAAATTTTCTCAAAATGTGACAAAATTGTATAATAGTAAAATGTGAGGGAACAGTAACGAATATGCATTTACCGAATAATAATTAATACAACTCTCTACCTTAGAATTTGACGCGAATGTTTTCATGAATTAGTCATAATTTATTCACCGAACTTAGAGTTACTAGTAGCCCTTTCGCCTGAAAGCTTCAGCTTCATTCCGATAGACCACTGTTGGATCTCATCCGACCACAACGCTACCGGTCGGTAATCTGGTTCATTTACAGGTTTCACTGTCCAACCACCAAACTGTGGTAAGTATGGTTTGGTATGAACGTTTTGATTCTGAGTTATATTACGATAACCGAGTGGCTTGCAGGAAATGAGCAACCCCGTATATTTATCTATACTAATATTATAAAGTGGTAAAATTTGTGAGTTTGTATGTAAGAGGTAATCTTGGGAACTACTGATCCGATTTCAAAAATTGTTTAACTGATAGAAAGCTACATTATTGCCGACTGCTATAGTATTAAAGTAAAAATTCAGAAATGCACAACCTAGCATAATCAGGCTGTAACGTTCCCACTGCTGGGACACAGGCCTCCTCTCTGTGAGAGGGAATGGGCCGTAATCTACCACGCCACCAAGTAAGATTTTAATTAAAAAACCGAAGTTTTTAATCTCAAGCCTGAAACATGCATAGATTATGGAAAAGCAAGTTGATTTGATATTAGTTTATTTTTCTCTAAAGGCGTGTTTCATTGAGTTTCGTGCCAATTAGCAGTTCCCAAAAATAATCAAATGTATGTTAACATGTGTGCAATGTGCATTTCAAACGATACGAATAATAAAACAAATGGAAAATGCGATTTCAATGTGAAAACTTGTTGACTAGGTGCAAAAATGAAAATTTTCCGTGCCTTTTCCCAACTATGTTGGGTTCGGCCTCCAGTCTCAGCTGATGCAGTTGAATACCAGTGTTATACATGGAGCGACTGCCTAACTGACTACAACCCAGTTACTGGGTAACACGATATCCCTTGGGAAGACTGGTTGTCAGACTTCGGGACTTCTGACTACCAGTAACGACAGCCAAAGATCTACGAATGGCAGCCGGGACCAACTACTTAACGTGCTTTCCGAGGCACGGAGGGTCTCGATATATAATTGATGATCACCCATCCACAAACCGACTGCGGCCCGTGTAGTTGTTCTTATTTATCCACGAACCCCTCAGATATAAAATCTATTATTGTATAAACTAAGTCATGATTTTCATGTTAGTCCATTGTGATAGAATTATAATGTAACGACTACAAACAACGGAATTGTTGAATTTAATGTTTTAAATAGTTGCTACTAACTTCCGTAATCGGATCAAACTTATTCTAACCGATGTTTTATTAAAAAACAATAAAGTTTATTTCATCCTGTTTCACAAATATCTGGTTCAGACGTTTCAAAATAATTAAATTTCAACCAACATCAAGTTTGATTCAACTCTTTCATAAATCATTAAGTATTTTCATCTTTGCTTAATATTATTCCTTTTGTATTTTTTTTTATTTCTCAATTCTATACTAATATTATAAAGAGACAAGATTAGATTTTTTGTATGTCTGTATTTTTTGTTGGTTACGCTGTCACGCTAAAACGGCTGAACGGATTTACATGAAATTAGACACATAGGTAAACCATAACCGGGATTAGAACACAGGATAGTTTTCATCCCGATTTTCCCACGGGATCGAGACTTATTATGTACCTACCTATACATATTGCCTACGTAACATGTTTTGACAAGCGACAAAGTTGAGCTTCATCCCGTGTTTTTTCATCCAATGTTTTTCTATATTTAGCAAATACACTTTGTTGCTCTTAACGTTTCATAACAAAGATACCAAAACCTCTAGGTTCTAGACTGCTCATATATTTTTCTCGAATTTGTCTTTATGACTCGTCTTAGCACGGCGTTTATTACAAGATTTCAGGCAAAATTGAGACGGTATATATTGCAGGGTCTGGAAACCCCGCGGATATACTTTATTGTCGTATAACAACGTTGATTTCAAGGAAAGTTCGTTTACGAGCACTTTGACACGCCGTTATATTATTTATTAGGAAGCAGCTTGAACATATTTTGGCATGTACGAACATTTTGAAGGGAACAAAATCTGAGAAATAACCTTTTTCGAATGAAAACGTTTCCTACTGAATTCTGAGACTGAATTCCAAAATAGTAGGTAGCTAATTCATTGATACAGATACCATCTAATCGTATCTGTATATAATTATCTATACCTAATCGTATGCTGTACCGGTTGACGTCATCACGTCAACGCAGACTGTCGCTGAAAACCAGCGCTGGGGCTCTCATAGAGGTCGTATAGGGTCTTAGCATTATGCTGAGCGATGGCCATTTTGCGTGGATGTGAAGCATGTTTACCCCCAACTTGTAATTTTTTTTTGTGTTTGTGTTCTTTTTATGCGTCATGTTTACCGCAAATAAACGTATTTTATTTCTTTTCTTTACATAATAGTACCAATTTACTGAAACTAAAGAAAAAATCGTCACAATTAATGGACGCGGACAACCATGGGACCGGTAAACCATCATCAAGAGAAACAACGCCACTTTATACACATTAATGAATAAAATATACAACAACAAGTTTATTTTTCTACCCCCGAGCACATATCGTTACAGGGGCCCATGAACATATTAAAATAAAAAGAAGTTAGTTCGAAACAAGACAAGTTGGAAAAACGAAGCATAATTCTTGATACTTTCTTGTCTCTGTTAATCTAGTTCCACTTAAGTCAAATACTACTGAAACTAAATAGAAATTCAATAAACAACAATTTCCCGGCGCACACATCACTCGCGACAACGACAGTCGACAAACAACGGAACGGTACGTCATCAGGAGAAGCCACGCCATCGTAAACAATACCATGAATAAAACATGCAACAACATCAACAACACAGTTGTTTTCGTACCCCTCGACAACAAATCGATAAAAGGGGAACACGAATTCGTCTTCAATACATTTCTGCGAGTTTTAGCGAAACGAGTTTATATTTTGCTACCGTCTTTATTTTTGAAGCGAGGTTTTCTCCTGAGGTGCAGACATCTTACCATTTTGCTTGCTTGTGTTATAAATTAGAATTTACATTTGTACATAGACAGGTATATAGGTACGAAAAGCTTGTTCTGTTGCGAATTGGTTATGATGTGGGGCTTATATTTTTGTGAGGGATTCTTCTTCCTTTAGGAATGCTATTTTTCTCTTGATACCTTTAGGTATACCATTGTGATACGTAGACAATCTGAAAGCCAATTCCCGTAATTATAAATACGGGAATATTATATACGTTCAAAATCTAGTCGCAATATCATCTGCGAAAGCACTAGGAAGTGGTGAAGGGCGGGCGTTTCGGGGGACTGTCTTTTGTAATATTGACCATCGAAGAGTGATGATTCTCAGCCTAGTTTGAATAAATGACTTTTGATTTAATTTGATCTCAGCGACAATCAATGTCAAAAACTTGTCAAAAATATAGGGAAATTAAAGGTGTTTTTGACAGGTGAGACTGAGATTAGAACGCGAATGTTCTTAAAAATACGAGAATTTCCCTCTAATTACTATTATATGAAATTCGGTAATGTTTCTTACAATTACCTGATTTGGTGGCGTTCTGTTGTTTCTGCCTAGCCCCATGAGAAGAAGGCGTGAGTATTTGTACATATATATATGTCTGAAATTACCTGATTTCAAAGTCTGTACTTCCGGAAACCAGAATACCTTTATGTAGCTCGCACTTCTGCGAAAGCTGGTCTAAAGAATGTAATCAGTTGCTAGATAAATAGACCTTGCAAATCAATTATTTGCAACTCTAAGGTCGCCATTAAAGCACCACGCTGTATATATTATATATACTTGGAAACTAGTACAGCTATTAACTAGTCTACCATAATCACCTGCGTCGTAGAGTAAACCGCACAACAATGGTAACTCTTGCACTTCGAAAATCGTCGTTAAGACTACGACATAAAGGCGCTATCAATGTCAAATGGTTACCACTGACATGACTGTTTTACGTAGAAGGAATAGCGTCTAATCCGTAGTGACAGTAATGACACACTTACTGTAAGACCTGAATGTTCATAGGAATCGGTAACCAGCTATTTGCAATACTGCGAACTACCTGGTCTGACCTTTAAGGTAATGCCATCACCTTTCAAGTCACACACTAAAGGCATACTTGCTGTTCCTAGAATCATAATTATAAAGCAAGAATATAAAAAAACTTGTGCGACTTAACCGACTTCCAAAAACACACTACAAGGTGAAAAATAACTTTAATTTTAAAGATAGATCTGTATATTTGTAAGGGCGCCGACTTCCTCACTTCCCAATATACAGGCTTGCCTAGTTTGGGACCAATGCAATATCTCTGTAATTTTTTGAGCAATAAAGTTTTTATTATTATCTCCTTTATTTGAATGTAAACACATATCAGTTATATTTTTAAATATTAGAATATAAAAACATTAAAAAATATAAAAAAAATAGTAGCCCATCGGTATCGGGAACAGGGTCCAAGCTACCGGTGGTCAGGGCTCTAGAGAGAGGAACCTCCTGACAATGCGAGCCGTGTCCAGAAGTACCGCTTTCTGAATCAAGCCCTTGGTCCAGCTGCCCAACGGAGCCTCCTCAGGTGTTGCTCGAGGCTCTTGGCTATAAAGCCATTGGCTGTCACGACTATCTGCACAATGATCGCTGAGTCCACATCTCACATGTCGACAACCTCGTGAGCTAAGTCAAGATACTTAATTATTATTATTCTAAGTTATGGTACCTACTCCACAGCCCCACACCAATTCATAAACCACTACTTGCTACTATGTAATAATAATAATTACTTAGTATGTAAACAACAGTGACAGGAAGTTTATAACAATATCAAGATACATTAAGTCGATTAAATATGTATTATCTGTAGCGGGGTCGTCCGAAAGGGTTACCGCTGCCCTGGAACATTAAGGGCTAAGGAAGGAACACGGGTGGGTTTTAGTCAGTACGAGTCTGACACTCCCTTCCGCTCCACCCAGAGCGGGATTTCCCATCCGCAAAAAAAAACGTACTATCTAAGCTAACTCAAAAACTACCCGAGAAAAGTTAATAAAATGTATAGGTATCGGACCACCGCGTAAACTTCCTCTACCAAACAAAGAATTTTCAAAATCGGTCCACAGTTGACGAAAATATTGATAAAAAATACATACAGACGAACATAGAACCTCCTCCTTTTTTGAATTCGGCAAACAAATACAAAGGAAACGTGTTGCTATAGAAATTACAAAGCAAATCTCGGAAATCAATGTTTCCTAGTATTAATATTTCCACCATCGATACTGCGAATCGTTATAACAACCTTCCCGCTTTCCAACGTTTTCTTTAAACAAAAACATAAGATTGCAGAAGTTAAAAAAGTGAAAAGAAAACGAATAAATAAACTGTTGCTTAACCAAAGCTCGGAAATGAACTGTTGATACTAAAAACGGGTTAAGTTTTTTATTTCCCGTTCAGTTAATCCAGGATAACTTGGCAAAGAAACTGCCTCGATATTTCCTTTTTATTGTCCTAGTTTATTTTTTATTTGACGTTATTACTCCCCTGGGGAATTTTTTTATGACTTTGTCTTAATAATGCAGTATAGGCTCGTCCAAGTGTTTTTTTATTACTACCTTTCAAGTTAGAAGATGGGTATTAATTAGCTTGCTCATTAAAAGAGCTTGAAATTGTTAGGAAAGTTGAGGAAAGGTCGAAAATATTTCTACACTAGCTGTTGCCCACGACTCCGTCTGCGATCCAGGGTGAAAAATAGCTTATGTCCTTCTCCAAGTCACTGTCTACCCATGTGCTAAAGTTCATCGAAATCCGTTTTAGCCGTTTTAGCGTGAAAGCGTAATAAACAAACATACAAAAATCAAATCTCTTCTCTTTATAATATTAGTTTAGATGACATAACATTACATCCATAATCTTGGAAAGGGTAGGCAAAGACGTTGGTACTGTTGCGCGTCACAATTAATGCCCGATACATGGTGACATTAGGTACCACTAGCGTCATCTAGTATCGAATAGCAGAACTATTAGAGTCACTAGCGCCATCTATTATCCAGTAGCAGAACTAATAGAGTCACTAGCGCCATCTATTATCGAGTAGAAATTTCGATGCTAGAACTTTCTAGAACTATCGACATCTGGTCAGTCGGGGCCGCTATTTACTCGAACATTCTAAATATTTCTACAATAGAAGGTTCTAGAACTATCTGCGGCACTATATAAAGCCGGAATGAACCACAACCGAATACATCGATAGTGATCTTCAAGTGCGACTTAAGTGAATTGCACTTAAGTGTTTTATAATTAGTGTGTTTGAGTTGTTATTAGTGTTGTTTAATTAAAAGTGTAATTTTTGGTAATTCATATCGGCAGTTGTTATTGTCACGAACCCCGAAGCTCGTAACAGTACCTTAGTACGGCACATTTCGTCAGTCATGTTAAAGTCCCATGTAATTGGGGGTGAGCCAATTGCCTTCAACCGGGTACAAATCCAAACTCCGGGCGACTGAGAAATTCCTGATGGAAAAAGCTCAGCAACACACTTTGCCCGACCTGAGATTCAAACCCAGAACCTCACCTTACCACCTTGACCTAACCTTACGACCAATAAACCAACGAGGCAATGATTCTTTATTTATACACCCCTTCAAGTTGGAAGATGGTTATTAATTAACTAGCTTATTAAAAGAGCTTGAGATTGTAAGAAAAGTTGAGGAAAAGATGAAAATATTTCTTTTTATAAAATAATTGGATGCTCAAGTATCACCCTGTAGAAGTGAATGGTAACAAATGAAAAGATAACGCATTGTTGTATCTTTTGTACGAGAAAGGAATATGGAGAGTATCGTCAATGCGTAGAATTGTAACGTTCTCAATAGTGTAGGTATTTGTTGTCTTACATTGTTTATCATTGTGCCGAGATAGAAAAGAAAACGATACTGTGCCTACAGTTATGTGTGTTTATCGAACCTTACCCCCGTAATATTTTAATATAACGCTATAAATTTTCAATAATCCAAGCCAGAGATCACCTAAAAATTTTACATAAAAAAAAATTATAGACTCCAGACACATTAAAAACACACAAAATTCGCTAAACCACTCAGTGTTGCCACACAACAAACTTGCAAAAGCGAACACATTCTTTCAGGTTTTACGCTAGGTGGTGGGTGCACGGGGCGTAACGTAAAACAACGGTGTTACTGTTACCTAACACCACAAACGCCCCCAACACGGCTTAATTAACCAGTAAAATACATACTGTATTAAAAATGAGTACATTTTGTACCTTTTGTGAGCACGCAACGGAACGTGAAACAGACTTCCGTTGTGTGGGACTTTCTTTGTAACAGAATGAAATGCAAAACCAAATTCATAATTTTAGAAAAATAAATGAAATGAATCCTTGCTTACTTTTTTTTTGCTGAATTCATATTTTATGTAGACCGGTACTGTGTTTACAGGTGGGTTTATTACTTAATGCTTGCTCTTTTTATTTTCAGTAAAGCGACCGTTTATGAAAATACGGGGTAGATAAAGATACTTTTTTTTTGCGGATGGGAAATTATCAAATGAACCCTCCCGCTCTGGGTGGAGCGGAAGGGAGTGTCAGACTCTTACTGACTAAAGCCCACGCGTGTTCCTTCCTTAGCCCTTTCTGTTACAGGGCAGCGGTAACCCTTTCGGACGATCCCGCTACCCTAGATAAAGATACTTAAATATAAATACGTACATAAACTCTTGCCTTTTTTCCATAAGGGTAGACAGAAACCACAGAACGCCACCTGCTACGATGCTTGCATATTCCTCGTGCCTTACTAATTATGTATGTAGAAAAACCACACGACGTAGAGTATCGAACAGCATAATATCAACTTTGCATAAACATAATATCTTATAGCAATGGCATTGAACATTTTACCGATCGAATGTCCTGAATAGTCGTTCAGAAGTTTAGTGTCACATCCCCGTAAAGTGGCCTAGTCTAATAAAAATAACGTAAATGCTGAGAAATAGGGTCGGCACATGTTAGATAGGATACATAATTTTATTGCAAACCGCGCAGTTAGTTTTATAAGGGCTGTCGATTGTTCCAACGCCAGATAATTTTATCGGAGGAATATTTTTAAATTTTTGACAGTTCTTCCGTGCAAAATCTGTCAGACGTCAACTAGTAAAAATTATCTGTCGATTGAAAAATCAGCCCTAAGTCATATAACTTTTTTGCGCCTTACAAGATGAGCCTATAATATTCCCACTGCTGGGACACAGGCGTCCTCTTGGTGAGAGGGAGTGGGCCGTAGTCCACCACACAGGCCCAGTGTGGGTTGATATGTCACATGTCTTCGTCTTACTTAGCGGAAAGGTATCTATCTGACTGACTGAGCTCTCGGATAGATGTATAATTTCAACAAGAGTTTAAAACTGACTGCTGTATCTAAAAAAAAACGAATATATCCTATTCCTTTCTAGAATGCAGGAAAGTACTCAAAATTCTCTCTGACAATCAAAACACAAGGCTGATCTCAGCGTTTAGTACACTCTCGGCCCCTCGACCCCCAATCAATAATGTTTCCACTGGACCCCCCTAACTATAGTTTATTCTCGACCCTTGGGGGTCGAGAGTGGATTTTATTTTCCAGTAAAGTTTTAGTTTCCTCTTCACCCCCAAAGTACACAGATTCCCATACACAGAGCTGACCTGTATCCAACCCTCACTTTTCTTTCGACAGTGCTCGCGTGTGCATAGGAAATAAAGTGCTGTTCATTATTCATGCACAGCTTGTCACCGGGCTCAAATTTAGTACGAGACCTATGTAGCATCGGTATAAAATATACATACTAGATGGGGACGTAAATCAACCCTCCCCTGCCCTCGAGGTAATGGATATGTATTGTAGACCAGACCTAAAATGCTACCCACGACTTTCGACCGCTCTATTGTTAAAACCCTTTTCATTGAAATGCCCAGGTAAAAAATTGTGAGCACTAATATAAAGTAGGATTAAATGAAGCCATAAATCATTCTGAGTCTGACATTATTCCTTTATAAATGTTACGGACGGTAAATAGTGCAATATAAAACGCGATTTACTTTACTTTGATATGTTCCTTTTATTAGCGAAAAATATCATACCAATACTATCTGAAATTCATTTTTTATGTAGCATTAAGAATATAGTACATATTTTTTTATATTATATAAGTTATTATTTGAAATCAACAATTATAGTTAGTAGTCAACAACTTATAGTGAAGGGACATGTACCTATTAATAAAGGGTACTTCGAGCAAACCCTTTCTGCCACTGTCTGGACCTTGTAAATAAATACTGGGAACTGTTCCCAGATGTGGATTCGTCTTACATATTGGATTGTTACCTCACTTGTGTTGCGGCCTTTATTTAACCCTTTACATTACGACCACAGTTGACATGACCCTATCATAGGACCTGTACATCCATGAATAAAACAATACAGCGATCTAACTTTGAAAACTGTGACCGAAAAATCGTGAAATACCTTTACAATTCTGATATGATAGCACATGGAAAATGAAATCAAAACACACTGCAATAACCATTTTTCAACATTTTGTAACAAAATAAAGGCCTATCTAAACACAACGATAAGCGCTGTCAAGCCAGTCTTCATTAAACCACCAGTTCCCAGTTGTGTTCCCATTGTTCCAGTGTTAGACAAAAAGTTGTGTTTTAACACTTCCAGTGGCGAGCGTGGTCGACTGATTAAATTTCACGTTACAGTCAAACTTTTAATGAGATCGTCGTTATTTTCTGTGAATTTTCAGAGTTAAATATGCAGTATACGATGTTTAGACTTGTCGTTTTGAGTTTCAAATGTCCTCTCTGTTTATGTGCGAAGGTGAGTTTGTTTAAAATATTATAGATGATTTTTAGCCGAGAAACAACTCGAGATTTCCTAGAATATTGATAAGTTTGGGAGAAGGTATCTAAGTTCTATGAATGACGGCACGGTTGGCGCAGTGGTTAAGCGATTGACTGCTGCGCTGCGTGCCGCGGGTTCGATTCCCGCACGGAACAAATATTTGTATGACCTACAAGTAGGTACTTGTTCCAGGTCTGGCTGTTTGTGTATGTGAGTTTACATGTTTGTAAACGCAGCCACGATACAGGAAAAATTTCTAGTATGGAGGAACCTTTTTTTTTAAAAAAAAAATCTTGACTTAACTAGCTAAACCTAAATTCAACAAATAGGAAGTGTTGTTCTTCGCATCAGTCAACCTGGTAACGACCTCATCCCTAAGGAGTGCTTAGTGCTGTAGCAGCAAAGCGTTTCCACTTGCAACTATTTAGTTTGTTTATCTAGCATTTTCTTGCATCTATCATTTGCCTGGCAATTTCCCAACTTTGCCCAACAAACCCAACTTTTAAATCTATGTAAATAAAAATGGAATGCTGTTCGTTGGTAAGCACATCACTTGAGAAAGGCTGAACTGATTTGGCTATTTTCTATTTTAAAATATTCCTAAAAGTTCGAATTATGTTTTTAAGGAAAGAAAAATTGGGAAAGTTTCCCGGAAAATATTCAAATTTTTATTCATTTTGTTTAGCCTTTTTTCGATGAGATTTGTATGAACTATTTATTTATAAAGGTACACCAACAGCTTCTGTATACAATATATCAAATAACAGAAGATAACAGTCATGGGCTTATACAGTTGCCAATAACTACAGGTGAACCAACATTCTCAAATACAGTGATAATCTAAAGTAAAATTTGGACAAGACAACGTTTACCACAAATATTTAACAATAATTTAATTTACTTTTGAAGATAATTTACTTTTTCTTCGAATTAAGAAATGAATTTCCACAACAATATTTTCATAAAAGTCCCAGTGGAGCAACATACTTGCTTTTATGGTGATTAAAGTTAGTATACAATAGGTGACACGTTATTTACGTATTGCTAAGGTGCCTCGGTGACCTGGTTTATTAACAAGGCAGTAAACTGCATGCGATACTAAAGAAAAACTATTAGCTACTTGCACAAGTTCTGCATATTTTTTTGTATTTAATTAGACATGAATGTCATACTTTGTATAATTCATAGGTTCTTTGTTATAGGCACATTGTAATTTAGAACGTTTTTATAATGCAAATAACTATGTAAAAGCCACGACCGTGACCGCTTTACAGTTTGATACATTTATGCCAACCGACAAAAACGCCAACTAGAAAGATATTAACGAGACATCGTAACAAAATAACGGTTTTCATATAGGTAACCGGACACGTAATCTGTACGATTTATGATTTATGTAATTACGTGTTACTCCGGTTATACAAAAACCTATGTTATTTTTGTCAGAAAGTGCTCCTTCAGACCTCATTAGATACCAAACACGATACCTATATTAATCAAAAATATTTTTTTCGGTAACCTTTTACTTTCGTTATAGGGCATCCATGTTGGATTTTATAATATGTGACGCCATATAGCATTTAACCCGGGTAATAACAAAACGCTTTCAATGACACCTCGTTTGTGAAAATACGACGAGTAATTGAGGCGTTATGAGAAAACACCTGTTAAAATCAATCAAATCAAATCAAATCAAATCATTTATTTGCATAATACATGTTAAAAAGGTGTTACAGGTATAAACGGCACATTGTATTATAACCTATTGAGGTGTGCAAATTAATATATTAGGTACATAAAATTAATTTTAAATTGATTTACATTAAATATTAGAACGTCAAATTAAAAAATGTCAGAATATTATACACAAGTCAGATCAAAATGTCAATACTATATAAAATTCAATAATAATTCAAAATTCAAATAAAATCAAATCCAATCCAATCCAATAAATAATCAATCGATAAAATTCAATAATTTCAATAATATATTTGTGGTGCCATTTCAGATAAAATCGACTAATCTTTCATTTAAATAATCATTAATTGAATAGTAACATTTTGCAACTAAGAATTCCTGCAAACGTAATTTGAATTGGTTCATTTTGTGTAGGTCTGTGATACTTTTTGGCAACTTATTGTATACTTTTGGTGCCATGCCCAAAATGTTTTTATTAAATACTGCTTTTTTATGACGTCTTACGCATATTTTATTTTTATGTCGTGCACTTCTTGGATGGGTATAAAGATGTAGATTCGCTTTGACAAAGATCGCCATTTCGTATATATAAAGACACGGGAATGTTAATAACTGGAACTGTTGAAAATGTGGCTTACAGCTTTCTGTGCTTTGTATGCCACACATTGCCCTTATGCATTGTTTCTGGGCTTTGAACGCCATTTCTCTGTCTGGCGAGTTCCCCCAAAATATAAGCCCGTAGCGTAAAGCAGAAGCAACATATCCGTGATACGCCATTAATAAGGTTGCGCGATTTGACACTTTTCTTAGGTTATGGAGAGCATAAGAACACTGGCTAAGCTTTTTGCATGTGTTTTCAACATGTTTTTTCCAGCTCATATCTTTATTTATCCAAATACCTAAGAATTTAGTGTGTTCTGCTTCACTAATAATTTTGTTACCGTAGCGTATATCCGGTTTTTTATTGTGTGTTTGTTATTCAAATAAAACGTAATTTGTTTTTTCAAGATTTATTTTTAAGTTGTTTTTAGTTAGCCAAGTTATTATATCATTTAAGTTGTCATTTATTTCCTTTTCGAATGTCTCATCATCTTTACTTTTGATTAGTATTGTGCTGTCGTCAGCGAATAGAATCATTGGATTATTAATAGTTTTAGGCATGTCATTAATATATATAATGAATAATAACGGAGCAAGAACACTGCCCTGCGGCACACCAAATCTGCATTGTCTATGTGTAGAGACATAAGTATTTTCTGTTTTTGTATAGCGGCAGATTTTATTTATGTATGTAATTTGTTTTCGATTAGTCAGATATGATTTGATAAGTTCAAGGATATTGCCTCTAATTCCATATTTTTCCAGCTTGTTTATCATAACCCTCCTTTGGCTTTACCGAAGTTGGGTAAAACTACTCGCTTCTTTACACTAGCCACCAAATTTTATTTCCTATGAACAAGCCAGAAAGGATTCCAGAACACTAAAAAGCAATACAATCAAAAGCAATAAACATCATGTTCCCAGCTTAGTTCACCGGCACCGCACAAAAATCCTCATGCAGTTAGCGAGATTAAACTAATCGAACATTTATCGAAAAAAGCTTAGGTTAGCCGAGCTCGTACGATTACCCGCGACGGATTCACGTGGTAATCCCAGACATATAAATGGAACCGCGTTTGCTATCACGAAACGTGCTCCGCCGCGGTTGCGTTTTGTCGCAAAATTGAGAGAAATGAGCGCGCACGCTGCTAATTGAAAATAATGCTCGTTGTTACAATGTTGCGATGATAATTGAGAACAGTCGATACTTTAATATGTTTAGAGCTAAACGAGATTAGTATGTCCGATAAAATCAAGATTTTTATGTTCGTCGTAATCGTTTTCGTCGTGTTCGTCGTCAAAAAGTAGCAAACTTAAGTAGTGCATTTTATTTATAATAATTCTAGATTATACCTTATCGGTGTTTTCATATAAAAGACGGACACAGGAAACTTAAGGTTTTTTCTGCCATGTAAGTAGATGGGTAAATGAAATAGTATTTTGCCATGTAATTATGTTTTCTTTATCACGAATACGTAGAAAATTAATAATAATGCTCTATGCTTATAATCCTGTGAGAGCAGTGGTGGCCCAGTGGTAATGGCCTCGCCTTACGAGTTGTAGGTCGTGGGTTCGAACCGAGCCAGGCGCTTTACTTTGTATAAATAATTTCATCACCACTGCTCTCAAAACGGTGAAGTAAAACCTCGTGAGGAAACCGGCATGTCCTAGAACCAACCATTTGAAGACATGTGACGCGTGGTAGATTATAGCCCACTCCCTCCCGAAGAGAAGAGGCGTGTGCCCCATCAGTGGGAGCATTATAGACTGATTATACTTAAACTTAATGCTGTAGGTAACAGAACTGATAAATTGAGATAAGTTGCTAATACATGAATATCTTTAGTGCTCCTGCGAGTCTAGATTTGAGTGTGCTGTCAATAAAATGGGAATTTTATGGCTGTCGTAATACATATAAATACTATAAATGTCAGTTTATTTTACTGCCAAGTGATTCCAGTCTAAAAATAGAGCGTTCTTTAGTCTCTTTCCACGCTTATTGTGAGTCGTCAATAAAAAAGGCTTTATGGCGCTAAGGCGTGAACCACACAGACAGGACGTGAGATGAAGACGGGACGCAGAGGCGGTGTCCATTTCACGTATCTTCATACAACTTGTGTAATGGTCTTAATAGACTCGAAATGGAAGAAAATGACGAATTTAAAGAAAACGAATAAACAACTTTAATTACAACATGAAGAGAAAAACTATTACATTTGGTTTTCAACGAACGATTACAGAGAGAAAAAAAGTGCACATCAAATTGACGGCTAAAAAAGGAAAGTATTTAACATAAATTATAAAAAAGTTTGTAGCAAAAAGTTCTTAGCTAGTTGCGTCGCTTACAGCTTGTATTAACGCGATCTGGCACGAAACATACAGAAAAGACAAGACGCATCTTGGCTTAATACTATTCCTTTTTTTATTGCCTAGTGGGCCTGCTCTTGACTTCAATAACGCGTGATGGAAAGCAATGGATGAGGTTTTTTTCAAATCATCAAATGACCTCTCCCACTCTGGGCTGAGCGGAAGGGCGTGTCAGACTTTTACTGACTAAAACCCGCCCGTGTTCCTTCAGTTGCCTGTGGTCTGTGGTGCAAGGGTATCTCTTTCGAACAACCCGCGGCAATGGATGAGGTTTATCATGGAACGAGCGTTCCTAGAAGATGCCCGTTCACGCTTGCTTTGAAAGCAGACGAGTTAAATCTGGAATAACATAGACGCTGGCAGAGAGATCTACTTTAGCTGTGCGCATAATAAATGTGGAGGAAAAGCGTCTGCATAATATTGCTGCGTCTGCGTCCCTTCGTCGGCTCACGTCCTCTCTGTGTCGCCCGCGCCTAAGGTCAATAATAGAGAACCTTTGTAACTAATATTGGGTTAAAACAAGCCAAGTTAGGTATTTCATAATAATAGTTACTTCCTCATCAAACTAATGGCGCGTTTACATTAGGTCGGTGAATGTATGCCGCCCTAGAAATCCTACTAATATTATAAACACGAAAGTTTGTAGGTATGGATGGATGGATGAATGTTTGTTTCTATTTCACGCCAAAACTGCTAAACGGATTTGGATGAAATTTGGCACACAGGTGGTTTATAGCCAGGATTAACATGTAGGATACTTTTTGTCCCGATATTCCCTCGAGAACGAAACTTATGCGAGTGAAACCGCGGGGCGCAGCTAGTTTTTTAATCATTATAATGGCTACGAAACAAGCTTGCATTACTATTATGAATCATACACTTAAAAGAATGCCGAGAATGATATTATAAAAGGATAAAACTGTAGTAAAGCTACAGATAACCTTTAAAATATCAGAGCTAGAAAACATTAAAATTCTCTGCACATTTCATTGCGCTGTTTTCACAATGAATATTATGACAACGAATGGCAGATAACGCTACGGAATATCAACGAAAATTTACATTAAAAATATACAGATATTGGTTACATTTGGACAAGGATTTACCCGACAAAGCCGAAATGTAGGGTTATGAATCTTTTAGGTGGAGTGAGTATAACATTGGTTTACCATCAGAAAGTTTTTATTTTTATTACATACGCATTCTATCGATCTATTAGTGTAGGAAGACATAGGGGAGGCCAAATCATACGATTTTTTCAATGAATTTGTTTTGTTTGTGCGGTTTTCAAACTCAAACTCATAGCATTGATTTCAATTACAGGTACTTTTGGTCTATCGAGGGAAAAAAAATAGCGTATTAGGTCCCATGAAGAAGAACGGGCAAGATACTGTACAGGCATAATTTTATATCAAAATATTGCTTAAGTACAATATTCATGTTGAAATTAGACGATATAGAAAGAGGTTCATGATAGAAGCGTCGGTAATAAAAATATTAAAAAAAAAAATAACAATTTAAACATTACAACAAGCCTACAGCTTAGATATGACCAGGCCGTACTGACCATAGATTTATTCCTACGCTACTGACGGTGCCCGTTCACAAACATGACGTATCAGCTCCATTCAGCTCAACAATTTTTGACCATCATCAGCCATCAGTTAGGAAAACAGTTATAAACTATTCGCCGATAACTAATCCTCGAAACAGCACCCAAGGGTCAGTAATTACATGACTATTCATAGTTCATCAAATTACTATAACCCTTTGTTGTAGCTCTAACCCAATTCTACTATTTTAGTAATGACTGGAAAGTGTTAATGTTCCGTACGAAGGTTGCTAACCTTACCTACCTCATTACAGAGCCCGAAACTACACTATTAATGACAATAGTCGTGTGAGCCACGAAAGCGTATTATACTTAAGAGCACAAACTCATCTACTGACGCAAATATAGTCTAGAAGTACTTTACAAACCTTCATAGCTCATTTAGAAGTTTCGCACCTACTTCAACAACATGAACTACCTCTGCGGCCAGCAATAAACAATTCCAAGTTAACTTTGGACCATAAAACATAAAAGCAGGCTCTCTTGTGGGAAAAATTCTAAGCACGTAGATAGAATAACTCGATTTCCTGTGTCAGGCAAAAGCAATTATTTGTTTTCTGTCTAAATATGCCCGGGCGCGAGGGAACGTGGGGGCGCCTATTGGATTTATTCTGGTCCACTGTGTAACGCTGTTCGTTTATTAGTTTTGTGTGGATATTAAAAAGGACAAAAGCATGTGGCTGCTTCTTTTGTTTTCGTTTTCTAAAGGGTAAATTGATTTAGCTGTTAGGTTTTGGGGTACACATTGGTGATTTTGTATTTATTTTGATTTTTTGTAGGCACGAAAATACACATATGCCAAAATGGCATATGTGTATTTTCGTATGCCATTTTACTAGGTGTCTTTGCAAAAATTTCAAACTTTATCCATCGTATATGTTTAAAAATCTTCATTCTTCCATTGCATTTGTTTCGTTAAACAAAAGCAACCATTTCTAAAAAAAATATTTCCACGAATAGATATTTTCCAGCACAATTATGCAAGAAAAAATAATAGAAACAGACACGCGAATTTAAAACCTGGCAAAATGCACGCGAAACTAACGGAGGGATGTTTCGGTACCTGGTAACCCCCACTAGCAAATAAACAAGCGTCATATCATAATATATCTAGGTACGACCGCTATTTATCTTTTTAAGTTACGAGGATCTCAACACCTGTCGCCGAAGATTTTTTATCAAACGCCTGCTGTGAAGTAATTAATGCTTCAAAAATATCGCGAAAAATTATGTTTGTCAAACGAAAAATAGGTTTTTGTTTTGTGATAATTGCAAAAAAGTATATTTTAAGAGTTGGGCTCCCCTTTTCTAAACTCTTAATAAATCCATGAAGCCATTGAAACGTAAATATTCTGAATCAAAAAGTTAAACAAGAGTTATAATTATGTTTGACAATCCCCAAACTAGGCAGTCGCTCCATGTAAAATACTGGTATTCAGCTACATCCGGTTAGACTGGAAGCCGACCACAACATAGTTGGGAAAAGGCTAGGCAGATGATGAATCCCAAACTATTAATGAATTCTTCAACCTTAACCTCGTCTTATACACACTTTTATTACTAACTTAGAAACCAAAGTAATACCTAAGTAGCTCAAACTACAATTTTTATTTATATTCTACTAGCTGCGCCTCGCGGTTTCACCCGCATAAGTTTCGATCTCATGAGAATATCGGAATAAAAAGTATCCTATATGTTAATCCAGATTATAAACCATCTGTGTGCCAAATTTCATCCAAATCCGTTTCGTAGTTTTTGCGTGAAAGAGTAACAAACATCCATCTATCCATACAAACTTTCACGTTTATAATATTTGTAGGACTCTTTTTTAAAAAGCTTTTGTAAAAATATAAAAACCTCAGCAAAACCTACGTCTCGTTTCTAACTCTAAATTCAATTCACGAAGTTCTAAAAGTAACTTTATTGAGTCAATCTTTATTTTTTATCTTGATGTTGGCAATATTTTATTCTTGTCTAAACATTTTTCACTTTCCCGATTTCTTTTTGTTTCTCTGGATTTTCTAAAATAGGGTCGTGGTTTATTTTTGTTGACCGACCCAAAATTTTATTTTTAAATAGTGTAAGGCTGTGTGCAGACCTGGGTCAAGACTGTCTTTAGGCAATCTATTGCTCTAAAAAGGGTTATAGGCAAGGTTTTCTAAAAAAAGCAACTTAAAAATACTGACAGCTTTTTCAGTACATTTTTTTTCCACACAAGTTAGAACTGCACTGAAGCAGAGGCCAAATTAAACGTACGTAAAATGAAAAATTTAGAAAAATGAATCTAAAATGTAGTATTTAGTATCCTAAATCATTTTGGTTTACATTTTTCGACAAGTACAATTAGTACCTATCACTCATAGACGAATAAATTATTTTTAAACTAAGTAATCATTATGTGCCGTGCGAAACAAGTATTTTCTTTAAAATCATTCGAATTTATGTTACGTTTACTCCACGCGTGGTTGTTGTGTTATGTATTTTTTTTTTACTTTTATTATATTTACTAGGTTACCTATGAAATATTTACAAAATTTATAAAGCTAACAGTCTTAAAATAATAATAATATGTACAAGTATGTTAAAAGGAGGGGAAATAATCAAAGGGTATCAAAAAATTCGTCCGCATCGATATCAATAGGATACGTGCCCAAGAGACTTGTAGCATTACCACGTTGTATGGCAATGCTTAGCCTCTGGCCAAGGTAAAAGCCAGCCCTTGGATCACAGGAAGTGTCAACCAGCCGTTTCGAAAACTTAAAAAGACCATGAGCACTCGGACCCCACGGCCCGAGGGTTTCAACCCCAAACGGCTCGCAAATATAATTACCAATAAGATATATTTACAAATAATAATATAATTAATGCTTGAAATAAATGATAGCAATTAAAGTTCAGATCTAACGTTGTCTTCAATTCCGGTAGTCCAAACCAAATTTCTGTAATTACCTACCTCAACGATAAAATTTTATAGAATATTATATTAACTCTAATTATGTATAATGGCCACCTTTGTTCTCTTGATCAAATACGACATATTATTATCTTCTTACTAAATACTTTTATGTCGCAACGTTTTCACTTGAACCAATAATTATTATAATAATGCGATATAAGAATAATTTCCATAAAAAATTAAGTAAGCGTCCTATGAGGTCATTAAGATGATTTATTAATTACAGTCAGGGCTGATTTTTCAATCGACAGATAATTTTTATTCGTGGAATAAAGGTGAGGTCTGATAGTTTTTGTATGGAAGAACTGTCAAAAATTCAAAATTATTCCTCCGATAAAATTGTCTGGCGTTGGAAAAATCTGACCTAAGAAGACAACCCTTGGTTTGACAAGAAGAAAATACGAAAAATCTTTTTAAATTTTGCCTACAATGAAGGGTCAATCCAAAACAATTTAGAAATAACCTCGCCGTTTGAAAAGTTCAAGATTGAAATAAATATTCAAATAGTCACACAAGTCTGACTACCAGTCTTACGAAGGGGTATCGTATTACCCAGTAACTGGGTTGTGGAAGTCAAATAGGCAGTCGCTCCATGTAAAATACGGGTATTCACCCGCATCCGGTTAGACTGGAAGCCAACCCCAACACAGTTGGGAAAAGGCTAGGCAGATGATGAAGAGTCATGCAACTTATATTACTAAGGTCTCATTTAATCTTACACAATTACGTATCACAAAAGCCCATTAATTTATATTAACTTCAAAACCTTGGAATTTAAAATAAACTTCACCACTAATTTACAATTTATGGGGTAGTTTTGTAATATTCCCCTAACTAGGTTGGCGTATAAAGGGATTTGTAAACGTACAGGTACACCCTTCCTTCTTCCCATTGCGAATTTAGTGAATAAAGTGAGTCGAAAGGTTGGGTTACATACCTCTATGTCGTTAAAGTAGGTAGGTATGTGTTAGATGTAATTATGTGTGCCATCAGTAATTAGATACATACGTCTTAGTGAGAAGGTGTGGCGGTGGGATGTTTTTACGAGTACACATAAATATTAGTAGGAAGTTTACGTGGGTGGTCTATTAGGAAAAGGCTTTACAGAACTATACGTGAAATATTGATATTAGCCAAATTTATCTCTTATTCACTACCTATACATACAGTATGTGTAGATAGTAAATTGGAAGAAAATATGGCTAGTCTCAATAACTGACGCCAAGGGATTCTAAAAAAAAAACATGAGAATATTATCAGCCTGTTAGGACATGTTGTGTTATTATTATTTATTAATTAACCATTTTTTGTAAGAAGATCATAATTAAAGATATGTACAGTCGATATATTTCGAGCATGGAGAAATAGCAGCTACAGTTTTAAGAAAGAATTCGACAAATTCCTTCTGTCTGATGCAGTTGGTGGCATTAAATCTAAAATTGAAATGTAACTACCACCAACTGCATCAGACTACTTTATAAGTGTAAGTATTTTATAGGTGACTTGTTTAAAACTTTCGTTTCAGTCGGGTTTTTAAATTTTTTATTAGTTGTAACATTTAATTTGAGTTTTATTAGCAACCTTCTTTGATAAACAGTCTCGTCCAAAATGAAACTCTTTTCTTTTCATTTACGAAAAAGTTGTATTCCTAGTGACACAGTTTATGTTTTAATCTACGCTCTTAATGACAGCAAAGAGGGAGCGCCTCATTATATTCTGTGAAGCTCTCTCCTCCCCTGTGATTTGTTAGATAGGCCTTAGCCAGACGCCAAACACAGCCTTTTTCATCAAAAAGTTCGTTAATCTGCTAACTTTTAGCCTGTTCTAAATAATTTTATGTTAAGCTTGGATAAGGCTCATTAATTTGAATAGTAAAACATACAAAATACTCTCCTCGTATTTTTAGGCTTTTGCTACAAAAACAGACGCTTAAAAATCGTTGTTTATAGTCAAACTCAAACACAAATCATTTAATTCAACTAAACCAATTACAGGCACTTTTGAATTGTCAAAGGGTCAGTCAGTCAGAAAGATGAAGCTAGTTGCCCATTCCAAAGCGTAGGTACCTATGGAGAAGAACGGGCAAGAAACTCCATGGACACTCTTTTAAATCATAAAATTGTTACAAAATATTTGATTACATCATTCGTGTTGAAATTAACCATGTGAGAACGATGTAGAAAGTCGTGCACGTTTGAAGCGTCCGTTATAGAAAACATAAAAACAATTCAGAAATTAAAAATTACTATAAGCCGTGGCGGCTAAGAGATGACCAGTCCCTACTGACGGCGCCCGTTCACGAACATGACGTATGGATCAGCACCATTCAGCTCAACCATTTTGAAGGGAACTAAATGATCCAACACACACGCCACCACCAGCGAGACATTAGAGTGAGCATGACATACTCTCAGCCGCCAGATGGTGGAAAAGGAAGTGAGAATAGTTTGCTCCATTATTTATAATAATAGATAAAACATAACCTATTATTTCTCACTTCCTTTTCACATAAAATGGTTTATTTTATGCCAGACACCACAAGCTAAGCATTCGCCAATTTCGCATACGAAATGTTAATCTCTTGTTTTGATCAGCACATTTTTGCGTTCAACTTTCTATATCAACGTATCAGCACGGAAAACTTTCATTTTTTTTCTTTTTCTTTTCATTTACATAACATAACATCACGCATGTTTACCCCGAAGGGTTAAGCAGAGATGTACCTTCATAATGTAACCACATTTTGCCAATTATATTTAAGTCATAGTGGACATGTTTTTTCATGGTTTCTCTGACGCTGATATGGAAAGTGGCTCGTGTAGTAATTACTCGTTAATAAAGCAGCTTGCAAAAACCAGAAGGGCGATTCTCGTAATTTTAAGAAAGTTCACAGTCTGATCTGAGTTTCAATCTGTCAAAAATACCTTTAATTTCCCTTCATTTTTGACAAGTTTTTGACATTGATTTTCGCTGAGATGAGATTGCGACTAGATTTTGAACGTTCTGACCTTTCGTCTTATTTTAACGACACATATTTGAAACAAGATTAATGTTATTCGGAACTAGATACACTCGAGAATCGAAAGTTAAAACAGTTAATTCAGCTGTGCAAACTCTGGTATACAAGTAAATGCATTACCTGTCGAAGTCTAAGAGATAAGCTTTAAGTGCACCACTGTAGTTATCCAGTTTCTGTTGCTATCGGTAGCTAAATAAATTGTTAGTTTTTAATTGACTTACTAGTGAAGTTTAAAGAGTATTCTATTTATCTGAAATTCCGTTGATATTCGTCTTTGATGCTGTAACCTCGAACGACTATTGATAAATTTGAATACTCGTAATTAAAAGAAAAAGAAAAAACTCAACATGCAAGATTCCCAGACCAAAACGTAGGATACAATAAACCACTTAGTCTTATGTCGTAAAGTTAAGCGTATTGCTACATATTACAAGCCAGAAAAAAATTAGTATACTGTAAAACAATCATCAAACAACATTTATCGTCCCATAATTCTCAAAATGTTGAGTGTAACTATCATTTTTTATGTAATGAAAATAAAGGGAGTTCCACTAACTAAATCATTCCACCGAGCCGTGCACATATTTTTTCATTTAAGCAGTACTGCAAAAATTCCTTTCATTTTGGTGGTCAACTGGTAATTCGATTCAACTAACATCAAACGCATCGCTGTTTTGAACCTTATTTGTTGCCGCTTTTATCCATTAGGTACCTAAAGATTTGTTTTTTCCCCCCTTCCCCCTCCGAAATTGGGACACAAACCGGAAATACAAATGAGTACTTGTTAGTATATCAATTAAATTAAATTCGTTTATTTTAAACTAAATTTTTGTTTAGGTATATTTTGTTATTATTCAATTATCTTAAGACATGACGAGGCGGTTTTTTTAACAACAGATACAGGAAACCACTTTGTCTTGCCCGGTCTATTGATCAAACCATAGCTCAACATGGGCTTACGCAATCAATTTCTTTGAACGTGATGTAATTTTTGATTCCCCCTCTCTCAGTGGTAGATCAGACAGGCTATAAATTATTGTTGTGTCCGTTTTCACACGGGACGCGTAAACCCTAAGGCTACGTACGCGCTGAGAGGTGCTTGCTGGCTTAGCGCCTAGAGCCTAGCGATTCACCTAGCAAGTAGCGAAGTTAAAGGAATTTAATCTCTAGAATTTTCGCAACTGGTAGCACTGCACGCTTGGCGCTTTCGCTAGTCGCCTAGCGTGTTTCGAAGGATCTTAAGTCACTAGGCGCTAAGCAAGCCACCTGTCAATGCGTGAGTAGCCAAATTGTAGCGTAACGTACACTTGACATAAATGAAATGAGTTCAAAACTCACATTCAAAAGAAATATGAAACAGAGAAGCAAAACATCGTGAGGAAACCTGAGGGGCAATTCTCGTAATTTTAAAAAACGTTCACAGTCTGATCTCAGTCTCAATCTGTACCCGCGTTGTGGATTATGGCCGACTCCCTCTCACAGAAAGGAGTCCTGTGTCCCAGCAACATTATAGGCTGATTTTGATTAGTATGATCAGTGTTTTCTTCATATTTTCGTATGGTCTGCCACGTTGGACATTAACATAGCAGTAAACGCCATTGTGGTAATAATACAGGGACTGTAACAAAGATATTCGACAAAGCAAATAATATCGTCTATTTCTAGACTCATATAGCCACTTTTATGTTACTTTCACACCTCCTTTTAGTATTATAGACGAAAGCAAACGTGCGGGTAGTAACTTCATTGACACGAATATGTGGTGGCGAGCGTATGTGCCTGTACCACTGAGACTGGAAATAATAAAACATGACCGACTCAACTTAATGAAATTATCACGTCTTAGAAAATACAAGGAGGATAGAATTCTATTTTTAGACAAACCACAAAGGAATGCCTATTCCTTTTTGGTTTCTATACGACGATACGATATGATTTGGTAAAATCTTACTGGCCCAGAGACTGAAATCTATCTAATGGCACGCTCTACAGTGTTTGTAAAACAATATAGAAACGATAAGACTACAATCCATGTAGGTGGAATAAAGATAGAATTATTTTAAAATAACTTTTGCAAAGCAGTTACGATTGCATTTAAAAAAGATGTTGAACAGTAAGTACACAAAGGGCTGATTTCACAAATGCAACAGCACATCTAAACTGCGTTCAAAAACTGTCAGTGTCTATATTCCCCAACAATGGTGACAATGCAAGCTTCATTGGTGAAATTCGCCCTTAGATTTCACAGCATAATTAGCTTATAATGATTCCCTCTGCTGGGACATAGGGCTCCTCTCGGTAAGTGGGACCCAGGCCCAGTAGGTACGGGTTGGTAAACGATTTTGTGGTCCTCGGACGTGCCGGTTTCCTCACGTTGTTTTACTTCACCGTTTTCAATAATTTACACAAAGTAAAACGCTTGTCTGAATTCGAAACTACGAGCGACAACTCGTAAATCACAGCCGTCAACACTGCTCGAAGAAATTTCCACAATTTACACCCAACCACTAATAAAAACGTTCAGGTGTTCTCAAACGTACTTTCAGTGAAGTCAGCAACAAAATATCGAACAGGTACCCTCGTCCAATACCATTATAACAAGGACACCTCACAAAAAAAACGATCAAAGTAATTTCGCAGCCTTAATTCCATTAATATAACTCGAACGAATTTCATAGCAGTAGTTCAGATAATCTGCTCAATGTCGATGTGAATAAACGAACGGTTCGCTGGATCCATCAAACATCAATTAACAGGAGCGATGAACTTTTGAACGTATTTGTAGCGATGAATAACGGGCAGTAGGTATACCTATGTATATGGAACGAGATTGCGTCCGACTACTGATGGTATAGATAGATATTTGCGTACAGTTATGTAGGTATCGTGTGCGAGAGATAATATGCCCTTTATATTATTGATTGTGTAGCTGGGCTGTCCACAGCCCAGCTACACAATCAATAATATAATAATAATTAATAATAATAATAATAATAATAATAATAATTAATAAAATAATTATAAAATAATTTTACAATGAGCGAGTGCCTATCTGACCTCCAGGTCAGATAGGCACTCGCTCATTGTAAAATACTGGTATTCAGCTGCATCCGGTTAGACTGGAAGCCGACCCTAGCATAGTTGGAAAAAGGCTAGGCAGATGATGATAATGATATTATTGATTGAAAAGGTTTTCCTGTTCTATCAGTCTTTTAAAAAGTTAAAAGGGCTACCTTTTAACTTTTATTCAGCCTCTATACAGGTAAAATATTTTGTCTCCTCTTGATTTTTTGTATAGATTTTATACTAAGAACTAGCTTCTGCCCGCGACTACGTCCGCGTCAATTTGTTCCCCGTCACATCGCATATAACCTACCTGCGCTGTTACTTCGTTTTCGCTTAACGTTCTTTCTGACTTTTTAACCGACGAAAGAGAACGAAGGAGGTTCTCAAGTCAACGCGTATATATATATTTTTTTATGTATGACCACGCATAACTTTTTACAGAGAAGTCCGATTTTGATAATTATTTTTTTATTGGAAAGGGTATAAGTACCCCAAAGTTGGTCCCATATAAATTTGAGAGAAAAAAAATTGGTATACTTACATGAGTTTAAGAACTTAGTTATTAAGGTTAAATAAAAAAGGTTTATTGTTTTTTGCTTTTCAGTTTTTTCGGCGGTTTAATTTTTTTGTTAAAAAGTTTTTATCTATTTACTGGGCTCCTTAGGGTCCAAGCGTCACCTTAAATGGCATATAGCCTTACAAAAGCAAATAGCCTAAGATGTTTTCAAATCTGACCGATAGCTCCAGAGATTAGCGCGTTCAAACACGCTTCAGTTTTATTATTAGTATTAGTATATATAAACAACGGCTATACTCCTGTGTGTATAATAATAAGGGACAACTACAGAGAAATTTATCTGCATGTCCTAGTAATTTAAGCCAATTGATTTCTGCGTGTTTCCTGTTAGCATTTATAAATTTCAATGATAATCCAAATGATAATCAAAGTCCTCTTAACTGTAACAGAAATACAGTAAAGAATTCCATTCCATCGTATAAGCAATGTTAACAAATGTAATTAGCTCCCGTTGAGCACTTCGCTTCAGGTTTAATAACTGAATTGCTAGGAATTAGCTAATTGAAACTGCTACCTCGCGCTTTCACTAGCTCTTTGCCAAACGTTATTTCTTTGGTACTGGGATAAATTTGGCCTGCATTCATGCCTACTTAAATGTTGTTAATATTGTTTTGAACCAATTCAAGTTGTAATTGAAATAACTAGATATCTGAAAAGGGGTAATTGTACTCATCATTATGAACAAATTTCAATATGGGACCAACAATGAAACCGCAAAAAAAAAATCAGCCCCACTACATTTTTATGTTCGCGTAGCTCGACAAAAGGGTAGGCATAGCTGATTTTTGGACAGGCGTTTTAGGGCCGGTCCCATAGTTAAATTTGTTCGTAATGATGAGTAGAATTAACCCTTTTCAGGTTTTCAGTTATTTTATTATACCTTTTATGGGTACTCATTGCGTTAGTTTACGTAACTACGAGGTACTAGGACGTAGCTACTGTCCATGTTCTCTATGTGTTAATCACATATATGGTCTACATGAATGCCAAAGATTCGTTCAGCTGTTGCCAACAAAACATGTATAAACACAAAGACGTGTGTTTTCACTACCCCCATCGAAGCCACAATTATTTATAATTAATTATAGATGTTAGTAGGTATAGGTTAAGCTAAGATAACCGCATTTATTGCGTTGGGTTATCCCGTAGGTAATGGTAAATTTAAGTTAATAAATAAGTAAAGTTTCTTCTAAACGTTAAAACGCTGAAACGTAAACAAAATGTTAAGCTACATTCTGATGCACTATACCCTATGAATCATGCAACAGTGATATACTGTCCCTCATTTAAATAGTCTTGAATTGCATTCAAGCATTCCAAGAGCTAACCAGAATATTAAAGCACATTTTAGACAGTTCCAGATTGTATAAATTCAT
The DNA here is from genome assembly GCA_949629185.1 of Apamea crenata. NCBI lineage: Eukaryota > Metazoa > Arthropoda > Insecta > Lepidoptera > Noctuidae > Apamea > Apamea crenata. The sequence continues at coordinate 15,048,124 of OX451357.1, forward strand.
CCTGGGTGTCCGCGTAGAATATTAATATCTTCGCTTTGAAAGCACATTTAAGATGCAGTTGCCTCGGAACGGTAGTATAAGACATTGCTTTCTCCCAAAACAGTTATCAACACTTCAAGTAAACGGTTCTTGGGTTTCGACATTTAACTCGTACATACAGGGTGGCAGGGATATTGACGCACAACCTTTTACCATGAATTCAGTACATGATTCTGAACTCATCGGTTCAAAATCATGTACTGAAATTTGTCGTTGGTTATTAATAAAAATGCTGTCCATACATTTTGACCGTGTAGGTTCTATGAAACAGGGGGTCGGGGGTCGGGGGTCTAAAGAAGGGGGTCATGTGCTGAATTCATGGTTACAGTTTGTGCGTCGATGTCCCTGCTACCCTGTATTGTGCTTCAGGCGCCATTTAATCTCAACCATTGTGATTACAAGTCTCTAAAGTCAATATGACCCACTTTGAATTTTGAATTACAAGACGAACGGTAGGGTTCGTAAAGAAAACATGACGTGTTAAGTAGGTACAAACGAGTGTTGCGTATTCACTTGATTTGTATACCTAAAGTAAAGTTTTCCAGTTTCGGAATGGCCTTAGCATGGGATCGCCTTAGCATGGGATGGCATTATACGTTAGTTTAAAGAAAACTTTAAGGCCCGTCCGCACGCCGCCCCCATTTAAACGATGTCCTGTTCTTTTTACTCTAAAAGTTTAAACGATTGGTAAAAATACGGAAACCGAATTTTCTCATGTTTCTCGTTACTTGGATTAATTTAGCTGTGTGCAAACCGACTTCATGCTAGATTCTATAAAAAATATAATAATTAAAACGACTGTCGAGCAAAGGCCGCTACAAGAGTAGTACTTTACCTGGCCAGGCACTTTGGCACGCCCAGTGAAACTCCTTTTTGACCCTATTCGTTTCCAAGCGTTCTCCTCCACAGCATTAACTTTGAGCTGAACGCGATTAAATGTTTCCCTACATTTATTACGATATTAGAAATGCATTCAATATTTCTGCTACAAAACTAGTAAAGATAGAATCTCTTTAGAAGAATGTTAGACGGTATCTTAGACAAAGATATGGCTAAGTTTAAAAATACGTAGGTACTTTATTCTCTATCAGGAAACTACTATAATAAATCGAAAACTAAGGCTAAGTTCATAAGTTTGCAATGCACTAAGTTTCCTTGAGAAAAGAGGTAGCTAAGATAGCTCAAGTATCATTACACCATTGGGGCCATAAAAGGCAACTTTGCAGCTACACCTGATACCAATCTTCCCATAAACCGACCCTCAAAACGCCATGTACAACGTAATTGCTGAGGCTTAAAATTTTAACGACTATAAAACGTCTTCAGTGGAAAATTCGGTCGAAATGGCTTAACTAATTAAACACTTAATTAACTTAGAAGACGTAATAATGAGATAATTTGGTCTATTATTATTTTTTCTCGTAGATATTAAACAATGAATTTGAAACTGAGCCAAGAGAACATGCCTTTTTTCACAACAATACAAATTTAAACAACAATTTTTAACAAATCCCTTATATACATATTGTGTCCTTATATGGATACAATACAGTAACATAACATCAAGCCTGTAATCCTCGAAGGGTTAGGCAGAAATATACATAAAGTACACCCACATTTCACCAGTTATGTTCAAGTCATATGTACCAACCAACAAACTACCTCTCTCTCTCTCTCTCTCTCTCTCTCTCTCTTTAAAGAAATACATAGTTTAATTCGAGTTCAGCAGATTAGAGTTTACAAATTCTCAACACCTTCAACACTTTTGAAGTTGTTATCTCAACACTTCAGTAAAATAGAAGTGTGAAGAAGGCTAGGATAAACTTACACACCTAGTGTTATCTAGTTCAGCTGTCTTACGTGGCATTTTTCACGGAACCTCGTAAAGCCCGGAGCAGGAACTTTATCCCGTGTGGCAGTCCGTATGGCTACGGTTGGCTCTATTTCCGTGTTCGAGATTTCCGATGAATAAATATTTATACGGCGGTACAAGACTGGTCTTTTAGTGCAAGATAATATGAATATTTTATCGCGATATTAGTTGATGATAATATTATTGTCGTATTAGTTACCTACAAATTGTTTTTTTTTAATCACTTGGACAGTATGGGGAAATCCGGATCTATAGGAGATACGAGGAAACTCTGTTAGGTTAGCATTGCATCAGCTCTTTTTAATGGAAACAATTCTGACAATTTTATTTATTTTTTTGGTCAAGTTCGATTAGTCCATAAATTAATACTCAATTTCATGTAAGGATTTTCTATTGTAAAGAAAGAAAAAAATCTCCCGTCCAAATTTTATTAAAATATATTTTCGTACAATTTGTAAGTAATCACTTAATGGTTACCTACTTACAAATTCCCTTCATTACAGTTGTCAAAAAATAAAAGGCCCGTTTTCACATTGACAGTTAGTTAATAAAGATCAAATTCGCCAAACACGTTTTGCAAATTTGATCTTTATTATCTAAAAAACAAATTTTCATACAAACGAATACGTTTGTATGAAACTTTGTTTTTTTTTAAACGTTGCCCCACACTAGGAATTACTTCTTTATCGTGGGTGCGTTTACAAACATTTAAACTCACATACACAAACAGCCAGACCCGGAACAATTACCTGCAGGCAATACAAATATTTCTAAAATAAATTTCTCTACATTTTGACAAGTGTTTGACATTTGTTTGTCGCCGAGATGACACTGCGACTAGATTTTGATCGTTTTAAATTACGAGAATTAGCCTTCTGTTTTACAACACACTTTATTCCGACTGAATTTCTTGTCTTTCGGAAATACATACCTACGTTATAAAAAACTTGTGTAAATATGAAATAGAAGTTTAAGTTTTCATTTAACAATATTATAATCAGCATTTCTTGTTTTACCCGTTCAGTTACTCAAAATTTACTTAACATTCCCTTCACGTATAAGCATCGCTTCAGTTTCAATATTGTTATGAAACTTGAGTACAATAACACCATACGGTTGATAAGAGTAATCATGTTACGAATACAAACCGACTGAGGTGGAAATTAATTAACCTGGAACGTGGGAAACTATTACAGCGAATATATTGCATGGAGTTATAAATACTTAAACGAGTATTCGACAATTAAATCAAACATTAGGTGTGAAGTTTGGACTAGTACCCAGTAATATTTTGAAAGAAGTAATATTTGCCTGGTCAAAGTCATATATGCCATGTGCGTCCAAGCTTTAGTTTAAGTAGGTATGCGCACATTGTGGACACTAGACAGTCATTACAGGTCACTTTTGTTAAAGAACGTACATGCTCGGCCATATTATGTATATTTGTATATGATAATAATGTGGAAGCATGGCTCCCACGTTTTTGGACTTAGTGATGCCTAGGTATTTTTATAGTTACCTAACTAAACCTGGTCATTGTGTCCTACTCGATTAGGTACAGCAAACATAGTACATAAAGTGGTATATAATACTACGAGTATTCGACAGTTAAAGCAAACATTGGGTGTGAAGCTTGGACTAGTACACGGTAATATTTTGACTGAAGTAATATTTGCCTGGTCTAAGTCATATTTGCCTGGTGCCTGCAAGCTTTAGTTTAAGTAGGTATGCGCACGTTGTGGACACTGAACAGTTATTGTTATTTTACAAGTCGCTTTTGTTAAGCCTCGTGCATACTCCGCCATATTATGTGGAAGCATGGCTCCCACGTTTTTGGACTTAATGATAGTAGGTACTTTTATAAACCTACACTAAAAAAATATGTAGGGCAATATTTTCTAACTGATTTAAACTTATTAGAGAATGTTGATTTTAGTTATCCGTGCAAGAGATGTGTCGTGATAAGGAGCGTTTGTACGTCGGACGCCAGTAAGCGCTGCCAGTGCGCTCGAGGCGCATCAGTTACTTAGTCAAGACAGTGGGGAACATTCGTGCAGTGTCATAGTTGCCTACCTAGGTCTGGACATTGTGTGCTACGACACAATATCCATGTGAATAATATAAAAATGAATCGCTGAATGTTTTGCTAAGCGCAAATCTCGAGAACAGCTGAACCGATTTCGCTAATTCTTTTTTTAGAATACCTATTCCTTAAAGTACGAGGATGGTTCTTACGGAAATTTTTTTTAAGAAAGTTGCTTCACGCGGACGAAGTCGCGGGCAAAAGCTAGTTAATAATACAATTGAGCCTTAATACTGATTTTCGACTAAGGGAATATCTTTTTTTTTTAATCAGACGGGGGTCTACTCCGAAGTGCAAAGTGCGAGCGAATGTTCGGATTGGACCGACACATGGCCGAACCGAATATTATTGTTCGGATCGGCTCATTTGGTTCGGGACCATAGTCAATATTCGAAAGAGTGTAGGAGTGTAGAATCGCAACCGGCCGAACCAAATAGTAACTTCGTAGCAGGAAACGGCCGAACATTCGGCCGATACTACTTCGGAGTAGACCCCCAGGTTCCTTATGGTTCAGCAATTAACTACAAAAACACCCGATGTGTTCTAGGTTGGAAATTAATTACTTCGAGCAAATTTAAGCCACCCGAGTGTATATATAATTACCATTTTTATCACACTTTTAACCTAAATTAAGGTCAGCTTACTCGTCACTCAGTTGCCTATCGCTAATGGTAAAATGAAAATACTGAAAAGATAAAGGACTGAAGGAAAACACTACGTGAGAGAGCTTTTTTCAAAATTCATGATTGATGATAATTTTGCAAATATGGGTTGAATTGAGGTCCTCCAGACCGTATTTCGGCTACGGCGGCCAATCTCAACGATGACTAGCCTTCAGCACGGGAGATATTATAGTGCACAAGCGTGCCTCCTTCCTTCCCTCTCATAGTTCGGTGGGACGGCATTCCAACACGACCGGAGAGAGATCAGGCGCAGGACCAACGGCTTAACGTACTTTCCGAGGCCCCTCGTGCCTCGGAAAGTACGTTTGGAAGCACCGCCAACTTCCTAACTCCGGGCTGTTTCTAAGATATTCCTAATGGAAAAAACTCAATAACACTTAGCCCGACCCGGGAATCGAACCCAGGACCAACGGGGCAGTCATATGGGTTATAGGTTATGGGTAGAAAAATAAGTTATTGAAAGGATTATTATCATTTGTATAAAAAGCGTTGCTGGTAAACACAATCTTTTCAGGTATCACTAAAACTTATATTTTCAGTCAGTTCCATAGCATTGGTATACGGTGTACGTACGTAGTCTTTAACCGTATTCAAATGATAAATATCAGAAAACCGCACTGCATAATAATGCCCTTTGAGAATCAAAAACAGTGTACTCGTAAGTTTTACGTCTCATTCTCACGTCACATGAAACTCGATTACAAGAAAAATAAAATTGTTACGACATTTTTATGACTGTCTGCGTTAGCTGCATTTATATTATGAAATAAGTCGTAACACACGTTTTAAAATGATAAGTTATAACTATAGTATGTTCGAATAGTATCTGATGAAAGTGTAAACAAACCCCATGGCCAATTCCCGTAATTAACAACGTTCAAACTCTTGTTGCAACCTCATCTCAGCGACAATCAATGTCAAAAACTTGTCAAAAATGTAGGGAAATGTAGAGGTATTTTTGACAGATTGAGACTGAGGCAGATTGAATGTTCTTAAAATATTAGGAGAATTCTCTCTCAGGTTAATTTCTTACGCTAACTCTCAGTAAAATCTAATAGTCTAAAAAGAAACATCTTTAAGGTGATTTAAAAATATAATTTTAAGTTTAAGCGTCAAATAGTCAATTCAAAGCATTTAATTTATAAGTCGCACTACAAATTGGCATCCACAGGTACGTTTTCCGTTCCATTCGTTTACATTTTCATCTGGTACTTTTGCAACAAACTATACGATTTTATTAGAAAATTAACACAGTTTTGTGAAAAGAGGGCAAAACAAAATTCTTTTAAAATAATAAAAAAATGTTATTATCAACATAATGCTTTTATTTAGGTATACAAAGCACAATGCCTGAGCACTACCTCCGCCTGGCTTTGTACGGACAATAGCAGACATTACCGGACCGCACTGGGTACCGAAACTATAGCGCTATCTTAGTTACAGTGGGTTATCGCACCCACGCACTATTTCTCAGCGAACACCTTTATGGAACGCAGAAACGTAAATTCGGCCCAGAATAGTTGTGATAGAACTTTTGTCCTTTTATAGTTGCTGGGAAGACCTTAGTGGGCTTTTCGATTATGGTCTCCTATGTGTATAAATGTGTATCGCTGTGATTATAGTGGATGAGAAATTACACAGTACCGCAATTCGAATTAGGAACATTTGTTTAAGCAAAATCGATTAGAGATTAACTCGAATGTGGTGCTGTCGTGGGAATCTTAGCTATGCAAAAAGGCAGAAAATTATAGGCAGTCTTGAATATAAAAATGTAAAAAAAGAATTAGCCTACCATTTTTTTAAAATCCATCAGAATTAGACTTGTATATAAAGCCTAACCAAACTTTGTATAGGACACTGACCTCAAAGCCATCCGCCTTTCACCTTCAAATGATATTAAATAGATATTTTACAGAACACTTCCGAAACACTGCGAAAAGGCAATTTTCTAAAAAGCCTTCAGATATCTTGAAACTTTCAAGGAAAATGGCGATTACGACAGTGAGGCTTGTACTGTACGGTACCTTTGTGTCTAAAATTATAGGCTTTCATCATTTGAAGCCGCTGAAAACTAAACTATTATCTTGTTTTTAGATGTATATTTTTACAAAACTTCCTAAGACAATTGAGCTCAGAGAACAAAAAGTAAGTTTTTATAAAGAGATCTTTGGAAAAGCTCCACCAAACAGTACAGCTCCGTGCCAGTAAGTAAGTAAACATTCCGAACACAACTACATACGATATCGAACGAGTCTCTTCCCTATAACCATCTCTCCCGTGTGTTGCGCCACCGCAAGCCTAGCACACGCTCCACACTGTGTGCCCAGAGTAAAAACAAAGTTACCTCGCTAAACCCCACACTGCTTGCACCTACGTAGGCGTACAGCACTGCATCTGTGTGACTGCGCTTTCCATATAAAACTTTAACAATCGTATGAATTTTGTAACAAACTTTGTTGTATTTCCCTGTTATATCCTTTCCAACTGTTTCGCGACCATCCGTTTCTTATTTGAATTTAAGATTAGTATTAAATGTTGGCTGTTTACTTAAATGACAATCCAAATCTCTTTGAGGGGATAATGGGAATGAAATTCGGCCGTATTTAGGCAATGAATGTCATTTTGTGACGGGTACTTTTAGAAACCGCTTTAAATTTGGGACCCGACAATTTTATTACCAAGGAATTCATCTATTAATTAAAAGCTCGTGAAATTATCTTCTAAAATAATTTAAATTCAACACAAAAGGAGTAAAATGCTCGAGCATATAAAAGGGAATACCTGGCCTGTCCCAAAAAGGTATAAAAATACACCGTGTTTTCTCTAGAACTTAAATTATTTAAACATCACTATAGCACCTCTTCATAATGAATATGAAGGGCAACACCCGCAAAATAGGGCTGTTCTGTGCAACTGACAGCTGAAATTAACTCCTTTGCCATTGGCCTAACACGCTACAATATATCACAATCGCAGCAACCGCGTTTGATACAACCCTAACACGTTAACAAGACCATAGATTATAATCATTGTAATTTGTGAACCAGCATGTCACCACAGGTGGTGGATAAATCGAATCTCTACATGTACGTAATCTGAAATTCCATTAGCCACGCTTCCGCCTGAGAGCATTTGAATATTTAGTACCTAATGCTGACGTAATTACGTGGCCTTGTGTTGGGTGTTGCAAGCGACGAAAAGCAGTGATTTGCTTCGAAAATGTGGGCACTAGAGAACGCCAGGCAGCTAGCAATTTCGTCGCTTCTATCAGTGAATTAAGACAGTGCACACACTAGAGCGGAAACAGTTTTGTTTATCATAGACTTACCGTTCCTCTTAAACTGTATTTCCAGAAGGTTTTTGTAAATGTGGACTATACGCGTCAACATAATTATTAACATTATGTCTGTGTTTTTTGAATATTTAGACAAATAAAGACATTATGAAATTTGATTAGATTAGATTAGAGAAGCTTGATTAGGTAAACGGTAATTTGTTACTGTTAAGTTAGGTACTTTAATTCACATTTTCTTGCATTTCTAAGGATTTCGAAAAACTCTGAAAGCTGAAAACAAAGCACTTAATGTCAGCTTTTGTGCTGAAAAAACAGTGACATATTGTACTTTATTTCCTTCCATTCCAAAAAAATATACAGGATGGCATGGATTCAGTACAGAATCTTGTACTGAATGGCAACAGATTGTGCTTTGATGTCCCACCACCCTGTATTATTAAAATATTTTCATCATTTTGCGGATAGCTTCAAAGGCTAACAATAAAGCAAAGAAAAAAGCAATGACTACCCTTATGTGCAACAATAAATAAAAGAAATAGTGCATACAGATAAGCTAACGCTCCAATAAAGGTCTTATCTATCTGTGCAGCTCTTAAATGGAGAAAAAAAGCTAAAAAGCTTGTCTCAGTGTCCCCTTTTGTTGTGAATGTCACTGGATATTGTAGACAGCTAAGCGCGAGCGCAACAGGTAAGGTTTGCTGTAAAGATCTCGGAACAACTGCAAATGTTCTGCTGTTGACAATGGACGGGTGCATTAAATGGATGACAGTTTTTATTTTCTCTGTGTCCATTTTTCTTGGCAACGAAAACTCGGCTTAGTGTGAATAAAGGTTGAACATGGACAACATTTAGGGGTTGAACATGGACGGGGGTAAAGATTGTGGGGGTCGAACATGGACTAATCCATATAATATATTTTCATTTTGTTTTAGATTGTTATAATCGTATTCTATCAGAGGGGCTTGTGGCTAAGTAATAACAGCTGCACGGGTCGATCGATCAGGTAAAGCTACGCTTGCAGTAGCTGGACCATGGTTGGGTGACCATCTCTACATACCAAGACCCCTCCGTGACTCGGAAAGCATGTTAAGCCGTTAGCCGTTAGCCCAGGCTGGCATTCGTGGATCTTTGACAGTCGTTAAGATTCGTCAGAAGCCCGAAAGTCTGGCCACCAGTCTTATCAAGGGGTATCGTATTACGCAGTAACTGGGTTGTGGAGGTCAGATAGGCAGTCGCTCCATGTAAAATACTTGTACTCAGCTGCATCCGGTTAGACTGGAAGCCGACCTCAACATAGTTGGGAATAGGCAAGGCAGGCTAGTTCTTACTAATATTATAAACGCAAAAGTTTGTGAGGATAGATGTACGGATGGATGTTTGTTACTATTTCACGCAAAAACTGCTTAACGGATTTGGATGAAATTTAGCACACAGATATTATTTAACCAGGATTAACACATAGAATACTTTTTATTTTGATATACCTACGGGATCGAGACTTATGCGGGTGAAATCACGAGGCGCTGCTAGTCCTTGTATATATTTCGCCAACGCAGATGACTATGAATATTAAATGTCCAGTTCCCACACACTTGACACAAACTACTATACTATTTTCAACCCGTCGTTCCAAAACACATTAACAAGCATCATTACAGTTTTCAAAGAGCCATTAAAGCCTCTACGTCCATATTTCCACTGGCAACACAGGTACGCAATTAAAGTAGGTACCTACGACATTTACGGTATTAACATAAACCGCATTGTTCATTATCATTTTGTGTCCGGTAAGCGAGGCGTCAATTTGACAATACAGCTGGCGAAATGTACCAACATTTCATATTCCACGGATAAAATGTAAAACAGCTCGTAATGTCTGTAATAAGATGGGAAACCATCAGTTACGGTTGTATTATGTAAAACAGATGTTTTATTTCAAGACGTTTTTAAGGGGGATGCGAAGGTAGCCCGCGAATTCAAATTATCTTACGTTTTTTTTTGCGATTTTCAGGTCAGTGTCAGGTTGTATGTTGATTAGCATAATTATGATTCACGACCGTAACAAATATGACTTTACAGAATTGTAATCATTAGAATCAGCAAAACAACTCCTTGAGTTAAAATTGGCGTATAATACCATATTGAACTTAAAGTTGTCAAAAAATAAAAGGCCCGTTTTGATATTGACAGTTCTAGTAGTTAATAAAGATCAAATTCGCAAAACACCGTATTCGTTTGTATGAAACTGACAGGTGTCAAGAACGCATTCTCAAAATAATGTCAAAACGGGCCTTTTATTTATTGACAGCTTTAGAGAGTTGTATTGATGATTTTTATGATTATTTTTCTATAAATAAATATGTGTTACCGCCGCGAATCATATTTAGATCAACATACAACCTGCATCTGACCTGCAAATTGTAAAAAAACGTAAGTAAATTTTAATTCGCCTGACGCTTTCGCCTAAATGGAAATTGAAAACTTCTTTTAAATTTCTATTAAGGGGGATGTATTAATGTTTAAGTCCTCATTACCAATTTAGATATTATTCAGAAAGAAATTATTATTTTTATATTTGAGAATTCACATTTCTCATAATTATGCGTAAACTAATTTAACAACAGAACAAGAAGGTAGGTATCGTGCTATACTTCAAACTTAATCTATGTGTGTCAAGCTGAAATAGCATTTATTCTTTCAAGCTTAGGATTAAAATTCCTTAAATATCGACGTAAATATAACCTACTGTCGTTTAGATAAAATGGCCGCCCCTTACACGCATATACCTATGACATGTGTAACCTTAGACCTCATTATCATCAGGCATAATTATCTCTGACCTAATTATGTACAAATTATAACACGATAACACGACACTACTAACACCTTGCTCATCAATATACATGTAGGTAATATATAGAACCTAATAACCATAATGACTTTTAAGTGGTCACTTAACATGGCATTACAAAGTTACACATATAGGAATAGTTATTACATTAATGTTTACACAGAGTGCTTATAGAAACAATATTTTATACCATAACACCGCTCATTTTCAGTCAGACACCTAGAATAAGCTTCTCAGCGCAGCGCTTGTTTAGCGCATAACACTGTCAGGGAAATTTATTCTTAAGTAAATTGACACCTTATTTAATTGCCTTGTTATAGCTATTTCATTAAACCGTCAAAGACTGACAGTTGTTATTCAAATATACGGCCAATTTAAGTTGGTATTCAATTTGCTGAACAATTCATTTCCCTGACTCCACCAATCCATCTTGTAATAACTACTTAGTAAAGGAAATTATGACATGTTCTGAATCGTATATCAAGCAATTATTGGAACTACGCCGCAAGCTGCAAGCGTCCATTCAACCCCAGCAGTGTTTCCAATATGTTACGGATGTATAAATCTAGCCTCCACACTGTGACTAGGGTAATTTATATCTTGTTAACAACGTGTACGCATGTTCGAACATGCAAATGGGAAGCACGGCGATTGATTGCAGCATTAACATAAATATTGCAGTCATCGGAGGGAATTTTGCATGCGTATGAGCGGTATTTTGGCTGCTTTAATTTGTCAATATTTGCTGATCTTTATAAAGCCAGAGCATGACAGCTGATCGATACAGCTTGCACTATATTTGCCTGCACTGTATTGCACTATTCTATTGAAAATATTATCCATTGTTGGCCTTTTATCAATATAGCTGGGGATATGATACAAATGTAGCTACAATAGTCGACCTGGATTGCGAGACAGCCAAGCGAAACACAAGAGCAAACCTTGAATATTAAAAGTCCCTCCAACAAAGACAAGTTCTGGCCACGCTCCCACTGCCAATTAAATATAATGACTAATTAGACTCACGGAAACCCCCGAAGTATTGCGAAGAGTCACGATGCGGGTAGATATTGTAAGATCATGTCGAAACGAATCTTGACAACTAGCCAACTCATCAATATTCATTTGAGTTGCAAATAGCAATAGTGATCGGATAACGAGGGTTCTTTTGCCGTGTCACGGCTCGCAACAGGTGACAAACCCTCATTTTTCAAGCATCTCATCTTTATTGTGCTGAGATAGGCTGAGATCATCCAGTTCCGAGATTTGAGCTCTATAGTGGAACATTTTCAATTCAATTCGTAGCTGCTTTTTTCGCAAATTTTCGTGTTGGTATATCATAATTAAGCTGGGATTAATATCTTTTTACAAGCTTTTATTTACATAGTTTCACCTGTCCCGATGTTTGTCTGTAATCAAATTTTGCAAGTTAAATTTGATCCACTTCCAGTTACCGACTGAGCTGAAATTTTGCATGCATGAGTAAATCGGACGACAATGCAAAATTATTATGACATGGAGCTGATCTGATGATAGAACCGGAAGGTGGCCATAGGAACTCGGTAGTTAAACGACACAACCCCATCGAGTTTGGACTTGTTTGATCGGTCTTGACGAGTAATTTGGTGCTAGATAGTAACCAGGGTCTGATGATGGAGCTGGAAGATGGCCATTGGAACTCTGTAACTAAACGACACAACCCCATCGAGTTTGGGCTCGTATAATTCGTCTTGACGAGTACTTTGGTGCTAGATGGTAACCAGAGTCTGATGATGGAGCTGGAAGGTGGCCATAGGAACTCAGTAATTAAGCGTCACAACCGTGTCGAGTTTGATTCGTCTTGATGGGTGGACCGTTTTTGATGGGTGGCGAGTGGTAGTGGTTTGGTGGACGTGAATATGCGACCCTCATCTTTGGGAAAATAAGTTCGTTCGTTCATTAACGGAAAAACACTGCTACGCGCTACGAACTACGCCGTAGTCAATCTCGCATCAAAAATACTAAAAAGTTAAAAATAAAAGTAAAGAAAAAAAACTTTTAAAAAACAAGCTTTTAATGCTTGTTAATAAAAAGAACTCCAAATTTAAAAATAATTTAAACCTGATAAGAAAAATACCATTATATAGGTACCTACAAATGTTAGGCGTGTTACATTGTGATTGCAAAAGAAAAATAATGAAGGTGTAATATGCTAAATGTTCTTTAATGTTCCATCATTGGATTTCCATTTGACGAAACTATGATTATTTCAGTAAATCTTTGTTCTGACACGACTTTTCCTTTCATATTAAAAATAATTAAAATAGAATAAATGATCAAGGTTTCTACCAAATATTTAATAATATACCTATGAAATGGAACACAATTTCACGCGTCATTTTACCACTCAAATAATTACCAAAACAGAAACCCCCAACTCAACATTCAATTCTGAATAACAATCAGCACAACAACTATTATTGAACCTCACATTTCAGCAATTTTCCCTCCGTTTCAAAAGAACGATGAGCTGGTTACAAAAACCATTTGTTCGCTTTTCCTAACGCACCATTCAATTCCACCAGCGAACTACGAAAAGGATCAATTGTACATCTGTTACAGAAAAGGTAACAAAAGAACATAGCTATTGATCCTTTGTGTGGCCATTAAACACGCTGAAATACACTACAAAAAGGCTGAGTTAATGCACAATGAAAAAGCATGCACAATTCCACTTGACGCGGTAATGAGGGTTGGAAATTCTGTAATTACTAGGAACTATATGCTCGCTTTATTGTTGGCAATAAAAACTGTTGAGATTTTTTTTGATTTTACAGTTCGTACCTACAGGGGCTTGTGGCTCAGTAATAACAGCCGCACGGGTCCATCAATCAGGTTAAGCTACGCTTGCCGCGGTTGGCCCGCGGATGGGTAACCATCTTCAAATACCAAGACCCCTCTGTGCCTCGGAAAGCACGTTAAGCCGTTGGTTCCGGCTGTCATTCGTGGATCTTTGACAGTCGTCACGGGTCGTCAGTAGCCCGAAATTCTGGCAACCAGTCTTACCAAGGGGTATCGTATTACCCAATGACTGGGTTATGGAGGTCAGATAGACAGTCGCTCCATGTAAAATACTGGTATTCAGCTGCATCCGGTTAGACTGGAAGCCGACCCCAACATAGTTGGGAAAAAGGCTAGGCAGATGATGAGTTCGTACCTACAGCTGTATTTTAAACTCTTTCATTTCCATGAAAAAAGGTCTAAGAACAGTATTTTTCGTGATAAAATATTAACATTGATCTTGCTTTATTATTCACAGCGATCCCAGGAGCTTTGTTTTTGTCACGGATACTGATAACTCACAGTGCAGATGTTTTTTTTTTAGTAATTTATTACAGACTATCCGGGTTCAATTCGCATAGTAAATTCAATAAAAATATGTGAAACTTTCGATTAAATATCGCTACAAATTGGCAACACGTTACCTAGAATGCTTTCGAAACTTTTTATCATTGGTCGAATATATACCTATATTTTTTATGGAGAGTTTTTCTCTTGCAATTTTTATTTTCAGATGTGGTACAGGAACGTTGGTATGATTTCGAATTCGGATCCATTGTTATAATTACCTACTGTTTCAATATTGAATATAAGTAACGATTCGAATACCAAAACGAGTAGTATCATTGGAAAAATACATTTTCGGCCCTGGAATGAATACGATGGAGTTTTTATAGCTTAACGAACTCCACTGAGTTCGTTAAGGACTGAAAATGTATTTTTTCCAATGATACTACTCGTTTTGGCATTCGAATCGTGTATATTAATTAAAAATACGCTTGTAAGATTTTAAAATTGTAAGGTTTTCGCTTATCGGTTTGGTCATTACTCATGTGGGGTTATTCTCCTGAAATTGCTGAATAAGCTTACATCAGTATACATTTTGAATAGAATAATTACGTAATTACATGAATTGTGGATGGTTGCGTATTTTCAAAGGCTTTTATCCGTCTGGGGCCTTTCTCAAAAGTGAAGCCTACTCATTTTTTGGCTATTTTGTCAAACATGATTGCGGTTTTTGTATCCAAATGTATAAAAGAAAAAAAACCGGGCAAGCGCGAGTCGGATTCGCACACAAAGGGTTTCATACCGGTACAATATCAAACACTACATATTTTTTTGACACGTTTCTTGTAAGGTATTGTTTTTATAGCGGCAATAGAAATACACATTCTGTGAAAATTTCAACAGTCTACCTATTACGGTTCATGAGATAAAGCCCGCTGACAGACGGACGGACAGCGGAGGCTTAGTATTAGGCTTCCGTTGTCACCCTTTGGATACCGAACCTTAAAAACGAAATATTTAAGTTCCGGAGAAATATTCACGGAAATTCATCTCAGTATATACCTATAAGGCCCAAAATAAAATGTTCACAAGTTGGTAGCTACGCGTCCCTTACATGAAAACTGTCGTTTGTTCAATTTATTCTGCAAACTCTAGCACAAGAAACAAAAGGCTACAGGCTACAATGTAAGTACAAAAGATTAACACGGGAAAAAGGATAACTCCCACCTACATTTTAGTTAAGAATTACCTCAGCTGGTGGTAGTTTTGGATACAATAGATTTTTCCGCCCTTGGGACGAAAAATAAGATGTAATATTATTATGATACCTCTCTGGAATCTACTTAATCATGTCTCAATAGACAATAACTTTGTCTAAGGTACGAAAGAAAACCGCAAAAGATTTTCACAGTATCACAGGAATTAGGATTGGATAGGATCATGAAGATTTTCTCGCCCCGTGTTTTTCTCTCGTGTCGAAAGAAATTATACTAGAATGTTTAACGTAGCAAGGTCCTAAAATAATGTTATTTAACACGATTCGTGACGGCTTCATAAACATTCTAATATGTACTAATGTGTATGACTGCTGCACACAAGGTTGACCGATGACCTTGTGAAGGCCGCAGGAATCCGCTGGATGTGGGAAGCACAGAACCGTTCGAAGTGGCGGTGCTTGCCGCCTATAACCAGCAGTGGACGTCTTTCGACTGAAATGATGATGATAATGATGATGACTGCTTGTATGCAATCATTGAAAAACATCGAGTAGCTACCTATAATAGTAGGTACAAGTATGAGGTCAAATGGTAGAAAAGCTTCCATTTTGACAAATGTTACCGCCACACCTGAATACTAACTCTTGCATAACTTGAACCAAAAATGAAATCGCTGTCGACTAAGATTGTTGAAAAGAATGTAATTTATGTATACGCCGACCACTCCAATTTGGTTAATGTAAATTTGATGAATATTCATCATTGGAATTATCAAAATTCCCTCGCATTATCACGCAACATACAAATTTTCATTTTAGGGATGATTTCATTAATTTTACTAATGGCAATCTACCTACATATATTGTGTTATACATAGCATATTAACAGCTGTTCTTCATGAAGAGCAGCTTGTACTTGTCAAATATGACACCTGAATAACACCACTATTTCATTCACAAATAAGTCACAACCAGCTAAAAAAATGCGTCCCCATTTCCCGTTCTTTATCAAATATTATTACGTTAAACATGAACTGAGCAACACAACAAAGCATTAGTTTCGAAGATTATCGCACACCCTATTTATTTTCGAAACAGCTACACGGTGCCCTAATGAGGTTTCAGCACGCACTTCACTTATTTTTTAACACGAAATTCTGGAGACTTACCTATTATATCTCCTGTTTTATGATCCCCTTGCCTCCTCCCTTCGTTCGGTGTCCTGCAACAAAACATAATTCCGTTAAAACGTTTCGTATTTTGAAAATATAAAGCTTGATACGTTTTTCCTTATTTTCCCCTTTGAGGGTGGCCGCTTGACCAGTGAACCGGACAGCCTTGTACGGTTATAGTTAGTACAAGGGTTTGTCCATTGTAACGTAAAAGGTTTAATAGGTGTTACGTTAATTAGGTAATTAATAACAGGTATAAAATATGTTGGCCTGAGTATTTCCCATTTTTAACAGACGATTAACTCAGTCGTGTTTTTTAGAAAATAATGACTTGTAAGATAAGTTAGGGTATTACCTAATTATCACGTTCACAGCGAGCGTTTTATCGGGATTTTCAGGATCGGGGAATAACCGTATTATTAAAAGTCGGGATCTAACTAAAGCCGGGTTTAAAATATCGAGTCAATTTTTGTATTCCAAATAAGATAAAGTTTGAAACAATACTGACTACCATACATTAGTGGATACAGTAGTCAGTTTTGTAATCAAGAACTAAGTATATTTTGATCACTTCTAGGTTCTACAAGAACTAGCTGGATAGTTAAATATTTATCAAAGTAAAACTGTGTTTTTTGTAGGTAATAAGCTCGTAAACGTAGGCATAGATTCGGCGTTGTTTTTGTAAACATTTTCTCCCAACGCTACACAATTTGGATAACAATTTAAGTACCGGGGACAGACATAAATTTTTAATCCGACCTTGCTTCAAATATAATGGTTTCCACCTTGAAAATTACAAAGAGACTATAGAAAGTTTCATAGCAGGACTTGTACAATAAAATAAAGGGCATGTTGAACCATTCGCGTCTGTAGCGAATGCAGATTTAAATAAACGATATAGAAGAAAAAGATCATTCAAACTCAAACTCAAAGTATTTATTTCAATTAAACCATTTACAGGCATTTTTGAACTTTCAAAGAGTCGGTCAGTTGGTCAGAAAGTTGAAGCAAGTTGCTCATTACAAAACGTAGATTTCTATGGAAAAGAACGGGCAAGAAACTCCAAGGAGTCTTTTTAAATCAAAACATTACAAAATCCTGGGACATGATTTTTATTACACAATATCTACGCTAAATATTGGTAGAATTTAAAAAACGCGGCCT
Source organism: Apamea crenata (assembly GCA_949629185.1). Taxonomy (NCBI): domain Eukaryota; kingdom Metazoa; phylum Arthropoda; class Insecta; order Lepidoptera; family Noctuidae; genus Apamea; species Apamea crenata. The sequence continues at coordinate 15,065,827 of OX451357.1, forward strand.
TTCCTTTCCCCATGTGCAAACCATAACGGGGAGTCAAAAATACTCAAGTACAACTTCATATTTTTTTCAATCCCTTTTCAACCGTCATTCACCTTTGGAAACATAATTTTAATGGCAACAAATCAATTGAAGCGAGTTTTCCTTACCTGCGCCACAAAATTCCTTAATTTTTTAAGGAATTTTGACTTCCCTAAAAGACCCTTATTAAAGCTATCAGACATCCGGGTTTCGTAAATACGAGTTTATGGATATTGAAATAATATTATGTTAAAGTTGACATTGATTCACTCAATTCAGCGTTTGATGGGCCTTTGTGTGGAAATATTTTCATACTCAAGTCACTATGGGGCACTTTTAATATCGTATCCTGCATGTCCTGTCAGCTGCACGTACTGATTGACGCTGGTGATGGAACCAAAGAAGTAGCCAAATTCTGGGCCAAGGTCATTTAGATTGCTATCGACACGCTAAGAAGGAGTCACTAATTAAAGTTGCATATTGCACACAAGCTGGCTAATGAATTAACTTACACGAGAAAAACAAATGACATTCAACTTACGGAGATAGTTTGTACGCAAACCCCTTTTTTTGCACTTTGTGTTGAGAAGAAGTATTTGTCGTTGATGGACTGATGGGATCGACTGATGGGTCTCACTGATAGGGCCCGGTATATCTAGCATAGTACTATACATATGTACTGTACTATAGTTGACTACCCCACTCCCTCATAAAGTGCCTAACAATAAGCACAATGGTAATAAATTGCCTTGAATAGAGTCTATTGTCAATTAAGAATCCGAAAATATTTAAAAACAATAAGAGTACAGTAAACAAATACATTCTTTTGGTCAAATGTTCTCATATACAACGCGTGGCGTATTAGAGTAGTGATCACGAGTAATTCATTGAAAGAAGAATGCATCAAATGTTGCCAAACTCACTAATTGTTTCAACCACTACGAGATATTATTACCAATGTATTGCCAATACGAAATACGAGTATAGTCTTCCCACAATAAAATGTTCATCTGCGACTACACTGGAATCTAACGCGTTTATCTTTAGTATCAATTGAGAGACACAGGTTATGATAATGTTTCACAATATTGTCGTAACACACATCGTTTGAAACGGTGCTTAACACTTATGTTGTATCGCGTAGAACTCGCTCCCGTCCTTGGAGAAAAACTGTAAGTCTTGTAAGAACTTTAAAATACAAGCCAAGTAGTTCACAGCAATATGAATGTGAAACACTCAAAGCCATGTAAAGCTGCTTAAGGGTCGTATTACGTGTAAGTAGCACACGGGGTGTGGTAAGACTATTGAATACAAGTACCCACATAGCGTGAGAAAATGCAAGAGCGACAACATATTTTTTTCATAATTTCCATTTACACCAAATATATCGGAACATGCCCTTTAATTTTGGCTTTCAGAAAGTAACGCCAACATTCTTTGTGCCGTTCAATATCTTTTCGCACCACCAAAATAAGGTTTATGCAAATGAGGTAATATTTACGTAAATGGGCACGCGAAAACATTACTCGCTACTGAAATATTCGAATACGAATAAGCGTGGAATGAAAAAATCCGAAAAGCGCGGGCTTTACAGATTGCGAGTGCTACATGCTAGTAATTGGAGCCAGCAATGCATGCAAGTCATTACCGACACGTACCTCAAACAATAAACTTTTTAAATAGCCCATTACAGCTCTCATCCGAGCTTACGTAATATGTTCGGAGTTTTTTAACATAGCAATTACCAGCTCAACGCGAATTTATTATAATAAAGTCGATAATGACTTAAATCTTGGGTTGGCGCTGAACAATTCAGGGAGTTTTATAACAGTCAATTTATGTTTCTAAAGCTTAAACCGAATTAATGGACGGATGTGACACTGTTAGATATGATCGTTTTATAAAGAAAGGAATAATTATTTTATTCAATCAATCTGACAAGCCTTTTAAGAAAGAAGAAAGCAAGAAAATAAATTTATTTGCGGCAAACATGACGCATAAAAAAGAACAAACACACAAAAAAAAAAAACAAGTGGGGGCTTTTCCCAACTAAGTTGGGGTCGGCTTCCAATCTAAACGGATGCAACGGAATAATTATTTAATTACTTCCAGGTATTGTTTTCCGTTTTCCTCAAAAACCCAGCACAATAAAGTCCTTGAACCTTGAACCTTTTCTGTTCTACTGAATTAGCCCAGAATATTAATTTTAAGTACTGATGGATTACCCGTATTATGAACAGAATAAATTGCGTGAAAAAACGCCTGGCTATTAAACGTATAACGAGCTATGAAATAATGCCCATTTACATTTTTGGCATCGTCGGTGGGTAGCGGCATTTAGGCTTTGCCACTGGTATTTATTTACCAGCTGTTACATTGTTATTTATTTTCATAACCTTTCTAACATTTAGCTGCATTGGATTATAAAGTTTTTTCAAATCTATGTATTTTGAGCTTGTTATTTTAGCGTTTGTTTAGCTTTTGTGTGCTTTTGTTTCCTTTTAGTTCATCTCTAGCACAAAAATCAAGACTACCTACAATTATTACTCGAAGTTACTAGTCCTACATAAGGACTACTTAACTTTAGTCTCCGTACATAACAGTTCCCAGAGGTACGATACGGTCCACATGGCCCAGTTACGGTGCGAAGAGTCAAATTGACACCACCACTAACGTTTTACGATGTCATGGATGAAGCTACACGACCGACAATTACAGTTAAATTTAATATTCCCAGCTATAGTCCAGTGGTTAAAACTTAGTGTCGAACTAGAGTGGTTCATATGACATGAACCACTCTAGTTCGACACTAAGTTTTAATGCAATAGTTGAATTTTCAACACACGGCCAAAACTAGTAGTTTGTCATATTTTCTCATTTCAATCACAAGAAAAATATTGTCTTTAAGAAGGCTTTTGCTCTACTGTTCTATTAAATATATAAAAAATATAAAAACAGTTACTTCTAACTCATCTAAAAACACTTTCTTACAAATAACAGTCGAAAAACATAAATCTTGGAGTAAGTCTACATAACGATGTCATTAAGAAACAACAAGGCATTCCACAAGGCAACATCTTATGTCCAGTAGGTACGAATGAAGTTTTCAAAGTCGGATGAGAAAAATATTTGTTTTAATTAATTGTGAATACTTCAACAACTCCTAACAAGGACATAAAACAACTACACGTCTACATTGTTCACTTGTTCTATTTAATATTCTAGATTTACAAAAGTTTTTGACGCTCGATAACGTATAGCCGAAGCGTTACGTAAACTAAGTCGAATAAACTTCGAATCCTCAATCGGGAATTGGAAACCCTTCCCAACTTGGATTTTACTTTTAATGACGTAGGGATTAGATGGACCCAAATCGTGTTTGATTCGAATTTTAGCAGATGTGATGTTCTGGTACAGAATACGGTAAAATAAACACAGCGAATATTTCATAGGTCAGGTAGAGGGCTACCTGACTATGAAATATTCGCTGTTTAAAAGGTTACTTCAAATAGTGGCCTCCCTAGTGACGATACGACCTAAACAAGAATAAGTGATGTCATGATGAAAGTATAGCTAATCTGAGGGGTAAATAGGCGAGGACTAAAGATAGAGAGCGCGCCATGAATATTATTGTCACACGCAGAAGTGGTTTTGCCAACCGACCTTCATGAATATTTATTTGTTTAATAAGTTATTGGTATTTACGAGATGAAACTATTTCATATTCATGATAGGTAAAAGGTGATAAAGTGAGCCCCGTTGGCTAAAAAGGCAGTGTTTTATGTAATATTTTCCACAATTATTTGATTGACAAGTTTCGTTCTAGTAGATTATAGCACCGCACTTACAGTATCATAGTCATCATCATTTTATTCTCCTGTTCCTATCCCAATTTATTTGGGGTCGGAAAAACATGTCTTACTAGTACCCATAGTATCAAATAAACAAAGCAAACAATAATGAGTTTCGACAAGTAACATGTGTAACTCGAAACAGGACCTTAAACTGTGAACACGGAGCATTAAGTGGGGTACAAAGGTATTTGGACAGTTGCAAAGTGCCCGAAGCCAGGACTTACTGGAGAAAATGTACGTTTAATACAACTTTGAAGGCACAAATGTAATTTCGCACAAAACTTCGCCATCCCTTCGGCAAGGATAGATATTCTAATTTAATTGGATATTAGGTTCCGTACGGCCACTAATTGTGTGGTAGTGGATTTCTAGAGTTATTATAATATAATGTAAATAAGAAATTAAAATAATGATCTAGTGAAAATTATTCAAAGTAAGTACTACAATATTGGTATTCTCTATGAAATAATACCTGGAATATAATACATTTTGTTGAAATAACAACTACCCACGCCACCTGAACTAATAACAACGTAGGTAACTTGAAGTAGGTTACGTTCGCGTTACGATTTAAAAATAGCATCGAACATGAGAAAACAAACAATGCAAACACACCCAAACTAGAGCGCATACTCGCACATAACCCAATTATGCCTTTTCACAGCACTACAAATGTTTGTCCGCGAGCCTTTATTGAAAAAGGGCGCTTTCGTGAATGAATTTCAACGTGATCGTTGAGTTGCTACCTTCCGCCCAATAGATTCGAAATTCCAATACCCTCAGTATTTTAGTCTAACAAGATTGAAAGAACTTTTCGTTATGCATACAAAAAGGTTCTCTCATCAAGCAATTACGTGGCTATTCGTTCATTTAACTACTTTGTTAAACTAATTGAATTGTTTGATTAACGATGCTGGGAAATTGGAAAAATATGAGAACGCACTTTGCATTTCATAAAGAATTTTTTTATATATCTATTCATAGCATTATTTATACCCTCGATGTTTAAATAAGTATCAAATGATAATCACTGTACTATTTAACATTTTACAATAAAATATTCAAAGAGCAACATTATATTGATGAAACCGATGCTGACTATAGTCAAAATTAAATGATAACGTGAACTGAATAAATGATGAAGTTTAATCTCATCAGTCGTAAATTGTAAACAGTAAACAAAAATTCAGTTAAATTAACCATAACGGCAGACGCGAAATTCATCTTTTTTTTTTAATAAATTAGGAATAAGTACGATCAAGGAGCGATTGAGAGGTCTGGGAGAAGCTATTGGTGGAGCTTAGATATCCCGGTTGTGGTGGCTCTGAAAAGTACCTTTGGTGAATATCCTGGCTCCCCCCAGAACAATCCCCAAAGGCAATTTTCAGAGCCAAAATATTAAAGATCGATGACGTAGTTAAAAAAATTATAAGGTGCCAGTGAAATACATACTTCTTCCTTGACTGCACATTACGCATGTTTTTTTGAAAAGTGTAGTGTAAACAGGTTGCACATTTTACTAGTTCCGAATATGGCATCCATAACTACAAAGTCTGACGAGCAGCAGTTTTTTTTTTTTTAAACGTTGCCCCACACTAGGAATTTCTCCTGTGTCGTGGGTGCGTTTACAGACATATAAACTCACATACACAAACAACATATTGAAATGAAGATAAGTATCTAGTAAAACCGGAACAGGTGCATAAAGTCACCTCTAACTCCTAACGATGCTAAGCTCTTAAAGCAAATTCAAAGCTTAGCACCCATATTTTTCAGTAAGTGTCGTCTTAACGACCTTAAATCTAGGAAGTAGAGTGCAAGCTAGCGGAAAACGAGCATTGATCACATAAAACTGGCACACATCCAAAGATCTGCTGGAACTGCGAGCACCTGACTTTCGTATAATTGTCCGAATTTATTTTTAAAAGACACTGTTGAACTGCTTGAGCACAATAAAAGTATCTTGTTATGCAATGGAAATAATAATTAAGAGACACAATGAATACTTATCTTTATTTCTAAGTTTATCTTGGACATTACTAACATCAGTAAAAGAAAACATCGTGAGGAAACCTGGGGGTCTACTCCGAAGTAGTATCGGCCGAATGTTCGGCCGTTTCCTGCTACAAAGTTACTATTTGGTTTGGTCGGTCCCGATCCTACACTCCTACACTCTTTCGAATATTGACTATGATCCCGACCCAACTGAGACGATCCGAACTTTTTTCGCATTTTTCAATTATATTCGGTTCGGCCATGTGTCGGTCCGAACCGAACATTCGCACTTTGCACTTCGGAGTAGACCTCCTGGACAAATCGCCAACCCGTCTTGAGGAAGCGTGCTCTCTCTCTCAAAGCCTCTTCTCTGTATGAGAAGAGGCTTTTGGATAATAATGGTATTATTTATTTTTAGTACCTATCTCTGCACTTCCAGCGAGATAACACTGTCTAGACCATTTTTACCCTTGTGCCTTGTATGATGCTGGTGTTTCAATTAATGTCAATCGAAGATTGTTCAGGTCCCTAAACAAACAACTTCTTACAACACTGAATGAATGATGGTTCTTGACATAGAGCCTTATTGATCGCCCATTCAGACAGAACTATTAGAGTAGTTTCAAGGGTCCAAGCGTAGTTGTAAGACAATATAGAACGGAGAAAAAGCTCCCAATCACGATTACATACAGAGTTTTAAAAAATGTAAAAAAAAAGATGGCGGTACGAGCTTGGCGCCTTAGGCAGGATTGGCCCAACAAGACAGAGAACAGTGGAAATAAAAGAAGAAGAAGCGAGGCCTTTGCCCTGCACCACATAGGCTTAAAATAACATAAAGAAAAGCAACACATTTTGTAACAATAAACGTGTCAAATTTCGTATTAAAGATTTCTTTTGATGTAAAAATAATTAAAAGACTAAGTCAAGTGCTATCCTCTGAAACGGGTTTTATGATTTATTCCTTGATTCCTTTTACGTTTGGGTCTTCCTTTTATTGCATTATTTTCCCTGTCAGTTTTAATCAATAAATAAAAAGCGACAGGCAACATTCTAAGCACGTCTGTGACGACTTTATATATCCAACAATTCAAGGTTTAATTAAATTAGCAAGCAAAACCCCACCGACGTGATCGATATACAAACATAATGAAACAAAAAAAATATTTGATATAAACTCATACTTCAACAACGACGTGATCGGAAACCTGAAACCAGGAAAAAACGGGTTTGATGTTTTTCATCATGTTTTTCCTGGTATCTTGTTTAGATATCGGTACCCATAATGTCTGTGGAGTTTATCTAGCTAATTTAACTCGACCCTTTATTTATTAAAATGCTCTGAATATACGGGGATTAAATTAAAATGCATTTTTCAAAATCAATCAACCAATGTTGTGGTCTGCTTCTAGTCTAACCGGATGCAGCTGAATACCAGTATTTTACATCGAGCGACTGCCTATCGGGCCTCCACTACCCAGTTACTGGGTAAGTCTGGTTGCTGACTTTCGGGCTTCTGGCGACACGGAATGACTGACAACCGGGACCAAGGGCTTAACTTGCTTTCTGAGGCACGCAAGGGTCTCGATATGTAAAGATGGTCACTCATCCACGGACCGCAGCGAAGCGTAACTTAACCTGATCGATCGACCCGTGCTCACCGACACAAAATCAACACAGTGTAAAACTTAGCTATCAGAAAAATTGAGTTCTTACAAAAAACAAACAAAAATGTCCTTGAAAATAGGTGCAGCTTCTTTCGAATATGGCAGCGTGCCAAAATGTACGGAAACTGTTTCATGCCTTTATGATGAGTCTAATTAGGTTAGAGCTTTTTGATATAGGTAGATAGTTCGCTCTGTGCTAGTCTCATTTACTGTCTGCAAAATGTATACGGATTTACTCAATTATAGAACGTTATATTGATTAGCAATCCAGTTACTACGAGTAACGAGTATCTACAAAATCAAACGAACGTCTCCCACAACCCAATACATTTCCGTACGAAGAAATAAAGATCGCATGTTGGTTGATCGTCGTACCTATTTAATCGAGATATCTGTCAAGCGTGATATTGCAACGGCACCACGATGATTTTCTGTAGCAATTTGCAAACAAACAGCGTCCGGGATAAGCAGTAAAGTTTTAAAATAAGATCCTAAACAAACACTCAAAATATTCAAAATTCAGTCAAACTAACAATCAACAATCGTAGAAAACTGAATAAACTCCAACTAAACCGCTAACCGAGTTATTGGAAAATGTATCTGTATTAAGTGAATCATCCCAACGCGGGAGCGTAGAACGATGTTTACCCTAGTGATTGGTTTTCGAGATAAATCCACAACGAAACAACTTGTTCACTCCGGACGATCAAGTTGGCTCTTGTTTGTAGGCGAGATAAAACACTGAGGTGGGCAAACAATACTGTTGCGTATCTCAAACCATAATCCCGGCCTATTTGACTGATGGATATAGCTATTATATGCCCCTAGAGACGGAATTAGGTAGGACCTGATCGAACGCGTTCTTTGTTTGAATAATTAAATGTAGGATGTCCTTTGTAAGGTGGAACATTTCTAGGGATACAAATGTAGGTTCCGCATGTGATTATGAAACGCCGTAATCTATATATATAAAATTCAAAGTCCTGACTGACTGACTGAGACATCAACGCACAGCCTAAACCGCTGGTCCTAGAGACATGAAATTTGGAGGGTGTATTCTTCGTAAAGAGTAGGTATCCACTAAGAAAGGGTTTTTCGAAATTCTACCCCTAAGAGGGTGAAATGGGGGGATTTTGTTTGTATGAAAAATCTTATTCCTTGAGTTAATAAACTTGAAACTTGGCACTACTACTTATCTAAGTAAATTATGAAGTTGGGCATTTTTTGTTTTTTTAAACTACCCCCTAAAAGGGGATTGCGAGGTTTCAAAGTTTGTATGGAAGAATTGTAGCGCGCGGTCCGATTTAATCGAAACTCAGTATTTTACCTAAAATTGAGAGGAAAGAATAATGTGTATCAGGGTTTTTCGAAAATCTACCCCTGACGGCCTGAAAAGGGGTAGTCATTTTACAGGGGAGGATTTTACAGCGTGGCTTGATTAACTCGAAAATTGGTATAAATAATCTTTGACTCAAGTTATGAACACATCCCAAATGATTTTTCAAAATTCCACCCCTGTGGGGGTGAAAAGCGGGGATACAGTTTAAATGAAAAATCTTATTCGTTAGGTTAATAATCTTAAAAATTGGCATGAATACTCGCCTAAGTAAGCAATAAAGTTTATCATTATTAGTTTTTCAAAACTACCCCTCAAAGGGGATATAGGGGTGTTAATGTTTGTGTGGAAGAATTTGAACGCGCGCGGTCCGATTAACTCGTAACTCAGTGTTTATACTTAAGACCAAAAATAAAGAATAAAATGTATCAGGATTTTTTGAAAATCTACCCCTAACTAGTTGAAAAGGGGTAGTTAATTTTACAGGGGAGGATTATAATTAGTGGCTTGATTAATTAAAAAATTGGTATAAATAATCTTTGAGTCAAGTTATGACTATACCCCAAACGATTTTTTTAAATTCCACCCCTGTGGGGGTGAAAAGCGGGGATACAGTTTATATGAAACATCTTATTAATTTAGTTAATATCTTGAAACTTGGCAACAATACTTGCCTAAGTAAGTAATAAAGTTTATCATTAGAAGTTTTTCAAAACTACCCCTCAAAGGGGGATATAAAAAAAGGGGTGTTGAAGTTGTGTAAGAAATTGAATGCGCGGTCCGATTAACTCAAAACTCAGTATTGATACTTTTGACAGAAAATAATTAATAATAAGTACTTATGTAAAGTTGTCGAAAATTGTCCTCTGACGGGGCAAAAAGGGGTAATTCGGTTGTCAGGGGAGGATTTGAACTTGAAACTGTATGTTACATTTTCACGCCTAAACCACTGAACTTCTGATTTGGCAAAGAGATAGGAAGGAAGATTCATCCTGGGGAAGCACATACTTTTTATCCTGGTAGCACGTTCCCGTGGCATAACATCCGACATCCACGCGGGCGAAGCCGCGGGCAGAAGCTAGTATTATAATAAAGTAAAAAGATACATGTACATAATTATAAGATTCAGTTACGCAGGCATAATACACAACACACACACACACACACTAGGTTGCCTAAGCACTTGCACTATTATATATTCTGTACCTAAGCACTAAATGAAAGAGAAAAATAACTTTTAATAGTTAAACACCCGTTCCTACTGGCAGGGTTCGAAACAAAGTAAATTTTACTGATCTTAGATTATTAGAAAAAAAGCGGCCAAGTGCGAAGGGTTCCGTACCACCGAACAGTATTTAACACTACAACTTTTTTTTTCTTTTGCAAAACACGTTTCTTGAATTTTCATTTATTTGTTGTCATAGCGGTCATAGAAGTACACACTCTTTGAAAAATTCAAGTGTCTACCTCTTACGGTTCAAAAGATACAGCCCTGTGACAGACGGAAACACAGACAGACCGCGGAGCCTTAGTAATAGGGCCCTGTTGGCACCCTTTGATAATGGAACCCTAAAAATAGACTCTGGAACCGAATTTATAAGCAAGATACGAGTACTTTCCAATCGAACATATTCCATACATATTTTTATTTACGTAAATTGAGGTAGAATTCACAAGAACACAGAAGAAGCAATTTACAAGCTTTGATCTTCAATAAAGATACTCTAAAGGCTAGTTACCGCTTCACATGCTAAAAGCAAACTTAATTTCGTTACAATATTTAAATAAGAACTCGATACGAGAATATAAAATTCGTTTGTAGAAAAATATTTTGTCAGCGGAATGACAAATGGTTCCACTTTTCCTTTGATATTTCGACGGCAGACATACGAGTACATAATATCATTCAACATCTCGTATCGTTAAAACCTTCATTGTCGAATACGAATAAAATATTCATATACGAGTTGAAACTGAAGTATTATCGTCCCGATTCCGATTGATTGGAGGGTAGAAAGAATATCGATGGTCATTCATTAATGCTTTAAAATAATCAGAACTGTGTTATCTTAAAAAAAAACAGAACTGTGTCATCTTACAATAATCAGAACTGTGTTAATTGATGATTTTTAACTCCCCGTTTTTTTTTTGGTTGCCGTTAGTCTATAAGATTTTTTATATAGTTTTTAACATGTTGGTTTAGACGTCTTTATTCCATAACATTTTAAAAAAAATAAAAACCTTTTGCAAAAAAAATAACAACCGACTTCAAAAAAAGACAATAAAGTGAAAAATAACTACAATTTCGGAAGTCGGTGGCAAACATCGAAAATGCGAACCCAACGATACCGACTTCCGAAATTAAAGTTATTTTTCACTCTGTAGTGTCTTTTTTGGAAGGCGGTTGTTTTTTTTTTGCAAAAAAGTTTTTTTACATACGGGATTGGCTTTCTGTGAAGTGCTATATTCAAAAATTGTAAAATCCTTTTACGTACCTACTATTAATTTTTAAGGATACAAATCTTGTATTTTTATGTTATTTTATTATTTTTCTGAAATAGTCACGTAACAGCGATATTCCATGAGCACTTTCCATAGTTTTCCGACGGAAACACTTAGCCGGTCGTTTTAAGGCTCGCGTCACCTGTACCCGGTTATTTTCACCCGTTTCCCTCCTCTACCGTGTTTTTCTTGAGTTTACGTAATCCTTCCGGCAGGTACCCACCTGCCAACTCCACGAGGCAATTTTGAGGCAATCGATAATCGATATCACGGTTTAAATCGACATATATAGTTTGCTGAGGTGGTGAGGTTAAGATGGGATACGATTTATTTTTGATAAGACTCACGTTCATTTTGCCGATTACAAAAAATACTTGAAGTAATTTACATAGTAGGCACTATAAGGTTTTGCCAAAAACGTTTATAAATGCTGTAATAAACGAAAAAGGAAAAAATTAAACACACTGAGAATATATTTGTTAGTAAACTAATTTAATAAAGTAAAGTAGTTATTATTTTTAGATGTATTAATAGTTTTTTTTTACGTTTTTCATCGTTTTAAATTGTAAGTATATTAATTTTAAGACCACGCTATCGCATTAGGTATAACCTGTAATGATTGTAATTGGAGATTTTAATAAATAAAGAAGTAGAATCACACACGTCACTGAAATTCAAATATGTAATAGCTGAAACAGAGATTTGCATAAAACGATAAAACGCGAGGTGGCCGAACCTTTTTATTTTCACTGTTGTAACGAGAAGGCGCCTTTTTACGTCAAATTTATGTCCTTTTTATTTCAAGAGATAAAATGCGCTATTGTATCGTTGAATTTTTGAAGTCAGCTTTACAATTTAAAGCGTACTCCGACTTTATTACTGACGGTGATCTTTTTAATCTTGTAATTTATTGTGAATTATTTTTACCTTTACAGCGGTGTCAAAAAGGCCTATTTATTTTATAATATCACCAGTCATTTGTCATTGATATTGGTTCTTTGATTAAACTGGAATTGTGATAATTATAATTATAATTTATGTATAGGTATATGTATAATTTATGTGATAGGTGATGACCTCAGATACACAATATCGTTAGCTCAATGGAAATATTAAGCTTAGCTTGGTATTTAGGTAACCATATATTAAAATACTAGCTGCACCCCGCGGTTTCACCCGCATAAGTTTCCATCCCGTGGGAATATCGGGTTAAAAAGTATCTTATGTGTTAATCCTGGTAATACACTATTTGTGTGCTAAATTTCATCCAAACACGTTTAGTAGTTTTTGCGTGAAAGAGTAACAAATATCCATCCAGCCATCCATCCATCCATCCACCCATCCATACCAACAAGCAGGATAGTAGGATATGGTTATGTTATGGTTATTGTGGTGTGGTTGGTGGTGGTTTATTGAACGGTGGTGGTTTGGTCAGATATTAAAGTTAAATATGTATTATGGTAACGACTATATATTTAAGGTCAAAAACTGTACTTAAAACTACATTACACAATCCCCCATGACAACTAATAAGCGAATGGATCTATGTTTGCATAAAGTGGAGGACGTTGGCACCCCAATTACCCTACCTTGTAACCTACATTCACGCAACGGGTAAAGACTGCTTATTACCCTCTATGTCGTTAGTCTCCTTTTAAAAGCGAAAAAAAAAACTTTTAACTCTTTTTCGCTGAAGAAAACGTCTAATGTGGTACTATAAACGTGAAGCTAAATATTCCAACATTTACAGGAAGCGAGAAGATAATAATTAATTTCCACAAAGGTATAATTTTTCTTTTTCTCACATTAAACCGACGAATGCTCGAATGGTCACAAAGTCTACGAGAATGAGAAAATACGCTATTCTCTAGGGTCATCCAATTATGCAAAGAGCTATGCTGTAAGAAAAGATGTTCTGCGATTTAATGAATTACTTCATAATGAGATTTGTTCGTGAACGGTTGGAAGAAAGACCGGTCAGATTAACTATAAAGGAAGTATTTTAGTTCTTATAAAAGAAGGTGCTACCTGATAATGTTATGCGAGAGACTAACTTTGCCAGAGCTTCGAAAATTCCGATAACGAGTGACACTTCGTGCATAAAGCAGCACAAATCGTGGGCTGAAGTTGTAGCGGGGACTTATCTCCGTTACCTTCAGGGAAGTGACATGGATGCTCAAACTGTTACCATGGATTCAGTACATGATTCTAGACACCCCAAAGAAGTGTAGGAATACAAAAGGGCAATACGTACACGATCAAAAAGTATGTATTTAACAGCAGATTTTTTTTTAATCCCTTTGAGAATATCTACTCTGAGGGCTAGATCCCTCAGAGTAATCATGTACTTGGAAACAGTTTGCGCATCGATGTAACTTCGAACCTGTATTATATCTTAGAAGATATAGGTAACTGTAAGTGCAACAAAAATTCCCTTCATCAGTTTGAACGTTCCTGAAGTTCATTCATTTCAAACAAAGCTCACTGTTTTAAATCTTCATACTGATCATACGGCTATATTTAACTTTACAATGTCGACTGTCTAAAGTTGCAAACAGAACCCATTTTAACTTCCCCTCAAGACGGTAGCCGCTAGATAACTTCTATGAATATAACACATACCGCAAGCTTCAACAAACTCGTCTGGTACATCAAAGTGGGACCGCAGTTTGCACAACTTGCAGGCTAAGATGAAATATATCCCCGACGGATAACGAACAGAGAGTAATAAACAAACCGTATTTTACTTCTGTAGCGGCGACGTGACGAGAAAACTTGGAGCGAAATTAAAAACGTATTTTTAGAATTAAACCTTGATAGTCTGTACACACCGGGGCACGTCCGCTCGATGCGAAGATTGAAGCTCGACTGACTCTCAAATGGTGTCGCTACGGGTGAATCTTCGACTACCGACAATTGACGCTTGCAGCAATATTTTCAGTGAATACCGTCACGGAACAGAATGTTCATGCGAGCATGTGAAAGCCTTTTACAGGCGCTCGGAACCATTTTATTAGCAGCCAATAAGCCGTAACGTGTCTCGGCTACTTACACCACTGCCATTGATGGAAATTGGCCTGCCCCTTATCCAGGAAATGCCTTTTTAGTTCGGTAACCATTATGGGAATGCGTTCTTTTGATAATAATGTTATTTCGTCAACGAATCCTGAAACAATTCCGTGTTTTTTAATAGTCATCAAATGTGCGATCAAATTACAAAGAAGCACGATTTGCAGTATCCAAATAATGTTCCATTTCCGTTTGAAACGCAAGCATACAAATCAAATATAATGAGTCTTCAAAGTCAAAGGGGTCTCTCAACAGTCGGAAAACAAAACCTTCTTTTATATTATTTATTGTGAAGTTATTAGGAAAGTACGTGTTGTATTGTATTGTATTCGTCATGTTAGTGGGTACCTGAAGGCCAGTTTAATCTTCTGAACACCACCTGATCTCCCCTGAGCTGCTCATGATGGATGGCTAATAGCTGTCACGGGATTAAACTTTGTTATTCCTATTCACAGGTCATTACTGGATGAATGTACAGCACTGGTGGAATTAAATAAGATATTCGATCAATAAATCGAAACATGTGAATTGGTAGTTAGAAAACAATTTATATCAAAATGGTTATGATTTATTATCATAATCAGATACATTATCAAAACGGATAACAATATGATTTTTTCTCAGATTTTTTTTCGAGATTTAATTTTTTTCAGGTGTGAGAATTTATGAATTATCTTCATAATTTTTTTTAAATGTTTTATTTTTCATATTTTTTTTAAATGAGACAATGATAATGTAAAATGCCTTATGCATTTTGTGGATAGTGTTGTAGTTGTCGGTACCTATAATATAAAACGATATCGATAAGTTGACAAGATGACAACAATAATCGTATAAATTATTACGTATAAAGCTTTTCTTGTTCGTGTCCTTTTCAATTCCGAAAATATCCCACTGAATAGGTACGTCACAAACGATAAAATTCATTTGATGAATGAGTAATCAAATATCGATAATACTCTCATGCGGCATGTCGTCACAGTTAATACAATTCTGATGCCTCTGAAAAGTTTATTAACATGTCAAAGTTCACATCGTTAACCTTTCTTGCCGGTATTAATTTAGTAGCCATTTGTGGTAGTTTATTTTTAAACGTAGTGACGTAAAACTATGCATGATTTTGTAGTTTGAGAGCCAATATTATATATTTGTTTAAGATTTTCTAAAATAACATCTTGGAGCAAACCGTACTTAAAGAACTTTAGCTCAGGGGTCATTTGATGGGGTCACGAATCATAATACCTAGTGTTGTATACAATCAAATATTTTCTAACTGAACAGACAGCTGGGGAGCTTGTTGCGCCACTTCTTCTTCCCAGCGAAATCACTAGGAAGTGGTGAAGGGCGGGTGTTTTGGGGGACTATCTTTTGTCATTTTGACGTTCAAATAACATCGCATCAATAAAATTAAAACGAATAACGTGGAAAGAGTAGGCAGGAATTGAACGAAGAAGACAGAGAGAGCCCGCGGTAATTTTCAAACTATGAATTATCTTACGTTATTATATTTTTAGGGTTCCGTACCTCGAAATGAAAAAAACGGAACCCTTATAGGATCACTTTCTTGTCCGTTCGTCCGTCCGTCTGACTGTCTGTCAAGATACTTTTTCTCAAGAACGCGTGGAGGTATCAAGCTGGAATTGATATCAAGTACTCGGGTCTACTGACCCTTAGAGCTGTGAAAAAATCAAACTTCTAAGCCAACGCAATCAAAAGATACAGCCGAGATACATGCCGCAAATTTCCGCAAATTTTCGACACTCGCAAGGGAATCAAAACCTAAATCTCAAATATCATATCATATCAAAACTCAGAATCTTGAAATTTGGTACGAAGCAACGTCACACACAGACAAAGGAAAAATTGCGAAAAACGTAAATTTTTAGTTACATCATATTATAATAAAAATATTTTTAATAATTTTAAATTGTACGGAACCTTCGGTGCGCGAGTCCGACTCGCACTTGTTTTATGATTGCTGGCCACTAGCCTTACCTGTCGCCATTGTAGCGCCACGTTGTATCAAGTCATTCTACTTGAATGCAGAGAATTTCCAACATGTTTAATCCTCAGTCTAAATAGGAAATCCTTTCTGCTGTATCTAAATCAAAAGCTCCAGGAAATAAAATGAAAGTCTTTAATTTATAGGAAGCCGTCGCAGCCGGAACGATTCGTAAAGATTACCGTTCGTTAGCCGAGGCAGGCTACCGTAGGTCGTGAATCACTGTCCAGATTATTGTGCAGCACAACTGACGTAACTACCTTCTAGCTACCGCGTAGCTACCTCGTAGCTACCTCGTAGCAGTCGTAGCTACCATCGATCTTACTTTGCTCATTCTATTTTTACATTTTTAATCTTTTTCGGCCCACCTGCTTCCTTTGTAGTGGTTTAAATAGCTCTGAAATATTTGGAATAGTGGCTAAAGAGAGGATTACATGGTTTTAAATTAATATAGCCGTCGGTTGTTTGTTTTTATTACAAAGACCCGGATAAGCGTTTTAAATACCATTTTAAAACCGGTTTTAGTTAAAACGGTTTTAGTAGCGGTATTTATTTATTTTTAGGCACTTCAACAATGAGCTTACACTTAACAATTTTGTACATGAAAAACTTAATTCTAAGTGCCCGATACAATTAGAGAAAAGCACAAAATTCAATGTATGGCTGCGCTCAAGTGGTAGATGATACCCAAAGTAACGGATACCCCAAATTTAATTATAATTTACCTTTCCAAAACCAATTTCATCAAGCCATTCATTCCGGTCTAAAAATGGAACAAGAATGACATCAACGCCATAAAAATACACGACGTCACCAACGAAACAATCCTGTCACACAATCTTCTATATTTATAAAAATGAATCCCTATTTCCCTTGGTCACGCCATAACTTGAGACCGACTTTACCGATTTCATCCATCTTTTTTTTTAAGTAATCTAATACTTAGTAGAAGGTTCTTACGGAAAAAAGAGAGAAAGAGTTGCTTCACGCGGGCAAAGTCAGGCAGAAGCTAGTAAAAATATAAAACGAAACAAATATTCTCTCTCATTTCCTCCAAAACTTTGTAATAAGCCATTAGTTTGGCGAGAAGAGACGTGTTCAGCATTAAAGAGCATTCCTCAAACGAACTGACACTTAAGGACTCCAAGTTTGCATCCATCTAAAAATTCTCTCCCATGAATATGAGAAAGTCACGTAAGTACTCCGCGAAGAAGATTTTTCTTTTCAAACTCAATTTGTTATTTACAGCTGTTTGAGATAAAACAGGGAATTTCATGGATTTTTGACGGCGTTTACTAGTCTGTATCCTGTGTATTTCTTCTTCGACGGATCGTTCCGGAAGCTTTCAATTCGCTCATAAAACAACATCGCTTCTTGATCCCTTCCGCTATATAGGCAGACGGGACGGAATGATACAATGGTTCGTTGTTTCTTAAAAGGCTTTGTCTAGATACGACAGTGACATTGCTCACACAGACAGATAATTTTCCTAAATAATTTCGGCCCTATTTTGTTTAACTAATTATCAGTGGATATTTCAATCTACAATATGACGCACCAACCAACTCTTTGTATGTATAAGTTCTTAAGTAAATATACACACACCCAAGAAGCTTTTTGAAGTTGTAGCCAAAATCTACGTGCAATTTATCCACTTTCTTACAACATAATAAAATTCGACATAGCCACAATTTCGGCAGATGAAGACCCTATTTGCAAGGGCGAGAAGAGCACATCAATCAGTGTAGTGGCGAAGATTACAGGCGGTAGGCATACTGCCGGGATTCGGGTGATCAATCACTCTTTGCTCTGCCGCTATAACAATCTCGCTAACAGATACCAAAAACACGTGTTGCGTGGGCGAAAATCACAGATTTATTCATCGAATTTGATGAGGATGTTTTATATTTAGAGTTCGGTGATATCAAAGCACAATACCTAAAAATATAATATCGTGGGAAGACCCGATCACTCCCACCGAGATTAATTGTAAGTTCAAAAACAATTTCACCGAGAAACCTTTCAAAGGTACCTAGAACTGTTTCGTACACTCGTGTATATATTACCCTGTTAACCCGCAAGGGATAGCCAAGATATTCGCTACCTTACTCAACATAAAACAGTAAGTGGATCTCTCAGCGCTTATAAAGATCGGTAGCCACGAAACCCTAAAACGCGAACCTGCTGAGCCGGTGCCTTACAAAAATGATGGGCGATAGCTTTCAACCCTCGCGTGCCGCCCTGATCCTAATCACCTTTCGAGGGTACTGGACCCATTATTACTTAATCTTCTGATTATATAAGCTGATTATGGTGTTGTCGGACCGTCTGACCTTGATTATGATAACTGTTAAGGCGTGCGCAATATCGGAGTTCGTGTTAATATTGTTTTACGTAGAATCTCGTGATGGATGAACGGAAATTAACAAGTAATAAAAGTGTTATGCGAGGTAAAGGTAAGTAAACTAAAAAAGTGTTAGTTGAGTGTGAAAACCGGGCAATCCGGATTCGATTTTTGTTATTTCAATGTGAAGTCAAAGTATTTTTTTTTTCTGTAAACACGGTACCTACTTCTTCATTCAGTCACTAATCATTCCACATAACATTGTAGCGTTCTAATATCTTCTTCTTCTAATTGTCTTTTATCGAAGCTACCGAGTGACAGCCAAATGGACTGAAAACAAAAAAGCTTTTTGGGTACGAAACCCTAAAAATGCGGAGCAGTATCTCGTAATTTTTCCTTATGGGGTGACCCATTTATTTAGGCAAGAGTTAAATAAATGGAACACAATTTAAATAAATGGGTTACGATTTATTTAATTGTTCCCTTCGGTGTCCAAAATATTCGGGCTATTCGACGAGTCCAGAAATACCCTTTGGACTTCTAATTGATGTTGCAAAAGTAGATATATTATTTCAGATAGTTAAACTTTGTGTACCTATGTTTATGCATTTTGTTGTCACCTCAGGCAAAGCATGTTGATGTCCGTATATTTTTACAATTTTGTCACGATATATTTACAAGCGATGTAGAAATGGAAGCGTGTAGCTTCCATCTTTACGTCAATTTAACATGAAACGATTCTGAACGTTTTAGTAAATAAATATTTTTGTTTCTTTTTTCAGAATATATTCCTTGCGTTGCCATCCTTCTCTAGTTTTGACCGCATTTAGTTAAGTTCCTAGCTCTATTAATACCAGTTATTATCAATTCCACCTCCACAATTTCATAATCACTTTGAACAAATTAATGCTAGAACGCCTGCATCGGACGTAAACTTCAAAGTATTATTTGCTGAGTTCGCAACTCATTACCCGTTAGCACCACAAACGTTGAGCTGAGCTCACCAAACTACCAGTTTACTGAGCTCACCGAACTCCCCACAAGATTACCTACTACAGAAACGGTGTCTTGCCACCTAGATCCTGAAGTTTTTCCTCTTAAAATAAATTCGCTTCTAACTTGGAATTTTCTAAAAACTCCCACTCGTAGAACGAACAAATTTTATGTGAACTTCAGGACTGGACCGTGGAATGAAAGTCGCGCTGCTTGCAATTCAGACGCTTTATGCTTATAACTTGTCTAAGTTTACAGGAAGCAGTGCAAGCATATTGTGAGGTGAGAAACCTATAAAAAGTTTTGTATTTATTTATTTTTTTACCGTTTTTGAACCAAGAAATATTCCTTGTGATTTTAAATGTACAATCTGAAAATTAAATGCTCATTCGTGTTTTAGTAAACACCTAGAAACCTATGTACATTAAAGTTAAAAATTAATCGTCCATTCAGATCGCCAATTTGCCAATGGAAGTTATTTTCAAAATGAAGCAGTTATTCAATAAATAATACTAATGAGCGTGCCTGTTTCACGCTGCTGTTTTTATTACAATCTTTTATTTAACTTGCCTTGTTACTTCAAACGAGTAACATTTCATACGTTCTATTTGTGATTTTCCCCACATGTTCAAAGCCTAACCAGCCCACTCGCTATCTTTAGAGGCTATGATTAGAATTCAATAATAGTGTTGGAAGTCGTTATATAATAGATCCGGCATGAGGTGGGTAGTAAATCTAGACTCAGGCAAGGTTAGAGCTATATGCGGAACCGAGGCAGACTAGGAAGGCTAGCTACTGGCACTGGGCTAGAATATCAAATGTTTAAAAATATGACCGGTTAAACTAGGCTAATTTGTAAAAGAGAGAAAGAAAAAGTATCTATTGTGAGTCGCACAGGAAGATCACAAACTAAAATACACAAAATCATAATTAAATATTTAAAAAACTAAATTATATATATAAAAAGAAAGAAAAAAAAAACAGTAAATCCTTTACGAGGCCAAAAGGCTCCTATCTCAGCATGATGCTGCGACATTTAATAATAAGTGTCGCAGCGCTGGTTTCTCATAGGACCCGCTGTGATATCATGGGCTATTACAGAAATAAATAAATAATCAATAAAATAGTTATAATATGTAAAATATTAGCAAATAAAATAAAATATGTATTTAATCCGTGCGTCAGCGTCAGGCGTAACCTCATTACTTGTATGCCTTAAGCGTCTGAAGCACTCTGTGGTATCACTGTGACAACTGTGTGTTTTTTTTTTTTTCTTTTTTTTTTCTTTTTTGGATGGGAAATCATCAAATGACCCCTCCCGCTCTGGGTGGAGCGGAAGGGAGTGTCAGACTTTTACTGACTAAAACCCATCCGTGTTCCTTCCTTAGCCCTTTCTGTTCCAGGGCAGCGGTTAACCTTTCGGAAAATCCCGCCGCCCCGGCAGGAGCACGTAATATCCTGCCTTATTATTCTGGCTTGGCATATGATAAAGCTGTTTAAACGGTGCTTGGAAATTTTAAGTCAATAGCAATGCAGTGGCTTAGTTCGTAGAGTAAAATGAATGCCTTACAATGTTCTAGTATCGTGTCAACAGCTCTAACCAGGATAGTTAACCAAAATATTACTTGCTTGCTATCCTAGCGTGAAAAACTATCCTTGTGTAACCCGGATATTAGGCTGGTTGATAGAGTGCGACGTTTGACTTCAAGATTATATCCCTGCCAGCACTTTTAATCACTTTAGGCGTGATGATGGCAATTATTTACTTTGGAAAACACGGAACACAGTACACTCTCTTGACACCTGAAATAAACGTCCAGAGAGCGGCAAACGATTATTTCCGGTCGCGCGCAGACTTATTATGCGCTCACTCTAGTTCATAATTGGATGACCTGAACACAAAAATGACATGCTGAACCGGGTAAAGTTGATAAGGGCTTAACAGTTTTAACTTTTATTGTACTTTTTATTGAAATTAAGTTTATGTTTTGGATAATTTTACTTCTAATTGCCAGTTCCATGCCATAAATCTTTTATTTTGTTTCTCAATGTTAGTAACCGTTTGGTATGTTATGCTGGATTTTTTATTCAAGTGTTTTTTAGTATGGATTCCAAATCCATCTTAATAGAATATTTTTACTATGATTCCTGTTGATATAGCGTACGAACCTCTTTTCCTTATTGATTTAAGTATCATAAAACGAGATTACGGAAGCTTTTCGTCTTTGTTAGAAGAAATACGATTTTACTGATAAGGTTATCCATCTTTATATTGTTTTTTTTTACTATTGAAATAAAAAGTGTTTATACGTACGTCTTTTATAGTTATTTACGTATGCAACATATGTAGTCGTTGTCAAGGAAATACAATTATTGATGACATTCTTTATTGAATGTTTTGGATAATTTCGAAGTTCTGACGTAAATCCTTACAGATTTCAGTGTCTTCAAACTTGATGATCAATGCTAGTTGCATTGATCATCAAGTTTGCTCGTCAAGCGTTGGAAATTAAAGAATATTCTTTGAGTGTCATATTTGTAATATGCTTCTTGTTTGTGCAGAATAAACATTTTTTCTTTCTATTCTTTCTTAGTGGATTTTTCCTCGTAATGAGTTTGCAAAAGGAAGGTTTTGTTCGCAGAACTGGAACTCTTTATATATCATAATGACTATCCTAAATGTAATATTCATCTGAATAATAAAAAGTACTTCACCCTAACTTTATATTCTTAATTTATTAGTTTCCAGGCTTTGTAGACTTTTTCAGGTAAAAAATTATACATCTAATCCAACCTATATACCTTCCCAAGGTTTTCATATATATAACTTAAGTTATTCATGACCCTAGTTTCTGAAAGTTCTATTGTACGGTGGCTTTATCCAATCTAACTTTTTCTACTTTTGCACTAAAATCTTGTTACAATATATAACATATCTGAATAGTTTAGAGATCAATTTCGTGAATTGAGTATTTTTGGAATAAAAGAGGGTAATCAAAAGTAGTCTCTTAAAATTTACATTTGTGGAACTTTTAAGAGTAAAAAATAGAACGGCACAACACTCTGCTAGTATTTAATAATCACATAACTACCTAACTGGGAACAGTTATTAGGTATAATTTCCTTTAATTATACTCTGACTGCCATGGTACTTAATTAGAACTTATTTTCAAGATAAGGTTTCTTTTCAGCTGAATTTTTATAAACTTAAGGAAAAACCTAAACACCAACAGAATATATCCTAACTAATATTATAAATGCGAAAATAAGTTTGTTTATTTGTTTGTTACGCTTTAACGCTAAAACGGCTGAACAGATTTGGATGAAATTTGGCACATGAGTAGAAAATTACCTAGAAATGGACATAAGTTACATTTCATCCTGGATCGCAGACGAAGTCACGGGTATCAGCTAATATAAATACCTGATCTGCTAAACGCGTGGCAGCCGCAACGGAATCTTGAAGACAGAGTGGCTGATAGTATCTCATCTCTGCTTTGAAGAGATCCCTTGTTGAATCAGTCATATAATCATAATGAAAGAAATAAATGAAAAAAAAAATATATATATAATATGATATGATATGTATAGAAATAAATGATATTTATCATAATGTTAATCTTCATTTTTTGATGAAATGGCGACAGGTCACAGGAACAACTTGCGACCCACGGATGCCCCTCAAGTTAAAGGGGAAAAATTTATAAGTCTGTGATAAGGCCTGTCGTACTGTATGGGTCTGAATGCTGGGCTGTGAAGAAGACGGATGAAAGAAGATTGCATGCAGCGGAGATGAGAATGTTGAGATGCATGTGTGGAGTGACGAGAATGGATAAAGTAAGAAATGAGTATATAAGAGGAAGTTTGAAAGTGGCGCCAGTGACAGAAAAGTTGAAAGGAAATCGTTTAGCTTGGTATGGGCATGTGATGAGAAGGGACGAAACGCATGTGACTAAAAGAGTGATGAATATACATGTTGATGGATGGAGAGGGAGAGGAAGGCCGAAGAAAAGATGGATGGATTGTGTGAGGAATGATATGAAAGAGAAAGGAGTGAATGATAGCGTGACGGTTGACAGGGGAGAATGGAAGAAGAAAACGTGTTGCGCCGACCCCAAGTAACATGGGATAAGGGCAGGAAAATGATGTTAATCTTCATTTTTGTTATTGATTTTTTAATCTTGATATAATGTAATCGTACCCATAGATCCAGCTGTATTAAAATATATTTTTTATATAAATAGAACGTCCTTCAAAACAATCATTAACCTATGTAAGTTATATTCAACGTACATATTTTTGAGATTCTAATGTCATATTATTTTATGGGCCATGTTGTCCGGCTCGGGAGTCTGGTTGCAGTCTGGGAATAGCAACAGGCTCTCCCTCTATTATTTAGAACTGAAACGAACCTGGGTCAATGTATGGTTTCACTGTGCGTTACCCACCTCTGCCTACTCCATCAAAGAATACAGGCGCTATGTAATGTCAATGGACGGCTGTTCTTTTTATTTGCCCCATATCATTACATGGGCATAAAAAACAGTGCGTAGGACGTCATTACCTCCTACGCACCATAAAAATGTTATAACCTTCTTAGCTGCTTACGTCCCAGCTTCACCAAACTCTCATTTAGTTAATAACGTGGTACAAAGACATAATCCAGACCAGGCGCGTCAAGGAAGTAATATACTGGAAGAGCTAATACATTAGTCGACGAGAATGTTGGGTGACGTATGTACACATTATACAACTTGCTGCGGTATGATTAATGGGGAATAAGAAATTCACGTTTTTGTCTTGTATTAGGCATAGAGCTGTTAAAGTTTGCCTGAAGTGTAGTCACCCTATTTGTATAATATGTTTTTTACTCAATCACGGAAAAACTGTAAATGGATTTGGATGAAATTTGGCACACATATAGACCATGGCCTGGTTTAGGATACTTTTTATCACGGTAGTACAGTCACGAGCACCAATATGTCAACACATGCCAACTTTCAATTGCGATTTTTTCGTGAAATAACGAATGCAACGTTGAAATACAACATTACATAAGCCTATGGGTTCGAAAATGCTATGTTCGTAATACCATAAAATTTCCTAAAAAATAAAGGAATAAATCGCTTTTGAATAAAGCAGAGTGTTTATATACTTTTGCTCGTGACTGTACGTTCCCGTGGGATAATTTCCGTCCTCCAAGCTGGCGAAGCTGGCAAAACCTAGTATCGGTTATATTTTGTGCAACAAAAGAGTATGTTGTGTTCCAGTTTGATAAATGTCGGTGAAAGTAAACCTCATGAAACATTAAGAGCGTTTACAACGTACGGCATTTCATACAAACTTTCAAGTCCTTGTTTTTCGAAATGCATGAACCGATTTTAATGAAACTTCATACGCAGCAAAATACATAGGTCTAAAAAGTTAGTTAAGAACATTTTCGAAATGTCTTATTTAAAAAAAAGATAATTGGAAATCTATGGAAAATTTAAAATCGGTCTAATTTAGCTGTAACACAATTTTTCAAAAATGTTCTCAATTAACTTTTTAAATCTATATATCCTGCTTATGCGTAGGAAGTTTCATTAAAATCGGTTCATGCATTTCGAAAAACAAGGACTTGAAAGTTTGTATGAAATGCCGTACGTTGTCAACGCTCTTAAAATGCCTCTACGTTTCGAAAGGCCAAATACCACGGTTGTAGCCAAAATTCAGTGAATATTAACAATAATGGATTATTATCCTGTCAGGCAAGAAATCTTCGACTGAATAAAAGCCCTTCATAAAATTTCAACCTCAATCAATCCTAACCTTTTCCAAATGTGTGGGGGTCAGCTTGCAGTCTAACCGGATGCTATATGGATATTTGACATTGAGCGACATTTAAATAAAATTACAACCTATCCCTCGAAAAATTTCTGAACAAAGAAAATCCAAATCTTAAACAAAATCACAAGAAAAACACGCTGAAAATTAAAGCGAATGTTGAAGCACTTCAATTATGTTGATTTTCTAAAGAAAAGGCGCTTTCCTTGTTGGAGATGTTCGAGATGTTAAGAGCCACGTGTACAGTATCGTCGCGACGTTACGAGCGCCTCATAAACTTGTGGCAATCGTTACTGGGGCGCTTAGGTTTTAGACAGATGAGAGACTTTATGACGATTGGTTGACGAGACTGCTGATAACGTGTGCTGTTGGATTCACTTTCCAAACGGCAGAGAAAAGATCATTAATTGCTTGTAAGGTTTTTTGTAGGAAATGAATTATTATTTCCTTTATTTCATATAAATACTTATAAATTACATTTTTAAATATTTTTAAAAACAACAAGATTAAACAAAGCTATTAATTAATATTATTAATGCCTATTTATCTCGTATTTCATATTAAACTAACCCTTTTTTTTTGCATAATATACGTAAATTTTTTTTTCTACCCTGGCATCTTGTAAAAAAACAACAGGACCAGGACAGGATCTTGGAGAAAAACTATAACACGTGTATTTGAATCAAAGAGGCATCTTTGATTCAAATGCGTGGGCTACAGATTTTACAGGAACTGGGCCAGAGCTGGTATCTTTTGGTGGTAAGTTACCCATAACCACCAGATGATACAGAATCAAGAAGTAGAAGGAGGATCCCACACGGGATGCGGAAAAAAAAATCGATCACGTCGATTGTGTCTAGTAATTTGTATGGAAGTTTTCAAACTGGCACGAATAATCACGTAACTTCCTGATCATTTAAACAACAGACGCGCGCAATCGCGCCAATCGTCACACGCGGGCTTCGCCTGTGTGGCCAGAGCTTTAAAACCACTATCGCTTCGTTAGTTCGACTATACCTCAACACTGAGTACAATCCATCAACCACACACTCCAAACCAGACCAGCACTCCGACTACCCGAGTCGAAATCATGACCAAGACAGAGATACGACAAACACTTCAAGTCGGGGCATGGCGATCGTCTACTTTCATCCTTACCCCTTGGCTACAACCAACACGCTCAAGCGACACGCGCCTTGCGACTGCAACTGCGGAGAAAACAAATGAAAGAAGTGGTATAAAGTAAGCCTCGAGTCACCCCGACGCGTCTTGCGGAAACAGAAGGCCAATTCCCGTTATTAAAGACGTTCAAAATCTAGTCGCAATCTCATCTCAGTTAATGTCAAAAACTTGGCAAAAATGTAGGGAAATTAGAGGTATTTTTAACAGATTTAGACTGAGATCGGACTGTGAACGGTCTTAAAACTACGAGAATTGCCCTTCAGGTGACGCGAGTGCGTGTCGCTTGACGTGAGCCGCGTCGCAAGTCGCATCGCTCGAGGCCGTCAACGGGGTCTTAATCGTGTAATCAACGCAAGCAGACTGAAACAGATCCCTGCGACTCATTAGACGGCGAAGTGCGCTGAATTACCTATTACTTTTAACACGCGAGGAAATGCGCTCTCTTCAGCAAGCGTTGAAACGAGGGCGTAAAGTCTGGATAGTGTCGAGTTGATCCAGCTGTTTTATTTTACTGTTACTGTACAAGTTTTTATGAAAATCTCGGCGGGAATAGCTGGAAAATACTTGTTTATTACACAAGCAAGCAAACAACAACAACAAGTGACTATGCTTTAGTATTTCACCCTCAGTTTTCTTATACCTGTAAGTTTTGACGGTAGTCTTAAAAAACATTTTCATCAATTAAAATTCTTGACGAATATTTTTCTTCATAATTACAAGTGACATTAGTTTTTGTAGTTAATGATAATAGGCTCGCCCGCTATTTCATGGGACTTAAACATATCTGGCGAATTGTGGTTGTTACTATCTCCACCACCCTTCGGAGAATACAGGCGTAATGTTATGCATGTGACTTTAACATAGATATTTAAAAAAGCCGTCCTACCAAGCAATTTGAAAATCTACTTCTAAACTTTAATCTAAAAAATTAAGCATACGCGAGTCAACTAGACTAAATAGCGGGACATGCATAGACAATATTATACGTAATATACGAGGTAGTACGAGAGAAGTTGTAGAACTGGCAATAGCCGATCACACAGCTCAAATTCTGAAATATCCAGGTAAGAAGTGGTTTATCAGTTCACATTGGTTCATATTAAATCGCGACTACTGTTCCGAAAACCTTCTAAAGTTTAAACAAGCAATTCAAAGTCTGAGTTTCTCTAATGTTTATGAGTGCACGATGCCAAATGAGGCTTTTAATTCATTTATTGAATTGTTTAAACTTTTTGGAGTTTATTAGAGTTTACTCCTTAAGAAACGATTTGAGTTATAAGGCCCGGTACGGAAATTTTATGAGGAGTAAAATCAAGTGTAACACGAAAAGTTGAGGCGTTACGTAGAAAGAGACAAACATATATATCTGTAGGATTGAACGTGTAAAAGAATGAGATGGAATACATTACACAACGTATCTCATTCTCGGGGTTTCCTTTTTGTTTACTTTTTATCAAAATAAAACCTTTTGTGTACTACAGGTACTAATATTTTTATGTACGTCTAAGATTTAGAAGTAATATAAATAATCCGAATAATTACAGATATATGTTTGTTTCTCTTATCATTTTAGCAGATGCGTTCATTTACCCTTTTTTTCTATTCGATATATATCATAATTATCGTTCGTAAGGAGTAAACTCCAATCGTGCGTCGTAGCTGACACACACACACTTTTTTTATGACTTATGTTTTCCAACAATGAAAATAAATATTCCTATCTCTAAGACACTCACATGGGCAACAAAAGGAATTAAGCTATGTTGTAAGCGTAAAAGGCAAATGCTATGTACTTCAAGACTACAACCTAGTTATGAAAATACTAAAAAGATTAAGCAATACTCCAAAAGACTAAAAAAAATAATCTATCTTACTCAAAAAGCTCAAAATAGTTTCTTTATTGATAAAGCACAAAATAAAAGGAAAGCCACGTGGAAGATTATATAAGAACAAATTAAATTGCCCTAAGGATAGTATTACAAATATAACTTATAATAATAAATGTATACAGAATCCCCTTGAAATTGCTGAAATCTTTAATAATTATTATATAAACCAAGTCCAGCCCATTTGCAACAATTCAAACCCAAAATTGTCATCTATTAGTAGAATGTCAGAATCAATGTTTATGCCAGCCACTTGTCCCGATGATATATTTGGAATTATTAACACCCTTAAAAATACCGGTATCACAGGATACGATGAAATATGCACAAAACTAATTAAGCTCGTTGCTAAGGAAATTGGTTCAGTACTAAGCTTTATTGTTAATTTAATAATAGAGAATGGAATATTCCCAGACGCACTAAAAATATCTATCATTGCTCCTGTCTATAAAAAAGAGAGTAAACAAGACCCCAAAAACTGTAGGCCCATTGCACTACTCCCTAATTATTCAAAAGTCATAGAAAGGGTGATAAATTGTATGCATTTTTGAAAAGCAAAAATATTTTATCAGATTTACAATATGGATTTAGGAAGTGTAAGGACATTAATATGGCAATATATGAACCACTTGAAAAAATAATAACCAAAATGGATAATAGAACACCAGTATTTGCCTTATTTCCTGACATGTCTAATGCGATTGACTATGTAGATTTTAAAATACTTTTATCTAAATTGGAAAGTTATGGAATAAGAGGAAATGTATTAAATTTGATTGAGTCATATTTATACGGTAGACAACAAATAACTAGTATTAGAAAAATGAATCCACGCACAAAAATTGAATACATGTATAAAACCAAGAGTAGAAAAGTCTTAGCCAAATGATAGAATATCTAAATAATAATAACCTCAAAATAAATTTAGAGAAAACCCACATAATGTATTTTAAACAGCCCTGTAAATCTAGATTATACAATACCAAAATACAGCTATAACTGAAACAAACAACACCAATGTTTTAGGATTGTGGCTTTATACAAATATGAGATGGAGTAACCACACTGATCATATAATCAAAAAATTAAATAGGTACCAATAGGCACTAAACAATTTAAATAAAATTGTGTCTCAGAAAGCAGTTCTAACTGCATACCATGACCCTCTACACTATGCTATGGCGTTTTTTTCTGGGGACACGGCACAGACAGAGAACTAATATTTAAGACTCAGAAGAAATGCCTACGAGCTATGTACCGAATTAAGGTCACGGATAGCAGCCAGCCTTATAAAACAAAATTAAAAATATTGACCTTACCATGCCTGTATATTTCGAAATAATAATGGTTGTTACAAAAAAATCTGGTGGTGATTTTTGCCATCCCAACACACTTGTTTTTAAGTCTCACAAAACTGCACTCTACTCAAAAAGCTTTCTGGGTATGGCACCAAAATTTTTCAATAAACTCCTCAATAATATAAGAGGCATAATTAATACAAAATTATTTAAAAATAAACTTATGGACTTTCTAATAACAAAGGCTTACTATTCTGTAACTGACTTTCTAGATGATAAAGATTGTTAATTTATGTGCTTGGGTTTTTGTTGTGTAAATTCATTGTCCAGTTGACATAAAATAATTGGTTGTAGTTATGTTTAATGTGTAATTGGTTTTTTTTAATGAAAGATTGAATGTTCGGGGTTTGGGTAAAGTTGGCGTCGTTTTGAAGTTGAGCGGCCAGTAATGAAACTTAGATATTATGAAAGAATAGAATAAAGCGATCAAAAGCTATTATGGACACATTTCTCTAAACCATATCGGAACGGAGATATTTGGTTTTGTATTGGTAATTGAAATCGAAGAAGTTATTATATGTTATTGCACTCTTTTAGGTTTCTGTCGTATTTTTTTTAAGAATTCTAAATAAAATAAATCAAATACAGTGACGTAGATGAATGGAACGGGCGCCCAGTGTCTGTAAAAAGTAACTATGTGCCGTTGGGTGGTCGAAACCATTAATGGCAGATTAAAAAATCAGTTCCGTCAGCTTCGGTCTCAGAATTTTAATGTAGCTGCAAGTTATCTATTTGAAGAAATAAGAATAGCTGCAGCATTATTAAATGCGTTTGGGGTACCACTGGCTGATCAAAGGCTGACACAGGAAATAATAAATCGTATACCTCACCATAGTCCACGGAATCAACTAGGCGAGTATGTCATTGCGAATAATCTGAATAGAAGAAGATTTTGAATCTATGAATGCTGAAGTTCCTGGGCTGGATGACTTTCCTATTTTAATGGAAGATGATTTAATACTCTATGCACTTGGAACGTATCAAGTACAACAAGCTCGTAGCTACTACGGAGAACATGTAAAAAGTGACGGTTCATACGTGATTGAAGTATGCAGAGAACCCAATATTAATGACTTTTCGGCGGAAACCTATAACTGGATTGATCCGTGGCTTCTAAGAGGCAGGATCCAATCCAGACTGACATATTACGTTTATATTCTCGTAGAAAGACTGGAAGGGCAAGATGCACAAGGGCTGGATGCAATATTGGGCCACTATTGCTCATGTATAATCGGGAAACGGACCTTAGGCTGCTGTTCGCATGTAATGTCCATTATATGGTACATGGGATGGGGCAGATATCAAAATAATCTGACTCCGCCGGCACAATTTTTAGATACCATTATTCGACATGACATTGAAAACGAAATTGACGAAGAAAGTTAATAAATGTGTTTTTACATATCATGTAATAAATGCAATAAAGTATAATAATGTGTTTTTATTATTTCCTAAGGCCCAATACTAACGTCACATTGAAAAAATTTTAAAATTGCATGCCTAACATACCTATAAAATGTTCCTCTTGACAGCCACACGTCGATAGTCAAAGGGTTAAACGGCTCTTCGAAGTCTACCTTTCCTAGTGCCAATTAACCTTTGAATGCCACGGTTCAAATAGAACAAAAATATTGTTCGTTTCGACCTTTCGACCCGATGGTAGATAGATAGATTCAAAAGAACTTCGTAAATTGATTTAGAAATTCTTTACTGAAAAACTGAATAGCACTTTTCCTTTCCTGGGAAAGGTACATCCTCGTGTTTGGCAGCAATGTTTGCGTCGGATTACGAAACAGCTGTATTATAATAAACCGAGTAAAAACAACCAACATTCTGATTAAACTGCCTTTGTTTCTAATTTCATCTAAACTAATACAAAGAACACTTTTGTTTCAAACAACAAACTATGTACAAACTACAACGAAGAAGAGATGAAAGAAAAATTACACTCAAAGCAGAATAAAGTGTCCAACGCTAAAATATTTGTGTTGCACACAATTCAAAATCACAAAGACAAAGTTGGCGCCGGCTGGGCATTCATCGAAGCCGACGTAGAAAAATTGTCAAGCACATGAGATTCGACGGGTGTGTGGCAACGACTAAATTGAACGGCGACGGATGTGGGAGCAGCCCTGCACGCCTGGCTGCCTGCACCTCGCACCCGCCGCTAACAGGGTTGGCGAGTTGCCACACAAACATTTTGTTTTCGTATTTTATGCAACAGTCAAATTGATTTTTTGGCCGTGGGTCAATCACGGAATGTCCGAGCTACTGACGACAGTATCACTTTGACGGACAATTGGGTGGGGGAAAAGCTGTGTTCTGGCATCCCTAGGTGCACCCGGTTCTACGTCGACACTCACTACAAACTACACCCACTCACAGGCACATTTAACGACCCGCTGCAAAATTCACGCTGCACCCATTTCCGACGAGTTTCGCTAAACGCCTTTCTCTAGAATGAATTTCGTCGTTAATGCAAATTGCCGCGGATTTTCTAAAGCGCTTTGTGAAAACAACGACCATTGGAACACTTTGCAAAGGTGAAGTCGAAACTGAATAGTTTTAGGATACAAGTGAATTGCTTGGGAACCTTTTAAGGCTATCTCGGAAATTTATATTGATTCTTCGAGGTTCTTTTTAATTTTTTTCTAACACGACAAAAAAATGCTTTTATCAGTGTTACGAGATGTTTCAGAGCAGTCTATCTCGCGCATAATACTGTAATAGTAACGAGATTACGCCTGTCTAGAAGTTGCCTAGTTTTATTCTTCTATTGTGTATTAAAATCTAACTCTCATAACTCGCCGCTAAAGCAAAAAAATGCTTCACAAAATACAGGATGCGATGAGAGACTGTTTTCAGTTCCGTACCCGTCGTTTGTTGCACCGGAGAATAAAATAATGAGGCCATTTCCTGGTGTCTTTTGATGCGCCCTGCAAAAGGCTGCTAACGGCATTTTTAAATTGAGCCTCAATTAGGATTCCGCCGTCCCGGTTGCTGGGTTCTCCTCGTTTTGTTAACGTAAAGGCGTCCGGATGGATTTAAAAGCATCTGTATTCTGTAAGTTTGGCGCTGTTAGCAAACTTTGTAAAGGCTTCAGCGTACAAGTTCTATCGTTGTCTCTTTTGGCTGGGGACTTTGAGACCAACTAAATGAAAGGACTGGTCGACAAAGGGAGCAAAGCGTTTTTGTTGGTTTTACTTTTGTATAGGTCCAAATAAGCCCGGAGAATAAAAATGGTGTTGATTATTCAATCTTCCATTATTCTATTTCAAATTGAAGAACCGATCGATCGAGGAATCAAATACAAATCATTCAATTTCATTTCATCAACTATTATCCCTCATCATCTGCCTAGCCTTTTCCCAACTATGTTGGGTTCGGCTTCCAGTCTAACCGGATGCAGCTGAATACCAGTATTTTACATGAAGCGACTGCCTATCTGACCTCCACAACCCAGTTACTGGGTAATACGATACCCCTTGGTAAGACTGGTTGTCAGACTTTCGGGCTACTGACGACCCGTAACGACTGTCAAAGATCCACGAATGACAGCCGGGACCAACGGCTTAACGTGCTTTCCGAGGCACGGAGGGGTCTTGGTATGTGAAAATGGTCACCCATCCACGGACCAACCGCGGCAAGCGTAGCTTAACCTGATCGATTGACCCGCGCGGCTGTTATTACTTAGCCACAAGCCCCTCCCATCCACTATTATCCCTATTTAACATATAAACTCGCCCCGAAACTTCAACTTTAATCAAAATCAACCAGTAAAAAATTACATCTACTCACACTTTAGTTTGGCATTACAGTGTAGCAGAAATTCAAATCACTACAGCATGCAGACCCCCAAAATAAACACACCTCTTGCACTCACAGAGTCGTGGAGGCACCGAGGGAAGCGGCAGGTAACCGTTCGGATGGCGCGTCCGCTCGCCGGGGAAACTTATTAGCATCGACCCTAGCAATTAACTCTATACCATTTCCTTGGGGTCCCGCAGTTCCCCAGTCTCGACCGGGGTGGAATAGCTACAGAAACACGATCCCAGTTGCCTTTAGCGACACTATTCGTGGAGTAATTGAAATGTAAATTTGAAGTATACGTCCGAATGGGCTTCTTGATCGTTAGAGGGACCATTAAGTTGTATCGCTGGCATAGTAACTAAGATTAGTACTAAGATTTCTATTCATAGATTTTGGTTATGTGGGAAAGGTCAAAATAGGCCACAAAGCTTCTAAATCTAACCTAAAATGTTGGTTTGATTTAGAAGCATCGGGGCAAACTTCGCATTCTATTTAAACTGATAAGTCTGAGAAGTTCGAGCAAAATCAATACAATTAACTGTTCTCGCATCCGCTTTCTCTCTAGCTTTTGATGTGCACTTTAGCAGCTCACATCCTATGTGGATGTGAGCTGCTAAAAGTAAAAGCAACCTGCTGAAACAAGGAGCTAGAAACCAAATTACAGCGCTAATGGGTTTCTGTTGTGAGAAATTATATTACGAAGTAAAAAGTCTTTTGTGTAATTAATTATTCTACCATAATTTACTAAGAATTTTCTACGTTTTAAGTCACAATAATATTGTTTTTTCTAGCATAAGGTTGGTAATAACAGTAGAGTTTTTAATATTAAATTAGACTGAAATTAAGAAAACATAATAATCGTAGAACCTCGATCCAATCAAATTATCTATTTTAAGAATGAAGCTTAGTATACGAGTATAACAGTTAACTGCTTCAAAAATTTCACATAAGAACCAAACGCCGGAAGCGCGGTAACAAAAAGCTTTGCATTTTGAAGTAAATCCTCGCGTCGAACGACTTACTCGATTGTTAATTATCATCAAGTCGCCTGCGTAGATAATTATGACAAATGTAGAATCTGTACTTATGTAAAAACTTTTATCATAAATTGTTACTTTAGCCGTTTTCCCTTTTGCGTCTGAGGCCCCGCGCTTTATGTCAAAACTTCTCTGAAAATTATACAACAATTTAAACTTTAAAACTCTGCATACTCTGAGCCTATTTCGTTATACCTACGTCTGGTGCCTCATTCTCCGTAATGAGGTGATCTTTATTTAGCTCATTCTACTTAATACATTATGCAGGGAGCTATCTCTAACCAGCAGCGGAAAAATTCTATTCAATACCGTATTTTCAGTTTTTGAATGACGTCATTTGAGTTGGTAACATGACCATGGCGTGACGAAGTTCCCTATTCAAGCAATACAAAGTATTCAAGTTCAACATTCTTGAACACTGCCGCGGTAGCGTGTTATGATCATTCCTATTGAAAGGAAGTTGTATGCTGAAGTCCTAGAAATACCTTTATAAAAAAAATATTTTCAACCCTTCTACAAATTGTGTCATTGGGTCCGATAACACTTTTACGTTATAAAGGTAACCCTTTCGACCTAATTCTTGATCACTTAGCGATCCGCGCCCCCTGATGGGGGCCAATGAAACCAACCCACAATTAACCTGGTCCCCTGAGTGTGCCCCGATTAAAGGTTGCTTTATCAATTGACACCCTTTTTTGTTGGAATTAAAAAAGATTTTTTTTCAGCTTTGTTTTTATACCTAGTATTAAGTACCTCTTTTGGGGGCTGGTCGTAAGGGAATAAGCTGGTATTTTTACCCGATCATGGTGGTTCGCAATCAATCAAAAAAACTCACGTAGGCAGGCAAGAACAGGGTGCTAGGTTCAACGCACTTTAGAGCAAAATGTTACCTACATGGCGCATTGAAATTGATTTCCGCCATACCTAAGGGGTGGCTTTTATTGGCTTCTCGAGACAAAATTGATACTTTGATTCAATTCCACTCTGCGCCAATGTGCTTTAGATATTAACAACGCATAGTACTTTATCATATTATAAGTAGGTTCTATCTATCAATAATATTAAGATGACTTGATGAGAATTTGGTTACATAGTAATATATGTTGTTACTTACAGTACCAATTTGAAGGTGGGTGGGTTTGGGGGTGGTGGGTTTGGTGGTTTGTTTTGAAGGTATGAGGAACAGGATGTAAAGTTCACTCATCCTTCATAGAAAAGGGTTGTGTCTGGCGAGCAATTGCCGAACGATTGATATTGGGAAATTGTATCTATGCTAATTAAATAAATAAATAAATAAATAAATATCCCTGGACATTTCACACAGCACCATTTGTCCCAAGCTAAGCAACCTAATGCTTGTGTTATGGTAACAAGTTGGCTGATAAACTACTTATATACAATTTGAAATTGAATTGAAATTTGAAAACTTATACAAAATTGCGCGGTAAACTCTGCTTGCGAGATGCAGGATTTGCGTGACGTCAGTATGACGCGTTGTTTGCATGTGGCGTTATAGATACCGCTACAAGTTACTCAATCAATACGAACATTCAAAGGCCTACGCCCCATCTCGCTTGCCCAAAAGGAGTCTACGTCACAGCGTCGACATATTTATGTATTGTTATTTTTAACCTGTGTTGTCCCACAGCAGGGCAAAGGCCTCCCTTTCTCCTTTGCTTTTTTTTTTGTTTTTAGTGGTCCGTACCTCGAAAGGAAAAAACGGAATGGTCTGTCTGTCAAGACCCTTTTTCTCAGGAACGTGTAGAGGCATCAAACAGAATTTATATCAAATACTCAAGTCTACGGACCCCTGGAGCTGTGAAAAAATCGAACTTCCGAGCCAACGCAATCAAAAGATACAGCCGTTTATGCCGCAAATTCCCGCAAATTTTCGACACTCGCAAGGGAATCAAAACCTACAGGGTACTTCCCGTGAACTCAGAATCGTATTTTCTTTCTTTCCACTCCTCTCTGTCTTCAGTTAAGATGATGACAGTCTATCATGACTGTGGACCAATCTTGTCTGTAGGGCCATCTTCTGGGTCTGCCTCGATGTCGCCGGACGTTTTCTTTGACCCACATGATGGTAGATTTGCCCCATGACTCGTTCGCCTTGCGGAAACCTGTCCGGCCCAGTCCCACATAAGCTGAGTGACATCGGCGTTCTGTGTTTTGGAGCGCGGCACTGTGTTACTAACACGGTCACGAGCACGTCGACATAGAACATAATTTTATTTGTCGTACAATAAGCAAATTAGAAAATTATCGTAATTTTTCTTTGTCCGCCATGACAAATTGGTCAAGAGCGATA
This sequence comes from Apamea crenata, assembly GCA_949629185.1. Taxonomy (NCBI): domain Eukaryota; kingdom Metazoa; phylum Arthropoda; class Insecta; order Lepidoptera; family Noctuidae; genus Apamea; species Apamea crenata. The sequence goes on from OX451357.1 coordinate 15,103,014, forward strand.
AGCGCTGCGTGATATGCGTGCGACACACCATAATTTTAATATAATTACTTCTTGTCGACTAATCTAACCAACTTATTTATAACCATTAACTATATTACACTAATGGCTGAATGATTTTCAAAATTAATAAGGAGTTTCTTGGATTATAACATTTTTGTGATTACCTATATAAAGTTACACTATGGTATGCCATTAAATACAGTACAAAAGGTAAGTCTTAGACTATCGTCTACTTATACGTCTTATCTATCATCATTTTAATGTTGTTGGCAAAAAAATGATTTTTGGTACTTTCAAACTCAAATAGCAGCCAGGGGGTTCATTGTATACTTTCGTTGTCGTAATAAACAAAGTTCAAGATGTTATTTCCCATAAGAAAATGTCCCATTTTTTTGGTACGAAATGAATGACGTCCTTTAAATTATTTTGCGATGACGAGACGAATCTACACAATGGATGTTTCCATTGTGTAGTTTCGTCTGCAGTAGGTATTTTAACAATAGGTAAATCTAAATATGATATCGAAGTTATACAGAGATAGTCTGAATTGCCAGCAAAAAAGCTTTCCCGCAAAACCCATGTGAAAAAAATCAGAAAAATCCGGGTTTTTTTGTTAGTACCTTTTTTACTTCCATATGCATTTGGTAAAAAGCTGTTATTTTGACATTACAGACAGACACTTCAATTTTATTTATTTGTATGTATAGATAAATTCAGTATCTATCACCGATAAAAAGCGAATATGTTTGTAGAAATATGTCATATTAATATGTAACATCCATGCTCTACACGTACAAAAAAAAAAACAAACTCAAGTAAAAAACACTTGCAGTATTCAACAGCTCTAACTATTTCCAGCCTGTTCGAGTGCTGCACGCACTCAAAGGGCTGCTTGACAAAACATAAAACACGCCGAATCCCGGCCATTCATTTTTAAAGTTTGCATATTTCAGATGACATTCAGTTTTTGTCGTTCCTCCGAAAATATTCGGAAAAAATACAAATGAAGAATGCATATTGACGATTCATATCCCCTATATATATTCCCTTTCTGGTTTATTTTTGAGCAGTACAAATATAGGAATGTGCTATTTTTTTTTTTTTAAGTTTTTCTTTTTAACGATGTTCGTTACTTTCGTGAAATGAAAAGCTTGCGTTAATTAACTTTTTAACTTCTATTACAATACTAAGACTATTTCATTCATAAAAATATTTTAAAAAGGATAATCTTGTAACTTTGTAAGTTAGGTAATCTCCGAAACTACTTATCAAATTTCAAAAATTCTTTCACTGATAGAATGCTACGCTATTGCTGAGTGCCATAGGATCACGTGGGGTGCGTCTCATATCATATAAAGTTATTTGGTATATTTTCATTTCAATAACGTTCACAAGATATAATAAACGTGAGTTATACCAACTGTTGATATAATTTCTTTATATATAACATTTAGGTACTTATATAGGTACTCTAAAACTTATTTCGTATACCTAATGTTATTGGATATAACGTTTATTTAATCGAAAATCATTAGGCCTATCGTTTGAAATATATAATATTATTGATACCATTTTTAAAGTTAACACCCCGATTCAAAGCAATCCGACTCGGATGGGTTATATTAGGTTAGAAGGTTAAGGCTGAGGGCTGTGGCGACTGACACCTCCTCCGCCATAATAAGGCAATTTCTGCGAAGACTTGTTCCTTAGTTTATGGTCTTCGCTTTCATTCGTTTTTAGTTTTAAGTTACTAACAATAGTATTTTAAGTGTAAAACTGTTTTACTAACAATTTATGGATCTCATAGTTGTCCGAAATAAAATGATTTATTATTATTATATTATTATTATAAGGTGGGATGGAGCGGAGTGCCAGGTGCCCTCTATGTTGGTGAATCATTTGGGTTAGGTTTGGTTAGAACAGTGACCATTAACGCGCGAAGGCGTACGAGTGAAGCGAGCGTGCTGCGGGAGCGGCGTGACAGAAACAAATCGCTGCAAAACCGACTCCACGTAGTCTTGTCTGCCCTACCCCTAGAATGTTATTTAAAATCACGTGGGCGCGGAGGGGCGAGGCGGCCTGCCAGCTGAGGAGCAGGTGGTTGAAACACTCGCCTCAGCGATGGTGAGCGTGAAACACATCTGCGAGCTTAGCTCGCATAGGACTGCCGGAGCCCCGTAGCGCCGGAGCCATGACAGAAACCATGCCTGCTGCATGTTGCATGCTTGCTGCATGCTTGCATGCTACATGTATGGTGAATGCTTGTTTCACAACTTATTCATAATAAGACAATGTTATAATCTGTATATCTGAAATTTTGCTTTGTGTTTTTTACTAGGCGTTTTATCATATTAGACTAAATAGGCTTTATGTCTTTTGAGTGGTTTATCAAACGATTTTATATTCAATTTATGTTATGCTTATAAAAATTAGTTACTTTAAAATTATATAAATCGTTTATTATATTAACTGATAATTATAACAAATAAAATTATAGATTCAGTTGTTATATCTTGTAAATATTAGAGATTTTGTAATTATATCATTATATATTACTTACCCCTTTATAGACTCCGCGCATACTCGCTCCATAGCGCGCTGAGCGACCTTGAATTTCTGGACCAGTCCAACCGTCAGTTTTGCGTGGATGTGACGAATATTTTCCCCCAATTTATTCTTTTTTGTGTTTGTATTCTTTCTCTGCGTCATGTTTACCGCAAATAAATGTATTTTGTATTCTTTTTTTTTGTTTTATGTTAATACGCGCAAAAGAAGTGACGGGCAGAAGTTAATCATTCATAAATTAAGACATCGATATTAAGTATCTATCCACTTAAATCACAAGCCACTATTAATTAAAGCAAAACTACCTTAAACACCCTGAACCCTTTACAACACGATTTTAACTACATTTTACGAGTAACGTCAATCACTTTACATAACATTATCTCAATCAATTATTGGTTCAATTAATTGATTCTGTGTGACAATCTGCCCCTTTCTCAATAGACACGACTGTCCGTCTGTCAACAGGATGACGTAGGTAGGTACAAACATAAAGTTCACGAATGGCGAGTAGGTACAGTCCCGAGCATGAATACCTTACACTTACGCAAGATTCAAAAGTGATTCTCTCCTAAAGTAGTAGTAGATTTTTATGGTGTTACAAACATGGTATAATCATTATATGTTACTCAAAGTTGCAATTTTCATTTCACGAGAACGCTTGGTATCTTGGATAACTGTAAGATCGCGGTGTGTGCTCGTGACTGTACCACCCTAATTTAGGGACACGTCACTCACGTCACGAATTCTCAGCTGACAGAGACACATCCGAACAGAGAAGAGAGGTGAATTAGTAAATTCTTGCGAGTTACGGAATCCGATAACTTTATCAGGCTCAAAAATTAATTTGGAATTAGCGAAGTTCCAACCGGTGTACGCCGGTTACCCTTAAAGGGGTTGTGTAAACTTGGCGTCGTTTTGAAGCGGAGCGGCCTGTCATGAAACTTAGATATTATGAAAGAACAGAATAAAGCAATCAAAAGCTATTATGGAAATATTTCTCTAAACCATATCGAAACGGAGATATTTGGTTTTGTATTACTCATTAAAATCGAAAAAGTTATTATATTCTACTGAACTCTTTTAAGTTTCTGCCGTATTTTTTTAAGAATTCCAAGTAAAATTAATCAAATACAATGACGTAGATGAATGGACCGAACGCCCGATAACTGTTGTGTATGGGCCGTTGGTGTGGCAGTACCTATAGTATAAAGTACTCTGTGGGTTTACGTACTCTGTGGGAGTACGTTTGGCATTTCTTGGACATTGTGATTGTTTCTGTATTGTGACTGACCCAGCATAGCTCTTTGGACTCTGATATTCTTACGATTTGGATTTATAATGCCATGTATGCAATTAACAGTGCATTTTGTATCTGTTGCCGACGAAGTCTAAATCGTAAAAGCCAACACTTTTACGATTTAGACTTCGTCGGCAACTCGTCGTAGATCATATATATCATATATATATATATAGATATATATATATATATATAGATCATATATATAGATATATGGATCAAATAAACAGACGAGTTCGTGCAAAACAATCCGTCTTTAATGACGTATTTGGTGGAAATGGCGAATGTGCAATTGCAAATACAGTAAAGTATATTAATGTATTTTTTTTTCTATTTCCCGAGACCCAATACTAATGTCACATTGACAGACGGTCGTAAAATAGTAAAGCTAATCTGTAATATCAACCTTCTAAAAAATAACTAAGATTTCTTTACGCTGGACAGTAATTGAAGTATTTATATTGAAGACATTTTTAAAATCTTCAAATGCAAATATCTCAGCTTCGATACCACTGAGGACAAAAACAATTGAGCATATATGTGTACTTAACACAGCACACCAAAGTAACAAGAAAATTATTGGTAGCCGCTGAAAAACGAAATTACGCCACTAATCCATACAAAGTTACTCAAACCCTTTGGCTAGTCTTTGAAAATAACCCTATATACTTTATAATATTTGATCTGACTAAAATATTGTATCAAACAACGAAGCTAATTCAATTATTTTAAAACTGAAACATTGTCCTAGTTCCCTAATGACATTTTGGGTCTGCTGGCTTCTTGATGGTCCGCATTATGGATATCAATTTTAATATGCGACGCGACCCCACGTCACGCTTCCATGGCCCTCCCTTTATCATTACTTGATTATATCACAATAGGAAAGAGCTTTCAATTAATTTTCTGTCCTAAAGAAACATAAACTTTATTAAATTGCCAACAATGGCGTCCGAATCTGTGACAAAATTGAATTAATCTTTAAGTTATTTTGCCGTCCGACTCGTGCCAATGGGCCAGCCAGTATACAGAACAGTTTAAATATTCAACAAACTTGTTAACAGCAAACCTTTATCAATCACATTATGAAGTTCTCCTTCAAGGTTTCCATCGGAAACCAGAGTTAAGGCACTGCCGAAACGTAGGACACCGTAAAACGTTCAGTTTTTGGTCTCACAGTTAGGCGTATTGGTACAAGTACAAGGATATTACAAGCCAGATAAAAATTGAGTGTATTTTCAAATGTTCAAAGTATTCCTACCTACCTTATTCAAAAAAATTCATAAGAATAAAATACTCGTAGTATCATGATAAAACAATCATAAAACAGAGCTGTAAAAAAGAGTTTTCGTCGCATAATTTTGAAAAATTTGAGCGTAAGCTATTATATTGTATTTAATGATAATAAAAGGATTTCAATCATCTAAGCAAATACCTAAAAATTATTCCACTGAGCCGTACATTTATTTTGTTAATTTAAGTAATTAAAATAGCAAAATTACTGTTATTTTAGTTGTCATTCGATTCTACTAACGCATCGCTATTTGGAACCTTATTAATTAATTGCCGCGATGCGCTATATAGGCCAGTTCCCGTGATTAAAAACGTTAAAAATCTAGTCGCAATCTCATCTCATCGACAATCACTGTCAAAAATGTAGGGAAATTAGAGGTATTTTTCAACGATTGGGACTGATATCTGACCATGAACGTTCTTGAAATTACGAAAATTGCCCCTATTTATTTATTTAAACTTTTCACACAAAAAGGTACAAGGCGGATTTAATGCCCTATTCTCAATTACCAAAAAATGTGCCTTCCTGCGCGCTGAAATGTTACAACGTCATCAATACCGGTAGCAGCCCTCGTTAATGTCTCATAAACATCAATGGTGCTCGCTCTATTAATAATTTCTCTCGTGCAACAACACATCACCACTAACTTCAGGCTTACCGTTCAATGTTTTATCAGGATCGATAACTAACTTTGCAAATTGAGATTGGCCGGTATTAATTTGATCGGCAGGCAGAGGGCAGCACTGTAGCATCGATAAATTGTTTAAATTTCCGCTTCCGTAGTGAGTCCACTCTCGATACTCTGCTTTAATTTTCAACTGTATGTGGAACAAAGTTTGTTCTGTAGCTATAACTTTGTTGGTTGTAACGAAACACGCGCCTTGATAACAGTAAGTTATTCACTTGAACTTGTATGTTACGTCCTGTAGAATAGACGACAGTCACTTTGCGAATTAAACGTAGTTGCGTGTGCAATGCTTGTTTTGATAATTCCTAACGTTACGATATCATCGTGGTTGTCCACGTCCACGTCCATAAAATGTATCTACATATATAATTAATATATACACAATATTGTAAAACATTTTCAAAGTCTAACGGTGGTATTTCTTACCCATTCTTCTCCCTACGAGAATCGATTCTATTTTATTGTAAATTTTGAAGTTCAAAACTGCCTTTCATGATTTGATATTGACTTTGTATGGGAATACGTGCACGTTACTTTATCGTGGACGGAAATTTAAAAGCGTCTTCATTTATATTTCCATACATTTTACTTCCCTGTGTTATCGTGATGCCGTGACGTGGACGTCCACGACAATATCGTCACGTTAGAAATAATAAAAACGCACAATAAGTACTTCTAACTGGAACATCTAGTAACAGTCACCGTTATCGCGTTGTGTCGCGATAAATTTTGTAAAGGTTGTTTCAGCCCCATGAGAGCATATGTGGAACTTAACAAACATCGACATGAACGCAATTAATAGCTTTTACCTTTTTTGGCACAAACAAAGAAGACTTAAGAAGATTGATTATCGGAAAACACGTTAGGTACTATTAACGTAGATGTATTGTTTCAATTACCCTGATTAAAGAATATGAAAGAGGAAAAGCTCGGTTATAATGTCTTCAAAGAATATTCTTCTTCGTGAATATTTCACAACTTTTTAATGCTCAGTTCCTATAAACAAAAAAGGAATCGTTTTGCTTACCAACGGTAGCATTTTTAGTACCAAAGGGGGCATATAAAGAGATTCGAAAGTTAATATTACCTATGATAGATACTTCCATATGGGAGGGTTTACTATGCAAAGTTATGAGGGCTTTTTTTTACTGTAACAAAATATTTATTAGGTTACCTATGAAATATTTACATAATTTAAAAAGCTAACTGTCTTAAAATAATAATATGTAGAAGTATACATATAAAAAGGAGGGAAATAATCAAAGGACCGCATCGCTGTCAATAGGAAACGTGCCCAAAAGGCTGGTAGCATTGCCACGTTGTATGGCAATGCCGATTCTTTGGCAAAAACATAGGCCAACCCTTGTGGTCACGTGAAGAGTCGGTCTTTGTGGTCTTTGCTTTATTATTGGTAAAATACAAGTCTTAATTTTAACCAATACCAGTCCGTAAATTATAGGAATCGGCCATTAAAAACTTCCCATGTCGTACCCTTCTTCTGCAGTAACGTTCGGGGTGCCTCTACACTAAGCGAGGGCTGTCACAAAATGACTGAACCTCTCGGTACGATTCACTTGCCTCTTAACTGTTCTGTGCTTGCCTCCAATATAAAGTTAGAATACAACTCGTAAATGTTAAATGAAGAAACTCGTTGACTTTACACGACCTCTGCGAAGCTTAGCCACGTACTCTCAGACAAAGGAATGAAAATTTTATCTATTTAGAATGGTATTAAAGTTTAGTATTTTTCTTTATGAAATTGTGACATTAGTGTCGCCCTACAAGTGGTGTCGTGCAAAATTATGTGTGTACACGTACACGCGACAGTAAGTGAATTTATTTAAATAGAGTAGCAAAATAATGAAATCGTTATGAATTGCAGAGTCGCAAACAAACAATTATTAATTAATAGTTTTGAATTCCTAATACAAACCATTTTTTTTTGTTTTGATTAGTTGTTTTGTTGAGGGGCTTGTGGCTAAGTAATAACAGCCGCACGAGTCGATCGATCAAGTTAAGCTACGCTTGCCACGGTTGGTCCGTGGATGGGTGACCATTTTTACATACCAAGACCATTCGTGGATCTTTGACAGTCGTTGCGAGTCGTCAGTAGCCCAAAAGTCTGACAACCAGTCTTATCAAGGGGTATATCGTATTAACCCAGTAACTGGGTTGTGGAGGTCAGATAGGCAGTCGCTCCATGTAAAATACTGGTATTCTGCTGCACCCGGTTAGACTAGAGGTCGACCCCAATACGGTTGGGAAAAGGCTCGGCAGATGATGATTAATTGTTTTGTTTTGTTTTGCTTTGGACTTGAAAATAGCTGGCGAAATATGGGTGTGCTACAGGTACCTACACTTCTTCCGAACCCTTCGGGGATTACAGACGTGATGTTATATAGCATAATCAGCATATAATGTTCCCACTGCTGGAACACAGGCCTCCTCTCTGAGAGAGGGACTGGGCCATAATCCACCACGCGGGCCCAGTGCGGGTTGGTAGATATCACATATCTTCGAATTTTTGGTCCTAGGACATGCCGATTTCCTCACGATGTTTTCCTTCACCGTTTTTGAGAGCAACGGTGAAGAAATAAATTACACAAAGTAAAGCGCCTGTTGGGTCATAAGTTGGGGCCGCTGAGCCATCACTGCTCTCTCTGATGTTATGTGTTGTGAATTAATTACAATGATGTAATTCCTATTTTTGCACGACTGTGTAGCAAAATATACCACAAAACTCCAGTCTCATTCGCAGTACATTCACAAAGTAATCTTAGGTCGTGCTACGTATAATCTTTAAAACATCTGCTAGTTTTAAATTCTGCTCTGTGTCTCTTCCACTCGCGAAGGAAATAAAAATGTGGACTTAGTATAATGTTCCGAGTCGCTGCGCTAAAGTTCATTCCGTTGTCATTAAAGCTGAAGGTTACAATAAGAAGTGTAGGTGGAAGTACGGATTATTTTATATTGAACTTTAACTTGTAAAGGTCGGTGTCTGGCCGTCTTTTCTATTTGGAACTTCGAGAAAATGGAGACTGAATAAATGATATTTTTAGATCTTGGGTGATAATGGCACCGATTCCCTTGTTTACAAACTGTCAAATTAAGAAACTCCACAAACAGTTTGGACGTGATTAAAAAATTTACAACTAAAAATACGTCAATTTACTCGTACGTCAGGCGCTGACTTATTTAACAGGACTAAACTAATATTTATCTTCTGTCCTTTTCTTTATGAAATAGAATGAAAAAGATGCACTGACCTTAAATTTAGTTTAGTTTGTGAACAAGGGAATCGGCGCCATTGTCGAAGGTTTTCTACTTATTTGTCAAATAATTTACTTATTGTTTAATGGAATTTTCTTACAAGGCGCTATTGAACTACAACATGTCCCGGAATTAACGCCCACCACGAAATACCCAATTAGAATATTATGTTATACTATTAATACCTACATACACTGAATTTTTACTATTGTTTATAAAACACTAGCTTTTGCCCGCGACTTCGTCCGCGTGAAGCAACTTTCTTATTTTTTTTTTCCGTAAGAACCACCCTCGTACTTGAAGGAATATTCTAAAAAAAGAATTAGCGAAATCGGTTCAGCTGTTCTCGAGATTTGCGCTTAGCAACACATTCAGCGATTCATTTTTATATTATAGAAGATTGTTTATTTATGGAATAACTTATACTGATTGTGGGAGAAAATTGTCGTTTCATTACAAATCTACGCACGTTCACAGTCGCACTCGTATAAGTGTGTAGCATTTTGGTTTGTTTTAACTGAACAGTGGAAGTGTGACTGTAATTTACGTAGTTTTCAGTATTTTTGGACAAAAAAATACTCATATTAAAAGTGACAGTCTAAACCTATTCAGTAAACGATTCTGAACAAACTACTTTCACAATGTGCATTAATTCAGTTACACATTGTATAAGTATCTTCTATTCTTAATTTTCCTGTAACCTGCTTAGTCGTTAGTTATCAAAAATAAAGGAACACGACGTTTTCCACGCTTCACAAAGAGAGAAAAAAAAATACTTAGGTTTATTTGTCACAGAAATAAGTGCATACAAAAAGATAATTAATTCTAATAATAAAATAAAGATAATTAAGTCGACGGCTGCACGTCATGACTGTGACAAGACGGCTTCCACTCAGCATGATGCAAAGCATATTTGTTTCTACAAAGCCCTCACTTTCTACCCTATATCTGGCTATCTAGTCTAGCCAGTTAATTAATGATCGCGCCTCGTCTCGCCCATCAACACCGCGTAGATCTCCACAATGACAATGCCACACACTCTAGGTGAGATGATAATTGAGAACGTTGCCTGATTTACTTGTGCGATTACCAGCGGCTTTTAGCTCTACTAAGGTTCATTGACATGGGGCAAGTTGGTCGTCTCCAATACCAAATGAAAGTAAAGGATAAACGTTAACCTGTGTAAAAAAACTCGCCTTTAAATACTATTGGTTTCGTCCGCGATCTCACTGATGTAGTTATACTGATGAGTGTAATATCTTAGGAAACGAGGAGAGAATCAAGACTGACAACCACTTTTTCAAGTCCTGGGTCGCGTCGGATAACAAAGAATAATTCTCCAAATCAAGAAAATTAGATCAAGAACCTCGTATGACACAATCGTAGGCGAGTTTTTGTTTCGCAATTAATTTATTTATTATTCCCGACATAACTGGCATTACACTTTACCCCAAATCGGTAGCGTGGTCTTAAACAATATTTTTTCCATTACAGCTTATCACATGTAAAGTAATTATGAATACATGAGTGGGATAATCGTCTAGCGAACCACTCTCGACTTACAAGAAAATTCTTGCAAGTGATCTATCAAGAAACTCTCGTTTTGTAAGCGAGTCTTTACAGACGAGTTCAATTAAGTACTTTATGTACTATTAAGGTAACATGGCTACACATCTCCTGTGCACAGAATTATGATTCAATTAGCGTGCGGTGATTGGAGCTTACGGGATTTCACAGTTGGCCGGTTGTCTATGACGATCGAAGATTAGAACAGCCCTGCCAACCAATCTCTGTGATTGACGTCATCGTCAGGGATGGGCTTTACGTGTCTATGTACTCCCCGAAGTACGTAAGCTTGGAACACATTATTTTGGACTAACTTTAGTATGTCTATGGTCATAAATCTACCAAGCCTACCTTTTTTGGGCTTTATTAATGGGTAATAAACATAATTGGCATTTAGACCTAGTAACAATAGATATTCATGATGACCTATATGGTAATCGTGCACGAAAATGGACAAAAACATTATGTTTTGTTGTTTCCCTTGAACAGCAGTGCAGTTATTTTTGTCCACTAAGAACAGATTAATAAGAACAAAAATGCGAAAGGGAGCAAAAATGAAATAGTTTCATGCGACGATCATCTATTGCGAATTCGATTTTAGGAGTATTTCTTTCGCAGTAAATCCACGAAATATATGCTAAAGAAATAAATTCACCAAAAAAGAAAACGAATTGGTATTCCGTCAATCTTTTATGTACCGGATGCTTTGCGTAAAATTTCGGTATCAGCCTACTGTGAGATATAGGTCGACCGTATTTCGGTCCATTCTCTTAAGCACAACAACTTCGTTTAAAATTTCATACCAAATAGCGAAGCCTCAGTTTTATCCCGAAATAGACCGTAAGTAGGTGGAAGTTACGGGTAGAATATTTAACTATACATCGAACTGTTATTATGTGGAACGACGGATACACTGTGCGATTCAAGATTTACCTTTGACCATGTTTTAAAAAAAGGTACCGCAATGGTTAAGGGAAAAATGCTTTTATAACCTTAATGAATATATGTCAGATGGACAAGGAAACATAAATTAATAATATTGGGATATACCTAGTAATTGATTGATGTTTGAATTTTACCATATCAACACTTTGAAATTTTAATAGTTATGACATTATCGATTACAATTTACAATTATTTATATTTCTTAATCTGACATTTTACCTATTAAACTTTATCTCTTGAACGGACATAGGTATAACTGTGACATCAATAAATTAATTTATTCCTATAAATCCTTAAGCATGAGATCTTATTGTTGTCTACTTTGATTTTATTTTTATGAATGTACCTAATTAGATTAAAAACATTGTGCAGGTTAAAATTATATATTTGCACACCATATGTAATGGTAGAATGTAAAGGGGCCATTATAGTTTTAAGATCATACATTGTAAACCTACATTCTGGCAAATAAGTGGATTTGATTTGATTTGTGAAAAATGATATGGTTAGAACCACCACACAATCTATGCGTCGTTCCATCAGGGGTTCAGGGGGTCTACTCTCGCGCCCGGCCCTGGTGCAAGCCATGGTCCGGGGCGAGAGAGAATGGGAGGCAGTCACCTCCTTCTGCGAAGCAGTCATGCTAGCGAAGGAGGTGGCGGGGAGGCTGAGGGAGAACACCTCACGCCTCAGCCGCCGCGGGAGACGCTCCGGGCGTCGGGAGCCGCGTGACGACTCCCGGCCACCGTAGGCGCGGGCCTGCGGGCGGTGAGTAATGGGTAGCTCACCGTCCGATCAGGACCAGGCCCGTGCCGGACGGCGCGTTGTGTTCCACGCGCGCCTCAAAGAGATGTCAGCAGAGGACGGGGCCCCACAGGGCCGAAGCCTGCCGGGGCGGCGGGATTTTCCGAAAGGTTAACCGCTGCCCTGGAACAGAAAGGGCTAAGGACGGAACACGGGTGGGTTTTAGTCAGTAAAAGTCTGACACTCCCTTCCGCTCCACCCAGAGCGGGAGGGGTCATTTGATGATTTCCCATCCACAAAAAAAAAAAAAAAAAAAAAAAAAAAAAAAAAAAAAAAAAAAAAAAAAAAAAAATGGGTCTACTCCGAAGTGCAAAGTGCGAATGTTCGGATCGGACCGACACATGGCCGAACCGAATATTATTGAAAAATGCGAAAAAAGTTCGGATCGGCTCAGTTGGGTCGAGACCATAGTCAATATTCGAAAGAGTGTAGGATCGGGATCAACCGAACCAAATAGTAACTTCGTAGCAGGAAACTGCCGAACATTCGGCCGATACTACTTCGAAGTACCCTAGTTCTGGGGTGTGTCTACCGAGATGACGACTAATAGCGAATTATGGAAGAAAAGGTTGCGTCAACCTCAAATAAATTAGGATGAGGGAAGCTGTGGTGGCACAGTGGTGACGACCGCGACATACGAGTTGTGAAGCGCTATATTTTGCCCAAATTATTCATCACCACTGCTCTCAGAATGACGGTTGTGATTGGAAGACATTTACCAACCCGCAGTGGGCCTGCATGGCAGATTAAGGCCCACTCCCTCTCACAGAGAGGAGCTGTGCCCAGCAATGGGAACATTATTATTGTAAGGGCAGGGGAATTATAATGATTTAACACTGAATAAACCTTGTTAATAAATGAAAATTATTATATTATTTAATTGCTTCTTCGACCACTAACTTCGACCGGTTCTGTACCGAATTTACCATAATATATTTATGGTGAATTCGGTACAGAACCGGTCGAAGTGGCAATGCTTGGGGGAGACCTGTTCAGCAGAGCAGCAAATGATGATGATATGCAAGTATATTAAAAAAAAGGGAAGAGCACATCGGAAACGATTGTTGAATCGTATAATTTGTATTGTCTATCAAACTCACTAAATATTTATCGACTTTCCCGAAGTTAAAACTTACCCAACAACGTAATAATATTTACGACTAGATACATCATACAATAAGCAGTAAATTAGAGCTAAACAGCATTTTCCAAATCGAAACAATTGGCTTAGTCCAAAGTTACATCGAAGAGACATTTTAATCCTATGAAGTCCATAAAAGACCCGTAAAAATGAAATGGTCTTCCTGAGATTCTATTACCGCATCGAATATAAACGAAGCTACGTACAAACGCTGTACATAATGCTGAGATACGGCGCCGTATAGGGACACAATGTTACGATTTTCCGAACAAGGATCAGAATTTGATAGTCCAGAATGTCTCTATGGAATATAGTTTTATCTCCTCCAGATATCTTTGAGTGGAATAAGTATCTCTAGATGTTACTGTTTCTGAGACTCCCACATTAGGTTTTCCTAAGTAAGCAAAAACGTTCAGAAGAGTTTTAAAGGTACAATAACAAAATTGGTAGCGAAGACTAACGTAACGTATTTCAGAAAGTTTTTCCGAAGCCAAAATATCCTACGGAAATGGATATGAATAGTCGAATGCTTTAATCCAACTCAAGTCTTTAATATACGTGATAAGCTTACTAGACGTGGTATTCAGACACTTTTGGAGCAGTAGTTAAAGTTTTGAAAGGGAAATTAGGCGTTTTAATACTGTTCAAACGAAAAAGTTCTCAAAGGAAATTCTGAATCGATGTAGCTGTTACGTACGCAGCAGTATTTGAATTTTGGTCGGAGCGTATTTAAATTAATGTTAAGAATTTTATAGTGTAGATTCACTTTGCTGCAATATTCAAACACGAATATTGCAGCAAAGTTTTTCAAGCATTAATTAATTCTTAAACAGTTCATTGCCCTTTTAAACCAGTAACGGCAACAAACACATTTTTCAGCAAAAACAATGCATAAATCACATAGCTATTGTCAAAAAATGTAGCGGTAGTCAAGTGTGAATACCGCGAATTTTATCGTAAATACTTTGAATTGTATCGAGAATACAACGCGGTGGGCTCCGCGGATTTAGTGTTATTTTTATATCCGACCTTCTTCTATTTATTGCCTCCCATCAAATTGTTATGGCGTTATATCTACGACGTGGACTGAAGATGTTAAGGTTTGTTCGTGAAAATAAGAAATTGTTGATGAAGTGGTATTTTTTAATGAAAAATACATTACACCTATCTGTACATCCAATCCAAATAAATAAAATTGTAATGTCGGTTTGTAATGTCAAAATAACAGCTTTTTACTAAATGCATATTTCTTGCTTTTTATCTATCTGTCTGTTTGTTCTAGCTAATCTCCGAAACGCCTGGACCGATTATAACGGAACTGTCACTGGCCGATAGCTGATGTTATATGGAGTAACTCAATATTTTTTTTTATTTTATAAAAAGAATTAGTTAACACACATTACTGTTTTCCGACATCCACCACACAAACAAAGTCGCGGGCTCAGCTATAATAAAGTAAACAAAATTGTTTATTGAGGAATTATTGTTAGAATGAATGCGCTAACTTCCTCGTGTTATCTTAAAAGTGAAGCAACTTTCCGATTTCCTTTTATTTATAGCCAATACTCTCAAGTTACAGAAAACTGTTAAAACAATTTATTATAATCCAACTCACGATTCAATTACATGGAGTACCTACCTACTTTCTGATCACGAAAGGTCGAACATTTGCCAAATTACCGAAGTTAATCGATCATGGAACCTTCAAGACCATTTGAAATTTGTGACTTGGGAAAAGTGAAAAATTAGACAAAAGACCTTTTCCCTAAAAGGTTTTTTTAATTCCTCTAAGTACGTTTATTAAGACGCTACTGGCGATATTTTTTCCGACAACGGATCATATATTGCCAAAATTGGAAAAGTATAATTTGTTAAGGCTTTTGAAATGTAGTGGAGTATTTGCAGGTCCATAGATATCCGTAAGCAGATCAAACAAACTTTGAAAAGCAATGTTGGACGAGTTTTTAAGCTGACATTGTCACGGGATGGGTCAACTGAAGTTATTGCAGATGGGTGTTTGAAAGTGCAGTTTTCACTACTAGCTTTCATGAACATAAAATCCCCGAAGGAGAAGGCAGAGATGAACCTATAGTACATCCACATTTTGCCAGTTATGTTTAAGTGCCAAACCTATTAAACAAATTTAATACAGACATGAGTTATAGCAATATTTGGAAGAGACGCAGAGTAAAAATCAATTGATCCCAACCCTTCCTCTGTGCCAGACAGCCAGACTGTCTGACATAGGGGAAGGGCTCGTCAATGCAGCTGTATTGATAGAATACCTCGTAATTATTAAAATCCCTCAAACCAGGCGTGAACGGCCCGGAGCTCATGGTGTGTGTTGATTTTGCACAAGGAGAATTTTCTCTATCAGTCTTATATTGCGCCCTAATCAGCCTATAATGTTCCCACTGCTGGGACACAGGCATCTTCTCTGTGACACGGGCCCAATTAGCCCAGACCAGCGAGAGGGTTGGCGGATGTCACATGCCTTAGAATTTTTGGTTCTAGGACATGCTGGTTGCCTCACTATGTTTTGAGAGGAGTGATGATGTAATAATTTAGACAAAGTAAAGTGCCTGCTTATGTTCGAACCCAGGACCTACAATACGTAAGTCACAGTCGTTACCACTGAGCCACCACTACTCTATGCAATCTAAGTACCAATATAAAACTATACAGATAATGAAAATGTTTTTGGTGAGTTTCTCCCAAACAGGGATTTGGGCGGCCCTGCCGAAGATAAGGCAAGCTTAGTTTATAAGCCCACAGGGAACCCAAACTACTGGACCATGGAACTAACTGACGCTATTTTACTTTACCCTATTTTTCTACTAACGAAGCGCCTCACGCATTTACCCAAGAAAAAATATTTGGAAAATTGGATGGGGTTTCTAGAATAATGTAAACAAATGAAATGTATATTAGCTTCCACACTATAAGGCTCTTCCGGGTTGAGGTATAACAATGAAAATTGTTCTCGCCCGTAGGTCTACGTCAAAATAAATTGTTTTTTTTTATAAAACTTTCACGTAAAACGCTACAATTCAATTAAAAATGTTTAGCCTATACGCACGTTTGGAAACACAGGAAATGACTTTCAATTTTTTACGTGACTTATGCCTACAAGAACAGCACTAGCAAAGACTAATATTGGACGGAATTTATTTTTTCACCACACAACGAACGATACCAAATTATTGATATTTTGTTAATATATAAGCAAGAAACGAAACTCTTCTACTTCAAGCTTGCAATCATTATGATAACAATTACCTACTTAAAGTAATATTTTGTTGTGATAAGAATCAAGAAACAAACTCTTCTCCTTTTCTAAATTGGTCCCTGATCCCTAAACTCATCTTCAGATTAAAAGTTGTAGGTAACTGTTCCCAACTTAAATGTTGTTTCAACTGCAGCTTTACCAGAAGTGAATAAACCGAGTTTTTTTATAAGGTTCCGCCAAAGTTATGTCTCTGGGGTCTTAACTAGGAAGTTTGAGCGGGGGAACTTGTAATCTTAAGTCGATAACAACTGACAGTGCACGAACTTGGTGAGCGTACTGATACGCATGGAGCATTGGTGGGGGGAATGTAACTTAAGTAAGTTACATGATCTGGAATCCCCCTGGTTGTAAGTACATGAGTAATGAAAATTTAGATACAATACGCTGTAGTAACCTTAATATCAGAAAATATAAGAAAAAAAGTGTTGAGTATATTTTTTTAAGAAAAGAAAGAAGCGCTCCAGTAAAATGATTGATGGATTATATGACAAATGGTATAGCGATACAGACAAGTATCAAACAATTTGCCATCGAAATTCATTGTACATATTTATTGAGCTCTCTCTATCTGTATTTTCTGTAATCCTCGGCATTATATTATAGAGGTGTTCGAGAACAATAAATAACGCAACACAAAACACATAACAGAGATAAATTATAGGAATTTGGCAAGTTGGGACTGAACAATTTATAATAACAATAAATTAATTAAACCCAACTATGTTATCTTTTGTGATAAAAACTTTTGCAGATTAATAATTCTGCAAAGTTCGGGAACAATGGTTTTTTATTACATTGTTTTAACAAAACATGACGCTTTATTTTTCAAATTATACATTATTTTTCTCATCGATCAAAACCAATAATATGTCACAGCTGGATAGAAACGTTACAAATTGGATATTTTTGTAGGAATTGTAATTCTCCCCATACCATTCAATCCATCATCTGTCCAACCCAGATTTTGTAACAAAAACTCTGTCGAAATATTACTTTGCTCCACTTTTTATAACTTTCTGTAACAAGAACTTAGTAAAAGATATGATTTAGGGTTTAATAAAGTGATAAAATATATTGTTTAGGAAACTTTATTTTTCTTTCAAAGAAAACCTTTTATGTTTTTCTTTATTTCGACTATGTTTCATACCATACAAACAAACTTTTTACAGTAAATTAGTTAGATGATGAGGAAATATACAGGTTGACAGAGAAATCGACGCGTAATCCGTTACCATGGATTCAGTATATTATTATTATGATTCTGAACCCAAAACAATGCTGTTTAGTACATTTTGACTGTGTTGGTATTGCACTTTCTTATTAAACAGCAGATTTTTTTTTATAACCGACGAAAATTTCTACACTTGGAGTTCTAGAATCATGTGCTGAATTCATGGTTACATTTGCGCTACGACGCCAGCCAGTATTGTGTAAAACTTGTGTTAAACAAAAGGCGATAATTGCACTTTCTATTTGATTTTTATTTTTTGCTATCTGAAGGCCAATTCTCGTAATTTAAAACGTTCAAAATCTAGTCGCAGTGTCATCTCGGCGACAAACAAATGTCAAAAACTAGTCAAAATGTAAGGGAATTAGAGAATTTTTCGACAGATTAAGACTGAGATCAGACTGTGAACGTTCTTAAAATTACGAGAATCGCCCCTCTGGTGTGTGGCGTGTCTTTTAGTCTGTGCTAAATAAATGTATTTTCTTTCTTTCTTTCTATAATGGTGATTATGGCAATAATCCTAAGTAAGATCAATAAAACGACGAAAAAAAGGCCTAGTTAAGTATTGATAGGTATATGATAGTCATCTCTTATATTTTTGTCCAAAAAAGTCCGTTAAAGTATTTTAAATTAGGAAATTTGTGTATTTTATGTCTTTTTTTTTATTTGCAATGTGCGCTTTGTTTGTGCAGAATAAACGAGTTTTCTTTCTTTTCTTTCATACTTCTTTTGTGTCTAAAACATAAAACCACGGAGGAAGCATAAAAATCAATTTAGCTATCCTCCTTTAAGTTCTCACGATTTAATTTATTTCTCTGTTTCGTCCTCGCCTGTTTAAGTTCTGGTTTAGGTAGATCTCTGTGGATGTTTGCCGACTATACCGCTTTTTTCAAGCGAACGATTCATATCCATTTTCCACAAATAAATAGATTTTCTGCTAGCTAAATAAAATAGTCTTTAACGTTACGATCGCAATTTTATGCGTTCGATTTGTATGTGATACTCGGTTCTACGGATTAAGTGTACAAGATTAAAAAACAAATTAGGTATGCATGGAAAATCAGTTTTGTATAAATTCATGCGGTTGTGTTACCAGTGAGCGCTATAACCGTAATTTGTTATTTGATTTCGCGCTCAAAGCTACGCTGTTAAAGCCATAAAGCTCTCCCTTGATCAATTTTTGTATTTTCTTTCACTGACTTTCCAAGTTCATTAATAAAACACGACATGCATAATTGTATACCTATCCTTCTGGGATTTCTTAGTAGCAGCCTGGTGAGGGCCTGGGGTGGCCGCGTGAGGGAGAGGCAATCTCTGCGCCCTCACGCCCCTAGTCGCCGCAGGAGACGCCCTGGAGGGGAGTCAACAGCCGACTCCCGGCCACCGTAGGCGCGGGCTTGCGGGCAGCGAGCAATGGGCAGCTCGCCGCCCAGTGAGGCCCAGGCCCGGGTCGATGGCGCGTTGTATTCCACGCGCGCCTCAAAGAGATGTCAGCACGAATTGACGGGGTCCGCTAGGGCCGGTGCCTGCCACGGCCGCGGGTTGTTCGAAAGAGATACCGTGGCCCCTGGCACAGGCAACTGAAGGAACATGGGTGGGTTTTAGTCAGTAAAAGTCTGACACGCCCTTCCGCTCAGTCCAGAAGCGGGAGAGGTCATTTGATGACTTCCCACCCAAAAAACAAAAAAAAAATAATAAATAAGCCTGGTGGCTAAATTTGTGCCCATCATCACCATCAGCCTATAGTAATCCACTGCTGGACATAGGTCTCACGCCATTCAGCTCGATTTTCGGTAACTCTCGTCCAGCTGCTACCAGCATTTTGTGCCCGGTTGATGCTATCAGGCTCGCTTTATTTATTTTTATTTATTACATGGGACTTAAACATAACTGGTGAAATGTAGATGTATCATAGGTACACTTCTACCAAACCCTTTGCGGAAACAAAGCGTGATGTTATGTTAACTATCGTTTTACAACAATAATAAAATACGTATTTTCTTATTACTTAACGTAGTTTACAAACTGAACTTACTAATAAACCAAAATTCTACTCTCCATAAATCGTGTCTGAGTCATTAAACACGCGCTTAGGTACTCCCACTTCGAAGGTACTTAGAAACATTAGCATACTGAAACGATAACATTCCTAACCTGTTTTACCAAGAAACTTCTAGAACCTTTTCGGTGTTATAGACTAAATGAACAAACAAACAGAGTTACTTATAAAATAATACGAAGTTTTCCTATGGGCATTCCTGTGATAGACCCTCATTTTCATGACCTCTATGTAGATTCTGGAGAATTATGAAACTTTTTGAGACGAGCTTTTAAAGTGGCCTAGCATTTCATAGGATTTCTTATCTTTTTTATAAAGTTGTTGAACACCATTTGTCACTTTCTGCTAAAAAGGTACAGCAGGCAGCATTGCGTAGTAGTTTCAATCCCAATCTGAAACATTTTGAAGGATATTGCTAATCCATTGCTTCATATGTTGGAAAAATTTATCTGCTCAACAACGTAAATGAATAATGAACGTAATGAATATTGTTGAACTGTCAAAACGAAAGCCAATGTTACTATAAGTTAGTGCGTTACGTAATTTCCCCGCAGTATGAACTCGCATTCTATTGAAACAGCGTTCTACGCCATCCGACTAAATGTCAAAGTGAACTTAACTAGCGATTTACTGTATATTTTTATTTATGGAAACACAAAAGGCACTTTTGATTTACAGCAATGCTCCGGAGGTCCGTCCGCGGGGACGTAAAAATAATTTATTCAATGCTTGATTATCCGGGATATCAGAGTCAGAAAATAGCTAATTTACTGAAGGTAGCAGACAGAACTGACTGGAATACTTAATAGAGACAAAGGTCAGTAATTTACTCATGTTAATCATGAACTAATAATTAGTCTTTCTTTTTCACCTTTTTCATCTTATTTGGATTTCATTGAGAATGAATCCTCACTGAATGGTGGTTTGCTTTTAGAAAGCTCATGATTTTGGTGATAGAATTTATTTTTGCGTAGACCAATAGTAAGACCAGAGAGTAGAGAGTAGGTGGCTTATTGGAAACGGCGGCGACTTACTAGTTGTAGGCCGTGGGTTCAAACCCAGGCACTTTCTTTCACACAATTATTTCATCACCACTGCTCTCAAAACGGAAAAGAAAATCATCTTGAGGAAACCGGCATGTCCTGCTGAACTACGAATGACAGCCTACAAAAAATTCAAAGACATGTAACATCTCCTAATCCGTACTGGGCCTGCGCGGTAGATCATAGCCCAACCCCTCTCACAGAGAGAAGGCTTGTGTCCCAGCATTGGGAACATTATAGGCATTATATAACATGTTATTTTTAACGTAGGAAGACGTAGGTGGGAAGATCTACCCACCCACATACTACTTGAACCAAGTTACATCATCTGTTCACACGTCGATTAACTTGAGCGGACCGTAATCTTACGATTACTTTAACGTGGAAAAATAAAATGATGAGGAATTTTCACGAACAGGTTCTGATTTATTTATTCAAACTTTAACACTCACTCGATGCATCTTTTCCTGCATCCTCGTAAACTCATTCAGAATGAAATGACACACGGATTGCTGCAGTTAAACGTGATCCAATAAAAATTCAGCGGAGCCATAACGAGTTTTACTGCACCGAGACAACACAATCGTTTTCGCTAAAAAATTTACTTTTTATGCTCGAACGTGTTGCTGAAAGGTACGTAGGTACTCATACCCTTAATGGCCGAGGGAAATTACCTATTTCACGCTCGGGTGGACCACGCATTTCTCACGTATACAGTAAACATTATTCAGTAAAACAAGTATGTTCTCTACTACCAATTAGCTGGCCGACAGCTGCTTAAGATTGCTAGGTGCTGTGTTACGGCTAAAATAGCTTGACTGTGATAGCCTTTTAATTAAGTATCAATTAAGTTTCTATTCTTAGTTCAAACGCCCTGAACTTTAAGGTAAGTAATTGGGTTTACTGAATAGAGTGGTTTATTTAAACAGGATGGTCAGCACGCCCACAGTTGTTAACGTAAGTATTAATATTCATGAATCCTGTCATTTTGAAGGTACTCGTAACTACACTGACAATGATAGCTGACGTCGGAGCAGACGCAGTGTGCTAAGATTTACTGACCACTTGGAAGTGATCATAAGTTAATGGTCCATTCACATTAACAAATCTCTGTGAGTGCAGCGTTTATTCAGCTAGAGCTCTTATTCTACAGGATCAAATTAAATTAGCTAGCGAAACTCGACAGACTGATGATTATCTATATCTAATCACAATAAAAAAATTAAATGATTTCATGGTTTTTTTTTTTGGCTGAGCGACCACTGGTACTCGAAGCATGAGTTGAGAAAATCTGTTATTTTTAACGTGTAATAATTATCGTGTCTGAGAAGTTTACGCAAAAAAAAAAAAGATTTTTAAAATTGATATTTCAAGTAACTACGTCAAATCGATGTTTTTGGTTTTGTCATGTTTAGATATCAATGCCCAAGCCATCATGTTTACGGAGTTTCGCTAGCTAATTTAATTTGACCCCGTATAGTAAATAGTCAACCTCTACCTCAAACTGTAAACTCATGTACTTCATTAGGCATTACATAAGCCCTTAATCAACATTAGATTTACTAACACATCGTATTATGGAGCATTCTCTAAGGCTTTACGCGGACAAACCATTTCAAATATTCATGAAGATGTACTAAGCTATCATTTAAACGTGAATTATAATAACAGAACGGTCCATTATGAATAATATATGGAGCCCTACACCATTGTGTGACTCGAAAATACAATAATAGTAAATTTTTTTAAGGTCAAGTCTGAAATAATGAAAAAAAATTAGGCTCAGTTGTTTCGGAGATAAGGAAATGGTCCATGTTCATGTATATTCTAAAAGAAGAATAAAATTATAAAAAATATTGAAAATAAATTGAGATTTTCACAACAAGCTCTTTCATTTGATACAGTTTGAAAAACTTTTTTTTTTAATTTTCCAATTTGCCATTTGCCCCAAGTGAGCCTCATATTCAATATTCATTTATTTACGTTACACTTCAGTGTTTTGGTCACAGAAATACATGTGTTCCTAATATCAACTTAATTGGTGCAGTAGATTCGGAGCAAATTGGCTGTGACAGACGGACAGACAGACAGACGAGTGATCCTATACAAATACACTCAAAACCAAAACTAGTCAAACGTCCAGTTTGTAAACTCAGGAAAGGCTGTCATCATACTGTCATGGTAGAAATACTTAATGTCACGATAGTCTTTATCATTACCTCAAAAACGACATAAATGTATTTACCTACACGGAAAATTATAGCCCATTTCGAGTGCTGTCCTCTCTCCGTGTTATTACTCAGTCGGAATGTTGGAGGATAATTTGTATGATTGGTAGAACATTATATAAACACGTTGGTGTATATGTATAGTGTAGAGGGGTGCGTGGCTAACTGCAGCAGCACGTGTAGATCGAAGTTGAGGCTAGGCTCGTGCGGTCGGTTGGATGGGTCCATTACATTTCGAGACCCCTTCGTGCCACGGAAAGCATGTTAAGCCCGTTCTTATTCGTATATATTTGACTGTCATTCGATCGTTCGGTCGTTAAGTCGTTCGTTGGATAGTCAGAAGCCCAGTCTTACAAAGGGGTATCGTGTTACTCAGTAATTGGGTTTTGGAGATCAGCTAAGCAGTAGCTCCGTGTAAAATACTAGTATTCAGCTTCATCCGCTTAGACTTGAAGCCACCAAAATAGTTGAGAAAAGTCTAGGTAGATTAGTAGTAGTTGTATACAAGAACATAATAGTTAGTCACTTAGATGTTCTTGGAAACCATGACTTCTATATCTCTAAATTCCATGACTTTCAATTTCATTATTTCAATTATTTCTTTCAATTTCATGTTTAAATTATTTTCTAATCAATTGTTATTTTTTGGAGCCTTTTGTCGGTAAAATGTCTTACCAACTTCGTCAATTTCACAAACAATATACGAAACAAGTGTTAATATATTAATACATACAATATAATATAAATGAGGATAGTCATTAAACATGACCACGCACTCTCTCCATCTCTCAGTCTATCATTATTTTCAAACTATTTTAATGACAAACCTAACACCGCAGAAATTAACTACATACGTCTTAAATAATATCGGGATCAAAACTATCCTACGTGTTAATCCTGGTTATCGTAAACTATTTGTGTGCCAAATTTCATACAAATCCGTTCAGTCGATTTTGCGTGAAAGAGTAAGAAACATCCATCCATCCATCCATCCATCCTCACAAATTTTTGCGTTTATAATATTAGTAAGATACGATTAAAAAACACTTAACAAGAATAATAAATATTCTTTGCCATTCTTAATATCATTCCCAAAAAAAAATATGAAGTCCTACTTTCTCATTCACAACCACAGAAATTCTCAACGCGCATTAAATTAACTTGCCAAGTAAATTCAAACAAGATAGTTCAAAGTTATTTAAAAACTCAACAGCGTTAACGATGAAAGGTTAAAAAGGCAACCGCAAGAGCTCATAATAAATTATTATCATACTATTTAAATTCATACTGCATTTAGATTTCAGTTTTTCAAGCTGGCAACCGCGGTATTTAATATTACCACTCTTAACTGAATAAACATTGTTTGCATTTATTAATCATTCACTTTGCTCGGTTCTTGTAAATACAATTTGAATGTATTAATGAATGCTCCGGTCAGTTCGCTATAGCAAACCGCAGGAAGATATTTATTTGATAAACCATTCAATCGGACTTCTAAGTAATTCAAAATGAACGAGTGAGATTCAAATTGGTAATTAGTTTAGTTTATAAGCTTACATTTATTTATTTTACTTTTTATAGCGCACTTGAGTTTCCACATCAATGAATTGTCAAAATCCTACTACTTTACTTTGACACATCTATAAAATTTCGTTCGTTCCCACTAGTACCACCGAACTGTACCACCGGTGGTACTAGCGGGAAAATGTGTTCTCTATAGTACCACTATTTGCTTAGTGGTACTAGTGAGACTGTTTGTTCTCAACCTTTGTTCCCACTAGTACCTCCGAACTGAACCACCGGTGATACTAGCGTGAAATCTCGTTCTCTATAATAGGTACCACCATTTATATTAATTAGTGGTACTAGTGAGACTGTTTGCTCCATAGATATCCGAGAGATATGCCTTTACTGCATAGTTGTTCAAGTTCAAGTGTCGTCACATTTTCGCCACTCCGGAAACTCCTACAAAAACAAAAAGAATAGATACGGCACACATGATCAAAAGGGGCGGCTTTTTTGTATTTTTTATTTTTTCTGCTTTTCAATGTGGGGTATTAAAAACCAACAAAACCAAATCATGTACAAAATTTAATATATTTGTTTGCAAATGACATTTAAGTATCTAAATAGTTTCTCTCTTACGTAAAATATAAAATATTTAACTATTGATCATAAAACAACAATTCAAATAACGTATTGAACATTTAAAAATAATCTTATTTTAAAATAACCGGGTTCTTAATAATTAATTACAATCTAGCCTATAACACTAATTTTGTAATGTTTGTTTTGTAATTAAAGTTGGAATATCTAATAATTTCTTTATTAAAGTGCAGGTGCCATCTCTATAGGTAGGTTAAGAATGTAAAGGCTTTTTTGGTTAAGAATGTAACGCTTCTCCTGATATCAATTGCATCTGTGCTTCAATTATCCGATCATCAGAATCAATATGTTATTTCTCTCGCTTTGAATGTGAGCTTTTATTGAACTTACTTTACTTCACTTTTATTGAAGATAAAAAGTCTGCTCCATCGTATTTCTAGATGTGGCCCAAGCTTTTTATAGAGTTTGCCATAAGGGTTTGATATACAAGCTAAGCTGCTGCCCAATTATTTTGCCGATAGCCTGCAAACATTTATTACAGATCGATAGAATGTTTCGAGTAAGGCATGAGGATGCCTTGTTTGAGTTATAAATTATTAAAGCTAGCGCGCCACAAGGAGTGGAGTGGAGTTTCTTGCACATTCTTCTCCATAGGTACCTATTACGCTTTGGAATGAGCAACTAGCTTAATCTTTCTGACTACCCCTTGATAATTCGGCATAATACTTAACGCGAAACTGCGCTGGAAAGCGTGCGTTAAAGAGAAAAGGCAGGAACTAGACATGCGTTTTCAAAACATGTATTGGTCATTTATTCGTATGATTTCATCATAATATCCAACTCTATGAAAGTGGAACGGCCTTGTGTAAAGTACCAACAATCAACACTATTCTATGTTTTAAAATAATTATCACGTGAAAAATGTTGTTAGATTAAAATTGCTTCTTAGTGTTATAGGCTAGATTCTAATTAATTATTAAGAACCCGGTTATTTTAAAATAAGATTATTTTTAAATGTTCAATACGTTATTTGAATTGTTGTTTTATGATCGATAGTTAAATATTTTATATTTTACGTAAGAGAGAAACTATTTAGATACTTAAATGTCATTTGCAAACAAATATATTAAATTTTGTACATGATTTGGTTTTATTGGTTTTTAATACCCCACATTGAAAAGCAGAAAAAATAAAAAATACAAAAAAGCCGGGGCGGCTTTTTTGTATTTTTTATTTTTTTGATCATGTGTGCCGTATCTATTCTTTTTGTTTTTGTGGGAGTTTCCGGAGTGGCGAAAATGTGACGACACTTGAACTTGAACAACTATGCAGTAAAGGCATATCTCTCGGATATCTATGGAGCAAACAGTCTCACTAGTACCACTAATTAATATAAATGGTGGTACCTATTATAGAGAACGAGATTTCACGCTAGTATCACCGGTGGTTCAGTTCGGAGGTACTAGTGGGAACAAAGGTTGAGAACAAACAGTCTCACTAGTACCACTAAGTAAATAGTGGTACTATAGAGAACACAATTTCCCGCTAGTACCACTGGTGGTACAGTTCGGTTGTACTAGTGGGAACAAACCTAAAATACCGCAACTACCTATTACCTAATACTTGGAATTTTACTTTCTGAAAAACGAACATAATGAAGGTACCTACATTTTCCGAGTCTATATTTAACTTACATTATTTACTTCATACATACAGCCAGAATTGAACCGTCTGGAACAATATTTTATTTTACATACATTGCCATAATTAAAAACTTTAACAAACGGTTCCCTAGCAACCTGTCCAATGTCTCCCACGTCGAATATCAAAAAGGTCTAATAAAGAAAATAGACACCCATCATACACCATCATTAGTCCGTCCGTATGTTCAATAGATCGTGAATGTTTGGTCGACAAAACAGTCCCGTATCTGCTTCTCTCCTGCCAGATTACGACGTGACGTGCCCGTCGAATAAATTATCCCTTTGCAGCAGCGTTTTTTTTGTTCTCCAGTTTATTTAGCTGGCTGTGTGCGGCATTATAAAGTTTTAACAAGATGGAGAAAGAGACAACGGTCATGGTTGTTAAGACTGCTGTGACGAGGATCATAAGTCGATAGCATTAACATTAAGCTGCACTTTGTAAGCAATAAATAAGCTTTCTGTGTTTTATTCTGAGAAGATAAACGGAAATCGTTAGATGATGTTTTGTCTAATATAGGTAGGTATCTATAAGACTTTGGTAGCATGTTATTAGGCCAGAAATTCTTGAATATAAAGGACCATTTCATCACAAAATCTCTTACAAAGGACATCGCAAAATAACACCTTTATACAACACAAATTGCGTTTCTTCGGTCAGTGTTCTCCAAATGGACTGTTTCGAAAATTCCCTTCGAAGGAAGCGAATGTGTCACACACAAAGGCAGCCGGGCGGTCGCCGGAAACTGTTGGAAACTTTCATAGCGGACCACTTCCTAATACCGACATTATTAACAGAACTGTTCATTCAACAAACTCTACAATTTCCGACCCTTTTGAGTGTAAATTTGAATAGACCTTAGCGAATAATTTCAGTGAATGGACGTCCTGAGAGTCACGGAGACAAAGAATTATATTTAGGCACTCCGTGAAACTTTTCAAATTGAGATTATTTTTTGGACGGTACTCAAGGGAAAATAAGTCATATTATTACGCAACTAAACGTTATTTTGCTCAATTATAATAGAATTAGACTGTTGATGCTTAAAAACCCCCAGACAATACCATGAATAGGATGCAACTTCCGTCTCATAAGGTTTCGGTATTTTTATTCTAACAATCACCTCTTACTCCATCTAGGCAGGTTGCAAATCAGTCAGCGACGACGCCAAGCGCACCGCCGACGTAAATTTGAAAAATCATTCAACTGTAGATCACACAATTTCTGTGTTCCGCTCCAAACACACAACAAAACTGCCAGTGCCAGGAGACATTACGCCTAAAACTGCTACTTAACGCAACTTTGAACAACAAAAGAAAAATGTAGGTACTCACGAAAAACTCCGCGGTCTCCAAAATGGCGCGACCGTAGTTTATCCCTTTTGTGTGTGGAACGGGTCGCGGCGTGCAACAGGCAGGCTCGGCTCCTCACTACTAATGAACAAGCATTTTTTCACTGAAGATATCACTGTTCAGTTGTTTTGTGTTGGCGCGTCTCGCGGAGGCTGGCGCGGCGTTCGCCCGCCGCTGTCGCGCGCTCGAGTCTGCCCTACGCCGCGGTGTTGCCATAGGTTATCCTACAGGTTTTTCGAAAGTTGTACCCGTTTTGTGTACGGATTTTTTTCTGTTAACTATTAAATTAAAATTTAAACGGTATCGATGGAGGTATTTATTTGGTAGTTCGTTGATCACCGGTTCACCTGCCAATCTAAAGCCTCCGCTAAAGAACCTCACTCAAGACAACATTACTTAAAACTAGTTTCAACCGATCAAATGGTTTTAAACTACATTTACGTAATGCTTGAGTTATGATTGAATTACTGTTAAAATTTTAGCGCGTTATGGTCTCACCGTTTAAAAGACTTCTTGAATGTGAAATGTGTATACTATATTTTCTATATCTAATGCTATTTAGACCACTAGGTTTTAGTTAACCGTGAGTATGACATACTAACATAGTTCAAATCAAATAAAAAACTCATAAAACAACCTTGAAACATCTAATTAAATTAGGGTAAAATGTCTTGAATGATGCTAACCAAAATATCAAATTTAAAATCAGTTAGGTATCACCAACTCCAGAAATATTTAAATCAGACTCACAAGAAAGAGCTTTCCCCAACAAAAAAAAAATTACCACACAATGTACCAAATTCGCTAAGCTGGTATCCCCGTTGGGCGGCGCGCGGCCCCCCGCGCCGCGCGCCCCCGCCCGCCCCACGCTTGCCGAAGCCGTGAAGCCTCCATTCGTTTAGTATTCGCGCCCTTTGTGACACTTAAAACCATTGTTCACAAACGAACCTTTTCAAAGTTGAACTTACAGCACTTACACGAAAACGATGTCGAAAGACATCTATCGGTATCGAAGTACTCGAATATTCGGCATAGCAGCTAAACTATGTGTTTGAAATCGGATCACAGGTGGATCAAGTGGCATTAGTTTTACTTTTAGTTTCCTTTTTGTAATTCCGTCTTAGTTTATCTTTTGGCTAAATTTCAGGGTAAATTGTAGAAGCTAGAAAGCTGTTCTATTCTTAGGCAATAAACTTGAGGTCCCTTATAAAGTTAAAGTGGCACTAACAAGAGACTTAAACCAAGACTGTCGTTAAACCACATTCTGTATGAATTGTTTATGCCTATTATTCTGGCTATGAAGTCCTAAAAACACATCATAGTAATCTTTCTACTCAGAATAATGCTAAAGCAACAATTTGGAGTATATTCTCGTGTTACAAAGATCTTATGATATAAGATACTGAATTTTAAAAGATGGTATGCAAATCAGTATCTAATAATGTAAGTTTTTTATCAAAAAATATGTTTTTTAACGGTTATTATAGGCTCCTCAAAATAATACCTTAGCAATCATTAGTCCTTCATTATCATTGAACATGAACATACGATCTTCAAAGTTCATTTCGGCCTGATAAGGGTCATAAATATTACAAAATTAATATCTCTGATATATATAAACAGTCGTGACGTTTCAAACAAGACTGTTGGAAGAGAACGGTTGGACATTATCTTGAGTGGTGCCAGCCTGACTTGAGTTATACTTGTTCGTGAGGAATCGTTCCACCTCGTCGTCTCTCGGCCTTACTCGGAACTCTCTTACAGTCCGTCTTTTGTTTTTAATTTTCGCAAGACTGGGCTAAAAGACATGGAAAGTTTGGCCTAGTTAAGACCAAAAGTTAATAATATTTAAATTATATATAAATATATACTGATAATTTTTGAAACCCCACTACAGCTTTGAAGTCATCAGATTTTGGAAAGGTCTTATGGCCTTTCACAAAGTTTTACGACGAACAAAAATATACAAGTTTGCTTCATAATATACTTTGTTTTGTGCATGCATTTGTGTCCATTTCTGGGCCAAGCTTGTATTCTGAATTTAAAAGAGATGGATAATGGTGGGACCGCTATCCATCTCCTTTAAATTCAGAAAGAGAGAGTTCAGAGAGTATTCATGGGAAAAATGTTCTCCAGCAGAAAGATCGATATAAAATTGTATAGTCACCTTTATCTTGTCGCCATTGAATGCCATCGACTTTGTATAGAAATTTAAGAGCCCTATGGGAGATAAATAAATGCATTAAAATGGCTTGTTTGCGAGAAACACGTAAAAAGATTCAGATGTTCGTGAATGGCTGAGGGTAGAAGTCGGTAATCACAATAGAAAATCTATTTTAAATGAAAACTTTCTCAATTTTGCTTTGTTAGTATTGTTAGAAAATAATATTAAAATTCTTAGACATTGAATTCAAGTGTAGGTACCTCTGCCATTGTTTAAAATGTATTTAGAGCAAGGTTAGTAAGACTTAACATGCAACAGCGCTTATCTTTTGATAGCCTAGAATAGTCTGGAACTAAACCCAACTTTTATTATAAAATATAAAGTGTGCTTTAATTAATTCTTAAACTCAATTAAAGTTTCGAGACTAGCCCTAATCTTCATAATTCAAACTGCCATTTAAACTTAACACTTTTTAACAAAGACTGGCTTTTATGGTTGTTTTTATGAACGCCGTATCTTAATTAATTTTAAGAGTACGCGAATTAATTTTACATAATGTGTAAATGTGTGATAAATGTTTTAAACATATTCGTACTGACGCCTTCCTACTTTTTTATTTAATTTACAATAATATTGTTAAAGTTTAAACTTCTGTTTTTATCCGTTAGCAATCAAACGTCATTGTTGAGCTAAATAATAATAAATATAATGGTGAAACCATTAGGAAATGGTTGAAAAAAATATAATGATAACATTTTAATTAGGAAAATTAATTTATGTATTATAAAAAATATATAATAATTCATTCGGTTCAGATAATAATTTTTTATTTATAAATTAATTTTTTGGCCATTCCCTATTTGTTTCACCGTAGCATGATTTGTTCTTATAAAGTTCGTGCTACCCGAAAACGGAAGAATCAATGAACACTATAAACTATTACTATTTTATTACCTATTTTACCACAGCTGACCTACAAGATGAACCCGAAATTGGACTAATTGCCGAACGGGTCGATAAAATAATCAGCTCTGAGTAACTGGCCCTGTTGTCTAAGTAAATACTATCGCACAGTGTACCAACATCCGGAATCAATAGCTAACTTGATTAGTTGCATCACTACACAATCAGATAGGTACATATACCTACCTACCAATCGTCCTCGTTAACATGTTACAGACGAACAAACAAAATTATGACTAATGACTATAGCGCAGCCGACGAGACACTGCATTCTTAGCACCTGTTAATTTCATACAAACGCGAATTTGATCTTTATTAGGGAATTGTCGCACTGACAGGTGCCAGGAACGCATTCTGTCGACGGCCGGACTGTAACTGGCGTACCAAGCAGAGGAGCATAAGGAATAGAACACAGGAACACACACATACTTTTCAATGTTATCAAGAAATTCACATTTTTAAAAGATAGCTGTGGCCTATGATTGCCTGGTATAGGATGCAGCAATGCGCCTCAAAATGTGGGAAACATCTCTGCCTTCCCCTTTGGGAGGGAGATACAGGTAAACTCAATCGGAAAGCATTCATTTCAAATAAACCATATTATTACAGGCACTTTTCAATTGTCGGCACGGTTGGCGCAGTGGTTAGGCGATTGACTGCTGCGCTGCGTGTCGCGGGTTCGATTCCCGCACGGAAGAAATATTTGTATTGCCTACAAGTATTGTTCCCGATCTCGCTGTTTGTGTATGTGAGTTTATTAAATGTTTGTAAACGCACCCACGATACAGGAGAAATTCCTCGTCGTACGTTTTTTATATTAAAAAAAAATTAAAAAACTGTCAAGGGGTCGGTCAGCAAGCTAGATGGTGATAGGCGTGGGTCTATCACCATCTAGCCTAATCTTTCCATCTAGTCTAATCTTTATATCAACATAACACCACTGTTATGTTAAGATTGTTTATATTCATACCTACGTAAATACAAAAGTTTCTGCCCTTTCAGCCAACTCTTTCCAAAAAAGTCTGGCTTCTCGTACAACAAACAATCGGTTGAATGAATATAATACCTCTGAGTAAAACAATACCACGTGTTGCCATGGTTACGAGAAAGAATGATGAATAATATCTACAGCGACAAAAGCCACGACGGCCATTGTTAAAAATATGAAAAAAAAATGCTTTCTCTGAAACGTAATAAGAGTACAAACAATAAAAGTTTTAGTCCTTACAAGGTGGATTGGCATCAAACAAAAAAAGGTTGTGAAAACTGCCCATTTTCCTCCTAACTGAATGTTTTTCCAAAATATGCGAATGCAGATCAAAATATCTCAAAAACTTAAGGATCTCTTAAGACCGTTTCCTTGCAACAACGGTAAAGGTGGACGACCTTTACCCGTCCCGTCTCAAAAACCTATCATGTAGGTATATGGCAAACTTATTTTATGGGTAAAATAAATAGTTTTACATGATGAAAATATTAATAAACGGGTTCTTCTGCTCCGATAACAAAAGCAATCAGGAAATAATCCTAGTGTTGAACGAAGGAGATTTTCCCTACGTTCCATCTAATCTTATAACTAACACTTCTAGGTATTCGAGTATCAAAGGCACAACATACATATATCTTCGGACACCCGTCTGTATGGTCGGACGATCTTCGGTTACACATCATGCTTCCGAGGACCCGTTAAGTCATCGCTTCGAACTAACCTGCTTATATCTATGGCTCTATAAAGGGTTGCACATCGACGCGCAAACTGTAACCATGAATTCAGCACATGAGCGAAGACATGTTTCGTCTATAAAAAAAAATCAGCTGTTTCATAGGCATACCTACGTGGTCAAAATGTATGTAAACAGCGATATTTTTATTAATAGCCGACGAAATTTTCAACACCTGTATCAGAATCATGTACTAAAAAAACACCCTGCATTTATAGTTTTACAAATCTAGGAAAACTGTAGGTGCAAGAATTTAAAGCAACTGTGTCTCTTTGCACCTTCTTGATATTATCTATAATTATATTATTTATCAAGATCCAAGATAATTTTTTCTTACTTAATTTCCTTTAGCCACTGAATTATGTATGTAATCTGTTTAGGAACCTACCATGTGCTTCACGGCACTAAGCCTTACTTACCTTACCCTGCCATCAGAGAATTACGAAGACCAGAGTGAGTCCGTACAGATTCCAGGTAACACTAGCGTATATCCGTTCCTGGAATCCGTTGAGAAAATCAAAAAGCACTTCCAAAACATCGAGTCTTTATCTAGGTATACATATATCTAGGAAAATTTGCCATCACTGTCCATATGAGTAAGGCCACTACACTTTTCGAAAATAAAAACGCTAAGGTACTGCTGTTGGTGTACCAAATTAATAAATAAATTATGTCAAAAAGAAAACCTTTCAGTATGGTCACGACATGAAACTACAGTCGACAATCCATCTAATAAGCGCTGTGATAATGATAACCCCTCGGAGTCTCCTAAAGGGTCCCCGAAAGGATCAATTGCAATCGATTGCTATTGTAGCAATATTTTCAATCGCTGCATTTGCATTTTGTAGACGATCAATAGGTGCATCAATGTGTATCAATCGCGTAAATATTGACCTGATTGAATTCCAATTGATCGTTTCAGGGACCAATTGGTAATTAAAAGAGCCATGCGTAGTAATAAAAAATGTAAAACGAAAATTGTTTCTAACTTCGCAACGAACAATGTTTAGAAATACCAAAGATTTAATTACAGATACAAGCAAATTGCTGGTTTTATAGCCCAGTACTACGTTTTAACGACTTGACAAGCTGGTCGGGGCTCATTGAAAATGAATTGAGGAAGATTGCGAGCTTGTCGGAATATCTAATGCTTTTTGTTTGGTATTATATTGCTGGCGAAAGTTACAATATAAAATGTAATGTTAGAACATTTTGTACGACGAGACTTGATGCTTGCCTACACGTAGGTACCTTATATCACTTTGTAATAGCCTAGAGTACTAGGGAAAGGAGAGGTCTGAATCTATCAGTGGGAACCTTCAGGACTGCTTACGTATCATTTATTTATTTGAAATACTAGCAGCGCCCCGCGGTGTCACCCGCATAAGTTTCGATCCCGTAAAAATATCGGGATAAAAAGTATCCTATGTATTAATCCTGGTTATAAACCAACTGTGTGCTAAATTTCATCCAAATCCGTTTAGTAAGTTTTGCGTAAAAGATTAACAAATATCCATCCATCCATCCATTCATACAAACTTTCACGATTATAATATTAGTAGGAAGTAGGATAGGATTTGAAATACAAAATAATTTTACAGTAGGTACATGTATTCATATGAATACTAAGCCGCTTATATGTTAATTTAAGAGAGAGAAAATATTACATATTAGAACAAGTTTAAAAAAATGTACACAGACACACAAGAGTTTACTTTCCTAAAGAGTTTTTCCAATAAGGGTTTTTTTCATATTATCCTAAAATATGTATATATATCTGGATAGCTCCCAAAATGATGGATTATAGGCACTAGTTCGGCACAATCTTCAACTGCAATGAGGTATGAACATGAACTTTATTACAATTACACACCAATTTACTCGCAGCATTTCAGTAGGCTAATTATTACTTTGGTACCCGCCTACTTCTTTGGAAAATAATACATGACGTTACTTGTATAGCCTTACAATACTAGGAAAACGGGTAATACGTAAGTCCCATAAAATCAAGATATAACCGTAGCAACATAAAACAGACGTCATTACTCGTAGCATGGCTACGGGGCTACGGCGTAGGCTGCGCTATATTTGCCGTAGCAAACAGACAGGAATAGAACGCAAACAGATTATTTGCACTTTGTTTACTTACACCTTGACGGAGATTTATTTCATGTTGGGTAAGCAAAGGGAAACTGCGATTTTGCTGGGAAAGATACAATCTCTGCAGAAGAAGAATATATGGGGGAAGAAGATAAAAAAATCTAAACATTTTACTCCAATGTTGTCGTAATAAACAACACACGTCGCAGACATAGACAACGCGCTTTTATGCCTCAACGGGCCACAGGTGTAACATTGTACGTGAACGTGGCGGTAGTTCTATATATGTAGTTGGTCTATTTGTCATAATCATAGCTAACGCGATTCGACACAGTGATTAAAGATAGAAAATAATGTCAACCACACACCCGATTAGTGAAATAAAAATAGGCATAAATATGAATAAGAAAGTAGAAAGTGATGAGAGCGTTTTATTGTATAACATCCAATAATAAAAAGAATTTCTTAAATCCAAAATCCCACATAAACTGTGTGTGAAATTTTAATCCTATTAGTCATTAGCATATTTAGTAGAAAGCGAAAATACGTGGAAATTAGTGATGTTTTTGTATCGAGAAAATATTATAATATTACTAGCTGCGCCCCGCGGTTCCACCCGCACAAGTTACGATCCCGTGGGAATATCGAGATAAAAAGTATCACATACGTTAATCCTGGTTATAAACCATCTGTGTGCCAAATCTCATCCAAATCCGTTCAATCTCGTCATCGTTTCATGAAAGAGTAACAAGCATCCATCCATCCATCCATACAAACTTTCAAGTTTATAATATTATATTATTATTAATTATTGTCGAGAATATCACGCCGCGCCGGGCGACCGCGGGGAGCAGCGGTCGCGGAGAGAGGGCTCGACGTGCGGGCGCGCACCGGCCGGCACAGCACTGCGTCATCGTCCGCGCTACTGAGCGGTGGCATACTCACTTAGTCTTAATTAACGCTTCGCGTCGTATTGTTTACCGTTTTCTTCTTGTTGGAAATTTAAACCTTTATATGTAATACAGTCCGCTAGAATCGAATCACCGTGTTTTAGTCCTCGTACCACCAGGAGGATATCAACCCATTCTCCTTTATTATTATATTATAATATAAAAATATATAGTAGGAAGTAGGATATTAGTAGGATATTTCTGTTCCATGAAATACTTGAGAGCGAATAAGTATAATAATAATTATAGCCGCCGATATCCCCTTCACAGTAACATGGAAAAGGTACAAAAAGCGTTTCTTAGGTTTATCTATAAGCGTAAACATGGCTATTATCCTTACCTCTATCCGACTAAATTTCTACTGGGATGCCTCGGATATAACTCGTTAGAGGTAAGGCGAGCAAAAGACCAGCTCACCATAGCCTGTAAGACGCTCCGTGGCACCATAGACGCGCCTGATCTACATGCTGTGCTAGGTTGCTTCTTTACCACCACTACTGCCGCGGCAGAAAGCACAGGCTGTTTGCTGTGCCTCCATGTCGCACACTTGCGCGTGCTAAGTCCCCAATACCACGTACTCTGGCCGCACTTAATGATCTCTTGGACTCTAATCCAACAAACGATCTGTTTGCGGACGAATGGACGAAGATTTTGTCGGCATGTCAGAAGTACTGTGAGAGGGATTTATGAAAGTTGTTTTACTCGATGATTTTATATTTTATCTTGTGTGTGTACTTTTATCTTTTATTTTATCTTGTGTTTGTGTACATACAAATTGTATCTTTAATTACTGTAATTGGTTTTAAATCGTTTTAATTAAAGTAATAAATAAATGACAAGAACATTTATTATAAGGTGTTACAACATTATAAAGCAGGTATCACTGTATCCTTCTTTTTCTTCTACGTAGCACGCTTGTCAGAGCGGTCGTGGTCCTCATGTACAGCCACCAAAGGAGATAAGTAATCAGGGTCGTCGGATATAGTTGAAGTTTAATAAGAAACCGATAGATGTTTTCGAATAAAATGTTGATAAATAAACTAATTGTATTCTATTAACTAAATCAAATTTTATTCGAAAACATCCATCGGTTTCTTGTCGAGGGGCTGATCTGATTCGCCTCACGATTTTTCGCCACCTACTCTCTCTCGTACAAGGGATCGCCCACTGCGGATTTAATTTGGTCAGTCCATCTCATGGGTGAGCGTCCGCGTGGTCCAGTGACCTCCACTCTACCCTGCACGACAAGGCGCTCTATAGATCTCTTCTTTTTCTTAGCGTGTCGCAATCTAATTGGACTCCGCCCAGAATTCGGCTACGTGTTTATGTGCAGACGACACTTACTGTGTCTTGCCACAGTAAGTGAACAAAAATTAATATAACAAAAAATTGTGAACATAATAGTAGTAGCTAAGTTGGTATACTTTTCTCCTGTAGGTACACACATACATATGTATATACTCGTAATATAAAAATGAATCGCTGAATTCAGGTGTTCTCGAGATTTGCGCTAAGCGCAAATCTCGAGAACACCTGAACCGATTTCGCTAATTCTTTTTTTTAAATATTCCTTGAAGTACGAGGTTCTTAATTTCTCTCTAAAAAAAAGTGTAAGAAAGTTGCTTCACGCGGACGAAGTTGCGGGCAAAAGCTAGTACTATAATAATTTCAAATGTTGTATTTATTCATATTAGTATAGCATCAACTCAGAAAGACAGTCTCATAAATGACGTCACAACAAAACAAACAAACATTCCCGGTCTTAAAACTAGCAGGTAAGAGGGATAGTGCTGTTTGCATCACATAAAATGATTTACGTCCGCACCAGCCACGCTAACGAATGGAAAAACGAGACTTGCAAACTGTCGGGTAGTCAGCGTATCTCATCTGCATCGCCCTTTATTTTCATAACTAGTAGCCAGTTATGAAAATAACTAGTTGCTAGCTATGCAGATAACTAAGCGACTACATCAAACGAAACTGTTACATTATCTTGAACTTTAGCTAATTTTACTACTTCATAGCTGGTTTAATAAAAACTTACTTTGATATAGCTTTTTACTAATAAATTTGCATACTAATGTTACAGGTCTTCGTCTTTCGTAACGAAGTGCAACTTCTAAAAAATATGTGAAGAAAAGTTCTAAAGAAAACAAGAAGGAAAAATCATGAAGTTTCTAAACCCCGCTCGCAATTCAAATAGAAAAATAATCAAAAGCAAAACCGTGAATATAATTTTACTGATGAAATTATGTGTTTTACCCCGCGGCCACAAGCTACACGCTCAAGTGACACGCGTCTTATGAACACGGCGCGACTGTGTGGAACACAATAAAATTGAAATAAATTGTTTAGAGCATACCACGAGTCACCGCGAGGCAACGCGCATGTCGTATGTAGAGGTTTTTTTTGCTGACGTGCTTGATTCAAACTACAATTATAAAATTATGACCTTGTCGTATTATTATTTGACGTACGTATGTTACGTTAACCAACCGCTTGAAACAACCGGCCCTAAATCTTTGGACCTGTCATCATTTTCATGACATCCGTCACTGCGGCCGTTTTGTGCGGCCACCGCTGTCCTAGGAAACCGCAGCTTTACAGGCTTTCTATTACCATTTCAACGAATTTTACCAACGCAAAATTAATGTGATATCACATCCCTTTATCCAAAAATAACTCCTAATGAAATTCCAACAACGAAAAAATTACATTCCAAAAATATGCCCTGTACCTTCATAAAAACATTAATTTCATTCTGTAATCATAAGTCGTTTCTCGAAATACCTACCTATATTTCAAGCTCGGTTCAACGGACACGTTTCATTTAAACGGTAAACGGTACATACGTATCAAGAATTGATAGGAGATATCGTGTATGAAACAATTTATTATACGGAGTTACGGGCTCGTACTTTTGAGCCAGAAAATTAAATATTTTCAGTGGTTGGGCGCCTAGGCGGTTGATATTATATACTCATAGCAAACTAAAGTTGCGCAACATAATATATAGGGTAACAGTGACATCGACGCGCAATCTGTAACCATAAATTCAGCACATGATTCTAGACCCCCTGGCGAAGACAGGTTTCGTCGATATTAGAGAAACAGCGATGTTTTTATTTACCAGCTTAAAGTTTCAATGCAATTATGTACTGAATCCATGATAAAAGGTAGCGCGTCGATACCCTGCTACCCTTTATTATGTGAATGGTAATACAAGTGTTACCAGCCGTATGCTAACATAAAATATAATATAAAATATTTGAAGTGTAGAAAAAAATAATAAAAACATTGTCACCCGAAACATATCCCGTCTATTCTATAAAAATCTCACCGTGAAAGCTTAGGTGAAGTGAGCTTAAAGCGAGGTATATATACTTTCTCGTAATATAAAATGTTCAAAATCTAGTCGCAATCTCATCTCAGCGACAATCAATGTCAAGAACTTGTCAAAAATATCTTTGATAAATTGAGACTGAGATCACACTGTGAGCGTTCTTAAAATTACGAGAATTGCCCCTCCGGTGGAACCGAAATAAATTTACTGGCCTTTTTTCCAACCGGCATAGATCTGCTTTCATAATCAATAATGCAATGATAGGTACTATTTGACCTCGGCTTAGTTCCAGAGACCTGCCCAAGTCGAGGCGACAAACCAATGCTTAACTTATTTATGACACAAACACTGTTACACTTACCCTTCGGAATTCAGAGTTTTACTTTCATCTCGGAATTGGGGGAAATATTAACGTGAAAAATCATTGTATTTGTTTTGTCGAAAGTCGGTGCTATAAATACTCTACAGGTTGGTTTATAACATTAAATACCAACACAAATAGTGCTGAGGCATACAGCCATCAGATGTTAAGGCATTTTAAGGGGAAATTCTGAAGCCAATTTTAGCTTTTCCTTTTACCCGTAGGGCGTGTGGGACTTGTCTGCGGTATTATTTATACGATACTGCTATTTCTTCGAGATCAGCTAGATATTCTGAAGGCCTTAAATACATTACTTTGGCGAATTTTGTCGTGGACCAGAAAAACCTTGGACGTGTATCTGTGGACCTTTCTCAGAAATCGAGCATTTCACACGAAAATGGCATCGAATACAAAAGGTATTAAGTCCGCCATTGTACCTTTTTGTGCGAAAAGTTTAAATAAATAAATAAATACAACTAAACTAACTGACATAAACACTAGGTACTACATTCACACAGAGGCTTAGATTCAATCACGCCTGTCAGTAATTTAGCTATCTCCTCTTCGATATTATATATGTATGCCTAACTACGGTTCAGCCTGGATTACAGGCTTAGACTGAGCTCCGGCGATAAAGCGTTTGCCTAAAACTATTATACATACATCAGACACAGACTAACTAAACCTAATCTAAATCTAAAACTAAATCTTATCTTTTTATTGATAATGAAATGTAGGTATTAAGAAAATTTGATAGTGGGTTAACAATTTAGTTAAGTACCTACTCAGGGCTAAACTAACCACCTTTAA
Organism: Apamea crenata; assembly: GCA_949629185.1. Classification (NCBI taxonomy): domain Eukaryota; kingdom Metazoa; phylum Arthropoda; class Insecta; order Lepidoptera; family Noctuidae; genus Apamea; species Apamea crenata. Next base: position 15,144,005 of record OX451357.1, read on the forward strand.
TAGAAGAGATAATAGACGTCATATGAGATCTTCTCCTTATCGTGTCGATGGCAAAAATATAGCTTTCTTTCTTAAATTTGTTTGGCCCAAAATTCAGCAATGCGGTTAGCATTTGCGGCAGCAGGTCCTTATGTGTGCAGGTGACAGGGCATGCGGTGCAAGATGGAAGGTGAGTCATTGTTTGTGGAGTGAGAGAGAGAAAAACTTAAACCCAACTACAACAAAAAAAAGACAACTTAAAAGGTATTAATAAACAAGACATCTATATTGATTTTTTTCGTTTTTCGTATATCTGGAGTCCCTTTCTTTTGACTTCGTCGCCGTAGGTGGATAAAACGGCGTCCTGTGTTATGTTAAAATTATACACAGAAGGAGCCGCAAGGTCAGGATCAGAATTTACACAAGAAAAAAGACGGTTTTCAGAGAAGTCCCATAACACTATTTTGACTTTTTGTATATGACCCGCTTCTGCCCGCGGCTTCGCCCGCGTGGATGTTGGAAATTATCCCACGGGAACGGGCTACCAAAGAAAAGTAGCCTATGTCCTTCCCCAGAATGCCATCTATCTCCTTGCCAAATTTTGTCAAAATCCGTTCAGTGGTTTAGGCATGAAAAGGTAACATACAGACAGAGTTTCTTTCGAATTTATAATATTAGTATGGATAGTAATACCTAACTCTGTCCTTTCAGAGATGCTTTTGTTAGGTACATCTAAAAGCAGCCATTTTTCATAAGGCAGAAAAACAACAGATAACATAACGAAACGCCTTCCCGCTCTTTTTGTGTGGCCTCGCTAATAACAAAGGTACCCCACACGGGACCGTAATGGGCCGCACGAGAATATAAGATAATACGCCATTTTGAAACTGGCTAAGGGTTGCCGTATACAGTCATTATGTAAAAAAGAATGATAAAATCTAAATGTAGGATGTAACTGTGAGTTGCTGTATCTTTTCGGTGATTAAAATCTTCACGTATACAGGCAGGGACATCGACGCGCAAACTGTAACCATGAATTCTGCACATGATTCTAGACCCCCCTAGAATATAAATTTATTCAAATTAGGCTGAGAATCAGCACTAAATTTGCTAGACGTTACGTGTCTTCGAATTTATGGTTCTAGGACATGCCGGTTTCCTCACGATGTTTTCCTTCGCCGTTTTGAGAGCAGTGGTGATGAAATAATTTACACAAAGTAAAGCGCCTGTAGGGGTTCGAACCTACGACCTACAGTTTGTAAGTCGCGGCCGTTACCACTGGGCCACCACTGTTCTAAAACGGCTCTATTAAGAACCAATCCACGGAACATAACTAAACGCCTTCCCGCTCTTTTTGTGTGGCCTCGCTAATAACAAAGGTACCCCACACGGGACCGTAATGGGCCGCACGAGAATATAAGATAATACGCCATTTTGAAACTGGCTAAGGGTTGCCGTATACAGTCATTATGTAAAAAAGAATGATAAAATCTAAATGTAGGATGTAACTGTGAGTTGCTGTATCTTTTCGGTGATTAAAATCTTCACGTATACAGGCAGGGACATCGACGCGCAAACTGTAACCATGAATTCTGCACATGATTCTAGACCCCCCTAGAATATAAATTTATTCAAATTAGGCTGAGAATCAGCACTAAATTTGCTAGACGTTACGTGTCTTCGAATTTATGGTTCTAGGACATGCCGGTTTCCTCACGATGTTTTCCTTCGCCGTTTTGAGAGCAGTGGTGATGAAATAATTTACACAAAGTAAAGCGCCTGTAGGGGTTCGAACCTACGACCTACAGTTTGTAAGTCGCGGCCGTTACCACTGGGCCACCACTGTTCTAAAACGGCTCTATTAAGAACCAATCCACGGAACATAACTATTCCAGCCTTGTATGTTATTTCAATCAATATACCATTCTAACTAAAGTTTTACTAATCTTTTTACTGTGTTGTTCGAACAAAGCTGTACTGCTTTGTTAAACTAAGACCAAGTGAAGTCTGAGCCCAAAGTCTTGTATATATGAAACGCTAGCACAAACCACCACTCCAAATCTGACGATTCAATTCCCGATATTTCGATGCAGCACCCAAATAAAATCCAATAGTCGTGAACAAATATATATTCTGTTCCATCCCCGCTTGTCATCTCTCCTGACATAACCTAATATCTGTCTGACAGACGAGGGGAGGTGCGGTTACAAAGGGTTAACTCACTGGCTTATCGTCTCATGATTGTTCCGACTTTCCCTTTCTCACTCTGCTCATGCTTTTATGCCGTCGTAAATATGCTAGTTAGGTATGTTTTGAAGAGGCTTGTTTAAACATGACGAGCAGGATTCAAGGAATTAATATTTGATTAGTGAAGGTTAACTACAGTTACTAATTGAAATGAAAGAACAGTCAAAAGCCGCTTACAACCTTAGACTAAACATAATCAGCCTTTATTGTGTCAGTTAATTTGTATAAGGATGTTTTATTTTATTATTTTTTGGTGTTGGCACCTTGTTTTTATATATTCATTAATTTGTTATCATTTAATTGTGCTTTTGTATGCTATGTCTTGTGTGTGCACTAAATAAAAGGTTTGTCTATCTACCTATCCATCCATCTAGTCCCTATTAGAGTAAGTGGGCAATAATCAACCACGGGGGCCAGTGCAGCTCCTGCTGGATGATGATTCTAAGAATCCTCTCGACATTTTCCCAACCTTGCTTATTTAGGAAAAAAATTCTATGTAACAGAATGTAAACAAGCTTATTTTACAAACAAAATTTTACAAAATAATTCGTCTGAAGCCAAACTACAGTAAACAGCGGTTCTGACGACCACAAGTCGAGATTGTCTGGAATAATTTGAGCGAAGGCAACAAGTTTCTTTGTGGAGAAGATAATTTGTAATCCTTCCCTCATCGAGTTAACAGAATTGAACTGAAAATATTTTCAACATTGTGAACAATTTTCAAGTTCATACATATTCAAGCAAGATGATTGCATGTGTCTTAGCGATAGTCGTAACTACAAAAGCATCAGAATCAATATATGTATTATGTTTGAATTTTTCTTTGTTTACTTCAACAACAAAGTATTTGTTTATGAATTTTTCAACCTCACGATTTCGAAACATATTAGAGAAAAGTTGGGATGCGTCTCATAACGTATAAACTCATTTGGTCTAATTTCATTTTATTATCGTTCATAAGATATAATCAACGTGAGATATACCAACTGTTGATATAATTTCTTTACATATAAAATTTATTTATTCTAAAACTTAATTAGTATAACGTTGTTTAATATATATAAAAAACGTCATTATGGTTAACACCCCGACTCAGAGTACCCCGAGTCTGAGAGAGAGTTTTTTTTTAAACCACCCAGAAATAGGGCTCCGTCGACCTATCTTAGCACAGTTGGTAATCAGTTACTAGTTATGTTTAATATCTACTTAGGTTACTATTAATTACGCCTTTTTAACTAGGCGTTTTCATCATATTAGACCAAATAAGTTTTATATCTTTTGAGTGGTATGTCAAACGACGACGACGACGACGACGATATTTAATGTATGTTATGCTTATAAAAATTAGTTATTTTAAAATTATATCAATCGTTCATTATATCAACTAATCGCTATACTAAATAAAATTATAGGTTCCGTTGTTATATGTTGTTAATATTAGAGATTTTGTTGTTATATCATCTATTACTTACCTGAAAAGTTGGGCTAATAGATATTTAGCTATTGGTACGAGGCAGACCAAGGGTTGCGTATCCTAGGTTAGGTTACGCAACTGTAAGTATGTCTATCAAGCCGCTCACCAGGGAAGAGCGGTAGTGGTAAATGAGTGGCTTAATAAATGACAAAATCAGGTACGTAACTTAAGGCAATTATAATGCTAATGCTATTTCGAATGTTTAATTTATCGAAACACTTGTCGAAAAGACGCTCTGTACAAGGAAAATCACTGAAAAACAAAACATAATGAACCTTTTAAATAACAACCAACGGATCTGTTGAGGCTTCGTAAGCTCCCGTGATGACGCAATGCTTTGTCCTCAGCTCTGCAGCCGCTTTCAGCTCAAAAACTTTATGACACCATTGTTTATCTTATAAATGAATGTTGCCAGCGTTGCCCGTTGTTTGCTTTTTTATTATTCAACGCCCTAGCATATAATTAAAATATATTGAGTTAGCTCACCCTTTTCCCCTAGTTAAATTAGTATTCACCCTTTTGTAAATGTCGGCCTTCTGCTTTCTATTTCAATTAACGATTTAGTGTGGCAGCGTTTTCTTTCCGGTAGCGTCGGTCTGTTTGCCAAAGCCAAACGTAGGTACACTTTCGTTCATTTATTTTAGCACGTGGGTCCAGAAAATCAATAAGCAACATTGAGGTATAGCCTGATGACCTCTAAAGCATTAATAAAAGCTACCAAGGGCTTATGAAACCAAAGTTCTAGACAGTCAGCTAACGACTCAATAGTGTGCCCGCTTTCACGCGAACTTCGAATTAGCTGAATTCATTTACTGCAACTGAACATTTTCAACTTTATTAGAACGAAAGCTGGTAGGAATTACCCATTCGCACCGCTACACATTGAGGCTGTTGAATTGCCGGTATTAACGCCTTGAAGGTCACCCAAGGTGGTGCAATCTAGAACTTACTGTACAATAACTGTAAGAATCGTGCAATGAAAAAGGTTTGTCATCATTTCAGCCATTAATTTCCAGTATTGAACATAGAATTGCTGTATATTATACAATGTATTATTAACAACGTTTTTTAAGCTATTCTAGCCGGACATGGTCATGAGGCGTTATTAGCCTTCCTGATGACTTAATCCTCATTCGCCTCATCATTATTGTATATCATTATTATACGGGGATTGTAGGCCTTTATTTCACCGGGTACCACATTAATTAATACGTATTCCGGGTTTTGTTTAAATACACAGATTAATTATTGTATCTCCTTCTCTCTTAAGGTTGTCTTTAAAAGATCGCTCTTAGCGATAAGACCGCCCATTGTGTCACCCTTTGTAAAATTTTATAAATTTTATTTATGTTCTGTAACTTTTATGGTGTACAATAAAGAGTATTCTATTCTATTCTAATCCTTTCAAAGTTGGTCTTTAAAACATCGTTTTTAGCGATAAGACTGTCTATTGTGTCACCGTATGTAAAATGCAATAATAATAAGTTATATATTACGTATATTATCCAAATTTTTATAAATAGTATTCTATTATATTAAATATGAATCTACATATTTCGGCACTTCTCGTGTTTCGCTTTCATAGGGCGGTCAAAAAGTTACCCCTAGAGCGAAATGTCATACTCGATAGCTCCCTGCGTCATGTCGTCTAGATAAAAAACGTAAAACTAAACCTAATTTTATCTCGACATGACAGTGATTTTTATCAATCTGTCTGCCTCGTTAGCTTTAGTAATGAATAAATTATTTTCTATTTTAAAATGGGTTGTATAAGCTAGCAGTTTAATTTTTTAGGGGCCGTCTCCACTAGCGAGAGAATCGCGGCGATATAATCGTCGTGTCACGTATTTCAATACACTCTCTTAGAACGTGTCTCCACACGGCGATATTATCGCGGCGAGAATTTGATGGCACGGCGACGCTATCGCCGCGATTCTCTCGCCCGTGGAGATGGTGCCTTAACGTAACTAAATACTCTGATGGATTAGTTTTTCAGCGCTGAAAATACTTTATATGAATTTTAGCAAAAGTTTTTTTTTTGTCTTTTTAGTCTGAATTTGTGTTAAAGTTATAAAAGTGTAGTATCTGACTTTGTTACAGACTGTATCTACTTAACGTGATTTCTACATTGTCTTTTAGATACTTAAATACTAATCTCTCATTATCTCTCTTATTTTTATGGTGTACAGTCAGTCATTTTATGTCAACACTTGAAAACTTTCAATAGCGATTTTTGCGTGACATAACAAAAACAACAATGAAATATGACACATTGCAAAAACCAATGGGTTCGAAAATACTATGTACTAGCAACATAAAATTGTATTAAAAATAAAAGAGTAAATCGCTTTTGAATAAAGCGAAATGTATAAATACTTATGCTCGTGACTTTACTCATTAAAGAGTACATATTCTATCTCCTGTCTATCTATCTCTCACTATATTAAATGTTGTATTATCAATTCCAATACTTTTGTAAAATAACCTGGTGTTAGTTTATTCTATAAAAGTAGGACATAAAATAGAAGGTTCTCGTTACTGAGGTGTACCAACCGTCGCTTGCACCCTGTGGTAGTCCCAAATTGGCCGTCATCCCCATTTTGGCACACTCTCGTACGATTTGAAGCACGCTATAAAAACCTACACACTAACATAAAATAAATCTGAAAATCTATTTGGCACCTCTAGCGAATTTTCCAAAGGTTACATTTATTTAGAGAGAACCAAAACGATGCAATCAATCAATTCAGCGGGTCGCATTTCACTGCAGACATAGGCATCTTCTTAATTGCACCAAAATACTCTGCCTTCGATTCCATTTGCCAAGTTTGGTTTCGGTTAGTTTTAAACAAGAACAACCCAATCCGAATTACCCTAAGTATTCGTCGCCACACTCGCCACACAAGTTCAACACTGCACTACTTAACAATTCCCTTGGCCGTAGTAAAATTGTTTTCCCTCCAGCCAAGAGATCGACTTGCAAATACCACGAACTATAAGTATACGTAACTGCAGCATAAAATACTCAATGTTTTGCTTCAATTTCATACAATTTCTGTGGCGTGCAACCTCAGACGGGTTCATGCAAATTGCATAAACTAGTAACCACGACGATCGTGGCCCGCAGCAAACAAAATTCGTTTCATAAATTAATAATGAAGTGCACTTGTGAACGTATTCTGATTACTCACAAAACTGAATTCATCTAACAAGACGGGACCTTACTTTGTGAACAAAAATTAAAAAAAAATTAAGCTTGTTTCGGAAAGCAGCTGATAATAAGAACAATGCCTCTAAGAAAGTGGAATGGGCTTGTGTAAAGTACAAACAACAGTATTCTAAGTTTGATAAATCGTTATCACGTAAAAAAATCATTTCGATTAAAATTGCTTATTAATCTTATAGGCTAGATTGTAATTAATTATTAAGAACCTGTTTCTTTTTAATAAAGGATAAAAAAAACTGACGATGGTCAATATTTTAATGAAGAACAAAGAAAGACGAGATATTGGAGACGCTGCTACGATAACAAAATTTTGGACAGCTAACTTCAGTTATTTGTAGAGATGCGCTAAGTACAAGTTTTACTGAGTAATAAACGAGTATTCGGAGCATCTCTAGTTATTCGCCTTCCAGCATGCACTCCAACTAAAAGGGCCGGCTATCAAGTGGGACCTCTAGGAATAAACTTTTCTCTTTGCCATAACATGGTACTTCAGCGTCCCTTACAGCCTTACCTACTACTTGAACATAACCGAGAAACTTCTACCGAGTTTCATGTGTCCGAAACGGCTGAAATGTGGCCATGAAAATGTTGTGGCAACGTCCCTAAAACTGAATAACATAAGGCCATGTGGAAAGAGTTTTACTTATTACAGTATTTAGCTATCTTTTTTTTTAAACTTCAAACTCCTTTGTTTATAAGCGCAAATGGACATGATCAACCTTAATTAAGTATGAACTTAACTAGCATCATCATGCATACATCATGCTACTTACCGGAGATTTCAAACATTAAAAACTCTAAGATAATATAATATGTAGTTTACAGGGTGGCAGAGACATAGACGCGCAAACTGTAACCATGGATTCAGTTCGTGATTCTGAACCTGCGTTTGAATTTTTCGTCAGATATTTATAAAAAAAATGCTATTACAATCCTTAATGCCATGGAACTACGGGTAATTAAAATTACCCATGGACCCGGTAATGGGTCGACCTACCGGGACCACGGGTAACGAGTGTTTTTACTGCGTTGTTATTGCAGTTTTCTATGAAACAGCAGATTCATTTTCAATAATCGACAGTTTGCGCGTCGATACTCCCGCTACCCTCTATAGTGTTGTACATAATAGAATAGTGCGAGTCACTGTTCTGTTAGGTTTGTAATTGACTGACAGTTACACTTACTATTTTATTCTGTTTTATCTTAAATAAATAGGTATCCAGGCTGCCAACCGCCACGTGATATATTTGATGCACAGAAACTGATGCGAAGAGACAAACTGACTGAATAGATAATGATGATTAGGATTGTGATGCATGTATGCATGTTAAAGTGAAGCACTTTCTGATCTAATTACTGAATGGCTTTTTATGCCAATCTGAAACGATTTAACAAAAATAATCCATCGACCTATTGCAAATCGAAATTCACACTAAACGGTACTTAATAATAAGCAAATGACAGGTGCTAATATCACAACATACTTAACAGTTTCACGCTACTACCACGAACCACGAACACTTACTTAGTCCAGAATCAGCTGTCAGATCGCAATACAAACCAGCAAGCTAGCAAGCTAGCAATCCGCTTTCAGCGCCGCGCTGTCACTGTGCATTGTGGACCAGATAACGAACGAGTTAATATTAAATGCCTTTTTGAAACAACGCGCTGGAATATTCATCACAGTTTTGAATTACAGCGCTTTGATGTGCTGTTAGGTTTAAGTGCAAAAATTACAGGTAGGTAATAAAATCAACACTACTCGTATAATTCCAGACGGGGTATAAAAGTGCTAAAGTGGGTAAAGTGCTACTTTAAAACTGGTTTGATATTCAGCTTGCATTGAGTTTTACACGTACCTATTATTTATAACGGATATTGCTAAACATTTTGATTAAATTTGGGTAGGTTTTGGTTTCATAATCAAAATTGGGTTATTTTTAATAGGTACCGGCTTAATCATCTTTATAACTCAATGACCCATTATACAATTATTATAAAGATAAGCCGACTTAGCCTCGACGGACTTATCCTTAATTCCGTACCCAAGGTTAAGAAAATCTATTTGATTTATTGCCGGTAAGAAGGCGCGATTAAGAACTTGAAGAGCGCTTTAAAAAGATAAATTGTATCGGCCATTACAATCTTTAACAACTCTCCGCAAAATAAACGCTTTGCTACTCATAGCTCAAAGAATTATGAAAGGCGCTGTGTCGGACGGATGGACTTTAAATATTGATCGTTTCAGAAGTGTCGCTGTCTGTTGTTATGCCTAGCAACGTCGGAGTTCTTGACAAGTTTGGACACTGGCCTTAGAACAATGCTAGGCAACACTTTACTTAAATGAGGGGCGAAACTTTCAAGTGCCTGTACGGTACGGTATGGTACTTGTCAAATACGTCATTATGCCACAATCTTTGAAGAAGTTCTTCGACAAAGTCGCCGTTAGATGAAATATTCACGTAATAATTAGGATCTACATTCTGAAGAGAATTTTGCATTACACTCATTTAAAACCAAACAACATTCGCACAGAGTTCCGTCCTTCATCTTCTCATATTTCAGGCTTATCCCAGATCGTGGAAGCGTATTACTTAGGTAAATAGAGTTCGCAGTTTCCAGTCCACGTCCTGATGGGCTGGATTGATAAAACTAGCTCAAACAAGACGTCAAGGTGGCGACAACGCCGCGAGCTGGCTAACCGCCAAACCTCATTGTGTTATATTTTTATCTTGAACCGGCGACTTAGCGACCCGTTCTGGCTTTGCACTCTGAAATGAATGACAGCAACGTGTTGTCGCATTTTTAGTTCTTAATCTTTGTTCGATATTTTTAGTAGTGGAATGTAAATTGAAGATTCGCAGAGTTGTGCTATTATTTTATTACGAAGCTGTTGGGTTTTGTACTAGGAAGTCACCCTTTAAGTCTATTTCCTCCACATAAGAGATTCAACTTCTCAATAAATCCTTTCATAGTACACCTCTACATTTTCTCAGGACCATACGTATAATATATGATCCGGTATTCAAGTGTCCATATAAAGACTTTAGATAAAACTGTTCGTTCACTCAGTCAGGAAAACAATCACGGAAATCACGAAATTTGACGGCACGGTTGGCGCAGTGGTTAAGCGATTGACTGCTGCGCTGCGTGTCGCGGGTTCGATTCCCGCACGGAACAAATATTTGTATGACCAACATGTATTTGTTCCGAGTCTGGGTGTTTTTCTATCTATAATATGTACGTATTTACAACAAAAAAAATTGTATATAAGTAGTTTATCAGCCATCTTGTTACCATAACACAAGCATTAGGTTGCTTAGCTTGGGACAAATGGTGCTGTGTGAAATGCCCAGGAAAAAACAAAAAAAAAAAAAAATTTTTTCCAAAAAATACAAATTAAAATTCGTTAATGCATGGGAAATTGCCAGAGACAGCACTAACCAGTTATTATTTCCTTACTATCTCTTATCACTTCGTTCACGCAAAATTAACCTAATAGTGAACAAGTGTACGAACAAGCCGGAACAGGGGTCGGCACACGCAACGCGCAACCTTGCCGAAGTAGGTTAATTGTCAGGTGTAGTGGACACTTTGTCTGCTAAGAGGTTTCTTGGGCCGTTTTAGGTTATTATATATTTTAGGAAATATGGCGGGGTTCAACTTTTATCAAGAGTGTTGCTTGCTACATTTTAGTCCCTAAATTGACGTTCTTTCATTTTATCATCAATGTCATCCGGCTTAAGCAGGGCGCACACTATAGTCAAGACAATTATATTGTTTGTCGTGTAAGGAAAAGGGGGTTCATTGCGTAACACATTATCATTAGCCATTCTCATATATATCATATCATTAGGCTTTCATTTTGACAGTACAACAGCATTCATTGCATTGTTTACGTTGCTGAGCAGACAAATTTTTCGAACATTTAATTAGCAATATCCTTTAAAATTATTCAGATTGTGATTGATAGAGTATTACGCAGTTAGGGTGCTGTTTTGTCTCGAGTCAAAATAGATTTTTGACAACTTTGACTATGAAACTTTTTGTTCGATCATCATCGTTTTCCCTCTGCGCTGCCGTCTAAACGTGACACTGGCAGAATAGTAGATCAATTTCCAAAACGTAAAAAAAAACATTGTTCTCATAAAGCTGACAGTGTGTCTAAAGACAATTTTCTACACTCAGGTCTGCGGACAGTTTTGCAATCGGTGTGAATATGTGTTTAGTTTGTAACTTTATCTATGTATCACATTTTGATACTCTTCGTTCATTTGCATACAAAAGGTACAGTTTTATAAAAAACCGGCCAAGTGCGAGTCGGACTCGCGCACCGAGGGTTCCGTACAATTACAATTTACGATTTATGACGTATTAAAAAAAAACTACCCACTAGATCTCGTTCAAACCAATTTTCGGTGGAAGTTTACATGGTAATGAACATCAAATATTTTTTTTAGTTTTATCATTCCCTTATTTTAGAAGTTACAGGGCGACACACATTTTACCAATTTGGAAGTGTCTCTCGCGCAAACTATTCAGTTTAGAAAAAAAAAATATTAGAAACCTCAATATCATTTTTGAAGACCTATCCATAGATACTCCACACGTATGGGTTTGATGAAAAAAAAATTTTTGAGTTTCAGTTCTAAGCATGGGGAAACGCCCAAAATGTATTGTTTTTTTTTTCTATTTTTGTGTGAAAATCTTAATGCGGTTCACAGAATACATCTACTTACCAAGTTTCAACAGTATAGTTCTTATAGTTTCGGAAAAAAGTGGCTGTGACATACGGACGGACAGACAGACAGACAGACATGACGAATCCATAAGGGTTCCGTTTTAGCCATTTGGCTACGGAACCCTAAAAAACATAAACATAAATTAAATTAAAAACTAAAAGCCTTTGTATGACCCTACCTAGAGTTAATATTGAAATAAATCTTCTACAATTTGAATAGGTTACCTACTTTTGGCTCTGCTACAAGATTTTAGTGAAAGGTGCTTACACAAAAATACTAGATGTTTTCGATACGAATCGAGTTTCATAATATTCCACTTAGGTATTAATTTGGAAGCCATATTATAAAAATTAAATAAACTCAACTAAAACAATATTATTATAGTAAAAAAAGTTCTTATCAAAATTTTTGAAACAATATTCAAAATGAAAAACGAATTGTAGCATCAGCATTCAGTTTCAGTAGAATGAATAAAAACAACAAGATTGTTTGCTCGTGACAATTAGATATTATTACTATACTTATGTCTAGAATCTAAATGAGACAACTTATGGACGGTCGTAACTTTAACGACATTTCGCCCTTGGACTGGAACCTTAATTATATTTAAGAGCACAATTTCATTTTCTAAACAATAAAGAAAAAGTATGGTGTCTTAACGTTTTACGAGGCATTACGATGTGCTGGTTTCCGACAAGTATTTTACACTTTGGGATTTTCTCCGTGGTTGCAAAAGTATCTTGTCTTTTGTAGAGGAGATTCCGCCAGTAAAGCAAAATTTCGATGCTATGGCATGCCTTTGTGAGACAGGTAAGGTTGCTAAGTATAGAGTTCTATAGTCACATATTCTATTGCTCTAGGGAATTCCATTAGGTACTTACTGTTTTTTTTAGGGTTCCGTACTAGTCTGAGAAGAAAGGCCGAAACAAACTCAGAGGTCAGTCTCTTTTAAAGTCCAGACATAATCTTGGTCAGATCATAATGAAGACCATGCAGGTCGATGTCTGAGATGGTCTTTTGAGGAAAGAACCACACAGATTTAGAGGACCTGTCCAGTCAGTGCACGCATCTGTCAGAAATCGTACAGCTCAACTCAAAACTTAAGGAGCTCAACGATTCGACGAACAATACCAAAAAAAGGACATTTGGGTAGGCCACATTAATTACTCAAACTGCCAGACCATGAAAAAACTAAGAGAACAGAGAGAAAAATAAAATATAATAAAAATAAAGTGACCCACATAGTCTTCACATTCACTATAATTAAATTAATGGAATACTTTACAAAGTAAGCAAATGTCATAGTATATATAAAATTCATTTATGTCAAAGTGTATATGTCGCAGTAAGATAGATAAAGCCGCTGCAACAAAACAGAAAAATAAGAACATTCAATATGTAAAAAAATGGAAGCAGCTCCATCCCAAGCCTTTTTGTCCTCGATATAATCCTTAACGGTATAAAAGGCTTTCTGGCACAACTTACGTTTAACGAATGATTTGAATTTATTAAGGCTTAGATCTTGAACGGGGCTTGGAACTTCATTGTAAAAGCGTATACATTGGCATCTGAACGAGCCACTTATTTTCTTGAGCCTTGTTGTAGGTACAACAAATTTGTGATTGTTCCTAGTATTTATATCATGGATTATGTAGTTACTAAAGGTAGTTAGTACAGAAATAGGTCTATAATTTGTAGGGTCTACCTGATTTAAACAAAGGTATTATTTTACTATTTTCATAAGGTCAGGAAACTCCCCACTGTCAATACAACTATTAAAGATAAGAGCTAGAGTAGGTGCTACAATGTCAATAATAGACTTAGCAACTTCTACAGAATCACCCACAGATCTGCAGTCTTTTTAACATTTGTAAAAGGTTTAAATTATATCTCTACAGGTAATATGTTCAAAATGAAATTCCGAATCGCAACCATTAACATTTTCTTTAAGCAAAGACTCAGCAACAGAAGGTGATGAGTTTAGGGATTTAGTAGTTGTAACGGGAATATCTGAAAAGGAATTTTCAAATGCCTTGGCGACTTGTGAGTCTGATTTTATTATGTTGTCATTAATAGACAGGCTGTAGTAGTGTCAGTATTTCAGTTACTAGATCTTCCCGCTTCACTATTAATAATAGTCCAGGTCGATTTAATTCCATTACTGCTGTTTTTAATCTTTGAACCCAAATAACGTGACTTGGTCATATATAATTTGTACTACGCAGTATCGCGGCAAACGCTAGTATCTTATAGCTTGCAAATATTGCCTACAAAATATGCATACACTTTACACGAACCGGAGGCCAGTGCAAGCTTGTAAACACATTGTAAAGTATCACATTATAAAACCAGCTTATCCCATATTTTCGCAGTTTAGTAGTCTCAAGACGCAATATTATGTGAGTATGCGACACGTAAGCCACAACACATTACGTCTTAATAAACTGTGTAAAATATTATGCTTTTGCGTTTGACATATTACATAACGCCATTCTTGCATTGTACCGGTTTATATTTGTAAAATAGCCTCCAGCGAATGGCGATACTATAATGTAGGTGTAAGACTCGTAATCTTTTTTCATAAACGTATGAAATCTCATATATGTATGTGTGAATGTGAGGACTACATATATATATATATATTATATACTTTATTGTACACCACAAAAGCGCATACAAAAAAAATTATCAAAAATTAAAAATATACAATGCCTTATCGATGCCTGCGATCTCTTCCAGGCAACTATTATCATGATCTTCAGGTCATAGTTTTAGTTTTCTCAGTTTTAATAATGGTCTGACAGTTTGAGTACTTTATGCAAGGTATTCCACTCAGAGCACTGTTTTCAACCGTACTTGCCCGAACCGTAAATGTCCTTTCTTTGGAATTGTTCGTCAAATTAATGAGCTCCATAGGTTCTGAGTTGAGTTCTGTTGATTGCTGACAAATGCGTGCACTGACTGGACAGAACCACTCAATCTGTGTGGTTCTTTACTCAAGAGGCCATTTCAGATAGCAATCTACATCCTCACATGATCCCCGAATAATCGAAAATCCCGAGATTCGATTTCTCGGGATTTTCGATTTCTAGTATCCTATATGTTAATCCTGGTTATAAACCATCTGTGTGCCAAATTTCATCCAAATCCGATCAGTCGTTTTTGCGTGAAAGAGTAACAAACATCCATCCATCCATCCATCCATACAAACTTTCATGTTTATAATATTAGCAAGATTCTTGTATATGTCGCAGGAGAATTTACCTTGGCCGCGTAGTTGTAGGTCGGTTGCAGGTCGTAGGTTCGAACCCGGCGCTTTACTTTTTGTAAATTATTTCATTACCACTGCTCTGGAAACGGTGAAGGAAACATTTGAGGAAACACATTGTGAGGAAACCGGCATGTCATAGAACCGAAAATTCGAAGACATGTGACATCTATGAACTCAACTGGGCCCGCGTGGTGGATTACGGCCCGCTCCCTCTCACCGAGACGAGGCCTGTGTCCCAGCAGTGGGAACATTACATGCTGATTATAATCCGATTCTTTGCAAAAATCAAAAAAATCGCTAAAAGTTTGTTTTTCCAGTCATCCCGCGATATAGTAAGCATACATATTTTGTTCGGAACGATACGAGAGAATTCCAAAAAAAAACAAAATTAAGCAAAACTTTGCTTTGTTTTGTGTTGCTTCCACGAATCCTTCCTAGAAATGTTGATTAACCCGTTGAATGCCGTAATTACAGACACAATTAAAAAGCCATTGTATCTAGCCTGGATCTACGTTCTGGCATACGAAGGGTTAATCAGAAGGCCACAATATGGCTTGTTCCTGAAAATGGATCGCTTTAATCCGTGTGAGCTTCCATCGGCTTTTGAGCAGTGAGCTGGTATTATACGAACGTCGGGTGAAAACAATAGGCTTACAAACGAGTTACCATAGGCTTACAGGTTAGGAATAATAGTACAGACAAAACAATCTATATTGCCCGGAAATAATTCACCGCGACTTTGTGTCACGTATTTTCCGGTTGTGAGTTACGACGACTATGGTGGTCACAGCATGACAGCCGCTCGAAGCGACTATCCATAAAATAGGGTTGTACGCATAAAATATGTATAATCTACTAAACTAGGAAGCATTTTTTATAAAATCTTGCATAAAGCAGGATGTATATGTAATTATGTATGCCACCGTATCATTATGAACATTGTTATATAGTTTATAATCTACAATTTGGCGGTTTGACATGGATAGATTATAAACTATCATACGTTATCGTACGTAAGTACGTTTTATTGTAATCAGTATGGTACAGTACAAAATTTATCAGCAGTTAGTTCAATCTCGCGAGATAGATTATAGGTGTTCACAATCATACGGTGACATATACCTATATATAATCTCGACACCAAAATAAGAAGCAATTTTTATCAAATCTTGCATATATGGCAGGATACGTTATTATATCATGTTACGTAGCTAGTTCCTCCAACTAAAAATACTGGTAGATATTCAGCTGCAACCAGTTAGACTGGAAGCCATCCCAACACAAAAATAAACACCCAAGCCCAACTTTCAAAATATACACTACAAAGTGAAAAATAATTTGAAATGGAAGGCTTGATTTTGTACTATCGTTTTTTACCACCAAATTAGAAATAAAACTCGCCGAATTCATAACCTCTTCTTTTGAAGTCGGTTAAAAAGGCCGCTTGCGTGGCTTCACGATCTATTTAATACCCCACAAGACTTAATACAGAGTGGACCATTTAATACTTTAAAGGTTAATTAGATAAGTAAGTTAAGCAGAAAACTTCACACACTTGGACGTCATTATGTCTAATAATAACTTCTCCACCTCTGTGTCTACCAACTCTGCTCTCTCTGCTTCAACGTAGGTACGTATGTAGGTTGGAGCGACTAACTAAAGTTTAGCAGAGTGCTACGTTGCGTGATACTTAACTAGTTAGTTCGCCCTCGTTTGCCCGCAGCCCGCAGGCCCACACACCGCAAACTGACTTATCGCTTATCTACCTTTGTTTCAAACTCACAAACTAATTCAATTTCCATACCGTCTCATTTGAATAAATGAAAAACAAACTTGAAGCAGTCAGATTTATTTTGTATTCCAGTACAGACATTGAATATTAAAACAGATGAATCGCATAGCGCCGTATAACACGGATTCACTTTCCTGTAGCGGTATTATTGGCTTATAACCACAAACAGGGTAACTAGGAATGTTGTCGACCTTACATCTTTATCAATAATTCACCTCGTAAAATCCCTGTTACGCGAAAGTGGTCTCTACGTCACTAAATAATTCAAGAATTGCGATAAGCCCTCTGACGTTATGTAGATGTCCAAGGGTCATCCACTTTATAGTCGTATTGTGGCAAACGGCTTTTCTCTTTTTTTTATTATTTCCACTTTACTACAGGCTTAAGTGCTGTCTAGGTATTTAAGGGACATAAAGTCTAAATACTATCGCATTTAGACTTTATTGATCCTCGAAATTCATGAACAAAATACCTATACATGTATTCGCGAACAAAGTACCGATGATCCATCGGTATTTTGTTCGCGAATTTCTCATTAATTAGTCTGACAAACGATTTACAAATAGCAAATCACTTGAAAATGAAGATTATAAGAGACACATTAACTATCCGCATCCGCAAAGCAGACACAATAGCATAACAATCGCTGTGAATATGTAGTGCACCAGACAATCAAGTGAAAGTGTATCTAAATGATGGTTCAAATTCATAATATTTTACCGTTTGTTGATTGGCACGGTTGGCGCAGTGGTTAAGCGATTGACTGCTGCGCTGCGTGTCGCGGGTTCGATTCCCGCACGGAACAAATATTTGTATGACCTACATGTATTTGTTCCGAGTCTGGGTGTTTTTCTATCTATAATATGTATGAATTAACAAAAAAAAAAAAAAATTGTATATAAGTAGTTTATCAGCCATCTTGTTACCATAACACAAGCATTAGGTTGCTTAGCTTGGGACAAATGGTGCTGTGTGAAATGTCCAGGGATATTATTATTATTATTAAATTAAAGGTTAATATTCTATTATTCAATATAATATATA
This sequence comes from Apamea crenata, assembly GCA_949629185.1. Lineage (NCBI taxonomy): Eukaryota > Metazoa > Arthropoda > Insecta > Lepidoptera > Noctuidae > Apamea > Apamea crenata. The sequence continues at coordinate 15,161,780 of OX451357.1, forward strand.
GAGGTCCTGCTCTTAGTTAGAAAACCTTTTCCATCAATCCGCAGATTGGATCTCGAGTAGTTACTAAAACCTAACAACAAATGCATCTAAATAATATGACGTTCGAGATGTCAGGCGGAAGACGCTACCCTCGTCAAGGATGCCATGTAAGTGTTTTATATAAAAAAATATAGCAAGCCGAGTTTCATTTTCATTCGTTTTTTTTTTTGTTTGTTTTAAGCAGTCCATTCAAGAAAAGCAAGCAATAAAAACATTGATTTTAAAAGCCCGACTAGGTGCACAATGAAATAAAAAAAAATTAGTATCCTAAAAACTCCCTTAACATTTCAAAACTTTGTTGAACCAGAAGGCCAATTCTCGTAATTTAAAACGTTCAAAATCTAGTCACAGTCATCTCGGCGACAAACAAATGTCAAACACTTGTTAAAATGTAGGGAAATTAAGACGTATTTTTGACAGATTGACACTGAGATCAGGCTGTGAAAGTTCATAAAATTACGAGAATTGCCCCTCAGATGTACCTATATAGGTGCTAATTGCTATAGACGGCTTCAATTTCAAATGGGTAAAGCTAGAATGTGAATCAAACTGTTATTTGACAGTTCCTGAAGGCCTGGCGGCGCAGTAACTAGCGCCGTCTAGTTTTGTTACGAATTTACACGAATCACCGTAAAGGCCGGACAAGAGTGACATGGTTGTTGTTTGTCGCTCTAGCAGAGCGTTGAGTCGGGTCCATGGTTGCGTGGCAGCTGTCTAATTCTAATGACAGATGATGTCATGGGAGTAGAGCGGCTCCCCACGTCGATGACCATAGATTTATTCTAAAGCAGTATATACTTAATCTAGGTATGTCCACGACAAAAAATTATATTCCGGTACAATCCTGATGATATTGAAGCTGCTAAATGGTTTAGCAGCTTTAATATCATCAGTAATGAACCACTTAATTTTAAGAACGGTCACAGTCAGAAGGCCAATTTTCTTATTCAAAATGTTCAACATCTAGTTGCAATCTCATCTCGACGTCAAACAAATGTCAAAAATGTAGGGAAATTAGAGGTATTTTTGACAGATTGACACTGACATCAGACGGTGAACGTCTAAAATTACGAGAATTGTCCCTCTGATCTCAGCCTCAATCTGTCAAAAATACCTCTATTTTCCCTACATTTTTGACAAGTTTTTGACATTGATTTTCGCTGAGATGAGATTGCGACTAGATTTTGAGCGTTTTTAATTACGGGAATTGGCCTTCTTGTAAAGGCTATCTTGTGCCGTTGTACCTATCCTCTGTATTCCAATGATTTTACGTTTGGTCTTGCTTCCAAACGACCATTCACAACAAGCACCACGGTATACAATGGTTAGGTATATGAGTGAATTTCAACAACTATGATTTGTTACCTAATTTTGGTGGAAAAGTTTGTTTCTAGTTTTTTTAATAATCTAAGATGTTGATAAGCAAGAGATACGTATTCAGGTACATAAAATGTGAAAGAAATTTATTTATTCCTGAAAGCTTCTAATATATTGTCGACACCAGAATTAGTACGACCCCAAAATTGATATCTGACACCAAAATTAGAAATATTGACACCAGAATTTACTTCTGTCATCAAAATTAGAAAGTCTTGACACCAATTTTTTTTTTACTGAAACAAATTATAAATCATATAGCAATAAAAATCTTATTTATAGTGAATAAATGTTTTAATAAAAAAATAACATAATGAGATCAATAAAAAAATAACAATCAACAAATACAACTTTCTTATTTTTCTGTCTTGTTAATTCTACAGTTTTTAATTTAAATGAATTGCAATCACCTCCTCTGACCTCTATCATCATCATGATCATTTTTGTTGAACTCTGCGAGTTGAACGCGGTGGCATTTCACTCAAAGGTAGGGTTTTCCCTTCAGTTTTTTTTATGATATCTTTCTCTTTCTTTTCTTCGCAATTCCTCTAGTTTGACGGGATCATTCCTAATTTTTTCTTTTCTCTTCCTTTCTGCCATCCTTTTCCTCTCCAAGCACTCTGCATGTGTCAACTTTGAATTTTTTTTCTTTGTCATGCTGGAAAACAAATAATACCTAACTTAATTTGTTTTATTGCTATTGAAAGCATTTTTCATTCTAAGCGTACAGTGTACACGAACGTCTAAGAGAATTACAAGTGCAGAAATATAAGTTCTCTTGTTTCTTCATCACTCTCAAGCTACTCGTAGGAATAATATACCCCGGTGGGTTCCCGCATTGTCGAGGCTCAGTAACCGTGGCTTGATTACCCACGTTGAAGCGAGGAGGAACCCGAGGAGGGGCCGCTCGTCAGAGCTTATGCCGATAAGTCGACGACGTAGCGGCCAACATGTAGGTTGCGGTGTCGCTGGGGAGACATAGCAACTGAGGAGGGCCGCGCTGTCGTATGGGAGGCATCGCGGCTGAGGGTTGGAGGTCGCGGCGGAAGAGGAGTGCCGGTATTGCAGTGCGCCGCTCTCCCTACCTTCCGTGGCCTTAACGGGGTCGCCGCCATCTGATGGCGGACGCTGTGGGGCTGCTAGGGAATAGGAGTGTCGGTATGACTTTGGCCACTCTCCCTATCTTCTGCGGCCGAAAAGTGGTAGGCGGCAGGGCCACTGAACTGACTCGCCGCAAGGAAAAAGGGGACCAAGGGTGCCCGGACACAGGGTCATCTGTCGCCCATGTGCTGGTTTGTCCCTGGGGTAGTCACGGCGTGCATTGTTTTCTAGTGCGCCGGTGATGTTGGGTAATCCCGCGGATGAGTGCTAACGCGTGCCAGTGTTCCCGCCATAAGCGGCAGAGGACACCGTGGAGTTTAATAGGTTGGGGTCCTACATAACTGCACTATCTCCCTGTGGTAGTGCAGTATGCATGAGCATTTCTCCACGGAAAAAAAGGTATAATATAGGTATTGTACTTCCAAACCGAGTTATCTTATTATGGTTCTGTTTTCGTTTGTCTGTGAGTTACGTAACTCTAAAAACTAATTTTGGTGTAACTAACTAATTTTGGTGATTGGTAAAATGCCACCAAAACCACCAAAATTGCACCACCAAAATTAGAATCTTGTTGAATATGTTTATTTAAAAAAAAACTACTAAGAATATACTATTTATATTTGTATAATTTTGAAAGCATACCAAACCTTTTTATTATAAATTTAAATTACAACACTGACTTAGTCATAAAACGTTTTTAAACATTACACCAAAATTGCAGGTTTTTTGTCCGATTACTACGAAAAGACTTACTTACGTTTTTGGCGGGTATTCACAACAGGATGGCACACATCTGTCACTGCTGCGCGTGAGTGCCTGACTAAACGAAGTGAACGTTGGTAGCGTCGTCCTTCTAGGTTTTTTCTTTATGAGTCACTTAATGATTAGATTACTCCCACCAAAATTTAAAATTTCGCGCGGACAGTCCTTTTCGATTTTCACTAGGATAAAGTATTGCCCTAAATGTAAAAATAAAACTTTCATTAGATAGAAAAACTAATACTGAATACAAATAAATTTAGTATTTTCTAGTAAACTAGTGTAGTTTCGTTTAAGCGGTGGTCATCTCCAGAAAAACAGATTGTGGACGCGCCACCAAACTTAGAATTATGCTAAATAACTATTTTTTTTTTCACTACCAAGATGTTATCTACTAAAATATTGACGGCCTGATCAAGATAAGTACGCCTTCTTTCTTAAAAAAAAATAACTTTATTGTACGTTTAGTTTAAGATAATATTTTCAGTCGCGCCGCTTAAAAATTATGCTTGAGAAAATCACTCATATATAATAAATACCTTTCTATTTTTCTGTTTTATTAGTTATATCAATGACAAGGAAATCCTAAGATCTAGATCAGTTTTGTAATATTTCCCTCATGTTACGAATAATATGTTCTTATATATTTCTTGTACACTTATCGTATGTGTTAGGCATTGTCTCGGTTTGTGTTATATAAGCTAAGCATACACAGCGCGTAAAACATTAGGTATTTATTAAACTCGGAACACGGTAGAACAAAGTAAATTCGATCAGAATATTTTTATTTTTGGATGACCCCATAAACCTACCACGTGTGATAAAACGGTTTTACAAGGTGAAAGGTCAATATGGGATTTTTTTGCGAATAAAAAAAAACAAATAGGTCGTGCCATTTTCAAGTTTTTATGAGACTATTATAATATATTATATAATATGCCTTATTGTTAAAATAAACTATTAATTCCATGGATTACAGAATGAACAATATTGCCTACTTAGGCTTGTCCATTCCGTTTTCCGGAGATTTTCGTATCCTTCGAAACCGTTCGATTCCTTAATATAATTAAGGAAAATAGCGACTTTGGGCTTCCGAATTCATAGCAGTTTTCTGTCGAGATTATTAGATTTGCGGCGGAGTGACGTCCCATTCTTTAAGGATAACATAATAACGACTGAATTATGTAGGTACCTTGGCATGCCAATTGGATTTTCCTAGAAAAAGAATAACGACTGAATTATGTAGGTACCTTGGCATGCCAATTGGATTTTCCTATAAAAAGAATAACGACTGAATTATGTAGGTACCTTGGCATGCCAATTGGATTTTCCTATAAAAAGAAAAAAAAACGAATATTTAAAGGCCAATATGGTTGATGATCTCTCGAGTCTCGATTTAATAAATAACGTTTCTTTAAAATACACGTAACACGCAGAAATGAAAACAAACCTTTCAGTGTTTAAGCTTTTCTTTAATAAATACTTAATGTCAGTCATCATCATTATCATCTGCTTAGCCTTTTCCCAACTATGTTGGGGTCAGCTTCCAGTCTAACCGGATGCAGCTGAATACCAGTATTTTACACGGAGCGACTGCCTATCTGGCCTCCACAACCCAGTTACTGGGAAATACGATACCCCTTGGTAAGCCAAGCAAACCAAGACTTGTTATCAGACTTTCGGGTTCTTGACTACCCGCAACGACTGTCAAAGATCCACGAATGACAGCCGGGACCAACGGCTTAACGTGCTTTCCGAGACACGGAGGGGTCTGGGTATGTAAAGATGGTCACCCATCCACAGACCAACCGCGGCAAGCGTTGCTTAACCTGATCAATCGACCTGCGCGGCTGTTATTATTTAGCCACGGGCCCCTTAATAAATAATGTCAGTTGTGGTAGGGAAATTCCGGTTGAATATGTACAAGTGCAAAAAATATACGTACCTACAGAACATAGCTAGGTACTGCATTTAAAAAGATATAATTGTATAACTGTCGTTTGAATTATCGACGTCAATCGATTACAGTGCAATATAAATAAATAAACGTTATTAAAGTTTGACGTCCAAATACTTTCTATTGAACGGGGCCATTTTGAATGCCACTCATGATTTAATCTATACAACCAATAGCGTTGTCTGTGCGATTATAATAATACAAGTCATCGTGCTTATCGTGGCCGTTAAAAGTGTCGATGCTCATAGAACCGGGCCCGGTGCGGGCTGGTACATGTCAAATGTCTTCGAATTTTTGGTTCTAGGACATGCCGGTTTCCTCACGATGTGGAACCAGTATAAGCTGACTTCTAATTGTACGGAAAACCTATACAAGGTCAGCCTTCTTCTACCCACTGCTGAGTATAGGTCCTCCCTTCCGTGCTATGCATCCCTAGTCTGTGCGAGTCGAGTCTCCTCCAGGTCTTCCCTGCGATCTTCTGTAGGTCGTCCACCCACCTGGCTAGGCAGTATATGTTGTTCACTCTTTCTATCATACAAAAACTATCTATGCGACTATAATGTGATATAAATCTGGCGATCTATTCTGAAAAAACCTCACCGTGAAAACATAGGTGAAGTGAGCTTAAAGTGAGCTGTCAAGTGTAGTGTCAATAATTAGTAACAGCCAGTCTATTCCGTAAATATCTCACCATAAACACTTAAGTGAAGTGAGCTTAAAGTGAGTGGATGACCACTCACGTCAAGCTCACTTCACCTTTGTTTTCACGTTGAGATTTTTACAGAATAACACTAATGGAATGACCGCTCACTTCACCTAAGTTATCAAGGTGAGATTTTTACAGAATAGACCGGCTGTATCCTACCTATAATATTATGTACAAAACGCAGAAAAAATAAATGACAGAATTGATCCACAAACGAAAATACCAACCCGAAAAACCAAAACATACAAATAAAAAATTAAAAACGACACAAAATAATAAAAATAGTATGAACGTAAAAAGCCTAAAACAAGTTAAAAAAAACTATGAACAAATAGCCACAAATATAACAAAAATAATATGAACGTGAAACCCTATAAAAAGAACCCTATAGTATAGTATTCTACTAGTCAAGCCCTTTCATTTATGTAATCCGCCATTTTGTGGCGGCGGCCATCTTGGACTGTTTGACCTGTCTGACCATCAAACATAGCTAAGAATACTCCCGACTAATTGACCTTTCAAACAAAATCGGTTCATCTGTTCGGTATCTACGATGGCACAGGCAGACAGACACACACACCCACACACACACCCTCACACACAGACACGTCAAACTTATAACACCCCGTCGTTTTTGCGTCGGGGGTTAAAGAATCAATAATACTGAGTGCAAAATCTAGTCGCTGTCTTTCATTATAATCCTACTTAGATATCGAGACAAAAATAAATGTAGGCGGCAGACAGATGATTCGTAACTGCACGTATAGATTGATTGGACTTGAAAGTGAAAGTCACCCAAAGCAAAACAAGTTCCGTTTTGAAGTACAACGCTCGTCACGTTAGGTATGACTGTGTTGCACAATGGACACGCGGAATTTATATATAAAGGAAAATCTGTCTGACTGACTGCCCTGGCTGAAGCCTTAGTTTATTGAGGCATTCACAGGTAAACTCGGTTTTTTTTCAGGGTGGGAAATCTTCAAATGACTTCTCCCGCTCTGGGCGGAGGGCCTGTCAGACTTTTACTGATTAAACCACCAGTGTTCCTTCAGTTGCCTGTGCCAGGGGCCACGGTGTCTCTTTCGAACAACCCACGGCCCTGGCAGGCATCGGCCACAGTCAAGCAGACGACCACCTCATAGGTGGGGGAACTGCAAGATGCTATATATAACATAAAAATGTCTGACTGACTGATTGACTGGCATATCAACGCACACCCAAAACTACTGGGATTAGGAACGTGAAATTTTGCACACGGCTTCCTTTTATTATAAACGCGAGCACTAAGAAGGGTTTTTGGAAATTCTACTTTAGAGGGGGTGAAAAGGGGGGACTTTGTATGAAAAGTCTTAATCCTTGAGTTAATTAACTTGAAACTTTGCACGAATTGCTAAGTAAATAAAAAAGAAAGTCATTTTTTGTTTTTTAAACTACCTACTCCTAAAGGGTGGCTTGATTAACTCAAAACGGGCACAAATAAAATCTATACATAAGTCAAGTACTTAATAGAAACGTCACAAACGATTTTTCACAACTATCAATCAACATGAAAATGGCCCGACTACTTTTAGATAAGAACTTAATCATACATTTTGATGTTAAATTTTGTAGGGAAAAATACGAAATCTACGCGGACAAAGTCGCGGGTGAAGAATTGCTAGTTCTTAAATTAATGACAATGACAGCCAAACCCTCACTTTTGACAAATCCAACTAATGACTCGTAAAGGTCGGGAGGATTTCACTTTTAAAAGCATTAGGTACACAGACACAAAAGCGAAGTCATAATTATAAGCTTTGTCAAAAACATAGTAATGTTAAAGGCTCCCGCAGACAGGCGCGACGCGACGGTGCAACTCCATTCTGGTAGAACAATTTCCATAAATCCATAAAGTTTTTATAGGAGCCTTAGAATAGAATAGTTCTTTACCTGCACAGAAAGTTGGTACAAGTTATAGATGTTAAGTTTAAAATTATTCTTATACTAACTACCTTAACTAAGGCATGCAATCATTTTAGCTATAATAATAAAGACTATCCTAATATATAGGGTGTTAAAGAAATTGCGCGCCATAGCTTAGGAGTAGGTTAAGTATCGATAAATGAACCAAAAAAAAAACAAAAAAGTTATTGCAAGATAAACCTAATTAAGTACCTACTAATTTTCTTTCTTTTTTCTTTTTTTATCTTCTTTTCTTTTTAATTAACGTTGCCCCACACTAGGAATTACTCCTGTATCGTGGGTGCGTTCACAAACATTTAAACTCACATACACAAACAGCCAGACCCGGAACAAATACCTGTAGGCAATACAAATATTTGTTCCGTACGGGAATCGAACCCGCGACACGCAGCGCAGCAGTTGATGGCTCAGCCACTGCGCCAACCGTGTCGTCTCCAATTAAATAGCAATCGTTTAGAATTGATGTGTGATAACTTTCAACAAGTGAGTAAATAAGTTGATTTTAATTCATTGTAAATACCTACCTACTTGATTTCATTTTAAAATACCCACTTGTTCTTCTGGTGCTGCTGAATACCTACTAGTTAAACAAGATTTTTAATTTGTAGCTTTTAATTTTGAAGGAGATAAGCGCGCTAAAGAAGGAAGGAAAAATACTTGGAATTGTAATTTACGTACCTAGTTAGTTACCTATCCTTCACCCGGGGTTACCGAAGTGTTCGGGCGTAGGTACTCGTATTTCATTGCGTTCGATAGTAGGTAGGTAACTCTAGGAAATTAGTAATTAGCATTTAAACAAAATAAAAACTTATTTTAACCAATTTTTTAATCAATTCTAAACGATTGCTATTTAACATAAAAAAAAGATTCCTTTTTCGATACTGAACCTTCCCCCTAAGCTATGGCACGAAATTTCATTAACACTCTGTATATAATTATTCTGTACGTGTGTTTGTCACCTAACTTCTCCCAAACTCCTGGACCGATTTGGCTGAAACGGTCGGGCATTACGACGTTTTTTCTTTGCTTTTTTTACATGATTTATTACTCGAATTTATTATCAAACTAACTTTCAGGAAAAAAAAAAGGCGGGAAAACGTGATAGGGTTAAGGCGCGCTTTTTTGATTTCCAAATATTTTATTCGTACATTTTGCATAATATCTCTGTAAATATTTATTAGTGTTAAGACGTGTTAGTTAATTAATTAGAATGGTGAAGAAGAGAAAAAGGAAGGAGGGGGAACCGCCTCCGGATCCCCAGCAGGTAGCATCCACCGATTCCGACTCAGCGGAATCGGCGGTAACTTGCTTTTCTTTTAAGGAAACTATTGCTGACAAGGACCCGAAGGAAAAATATAAAATTTTTAAAGTCAAGGGATACACTCGCTACTACCCAGAAGATACCAATCAAAAAGAGTTGGTTGTATTCTTAAACCACTTAGAAGAAAATAAATCATTTAGTGATAGGGATCGTATTGCTTTATCAAAAGGAATACGTGAGCATGGAGTCTCAGGTGTCATGCATTTGCGCTCCATCAATAAATACAAGGTCGGCATCACATTTGATTTGCCGAATAATGCAAATATGTTTATTAAAAATAAAAAATTATTGGAACAGTTAACATTAAGAGCATCCATCCCTGCCGCAGACACAGAGGTAACTGGGGTCCTCACTTCAGTCCCTGTTGACATGGCCAATAAGGAAATTTTTTCATTGATCGGTAGCTCGAAAAATGTTATACAGGTCAGGCGCTTCATGCGCAGGGTAAAGGGTTTCGGTGGAGTTGAATTTATTCCAACGCAGGCAGTTGCTGTTACCTTCGCTTCCACCATTCTTCCTCCTTATATTTATCTAGACTCATGGCGCCACGAGGTAAGCAAATATGTGCCACCAGTAAAGCAATGTTTAAAGTGCCTACGGTATGGACATATTGCCAAATTTTGTCGCAATAGCGAGGTTTGTTCAATTTGTACATTAAATCATAGTTTTAAGAATTGTCTAGTCAATCCAAAAGATGCTAAGTGTGCAAACTGCAAGGGCGATCACATAGCTATCTCCTCATCTTGTCCTTTAAAAAAACAGAAAATTGAAGAAAATAAAATTAAGTCAAAAAGTGCCACATACTCCGATCTTTTTAATATTAATGCTTTTCCAGCTTTAACAGCAAAAAATATAGATGTACAAATTAATAACTTAATGAAATCCGATATATTTATAAATATATTAGTAGAGACAATTACCAAAATAGTTAGTAATAAAGATGTCCCTATAAACACATCATCAATTAAAGAGGTTTTAAAAAAAACTCTAAGTAATAAAAATCCTTCACCTCCGTAATGGGTATATCAAATTTAAACATAATGCAATGGAATGCACAAAGTCTTAATAGCAACAAACATTTATTTACCAATTTCCTCTACACACACAATATTCACATTGCAATAATTAGTGAAACATGGTTTAAAACTGATCAAAATTTTAAAATAAAAAATTACAATATTGAAAGGAATGATTGTGGTAACAAACACAACGGAGTTGCCATAGTAATTCATAAAAGTATTATTTATAATAAAATTAACACTTATTACGACAATTCTTTACAAAATATTTGTGTAAAAATTACAGTTAATAATAAGGAGATGAGTATAGTCAGTTTCTATAGTCCCTTAAATTCTAATCCAGCTTTCAGTAAGGATAAATTTGATTCATTGGTGAAGTCTATCCCTGGTCCTTTTATATTTGCTGGGGACTTTAATGCTCATCACACATCTTGGGGTTGTGGTTCTGACTCTCCACGTGGTCGAAATGTCTTAGAAGTCATTGACGAAAATAATTTAATTTTGCTTAATAATGGTCAGGCAACAACTGTTGGCTCTCTAACATGGCGTCCTAATGCACTGGATTTGTCTTTGGTTTCTTCATCATTGGCACTTAATTGTGAATGGCAAGTACATGATAGTCCTCTTGGTAGTAGTTATCACATCCCTGCAATTATAAAAGTAGTGATTAGTAATAGTCAAAATAATGATTCCTGTGGAAATTGTTCAAGTACTGAACATTTGCCGACCTATCCAAATTACAAAATGGTAGATTGGCAAATGTATAGTAATAATGTATATATGTCCTCTCGATTCATATCATAATTTTGGTACAATTTTACATACAGCCGCTGCTAATTCAATTCCAAATTGTAAGGTCAATAAAAATACCAACAATCACTCATGTCCTACAAAAAGGACTAGTAGAACTGCCCTTCCTTGGTGGAATCAAAAGTGTACAGAGGCCGTGTCAAATTTCAAAACAGCTTACATAAATTTTAAAAATAATCCATTAGAAGAAACTTATATTCAATTTAAAAGACTACGAGCACTTAAAAAACTAATTATAAAAACAGAACGACAAAAAAGTTGGATGTCTCTATGCGAAACTTTCAACAGATGCACGCCAATATCTATCATATGGAAATTCATGCGCAAATATAACAAAACATATAATTTTAATAATCATGAAAATGACACATGGATTTTCGATTTTTTGAAGAAATACACTCCAGATTTTGTGTCACATACCCCAAGTTCTTCGTTTGATGACAGTACTAACTCCAGCCATAGTTTTTTACTTAATCCATTTACAATCAGTGAATTAATATCTGCCATCTCCTCCCGAAGAGACACTACTTATGGTCTTGATGGAATGCCATACATATTATTTAAAAAACTTAGCATTTCTGGTGTAAAAATATTCTTAGAAGTCCTGAATATGTTATGGGAACATAATATTATACCTCAAGAGTGGAAAGTGGATTGTCTTGTACCAATTTTAAAACCAGAAAAGCCCAAATTATGTCCCGATTCTTACCGCCCAATAGCACTTACTTCGTGTGTTGGTAAATTATTTGAGCAATTGTTGAAGCAGCGTTTAGAGTTTTATGTTGAAAAAAATCATATTCTACCTTCTAATCAATTTGGTTTTCGTAGAAATCGGTCTGCTAGGGAAAGTCTCTGTCAATTGCAGCTGGATATACATAACTCTTTAGTGGCCAATAATAATTTGGTTGGAGTATTCTTTGATGTGGCTGGAGCTTTTAATAGTGTAAAAATAGACATTTTATGCCATGAACTATTACAAATAGGGATTCCTGGAAAAATTATAATATGGGTCCGAAATTTTCTGAGCAACAGAAAAGTATTCGCTAAATTTAATAGACATCTATATGGTCCTAGACTTGCTTCAAAGGGAGTTTGTCAAGGAGGTATATTATCTCCTTTATTATTTATATTGTATATACGTAGATTAAATTTAATTTTAGGGTCTCAAGTTAAAAATTTACAATTTGCAGATGATTTAGTTGTTTATGCTTCTGGAACCAATTTATCACAGGTTGTTCATATAGTCAATGATGCCTTGTCAAATCTGTGTACATATTTCTCTTACCTTGATCTGAATGTCAATCCGTCAAAGTCCAAAGTGGTTGTGTTTGGTAAACAGTGTCATAATATGCCTCCCGTACAATATAACAATTGCGCATTGCCCAGTTCACATGAAGTCAAATTTTTAGGGGTCCTTTTTTCATATAATTTAACCTGGAATAATTATACCAAACATGTAATTAATAAAGCAAATAAAAGTTTTAATATATTGAAATCATTATCTGGTACATACTGGGGTGCAGACCCAAAAATTTTGCTATTGCTGTACAAATCTTTAGTTCGTAGTCACTTTGAATATGGTTTTTACTGTTTTGCTGCAGATACCAAAATTGTATATAGTCTAGATGTCCTGCAAAATAAATGCTTGCGTGTTATCACTGGGGCATTCAGAAGTACTCCTATAAATGCAATGCAGATTGAATGTAACATTCCACCATTAAGAATCCGATTTGATTATTTAAAAGAAAGATTTATACTAAAACTTTTTAGTGTCACTAATAATAGTCTCTTGGACAATTTGTTGCATTCCAATTCTAGATTAGGTGTAAAGTCATTTTATATGTTACAGGATATTCATAGTTTCATAATTTTCATTAAAAATATAAACATTTATCAATCATCTTATATTCTGCCTTGTTATCAAGGAACTTATAGTGCAAAATTTCCAGACATAAATATAATTATAAAAAATAAAAAGGACCTGTCCTCAAAAGAGGAAGTTAATGCACTGTTGTCAGAGTGGTCAGATCATAAATTTGTGTATAGTGATGGTTCTAAAAACAATAGTGCAGTGTCTTTTGCTATTTTTGAGCCAACCTCAAATATAGGTCTTGGTCGAAAAATTGATAAAAATGCTAGTATATTTACAGCTGAAGCTGTCGCTATTTTGAGTGCTTTGAAACATATAAAAAATTGCAATTCGGGTCATAGCAAATGGGTTGTAGTAAGTGACAGCATGAGTGTTCTGAAAAATCTAGCGAATAATAAATTACATGCTAACACTAACTACTTAATCTATCTAATAAAAGAACTATGGATCGAACTGTCTCAATTCAATATTAAAGTTAGTTTTGTTTGGGTGCCTTCACACATTGGCGTTGCAGGAAATGAAAAGGCTGATTATCTGGCCAAAAAGATTATTGATCTAGATGAACTAATTCCAAATGCTGATGCTGATATGAATGTTTCCATACCGCATACAGACGCTGTTAGTCTTTTAAGACAGCGTATGTGTCAATCGTGGGGGAGACATTCATACCAGTCCACACAGATTGAAAATAAAGGCACTTGGTATGCGTTTCTAGATAAACAAATAAACTCCACACCTTGGTTTTGCAGAAATAGCAGTTTTATAAATAGAAAGTTTTATTCATTTATTTGTCGTATGCGTTTTGGTCATTGTCGTTTAAATTATCATCTTCATCGGCTTAAAATGGTTAACTCTCCATATTGTGAGTATTGTCAATCACAAAAAGTTCAATCTTTGCATCATATCTTCTTTGAGTGTTCGTCTTTCAACATTCAGCGCCTTGTGTTGTCGGATGAGCTTCTAAAAATTTATAAAAAACCTGATAGGGTCCCGCAATGCATTCAGGAGCTACTTATGAATGCCTCAACTTATTTATATTTGTACAAATTTTTAACAGAGACTGTAAATGACATCTAAGTTACATTTCGTTTTTTTTTTTTTTTTTTTAATGGATATTAATTGTATAATACATTTGATTTAAATTTAACCTTTATTAAAATTGTTGTTCATTTCTTATCATATTTTGTAGGTTTAGTTTTTGAGGAGAAGTTTTAATTTCAATTTGACTTTATGATGATGTATGTATGTCCAAGTCGTTTGACTTGACAAGTTGACATTGACATAGAAATCTGTAATGACGTTTAAATACCTTGGATTTGACAAAAATGGACGAATTTTTCATGAACTTATTAAAAACATTATGAAAACTAAATAAATAAATATGAAAAAAAATACGAAAGACATTATTGTTAAAACTTATCACGAAAGAAAATACTTGGACGTAAGACTAGGCAATATGGTTGAAAGACTATAGCCTTCCCTCCGGGGTAAATTAAAAAAAAAAAAAAAAAAAAAAAAAAACTAACTTTCAGTCTGTACGTAAGACTGAAAGTCAGTTTGATTGGACATCAAAAGTTAAGATGTGTTTTAGGTATTACTTATTTATTCAGTTTCAAAAATTATTTAGGTATACATCAAACTACCAAATTCAATCGACTATGCCGATGACGTTATCTAAAAGTGAAAAAAATGGCCTTATAAAAATTTAATGAGCACGAAAATATTTTACTCTGCAGGTGATGACCGTCAAGATTTTTCTGATATAACCTACCAAACTTTGCCCGCAACTTCGTCCGCTTGAAATTTCACTCTTTTTCTTTTGCTCAGCGGCTAAGGGTAGGACTCCTAATGTTAAATAGCTTATAGCCTTCCTCAAAGATTAGGCTATCAAATGCCAAAATATTTTTTCAAATTCGACCGGTAATGCTTGAGATTAGAACGTTCAAACAAACTCTTCAGCTTTATTGGTATGGATAGATTAAAAAGATGCACGTGTTTGAAAGGTAACAAGATAATGTTATAATTACAGAGACTGTTTGTCCAACTGGTTTCCGTTAGAATCGGGAACAATGCACATAAAACGAGCCTAATAGGAAAATTATACGGCTCGTTATCTCGAGGTATTATATTGTCAAAGTTCGTCACGATTTTATTAAACTAACATTATTAGCATTCATTTAAATATTTTAAGTGAGATTGATTTGTTTCAATTTGGTACAAGCATGGTATTTTAATTCGATTACGACAATATATTATCCTACATAGCTTGCAGAGTAAGCAAACTGAAGTGGCAGTGGGCTGGCCATGTTTGTCGAAGGCCGGAGGCCCGTGGTGCAGATGAGTCCTGGAGTGGAGACCGCGAATCGGCAAGCGTAGTGTGGGATACCCCCAGCTAGATGGATGGATGGCCTAAGGAAAGTGGCTGGGACAGACTGGATGCGGAAGGCGGAGGACAGGGTGTTGTGGCGCAGGCTGGGAGACGCCTGTGTCCAGCAGTGGACTGCGATAGGCTGAGTTGACTGTCCTACTGTTTTTCAATCTTATAATTACGGCTCTTGTGATACAGGGACTCCTAGTACAAGAGCCAGGGGTACACTGATGTTTGTGTCGTGAAGTAAAAAATAAATAAATTTTAAAAATTATGAATTATTAATCTTGTTACCTACTAGCTTTTCCCACGGTTATGCTAGCGTAGTTTTTCTCACAGGAACTGTGCCTGTTTTTGAATGGAAGTAGCCTAAGTACCTACTAGTAGTACTCAAAAATAATGATGCTCATAAAGTATCAGTGGACGTTTTTTACAATGGGACAACACAGGCTTCTAATAATAATAAATAATAATATTTATGGTTTTTACTAACGTGGTTGTATCGGGTTTACCCGAAAAGTTTCGAACTCGAACGAAGCTTTCTCATGATCTGAACACGCGGCGAGATCGCGAGTTGAACTGTTTGTAAACTTATAATAAGTTCTGTCAACCGTACATCAGTGGTAACGATTCGACATTGACATCGCCTTTATGTCGTAGCAGTAAGGGCGATTTTCGTGGTGCCAGTAATACTTATGTGCAGTTGACCACCTCAAAGCAAAAAATATATATTCTCGCATATGGAATAAGCATAATCCGCCTGTAATGTTCTCTCTGCTGGAACACATGCTAGGCCTTCTTTCTGTGAGAAGAATCCACCACGTGGGCCCAGTGCAGGTTGGTGGATGTCACACGCCTTCGGATTTTTCGGTTCTAACACATACCGGTTTCCTCAAGATATTTTCATTCACCGTTTTGCGAGCAATGGTGATTAAATTAAATATAGAAAGTAAAGTGCCTGGCTGGATTCGAACTCCCTCTCCCACCACAGCTCCCTCTCCAAAAGATATAAACTCCAAAGTAATTTTGTTCTTGAACACCATTCACCTCTTCGCTGCAATTTTATTTCGAGAATTTCAAACCAGCATGGACTCCGAACAGCGCTGTGGAATTGGCATACAAAACTAAATAGAACATTTTCATCTGTATGTTCTCGTTTAAACTCTTGTGGTTTCTATTCCAGTGTAGCAGTTTATACCTGCTACTTTATAAGATGAAAACAAAGAAGCCAGAAGGTGCTCTCATACAGTTACGGCTCCAAAAGACACGCGCGACGCGACTCTAGTAGAGTAATTTCTATGAAAACTTCATGACAATTGTTCTACCAGAATCGCGTCGCCCCTTCGTCGCGTCGCGCCTGTCTACCGGAGCCGTATAATAGATACCTACATTTCTATTAAAAAAATTAACATGTTCTTAATCTATTTATGTCATCCATTGCTTTCACTCTAAGATACCATGTTTAAAAATTAATGCGAATCAATAAAGTGGGCAATTAGAACCTTCTACTTTGAATACATTTCCTGAATACTTGATATGTTATCGACAAAAAACTAAACCGTGTCAAAGAAGAATTAGTTTCAACTAATTCTGGGGCAAAGATTAAACCAAGCACGAAGTTGTATTTAGTTACAAATTACATAATTTTACAATTCAAATATTGCATTACACTCGCAGCTTTTTTAAACATTTGATGAAGAAGTTAAGTAAGTCTTAGTTTAAAAGTGTCTATTTAAATATTTTTACAATTAGTAAGTTAAGCTATATTTCCAAACAATCGTTAATTTAACCAAAAACATCGGCCAATTCCGTGTTGAACAACGCACAGTTCCGTAATCGGGATGAATATTCAAGAATGCACAGTATTGATCTTGTGAAATATTTCTCTAAAAGTTATTTTTGCGGTTGTAAGCGAAAATATCCCATATCTCAAATACCTACTATTGCCTAAAGTTTCATGGTCACTTAGAAACATCATAATCTTTTTAATGATGGGATCCAATTTATGGTCGTTGGATCCAACAATACCCCAGAGGCTTAGGTGCAATGTTTTTTTTTTTCATTTCTCAGTTACATATACATGTAAAGAAGGTGTATTGTTGGTACATGTGCACCGCTAGACAGATAGGTAAGTACGTGTTTAGCTTTGCACAGAATACACCTCCTTGCCAATTTTCATTGATATAGTGCTAATTAATAGTCTCCGAGTAAAATGGCTATTTAACATCCGGACTGACGAACATAACAATATTATAAGGATTCCGCTACTGATCCCTAAAAAAATGTTTCTCGCAGCACCAACTGGACGACGATACAGAACCAACTTTAGGACGACAAAAACTACATATGAATGAAACATTGAATAATAAAAGATGCAATCTTGTAATGCTCCAAATATTGCTAATCGATAACCGTCATAGGTAGACTCTACATACAAAAACATACATACCACATTCTCATAGCAAAATTGAAGACACCGGTAAAAGTAAACCAACAAAAGGCTGTACATTTTGTTTCACAATAAGATAATTTCAACATTCATGTCAATTTCTATAATGATGCATGCGAGTCGCGAGACGAGACCAGAGAGTTCGCGAATAGAATGACCAAAGATTTATTTTATAAGGAATATTTTTATAAGTAGGTATGTACGTTCGTAAGCATAAGCAGTACGTAGTTTATATAAGCTTAACAAAACAAATAAGTAAGTAAGTAAGTAGGTAAGTACCTACTTATTTGTTTTATTAAGCTTATATAAACTATTAAGCCGGTCAGCTAATAATATAAGAACTGAATTTCTTGTTTTAAGAACGGTGGTGATCGTCGAGTTGTTATGTAACACATACATACATATCTACTTCTGTAACATGAATATGCGAATCTTTTATGATAATTGCTTCAGGTTTTATAATTAAGTCTCACCGCAGACACGACAAAAAGTTAATGTGTACCTACACATTAAATTTTTGTCGGTTCTGCGGTTTTGAGATAAATGCCAAAGTATAAATGAAAATTAAAGGCTCCTGCAGAAAGGCGCGACGTGACATGACTCTAGTAAATCAATTTCTATGAAAACTTAATGAAAATTGTTCTACCAGAATCGCGCCGCGCCTGTCTGATGGAGCCTTTAGTGGATATTTTCAAGCGTTGTTACTAGTCACAATTAGTATAGGCATCTCTTGCCAATAAATAAGCTTGTTCGAAATATCACAGATGTTCCATATGAATTTATACCACATCAGAAAAGTAGGAACTAGTTGGAAACAGATCTGTCCTAGAAGAGAGAAAATTTTAGAAGCCATCAGCCAAAAACATCATCTACTTAATGGTGGATATCTGTGAACAAAAAATTACATTGTCTTGTCATCCGTCAGACACACTTTATAATTATACCCCGAGTGAAGCCACATTATAGTATAATGTTTCCTCAACTACAAACAAGATTTCCGGCCATCACTCAAAAAGTCTTTGTTTACGTCGACGTAAAAGTTCCATCAAAAGAGATGGTAGCAACAAAACGGTGCGGTCAGCGGCAACCGGCGGCGCTTCGCCGTGTAGAGGCACTTGCTGCAGACAGCTCTTGTGCCGCAATTACGCACACTTTCACTATTTGGGCAGTGGGCTCTCAACGAAGTTAAAAACTCTCGCCTTTACACTTCACCTCTCCTAAATCCGACAGCCCAAATCGAACAACCACTCTTTGACGATGATTTATTCACCTATCGATGTTATCGGCACCGAATACTAGAAAACGTACTCGAATTTCCCGTAGGAATTAAACATGTTTAACGTTAAAATATTATTCTTTATTTACACTGCTAAAAGTAAATGGAATTGTATTAATTAGCACTTAATGTAAGTCGGCTAAAGTTAAATCATTTACAGCTAAATTTTGCCTTTGAACGAACTATCAAAACGTCTCATAGGCAGAAGATATGACTTTGTTTTCTATATTTCCTTGAATTGACCCAAACTTATGGAGCGGTATATTTATCTTCCGATCGGAAACCAATTTAGCTGTACAAAATGAATAACCTAAATAAACAAATAAATAACTTGAGCAGTAATACAATCTAAAAGGTAACTTTAGTCTCGACCTTATGGCCGGACTTATATTAGAAAATATTCGGGGCCCACATATGACCCGCACTTGGGGAAATCTGGGGGCGCTTGGACGAAGTCACTTTCCTCACCTACTTTTAGTATAAAATCTAAGCCTCTCGTCCAGTGAGAGGACCTTTCGTCTCTCATCATCCAGAACCCAGGATTATCAGCCTTAAAGCGTAGTGCAACAACACCATGTTTTGGCACTACTATAGTATCCTTCACGACCGGGTCGATGAGATTCTTGTTGAACAATGTACCTTCTTCATTCATCTTCTTGATGGTTTCACTGTCGAAACTTCTGTTGAGTTCCCTCATGCCGACCACGTGAAAACTATATCCATGTAGGTGGAATATGTGGTCGGATTCGCCACCTGTAATTAAAAGGAAAACGTAGTGTACATTCATTACTGTTGTTGGTAAATATGCTGGGAAGCGGGCTGAAATTAATTTAATTTACATTATATAAATGGGTTTCGTCTGAGCAGGTCCATTATGGTTTATCCGATTGAAATCTTCAATTAGTTTAATGATTTTATATAATTATAGGTTCTCTCATTTATATCTGTAAATTTTATAGTGTACTTATTAAAGAGTATTCTATTTATTTATTCTCTACATTTAGTTTTGCGTGTGATTACGGCTGAGTAGATAGGTAAGTACTCTTCTGACACTTTTCCTGAATGTTGATTGGTTTTTGGTTGAGTAGATTTGTATCTATACTGTCTTCAACCTTGATCTTGTTACTTTGTGTAAAAACCAATTATTGTATGCGTATAATTAGAGACAATAATAAAAAACTAAAGCAAGTCATCACCGCCATTAAACGTGTTTTTCTTGAATATTTCTTGTGTTCTAGTCTAAGCTTAATAGCCGTGTTATGCAATTTTGCAATTGTGTGGCGTAATAAATATTACTCAATCATCTAGAATTATGTTTACAGCATTTATCTCAGTCAATTAACATAAATTCGTAGAGTTTGGAGATTGTAGGCTTACCTATCACTATAATACATACATCTATACTTATAATAAATCTGTAGAGAGGTCAATTCTGTACATGAAATATATTTCCAAAATAACTATCAGGGGGTTATTAGGGATCGATACTGATGCCAAAAATGCAATCAGTAAAAGTTTTGTCTGTCTGTCTGTCTGTCTGTCTGTCTGTCTGTATAACCGTTATAGAAACAAAAACTACTCGACGGATTTTAATGAAACTTGGTACACTTATTTTTCATTTTCCTGAGCTGGTTATAGTATACTTTTCATCACGCTACAATCAATAGGAGCAGAGCAGTGAAGGGAAATGTTGGGAAAACGGGAGAAGTTACTCCATTTTTTACGCTTCCGTCGCGTGTGCAACCTTAATGGTTAAAGCTACACAGAAATCATGTATGACGGAAATGTTCTCCTTAAAATTATATAAAAAATATCCCAGGACAGCATATGTCTATCTTTTATGGTTGACTCACAATAACACGTGTAACTCCCGATAGCTTAGCAGTTCGAAGCTTTCTGATTATATTTGTCTACTCTTACATTTATAACACTCTCAGTCATTCTTGATTAAAAAAGTTAACATTATTACTGAACCGTGAGGAAGGACATAGGCTACTTTTTTTTTACGAAAAACGGCGGAAACGTGGACGAAGTCGCGTGCAACAGCTATAGGTACTATATAAAATTATATATTCTGTCTGTAGGTATGTTACATTTTCACGCCTAAATCACTGAACGGATTTCGATAAAATTGCCTGCCAGCAGATGCCAAAGAGATAGATGGCATACTGGGGAAGGACATACTTCTTATCCTTTCCGACATTCACGCGGGCGAAGCCGCGGGCAGAAGCTAGTTATGCATATAATAAAAACGGGAAGAGCTCATTGGTCATCAAAAAATTCGTCCGCATCCATGTCAGAGGGATAAGTGCCTAAAAGGCTGGCAGTATTGCCACATTGTGGGGCAATGCTGATTCTTTGGATTAAAAATTGGCCAGTCTTCTGGTCACGTAAGAGTCAACCAGCCGCTTGGCGATGTCCCGAAACACTCAATAAGCACTCAGACTCCAGGCCTTGGTGTTTCAACCCCAAACGGCTACCTGTTCAGTTATTTCTGCGACGTCAATGTATCCTGTACATAATTATGCATAACAAACCTCCAACCTCCTTGACGTTGTAGGTTTGAACCCAATTTCCTAGGCTATTAATATTAGAGAACCACTAAATTCCCTAATTATAATATTTGAACGTACATTTTCTCTTATTTACTGAGACGAGAAACCTCGTCTTTTGTGGTTACAACATCCGTCTCCAGACTCCAGACGATCGTGAATAAATCAGGGACCAGCGCGGCGCCTTATTTCGCACATTTGTACCGACTTCAAAGACTACGGTGTATGAAATATGTACAAAATACGAACAAAAGAAACGTTGAAAGTATACGTGAAGATGTAAACTTACGAATTATGTATTGACTAAAGAAATAGTACGTTTACAATATTCAGCGTCAAATCAAATTAGCTGGCGAACAAAAAAACTGGGGCCGGCGACCGCTGGTCCCAGTTTTTTTTTTCGCCAGCGGTCCCAATTTTTTATGTGGTTTCTTATGTGTAGGTTTCGAAACCCATCACGTCTATAGAGTTTCGCCAACTAATTCAACTTGACCCTTTATATCGTAGAAGGTTGGGTACCACTTTATGTCCATAGTAAAATTTAACAATAACAAAATACAAACGATAAGTTATAGTAGAAAATAGTTGATTATGGATGAAGAAAATTGCATTGCATTGCATTAAATTGCTCGAAAGTAACACCGGTGACAAAAGTCGCAACTGTAAGTTTTTAATTAATTGTGTTTGTTAATGAATTATAGGTAATTGTTCCTTCGACATCATTTATTTATGTAGTGCTTTCTATAGATATTAAAGTTTTAATTTTGTTCTAAAGCTCTTTTGTTTCGGTCCATAAAATGAGAACAATATGTCTAAATAGAAAATTAAACGGTTTCTCACACATTTTATGTAAAGAGCTAATGTATAAAGGTTTTCTATTTCTATCATAAAATAATTGCTTGTCATGTTAAATAATTGTATTTCTGCAAGTAGATTTGTACAAAATCTTTTACACATCAATTATATTTTTAAAACTAGATGAGGTCGGCGTTCTGACTACTCTGAGAAGAAAGGCGGAAACCAACACAGAGGGCACAGTCTCTTTTAAAGTCTAGACATAATCTTGGTCAGATCTTGTAAAGACCATTTAGATTGGTGTCTGAAATGGTCTTTTGAGGAAAGAACTACACGATTGAGTAGACCGGTCAGTGTCCGCATTTGTCAGTAATCGTGGAGCGCAACTCTGTTAAAAACGTTTTTTTTTAAACGCCCCTTGACTTCCTTGTTACACACACATATACATAACCTCACGCTTTCTTCCCATAGGGGTAGGTAGAAACTATATAACGCTGCCTGCTACGTCTTTCTTATTATCCTACTAATATTATAAATGCGAAAGTTTGTATGGATGGATGGATGGATGCTTGTTACTCTTTCACGTAAAAACTACAGAACGGATTTGGATGAACTTTGGCACACAAATAGTTTATAACCAGGATTAACACATAGGATACTTTTTATCCCGATATTCCCACGGGATCGAAACTTTCTATATTTAGCAGTTTAGTTCGTCTATTTGTCTTATGTTGTCTATCAACCGCGCAGCTAAGGCAGTTATATAAATTGAACACTGTTTCAAATCTAAATAAGGTTAATGAATTCAGTAAGAAACGAGACATCTTTAGATATTAAACTAGATTGCGGCGACGTCGACCTCACCCACTGCATGGACACCGGCCACTTGGTTAACTTTATGTCCGGTATGGTTTAAATAATTATACGGCCCCAATTGGCGGGCCGGCGGCGGCGTCGCCAAACCCGTAACGAGATAGTTAAAATATGGCCGGATGGTGCGAAACGAGGTTAAGCAGTTAAGGTTCCGTTTGCGCCTATTTTATGGATATACCTTGTAAACACAAGGTATATCCATACTAATATTATAGATTCAAAAGTAACTCTGTCTGTATGTTACCTTTTCACACCTAAACTACTGAACGGATTTCGATATAATTTGACACGGAGATAAATGGCATCCTGGGAAAGAACATAGGCTACTTTTGGTCCAGGTAGCACATTCCCGTGGGATAATAACCGACATCCACGCGGGCAAAAGCAAGTATGAAACAACCAAAAACCTCTAAGTTGTCATTGTAATCATCATTCTGAACAACATAGAAGGACACTGAACGAGACACAATATAAATTTTATTGTTATTACGGCGAGGGGCGTTTAGTGTCCCGTAAAGCATTGAACAGTGTCATTCATCCAGTTATTTACAACACCGAACCTCTAACTTTAAAAATAACTGTTAGGCCTCTGAAACTCGAAAAAAAAATTTGTTAGGTATGTAAAGAACCCTAAAAAGAAGCCTTGCATGAAAGCACAAGTAGGCCCAGTATTAATAAGACCGTTGTATAACAGATACCTCTAGTAACGGTTACTGTGCCTCGCAAATAAATGTATCATGAAAAAAACGACCCGCAAAAAATAGCTTAGAACTGGTCCACTTTTCCGCAACTTCGAAACTCACCTGAATTTGTTTTAACATAACTGTAAAGTATTCTTTTGTATTTAAACAATATATTAAAATAGTTGAGTATTTTAAGAATCAATATATCTTTTCCCAACTATGGTGGGGTCGAATTCCAGTCTAACCGGGTGCAGCTGAATACCAGTATATTACATGGAGCGACTGCCTATCTGACCTCCACATCCCAGTTACTGGGTAACACGATACCCCTGGGTAAAACTGGTTGTCAGACTTTCGGGCTTCTGACGACCCGTAACGACTGTCAAAGATGACAGCCGGGACCAACGGCTTAACGTGCTTTGAGGGGATTCGGTATGTAAAGATGGTCACCCATCCACGGACCAACCGTGGCAAGCTACCTTAACCTGATCGATCGACCCGTGCGGCTGTTATTACTCAGCCACAAGCTCTTTTAAGAACCTAATATCAAACTCTATCAAAAGAAACCAAAGTTTTTGTGTTTGTTAAAGCCAGTCATTATACAAGCTTTTAATTATTATATTTTGACGATTCGACAGTTGTTGTATGATATGTTTGTATGAAAGGTAATTTATAATTCACAAGTTCGAATTACTTAATGAAGTTTGTTTTTCTCCGCAGACCATTATCTACCAAATATGTATAAGTAATTCTGTATCTATTAACATATTTATCATCGTTCTCAACATCTTTTATTCAAGACTCTACTACAGCCGATCGATTCTGTAAAAATCTCACCGTGAAAAATTAGGTGAAGTGAGCTTAGAGTGAGCTGTCAATAGTGCCAATTCCTAGCATTAGTTGGAATGACAACTCACTCCACGCTCACTTCACCTAAGTTTTCACCATGAGATGGATACAGAATCGCACTGCAGGTGCGGGGGCGATTCTCGGTTACAATCTGAATAATTTTGAAGGATGTTGCTAATTCATTGCTTTATGAGTTCGAAACATATGTCTGCTCAACAACGTTAATAACGCAATGGATGTTGTTGAACTGTCAAAATGATAGCAATTGCTACTGTTAATGTGTTACACAATTACCGCTGCACACCTAATAATACCTCCATCTCCATTTATGTGGGTATATGTTATTATGTTAGAGCAGTGGTTGCCCAGTTATAACGACCGTGACTAAAAAATTGTATGTCGTAGGTTCGAACCCAGACAGGCGATTTACTTTGTGAAAATACCACTGCTCTCAAAACTGTGAAGGAAAACATCGTGAGGAAACCGGCATGTCCTAGAACCAAAAATTCAAAGACATTTGAAATCTACCAACCCACACTGGGCCCGCGTGGTGTATTACTGCTCACTCCCTCTCACAGAGAGCAGCAGTGCGATTCTGTAACCATCTCATCGTGAAAACTGAGGTGAAGTGAGCGTGGAGTGAGCTGTCATTTCAAATAATGCTAGGGATTGACACTACTGACAACTCACATCAAGCTCACTTCACTTGCGTTTCCACAGTGAGATTTTTACAGAATCGACCGGCTGGCCTTTGTCCCAGCAGTGGGAACATTATAGGCTGACTATGTTATGTATGTTATTATGACATCATGATTTCTAAAGACACTAAGATTGGACAGTCACCCACTCAAGTGTAATTGCAGACCAGAGTGCAACAATACTGTACTATAATAACATAATAACGTTGAATTAAATGAGAAAGTTTGAACTGTACCCAACTGTTCCTAAGAAGTAGGTAACATTAGTTTTCGCTCCACGTTTAGGTGTTGCTTTTCAAACTGAAGCTCAAGAACAAAACTTTATTGTTTCATGATTGATTGAGGGATTCCATTACAGTGATTGATACTGCTAGTCTGATTGTTAGGCTTCCCATTCAGGAGTTGCAACTTCATTTTCATTATTCAGTTGCGAACTTGGGAAATAGATAGGTTACCTACATTTTCCAACAAAACACGTATACTATGAAACTGCAGAAAATGTATCATCTGTCCTAGACGAGCTTTCGTATCAATTAAAACTGAAAACGCTATGTACAATTGCTAAGCAAATTGGCAGCCTACGTCAATTTGCAGCGTTATTGCCAATTCGTACAACTGCCGAAAAATTACAGTAGTGATTTGATTATACGGACAATTTAGGTTGGTAATTAAAAATGGAAGTAATGCATTCGGTTGTAAACGCCAAATCAAGACACCCCACGTGCGGCAAGTAAAAAGTTAATACTATCGTCAATCAAACACTGCCACTGCGCCTACTGCAAGTGTGTGCTCAACGGCTTTACAATGTATTCCCCTGACTTTACCTACTTTTACACTGACTTTACCTTACAGACTAGCGGGGTAATTGTGTAACACACCAAGAGTAAGCTGTGGCTTTTTGATTTTGATAGTTCAACCACATTCATTGCATTATTTACGTCGTTAATCATACAAATTTTTCGAACATATGAAGCAATGGATTAGCGATAACCTTCAAAATGATTCAGATTATGATTGACAGTGACCGCCGATTCCCAATGGATTAGCGATAACCTTCAAAATGATTCAGATTATGATTGACAGTTACCGCCGATTCCCTTGTTCACAAACTAAACTAAATTTAAGTTCACTGCATCTTTTTCTTTCTATTTCATTATGAAAAGGACAGAAGATAAATATTAGTTTAGTCCTGTCAAATTAAGAAATTCCATAGACATTTTAGACGTGGTTAAAAAAATGGCAACTAAAAATATGTCAATTTACGTGAGGCGCTGACTAATTTGACAGGACTAAACTAATATTTATCTTCTGTCCTTTTCTTAATGAAATAGAAAGAAAAAGATGCACTGAACTTAAATTTAGTTTAGTTTGTGAACAAGGGAATCGGGGCCACTGTGTTGCGCAATTGGGGTGCTGCTCATCTACTCGTATTTGGTATTTCAAACTGTAAAGGTGCATGCCAATCACACTCTTTAGGCTCAACACAACTTCACCAGTGTTCCGTGTTTCGTATAATCTTAGCCCACATATTACAAAGGATACCATAAATCACTGTCACCATGATAAATGGATCCAAGTACTTGCACATCAGCTGCATATTATGCGTTATTTATATCGTGACTCGTGAAATCTTCATTAATGTGATGTCAAATCTGGCTCGCTGATGTTGATCGATTTGCCTAATTTGCGAGCATCGATTTGACAAATGACTAATGTTTACGTGTTTGCCAATCTTTGTATACTTCTAGAGGAGAGAGGAGTATTTTATGTCCGTGTAAATCTCGTAGGCGAGAAACAAATACTAAGCCTCTTTAATTCCACAACTTCATAATTCGCCTGCCCTTATCCCAACGTATTTGGGGTCGGTTCAACATGTCTTTTTGTTCCATACTTTTCTATTAGTCTATTAGTTAATTCCACAACTTAATTTTAACAAAAACGGGTTGCACTCCGGGAGTGCCGGCAGAAGTGAAAACTTGAATATTAACGTTGTGCATTTTTGATATTTTGGAATGCGGTCTACTCTCCCTCCGTCTTACGAATTTTCGATCAGGTCACGTGTCCTGACGCGAGCTCCGTCTTACGAATTTCCAATCAGGTCACGTGTCCGGACGCGAGCTTAACATTTTTTACCCATCACAACAAAAGTGCACAACGCCGCTGATGAAGTTTTCACTTCAACAAAGGATAAAAGCTAAGTGTATTTTCGTGTCGATAGAAAAACAAATACGCCTTTATGATATCATACAAAACTCGTCAGACGATTTTCTTGAATTGATACTCGATAGTGAACAGACATCATATTGACCTGCTGGTTCCATGGGAGACCTCATCCATCGCTTTCTATATAGCGAATTCGGCGCCAGGAGCAGGCTCATTAGGCCATAAAAAAAGTACCCGAAAACTCGACAAAACGATTATCGTACCTACGTTACTGCTGACATACGAAGTTTTTTTATCCCCTTTCGCTAATCGCCTCTTCGAGAGCCTCTCCCCATGTAACTAAGCCTTAAGCCTACCTAACCAAGTGCCATAAACGGCATTATGTTTAAGGCTAATATTGACGCGTAAAGTTATCTTAGCGCAAGTGCCGTTTCTAACTTTCGGTGAAGGAAAGTGGAAACTTTACACTACAAACTGCCTAATAAGGGGACTTAGTAAACTTATGCCGTTACGGCTTCTGCGAACATCTTGTTGAATATCATATTACATGGACTTATACGTTTCTTGTCTTGTACCTAATTAGCGTCTTAGTGGATTAGTGTGAGAAACTTACTTCCGCGTATCATTTTTACCTCGCACGCAAGAAAAATTAATTGCCTTGGCTGACGGTAATAAAATAATGTAATGAAGCTATGTATTTGCATGACATAACATCACTCCTGGGGGTCTACTCCGAAGTGCAAAGTGCGAATGTTCGGATTGGACCGAGACATGGCCGAACCGAATATTATTGAAAAATGCGAAAAAAGTTCGAATCGGCTCAGTTGGGTCGGGACCATAGTCAATATTCGAAAGAGTGTAGGAGTGTAGGATCGGAACCGACCGAGCCAAATAGTAACTTCGTAGCAGGAAACGGCCGAGCATTCGGCCGATACTACTTCGGAGTAGACCCCCTGTATAGTCGAAGGGTTCGACAGAGGTGCACCTATAATATGTACACAACATTTCGCCAGCCTTTAAGTCCCATGTAATAGGAAGCGAGCCTATGGCCATCAACCAGGCATAAATCAAGACTCCGATCTGCTACTGAAAAATTCCAGAAGGAAAACCCTAGTAACACTTTGCTCGACCCGGGAATCGAACCCAAGACCTCATGCTCAGAAGTGGCGCTTGACCGCTAGACCAACGAGGCAGCTATGTATCTATAGACACGTTTATTTAAAGTATCTGTATAATATGTAGTATGGGCAACTAGCTTCAACTTTCTGACTAACTGACCGACTATTTAATTTTAACAATTCAAAGTGCCTGTAAATGGTTGAATTGAAATAAATGATTTGATTTTGAGTTTCTCTACGTGTAAGATTTTTTTATAATATTTATAAACACTTATCAAATCAAGTTTAGATCCTTGTTTTAAAGTATCGAAGCTCCTACATCGGCGGTACTGTCGATGTTGGCTAAAGTTCTGAAAATAAATCAAATAAATGGCTTCCAATGAATATAACCTCGTTTCGGTCTTCTGATAACGTATAAATGTCGTTATTATCAATAAAATTGTATTTGATTTATTTATCAATTTCTACGGGCAGACCTCTTTCAGCATAATTATATTTGAAGAAATCTTATCTACAAACGTCTTTGCTCGTCAGAAAATATTTGATACAGATTCAAATATTTTCTGACGAGCAAAGACGTTTAACTTTAACTTATTCAAACTTTGAATACAGTATGAAGAGCGACATCTTTCATAACTACAGGAAACTACATTTTCAAAGAGGAAGTGATGCTATTCCATTTAGAGTATTTTAGAGTTACTAGTAGGTATTGCTTGATATAGTTTTATTTTATTATTATTAAAATCTTAATGTCTTATACAGCGTTATTTTAAATTGGCTAGCTAAACTCCGCAGACGCAATGGCCATCGATATCTAAGCACGTTAAAACAAAAAAATATTAATTAGACGATTTTTTTTTTGTAGTAATAAAACGTCCAGCGGTCGTTGACCTCCCAAAAAACAACATCAAATCTTTATATTTTTTATTTTATCGTTTTTGCATAACGGTACCTATCGCGCCTGCGGAGCTCAGCTAGCCAATTTAAAATAAACCTATACAAGGTGTCGTTTTGCATCCTCGTCAAATTCAAGGAGGTAACTATGCTACTGATTCTCGACGCGAATCAATAATAAAATAAGTAGGTATTTTTTTTTTTTGTAATTTTCGGAAATCGGCATGTGTGGGACACGTATTTTAAAACGCGGCCTGTGTATTCTGAAATACTTTCAAACTTAAATAACTAAAAAAACAAGTAAGTATGTATTCATTATTTACCAGGGATCGTAATTTTATTTGATTATTTATGTCTTTCATAACAGCCTCCTGAAATTTGACGAGGATGCAAAACAACAGCTTGTATATTATTGTTATTAAAGTTATAAGCACTGAAAGCAATTATCACTTTCACTATCATGAAAGTGTGTTTACGGCCTCATTATCCTATTGTGTCGCTACTTATTAACGTTTAATGTTACAACAACATAGGTACCTAAATGTATATAATCGTCTGGGTACCG
The DNA here is from genome assembly GCA_949629185.1 of Apamea crenata. NCBI lineage: Eukaryota > Metazoa > Arthropoda > Insecta > Lepidoptera > Noctuidae > Apamea > Apamea crenata. Next base: position 15,191,984 of record OX451357.1, read on the forward strand.
GTCTAGCTTCTAGTTGTAATTACGCCGAGCTTGTATGAGTTCTTGCCTATATAACACTATAACCGCAACTCCTCAGCTGCATAAGTAATAATTATACCATGTGGTTTTGTAAAAAATGGCGGCATCGTTGCATCATATCGTTACGTGCGAGTCATAAACCATGACAAGTGTGATGTCGTAATTGTACCTGAGATATCGAATCTGCTATCGTGTGTCTAAACAATATAAAATACAGTACAATTTTAATGCATGACTGATGGAAATAGTCAAAAAGTAGACCGTGGTTTACATGCAAAAGATCTTTGGGATTATTAAGAAAAAGCGAAAAAAGGACCTTATCACCCGCGGGGTATTTCCGTGACACACTCGCAGTAGAAATGGCTTTGATTTTGACAGTTCAACAACATTCATTGCGTTTTTTACGTTGTTGAACAGACAAATTTTTCGAACACAAGAATAAAATGGATTAGCCATTATCCTTCAAAATTATTCAGAATGTGATTAATATTGTGTTACGCAAATAGAGTGCTGGTTTCTAAATTGAGCATTTAAAGTAGAGAACTTGTTAACCTTGTTAAACTTAAATGCATACCGACTGGTGGCCGTGCTGATATCAAGAGGAAGCGCATCCCAAAGGAGAATGGAATGAATATGTAAAGAAGAATGAGCAAAGTCAGACGTATGAGCAGGACAGAGTAAGAGAAGATTGTTAGAAGAACGCAGATTCTTAGCGTGTGAAGAACATAATAATCACCTTGATCGAACATCACCAGTTCCACAGTAGCTCCCAGGGGCACATTCTTGACATGCACGCACTCGTCTCCCTGTCCTGGTTCCTGGGAGCAGAACTGATTGGAGCCCACATCACCGCCCTGCGTCAGGAGTGGCGACGCCGGATATGTGAAGCGATGGCCGTCGGTTTGACCCCAACTCTCTGGAACAAAAAAGGTAAAAGTAAAATAAAGGCTTGTTAGAATTTTGATGATATTGTGACACGTAAGGTGTACTTAGTTGTAATAACTGAATACCGATTTTTTTATTGTACTCATGAACAACTTTTATGATGGAATCACGAAAATAACATCAGATGCTCCAAACATTTGGGTTTCTATGTTCGACAAAATGTAGGGGAATAGCCGATTGGTTTTTCGCGATTGGACCCATGAAATGAAATTGTTTATTCTGTAAATAGGATCTCGGAATCACATTTTTGCACGTCATGATAAAATAAAAAATAAGCTACATGGAGTCGTCATTTCTTATCTGACTCAACCTGAGAAAAAATGGAGAAACAAAATCAAGCGTCAAAGTCTCTTTTAAAGTCTAGTCACAGTAAAAGTGGTTCCCCTTAATAGGTTTTTAGTTACTTCAATTCGTAAAGGACATTCAGGAGGTCTAGAAGTATTAATTTAGTATAGAAAACCAATAACCACCAGTCAATCGGATGTAAGCTGAAACCGGTACCGCACCCCAATTGCGTAACACACAATCAATCGGAATCTGAATCATTTTTAAGCAAATTGCTAATTCATTGCTTCATAAGTTCGAAAAATTTGTCTGCTCAACACGTAAATAACGCAATGAATGTTGTTGAACTGTCAAAATGAAACCGATTCCGATTGATCGTGTGTTACGCAATTAGGGTGCTGGTCCGTAAAGTGGGTGCGGTGCGGTTTTGATTAGATTACGAAGTATTTATTCCTTCCTTCCTTCGGTTTAGGCAGAACCGGCCTTATGTACGGAAGTGTATCTAATAACGGCTGAGGCCAACAAGTTGCATAAACAGCAATATTAGGTAAACTCCAAATTCGTAAAACCACCTTTAAGGAGATCTACTAAAATGATTTATAACACGAAATAAATAAATGAACAAGTTGCATAGAAAATGAATCAACTTATTTCTTCCACAATAACCATTCGGAATGACGCAGTATAAGAATTATTCCCCTCAATAACAGACGCGGCAGGTGTGCAATTGCATGCAATTATACAATCCAGTCACAATGGCCAACAGATGTAATCAACAAAAACGTACTTCTGAACAATTAAAATTGTTTATAGAACACACAATTATTTTTCTGTCACACACATAACATGGAATTTCCGACGCTGGAAAATTAGTAAGTATGATAATATCAAGCCAGGGGGTCTACTCCGAAGTGCAAAGTGCGAATGTTCGGATCGGATCGACACATGGCCGAACCGAATATTATTGAAAAATGCGAAAAAACGTTCGGATCGGCTCAGTTGGGTCGGTATCATAGTCAATATTCGAGAGAGTGTAGGAGTGTAGGATCGGAACCGACCGAACCAAATAGTAACTTCGTAGCAGGAAATGGCCGAACATTCGGCCGATACTACTTCGGAGTAGACCCCCTGTATTCCGCGAAGGGATTGGCAGAAGTACCAATATTTCGCCGGTTATTTTACACTGTGAACCAGACACAAATCCCAACTTCAGGCTGCCACGAGTACTAAGCAATTTTTATTGGCAAAACCTACTAGTACTTTATCCTACATAAGGTTCGAATACTACCAAAAAAAACAGTGAATTGAAGCACGGGCTTTTTTCCCGCGGCGATTTTTTTTCTGCGCATTGAATTTACAACGCTCTGCTTAGCGCCGAGAGTTGAAAATCTAACAGTGTGTTTTTTTGACGAGCTGGGATGCGCTCTGTGGGATTCTCAACGCTCGGCTTAACACCGAGAGTTGAAAATCTAGTGCGCAATAACATGCAGCCACGATATTTTTACGTCCTTGTGAAAGCTTATCCAGTTGATGCAAGGGATTGATTGTTGGATGAAATGTATCGAAACTTAGAATGTATACTCTCAGAAGCGGCTGAATACAGTTACAAAGTAAAAGAGTTAAGGAAGGGTAGATATATTACTGGATGGAACATGTACGTTCGCGACGCTCATGCCAGGGCGCGACTTTGTTACAATATATGGTTACTGAATGGTAAGCCTAGCGCCGGTAGAATTCACCAAGACATGTATGAATCGCGGAAGCTTTTCAAAAGTAAGTTAAAATGGTGCCAAGCTCACCAAAATCAAATTAAAATGGACATCATTGCAAAACATCATACAAATAAAGACTTCTGTAAATTTTGGAAAACAACAAATAAGCTCAATTATAAACCAAGCCTCCCGGTGAGCGTTGAGGGCGTGCATGATACCCGTGAGATAGCGGACTTGTTCCGACGACACTTCAGAGTCGAATCACCCCTGACGGGAGAGCCGCAGCCGCTGCGGATGCTCGATGCTGAGATGGTCTGCTCTGAGCGCAGTGTGTCATTCACCGCAAAGCAAGTTGCTGATATAATTAAAAATATGGTAAGAGGCAAATCTCCAGGGCACGATAGTATCAGTATCGAGCACCTGCAGCATGCCGGTGTTCACTTGCCTAGAGTACTGTCTATGTTTTTTAATTTGTGTTTATGCCATTCATATCTACCGGAAAGATTAATGCGTACTATTGTTGTTCCAATTATTAAAAACAAAACCAGTGATTCTTGTAAGGTGTCAAATTATAGACCAATTTCTCTCGCGACTGTAATTGCTAAAGTTCTGGACAGTCTGCTTGGACGCCAGCTGGACAAGCACTTAAAAATCAATGACGCTCAATTCGGCTTTAGGTCTGGCTTGTCCACTGAAAGTGCTATCCTATGCCTCAAGCAGACTGTTCAGTACTACACAGCAAGAAATACACCAATATACGCCTGTTACCTAGACTTGTCAAAGGCATTTGACCTAGTGTCATACAATATATTGTGGGACAAACTAAATAGGGAAACCTCGGTACCACCGGAAGTGATAGGCATATTTAAATTTTGGTATGGAAACCAAGTGAACCGTGTGAGGTGGGTGGACTCTTTGTCGGAAGAGTATAGGTTGGAGTGCGGGGTGAGACAAGGGGGTTTAACCTCCCCGGCGCTCTTCAACCTGTACATGAATAGTCTGATCGAGGAGCTCAGCGGCAACAGGATCGGATGTCATATTGATGGCACTTGTATTAATAATATCAGTTATGCCGACGATATGGTGCTGCTGAGTCCCTCGGTTGGAGCAATGAGGAGGATGCTAAGTCTTTGCGAATCCTATGCTAGGGCCCACGGGCTCAAGTACAATGCACTCAAGAGTGAACTGATGGTTTTCAAAGCTGGTAATAAAACCTACTCTAAAGTACCACTTATCACACTGGACGGCATACCATTAATAAGAGTTACTAAATTTAAGTACTTGGGCCACTGGGTGAGTGAAGACCTTAAAGATAATTTAGATGTGGAAAGGGAGCGCAGGTCGCTGGCTGTCCGATGCTGTATGTTGGCCCGCAGGTTCGCCCGCTGTACTGCACGAGTTAAAGTCACGCTTTTTAAAGCCTTCTGCCAATCCTTTTACACGTGCAGCCTGTGGGTGAACTTCACGCAGAGGGCATACAGCGACCTGCGCATCCAATACAACAACGCTTTCCGGGTGTTGTTGGGGCTGCCGCGTTTTTGCAGCGCGTCCGGTATGTTTGCCGACGCAAATGTTGACAGCTTTTCAACCGTCATGCGCAAGAGGTGCGCATCGTTATTATATCGGTTTCGCGCCAGCCCCAACACTATCCTGAGGACGTTGGCAGACCGCTGGGACTCTCCGATTCTAGGACGCTGGATACGACTCCATGCGGTGAAATAGATTGGGATGGGAAAGTCTCTAGCGTCTGTACTTAGGTTAAAATTTTTATAATTACCCGTTAGTTTAGTTTAGTTTACTTACTAACACTAGATATAAGGCATTTTATACTGGTACTAACAAACTATGGAACTTGATTCTGAAATAAAGGTTTATTATTATTATTATTATTGACACTATTGACAGCTCACTTCTCCTAGGTTTTCACGGTGAGATTTTGACAGAACACCACCTTCAGCAATCGCGCTTGCGAGTGCGACCAGTAGACCAACGAGCCAGCCCAACGATTTCTGTATAATTTTTATCTTATCTGTATTCACGGACTATTCACTTTTACGGCAATCTATTGGACCGACGTTCATGTAAACTCCTCACGAGTTTTCCAAAAACAAATGAGCTAGGTAGCCAGGGTAATGTCTTGGGGAAACGCAGTTATTATGAATGGTCGAACATTTATTATTTCAGGAAGTACCACTCTTTCCTGTGTTGGACCATTTTTCATAATAATATGGGTTATTTATATTCCTGTTTATGCTAACGTGTTTGTTAGTATTTTTTCCCCATTTTTCTACTCCTTATGATGGGTACGGTGCCTTCAATAACATAATTACGTCTACATCCTTTATTTCCAGTTTGATTTCAACCGGAATGACAGCCGCCTGACCTCAATACCCTTCAGAGAAACTGGATTTTTGCAATGACGTAACCAATACAGGTAATTGTATCTCGTAATATCCTCTCATTCGAGTTACTGGTCTTAAATATAAGTAAAAAATATCGGCTACAGACGGTCGATAATATCGGATGCCTTAGTTTAAATATTAATGATCATAATTTATCTTACTGTAAAAAATGGTACACGACATGTTCTACAAAAAAGACAATCATATCATTGGTAGTGTAGTGGTATCAATTGTACCAAATGATACCACTACAGCAGATGATAATTCTCAACTTCCATAATAGTATACATCCTAACTTATTACAGGCGTGATGACCCCTTTCTATCTGCCATGACAAATGGACGGCGATTCGTTTAAGCACTATAATTACCTTATCTTCATAGAGACGTCATGGTCGAAGACTAGTCTTATAACGATAAACTTAAGTACATACAAAGAAGTAGCGATACAACTTATTACAGAGAGATGGAGTGGACACTTTCGTTTATTTATATATTTATTTATGTACAGTAAAATACCTACATAAAGATTTTAGACTTATTTCATTAGAAATTTCTTCCAGCAGACCTGCGACAGGAGCGTTGGCACAATTGCAGTGTGTAAAAAGACAATACAGATATTTTTTAGTTACCTAAACGAATAAAATAATTAATACTATCCATTTCAATTGGTTCTAGGAACCTGATTAACAAATTATTTCTCTTATCAATAAATCTGGTCTCAAATCTCACGTTAGCTCATTTAACACACCAATATGACCAAAATAACTCCACCAATAAATTATCATGATATTTGAATTCAGATTCAGTCTATGAATAGACATTCAGAAATCGCGGGTCAAGTCAACTGATACTGACAATTGACATTCAAATGACAATACGTTCAAAAATAGAATGCAAACATCATCTGCCTAGCCTTTTCCCAACTATGTTGTGGTCGGCTTCCAGTGTAACCGGATTCAGCTGAATACCTTTTACATGGAGCGACTGCCTATCTGAACTTCACAACCAGTTACTGGGTAATACGATACTCCCTGGTAAGACTGGTTGTCAGACTTTCGGGCTTCTGACTACCCGTAACGACTGTCAAAGATCCACGAATGACAGCCGGGACCAACGGCTTAACATGATTTCCGAGACACGGAGAGGTCTCGGTATGTAAAGATGGTCACCCATCCACAGATCAACCGCGGCAAGCGTAGCTTAACCTGATCGATCAACCTGAGTGGCTGTTATTATTTAGCCACGAGGGTTACCGCTGCCCTGGAACAGAAAGGGCTAAGGAAGGAACACGGGTGGGTATGATTTCCCATCCACAAAAAAAAAAAAAGCCCCAAAAATAGAATGCAAACATTTGAAACAATTTGTCCCAGAATGTAGTGGCCAAAACTATTGTGCAGTTACAAATACTAGAGGCGCAATCTAAATTAAGTACCTAGCACATTGTGTGTTAATTATTAAGCGCAATTATTTCGACAAAGCGCTTGATTTATTTACTTAGTTACATTATGTTCTCACTTCAGTGTTCGTTAGTGAATTATTTCGATAGGTGCCAGTATGTTTCACCTGTCAATGTGAATGAAAGATGTACTATTAACATGCCTCTTTTTGACTGTTAAAAGGCAAAAACTGGCCTTGTTATGGACTTTTTCAACTTCTATTGGACCATTCTATTTAAAACTTCTCTAGAGTAAGTTTAATAGGTCACATTACAATATACGCAATACCTAGTACAGTCACAACAGGAATAGGATAGTGAAGCTGTACAGCATTATTTTATGCGAGATGCCTAACCCTTCGGGGAAACAGGCGTGATGTTGTGTACTCGTATGTATGTAGAAAACGCGTAGAACGTAAAGTTGTGCCAAACTTAAACTTAGAAATATGTACTGTAAATCTGAACTTGATACTAGTTCTCGATTTACTCCGCGTTTATATAGTTTGTAGCGGCGACGTGGCAACCGCGGAAGATAGAACCGCCACTCGAACTATTCACATCGAACTTATTAATTTTATTAATAATTTATTTTCAAGTTAGGTCCTTAATATGGGGGAAATTACATAGAATTCCACTGCAAAATCATCAGTATGTTACCCTAATGTGTTTCAAATAAAATGAAAGCCAACCACTAAAGTTACAACTAAAATATTCAAAGCCCTTTAATATTTATGATTCCGACCTCCCATGATAATTATATGCACTGTATCTGAACAGTGAAAGCGACAAGCCAATTAGAATATTCAAGCTGGTTCCAAGTGTGGCTCGATCTACTCTCCACATGTTAAATGCACATTACACAGCTTTAATATAAGTCATATTTTATCAAAGTGAATGTCTCCAACACGACAACAACTTAGCCGAGCAAAAAATGCATAGCATAATTATTTATTGTTTAGCTTAAATCAATTTATTACAACCAAGCTCCGCCCCGCGGTTTTACTCGCATAAGTCTTGATCCCATGTAAATATCGGGATAAAAAGTCCTATCCTATTTTCCATGGTCATGGTCTATTCATGTGCCAAATTTCATCCAAATCCGTTCAGCCGTTATAGCGTGAAAGCACAACAATCAAACATGCAAACACAAAAAATCAAATCTTTTCTCTTTAGTTAGATGAAAGCGCTCATTATATTTAGCAATTAGCAATATCAATAAAATTATTATATTAAATATTATTAGCAATAATAAATTGGATGCAAATAAAGATATGAATAGAGGTTGAAAGGAGATTAATAAAATAAACAAGAACTCAAGCTTGAAGCTCAACTAAGGAATGACAGAGTGAGTTCTATCAATATACGAGTATTCTTCACAAGCATAGTTGTACAGCTTGTACGACTGTGCTTGTGAAGAATATAGAGCTGTGTTTGGATTTGACTTGACGATGTGTTTATTTTAAAGTCCACTTATTTTTTAAGCGTGTTCATATAACGGTACTAGTAATGAAATAAAATGGCGGACGACAAAAAAAGTCCCACTCGTAGTGAAAGGCAAACTTTCGAACAAGACTTGCTAATACTCAAAATAAACATCCTATTGTCTAAGCTTAACTCCTGCGCCTTAAAAGCTGCTTGAAAATGTAAACAATGAACAAATGGTAATTTTGTCAGTGAGCGGTTGCGTTACGCGTACGCAGCGAATGTTTGACGGCTTCGGCGCATGCGCAATCATTGCCAGCATATTGCTTATTTGCGGTTGGCGCGGACGCTGTTACGACCGCTGATTACTTCACTTTCTTCATAAACACCGTGTAATGTCACCATTTTATGTAAAATAACTTTATTTATGAAACATTAAACCAGAGAATGAACAAGCCTCGTTAATGTTACTTATTTTCCTACTTTCTGAATTCAATTCAGAAGGAATTTTATGTTGAAGGGTGTTTAGATTACTTTGCATCAAGCCTTCATTTACCTACCTCTTGATAAACGTATATATAACCTTATTAATAATAAAATAATGTAATAATTTGTACCTCGAAAGTACAAAGGCCTCTTCTGATATAAAGGAGGCACTAGCATTGATCACCATTTTTGTGTGGCATATTGGCACTTGCCTAATCCCTACTTAACTGCAGGTTCAAATTAAATTAGCTAGCGAAACTCTGCAGACGTGGTGGTGCTTTATATTTAAATATAATAAAACAAAAAAGGAATTAATTTGATGACGTTTTGTGGGGTCATCGACCTCAGTTAGCGTAGTCACTGGAAACATCCGTTTAAAAAAAACAGTTTTTTTGTGTATTCTTCACAGAAGTACGATATCTAAACACGATTAACCAAAAGAAAACAGATTTTCTCAACTCATACTTCATGTAACAACACTTCCAGTGGTCACTGGACCCCAAAAAAAAAATTTTTGATCGTTTTAATCCTTCAAAAAGTCAGTTGATCCATACAAATACATAAATCTATGGATCAATTGATTTTTTTTTCACGATTTCAGGGTTGGTCCCGTAGTAAAAGTTGTTTATAATGATGAGTACAATGACCCCTTTTTAGGATTAAAACTATCAAAATTTAACGGTGTATTGTAATTGTATCGTATCTAGATATCGATACCATCACGTCTGGCGGAGTTTAGCTAGCTAATTTCATTTGACCCTGTATAACTACAAAAAAACTAAAATATGGCATCAAACAATTCCTCCGCGTCGCTGGCGACTGCTAAAGAGACCGGCTCAAAATTAAAACTAATTTCTATCAGTATCTGGCTTTGGTCAGAAGCCCGAAAGAAAGAAAGAAAAAATTTATTTGCTGATGATGTAGGTATACATCATCATCTGCCTAGCCTTTTCCCAACTATGTTGGGGTCGGCTTCCAGTCTAACCGGATGCAGCTGAATACCAGTATTTTACATGAAGCGACTGCCTATCTGACCTCCACAACCCAGTTACTGGGTAATACGATACCCCTTGGTAAGACTGGTTGTCAGACTTTCGGGCTACTGACGACCCGTAACGACTGTCAAAGATCCACGAATGACAGCCGGGACCAACGGCTTAACGTGCTTTCCGAGGCACGGAGGGTCTTGGTATGTGAAAATGGTCAACCGTCCACGGACCAACCGCGGCAAGCGTAGCTTAACCTGATCGATCGACCCGTGCGGCTGTTATTACTTAGTCACAAGCAATGTAGGTATACATATAAGTTGGAATATTTGTTAAGTGTCCCTATACATTTTACCTTACTGCATGCAACATATTAGGTTTGATTAGTTACTTTGATTCGATGATGATCTTTATCAAATAAACTTAAAAACCCAATTAACTAACTAATGATCTATGATATGAATGTACCACACATAATTACAAACAGATCAAGTACTTAGTTCTTACGTAGTGGAGCCAACATTAAGCAGGCTGACAGCCAGTCTGCTTGGGTGATTGATGGATGGGGCTCGAATGCTAGATCGTTAGATACGCCTCGAGTCGAAGTGTCTAGAGTTCAGCACTGAACTTCACATAAGAATATGGTCCTACGTCACTTCATTAAGATTTTGTAAAAGGTATTTTACAAAATGACTAAGATGATTTCCAGTGTATTTTCCGTGCAATGTGGGGAATAGCCAGCGGGGTAATTACGTAACACACTAACAGTAGCAATTTAGTTTTCATTTAGACAGTTCAACAACATTCATTGCGTTATTTACGTCGATGAGCAGACAAATTTTTCGAACATATCAAGCAATGGTGGCTGGTAGGTAATCATTATTTTGAAAAGTATCATTCGCGATATTAATGTGAAAATAACGAGGTATTACACATACAAGATTTGCGTTTCCTTGCACAATTGTTTACGTACTAAAAACGCACATTAAAGCTATTTTCAAAACATCCAAATACAGCGATTAAAGGCTGCAAGATTTTCGAAACGACTGACGGACGCGACCCACTAACACATTCTCTTGCCTAAGCTAAGGTTATGTAACAAAGTGTTCATAACTCGAGACGAATGCAGACGGTCGGCTAACTTTGCCAAAAACTAGTTTCATTAATATTCAATAAATTGCTAAAATTGACTTCATTTCAATTTGACATACTTTTTTTCAAGGACGTTTTAATTTGTTTGTCAACAAATAACAGTCATGTTTTTGAAATTTCTGACAATGAATTCACGAGTCCATGTCATCTACTTATGTAGCAGATTTTAATCTAACTGAATTACGTGACTAACAAAAGGTAAAATATAAGATACTACATCATCTCAGACCCCTTGAAAGATATCTCATTCACTCCTTTGTTTTTACAGAGTCCCCGTCATAATAAAAGAATAAAACTTACAACCGAAGAACCCTTTTGACTTTGTTATGCTTAGCTCGGTTCGACCGGCAAGTGAGGTGACAAAATGAAAAGAAAACGACCTTGACTTTTGACCCACAACGAGTATTAGATGACCAAACATACTGGTTGACACTGCCTTAGCAAGCATGTGCTAACCATTTACACTTATCTATTTCATTGTTTATGCTGTATCTCGTATTTCGCAGACGCTGTCCGAGGGGGGTTGGGGGGCAGTGAGGGTCATGACCCCCCCCCCCCCTCCCCCAAATCATTCAAGCTGTCGAGTATCTGTATGATTTCCTTGCCTTACTAACTTACTACTTGGTGACCCCACCCAAAATCTTGGGCTGCGACCACGCCTGGTATTTCGTTAAGATATTATCCGAGATTAAAGACAGTATTAAAGACAGACACTGGTGCTTATTTGCTGGGACTTCAAAATACCTTCATAAATGTTACAGAATTGTAAGTGTCACATTTTGAATTGATAACAAAATCAAATAAACGAAAGTGTACCAGTACAATATATCTGTAACAGAAAACACTTACAAAAGTGTAGCAGTAATAGGTAGGTATATCTTTAACAGATATAAAAGGTGTTAGGTAATAAGTGTAACAGTTAGACGCGGCGTTGCCAAACTATGTATTTATGGTTAATAAGCATTAGATAGCCGGAATTCAGTCGCCGTCTGTTATATCTTGCCGTATTTAAAATATTTGTGATTTAATTTAATATTCAAGTTAATTTGAACACTTTTGTTTATTTGACTGCAAAGGACCAACAATTTTCTAAAAAATAAAAAACTCGTCTGAATGACTATGAAAACCATCCTAAAATCAACTGCTTCCCACTTCAACAAGACGTTGTGCGTCTTGGTAGTCCCTATATCTTGATAGATTCCGAAGTATATTCGGCGGCATTGTTGCCGTATCGTGCAAGTAGGTATACCTAAAACTGCTTATTTCTGTTACACTATATAAAAGATTACACTTTGATTCTGTAACATTATTGTATCTGTTACATTTATAAATATGTATTTCTTTAAAACAGTTTAAAAAAACAGTGTTAAAAACTCTTATTACGGTTACAGTTTGACTCCCTGGTTATTTGACAGAAAAATTGCTTCAAACGCCTAGTTTTAGTAGTGGAAGTTTTAAGGCCGTACAGTCACAAGCACTAATATGTCAACACTTGGCAACTTTCAAATACGATTTTTTCGTGAAATAACGAATGCAACGTTAAAATCCGATACATTACATAAACCTTTGGGCTCGATAATGCTATGTTCGCAACAACATAAAATTTCATTAAAAAATTCAAATATTTTATTTCAGATAAAAATATCCATATAATGAAAGTATAATTTAGCCTAACGTAATGTGTGTGTGTATGTGTATTTGAATAATTTGTTTGGCCTGTGTGCCTACTGATGGGCCCCAAAACCCAGGGAGGGTTTTGGGGCCGAGCCCAAGTCCTTCCAGGAACTCTTCCGCCAACTCGAACCAACGAACTAACAACTTCGAACCAACTTATTACAGCTTATTTTTTTAACCTCAAAACTTTCAAAACTCTATGCAAATAATAAAAAAGAAGCTGTTAAATAAACATAGGTACGTGACTACGTGTGCACTTAATTGATGCTTTTGCTTAACCTGCACAAATATGAACTCCTTTTTATATTTATTACGTTGTAAGTAGCTAAAATAGCAATAAATAAAAATAGACACCAATAAAACGAAACATTTTTAGCACCTAAAATAATATCTACGGTTTTTATTTCACTCGTCCAAAAAAAGAAAACATCACTGCTGAAAAAACACAGTTGGTGTGTACAGTGAGATTACGGTTGTAGGTAATTCTACCTTTCGGTAAACGATAAAGTGATTTCGAATTTTTTAACTAAAATCTTTTCATATCTCACAGATCTTTTAAACATAGGTAGTCCACGTTTGTCAAGTCTTGACGGGTATAGGATTTTTCCCGAAGACTCATTAACAAACTAGCTTCTGCCCGCGGCTTCGCCCGCGTGGATGTCGGAAATTATCCCACTGGAATGGACATGCTACCGAGACAAAAAGTATCCTATAAAGCCTATTACTTTGTATCTTTTTGGTGTGCGAAAACTTTAAATCCTAACTAATATTATAAATGCGAAAGCAAGTTTGTTTGTTTGTTACGCTTTCACACTAAAACGGCTGAACGGATTTGAATGAAATTTGGCACACACATAGACCATGAGCTGGGTAAGGATATAGGCTACTTTTCATCCTGGATCGCAGACGAAGTCGTGGGAAACAGCTAGTAATTAAATATATGTTACTCCATAACATCAGCTATCTGCCAGTGAAAGTGCCGTCAAAACCCGTCCAGCCGATTCGAAGATTATCCGAAATAAACAGATAGAAAGACAAAAATTAAAAAAAAATATATATATTTATAAGTATCTAGGTAGCGTATATATTACGATTATCGATAATGGAACACAGGAAAAAAAAACATTAAAAAATGATTGCAAGATTAACCTAATGTAGTACCTACTAACTCAATTTTTATTTTTTACGGGTTCCTTTATCGATACTGAACTCACCCTGAAGCAATGGCACGCAATTTCTTTAACACCCTGTATACTTATTATTAATTTATTTCTGTCAAAAGTATTAATACTGAGTTTCGAGTTAATCGGACCGCGCGTTTAAAAAAAATGGCAAACTTTCAATCAAATAAGATTTTTCATACCAACAATATCCCCCCATTTTACCTTCTTAGGGGTGGAATTTCGAAAAACCCTTTCTTAGTGCATACCTACTCTTCACGAAGAACACACCCTCCAGATTTCATGTCTCCAGGACCAGCGGCTTAGGCTGTGCGTTTATGTATCAGTGCCAATTGTGGTCACCCATCCTAGTTGGAACCACGACCGGAGTTGCTTAACATGAGTCAGCACTAACAAGCCATCGAGCTTCTCACTCATTCCTCTTTGTATTATATACTTCAACTAGCTTCTGCCCGCGGCTTCGCCCGCGTGGATGTCGGAAACTATTCCACGTTTCAAGTTTATTAACTCAAGGAATAAGATTCTTCATACAAACAAAATCCCCCCATTTCACCCTCTTAGGGGTGGAATTTCGAAAAACCCTTTCTTAGTAGATACCTACTCTTCACGAAGAATACACCCTCCAAATTTCATGTCTGTAGGACCGCGGTTTAGGCTGTGCGTTGATGTCTCAGTCAGTCAGTCAGTCAGGACTTTGAATTTTATATATATAGAATATAGATGATTAGGTAATATACCTACGTATAGTATAAGCCAATTCAACAGAGGGGTAATTCTCGTAATTTTAAGTACGTTCACAGTCTGATCTCAGTCTCAATCGGTCAAAAATACCTCTAATTTCCCTACATTTTGGCAAGTTTTTGACATTTGTTTGTCGCTGAGATGAGACTGCGACTAGATTTTTAACGTTTTAAATTACGAGAATTGGCCTTCTGGGCAGTGGTAAGCATAAGATAGGCAATGATAAGTACATTGTTTATCTTGCAAAACAATAAACACACATTTCCTTTCACGACATTCACAAAGTGGAATAAAAACCTACTAACACATAGTAGTTGCATCATTGACCCTACTGACTTGGTTAAGAAATCATGAATTGTGTGAGTAGACAAAAGTATCAAATATACAACAGAAAATCGTCGAAGCTATTTTATTGTTATTGCTATGGGCACTTCTGTTCTCACAGATTTTCTAAAGAACGAATTATCTCATAATTGCGCTGGGTCACGCCTCACGCGGTCATAACTATGATCAAAAACAAAACAGCGAAGTAGTCTATTTGACAGTCGAGAACCACAAAATAAGAAACCAAACTTTCATCTATCTAAAAGTCGTTAACGAACACGTGGTCAGAAAAGTATAATACTTACATATTTAACAAGATAATGTTAGACAAAAGAAAGTGCTTAAACAATATACAATTACATTACTCACCGACTCGTTTCGCCGAAATTTGTCTTGTCGAATAATTAAAAGGCACATAAATTATCTCGTCGAGATTCTCGGCCAGCTCTGCAGGAAGCTTGTTACCAGCGTGGATCTCGTCCAAACATATCACATTGTCAGATTCACATCTATCACTAGTCACTGTCGTTAATTCACGATACACTTCTGCATTAACTATGTCGTCATCTTTATGCAACACTTTTTGCTCTATGTTATCATACACTAAATTTGCTACACCTTCTAAATTGTCTTGACAACTCTTTACTGCAGCTACTCTTATTTTATACACACCGGGTGCTCTTTTAGCTTCCACAATAAAATCAACTCGCTCTCCTCTGCCTAACTCAATCGACTTCACATGTTCCGGTTCAATCCCGTGCCCGTCTAAAGTCACGACCTCCAAAATATGATGATCAATTGAAAATGTTATAGGGCAGCTTTTTGATCCCCCTCCGTAAGCCAGACGGAATCTATATCTTTTTCCGTATTCCACATTAAATGAAGACTGCGGAGCGTCGGGGGATTCAGATGATTTCCCTTTGCCGTTTATGAGAAGAGATTCGGCGTTCGGGATGCGCGATATGACCCCGGCCAGCGGTCCCATTGAATGACCCCATTCAGACACGAATATTGTGTGCTCGGATAAGTCCACATCATATAGTTTCTTAATAGGGTCCAGACGTGGAGACTGGCGCACAACAAAGGCTCCCGCGAGACCGTCAGCAGCATCAGCAGCAGAGTGAGCGTGGTACATGTGCGTGCCCACAGCTGACGCGCGGAATTTATACTGGAATGTTGTGTAGGCGGGCTGAGGACACTGGGTCAACATAGGAGCTCCGTCCATGAAGGGAGTCTCCTTCTGTGGTTGGCCTCGCCAGTGGATAGAGAGCGCGTGTGCCGGAGCTCGGTGTACCACGTCTACGACCAGGATGTCGTTGTGGCAGACGTGCAGGGTGGGTGCCGGCAGCGCCCTGTTGGCGACCAGCACGCCACGCTCGCGACCATCCGCAGATATGCATGTCGCCGGACAATCACCACCGTCCTTCTCTGTGCAACTACCACAGGATCTGTGATATAGGAAAGTTTGATTTTAGTGTGGAGATATAAAAAAAATGCATTAGCATGGTAATTAGCATTTCGAAAAAAAGGAAATAAAAATGTGCGAGTAAAAGTTATAGACAAAAAAAAACCACGTAGGTATCATAAGGTTGTGAAAAATGTAGCTTACTTGCTGAGCGTCTTGTAGACCTCGATGACTAGTTTCACACGGCATATCATTGGCCAATCCAACTCGTGACATTCTCGGTCACAGTTTTCGAAATACTCCTCTGTAAATAATAAAAATACATTAACATGAGACATTAGTATGTATGTGTACATCAACTATACAATACAATATATGTCAACAAACGTTTTAAAGAATAATTAAACGTTCAAGGTAATAGAAGTTGATGTAACATCATACATCGAAGTTTCTTTGTGAACTCGTCTTCGCGATCGATTCCACGAACATTATAAACGGTGATCGATTGCAAAACGTATCTTTTATGTTCCTGCGATGGTAGAACGTTACTTCCGTAGAAGTTATCGCTTTCTGCAGGTCTTAAAACGAACAGCAGTTTGATTCGAATTTGTTAACATTATCTAGTGTTAATATTATTCTAGAACCTAAGTGATTTCCTGATTCAAAAATAAGTAAGAAATTGTTATTTGATCTTTATAAATTTTGTAATAGCAGATATAAAACCAAAATTAAACATGAATATAGATCAGCTGATTGTCCTCGAATGCACATATGTTAATTGTGATTAACACTCATATATGGGCCCTTGTTTTCTGCAATTAGATAAAAAAAACAACTAACTAACACCAAACAAAAAAAAAACAACATATACCTTAAAAAAAAATTACTTATTACCTGGCATCGGCGTATAATGAACGACTACAAGAACTCCGGCTAGTATTACAATTAACACTAATATCCTCTGCAAGGACATTAGCATGTAATTTGGCTTCACCATCGACACTTCGTGCACTTGAGCCGCCTCCTTTTCCGACTCCATGATTAATGAGAAAAACTTAATCGTCTATGGTCCAAAACGAGATTACATGTTTGTTTTTAAAAGTTATGTTCGGATTTTGAAAGTGAGAGGTTTAACGTTCGCGACTACGCGAGTCGACCACGAAGTGGCGACTGGTATGGTCGTGGGCCGTCGCCTCCGCCGGTTGCAACATCGTGCACCACCATGTTTCGCGGCATTGCAAGAGGTTCGATTGGGCGTCCAATTCGGAAGTAAATTGACGGGCAGTAGAATGAACTCTCTCTGCAAGTTACGCAATTTTATATTGTGCAAGCGTTATATTAATTTCCATGCTGACCACTTACTGTGGTGTTACGTGTTACACAGCCGCAGTAGTCGCGTACTTAATTATATATTAATTAATAAATGAAAATACCTAAACTATCAACACTTTTAATTATTCAATGACACGGTCGCGTCGTCGTTCAAATAATATTGATTGATAATTTAATCTCATACACTTAGGCTTTGACTGTCTGAGTAAATATATTATTGGTAGGTACATCTGAATTCACAGCAGTTTCACATGTCTATTGCAAGTTAGCTCCGGCAGAGGGTTGGCAGTAGTTTGTTTTTTCCAAATGCTTCCTTTGAACCTACAGCAAAGCTTAAAGGTCGTGTCGAACCACAAATAGTAGAGGATTCCGTCAAAATCTGATCCGATGATATAATTTCCAGGAACTGGTGATAACAACTTCCCTCAGACATCCATCCCCAGTTACCGAATACCACATAC
Organism: Apamea crenata; assembly: GCA_949629185.1. NCBI lineage: Eukaryota > Metazoa > Arthropoda > Insecta > Lepidoptera > Noctuidae > Apamea > Apamea crenata. The sequence continues at coordinate 15,209,947 of OX451357.1, forward strand.
TGATTACAATAATCACCTCATTTGAGTCCTTTAACCGGGGTGAAAGTTAAGTGGTAAAGGAGTTTGATTTGCATTTGCTCTGCAATCAGTTGCATTTTTTGCACGACAGACGGACATGACGAAATTTCAAGAGTTCCGCTTTTGCCATTTGGTTATGGAACCCTAACAAGGCCTAGACAAAAATATAAGTAACAAAATTAGCAATTGTGTTAAGCATTACGTAATGTCCTAGATTTAAGTAGGCCGGTATCTTTGCGTGTAACACAGCTTAGGTATAGTTAATTAATATATTATGTACTGACGGAACAGTTGTTACCGCTTGCCGATGAACATCATATCAGATGCAAGTCTGTTTACCATGGGCAATTAACAGTCATAAAGCATTGTCATAACCACTGCGCCTGACATGTGGTGCGAAAGAATGCAAGTGACAATAAGAGCGATCCCACACGGGCGTTGCCAATGCGTTGCGTCGTCGCAGCGCAGTTATTTCAAAGTGTACTACGTGAGCTCGACAATAGATGCGAGCAATAATATTAAGTCTTTGACGTCAGTGGTTAGGTTCCTTTCAACCCTGGCGGGGCTCCGTCGACTAAGTCTTAATATTATTGCTTGTCGCACAAACGTGCATTCGAACTATGGTGAGTCGCAGTACAGTTTTGTCGTACAAGTGTTATTCGCACATCCATTTGTCGAGATCACGTAGTACACTCGTTATTTCGACGCTGAGAGTACCACGCGAGCGCTGCGATGTCGCAACGCAACGCTGCTTATCCCGATGTCGCACCTTCATGGCGTCGACGTCCACCTTCGATATTCTAAAAAGTACTGCGCTGCGCTCCATCGTTTCACCGCAGCACCCCTCCTCGCTTCGTCACCCTGGCCCCTTTTCCGTTGCGCACGCGTTCCGTCGCCGCACGTCGTTTTAACGCACCGTGTGGCATGACGCTCAGATTTATATGTAGAACTGCGGAGCATCACCGCTCAGGTGCGCGGCGCAACGCATTGGCAACGTCCATGGTGGCATCGCCTTTAAGGTGTCAAGATGGATAGAATGTTTGTGTTAAAGATGATATGGATTGGCTAGGAAGGAAGTAAACACTGCATTTCATATGATTTCAGCAAATAATCTATATATTTTAAAATTAATTCCTATTTCCCTTGCTAACTTGAGAACTACTTTACCGATTTCATCCATCTTTTTTTTTTCTTATGGAAAAAAAAATAAGAAAGTTGCGCAGAAAATTAGAAAATTTAATCATTACGCTTTTACGCTAAAACTGCTGAACGGATTTAGATGAAATTTGACACATGGGTAGACCATGATCTGGAGAAGGACATAGACTACTTTTCATCCTGGATCGCAGACGAAGTCGCGGGCAACAGCTAGTTAATAATAAAATACCAACCACTTTATTGTCCCACTGCAGGACAAAGGCCTCTTCTGTTTACATAGAGCATTGAACACCACGCTTGGTCAAGGCGGGTTGGTTTTAGACTTTACTGTATTAACTACTTCTTCGGCTTCTGCCCGCGACTTCGTCCGCGTGAAATTTCTTACTCCCCCGACCCGCATCGCATTGCATCGCCTGCCCGCGCTATACTTCATTTTCGCTTAGAGTTCTTCCTTACTTTTTTTTGTTAGGCTCCTAATACTGCTAGCGTGGTGTTAATCTATAGTCTTCCTCGAAAGTTCCTATCAAATACAAAAATATTTTTTCAAATCCAACTCGTGGTTCAACAAACAAACAAACAAACTCTTCAGCTTTATTATTAGCATATATGGGAACATAGCTAAGCCTAGGTTTCCTCTCGATGTTTTTCTTCACCCGTGTCAGTAATGTACCTATTTACATACATATGAATTGAAAAGTCACATTGGTGCTCTCGCGGATTTGAACCTTGTATTGTATATGCGGCGAGGTGTTAATCACTGGGCCATCACGACTTGCACCGGAGCGCGGGAGTGCTTGTAAAACTGTGCGTGCCCACAGACACTTTGTTTTTGCCGAAGACGGCTGGCACCCACTTTAATATTTTTTTCAATTTTACTTTATCTATTCCTATCTATATTTTTGTTTACGTATCGACTTCGGCAACACTGTTGCAAACATACAGTACCTTATTACGAAAAAAGGTATGTTTTTGCGCGATTTTCGAGAAGAGGGTGACTGACGAGGTAACTATGTTTAAACAGATCTGGGTCCAGACTTGCCTCACGTGTTAGCACCACCGAGGGATTCGTGTAAACGATTATCGCGCAACGCGCATCTCGTTTCCACAACATTACCTACTCATTCGAACGATTGAAACTGATGAGATTGTTCCATAAAAGTGCACGCGGCCTGTAATATCTAACCGACAAAAAAGCGTCTATTCTGATTGATTTTTCCATGTTTGGTAGGGTTTTGATTTGTAATGACCACATTCACATTCGAACAAGAAGATATAGGTATTGCATTATTTTGTCCCTACCTCCTTACACGATACCTACTTCAGGTTGTTGACTGGCAGTGAATGTCCAAAAAAATCTTTACAGCCTTTTTAGTAGGTTAAAAATAAATCTATATTTTTTTTAATGACCACTTAATGTATTTAATCAAAAGTTTCTCAATGCATTTCCGCCAGTTATACCTATTACAAATAATACACAAATACAAATAATATTTACTCGTATTTAATACTTAACAACCTTTTTAAATATGATAATTTAACTAAAAATCTTTAAAAGTCGTTTTAAGCCTTTTTCGTGTTTACATTCGTAAAGTCTTAAAAAATACATATCCAACTATTAAAAAAAACTGCGAAATGACATTTGTGTTGTCAAAGTGACAGTGACAATTATTTGTTTTGTTCGCCGAGATTTCTTACGCCGCGTTGCGTGCTTTTTCAAATAAAATTGAATATAGTTTTCAAAAAGTTAAATAACCAAAGCATATTTATTAAATATCAATATGGAGATAACAAGGAATAATATTGTAGATGAACTGGAGAATATCAAGAAAGACTTAGCGAAGTGCTGTTTTGTTGGTTTTGATGCCGAATTTACTGCACTTTTAACTGGAGAATGCTTTAAACACAGGTAAACAGATATTAGCATTATACTGACTAGTTCGTTACTAAGAACCGGTGTCATCAGTCATCAACAACACCCTAAAATACTGTGCTTGATTTAAAGAATGGTAATATCAATAATTTCTTAAATTTTTATACCTTTAAAAATATATGAAATTATTAGAGATACAGACTAACTGTCTAGTTTGTGGCTTACTGGCAAATTATATATTGTAACCTAGCTGTAGGTAATAGTATTTATAAGGTACTCATGCCATCTCAACTAGCTGTTAACCCTGTAAACCTGCTTGCTGTATTACCTGGACAGTAAAATATTTTCTATCAACTCCTTTCAGATTGTTTGACACAAGTGAAGAAAGATACAACAGTATGAAAACCGAAGTGAGCAACATGATAATGACACAGGTTGGACTGACAATGTTCCAGTACATCCGAGACGAGGATGCATACTTAGCTGTGTCCTACACCTTCCATCTGTGTCCGCAAGTCTTCTGTGCCATTGACCAGTCATTCATCTTTCAAGCATCTACGTTAAATTTTCTTTGTAAACATAAGTTTGACTTTAATAAGGTAAGGGAATCTACCTGCAATCACTTTTATAACCTACCTACCTTCATTTTTAGGGTCCCATACCTCAAAGGGAAAAACGGAACCCTTTTCAGATCACTTCATGGTCCGTGTGTCTGTTTGTCTATCAAGACCGTTTTTCTCAGGAACGGGTGAAGTTATCAAGTTGAAATTAATATCAAATACTCATGTCTGCAATCCCTTGAAGCAGTGACAAAATCAAAATTCTAAGTCGAATGTTACAGGCATTTATGTTCCGGGATCAATACCTATAGGGTACTTCCTGTTGACGTAGAATCATGAAATTTGGCAAAAAGCAATGTCATGTAGCACAAGTAAAAGAAAAAATCCGAAAACCGTAAATTAGTAGTTACATTAAAAAAAAATGTTTTGGTGATTACAAACTTATTTGCAGTTGTTAAACTAACGGTGACCTATGTTGATATAAATGTGGACAATAGTTTATTCACGGCAAAGTTAAGTTCGTCCCTCAATCTAGTTGTACCTTTTCATTAGACCAATATTCAGTGCTTTCATAGGCACGAGTCGTGAGCACAGATGGGCAGTAGTGGAGGCAAGCTCGCGTATGTACACTTTCGGCCAAATTTATTTAGTACCGCTTTTGCTTAAACAAACTTACGCAAACTGTAATTAAAATATTAGTGGTACTTGAAATTTTACTTTGATACAGTAATGTTGTAGGCCTTTGTGACTTACGGCCAGTTTCTTCATCAACATAATCAGTCAAAGTATTAACTTTTACTTGACCTTTACTGATACTACGGCAAATGTTTTCTTTATTCAAGTAACTTCTAAAATAGTGAAGATACAAATTTAACCGTTACTTTAACTTAACAAATACGAATTAACAAAAATAAACTGTTTTAAAATTAAAAACGTAAGTCACTAAAAGTGCACGAAAGTGTACAGTAGCCGAATGACACGTGAGAGTCCAATAGACGACGAGCATCGACAGACGAACCAATCGCGTGCAGCCTCGGTGCCCCCCGCCTTCTTCATTCCGCCAAAGAGACCGAAAAATGAACTACTGCGGTGAGGTGTCAGTTTGTGCTCACGACTCATGCCGGTTACTATACCTAATTATTTTGGTGAAGGTAGCTGTACATTACCTAACTGCTTACACTGTAATACGTACTTATTATTATATAAGTACCTACATAGATTTGTCAAACGAAAAAACGGGAGAAATATTCGAGACACGATTCCTGTAATAAACTATTTACATACCTACAAATTTGTAAGAAACCCTTGGTGCGCGAGTCTGACTCCCACTTGACCGGTTTTTTTTTTATCTATCACTCGCATTCCAGGAGCGCCTGTAGACCTCATTGTAGTCTGAATAAATAAGATTATAATAGCATTAAGAAATATTGATAGCTGAGGCAAAAATAAAGTCTTTAAGTTTTTTTTTCTGTAAACATTAGTACTATCGCCAAAACCTATATCCGACCATTTTGAAAACAAAATCCCTTGCACATGATGACCGCAGTTGCGTCCGAAAGTAAAACAAAAGAGGATCCTTTTTAGGTCGACTAATAATATGCGCTGCAAGCAGGAATAATCCTTAGGTACGGTGGTCAGATATAAATTTTGGCGATAGTACATAGACCTTTTTTGTCTTGATCTATGCTTTGATTTGAAGTTCCCATCACCATCACCAGTTTGTTAAAGCCATACCATTACTACTACCATACATACCATTGTCTAGATCTTGCCTGCTTTGCCCTCATACCAACTTCAACCCCTGTTTGACTCACTCAGGGGTTTAATGTTAGGAAATCAGTTCTTAGTCTGATATCCTCTTAGAAAATGTCTCTTCTACTGAATGTCTATTCAGTGGCTAAAGGTCTGTATTGTATGAGACCTAGTCAGCAACCAGGGCTTGAAATTGACCTTGGTGTGATACCGGTACCAGAACAGTACCTGAACCTAACATAGTACCTGAACTATTGGTCTAATCAGTAAACACACTGTATCGGTACCAAACAAATGTTTCTATAAGTAAAAATGATAGTTCGAAAAATAACTTCAAGGTTTCCAACCATATGAGGTCTACAACCGGTAACCAGGTAACAAAATTACAAAAACAGCTAAGTACCTATACAAAACCTGTGCTTTACCTGTTCCAAGCCCTGGTTGCAACACTGTAAATGTATACATTTGATACATTAAAAGTTAAGAGATAATATAAATTCCTTTTTTACAGGAGTCCTCGACTAACATTACAACTCCTTAGAAGACATAGTAATAATTTTTGACTATACTATTTCAGTTCATATATGATGGACTTCCATATTTGAGCAAAGTTGAGGAAGCGACAGTGAGACAGAATATAAAAGAGAAGATGCTCTTCAATGACCTCGCCAGAATGCTGAATATCGATGAAGAAAGGCAACTACAGCAGTACTACTCACAAGTTTCCAAGTAAGTTGAAAAACTTGATTTATTTACTGCATTGCACAAAACTTTGCTAAGAGAAATAGGAAATCGTTTTTTATCCAGGTAATACAGTAAGCAGATACACAGGTAAGGGCGTTGGCGCGAGTTGGGATGTGATGAGTAGTTCAAATCATCATCATCTAACTAGCTTTTTCCCAAGTATGTTGGGATCGGCTTCCAGTCTGACCGGATGCAGCTGAATACCAGTATTTTACATGGAGCGACTGCCTATCTGACCTCCACAACCCAGTTACTGGGTAATACGATACCCCTTAGTAAGACTGGTTGCCAGACTTTCGGGCTACTGACGACCCGTAACGACTGTCAAAGATCCACGAATAACAGCCGAGACCAACAGCTTAACGTGCTGTCTTAGGCACGGAGGGGTCTTGGTATGTGAAGATTGTCACCCATCCACGGATCAACCGCGGCAAGCGTAGCTTAACCTGATCGATCGACCCATGCAGCTGTTACTACTTAGCCAGAAGCCCACACATGCTATTAATTGCACTATGATAAATAAATTATTGATCCCTGGCTGGAATAGCCATCTAGAGTAACTCAAAAACATAAATAAAATGTTATAAAAAGATCCATGATAAGGCAAATTGTGGTGAAGAGTATCCATGAGAAACTTATAGTGATTACCAGAAAATAATACGTTTTCCAGTAGAAATTCCTCCTCCAAGAAAATAAATGTGTATGTGTATCCCTTATCCTTCAGCCTTTAAAAATAATTCCTTTCAATTACAGATGGCTGATGAGAAGTAAAGACGAGACAATGTACTTGGATGTGGAGAGCGCATTGTTCCGGTACATCGTGCACGTCGAGCTTCGGATGCGCTTCCCAGACATACTCACCACGGATAGCTTAGGTAATAGTAAGAAGGTAATTTTGTGCTAGTAACTGACTTTTTTATATTGCTTCTTATGTTAGAGACATAAATGTACTGGTAGTTCTAGTAGCACAGGCAGGGCGAGACAATGGCACGCGGCAAAAAAAACTGGGCACGACATCAATTATTGAGGAATTTAGGTACCTTAGTCACAGTAACAAACATAGAACTCTGAGCGCGATGTTTATTTACGTTACCTATGCTTGCGAGTTGGTATTTAAGACTCGCTTAGGGCGGGTTGTTTCACGTCCACTTGACGCACGCGCATACGTGAAAAATGGCGCTAACTATCGTCAAACCAAAAAACACCATAATTCTGTAATTGTAATTTGAAAGAACGCTTCAAATTACAATCACAAAATTATGGCCTTGCCGTACGTCAAATAATGACGAGTACGTAATCGTTATTATTTGAGGTACGTATGTTACGTTAACCAACCGTTTGTTAGATGATTCCAGTTCAGCTTGCATTCTGCTAATAGTAACAAAATATGAACCTGTTATAAACTATTTGGCATCTAGTTAGCAACTGCAGCAGAGGCACCACTAATTTGTTTATTCATTTAAATTAATATAACACTGTTAAATTTGATATTACTGTGTAAAAGTTCCCTTTGCACACGGCACGGTTTCTTTGCGGTACGGCGCATAAACCGCGCCGTAGAAAAAACGTGTCCGTCAACAAGCTTGAATCCTTATAAAACTGACGACCGAACCTACACACGGCGAATAAACCGTAGTTTTTCACGGCAAGAAAAACGTGTCTGTCCTTAAGACCTTAATGTATATTTATTTTAATTACAAGTAAAGAGTAGTTGTAATTTTTTTTCCAGTAGTCACTAAGTCAAGATTGTTTGTTGGTACTTCATGCCCACATCAAATATATATTTTGAAAAAATGCCACGTAGATTTATAGAGGTTCGCCATCACTGTTCTAGCATGTTGCTGATGTATTCAATTTGAACATAATCAGCGGGAGTAAATGTGGTGTGGTGGACCTAAACACGAATTTGACTGTGACTTGTTTGGGTGCGTGTCAAACTCAAATCATTTATTTCAATTAAACCATTTACAGGCACTTTTGAATTGACAAAATTAAATAGTCGGTCAGTTAGTCAGAAAGTTGAAGCTAGTCGCCCATTCCAAAAACGTAGATCTCTATGGAGAAGAACGGGCAAGAAACTCCACGGACACTCTTTTAAATCAAGATATTATTACAAAATCCTGGGTACATTATTCTTATTGCTTCTATATGTGAGAACAATGTAAAAAGGAAACAATTTAAAATATAACATTAAAAATAAGTGTCATGTGACTGTGTGTTTTTGTGCGTGTGTGTGTTTGACTGTGTTTAGTTTAGTTTGTGATCTTCCTGTACGAGTCGCAATAAATACTTTTTCTTTCTTTCTTTTAATTTGTGATTTTGTATGGCTTGTTTCACATTTTCTGTCAGTGAGTGTATTAAGTAGTTAATACTATCCTACCTCATTACGTATCGGGTGGTACTAGACAACCTAGTTAATTAGATAGCTGTCAGTTGTGATGTCATCCAAAAATATTTGAAGACTTTCGCTGAGGTGGCAGGTAGACCGCATTCCACTCAGTTGTCTAAGTGTTTTGGTCCGTTAGTAAAAATCTAGCAAAGATGGTAGCAGGGCCTGCCCAGTGCTCAGTGTGCTAAGCATTTAAGTAGATGAAAAAGTAGTTGTTATACATAGCAAAGTGAATTATCTTCAATATCTCAATCAATCAGCCTAACTTTTTCCCAACTATGTTGAGGTCAGCTTCCAGTCTAACCGAATACAGCTTTCAGCTACATCTGGTTAGACTGGAAGCCGACCAGTATTTCAGTATTTTACATGGAAAGTCTGCCTATCTGAGGGGCCAGTCTCGTAATTTTAAGAACGTTCACAGTCTGATCTCAGTCTCAATCTGTCAGAAATATCTCTAATTTCCCTACATTTTTGACAATTTTTTTACATTTGTTTGTCGCCTAGATGAGACTGCGACTAGATTTTGAACGTTTTAAATAACGAGAATTCGCCTTCTGAGCGCCACAACTCATATACGATAACCACAACAATACGATACCCTTTGGTAAGACTGGTTGACAGACTTGGGCTTCCCGTAAAGACTCAAAGATCTACGAATGACAGCCGATGAGCCGAGTACCTACTTTCCGAGGCACGGAGGGGTCTCGATATGAATATATATTCAGCCGTTTTAGCGTGAAAGCATAACAAACAAACGAAAAATCAAATATTTTCTTTTTATAATATTAGTTTAGATAAGACGAATCTACCCAATGTAGCTCTTATTGAGGCGAACAATTACAACAATACTTAAATTCTATCTTACCTTGATAAACCTTGAGTAGGTCTGGGCTCAATAGGTTTTTTTTAATATTATAAGGTAAATTATAAAATAGTTGAAGGAAGAGAACAAGTGCCGCTTTTACAAAGAATAGACAGCCACGCAACCACCGGTCTGCCCTGTCGTTATCCTACTAATATTATAAACGCGAAAGTTTGCATGGACGGATGGATGTTTGTTACTCTTTCAGGCCAAAAGTTCTGAACGGATTTGGATGAAATTTAGCGCACAGATAGTTTATAACCAGGATTAACACATGTGATACTTTTTATCCCGATATTCCGACGAGATCGAAACTTATGCGGGTGAAACCTCGGGGCGCAGCTAGTAATAGTATAATACTTCATCTCACCTACATAACATTTTATACCTGTTTTATTTTGTATTTTCAGATTCTCATATACAGAGATAAAACCGTGGAAGGTGCAAACAGTGCTCCGATGGCGGTACTCGAAGACAACTTGATGAACCATCTACTAGGCTTCTCACAAATCATTGCACTGCTAGAGGCCTCACAGAAACCCATCGTTGGACACAACATGTTCTTAGACACCGTCCTCCTACACAATCAGTTCATAGGACCGCTACCAAAACAGTATTCAGAGTTTAAGAAAAATATTCATAACATGTTCCCCAGTATATACGATACTAAATACATATCACATGAAATGTCGAAGAAGCTCAGCTATCAAGAGGTGTGGAAATCAAACGCTTTACAAGAGTAAGTTTTAACGAGTATTTTATTTTGTAAATGCTTATTTTGTTTTCGTTGCTGATTAATTGAATAAAAATATTTTGTTACACACATGCGTTCATAAATACTGACTATGTTTATTTAGCCCTCGCACAATTATATCATTATACCTTTAAAGCCACGGGATCCTCGTATGAAAATAAACTGAACAAGATTAGTGGTTCTCGTTAAAATATTCGAAAAACATCGAAATAAATAATTCTTAAAAGCTATCCGAATAGATAAATAAATAGAGAGCCTGGTAAAAATGCTATCACTATACAAATCGTGGGAAAATAATCTAAAATACGCAACGTTTATTGATCGGTTGATCATTTTTTTATTATTGTTTGTTGCAGTTTATATGAATTCTTCTCGCAGGGAAAATGCAAGAAGTTGCAGAATGGTATGAATTTCATAAAATTGAGCAGACCTTTGAATGTGAACCAGTCGTATCATGAAGCGGGTTGGGACTCATACTGCTCAGGTAATGTATATTCATCACCATTTCAGCTAAAAGAAGTCCATTGCTGGACATAGGCCTCCCCCAAGCATCGCCACCTCGACCGATTCTGTGCTTCGCATGCATCGGATTCCTGCGGCCTTCACCAGGTCATCGGTACACCATGTAGAAGGGTATCCAACTCTACGTCTCCCGGTACGCGGTCGCCACTCTAGAACCTTTCAGCCTCCTCGGCCTTCTGTTCTGCGAGCAATGTGCCCTGCCCACTGCCACTTAAGTGTGGCAATTCTTCGAACTAGGTCGGTTACCTTGGTTCTCCTACGTATCTCTTCATTTCTGATTCGATTAGACAAATTTTAAGCATTGCCCGTTTTGTGACTTTCAGCCTTCTAATGAAGCCCATTGTGAGCAACACGTTTCATGTACTCTCAAATTGGATTGATTTAAACAAACCTAACTCCGAAATCAAAAACCGTTAAAGATATTTCTGTCGCAAAAATACAGTGGCGCCGATTCCCTGTGAACAAGGGAATCGGCGCCACTGTATTTTTTTATTAACTAAACTAAATTTAAGTCCAGTGCATCTTTTTCTTTCTATCTCATTAACAAACGGACAGAAGATAAAATATTAGTTTAGTCCTGTCAAATTAAGATACTCCATAGACAGTATAGACGTGATTAAAAACATGGCTACTAAAAATACGTCAATTTACGTCAGGCGGTGACTAATTTGACGGGACTAAACTAATATTTATCTTCTGTCCTTTTCTCGATGAAATAGAAAAAAAAGATGCACTAAACTTAAATTTAGTTTATTGCATCTTTTGTGAACAAGGGAATCGGCGCCAATATGCACGTAATATCACAGAGATGACATGAATTATGGCTTAACGACGATTTAAATTGCGTTTGATATTTCGAGAACTGCATAGTTCGCGGGACATATCATATTCTCATTTCTCGCATTCAAATACAGCTGATATATCCTTCAATTATGTAGTATAATTTATATGGTATTATAATAAACAAGCAAAAGTTTATAACTTTTATATATTTGTTGTTCAGGCTACTGTTTCATCCGCCTGGGTCATTGGTCGGCGTGTGAGAACCGGGGCAGCAACCAACCGGTGGGACCCGTTGAGATTTTGTCTGCGGTGGCGCCGTACCACAACAAAGTCAACGTCATACGAGGTGCTATACCGTATATGGTGAGATTATCTATCCATATAAATGAAAATGAAATGCTGTTCGGTGGTAAGCGCATCACATAACTTGTATGTGTGGTGCAAACTGTTAATATAAGTTGGTAATAAATAAATAAAATTAAAACTTTAGAATGGCTGGACCGACTAGGCAATTTTTTGTTTAAAATATAATCTGAATAGGGGTTTTAGGGAAAGAAAAATTGGAAAAGGGCCCGGAAAATTGGAAATTCGGGAAAAACTGAGTCTTTTCTTCTATGAGATTTTTGTCAATTTATTGAAATATGGACAGGACAACGTCTGTCGGGCCAGCTAGTTTGACATAGTTTTTTGGATTGAAGCTTAAACATAACATAACATCACGCTTTAATTCTGTGAAAGGGTAGACAGTACCCACATTTCTCCAGTCATGTAATATATTTTTCCATGTCATAGAGGGCCGAACCTCTTGCCACTAACTCGCCACAGATCCAGACCCTAAACTGCTAAGGAGGATTTCCTGATAGAAAAACTAAATAAAAAATTCAAAAGTCTATATTTTGGTCTATTATAAGCGCAGAAATGGATGGTTTTTAGAATTCCGTCGTCCGGATGAAAACACGGAATTCTTATAGGATCACTTGTGTGTCTGTCTGTCTGTCACAGCCAATTTGTTCCGAATTTATTTTATTTTTATTTATTAATTAGGTTAGCCAACAATTGTTTACTCGTAAAAGAATACATTACAATTGACAAAATACATTTACAAGTGTAACCATCACTTAAAGGCCAACACCGCATGCACAGTAAACGGCTTACATTTACACAATTACAAAATTAATTATTTCGATTATTATAACAGAGATTTATGTTAGTTTGATCTTAATATAAGGTTAGTTATAACATTCGAATAATAATAAAAATAACATAATTATAACATGAAAATGCAATATCGTAAATTAGTTATTAAAAGGAAAAAAAGAATACATCAATTAAAATCATTATATTTAAATTGAGAAATATAAGATTAAATAAATAAATATAAAATTTGAGTCAGTGCATTGATTAAATTAATTGGAAAAGTAATTGATCTATTGTGGTATAATAAATTATTGAATTGAATTAAACTAAATTAAATTTGAAATTGTTACGTACAGTGATGACTCAAGTTTTTGCGAGAGAATTATTTACAATCACTTTAATAATTTTATTAATCCTGTCCTGGTGTATATCCACTAAATCACTGCAGCCATTGATCATTTTACACAATCTAGGTATAGGCGAATTTGAGCCAAGAACAGTCCTTTATTGGACCAATTAAGTTGAAATTTGGTTCACATTAATTTCTGTGACCCAAACACGAACGTGTAAGGTAAATAAATAAATTTTAAATATTGGGATCACTTTGGGTAAATTAGATTTATTTAAAGTTTTCCAAACTGTACCAGTCATATCAAAACAAAGGATTTGTTGCGGGAGTGTCCAATATTTTTTTTTTATATAATTATAAAATAACCCCAACATAGTTGTGAAAAGGCTAGGCAGATGATGATAATTATAAAATAAATAGTTTTAAAGTCATTTAAGAAAATAGATGAAATTAAAAATATCTGCGAAACATTGGAGCTTTAAATTTTGAAAAAAATACCGTAAGTAGTTCTTTACTTATAGATTACAGGGAAACCTATAACAAGTCTGGTCTCAAAACGACACAGTAATCTCTCAAAATAGAAACATAGTTTTGCGGCCGGTAAAATCTGAATATCTACTGTGCATGCGTAAATATTCATCCCGACTACGGAACACTGTGTGTGCACACACACACTTGCCCGATTTTTTACTGTAGGTATAGTAGAATAAAAATATAACTTGTTTACTTGATAAATATTATAACCACGCTTGCTTTCCGGCACCTCGTGTATTTATTGTTGTAAGGGTAATAAAAATATGGTGCTCAGCACTTGTCTCAATATATCCGCGGTATAAACAATTGGTAGTATATTGGATAGTAGATATAAATATACGCAATGATGTAACAAGAGAATGATGTTCTGTGATTCAGACATTTATCTTCCGGGTGGGCTGAGGGTAAACAGCAGTAGCCCTTTAGAATTCTATTCTAAGAATTAATGTTAGAAAACAGTATTGGTCCATATGGTGTACATAATAAAGAGCGTTCTAGTCTGTCGACCTGTCGACATAATATGCAGACAATAAGCGTTACATATTTATCGAAAGAAGTTTTCATCATTGCCACATACACTTCACTTCAATGTCTGCCTTCCCCATAAAACAGTTAAGTAAGTGGAGAAAACTTTATGCAATTTCTACTAAAGAGGATAAGAGACATGTCTCCTAAACAACCAATAAGTTCTTGTACCATAACCTGTTATGGTTAAAGGGGATATCGAAACAGAAAAGTACACCGAAGTGAAGGGCGGGCGTTTTTGGGGGACTGTCTTTTGTAATTTTGACATTCAAAAAGTGCTGATTCTCAGCCTAATTTGAATAAATTACTTTTGATTTTGATTTTGACACCCTGTAGTATGCCTGGTACGCCCATCTCACTGGTAACCGGAAGATTACTTTTCTTTGTCGCTTGTAAAAACGTGCCATTTTTCGCTACAGAAATGCCAATAATAGATTTACTTTAGATTTACTAATATTTATTTTTATTATATCCATTATTATCTCCTTTATTTGCATATAAACGTAATAACGTTAACAAGTTAACGTTAATAAGTTATATTTTTTAATATTAGAATATAAAAAATAAAAACATTCAAAAATATAAAAAAATAGTAGCCCACCGTTATCGGGAACAGGGTCCAAGCTACCGGTGGTCAGGGCTCTAGAGAAAGGAACTTGACAATGCGAGCCGTGTCCAGAAGTACCGCTTTCTGAATCAAGCCCTTGGTCCAGCTGCCTAACGAGAGCCTCCTCAGGTGTTGGCCGAGGCTCTTGGCTATTAAGCCATTGGCTATCACGACTATCGGCACAATGATCGCTGAGTCCACATCCCACATGTCGACAACCTCGTGAGCTAAGTCAAGATTATATATATTATATCCATTTTTATTATGTGATTTAACTTAATTTTATGATTGTATGGCATGTGTAATTACTAATATTGACTAATAACTTCTATGTTATGTGGTGCAAACTGTTAATATAAGTTGGTTGTTAATAAATAAATTAAAATTCGCAATGTCCGACACATGTCTGAAATGCAAATCTATTATTTCCCCTCCGAGAACAATTCCTCCCCATGACCTTACTTCTATCGCAATGTGATTGCTCATTGATCGACGACACTTAGGTTCTCTCCGCCATGCCAGCTATAAAAGACGCGCTGAAATCATACGACGAAAGATGCGTAGCGTTTGTGCACAAAGTTATGATGGAATCCTATGCCCGTCGTCACTGGTATATTTATAAGTTTTTTCTAATACTGTTTGGAACGCTCCCCAGATTTTATCATTAATCATTTTCTACGTTTGTCCAGTTTATGATGAGGTGTGCTATTGAACCCACTCAAGACCATTAAAATTTAGAGACTCAAATAGGTTTAATAATGTGATGTTTTAGGTTGAATTAAATACTCCCCGAGCCAAAGGTACTTGGTTTATATGGATATCTTTGTTTATTTATTTTGATTTATTAGGTCCTATTATTATTTAAATGTCTTTGACACATCTCGGGACCCTTGGCCTAACCTTTGGAAGATGTACGAGAGGCCAAAGGCAACCCACAGAGGCCCCTTAGACACTTAAATGATGAGGAGGCACCAACCGACAATTATCTCTGTATGCACTATGCAAGTGCACCCAAGGATAACCCCCGGTTGGTGCAGAACTATTGCAGAACGTGAGGTCATATTATTGTTATAATTGCATATGCAACTTTTTGTTTGACATACAGCCCGCCTTATCCCAATTTATTTAGAAACGTTAATACAACACAGATGCTCATTTTTACAGAAAAAAACTCATAATTGCTATGTTGACTTTGTAGGCTGAAAGACAATACACATTGTTTAACAATAACACCACAGGATGTATATTTGTCTGAGCTATGCGTTTGAAATTCTCCATGAGTCAAGTTTATACATCGTATTTTACGGTTGAAAATTATTGTGTTTTTTTATGTTTGGAGAATACATTTATCATTTCTGTTATTTCAGAGTTTCGCGGAAAGCGATCCGCCGCGCCATCGTCCTGGGCTGCTGCATTTGAAGGCTCTCGCTCAACGAACCATCAATGTCGGACAGGTACTTTATTATTTCATTAATATCCGTTAATTATAAGGAAGGTGCAGCGGGGTGGGTCGACGATTAGATCCTCACATGTCATGATCTCACCAAGATTATGTCTGGAATTTAAAAGAGACTGACCAAATCACCGAGTTTCGGAGTATCGGTGTTTCTACTCAGAGTAGTCGGATAGGAAACGCCGACCTCATCTAGTTTTAAACGAACGTTTAGTTTTGACGTGTAAAAGTTTTTGTACAAAACTACTTACAGAAATAAAATCATTTATCATTAAAGAATCCTGTTGGTGAAAATGTGGCAACCGCTTGGTAAGGCCTCATGACGTCCAACAATGGACGTGTTTTGGCTAAAATAAGTTCCAGTATTATTGAGACCGCTTTATTTATTTTGTTAGCGGTTCAGGTAAAAAAAATCTAAATTTAATTACCTTCCGAGCAAAGAACAGTAGATATTGTAAACGCAGAACTATTACACTTAAGCTCCATTTCTTACCTGAAATGTTTATCAATGGAATACACTGCCTGGAAGTTACATAACTATGTTACAAGAATAAAATCAGTTCATACATTCCGTTTCCTTTTGTATACAAAACAGTTGGTTTTAAAGTGCAGGTCAAACTCATATAATTAATAACAGCTGTCGGAGCGGCAGGCACGATGTACATCGTCATCACGCGAACGCTGTTGTTACGTTGGATATGAAAATACACTATTTTCGTTGATTTTGCATTAGTGTATGCACGTAGTAATGTTATAATTATAAGACGTAGAGGCGTTAAAATAAATTTATTATATATTTCAGCACTATCTGCGCTGTGTTCAAATAAATCCCGATATACACCCGGTATAAATACAATGCTCCTCTACCGCGCGCAGCATTGGGCAGTCGACAACCGCCGTCGAAGCTGGAATGCATTCACATCCAGCAACCGTTTGCCAAACTAATCTCTCCGCAGCGCTCGGCGTAATTACTACATACTAAGGTCAATGTACAATAAATTACCCACTAAACAATTCCGCCGCCTATTTTCGAAACAGCAATATTTTAACGGCAGTACATAATAATGGCAATAACTGCCGATACATTCGTAATCTGGCAGAGCTCAAAAGGAGTTGCATAACGGGCGGAAAACAATGCTATTTTTGTTCGGATCGTAAACAACGTGTCGGGTTCATCTGCGTCGGTATCCTCGGAGCCAAATTTAGCAGGAGTATGTTAAGAAACGGTTATGGTAGTAATAATTGTCACGGCGGGGTGTAGTGTCGCCGTGCGCATGTGTGCTGCTGGCGCGGCGCCAGCGCACGCACACGCGCGCACGCAACCCCGCCGTGCAAATATTTCCCGTTGCTAGTTAAAACAGATTGATAATGCCTAAGTGTCACAGGCGAAAATCTTTATTTTTGTACCGTCCCGTTTTTTAACCGGTGCGGCCGGTGTTTGATTTCTCTAATGTGCAAAAATCTTTTTCATGCCACTGTCAAGGTTGATTTAAGGTTGGGATATAAATAAGTTTCATAGTAGAACGGGTCGCTCGTCGCTATATTTCATCGAGACCTAGCCGGGGTAGTGATTTAGCTGTAACATTCGTCATGTATGTCTCAGGTGGCGTCTGATCTGGCAACCTTCGGGTCTATCGACATAAAGCTTCATGGAAGTAGAACTGCTCTCATAGCCGCTAACAGTCAGCAGACGTAAGTATCATACTTTTAACAAATGCAGCGAGAAACAGTCATTTTGAGATAAGTCTTCCGGGCAAGACCCGAGACTATGATATAAGAGGAATGTTGCCAAAGTAATTATGAGCTTGATTTAAGAGAACACTAAAACTACAATTTTAGTTGATTTTAATAAGCCTTTTTTGCAATACGAAAAGTACCAACGTGTATTATTAAACCCAGCGATATAGTTTCTGGTGGTAACCAGTCTGTTTAATCACGTTTTGAAAATGAGACAAGTACAAAATAATCCAATCCGTAGTTCCCCGTATAATAATAATAACTCTTTATTTCAGATTACAGGATCCATAATGTGTTAGTAAAACCCATGCTGTAAACTTTTTGATATTACAGCGCCCACAAAATACTGAAGCAGTTCAAGAATAGCAAAGAATACAGGATAGCACAGTACAGCGTCTACAAACACTCGACGGCAGGAACAATGGCAATCTGGTAAATATCTTTTTTTATGTGGAACCCTAGAAGGCCCGCGCCTAAATAATAACAGCCGCAAGGATCGATTGAACAGGTTAAGCTACCCTTGCCGCGGTTGTTCCGTGGAAGGGTAACCATCTTTACATACCGAGACCCTTCCGTGCCTCGGAAAGCACGTTAAGCCGTTGGTCCCGTCTGTCATTCATGGATGTTTGACAGTCGTTACGGGTACTCAGAAGCCTGAATGTCTGACAAGCAGTCTTACCAAGGGGTATAGTATTACCCTATATATAGTATAGTATTACCCTATTTTGGCCATACCGCTGTTAAACCCGCGATGGTTTGTGTGGTATGTTTAATTGTTCAGCAATGATTTATGTAAAAAAAAAATCCCGTAACTGGTTTGTGGAGATCAGATAGGCAGTCGCTCCATGTAAAATCCAGTTAGACTGGAAACCGATTGTACGGTGCAACCGCACATTCTGCAATTCAGCAGTTCACGCCACACATTCATTTCAACTCATAATAATTAGTACAGTTCGCGTTGGGCTATCAAGTCAGCCAGACGTTCTCGTTACAGCCAACAAGGGCCGCGTCACTCACTTCATTTCCACACCATCAGTCCATTAAGCTCATTTTACCTTTAAGTACCCTTGGAACAATACAGTCGTGGTTTAATACAATTACCTTCTTTTATTCCATTCATCTCTCATCTAAAAGTAATGTATAGTCTAGCAAGGGATCATACAGCGACCCCATCATAGTTGGGAAAAGGCTAGGCAAGTTATGATGCTGTAGAATCCTAGAGAGAGAAAAAAAGAGAATTAAGCAGTGGGAAAGTGCTACCTGGCAAGCATCGCTCGAGAAAGAAGAAGGGGAGAAGAGAGGCAGGGGTAGAAGGAGAAAACAGGTGCAGCAATCTAGTGTGATGTAATAAAGATTTAAAAGCTAAAAATGCCGATAAACGACAGGAATATAACAAAAAGGTACAAAATAAGTTAAAACACTCTGATGCAGTAACTGAAAACAGCTTTAGCAGTGCAAGATTAACCTTATATGCAATCAGTGAACGCCTTGGTACTAAGCTTACCTAACTAACTGAACTGATACCAAACTGTATCTTTTTAAAGGACACATATACTTATTTATGAAGAGCCCAAAACAATTATAATTAAATATTCTAAGCACCTATTAAAATTGAAGATCTGATTTAAATCATGCGCAAGAGCAGACAGTTGCGCGAATAAACGTTCTATCAAAATCACGGTGACTGCCGAACTGACAAGTACAACGTTTAAGAAAATTAAATATTATTTATATAATCGTCAAGGATTACATAAGGTTCGCCGAGCGAAGACTGTATATTTTCAATACGAATAAAATAAATCATATTCGTATCTCACGCCCATACTGCTTGTGGCATTTTATTAGATATCAGAATATGTACACACAAATTATATGCGGTTAATCGACTCTTCACATGACCACAGCGCTGGCCTATTTCTTGGCCAAAGAATTAGCATCGCCATATAACGTGTTCAAACATTTGCAACTAGAATTTAAAATAAACTAACTTGGAGGGTACTTTCATCTAATGTCTCACTTGCTATTTTGCTAACAAAGCCTTCTTTTTCAGGAGCGGCGCCTTCATCACTGGCAGCCTTGTACTGTACTTACTTCACAAAAAGCTAAAATAGTCTTATAAAACATGAGGTGCCTAAAATACCGCTTTTATTCGCTACCGAAATAAGCAATTGCCATTTTAAGTGCCTTAACAATAAAATACTCCATACCACGTTCAGCATAGTTATGGAGGGTTAACAGTTCATAAAACCTCACTATAAACTACGTTTGCCAAACTATTAAACTCGTAATTATAAGTGTAACTACTCTATGAGATTAGTATGTAGGTTATTGAAGCTTTTTAGGTAAATATTTTTAATAGTGAGAATTTAATACTACATATTAAGATTTTATAAAACTGTGAAATGTGTTTCGTATAGGGTACCTATATCTGTTTCACTAAATAATTGAGAAATAATGTAGTATCTATAAAGTGCATTTTAAAGGCTTGAAGCCATCTTGTTGTAAATGCATTTATTTGGCAGCTTCTCCGAAACCAATATTCGGAACTTTTTCAGTCATACTTATTATTGTTTAAAACTATCAGAGGTTGATTCAAAATCGATACATATCTCTATATATATAGCTGTTTGTTGATTTTTGTATTAGTATTGTCCTCCTATAATACAGAGTGGTAGGGACATCGACCCGCCTTGGATTCATTACAAATGATACTGAATGGTTTCTTAAAAATCAAAATCTGTTCCGTACATTTTGACCGCGTAGTTGTTACGGGTAGTTAACCCGTAACAACCAGTCTTACCAAGGGGTATCGCATTACCCAGTAACTGGGTTGTGAAGGTCAGACAGGCAATCGCTCCATATAAAATATTGGTATTCAACTGCAACCGGTTAGACTGGAAGCCGACCCCAACATAGTTGGGAAAAGGCTAGGCAGGTGATGACATTTTGACCGCGTAGATATTGCACTATTCTTTGAAACAGCTGATTCATGGTTTCAGTTAGCGCGTCCGTGGCCCTGCCACCCTGTATAGGAAATTATATTATGAACAATGTTATAAAATTATGTACTTTTACAGTTGTACACTAAAGCGTTGGTTTCCTAAGGAAGTAGACAACGGTCACACAATAACAACAATGTCTCATAGTTCTACTAATTATAGGTAGGTATTGTGCGTGCAAGCAAAAATGTTAAGACATTGACTGCCATCGCGGTCACCGGTGACCGCCAACATTAGATTTCTGTCATAGTTATGGGTTATCTGGCAGTCAACATGTTAATAAAATATGTAAACAACACGATTTATATCTCTTTACAACCAGTGTTACCTCAGCTAGAAGGTGATAAGCCTCTATTTTTTAAATAGCTGCAGTGCTTGTTAAATGTTTTTTTTTTCTCTCACTTTTCAATTGCAAACACAAGTGGTTATTTTAATAGTTTTAATTAAGTATTACATTAAAGTATATAGTAATAGGTTAGTGCTATGTTCACAACACAAATTCTATTATGAGCCTCTATATTACTTTACTTTTTGATTATTTGTCTAAGGCATAAATCTCACTGAAGTTGTCAAAAAATAGCAGGCCCGTTTTGACATTGACAGTTCTAGTAGTTAATGAAGATCAAATTCGCAAAACACATATTCGTTTGTATGAAACTGACAGGTGCCAAGAACGCATTCTCAAATGTCAAAACGGGCCTTTTATTTTCTGACAACTTTAGGACACCATGGTGGCGCAACCATGGTCGCGCTACCAGCAAAATATAGAATAGCTAGATAGAATAACTCTTTATTATGTACACCATACAAATTACAGAACTTAAATATATAAAATTTTACAAAGTGTGACACAATGGGCCGTCTTATCGCTTAGAGCGACTTTCTCTCGATCTTTTAAAGACAACCCTTATATGTGTTATATGTGGGTTATTTAATTTGTATTATTTTTCTGTCTACTCTGTTAGTTTTTGTCATGGTCTGGCAGTTTGAGTAATTAATGTGGCCTACTCAAATGTCCTTTCTTTGGTATTGTTCGTCGAATCGTCGAGCTCCTTAAGTTTTGAGTTGAGCTGCACGATTCCTGACAAACGCGTGCACTGACTGTACAGGTCCTCTCAATCTGTGTGGTTCTTTCCTCAAAAGACCATCTTAAGATTATGTCTGGACTTTAAAAGAGACTGTGACCTCTGAGTTTGTTTCGGCCTTTCTTCTCAGACTAGTCAGATAGGAAACGGCGACCTCATCTAGTTTTAAAATATGTTTGACGTGTAAGTGTTTGTACAAACCTACTTACAAAATAAAATCATTTATATACACAGCTTTATGGTGGGTATCTCATCAGGCGTCCAATCGGTTGCGCAACCAACCATACATTTTTGGCAGTGCGACCATGGTTGCGCCGCCACTGGTGTTCTAGTGATAGCATCTCGCGTTTATCTTCGCGTTTAGGGCCATATACAGGGTTAATTTTCAAAGACCAGCCAAATTAGTACAGACCATCAGACTGAACAATTTTCTCCATGGGACCAACATCGTAATCGATGGATGTTGAACTGTCAAAATAAAACTCATTGCTACTGATAGTGTGTACGCAATTACCCCCGCCTGTTGTATGTTGAACAACATATGATTCGCGACCGTAACAATTATGTATTAACAGAATATTATAATCATTAAAATCATCAATACGACCCTCAAAGTTCTTTAAAAAATAGTAATTCAATAGGATTATAAGAAAACCTTAATTTAGCGCATCCTCCCTAAACCACACTTGTATCACAAATCACTTAATACGACAAGCACTAAACGAATTATAAAACATCGTTCTTTTTCTGCCAATCATTTGAAGATGACAGAGACAAAATGTTTGACATAGGTATGTTTAGCTCTAGTCATTAATTAGTGATTGGTGATGCAAATTGGCCTACCGGCTGATTTTATGATCGTCACATAACTTTTACACGCATAAACTCACGCCATTTTGCCATGGGGGTAGGCAGTAACTGCAGAACGCCACCTGCTACGATCCTACCCATAACCGAACGTACCCCACGTCCTTTAATCACAACCTAAATCATTTTGAAGCATATATCTAATCCATTGCAAAAATTGTATGCTCAAATAAAGAAAATGGCGCGATGTCTACTGCTAACATAAATATGAATGGTGTTGAACTGTCAAAATGAAATTGCTACTGTAAGTATATTATGCAATAACCCTGCAGGACCGACTGCTATCTGAAGAATAATATGAACAGGTTTGACAGCTTTTGTATGTAAACAATGTCAAACCGACGTGGTTGTTTGACATTGTTTACATACAAAAGCTGTCAAACCGTCATTTTATTCCTCGGGTTAAAAGATATCGGACGATAGTGCCGATTTTTCTTGACTGAAGTACATAATAAAATATTGTTGTTTAGTTGTAAGATAAAATGTACCACAGTATATTTATTTGGCATAATAAATCAAGGATTATACTGTATCTATGTTTTTCTTCTTTAACCACCATACTCCACATAAAATAATGATCTGATTCAAAGACAAAATATATAGATTGTTTTTGTAGAATTTGCAGTATTTTTCTCCCGAGTTCGAAGTGAGAGCAGTATTTACAAAAATGCTTAAAGAATTCAACTATCTAGTCTAGACTAGAAAAAAATCAGCACTTCACAGCAACTCCAACAAAAACTTAAATATTTAGCTATGTTTATAAAATCAAAAGTGCTTTTTAATACCTCGCTGTCATCCAGTTTTGACTGATCGCAGAATAAATAACGTAACGAAGCGATACTCCTGCGCCGCTCAAGCAATAGACTAAACATTCATTAAGTACTCATAGTATGTTAAAAGGTTTATGGTAATGTTTGTGAAACTCGCGAATTACTTCTGAATTTATTAAGTGGAGGTAAAGAAAAGGTAAAATATTGATCGCATCAACTAGATCCCTATCGCCGAACAATTAAAGCAGAGCATAGCATAATCAGCCTATAATATTCCCACTGCTGGGACACAGGACTCCTCTATGAAAGAGAGGGCCGTAGTCCACCACGCGGGCCCAGTACGTTTTGGTAGATGTCACATGTCTTCGAGTTTTTTGTTCTGAGACGGGTTTCTTCACGATGTTTTCCATCACCATTTTGAGAGCAGTGGTGATGAAATAATTTACGCAAAGAAAAGCACCTGTCGCCTTCGAACCTACGACCTACAACTCGTAAGTGGCGGCAGTTACCACTGGGTCACCAGTGCTCACAATGAAATCATTTGATTTACTTTTGTATGGCGATCAAGAGGCGAGGATCTGTGTGGTGGTCATATCAAGTAGACAGAGATAAATTACTCTGACAGTTGTAACTCTTCCCGTCGGCCTACTAAAGGATTCAGAATAGGTCAATTTGTCTCTTCTGACACGTTATAAATACCTACTGGACTCTTAGTTATTTATTTATTTATAATTTTTTATAATAAATGTATTGAGGAATCTATCTTCCCAGACCAGCTTAAAATAGCCAAAGTAATACCGGTCTACAAAAAAGGTAGTCAAACTGACCCTCAAAATTACAGGCCTATCTCCCTGCTACCAGTCCTGTCTAAGATTTGAAAACATTATAAAAAAGCGACTATTAGCTCACTTGCGTGTAAATAGAGTGTTAAACCAAAGACAGTTCGGTTATCAAAAAGGTGTTGGTACTTCTGACGCCATATATACCTTATTTGATGATGTTATAGGAAAAATCAGTAATTTAATGAGAGTAGTCGGAATTTTTCTGGACTTAAGTTCCGCGTTTGACACCATAGACCACGAATTACTTCTTACAAAAATGACGCGACGAAATATGGTAGGTATAAGAGGTAAGGCCTTGAAATTATTCTCTTCATATCTTAAAACAGAAGAATGTTTGTGGAAATTGACAAAATGCACGAAGGTTCCAAAAAAGTTTACAAATCAGCAACCGTAATTATGACGACGGGCGTCCCGCAAGGATCTTTAATAGGACCAATTTTTTTAATTTTATTTATTAATGACTAAGGGCTGATTTCGGGCGGGATCGTCCGAAAGGGTTACCGCTGCCCTGGAACAGAAAGGGCTAAGGAAGGAACACAGGTGGGTTTTAGTCAGTAAGAGTCTGACACTCCCTTCCGCTCCACCCAGAGCGGGAGGGGTCATTTAATGCTTTCCCATCCAAAAAAAAAAACAGGGCTGATTTCTCCATCGCCAGATAACTTTTAGTCTAGGAATAAAATTGACGTTTGACAGTTTTTGTATGAAATAACTGTCAACATTTCAAAATTATTCCTCGAATAAAGTTATCTGGCGATGGAGAAATCAGCCCTTAATCAATTACATGAATACAATTTTACCTGACATTGCTAAAGTAATTTTTGCAGATGACAAAAATGCCATAGTAGCAGCAAATGACAAATGCCATAGATAAATTAATAAAGACTGTAAATGCAGCATTACAAGCATTTCATATGTGGTTCACTACGAACAAATTGTTAATCAACACTGCAAAGAACAACATCCTATTATTGAGAACGACAGCCCGTAATGACGACTTAGAGGTTGTGTTGAATGATAATAAAATTGCTCTCGTCAAATAAGTAAATTCTTAGGTATACATATAGACGAACAGTTAAATTGGAAAACCGAATTAAATGCTATAAATGCATCTGTATGTTCCGCATGCTATGCTTTAAGATCACTTAGAACAGAAATTGGCATTGAGTAATTGAAGATGGTAGGTATATTTCGCGTTGGTTGAATCAAAGATTAGATACAGCATAATGTTTTGGGGAAACAGTTATGACTATAATATCAAAAGAGCTTTTGTGTTACAAAAACACTCAATTCGCACAATAGTCCGTATCCCGCAAAGAGAGAGTTGCCGTGAAAATTTTAAATTGAATATAGGTACTTACAGTGCCGAGCATTTATGTATTTGTACTTCTAAGTAACATGGCCAAATATGTGCATGAATATGAGACAGCAGAAGAACGACTGATTAGAGAAGGCACACAGACACGAGACATTATACGGTAAAAGGTACAGCCTAATTTGAATATTGTGAGGCACCGTCCCAGATATCAATCGGTTATACTCGTATTCTTTATTATGTTGCCTCTACATATAAAAAGCGCTATCTACTCAAGCTCCTTTAAAAACTAACTGAAAAGTTTCCTATTGAATAAGAGTCTTTAAGCTGTTGAAGATTTTTAATGAAATTCTTATATAATTATGTTGTATTTTGTTGTTGTATTTAAAATGCTTTGTTGTAAAATTGTAATTTTCTATGTAATTTCAGATACAATTTATTGTTCATGAATAAATGACTAACGACTATTATCAACCTGCATCGCACCTGAGGAGTGGAGAGAGAGTAGATAAATCATCAGGGCATCTGCCCTATAGTGGTACTCCATAGGCTTTTAATCAAAATTATAGGTAGAGACGCCAGCACATCAAGCTACCCAATACTGTCAAATTTTCCCAATCAACCTTGAACCTAATGCTTTAACAATAAAGTTGAAAAACTGTTAAAGAAATTTAACAGATTGTAGTGGCTTGATGTAGGCGTCTATACTTTAGAGGACAAACCTTATTACATGGGTACTGAATGCAATGAACAAATAAATACACTTACACCCAGTTTCTGTATTGAGAATTTGAAGTCAAGAACAACGTAACGAGCTCTTCTTTAGCATTACGGGTGATGTATTTATTTTGGTAACACAATATACAGTGTGGCAGGGACGTTGAAGCGCAAACTGTTCCCATGAATTCGAAGCCTCCTGCATTGAAATTCGTCATCATAGAAAAATGCAATAACTACGCGGTCAAAATGTATGGATTTTTGTTTTTTGATAACCGCTCATTAATTTAATAATTCAATATATACCGATGGAGGCAATATTTATATCTTGTTTGTTTAGATAGGTATATGGATACCTAACTAAACAAAATAAGATATAAATATTGCGTTTTATTTTGAACCTTTCGCTCGCGGCTCGTAATTTTTCAGCCTTGAAAGTTAATACGAAATAAAATTCTGTTATCATGCAACAGCTGAATATGATGATGATGATATTCAAAAATACTTTGTTTTCATTGTAACCAGCAGCTAATGGCGTAACACACATTCAATTACTATCCGATTCATTTTGAAGGATATTGCTAATCCATTGCTGCATATGTTCGAAAAAAATCTCTGCTCAACAACGTAAATACCGCAATGGACGTTGTCGAACTGTCAAAATGAACGCCATTGCTACTGTTAGTGTATTACGCAATTATTCTGCAGGAAATCCTTGTTTTTATTTAGGCACAGTTATTTTAAAAACAAAGTAACTCGTGTAGCTCGAGTATCTATTATCATAGATTTATATGCGTTATTTTCGGGTAAATATGCGCCGAATATCAAATAACTTGTGGCCAACGAATAACATATGACTTCCCTCATATAGTGCATAAATATGAGGTTTAATTTACAAGATATGTAATGCGCGGGCGCGTTAATGTCGGCAGGGAGATTATAACTCGGAGCTAAGCAAACAGCGCATGAGTTAGGTTGCTTACACAGCGCTGCGGCCGGAATAAAGCGGGAAAACGTTTTGACATGCCTGATTTATGTTGATTTACAACTCACTTGCACAACATGACGGGTGCCGGCAAACTTCCTGAAAATTAATTCATTATTGCGTCCAGCCCACACAACGAACTTATTTTTAGTTTTCGCAAATTGCTTCTTATGTCGATTCCGTGTAGTAAATACGAGTACACAATCGATAGCCGATTCCATCAACATGACCGTAAAACCTATTGTTTAATGTATTGATAAATGTTACGATTTCGTTAGTGTTTGTTTATCATGTAAATCTAATAAAACATGAAATTAAAGAACGCTGAAAACCGGCAAGTTGCACTAGCACCCAATATATTGCACTTTTAGTTTCAGCGATTGCGATTTCAATGTTACATAGAGCGGGGGAAATTAATTAATGTACTTCGTAAAATATCTGAAATTAGGTACATTCACACCTTTGTAAGTCTAGTAAACCCGTAGAAATATCTATGTTTAGTAACCTTAAGCGGTAAATCCGAGTTTACGCCGTAATAACGTTGTCTGGCAAGCTGCGCCCTGGCAACTGTGTTCACGCAACACTATGCAAGGGTAATAAAATGTACCAAGGTACGCATCATTTAAGACATTGTAGTTTTCACAAACTGCGTAAAATTGTTAACAATGTATGCTTCATTTATTGTTTCAGGGTAATTATATGCTCGCCCACGATTTTATGCATAATTCAGTAATGTAACGACGAATATATCACAGCAGCTTCTGTTTCTTATACCAGATTAGCTGTACCCCGCGGTTTCACCCGAATCAATTTCGATCCCGTGGGAATATCGGTATAAAAGTATCCTACGTGTTAATCCTGGTTATAAACTATCTGTGTGCCAAATTTCATCCAAATCCGTAGATACAGTAGTTTTTGCGTAAAAGAGTAACAAACGTCCATCCATCCATCCATACAAGCTTTCGCGTTTATAATATTAGTAGGATTATGAGGAATGCAAAAAATTCAACGGTTGATCTTTTCCGGGAGCAGTTAAATAATCAGTGTGTTATAAAACCTCGCAGCGAATTCATAAGTCACTAGATTACGGAACGCTAAAGCTTTGGTAATTTTTCATACGTTATACCTACTCGATGTATCATGAAATTCAAACGTGATGCATTACAAGTTCCAAGCCCCGTTCAAGATCTAAGCCTTAATTAATTCAAATCACTCATTAAACGTAGGTAAGTTGTGCCAGAAAGCCTTTTATACCGTTAAGGATTATATCGAGGACAAAAAGGCTTTCCAATTTTTACATATTTAATGTTTTTTATTTTTATTTATATTTTTTTTCTGTTTTGTTGTTGTTTTTTTTATTATATACCCTTTGACATTAATAAATTTTATATATCTATGACATTTGCTTACTTCGTAAAGTATTCTATTATTTTAATTATTGTGAATGTGAAGACTATGTAGGTCATTTTATTTATATTATTTTTAATTTTTCTCTCTGTTCTGTTAGTTTTTGTCATGGTCTGGCAGTTTGAGTAATTAATGTGGCCTACCCAAATGTCCTTTCTTTGGTATTGTTGGTCGAATCGTCGAGCTCCTTAAGTTTTGAGTTGAGCTGCACGATTTCTGACAAATGCGTGCACTGGCTGGACAGGTCCTCTCAATCTGTGTGGTTCTTCCTCAAAAAACCATCTCAGACATCGATCTACATGGTCTTCATATGAACTGACCAAGATTATGTCTGGACTTTCAAAGAGACTGTGACCTCGGAGTTTGTTTCGGACTTTCTTCTCAGACTAGTCAGATAGAAACGCCGACCTCATCTAGTTTTAAAATATGATTGTCATGTAAAAGTGTTTGTACAAACCTACTTACAAAAAATAAAATCATTTATCACAAGTCATGGCCCGCCTCTTCCGCGGAGTTTGGAGAAAATGAAATAAAAATCTTTGGCACATAAATAATACCTATCTGAGTTTCCTCTGCTTTATGAATCGTTAACAGCTAATAATCCAGGTAGGTAAATCGCGCTGGCCTCTTACGCATGAGACAATTAAAATAGATTTCCACCTGCAAACTGAAGACTCTAAAATAACTCTTGTGCCTCATATCTGTAGGTAGAGAATTGATGGATGTTTCGGGACATGTGCACAGTGCATTCTCATGTCCAGTAAATAGGTCGCGGCGAGCAATTTCACACTACTGTTTCCGCAAAAACATGTACGCGATGAGTTATAGCTTGTCTTAACTGGCTTCATCGTATATGCTTAGAGTTTGCAAAGTAAATGCATATCACGATACAAATACGTGTTTACGTTTTATAAATATAGTTGAAGCGTTATGGTTGGAAAAGCCCAGTTGGCCGTCAAAATATTCCGTTAGATAACCCTGTAGACACCTCGGTTTTTCCCATGTGTGTTGGAAATGGTTTTCAGCGCAACCACATGTGACTAAATATCATTTTTTAGACGGAGAACCTCTGCTAGGTATCTGATCTACGCAAATTAGTTACTGAGCGATAAAAAGGATCTGTCTGATAACCATCAGCCTACCCGCATTCACCAGTGTGAAGCACAGAGAACATTATAGTGTGAAGTATCATACATGTAATTCACAACGAGTTTCATAATTGTGTCTGCTTCCTGGACTGCGTAGGTAAATCTCAAGACTGTCATGAATAGTCGTATCGGCACCAACGATGTTACCTTGAGGGATCACTAAGGGCAGGGGACTGATCGCGGCAAACGCAGCTGTTTTTTTGTCCGGAACCCCTCGAATATCTCGCCACCCTTCATTCAAGACAATGCTGCGTTCCCCGTCAGGAAATACATGCTTCAAGATATTTACAAGTTTTACTTATTCAAAGAATAAGTAATTTCATTAATCACAGCTTTATTTTATAACATAATTGTAGGGTTTTAATAAATGTTTCAGCACATTTTATTCAATGCAAAGTACCTACCTACCGAATCTTGGACCTAATATGAATTCAATACAACGATCTTATTAGTAATTGTATTGTACGAATAAAGAAACAGTTGCTGTTTTCAGATAACTTTGTTTTTTTTTTGCTTCTGTTAATTAGGTTTAATACCTTTCGAAATACATTTCTCCCACTCGCCTTTTAACGTGAGAATTTCTCCTTAAAAACTAAATAAATTACTTACATTAATTAACGAACGGCGCGCAGCATTGAGCTGTTGATGGGCAAATGGCCATAAGTATTTTAAAATATCGACTGTGAATGTACTGGCGACGACTGTCACTATCACGAATATGACACAGATTAGTCCCCAGTAATATTAGCAAACCATGTCAATCTGGTTCTAGATATCTTTGTTGCTTAGCGGAAAACTGGTTTGTTTTCGTCTGATAGGGCTGGACAGTTTACAAACGTAGGAACCAGGAACATGAAATATAAAATCCAAGTTGGTAGCCTTAGACCTTAGACTAACCTGTTTAGTTACAATAATGACCAACAGATGGCACTGTGCAATACGAGTCGTTTTCTGAATCGCGGTGTTAAGATTCTCCGCGGTTTGGTTGGGTCGCTTGGAATCCGTAGCAAAGGTATCTCTGGTTTCCCTTCAAAACGTATAAATCTTTCGCCTTTTACTAAAGATTTCCGTGGGGGGGGACACTCAAATGAGTCTATAACTATTTTTGAATAACTTCGCTTCGGCGAAGTAAGAATACACTGAAAAACAAGGTCCTTATTTCTATTTTCCAGTCAAAACTGAGCACGACTGGACGAGGAAACATTCGGCTAGATGTTTGTGAAAACATGAAGTTTGTTTGTCGTGACGTCCACGTTGTACTTACACTGCTACGTCGGGAAACATAATGTTGTTGATATGTACCTAATGTTGATATTATGCAAAGTGAACACAACCATATACGTACGAATTTATTCTTTGGCGTCCCCCTTTATTGAGCGGGCCATAGTTACTTCCGTTACCTACTAGTATGAGCAACAGAAATGCCTTTTTCAGGTTCAGTTTTCATTACATGAATACCTATGTTGTTATGGATTTCCTGAAATTTACATAAAAGCTGCTTTATAATAATTTGTCTCAGCTAACACTTACCGAATCTGCTTAAATTATGTGAACTAGAATTCTATTCTAGTCTACAAACCATTGAAAAAACTTAACACATCAGAGATAAGCTCGTTGCCTGGCAGCCCTAGGCGTGCGCGGGCGCAACTGTTCGCGACCGTCCTTCCCTTGTAACCGAGACCCATTGTTCATCGCGTGTCTGTCCAACTGAAAAATGTACTCTATTTAATTTCTTTGGCAGCCGGCGTCGTCGAGTATATTTTCATTTGGCCTGAGCGTGGGCCGCCCTACTCCGATATAGCAGATGACTGACGCTGATTTTTATTACGTTCGGGATGCAATATCGTATTGTTTTATTGATGTGTAAAATAAATGTAGGTAATCTAGGAGTATTTTCGTTCGGGCTTAACGATCGCCAGCCCCTGCAATAAATCATCTTCAGGAATTTGTGGAACCTTCACGCTGTGCTTTAAACTCTCTGTTACAAGTTGAAAGTCTTAGGTACGTTTTAATCTGCCGCGAGCATGTTTTAAAGATATAACTAGCTGAAGTCGTAAATAAAATAGCCAGTAAATTATTTCAGTAAGATGTACAATGTCACTGAACAATGAGCACATCGCATCATCGTGTCCGATATAAATAAATTTCGAGGTTTTTATTAATATCTTAACCGGAACCCAGGAAGGCTTGAAGACAGCAGTTTTAACCTTTTTCAGGAGAGACTATAAACTAGATTATTTTAGTGTTTGCTTTTAATGGTAGTCTAAGAAAGCCTTACTTCTGTCTAGTACGAAATGATTAACCCCATACTAGACGTAACCTTGAAATGAGCATTGTTAAAAAGACTGTCAGAAAAAAATCTTTTACGAAAGGTCTTTTCTTAAAATTTGTTTTTATTTTAATAGAAACTCTTTCTTCTTTCTGTGGTTATATTATTGGTGTTCCTTGTGTGGAGTGGTCCCGGGTAGTGCGGCTGTGACCGGCGGGCGGCGGGTGACAGCGCCCGCCCGACCGCCCGACGGTTTATATTTGTTTTGATCACGCACCAACCGCCTGCCATGTTCTACGCACTTCCTAATTCCTAGCGTTAGGCCGAGACGTCGCCTTGCGGAGGGCCAGGGTCGTCTGTTCAGTATATTTGAATTATTATCTGCACATTATCAACTAAATATTATCTAATATTCACTTTACACGTGTACTTTGTCCACTGTGTCGGGAAACGTGAGCTGTAACACACGTTGAGTGATGCGAAAATATTATTTTCATAAGAAACGGTACCGGAACTTCTACTCGTTAATAACTTTTTCGTTGGAAAGGCCTGAGTTGTGGGTGGAGAAACAGTTGGTAGGTACTGACACCTGGAAGTCTGCTTGACATACGACAAGGCAGTAAATTATTAACAGTTTGTAAGCTCCAATGGAGCACATCTTACGATTATTTGCTGGCCCACAGCCTGGGAGACCATTACACAACCATCGGCTTCACTCAATTTAATCATACAATCTATTTGGGAAATCCTCGTGAAAATACAGCACAGTTTTCACTCGTTTCTCCAACAAAAATAAACATCTTAGCTGTAATAACCGGTTATGTTCGATAAAACTTTAGTTGGTGCACAATCTCGCGCCAGCTCCAGATCCGAGGCATTAAACGGAACGTGCCCGAGCGTGATGGCCGTGATTGATGCCACAAATCAGTGGATGCAACAACGGACGTTTTCACATGTATATTTGCTAATTTTAGCGTCCAAACCAGCAATCAACCTGAATCCCATCAATTTAACAACATGTTGGCGTACATATTTTCCGCGTCGCGTCGCTGCCAAACAATGAGCGTACATTTCACGAAGTCTGAGAAACACACGATAGTGTTAAGACAACCTTTGATATATATGGCGAGCAGGTGCTGCGCCTATGTGAACTTCTCAGGGTCGCGGTGAGTTTGACGTGACTCTTATATGCGTAGATTTAAAATTAAATGGCTGGCATCAATGCTATAATGAGTTTTTATGCGGTTGCCCAAGCCTCCAAGCAATGCAATAAATTAGATTAAGTGTTCGACTCCACTTTGAGGAAATTGAAAACTGAAAACTTCTAGAACCGTTCTGTCACTTGTCACTTTGAATGACTGAGATAAAGTAGTCTAGTTTCTGAGTAAACAAATAGGCGAGTATGCCAGAATATGCTGAAAGCTGAACAGCTAAAAACTGTTGCATAGTCTTCTGGCGTTTGAAGTCAATGCATTTTAAAACGTTTTCTATTTCCAGCGCATTTTCCATTTCGAAAATGTCCTTGCCACTGTATCAGAAAAGGGCTATAATACCTACACGGCGTTCGCATATAACTTCCATGATAAAGTGACGAAGCTGGTGATGTGCGGACGGCCCTAGATGCGTTTCCAACATTCCCCCAGCGACATAATGACGCTCTGCTAATGACATATTTCGGGCAGTGCGCCCCAGTCGCCGCCAAGGACACGTCACCGTCCGCACTCGCTATTTCCGACCGCGGCTATTCCTGAAAGCTTACATTGTTTTATTTTTACCGCAGAACACTGTCCACCGGGAAGTATGTGCCTATTACTGACCTAGACCTTTTTTTTAAGAAAATTCTCCAGAGTGGGTACTTATTGCTCGGCAAGGAGCTCTTGTTCGGGATACCGATCAGAGCATGACTGCGACGAGACGCTATTAACTTTGATCATGTTGCCAAACAATTTGTTATAACTACTTGTCAAAACTTGTGTACACAAGGAATATCAGAAGATACCATTATCCCTTATCAAAACTTCGAATAGGTTCGATGACGAACATCTACGTCACTAAAAAAATTCTTCTAAAAAACGATGAGTTTAAACCTGCGCATTAATTTTCTAGTTTAATTGCCATGTTTTCTATGTTCTCCTGTGTGTTTAGATTATGGAAACATCTCTTTGATCAGTTAGCACAATGTTTTAGCATTTCTCTAGTAGATACTAGATTGTGTTTTTCTTCTGATGACGTAGTAAATGACGTTATTGCGGAGTATATTATACTTTTTCATCTAACTTGCGTCCATGAGCATTCTACTTTTTACTGGCTGATTGAATGTTGGATGTTGAATATTCTATTGTATTGAAACGAGACCACAATTACGTACGTAAGTCTATTAATTAACGATCATCCGAGCAAGTAACTCAATCAATTGCTCGTTAAAGGAGATAAGTATGCACATTTATTGCTGTTATTGCTTTTATGGAACGCCATTGCTTAATTGGAGAGTACATGCAAACGTTTACGTACTGTGTACAACCAGCTTATGACGTGTTTAAAACGTTACAAAAACATTATCATTTTCCTTAACGTATGACGTGTTCTTTAAGTTGTAAAACAGGTAAATATTGTGCAAACAAGTTGCTTAGCCCGACAAGTCAAGTTCTATGTATTTTAAATACCTACTATTTAAATTATATTTTACAGATTCCATGAGATTAAACTGGCTATTGAGGCAGTTAGTCGTATTTTAACATAGTAAGAATGTATATATAAATTCTGTTATACATTTAAGCTGGGAAACGTTTACGAAAAATGTTGCATTATTTTGGTTAGTATTCAGAAACGAAAAACAGCTACCTACTTAACGCCAACTCATCGATTATCATCGCTAAATATAAATGACGGTGAGCCCTTTTGTTGTTGTCAATAGTGTGACATTGATGTAATACAGACTTGCTTCATGGTCGTAGCACTCATCTCTCGGGGTCGGAACCCCTGGTGTGATCCGAAACACATAGGTACTATTACAAAACCAAACATATTTTCCAAAAACCAATATACATTGGTCATTATTGTTTTAAACACTTCTTCTCAGATTTGTAGTATACCTATAATTACATGATTCTGTCTGCAGAGAAGGCCAATGGCCGATCGTGGAACCTCCTTGAGACCCGAGAAAAGGCACCGCAAGCCTTAATTTAGTAGAACAGCCGGTATATTCAGTAAAAATCTCACCGTGACCACTTAGGTGCTGCCTGCCGATCCGATTCCATCTGATGCTAGGGTTATCAATGTCAATCAGATGCAGATGCATATTGACATTGATAGCTCACTTCACCTTAGTTCTCACGGTGAGATTTGTACAGAATAAATCGGCTGATGCTGAAGATTGACACTATTGACAGCTCACTTCATCCTCATTCACCTAAGTTTTTGCGATGAGATTGTTGGCCAGATGAGTGGTTTCGATAAAGATAACCAATACAAAACGAAAAAAGTTAACCTACTTATTCGCCGATAAATTATTTTTGTCTACAAGTAACAGACTACCTTAACTGCTTTATATCATACATATGACAAGGACTGGATGTATTTTATTTATTAATTACAAACTGCTCCGTCGAAATATAAACAATGTCGTTTATGACCGGGCATCTTTGATGCTCGTCAAAATGCTCATTAAAATTATAGTTTATTACGATCGGTAAGTACTAAAAACAAACTATAAGCATCTTGATATTTCATGAGCGATCAGTCAGGGCTCTTTAGCGAAATTCGTCGCTGTTAGAGTAGAGTTAATTAAACTTATAGGTAGATATCCAAATTATTCCAAATAGAAGTACTTAGGTACTTAATTGAATGTTTATGAAACTGAATAATAAAGTCATAATAATTGAATTTCGTTTACATTTTATCTCTTATCCAGGAGCTTAATGTTATGTATTTTTTAACCCCCGACGTAAAAACGACGGGGTGTTATAAGTTTGACGTGTCTGTGTGTGTGTGTGTGTGTGTGTAGTATTATATATTTTATACAGTGTGGCGATTAAGTTATCACATGAATTGAAACCACGTATTCTACATCTATATATATAAAATTCAAAGTCCTGACTGACTGACTGACTGACTGAGACATCAACGCACAGCCTAAACCGCTGGTCCTAGAGACATGAAATTTGGAGGGTGTATTCTTCGTGAAGAGTAGGTATCCACTAAGAAGGGTTTTTTCGAAATTCCACCCCTAAGAGGGTGAAATGGGGGGATTTTGTTTGTATGAAAAATCTTATTCCTTGAGTTAATAACCTTGAAACTTGGCACGAATACTTATCTAAGTAAATTATGAAGTTGGGCATTTTTGTTTTTATAAACTACCCCCTAAAAGGGGATTGGGGGGTTTCAAAGTTTGTATGGAAGAATTTTAGCGCGCGGTCCGATTTAATGGAAACTCAGTATTTATACCTAAAATTAAAAGGAAAGAATAATGTGTATCACGGTTTTTCGAAAATCTACCCCTGACGGCCTGAAAAGAGGTAGTCAATTTTACAGGGGAGGATTTTACAGCGTGGCTTGATTAACTCGAAAATTGGTATAAGTAATCTTTGAGTCAGGTTATGAACACAACCCAAATGATTTTTCAAAATTCCACCCCTGTGGGGGTGAAAAGCGGCGATAAAGTTTATATGAAAAATCTTATTCGTTAGGTTAATAATCTTGAAAATTGGCGTGAATACTCGCCTAAGTAAGCAATAAAGTTTATCATTATTAGTTTTTCAAAACAACCCCTCAAAGGGGATATAGGGGTGCTAAAGTTTGTGTGGAAGAATTTGAACGCGCGGTCCGATTAACTCGAAACTCAGTGTTTATACTTAAGATCAAAAATAAAGAATAAATGTATCAGGGTTTTTCGAAAATCTTTCCCTAACGGGTTGTAAAGGGGAAGTTAAATTTACACTGGAGGATGATAATGCTTGGCTTGATGAATTCGAAAATTAGTATAAATAATCTTTGAGTCAAGTTATGAATACATCCCAAACGATTTTTTTAAATTCCCTGTGGTGGTGAAAAGCAGGGATACAGTTTATATCAAAAATCTTATTCATTTAGTTAATAAACTTGAAACTTAGCAAGAATACTTGCCTAAGTAAGTAATAAAGTTTATCATTATAAGTTTTTCAAAACTACCCTTCAAAGAGGATATAGGGGTGTTGAAGTTTGTGTGGAAGAAATTGAATGCGCGGTCCGATTAACTTGAAACTCAGTATTGATACTTTTGACAGAAAAGAAATATTAATAGGTATGTAAAGTTGTCGAAAATTGACCCCTGACGGGGCAAAAAGGGGTAATTCGGTTTTTTAGGGCGGATTTGTACTTGAATCTGTATGTAACATTTTCACGCCTAAACCACTGAACTTCTGATTTGGCAAAGAGATAGATGGCATCCTGGGGAAGCACATACTTTTTATCCTGGTAGCACGTTCCCGTGGGATAATTTCCGACATCCACGCGGGCGAAGCCGCGGGCAGAAGCTAGTAACGTATATTAAACATACACAATTAAATGAATTAATAACAATTAACATTTTAGTCGTGGGACCTTTTTTTCGTTTCAGTATTTACCTAACAACATTAAACTTAATTTGTGTTTACTTAGTAACAATAACATAAAGTTTGTGTTGAATTCTTGATACCATTGCCTCACGCGTGTCTAGTGACTTATTATCAAGGATGGTTTATTTCATGACAATTTTTACGCTAATTATTTGATTTGTTTTTTTTTCTATTTCTTAGTAAAATTTAAATTTTATTATTTTAACAGACTTTTAACAACTTGTAATGACCGCTGTATTATTTAATGTGATAAACTAATCGCCACTCTGTATATACTATAATAATTTTAGTCCAGGTTTCCTGACGATGTTTACCTCAAATAATAGAATGATGAATACCTATAATTGAATATAATACACAAGAGTGATAACTAACTGGCTAACAAGAGCTAAGCAGCCGCTGATAGCAGGGCTCAATCTCGCAAATTGCTGTAACAACGGCTGCGGTGATGAAGGCTATAAATCCCCCATTGAGCGTGCATGAGTATTAATAGATGAGAGGCGGTCACCTGCCACCTTGGCGGTAGGTGCCAGCCCGGGGAGACGTTTATACGACCCGACTGGTGAAACAAACACTTCGATAAATACATAAAGTCACGCCTTTTTAGGCAGAAACTACAGAAAGCCACCTGCAACGATAATTACCAACTTCTTTTGCTTCGTTTAGATTCTTACATCATAATCAACCTATAACGTTCCCAGTGTTCCCACTGCTGGGATGCAGGCCTCCTCTCGGTGAGAGGGAGTGGGCCGTAATGTCGATCGAATGATGTCACGACATGTCTTCGAATTTTTGGTTCTAAGACATGCCGGATTCCTCTCGATGTGGACCTTTTACGTTACGCCCATACGTCTAAACAAAAAAAGAGAAACATTGTTTTTATATAAACGGCTACCTACTACGCTTTGGAATGGGCAAGTAGCTTCATCTTTCTGATTGACCGACTCTATAACAATTCAAAAGTGCCTGTGAAATTGTTTTAATTGAAATAATTGCTTTGAGTTTGAGCAAAATTTTGAGTTTGAAAATTAATTGTCATTTTGATGATCTTCTAAATCAGCAAATGATATACTGTTGAGCCGCTGGACCTCCGTACCGGAAGACTTAGCGTTGGAAGGCCTCCTATAAGGTGGGCTGATGTTATGAAGGCCGAAGGAACCCGTTGGATGCTAGAAGCACAGAACCGGTCGAAGTGGAGGTGCCTGGTGGAGGCCTATGTCCAGCACTGGACGTGTTTCAGCTGAAATGGATGATGATGCTGAACCGCTGGAGCAGACTTGGGAAGGGAACTGGCAACTGACGAAGTGTAGAACGTAACGCCAGCACATCCTAACCAGATGGACCGGTTTGATTGTTTCGAGTGTACCTATCTCATTACTTTAAGGGGCCGACATCTAAACTACCTCATCAACATACACGTTTCTACTTGAACTGAGTAACTAAGGAAAATTAGAAATCTTGATGTATAAACATCACTACTGACCCACTTAGTATTCCCTTCAGCACAATAATCGTAAGTCCCCCGCTGCAGGTTAAACAGAGCTATTCCAGAGCGAAGCACTTACGGCTTCCACTCACGTAAACTGCAAATAGCGGTATCTAGGTAGTTTCCTCCATTACCTAAGTCCCAAAACAAACAAGAATATATAAATAAAAGATCAAAGAAACTACCAATAAAGGTTGTTGTGTTAAATTGTTTGCGAAATGTGTTAGCACAAATAAACGGTCGCCGTCGTATGACGTGGACCAATCACTTATGTTGATGAAAACTAAAATAGAAATAGTTTCACATATAAATATTCGTGCGTTGTATTTACCTATGAATAACTAACACTAATTGTTTGTCCTTAGGTAACCCTGCACGTTTCACTGTTCATATCTTTATTTGTATTCCGCATAATGTTTAAAGGTGTTACCAGCTAAATTACAATAAAAGTAGGTTAAGGTACAATAACTAGGTACATTAGAGGCATGGGGAGGGCTAAAATTACTCAAAAGAACATTTCAAACACTAATCTACATGGTCCTCAGATGATCTGACCAAAATGATGTCTGGAATTTAAAAGATACTGTGACCTCTGAGTTTGTCGCGGCCTTTCTTCTCAGAGTAGTTGGATAGGAAACGACGAACTCATCTAGTTTTTAAAATATGATTGGCGTGAAAAAGTGTTTTAAGTACAAACATGCTTACAGAAATAAAATCTAAAACTATTCATTAATTATTTTTTTGTTAACAAACAAGCTACCTACTTTTCTAGTGACATAACGTTGCCTTTTCACAACTTCCCTACACCTCTTTCTATAAAAGAAAATCTGTATAAATGGACTCCTTTCACCTATAGGAATTACATATTGCTGAAAAAAAAATCGAGCAAGGAAATACTAAAGGAAACTGTCACCTATACAGAGGGACGCCCCAAAACATCGTGCTGTACAGCATGTATCAGTAAGGTGTGGTCATATTAAGGGTGTGGTATAGAACTAAAGACCATCAAACTGAACAACTATCTCCATGGGACCTGCATCGTAATCGCGAAAACAGCTGTCCCATACATTTGGGTCAAGTAAGTATTGAAGTTTTGTTTAGCATAAACGTAATCAGCTTATAATGTTCCCACTACTGGGTCACAGGCCTCCTCTCTGGGAAGTTTTGTATGTTACAATTGATATTTTTTTGCAATTACGATGTTGGTCCTATGAAAAAAGTTGTTCTGTCAGATGTTTCGTACCACATCTTCCTGATACATGCTGTATAACAACAAATACGAAAAAATAAAAGAAACCCATCTTCCCGACACGATTGGACGACACCACGACCCGATTACGGGTCGGACTATGTAAGTGTTCCCAGAATTAATGAGTATGAATACTGGGACAGCACGGGTCGCCGTGAGTAAAGCAATATGTCGTCTGTGGTGAGCTTTACGAGCTGCGCGTTATAATTACTAATTACATAAAGGGAATAAGTAGGATGACCCATTTAACGACCAGAAACTAATTAGTATCCAATATCTGCGAAATTAATTGCAGCCTCTGCTAGCGAAGAATTATCAATATGAACTAAACTTTGCATTAATGTTTCCTTGTTTTGCAGGTTAGCAGACTAAAAGTACCCAACATCAGAATCAGAATAGTGTCTTTGACTAATACCCCGTGACAACAGACAACAGTTTACGCTTTTTCAACTCGTGTCAACCAAGACCAAGGGCAATAGTCTCAGCAATAAGACCTTCAAAAATGAACGCAATGAAATATCTAATCCAGACAGGAACTTACCACTTTGGACTGTGATCCAAGCGACAAATGCGGGTTATGAATGCTAGTGAGATAAAATAACATAATGCCTAAAATACACGAAGGGGTAGGCAGTGTGTATAGTTATGTCAAAGTCCTATGTAGTAGAGAACGAGGCTGTTGCTATCAAGCGGTTGCTCAAATCCAGACTCTGCACCGATACGAGTACTGAGAAATTTCTTCTTGCACTTTGCCGGATCTAGGAATCGAACCCAGGACCATGCTCAGCAGTTGCACTAATGACTAGTAAACGAACGAGGTTACTCAGATGTCTGGGTGATGTTCCTAAAAGATTTCAGCTAGACTTTTAATTACTATAGGTACTCAAACTTTTGTTCGCTAAACCATTAAAATATTACGTAACCTAATGAATGACACATTTCACATTTCAGATGTCACCGTCAGGAATGTTTTTGATGTGCTTATTGTTAGAACAAAAGATTTAGTGCTGAAAATATTCTCATCATGAAATAGCTGAAGATCAACCTTGATTCATGGGTTACGATTTCATATGCATTAGTGTTAATAATGTCGACTTTTTACCGAGCGCAAGTTCCAAAATAAATTTTCCACTGAAAAAAGTTTTGATTGAGGCGAAATGCTGTAATAATATAACTCGCCTAGTTACACAGTATATTTTCTACATTTCACAGTTTCATGAGTAAAATATCTCTGTAATGAACCAACATCCGTTACAGTTTTTATTATTTGTACTACATGTGGATTAGTAATTATCGTCTGCAATAAAACTCTGCTGGATAATGTACAAGCTATATGTACATATGTTTTTAATAGGTAATTAGTCCACTGTACATACCGAGCTTTATCTTCAGTTTTAAAAATAGATGGATATGGGTAATGTTGCCAAATACAAGTATGTCACTATCATTA
Organism: Apamea crenata; assembly: GCA_949629185.1. Taxonomy (NCBI): domain Eukaryota; kingdom Metazoa; phylum Arthropoda; class Insecta; order Lepidoptera; family Noctuidae; genus Apamea; species Apamea crenata. Next base: position 15,251,878 of record OX451357.1, read on the forward strand.
TGTAAAAAAGTCTAATTATAACATCTCAGAAATAGAGTTTTTTATACTTTACCTGGGAATAATGTTTAGTAGGTATGTCTACATTAGCTTGTTATTCATGGATCCGCTTTTCCATTTATAATAATGTTCTATATCAACCTATGTATGTATTCGGTCTCTCCTTTCAGTCCATCCAAAGGTTGTCTGTCAGAAATCGCCTGGTGAAATAAGACCACCCATGTTACACTTATTCCAAATATTATTGTCCTTTTTGTTTTATGTGGTGTCAGATAAAGTGTTTAGTAAGTAAATAAATAAATCATTGAGTGTGCAAGTCACCCCCATTTTATCCGTGTAATGTATTAAAACATTGGTCAGACAGGGCCATAGTCCTTCCAATGTCCTTGATAACTATTCCATCATAGCCACTCAAACCCATAGGCCATTTTATTTTTGTTTTCATATCCAGCAATAGTCCTATACCAACCAGGGCTTGTTCTTGGTTGCAGTTGCACAGTGCATACAGGTATAATCGTCAGTTGATGCTTCATTTCCTTTACTTATAGAGTTTAACGGGCCTCTGTGAGTTGGCTTCGGCCCCTCGTATGCCTTCCAAAGGTCCGGGACCCTATGGTCTCGAGATATGCGAAAAGCTTAACAATAAATAATATTGCAAAAAGAAATAAGCTGTTACCAATAAAAAACGTGGACGTAATACTAACTTCCTTCGCGAAACCTACAATAAAGTTTCTTCAACCCAATTCCTCTGCTAAGAAAACTACATTACAACCGATAAAACTCATTACGAAATCGACCGACACCTTTCCGTTAATAGTTACGTATCTACGTATAAACGGCCGTAGTCTTCACCCTCGAAGTCCTCAGTCAAGAATGAGGTCACCACAATATTACACAGGGGGTTGTTCTGTGGAGACTGACTAACTCCCTTACTTAGGCAGCTCTGAAATGGATATAACTTGCGGTTACGTGCAAAGTACATATTCTATATTTATTTATTCTATTCTAAATATATTTACAGGATCAACATAAAAGGAGTATGTAAGCTGTAGTTTCTGCCTCTATGGAAAGAAGCTGTGAGTTTTTTTTTTTTAATTTATGTGTTTGTGTGTTACAGAATCAACAGGATGATAAAAGGACGAGAAACGTTTTTTTTTTTTTAATAAAATAAAAATTAAATTAAGTAAATTAACTTTCAAATGAATTGGATTTTTGGTATCACATGAAACACTTCCTGCATTAGACTTGCGAACTTTAAAGTTACAATACTTATTTCCTTAAGTTAAACTGAAGTTATAAAGCCAGTATTACTGAAAATGCAAAAAGCGTTTTTTTTATAAATCAATATGTTGGAGCTTTCTTAACAAGCAAGCAAGTTTATTTTACTGTAACTTCGTTCTTTCATACGAAAATGCCTACGTAACGTAATGTTTCCAGCATTGTTCCCTACGCCGCCACTTCAGTAACATATTCAGCATGGCACCCTCAATGGAAGCCGCCACCACATTAATCTTAAGTGACGCAGCACTGTGAACGACGTCTTTACCAAAGACACACCCTTCGGTTTCACTCACCCCGGACTCCGCAGCATGCGCGATAGATTAATTAATGCCTTGTCAGCTTCCATGAAAGGGTATAAAACGTCCGTAAAACTTCCAGACGACCAAACGTGGAAAAAATACGAACCGTTTACAAAATATATAATATGTAGGTACACCGACTCTGTTCATTTTATCATGATTAAAATGACGAAAACATTTTTTATTAGCTTTTCCGGACAAGAATCGGTAATTGAAAACCTAACCAACTTTCGCTTTACTCTCAAAGATACATTTGGCTAGTGTAGCATAACATCATATTTATAACAGAGTACTTATATCCAAGTTATGAACACCTTAAACAAACCAACAATATTTGGGCTATAAGTTAGGATTCTGGTGATTACTCAGAAAAAGCGTAAAAACAGCAATTGGTTCGATCAAAATAAAGTTTGTACTACCTCTACATCTACACAAACAGATAACGGAATAAAAATGATTACCCCTACTTCACCGAGTATGATCGGACTCGTGTAGCCACTAAACATGTGTAAAACGAGCGTGAAGCACTTGCTCACATGTAAAACTATCTAATTTTACACTCAAGGTAATCGTACATAATGTAATATCTGCATAATATACAGATATTTTGGTCTGATACCAAGTGCACATCCCGGGAATCTGTGTGCATATATCTACAAACTCCGTGGCTGGTTGCTTCTGACATTTAGGCAGAGGGAAAGCGTCACGCCACGTTTGTCGAATATGAACACGTATTAATATTGCTCGAAATAGATTTATTTGATGTCACGATGTTTTGAATTCAGCCATTTGTTACGGAGTTCTATATTTATAGTCAAATTACGACCAGCGAACATTTTACAACTGATTTTCCTATGTTTACGAGTGAGTGTTATGAGTTACAAGTTGACCATCGCATTTTTAGCAAAAAATACTTCGCAACATTCGCTTCGTTTTTCTGAACTGAATAAAGTTTTTATTTATCAGATGTGCCTTGAAAAAGTTCCAGTGAATAGCTCTAAGGAAATAATACTGCTGAGTTAGTGAGTCGGACTGGTGTACCTTTCGGTATGGGCATGTTCGTCAGGGCAATGGAATTATCATTATTTAAAAAAATAGTTTATCATAAATTGTGTCCTTCCATATTTGTTATTCATGTTAGGTTTTCCTCTTTACTTATCAGGTTATGACGTCTTATAACGAATGAACGTTATTCTATTCTTATTTATTATAATGCGTACTCATATTATTTTATATATTAAAAAGTTAATACCCACAATACTTTTTTAAACGCCTCGTTACCCTTTTAACTTTACAACTGGCATGCAAGATTGTCATAAGCTTAGACGCTTTTTTTTGTCGTATTATTAATAATACTTACCACCGTGCCATACTTATAACGTGGCAACCCCGACCTCCCTTAGTAAAAGCAGGCCATAAATAACTCATGTCCTCAATGTGTAGCGGCCTACGAATGAATAATATGCGTTTCATTTTTTTTTTCACTCGACCAAGCGCAGTATTCCATTAACCATTCGATCAATACCTTCTACCCTTGTCTTAAGAGGTGACTGGAAAATTCTATTAAGTCTCCAGTCTATCCGAAAAGTTGGGCGATTATAAAGATAAGTGGCCATTTCACCAAGATCATTTTTCGGCAACTTCTTCCAAGCTTTGATGTTTGGGGAAAACTTTTATAAACGTTACTGGGCTGGCATCGTGACTCGCACTTCCGAGACTTAAAGGCTCTTATACCCTGACCATTTAGGTTAACCGTTTTTTGACAGCTATCTTAGAACGTACATATTCCTGATTACGTAAAAGTTAACATTAAAATTCGTAATAAAATAAATATATAAACTTATTGAATTATCTTATTTATGGGTTCTTACAGACATTATAATACCGTACGAGTATCAATCAATGTAATATGTGTTGCTGCAATCACTAGTTCCAACTGTCGGTTTACATAATAGACAGGCTATACCTAAGCGTCATATTTAATACCCTAGAGTATATAACTACAGGACATACATATAGTGATAATGTGTTAAGTGTATCGTTATGCAACACAAAAACATGATTTTCAAGTAATGACAGATGGTTAGTTACCCCGAGAACTTGTATAATAATAATAAATCCCTGGACATTTCACACAGGACTATTTGTCCCAAGCAAAGCAACCTAATGCTTGTGTTATGGTAACAAGATAGCTGATAAACTACTTATATACATTTTTTTTTTCTTTTGTAAATACATACATATTATAGATAGAAAAACACCCAGACTCGGAACAAATACATGTAGGTCATACAAATATTTGTTCCGTGCGGGAATCGAACCCGCGACACGCAGCGCAGCAGTCAATCGCTTAACCACTGCGCCAACCGTGCCGTCCGTATGTGTGGTGCAAACTGTAAATATAAATTGGTTATTAATAAATAAATGCTGTCACAGTTACTTACTTTGATCAGTTCAATGATCAAATAACTGCATAGATCAGAAAAAAGGAGGAAAGGTGGCGTTCTGTAATTTCTACCTACCGTCATGGGACGAGGGCGTGTGGTTATGTATGTATCAGCAAAAAAAAACAAGTGATCCAAAAATACTTTTAAGTCAGTAAGTGGTTTTATCACCTACTTCCCTACTAACAATTATCTCCACACGTACGTATTTGTTATTTAACATAATACTGTTATGTACTATACACTTCCGCGTTCAATAAATATCCACGTATCTACATAATGTTTTTGCTATAATGACGTAGGTGAAGGTATGGGAGTAAATTGACGCAGCGCGGATGACGCGGGCGAGCGTATACAATTTTTATTGGTCACTCCGTAAGGTTCTTAGAGCAACTCATCTTATAGATTCAAGGCTTACAGCTGCGTTGAATTCCGACGTACGTCAATACAATGCACCGTGGTTATAATCTTAGAAACACAGCAATCATTGTGATTGTGATAGACTTTAGTATTATTAGGTCTTTGTGAAAGTAGGTACAGAATACGTAGAATGATGGAATAATATTTTATTCGAGTAACACACAAGAAATAAAAACAATAAAAACGAAAACAAAGGAGCATAATTTAAAACTAACAAAATCAACAATAAAAACACCAAAAAAGAAAGACCCGTGCGAGGCCAAAAGGTTACAAAAAAATAGGATAAAAAAATCTTTTTAAATGTAGAAATTTTACATGGACGGTCTAATCGCTAAAAGTGATCTTTTAAACACAACTTTTGAATGGATTTAAAGGAAAACAATACTGCAGGTAGTCTGTGGTGTACCATTTACTTAAACAATAAATACATATTTACATAAAGCATATACCTAGAACATATACTAAAGAGATCGTTTTAGAAAGTATCTGCGTCTAAGCTACTTACGGTTTGTTCCGGTTTATAGAACATTGATGCTGTTGAGCTTACGGTCACTTGAAACATTTTTACTTTATGATGCTCGAAGGCAACGACAACCGAGGGTAAAGTGGCCTATGAGGTAGGTACTGCAGTTGTCATAGACATGGGTATAATTCCCGTCTATCTCATCTCAGCGACAATCAATGTCAAAAACTTGTCAAAAATGCAGGAAATTAGAAGTATTTTTGACAGATTGAGACTGAGATTATACTGTGAATGTTCTTAAAATTACGAGAATTGCCCCTCTGATCTGCCAGTTCAATACAAAGAAAAAGAAAATAGTATCGCAAATTGTCCTCAGACTGCTACTGAACCCTGATTTTTAATTTGCTAGACCAAAATGACAGCTGCGTTCGAAATTTTTTTGTCATGTTGACATTGAATGTAAAAAAAAATCATAAAAAATGCTGTCACTTTACTGTTACTGTTAGCCTGCATCATCCAACTGCCAGCAGTTGGATGATGCAGGCTAACAGTAAAAATGGGCCTCTCCCCATAACTTCCAGCTCTTTCGATCCAGGGCTAAAGTGGACCACTGGTCGTTTGTTTTGTCCAGCTCGTCCCGACATCTTCTACGGAGTCTGCCGCCACGCCTTCTAGCTGTAGCAGGGCTCCACGTTGTAGCTGTCACTTTAGTCTAAAAAATTAAAAATCTGAGTTTAGTTGGTTATAGGTAATCACATCGGAGAAAAAACTGAGTGATATTCTTACAAGATTTTCCGTGGCTAATATGTAATTTGAAATCTGTATAGGCACAATGTTCTAGGTCTGAAATATTATCTAACATTCCTGCTTCATCTTACTACAACGAACTCGAACGAATTGTTATTCGACGTAGTATTCTTATTTAAAATGAATCACATGCGAAATAAATCATGGTGTCGAAACGTTAGAAAACTGCAAATCTTTTTTTCTTCCTGTTTTAATGGAACGTTGACGCACGTGATAAAAAAACTTCACATGACACTGCATGTGTAGTTTTTTCTGTTGACCCTGATTTTATTTTTGTTTCTTTACACACTTTTATAATAAAACATCGGGTTAATATAGTTCCAGGATAAGGATAGAACACGCCATCTAACCTTGGACAACACTTGCAAAAAGTGGGTTTCATGAAACAATTTAATTGCCTAACATAACATAACATCACGCCTGAATTCCCCGAAGAATTCGGCAGAGGTGTTCGTACCTATAGCACACCCACATTTCGACAGTTATGTTTCAGTCACATGTTTGGGCGAGCCTATTGCCATTAACCAGGCACAAAAATTAAGAACTAAATTAATAATTGCATGGATTATTAATTGCTTAGTGACTGCAATAAGCTGCGTTGAAGAAAATTGAGAAATAAATCATTTAAACAGAGGCATATTTTGTATAGATATTGACTTTGAATTGTTGCACTTTTCTGGTGTCTAAATTGCTCCGTATAAATGAGCCTTTTGTCAGTCATGCACAGACCACTGAACTGTGCTAAAATAACAACAAACTGCGTTTAACTACTATTACCTAGCGAACTGGGTGATTATGACTATGTTTGTATTGTAACGGTCAAGCGCGAACTGTGGTCAACAGAAACGTTTACGAGCTGTTAATGGTGATTAATTACACGTGAAATGAATACTACTTACAATTTGCAATTTATATTGCTTTGTATAGCGGTTGCATTGGGATTTTAGAAAAATATATAGAATCGGACGAAATCATTTATACCTACAACTACGTAGACTTTAATGTTTGTGAACATTAAAATTTATTGTGGCATTATAAAATCGCTGTGAGAGCAAACAGATTACATTGGGACTCATGACTAACAAACTGAATTTATTGGTTGCATACACGTGGCTCAGTAATTATACGCAATGGAAATAAGCAATTTATTTTGTAAAACCACTCAGCCAGAAATAATTAAGCAAAATAATCAGCCAGTTAAAAAAAGCCCTATTCGCAAAAGATAAAATTCAAACGAATACGTAATAAGTTGCGAAATAAATCAAAATGTTAAATTAAGATTTACAGCTTAATGTTTTAGTAACTGATTTTAGTAAATTAACACAGAGACATGTGGAATAATCATTTATTACTTGAGTTTGACAAACATTCAGACACATCTCGCAGTTGCCGACGGCTACGCGGCTGCGCGAGCTCGAGCCTGCTCCGGCGCGGAATTTTTCAATGGACAAGTGCCAGCACACTTCTTTTTAAATTAATTATTGTTTTACGCGTCTCTAAAGTATTCTATTATAACAACACTCATATGCGTTGCGAGTGGGAGTACTTCTCGGTCTCAAGCGAATTTACGATCGTTTCATGTGCCCTCTTAATCTTGACAAGGCGAAACAAAATTTTGTGTCAATCACGTTTATGGTTTCTTAATTGCTTAATGTTTACTGTATCTGCGCACAAACCATGCAGAAGAATTCATTTTGGTCATTTTTAAAGCAGCTGTGGCCGAAACTTGCCTGTGCTGTGTCTATGAGCTAAATCAGGAAGGTCATAGGAAAAAAAACGAGCGGCAATCGTCATTGGAAAACAAATCATCAACTGCTTCTATAATCAAATCAAACTGCTATGACTGTGCGGTATCCCGAGGTTCCGAAGTCATTAATCAAACAGCACTACATAAGCAAACATCTGACGGATATATTTTAGATTGATTCACAATTAGCCAAACTTACAAGACAGGAAAGTCATAACATGGTCCAATCACGTTACTATTTCAGTCATCGTTGCTGTGATTTTTTTCATTATCGCTCGTCACGTAACAGCTCTACTATTTATAATTCTTCCAGTGACAGCTCAACTTCTATTTCAAGCTACCTAAAATATCGGGACTAATGTAGTGTTTCTCTTAATTTGTCCGCTCCCACAGACAAACCGGGAAAACGGTGTTCAGGGGCAAAGTTTTAAGTACAAGACTACTCTGTATACTCTGTATTAATAAATAATAATCATAACAATGTTATAAAGAGTGACAAACTTTGAAACAGAATAAAACCGTTCAATAAAATGTCATATTTGTCCTTTATTACATCGTGATTTTTCTGCAGCTGTATAATACCAATCTACAACAACGAAAAAATGACATAGTATTCGAAATAAAATACATTTCGCAGGTCTTGATCTCATAATCCTCATCTGGAAACATTTATACGTGACTTTGAGCGTTTGTTTGCACATTGCAATAGTAAATCCAAGATTTATCTATAGCCACCGTCGAAAATAGTTCAGGGGATTGCCCAGATTTAATGTCTAAAAACATCCTTTGGTATCGATTCCCTCACCGCTCGTGTACCTAAACTACAACACACACATTCAATGCTAAATACGAAAATAATACCTATATAAAAAAGTCCTCACATATAATAATAAAGAGTTCAGTGTTCTAATTTAAAGACAAATGCCCGTTTGATTGGGGCCAGAAGATATTTGCATTCGTTAAAAACCCAGGAGAAGATGGCGGGACGAGATTGACACCTACAGACAGGATTGGTGAACACTAGCTCAAGACAGAGATGAGTGGAAAGGAGAAAGCGAGGCCTTTGCCCTGTATTGCGACAACATGGGCTAGGAATAAATAATAATTATTTACTTTTGTTTTATTTTAATTTCAAATAACTAAAACATAATCGAATCTCTAAAAGAAAACCCCAAATACAAGCCCCTCAAACGCAACTAGACTTCTTTTTTATCTTACCTACCAAAGAATTGTAAATATTCAGCATCGAGTGCTTTCGAGTTTCACCGAAAAGTCATGAAAAGTTCGCAAATAACGCTGTAGTCTAAAGTTAACGCCGTATTTAATTGCCGATTTCCGGCGACTGTAATTATAGATCAATGACTAAACTTAAGTGTTATCTTCAACATTTTAAATAAACCAATTTGTTTCTTTTCTTCTTTTACACTTTGTCGGAATGAAACCAGATGAAATCGGATTGAAAACGAAAATATGATGGCTGATTTCTTTTGGCAAAACATTGAATTAAGGCGTTGAACTTTGTCCTTTTACGGATAATATAAGTACAAAACCAATGGTGTCATATGAATTTAGGGGATGACATCGTGAGAAAAATTCGAAGACATTTAACATCTACCAATCCGCCTATTGGATAATAGCCCATTCCCTCTTATAAAGAGGAGGCCAGTGGCCCAGCAATGGAAAGGTTAAGCTTATTGTGATGTAACACTGCGATGACATGGGCTGGAACTGGGACTGACTGGTATTGTGGCGCAACTTGGGGACCAGTCCAGCAGTGCACTGCGACCGGCTGAGTTGATTGTAAAGTAAATAATAACAAAAACTCAATCTTCATAATATAAGCATAAACACCTATTCTATTTCTACAACTTTATGATTGTGTTCCCAGCCGAGCCCCTGGATCAACACACGCTTTCCAACATACTGGAAATGAAGCGCAAACCGATGTTAGCACGCCATAAACTTGCACTTAAATAAAAAATACACAAGAAATGATAAATCTGATGTATCGGCAGCTCGATCATAAATTCTGACGTGTGTTTGCATCTTACTTATTCACTTCTAGTTAATGTTTGGCATCCGAAACACCTACGATCATTGCTTATGAGTTTTGTAATGAACGTGAAAAATTAAACCTATGTTTTATTTTTTGTTATGTGTATTTACTCGTCGGAAAAAAAGCATAATTTCAATTTGTGATTACTTTGAAGTAATATTGCAGCTAACGTTGTAATGTTGAACTAGAGGTAATGGAATGAAAATAAATATTTTTAAAGTCAATAGTTCGGTACTTACATAGTTACTTTGTTATTTTACGTTGTAGCTAAATGTCATTTAAGAACCACTAATCATTATCATCTGCCTAGCCTTTTTCCAACTATGTTGAGGTTGACTTCCAGTCTAACCGGATGCAGCTGAGTACCAGTGTTTTACATGGAGCGACTGCCTATCTGACCTCCACAACCCAGTTACTGGGTAATACCCCTTGATAAGACTGGTTTTAAGACCCACTATCTTACTTTATTTAGTACAAACGAAGCACGCTAACCTGTATCACATATATCACAGTACTATACAGTTTGTATCCCCGTTCCCCAGCATCATATGCGGTATCCCCAGTTAGGAAACGCCGAGAATAACTAAATACACAGCAGCAACAATAAGCGTCACATAACTCATCAAAATTAATCTTCAGCTAAATTAAAACTGAGTTTTAGAGTCGTACCGAACCACTTATTTATTTTAATGGGGCATTGGGCTATTAAGGATGGATGTTTACAATTTAATCGTTACCTAAATAATGTGCTATTCCTAAAGCAGCAGTTCCAATCTATCGGCCTACCTCGTCTCCTATACCTATTCTCGGTCCACACCACCGAAAAGTTAAGCGCACGAATCTTGGTTCCTGCTCAGGTTGACTCTGAAGTGCCATGTTTGACCGACGCGGTGAACGCCTGGAAAGTGGCTTGCCCGGACACGGTTCAGCCCGAGAACCCGTCTTCCCAGAGACAGTGGAATGAGCCTCTCTGCAGGTTGGTACGGAATAAACTTATTAATACGTCCACCAATACTGCTGAGCGTGCCGGCTTGCTGGCTGTTGGTGAATGGGAGTCGGGCCTCTGGCTTCAGACACTACCGTCACCCAATATAGGCACTAAGCTGGGTGACACCACATTCCGGCTCGCTACATGTTTGCGTCTGGGCGCTCCTTGCGGAGCTCCACATCGCTGTCAATGCGATGAAGCAGTTGACTGTCTCGGACACCATGGCCTTTCCTGCAGCCAGAGCGCTGTACGGATGGCAAGCCACGCCAGCATTAACGACATCATCCGTCGGGCTCTTGTCTCCGCCGGTCAGTTGTTTTAGAACCCAATGGCTTGGCACGCCACGATGGAAAGAGACCCGATGGAATGACCATAATGCCTTGGAAGTTGGGTAGGCCTTTGGTGTGGGATGCAACCTGTGTTGACACCCTCGCGCCATCCCGTCTGTCTAGCACGGTGGGCTGTGCTGGGGCGGCTCCTGCAGGAGCAGAAAACCTCAAACGACGCAAACATAACAACCTTATTGGGACCTATATGTTTGAGCCGTTTGGGGTTGAAACACTAGAGCCGTGGGGTCCGAGTGCTCATCGAATTTTTCGGGACATCGCCAAGTGGTTGGTTGACTCTTCACGTGACCAGAAGGCTGGCCTATTTTTAGCCCAAAGAATCAGCATCGCCATCCAACGTGGTAATGCTGCCAGCGTTTTGGACACTTATCCCATTGACAGTGATGCGGACGAATTTTTTGATGCCCAATGAACTTCTGCCTTTTTCTATATTTATTTGTATTATATACTTGTATATAATTGTAGGTATATATATTTTTTATGTGCTATTTAAATCAATATAAAATACAGGTAGATACAAGTATTTAGGCAAAAGGTGACATAACTAGCGAAATGTGGGTGTAAGTACTATATGTAGGACAACTGACTAACCCTTTGGGGATTCCAGGCGTGATGTAATGTTGTTATGTTTATGGTAATGATAACGAAAAAAACCTATTATGAGTATTGCAAGCAACAACTGCAAGTCAGACGACTTTGAAGCCTACTGCAATAGTTAGTCTAGTAACAACCAAACCATTAAGCAATCTTTTGTTCAGCGCGTATTATCGTAGCCGCTACGGCACAAACCATACACCCACACATAATACCCAAAGGGCTACGGCGTAGCCCATGTTTACCACGTTCCGAATAGTGACCGTAGTACGCGGTTGTTGTGTGCCTTACCTAAATAGCCTGACTTTAATTCCTATCAACGGTTTCAAGGAAGATATATCATGAAAACGTAACCCAATATGTCCCATTACCAGGGACCTACAGTACTAATAATAAATACAGCATTAATTATCCCCAAATATAACTGGTACGTTACGATCCGTCGATCGCTATTTCTGATTAGCTCATCTTATTGTGTTGCACAAAGAAACGTGTCAAGTTGAAACCGTGTGTCGCACGCTTGCCGGAGCATGGCCGACCCGGTAATGTGACGCTGGGCTGTACACTTTCCTATGAAAGTGTCGTAACGAAATGTAGGTCTCGATCGAACAAATCTCTCTTTATATTCTTAGGTAATAACTTTCAGCACCAATTACGATCCCGGCTTACGAGTTGTAGTCGAAGTCGGGAGTCTACCAACTTGCAGAAGGTCCGTGTCGTAAATACGGACCTCTCCTTTTGACAGGGAGGAGGCCTGAGGCACATTAAATTGGCCGAAATATAATACACTTAATATATTATTCAAAATGAAAACTTCTCGTATTTTCATGAGCAAATATATTAGAAACATAGAGCCTGAATTAATAGTTCTAGTTAGAGAAGTCAAAGGAATGTCAATACGTACAGTAGCGGTCTGAAGTGGAGTGACATTCTGACGAAGCAATAGATTGACACTTTTGTATAACTTACGACCTTCTTCTAATGAGTAATGTCTATACTATATACACACACTGATTGTATTTTATAAATTCAACCATCACGCTATTGAATATAGTTCCGTATCATGTTCGTCTTGTTCGCATAATTCGTAAAACTTTATGATTATACCCACAGAAATCTAAATAAATAAATTATAATAATTATAATTTATCTTTATTTCAGACATACGTCCATACATTTTTACAAAGAAGACATTAGTAAGGTTAATAGTACACACAAAAAAATAAAACAAAATAAAAAGGTGTTAGTAATTTGTTAGTAAACAAAACACGTTACACACTAAATCTATTTTTTATTTCTGTGCAGGTATTTTAAGGTAGACAGATGCAGTTAACTTAGTTAACTTGCGACTCATTCGTCGCACTTCTTTTATTTACGTGGGTAGATTTGCTAGTTGTTATTTGTTAGAGAACCCACATACAGTAGTAATTAAAGCACAATATTATTATATAAGATACTATATTTTAAGTCTAAGGGTCGTAGTTCACTGATTACCTGCTTTACTTCAATAAATTGTACTTTATGAGAAAATACACTGTTTTGACTAGAAGTTTATTTATTTCTAGTTTATAAAATTATAACGAATAAACATTTTGAAATCACTTATAAAACATTTTTACTTTTTAACCCCATATTACAATAATGATTACATTATTAATCTATAAAAACTAATAATAAAAAAACCGATAAAGATTACTGTTGGAAAAGAAAAATAAAAGTCCCAACTCGATATTGGAACCCAGACCTATGCGTTCAATAATCAAATACGTAAGACTACCAGCTATCGGTACTTGATGTAACGATTTCAATTTTAGCAATGGTATGAACCAACCAAGGTCATACTTAATTACGTAGCCTGTGCAAAAGCGACGGTATATTTTTTGTTTCGTTCGACGCCAGCCAGTGTGCGAATTCTGAGGTGAGTGTTCTGTGTTGATACATCACATATGCACACAGCCGTAGGTACGGCCTTTACCGCGTGTTCACAGCAATACAGTCCTTAAAGTGCTAATGCATTAATGACGGCGACCGTACAAGAGAGCTCAATACACGTCTCTGGGCTGATTCCACTTCGCTTCGGATAGAATTCTAATTTAGATTCGAAAACATGTACTGAACGCGACGTACCCAGAGCGGAGTGGCACTGACACTGTGTTGTTTAGATTTGAACTTTATACTTTTGCATTCTTCCACAATTATTTACAGAATTTTGTTTGACCTCCTCAATCCAAACTTTGAACCAAGACGTTATCTCCAAGTATGAGAGTAGGTATAGTGTGGCAGAACTCGATGCAATTCTACTATACCCAACATGAAGATCAGATCCATCTAATCAACCCAAGAAATGGCATAAATTATAATGACAAATGATTTTATTCTTGTAAGTAGGTTTGTGCAAACACTTTTAAACGTCAACCGTATTTTAAAAACTAGATTAGATGGGCGTTTCCTGACTACTCTGAGAAGAAAGCCCGAAACAAACTCAGAGGTCACAGTCTCTTTTGAAGTCCAGACATAATCTTGCTCAGATCATGTGAAGACCGTGTAGATTGGTGTCTGAAGTGGTTTTTTGAGGAAAGAACCACACAGATCGAGTGGACCTGTCCAGTCAGTGCACGCACGTAATTTTCGGAGAGTCGCACAACACGAAAAACCCATTGCGACCTTCTAAGCCTGTAGCAACACTATCTTACCGAGACGCACTTCATATCTGAATATTAAATGATAACTATCATATTCACTACGAATATATTTATTCCATAGCCAAGAAATAAATTGAAGCAATTTATCTACGTAATAAATTAGGAACATATCCATAATAAATGTAATGTAATATACAATTCCTTTGTACATGTAAAAGATTAAACGATCTCTATCATCAGTTCAAATGGATTACGCTAAACGCTACTTTACTCTTCGTGTTCAAATGATGGATTACCATTTCGTCTTAATTCATCACTCGTCTTCGTTTTGTTGAACATGTTATGGTATTAATACCGATCTTTATAACATTCCCTGCATATAACATCAACACTTCACCGACTCGTGATTTATTGACGAACACAACTCACGATGGCCCAGCGATAAACGCGATAAAATAAAAATACATGGCTCAAGGCAGATGGCAGTAGAGATTTGGACATCAATTTCAAGATTTGAAAGACAAACATTAGAAATATTACTTAAAATTTGGAACGTTAAGGTTCAGTTTAGGTTATTGTAAGTCGTTCAGTAGGCGAGCGAGTGCGTGGGCTAGATTGGCGCGCAGCCAGGAATTACCTGCCGACCCTTGTATACCGATCAAAGCTAAACATTATTTACAGCTGTATCTAACGCACTTATTGTCGTTTGTAGATACCATTATCATAGAACCATAATATCCAAACCTAGAGCCGCCAGTGCGCAAATAAACACGTGTGAGATGTTAAGTTTAAACCTAATTACTACACAAATGTGCGAATGAAAACCTACAGAAAACTTCTCACCAAATATTCGTTAAATATTTTTATGTTTATGGTATCGTAAATTGATTATACAAAAACAGTCTAAAATAGCAGATTATATTGCAATTTAGATAACAGATCATAATCGTAATCCGTCGTACTAACCGTTACGACGGATTACGATTATGATCTGTTCTGTGTTCTAAAGAAACATAAATTATGGAAAGTGAATGGGTTCTTGTTATTATTATGGGATGTATTTCCAGACTACCTCACATCCGGCAACTCATGATTTACAGTACCTAGGAAAACTGCGACTGACTGTCCAGCAAACTTTGGGTAATAGGTTTCCATAATAGGAACAAATGGGAACGCCGCATTTGAAAATAAATTTTCCTATGGCCTAACTGCACGGAAATATTTAGCCGAAAATAGCCAAAACTTTTCCATCCGTTCTTATGCCAAAGCGGTGCAAAACATAGAAATACCGGGAGACCTCGCTCTGGAACTTTGCCCCAAAGTATGTCTCAGCTATAATCCAGAAAAGCGTCTGTCTAGAAAAACTTCACAGTCTTTGAGAAGATTAATAGTGGTCTTGACAGACGCGTGCGCAATACACGTTAGTGTCTGGTGGGAACAATGTTGCTGGCAATGGTGCAGACCCAGCCACCGCAGTCGCCGTGCCAAGCTCAGATCTATGGTCTGATAGCTCTGCCAAATATATACCAATAGAAAAATTGGCGAGACCACGACACGGAAACTGAACAAAAGTGCATGCACGTGGCAAACGACAATCATTGCCTGTAACTTAGGTAGCGGTGGGTAAGATTCATAGCTATATCTGGATAATAAAATGTCATATTAAACTGTTTAGTGCAGCAAACATTAGTTACGTCTTTTATCAGACTTGTTATGTGTGTCTCGTGCTAGTAAATCGCTCTCTCTCCGTTGATGTTGTTCGAGACAACTAGAGGACCATTAAATGGCAGCAGCCATTAGACCATGTATTGCAACTCAAGCCAAGTCATATTATTATTAGTGCCGAATTGATATATAATCGTTTCAATTGTTGTTTCGACCTCAGAAGTTACTTCCTATAGTAAACAACTCTGATTTTTATAATCCATCACGCGAGTGATCACTCTTTCCCCCAAAACGTATACAAGTCATATAGAAATTAAAAAGGTACCAAAACGAATACCCAAATCACGTATAGACAGTGGAATAATACCTCTAAATCAACCATACCTGAAGTACAGGTGGGCACTTGGCATTGAAACCATAGTAACAGGCGCTACAGGCGCATACATACGTCGCATTAAAGTTCACGTGCAGCATCCCTCACGTTTCTTCGAGATAACGTTGAAGTATGTGCGCGTGAGTGCTTGCGAAACATCTCTACGTCCCAGTATATTGACGTCATGAATATTAATACGTTACTTTAATGACGACAGCGTTTATTTAGGAATTTTTAAATTGTCGTGAAGCTGACGCCATTGCAAGTCATTATGTAAATGTATCAGCACGATTCGATCGATTCGCATTCTTTGTTTATCGCTGGCAATCGAGCAAAAGCTTGAAGTAGTAAGTATAAAGTAAGTTTCTGATACTGGTGTTATCAGAGAAGATATGATTTAAGGCTTTATTTTAAGATTTACAATTTTCATAGTTCCTGGTCTTTAGAAAACATTAGTTATCTAAACTTAATAAATAAAGTAAATTTTTAGTATATTTGTTTGTTACGCTTTCACGCTAAAACAGCTGAAGGGATTTGGTTGAAATTTGGCACATGGGTAGACAAATTAAGACGTAGGATACTTTTTATCCCAATATTACCACAGGATCGAGACTTATGCTGGTGAAACCGCAGGGCGCAGTTATGTTGAATAAAGATTAACCCAATGACATATGAACATCGGCCTTTGTGAAGAATATTTTGGGTGGTGGTTAGTGGTGATGAATAATTTTACACGTTAAATGTATGTATGACCGAACTCGAAAGTCACTGCCGTTACCACTGAGCCACCACTCCTCTCAACTCTCTCAAGTAATATATCAATAAAGAATATTTAAGTAATTTGTTTGGACAGTGGGTAAAAGATTGGTGAAATGTAAACCATATCCTCCTCAGGAAACCGCTGACCGCTTATGAGTCTTGGTGGTAGTGTTACTATATTTAGCTGCCTAACACGTCAACCGCAGAACGAAAAATTTCGAGCAGTATTTACAACGTAAACTATTTTATATTTTGAGCGTTAATTTATAATTTAAAATAAACAATGAATTTTATAACCCAAAAACGAAATCTAAATTTAACCAAAAAATTAAAGAGCTATAATTACCTAACGATTATTCTTTAAAAAATACCATTAATTATTTTTAATGTGTTAAAATGTGAGACATTATGTCAAATAAATAGCCAGACACGAAGCTAGAACTTTGAAAACCGTGATACACATTTCTAAACATTAAAATGTTAATATGAAACCTTTGATCTTGATGTCATACAGGAAACGACTGCGAGGAAACACAGCGCGTTTTGACACATATCTAGAAGAGAAATTCTTATATAATTTTCAGAATATCCACTAATTCCTGGTAATTATTAACCCAAGAGGGACTCAGAATTGGCCTATATTAAGCTGTGCCACGCAAAATGCATTTCATCGTGTGTGGCACAGCGAAACATCGGTATAATGGTACAAAAATATGTATAGGACCTGAGGGGCAATTCTCGTAATTTTAAGAACGGTCACAGTCTGATCTCAGTCTCAATCTGTCAAAAATACCTCTAATTTTCCTACATTTTTTATAACTTTTTGACATTGATTGTCGCGGAGATGAGATTGCGACTAGAGTTAGAACTTTTTAATCACAGGAATAGGTCTTCTGAAATATCGCACAAATACTAAAAAGTACACAATAAACTAACCTTCCCACCCCTACATAAATATTCTGTTGATCTACGTCATTGATTATCAAGTTTAGTCTATCCGAACCGGCCCATATGCTACTGTACTTTTATATTATATTTTTGAAATCGAAATAATATTTATAAATTTTATTAATATTTCGAAATGCTGGTTGACACTTCCCGTGACCCATGGGCTGGCTTTTACCTTGGCCAGAGGCTAAGGCTTTGGCGTATAACGTGGTAATGCCGCCAGTCTGTCTCTTGGGTACATTACCAGTCGACACCGATACGGATGAATTTTTCGACGCTCTATTTTAGTTTGTGAATAGCTTTAGTTAAGTTAGGATATAATTTTGTTATTTTTATTAATTAATTAATAGGTTAGGTATTCATTCTTATTTACTTAAATGCATTTTAATTGAATTTAATGTATTCTAATATACTTGTACATGTGATACTTATGTTTCATGCTGCATGTATTCGAACGTAGTGTTAATTGATACTAAATAAATAAATAATATTAAATCGTACCATGGATAGTCACTGATGGCGAAACATGGTCAAACAGGAGATGAAGACGTGAAGACAGAATACTTGACTTCACGTCGGGGGCAACATGACCCTCAGTAATGAGGGATAAGTCATGAGGAGGAGGAACCAATTTTCCGTAACGTAAATCTATCTCACTAAAACTTAAAGGTCAAAAAATGTCGATTCATAGAATTGGGCGAATCGATAGTTGTATATACCGTGGTGAGTATTTCTTTTTTGTGGATGGGAAATCATCAAATTACCCCTCCCACTCTGGGTGGAGCGGAAGGGAGTGTCAGACTCTTACTGACTAAAACCCACCCGTGTTCCTTCCTTAGCCCTTTATGTTCCCTTTCGGACGATCCCGATACCCACCGTGGTGAGTATTTACGTCTGCATGTTATAAAGTGGGCCTTCTATGCATGTAGACGTTGAAATATACTTGTGAATAAATAAAAGCCAAGGCCGGTACCTTGGTGCTACGTAGTTGCAGAAACACGTAGCTGGCTTACGTAGGTCCACGTCATGCATATTGTAAGTAGGAAGAACTATTTAACGACTGTGTGTCATAGTTAAATATAAATATGCAATAAAATATTTTGTTTCGTAACAAACATTTTCGAAAGTGTAAAAGTAAGTTTTTGAGGAACAAAACGCCCTTAATAAGCATAGAACTGCATATAAATTGTTTAGACGTTTAACCGATCAAAAGCATTTCTACAATAATAAACTAGACACGTAAAATCATACTTTCATATTTTTCAACAGTAACGTATTATCTGACCCATATTGCGTAGGCCTTCCCCGTAGTCCTGCTACGGCGTAGGCCATCGTAGCACTTTCGTAGCCAAACAAATTCTGTTTACTTAGCTACGAACTTTGAGAGGTGTTTGTTAGTTCGGTTAATCTTTTTGGAAAATTGTGGTTAAACAAGATATTGGGCACATCCTGTACAAGTGTACACCCATAAAATAAAACACGTCATAAAACGGCGTCATAAAACGTTGTTTGACACCAAAAAAAACTTTTTATAGGAATGGGCAGTTCCATCTTCTTTTTATTAGGGCTTTGTAGTTAAGTAATAACAGCCGCGTGGGTCGATCGATCAGCTAAAGCTACGCTTACCACGGTGGGTCCGTGGATGGGTGACCATCTTTACATACCAAGTTCAGACCATCGTTACTCCTCTATGTCTCGGAAAGCACGTTAAGCTGTTGGTCCCGGCTGCTGTGCAGTCGTTACGAGTCGTCAGAAGCCCGAAAGTCTAACAACCAATCTTATCAAGGAGTACCCTTAAACCCAGTAACTGGGTTGTGGAGCTCAGATAGGCAGTTGCTCCATGTAAAATACTGGTATTCAAGTGGAAGCCGACCCCTATATAGTTGGGAAAAAGTTAGGCAGATGATGATGGCAGTAGTAACTTATTGTGAGCGTAAATCAACATGAGCTTATACTGTATACGATTACAGATAGTAATTACAGTCATACTATGAGTAAGGCAGTACTTTAACATAACATCATGCTTGTATCCTGCGAAAGGCAGGAGTATTTAGTTGCATATGTGTGAGTAAACGGTGAAGGAAAACATCGTGAGGAAACCGGCATGTCCTAGAACCACAAATTCGAAGACATGTGACATCTGCCAACCCGCAAAGGGCCCGCGTGGTGGATTATGGCCCACTCCGTCTCACAGAGAGGAGGCCTGGGTCCCAGCAGTGGGAACATTATAGGCTGAACTATATACTTACAGTATGTCATGCTCACACAAATGACTCGCTGATGGTGGTATGTGTGTTGTATCATTTAGTTCCTTTCAAAATGTTTGATGGCGTCCGTTTACGAACATAACATATGGATCACCATATGTTATGTCCGTAAACGGACGCCGTCAGTAGGCACTGGTCATCTCTTTGGTACCACGGCTCATTTTAATTTTTTAACTGTTTGCTATGGACGCTAAAAGCGTCATGTCTTTCTACATCGTTCGCACATGTATAATTTCAACATGAATGATGTCAACCAATATTTTGTAATAATATTTTAATATAAAAGAGTGTACATGGATGTTCTTGCCCGTTCTTCTCCATAGCAACTTATAACGCATGGAAATGGGCAACAAACTTCAACTTTTAAAACGATTTAAAAAAAAGGATTCTCAGTTCGTCAGAACCATTTTTGTTTTTTATTTTGGTGCTCCGGTTACTCAAAGCCGGCTGGACCGATTTGGAAAACCGACTTTTTTTGTTTGAAAAGGATCCAGGTGGTCCCATTGTTATTAGGTCAGGATCTGATGATTGAATCCTGGAGAAATCGAGGGAACTCTTCAAATATTATATGCACACCTATAGCGATTTGGGTATATTTTTTTGTTGTAGTGTGAAAAATAAAAACTTTTTTACAACAAAAAAAAACAACTGACTTCCAAAACACGAAACCAAAGACAAAATTAATTAAGGTGAAGCGACGATCTTCGCAAGATGGTTGGAAGCAGCTGGATGAGGGTTACCGCACATCGAATTGAATGGCGTGCAATGAATGAATGTATGTCCTGCTGGAGGACTGCTATAGGCTGATGATGATGGTTGTTTTACCACCATAATGCGATCGCCAACCCGCTTACCGAGCGTGGCAACCCCCAATGAAATTACAAGCAAAATAGTGCCCGGAAGCCCACCTGCCCATGGCTACGGTAGTGTAGCTGTCCAGGCTACGGTGAGGCAAGGAGTGCTAAGAATCCCCAGAAGAGATCCGGGTACACAATCACCAAAAACTACACCTCGTAACATACAAAACGTGTACTCTCCAGTGTGACGAGAAGATCATCGAACTTGAAGAAAAATTGATAAACCGGTCTATTACGTAAAAATCTCACCGTGAAAACTTAGATGAAGCTCTTATTCCGCCTGAAGCTCGGAATTGATACTCACTTCATGCTCACTTTACCTAAGTTTTTAGGGTGAGGTTTTTACACCAAGGTCGCTTACTGACCAGTTCTATGGAGAAGAAAGGCTTCTTTATGATGATCTCCTTCTTCAGAAAGTTTGAGCACAGAAAGTGGAACTGGCAGAGGCCTGATAAAGTAACTAAAAATGAGATTGACTTCATTATATTGAAGAAGAAACAAATATTTAATAAAGTGAATCAATGATGTGATCCATGTGTTGAAAACAGGCGTGATCACCGCATGGTAAGAGGCACATTAAATCTAATTATTAAACTGAAAAGATCTCGACTGATGAAGTCTCCTTCCAACACCGATCCCAAAACCTCGAAGGCTTTCAGCTCGATCTTCAGAATCGTTTCGAATGCCTAGGGAGCTCCGTAGACGATTATAATGATGGGTTTGTGGAAACTGTCCATATGGTCCGGTCTAAGATCTTCAAGACTCGTTATACAAATAGAAACAAAGGACTCTCTGATCATACTCTACAGCTCATAGGAGGCGTGATATGATCCTGCAGTCTTCAGACGATGCGTGCAACTATAGACGGATAACTAAGTCCTTAAAAAGTGACCTTCGGCGCTGACGGTATTAAAGACGGTATTACTGACGGTATTAAAGACGCAATAGAGTGGAATAAGGGCTTTGCAAGAGATCTGTCTATTGGGCAGAGCCAGCTGTCGAACATCACCATCCGTCTCGACTGCAGGTTTGAGGACTTCCATCCTCCTGAACAAGTCGGCTCCCGTAAAGCTTTAGCACCGTGGACCACACATACATACGCTGCGGCAGGTTATACAGAAGACCGAAGAGTATAACTTGCCTCTCTGGTTGGCGTTTGTGAACTACGAGAAAGCCTTTGATTCGATCGCGACTTGGGTTGTACTGCAGTGTCTCCAACGGTGTCAGATTGACAATCGGTACATTGAGGTGCTAAAGTGTTTGCGTGACGCTACTATGACAGTCTGACTCCAGGACCAGACCTCGAAACCTATCCTTCTGCAGCAAGATGTGAGACAGGGACGTTATTTGTCCGAGACTGTTCACCGCTGCATTGGACTTCAATTGGCTGAAATAATGATGATGATGACGCCTTGACTGTTCAAAACGATAATTGCCTGTAATTGGTGTAATTTAAATAAATGCTTTGAGTTTGAGTTTACCCACATTTCTCGCTACTTACGTTGGTTATGAGTTGCGAGTTGCACACGAAGCGATTTTTTTTAACATTGTTCCTCTCAACCAAAGCACCTCCCATCTAATCTCTTCACCGCTCTTGGTTGACTAGTAGAGAATGCCTAAGAGCATTAAGTCTTTGTACCTTTTTTGTATGCGAAAAGTTTAAAGAAATAAATAAACTACACTGTTTACACGCTCCATTTTTTTTTTCTTCACCTTATAGAAGACTAGCTGTGCCCCGCGGTTTCACCCGCATAAGTTTCGATCCCGTAGGAATACCGGGATAAAAAGTATTTTATATGTTAATCCTAGTTATAAACTATATGTGTGCTAAATTTCATCTAAATCCGTTCCGTAGTTTTTGCGTGAAAGAGTAACAAACATCCATCCATCCATCTATCCATACAAACTTTCACGTTTATAATATTAGTAGGATTTGATTACAGTAGATTGCCACCTGTATTTATTACTGGAACTGACTACATCTAGCACAGTTTTGAAAAGGCATTTTCCCAGCTTCCTGTTAAATTATAGAATACTTTACTCTTTATTATGTACACCGTCACTACATAGTCTCGTAGACGACTGCAGAAAATGAACGGCCACAGCCACAGGTAATGGTCTCATCACCTTTGACAGATGAGTAATGGACGTTTATTGTTATAACACACAGGAAGACGACGTCCGTCCTTTTGAGATACCTCATTTTACAAATAGCTGTGATTAAGGAAAGCGGTCAATTTGTACAATCTGTTGGCCGTGACTTCGTCTAGGTGTATTTTGTTTTTTTTTTTTTTTTTTTTAATACAAATATCCAGATTAAAAGGTAGCCTAAATGTCCTTCTCCAGGTCCCTGTATATCTTTCTGTCAAATTTCGTAACGATCAGTTAAAAAGGTAACAGACAGACAGACAGAGCTACTTTCACATTTACAATATTTGTATGTAGGTATGTACAGTATGTAGTAAGTACAAGAAGAAAAAGCAATGGCTAAAACTTGATGTCCGAACGAAATTAAGGCAGTTTAGTGACATTAGAGACTCCATGACATAGAGATTTGTTATAATATTATTAGCTCGTTATTATGATTTAAAAAATTAGTATTTCGTAGATTTATCATTATTTGAGTTAAGAATTGGAAATTCACGCATGGTACAGAAGGTAATCTTTTTGAGGACAAGAACTTGCTTGTAAGAGGTAAAAAGAAAGAAAAAATATTTGGAAGATTTGTTTGACAATGCACCCACGACAACACGGAGACACAATACTAAATAAAGTTTAAAACTAAGAGAATAAAGATCTCCTGCAGTTTTTACGTGCTACGGCGTAGCACTTACAAGGACCTCTTCCTCAAAGAGCTACAATTATTATTATAAGATTCCTTTAGATTATGAAATTACTATATGCTCTAGTTGTATTAGCATTAAAAGGAAGTATTTTAGCGAAGAATAAAAAAAGAATGTTTGACTTCTAAAGCATTTATTTGTAAAGCGATTCTTCGCCATTATCAATAAACATAAAACTTCTTAACAAACTTCATACACCGTATGAAGTTAGATAACGAAGTAAACACAGTAGACAATACTAATTGTAGTAGTATTTTTTTTTTAATTACTTTCTCTTAGACAAGTATAAATAAATAAGTGGACCCCAACCAAGCTGTGCTACGCCGTAGCACTTCGTAGCACACTAAGTAGGAAGCAGTGATTCTTCAGTGAAGCATAGCATGGAATCACGTCGATCGACGATAACACTTCGACAATGTACAGCTCAATTACCATTATAATGCTTTCAATCCTCCTAGCTAATAAACAAATTAAAATACTTACATAACGAAAATGAATTACGTCTCGTCACACTGAGATCAATTTAGGTCTAAGCTAACAATTAATGATGTACATTTTACTTGTAGTAATTTGTAAATTAAAGGTAACGTCAAATGTTATCAGTGACTACGGAACTAGCAACTTTTATTTTCCGATGAAGAAATAAAAGTTTTTTGATTTTGAATTCTATTGCGCGGTGTTAAGAGTCAGGTGTGGTGAAACAGTGTGTTGCGCAGGAGTGCGTATGTTTGTAAGAGTGTGGTAGCTGGCAGCGGGCCCGCTGCCCACAACGGAGCTTATAAAAGAGGGCGGCAATCTGCTCCCGCGCCCGGCGCGCGCACTCTCGACGCTTTCCTCATGGGGCGCGCAACCTCCACCCGATAGTACCTACAAAACAAAAAATACATTTTTATGTATCGCACATACCAGTGAAGGGACCAAGTGATAAAGTGATACGGTAAGTTTGTTTGTCAGAGGTGCCTCCAGGACTGTGATATCTGTGCAGTGACTGTTCAGTGTTGCCCCACGCGCGGAATGTGCTTTCATATTTGAAGAGTAAACGGACGTTTTCAGTGCGAATGCGATAAAACGAGATGTGAAAAATTATCGTCTTGAAAAATAGCAACCGCTCCAACGTAAACGCAATTTGATTACATAAGCCAGTGTTACCAGGAGTGAAAAATGAATGGAGGTGGTATTTTTATAACTACAATACACAGTAAATGTTCCTCGAAAGTGAATAGAATGAATATTTGAAGATTTATTTGAAACTAGTGATCCTCCATTTAGTGGTGAAGTATAAATAAAGTTAACTATAACTATAATAAACAATATTTATTTCAAACTTTTAGTTAATCCTTTATATCCTATTAATACTGGCTTGTGACACTCATAACACTACAAAAACAAATAAATTTAAACAATCATAACACCTCGATGGAGGCCACGGGCGCCATCTTCTCGTTATTATACGTAGATCGAGATTATGTTCTAGATATTATGTGCTGAAGATATTTTAGTGAGGAATTTAAATAGCTGACCACTGCACTCGATTATCCGCTCACTCAATTAAATTAAGGTGTATTTATGACTGATTTGTATTTTGATTAGAAATATATTTTTACTGATATGTTTTATTAATGAAAATTATGTAAAAGTTTCCAAGCTAGAATCTGATTTGATCATAATTACAATTTATTTATTAAATTATTGGATGTATTTGAAATATTAAGGTTAAATTAGGTTACCAATTAGTTTATTCGATTCTAAAAGAAAAATAAAACAAAATAATATCAGTAAAAACTATATCGGAACGATGCTCTTAAGTTGAAATCAGATATTGATGTTTATCCTGCACAGTAATAATAATCTTTTTCAGATTGTTAAACTACGAAATATTGTAACAAAGCATCTAATATACGCTGACGTCAATACGCGCCATCATAAACTTATTATATTTACTGAACATACAAAATAAACGTTATATAAATACGTAGCGGTATTTTAAAATGTCTTCTAAACGGGTCTACGTCACGCTGTGACCCTCATGAGATGTCACATGTGACTATAAGCTCATGCGCCCGCGCAATGTTAAAATAAATGAGTAACGAAAGCAAATGTGCAGATTCTTGAATAGAAACACACAAAAATATATCATATCTTGCCAAATGAAGTTTACTTAACCGTAAAATCAAATTCTAAATAAACAATAACCAACTGTTTTTGCATCGTATGCGATGTTATAAATTACATACTGACGAGGTGGATAAGATATAGCTGAATAGACGGATTCTTAAAACAACTTTGTGTACGCAAAACATTGGCATCTCCAGCATTTCCATCAACACACAATCGCTCGTGGTTAACAATGAGCATTGGGTTTGTGTTATCCAAACTTTTCTCATTCTGTGTGTACTGTATACACGTATAGCTGTAGTACACGTTGGAAGTTTCATTTAATGACTTGACATTCAAATCTCATCGCCAAATGGATCGAGGTCAGCCCGGCATTGTCTATAACCGGCTATTTTCTCCTTTAACACGCATAACGAACTTGATCCAAATCCACGTAGTCCGCCAAAACCCGCGAGGCAGTCCTGCCAAAGCAGACGATTACGACACTCCCCAGTACGATAATTCTATTTTGATTATTACCTTCGGCCGTTTATTTTAGATGACGAATAGCCTTACGATATGGCTCGGTACGCCGAGTATATTTGATATCAGAGTAATATATTCATACGCAACTCGGTACTCGTTAAAATATTATCTAGGAATTTTAAAAGCTCGTCCCACTGATCCGTTTTATTGAGTATGTTCTTATTGGTCGTTAGATACGAGTATAAATGAGCGATTAGGGCCCACTTAACATGAATGATGAGTCAGAGAACGCGCCCTAAATATGATTAACGTTATTTCGTTACACTCCCTACACACGAACTAGGATAGTCTGGAAAAACACAAAACATTTCTAAACAGTCTATATTTCCATCTCAATCAAGTCCAAAATACGCCTTAAATTACATAATCTTGCTGCCTATCTATAAACTACAAACCCAGGAACGTAGATATCTATCAAAGTCCAATCTTGCTTAGCGACTATATCTGTTTATCGTAACCGGCCGACTCATAAACGAACATCTGGTCCTGAGAAAATGAAAAAGAAAATATAATTTCTATCAAAACGTCAGCGTCCATTTAGCAAACCAAATATTGATTCATAAACGTGAGGCAGTAATAAACTAAACTGGATTTGAAAGAAGAGTTATAACTGTGGATACTATTCCTCTATGTACCTAACTCAATCAAAATACTGAAGCCAGTACGAAATTGGGCATTATTTCGTGCGAATCAAGCTTGGTAAACCATTCATTCGCAGTTCAGGTGAATGAAACATCCAAAGCTAACGAATGACTCGGATGCAGAAAACTGCATACTATTTATACCGGGTGCCAACATCAACAAAACCTACTTCTTCATTTCACATTACAAGTCAACGATCTTACGTCGGAAGTAGGTCGGATGCGTACACGCAGCGTGTGTAGCAGTGCAGGTATCCAACACATACAACAATAAGAAGTATAGGAAATCCTTAGATAATTAAATACTAGTCTAAGTTATTACAAATACTACCATCCATAAATTATGAGGATAAACATATTGATAATATGATGTACCATTAAAGCTTTATAGCGGAACAGAAACGACATTGAGCTTCCCAAATCTATTAAACATAAACTGAACAATAATAACACGAGTAAACAGAAAACACGTGTTTTGTTGAGTTCCATAAAAAAGCTAAAATTTTTGATAATTTCCTCTAATAAACCGATCGATTCAACAATTACAAAATAATTAGCAAGTTCCAATATTTCTGCCTACGTGTTAAAGTTTTCATTTTCCGGGATATACAGTACCCTGTAGGTCCTTCTATGAAAATCTATTCAGGAGGCTTTGAAAACATAGGTACCTACCTAACAGAATACTTAAAGACCGGAAGGCTTTGGTTGTTGTCAAAAGTTATAGTTTTAGCAATGAATTAGTTAATTCATAAAAAAAGTGGAGCAAAATTAGTTAAATGTTTTCATAAGCTATGACGAAACGATCCTAAAATATCAGACAACGTGGATATTAATTGATGGGCTATAAAATAGTACGCTACCCGAGCTAGAGTGATTTTTAATCGCTCGTTAAACCTGCAACGATCATTTATTGCGAAGCAGTCATCCGGTCCGGCTCACTTGCGTATGCGTCCATTACTATCAATCAGAACATGAAGCACATCTGTGGATCAAAGAAAACAGTAGCTTGAAGTGGTTTGCTCAATCATCGGTTGCACAAAGAGGGTAGGTAGTAGATAAGGCCTGAAGCTACAGACGTTTTAGTTTCGTAAACTTTCGTCGCTCTTTTTTTGTTTAACGACTAGTTAAATCACTACATATAATAAAACAAAGGCCCTCCACCTTGACTGTCCGTCTGTCTGAACGTGATAAACTCAAAAAGTATCCAACGGGTTTCTTTACGGGATTCAGGAGGATATAATTCATTAAAGGTTTTGTGTAAATTGGCTGAAATATAACGATGATTGTTGAAGATGTCGGAAAAAATCATGCCGACTTGGAGCTTTACAGTCGTGCGCCGCGTAAACCAATAGAATTATATGAAACGACTACGCAGGTGAAGCTACTGGCAAAAGCTAGTTAAAGATAAATGACCTATACGTTTGATTGGAAGAAAATTCCTAAGTTGTTCACTCTGCCTATAAATTTTTGTTGAAACAAATAAATAGAACCCTGAACCTACATTGGACTTCTCTGTATAAAATCCAGGACACAGGCCTATTTACAAAACATTCAGAAGATACCTCTAATGACTCTTTTTTAGAACCATAACAACTAAATATCGTAATCGAGTCGATCTATACTTTTCCATTTAAAACGATATTCAATTTCAATTAAGTTAATTGCCAAATAGATATTCGTAGTTTACCTACGTTCATATTAAAAATATGTACATATTATGTTGATAGTATTCCAACTGTTTATAGAAATGCATAACAGCTGTCGTTATAGTGTACTTATCCATAACTTGTTGTTGAAAGCAATAAAACGAAATAACTACTTACTCTAAAAACCTGTACTTATAGTAAGTGGTTATTTAGTTTTATCGCTCCAATTAACTGGATGTAGGGTATTTACAGGTACCCTACATCCAGTTACTAATTTTACATCAGTTTTGTTAAATAGCATAAAAGTAACACGCTTAAACAAGTTATCGTTTCATGTATAGAGATTCTTACTTTTCATACGACACAGATAAAAAAAATCAGAGTTTTTATTTACCTTTTTCTGAAGCCCAAACTCATGAAACATTTCAGGTTTCATAAAAAAATGTGCCTACAGCAAGATATTTGGTGACTATTACTGTAGCCTCCTGAAAGTCATGACAAATTGTTGCATATGGGAACACTGAAATAATTCCTACATTGTCGTTACAGAAATGGGCCTTTGATGTATTTTATTTATGAACCATAAAATCTTGTTTTTACGAATTATTATCTGGCGTGTGTAACTTTTAAAGTTTTAATAGTCGCTGAATTATTTTTTGTAAGAGAGACTATTTAATATTGGTAGATAACTAATTTCCTGGCTAAACTCACATGCCAGAGGGGCCATTCGTTCACGTCTCAATCTGTCAAAAATACCTCTAATTTCCCTAAATTTTTGACATGTTTTTACATTGATTGTCGCTGAGATAAGATTGCGACTAGATTTTGTTTTATTTTTTTATTACGGGAATTGGACGTGAGGTTTAACTAATAACATTATTGTTAAATAAAAGCGTTTTAATAAACAGAGAAATATATTCTTTAAAACACTACCGTTTCCATACGCTAAAATAAACGTTAACATTGGCATTCAGCTGTTTCCCTGCGATTTTCTATTTTCACTCTGTAAAATACTCTAAATATATTCCAAGTACTTCACACAAGGTTGACATTTTTCCGTGGCTACCGTGAAATCGATATTGTAAACTCGCTCTTTTAAATTCCCAAAAGACATTACACAGGTCTTGTTTTTTTTATTACGATATGTCAGTTATAAAACAATATTTTTTGTGAAAAGCCAACGTGAGAACTGTTTTTTTTTATACTGTGTATTAATTATGGTGAGTTCACTGATTAATCAAACCATTTAAGTAAATCTTTTACTAATGGTAATTAAGTACCCGAGACGATAATACTCAACAATTACATATCCAATATGTATACAATGTATTTTGATAGCTAGGTAGATAGCTTTAAACAATAATGTTTGACAGATCATATAATCATGCAGTGAAATCTAGTTGCTATGATTCTAGAAGGACTGCTATGATTGTAATAGTTTCTACAGCCTAATTTCCATGATTGTATCTGCAATGGGCGTAAACATTTCAAAGCTCGTAGTCAAAATATTAATTGCAATTACGCGTATGATTATATTTACGAGTTCTTCATTTTGATTATGACGGATCCGTCCAATATGTTAGGTGAAGATATGATGGGAAAATATTCAGTCTCATAGATCAGCGTCATCGGACAGTATATCTTTGCCAACAGCAGGTACTTCAACACCAATGTCGGCGTGTCGGCCACGATCCAATTGTACAGCAATAATTATCCACCCGATAATCAACATCCACAAATAATTATTTAATTTTGCCACAAGAACTGGCTTTTGACGTCAGCAGAAAGGACTACCAATACAAAGCTACTGAAGCTGAAAACGAACTGAAAACTTAATTTCGCAATGATAACTGAAATCCACTTAAAAAGCGATAAGCTAATGTTTGTTCAGTGTCGGCTTATCATGATAAAACACACATGGTATGAGCTCTTCGTTCTTTTTATCCTTTCCGACACGGTCGATTGACGATTATTGAAAGCTCATTCGGTCTAATAACTTCGTTGGTAAAGCCTTTAAAACCACAAGAATAACATGGTGTTAAATAAAAAAGGAGAACCTTTTTAATAGTCGTAAACAGAAGTAACCATCACACAACAAGCTCCGGGAGCTCGAGCCGGGCAGCGACCGCTATAAAAAGATCATCATAGGACGGTCGGTGACGGCCGCCGTGCGACATGCAACCCTGGAAAGCGACTCGACTGTGCCATCGAGTACTGTTGCCAAAATAATTAAAGAAATCTCCGACGGTGTCCCTCCACCGCGCCCGCGCCGCTCTAAAATCGTCGCTCTTCGCCCGGGAGTCACTACTCGGGGCGCGGCGGGAAAACATCTCCCGCGCCACTCTTATTTCTTCTTTCCTTCCCGACGCTGTCGAAAAAAATATTCCAGTAAGTTTCATAATACCACTATAAAACCAAACAACCGTGAGTGTGGTAACCCCAAGTGCAAATTAAGTGTCATACCAGTTTAAAAAGGAAATTAGTGATTATAAATAAGTGATAAAAGTGTTACATAACGCGAAACGAGTTTCAGAATTTTAAAAATACCGCATTTTGTAGGCGCTTATGGCACAAAAATAGCTTTGAGTCACGTGGTACAAATTCAACCTATAGCATGGCTCCACATTTATGTTTGATCGTAAATTGTATTAAGTATTCAAATAAAGAAAATTAAACTTATTTTGGGATTTTCTAGCAACAACATTAACGTTTACTATATTTTTTAATTTTATTAGCAAACTATTAAATATTGTAGTGGAAAAGGAATCTCGTTTGACAAAAATAGTATCACTCCCGCGTAAAAGGTGGCGCTGCCTTCGACCCCTCTTCTACGTCAGTTTTGTAAAAAATGACGGCTGGATTAGATACGTGTTCGTGTCGTTTATGATATTTACGAGAAAAAGTATTAGATTAGTACAAATTTTAGTAATAACTTTACGAACTAAGAGTTTAGCGCTAAAAATAAGTGAAATACTAAAATAAGATAGACACTTCTCATGTATTAAAAAAACTTCTTGGTGAGTGGTGCAGTGGTCAGACGGTGCTTGCGATCTAGGAAATAGCTCGTTACATTTAATAACAATACTCGTCTTCTTATTTTACTAAAATCCTTGAGATTACAGATGTGGATTTCAAAATCTGTAATCGTCACAATTTAATTCTTTTTTTTTTCATATAAAAAATAACCGAACACAATCAAATTGTTTCCCTTTCTGATAAAATAAATTTATTTCTTTTACAAAGTAATTTTTCAATAATTATATCTAGAAAAATGTCGTCATTGTAATACGTCGCATTTAAAATTCTTGCACAAAAGCAACATAACCTCAAAGCTTTCAAGTTGATAGTGATGACTCGTCATTTCTAACCTATATTTTTGTTCTTGCTTTTTAGAACTGACGGCAACGTAGTAATTCCACCATGGAGGACGCTCACTCGAAATCCGTGGAAGAAGTCTTAGGGTACTTCGGTACAGACCCAGACAAAGGCCTCAGTGGAGACCAAGTAAAAAGGAACCAAGATAAATATGGGCCAAATGGTAAGTACCTACACTGTTTACCTGAAACATGTAAACAAATTTTCATTCTTTCATGCCTGTTTTATAATGTGTGATAAACTATTCAGAACAGAAGAAGTCCTACTTTTTAGATAATTGAAACATGTCAGATAAGTTAACTCTGCATACAAAATTCTAACCATGCCTTAGGTTAGTAAGTGCTTCATTATATTGATTAATGCATAATTGGTAGCATGTTAGTACATTAGCTGCCAATCAAAACCTTCATGGTTCTTTATGCCTCGCCTATGACATCATCACAGAACAGAAATCAGTGATAATTCTGGTTTGCAAAAATGTGCATACCTACCTACTTAACAAAAATTTGTTTAAATCATACTTCTTTTTGTTACCTACCAAACCAACCCGGAAACATGCACTGCTGTACATGGGTCAGAAATGTGGGTTACTCAATGCCATTATGAATAGGCACTACAATTTGATTCTAGTGCTTGCCCATAAATAGTCTATTGTTTGTGGTAAATGTATTATTTGTAGAAAGTCACAAATTATAATGCTCTGCTCTGCATTAAAGTAAAATAATAAGTCTAGGACCATAATTGATAACACCAATTTCAATGTCATAATTTTATCATGCATTTAATGGCTTAGCATAATTGACAATAATTATTAGTGCAGCAGATGTAAGTTTGACAGAACTTACATTACTTAGTAAGTCAGGTTTATTTGAAATTTTGCCAGCGACTCAAACTTGGCCATGAATCATTAATCTTGAAAAGATGATGTTTTATTTAGATAAAAATAAGAAGGTAAATAAGAACATTCAACCGTGAGACTATTATGAGGGAAATTTAGGTGTACAAATGTTCACTGTAGACTCACATC
This sequence comes from Apamea crenata, assembly GCA_949629185.1. Taxonomy (NCBI): domain Eukaryota; kingdom Metazoa; phylum Arthropoda; class Insecta; order Lepidoptera; family Noctuidae; genus Apamea; species Apamea crenata. The sequence continues at coordinate 15,285,004 of OX451357.1, forward strand.
CTTTGCTGGATAATACCATCATGATGGCTTCAATTTCACACAATGAGAAGTTTCTGCTACATTAATGTGGTCAAAATGTTATGCAATAATTATTATTATTATTATTAATCCAAATTATCAATGTATGTAATGTGTCCACAAGGTCAACATGCATCTTCCGATTCATGATAGATATATTCGTCATATATATTATAATGCGTCAGTTTTACTACATTATCAAGTCATTGTGCGTAACTGTAACTAACACTAAATGTAGTGATGTTCACGAGATGAACTGCATCTAGACAAATTGTTCCGACACATCATTTCTAAAGTGCATTGTCTATCAAGTGACAGTATCTTTAAGATGCGAACTAACCGCCTTGGCCATCTCGACTTCATATTATAATGAGGAATATTGCTTCCATTGTAGCACAGTAACATTGTTCATATACCTAGGTACTAATTGCATTGTATCTTTCAGTGTTTGTTTCTATTTCAAACATATTTATGTATGCTTCAGTCATTCAAACACAAAAAGAAGCCTTGCAGTATTTTGCTGTTACCATGACTAAACAGATCGCCCAAAACTCTGTTGACTCACTCCAGAAATGGTCCCAATTTCGAGCCCGCCATATGTCAGTAACATTGCCCTAAACACACGTGTTTCTACTCTGTCGGCCAAAAAATAGCATCAAAACACGCCTTGTTGAAATAGTTCCGCGAACGATGTTGGAGTAATCAATATCCTGGGCAGGTGAAAAAAAAATTGAAATATTTATGAAACTAGACAAGTTAAAAATTACATTGTACGTGATAGAACGTTTGAATGAAAGCAATCCCGATAGATGTGTTTCACTTAATAATGCTTATTACACAAATATCCGGGGCTGTGGGCGAAGTGTAAATGAATCCACTCGAAGTACATAATCTCCCCAATCGGTGCACCGTAGCTAATTGCACGGAGATAACGACAAATCCTATTGAATACACATTTCCATAATGTACGGCGCACATTTTTATTGAAGAGTAAAAAGTTAATTTTGACTGTTACAATCAATGGCACAGATATTAATTTCCACTTTTAATTTCATATGTCTAGTTGTTTTTCGATTTAACATTGTCTGTTATGTTTCTTGAGTTAGACATGTCAACATGAGATGTTCACAAAGATGTTGTGTATGTTTTCTTCTACATTGTTGAGTGTCAATAGTATTCAATAGCACTGCTGCTGCATACTAATTCAAAACTCTCAGTCGCGACACTACAATATTGTCAATTTTCACAAAGTTCGTGACTGCTAACAGTTACATGTAAGTACCTATTACTGTAACAAATCTGCGGACAATTCAACTAATTGCTCTTGTTAGACTCGTTCACTAAAGAACTTAATTAACAATTTACGAGCCTCTAAACTAAATTGCTATAAATGACAATTTCATGATCAAATAGGTATAGTTTTACTATGTTATTTCCACCTAAGAAAAACCAGGGCAGGTGGTTAGTATTGACACAATATTAATGGGAGTTTTATCTCACTAAGTCACTGATTAAATATTTGCTTGCAACTATAAGATAGTATAAAAACTAGATCTCGCGCCATCTTTACCTTATACTACGTGTTACAATACATTAAACAAGGATAAAATGTTTTAATTCCTCCTGTGTAGATACCTACTTGCTAATTTTTTAAACAAAAAAATATCATAAATAGTATTTTCTTGTTTGTTGTCCGTCTCTGAAAACATTTACAGAGATCCTCTTTGTATTGGTTTAAACCATAATCTTTATGCAAACTATTTGCAATAAAGATAATAAGAGTATGTGGGTATTTAGAGCAAGTTCATATATTTGGCCGAATTTATTCTTATTATATTTCAATGGGCGTTGAAACATGGATAAATTTCATCATGGCAGGCCTTAAAATAAAGAAAATGGCTTGTAGATTGAAGCATAGAGGTGATAGGTACATTGTGGTTAGGGGTGGGTGCGTTCACCGTGATGTTTATTTATAGTGGGTCCTCGGTGCTCGATCAGCGCCGAGGCGGAGGCTGGCAGCGGTGCGTGTGCCCACAGGCCACGGGGGACGCGTCCTCACGCGTGACAACGTCCATGTTACCTACCTAACACTTCGTACTGTCGCACTTCAATAAAAACGTGCCAAACCAGTTATCGATACGGACACGAATATTAATAGATACTCATTTGACAAAAGGTAACGTTTTGAGCTAAAACTACATTTTGTTGGTTCCGACAGCCTTAAAAGAACAAGCAAAATTTTAGCAGGGGCAATCATTCACTCAGTTGACTCGGTCCAGCATCCTCATAACAGGATCAGTCAAAAATATACCTAATTCATAATTTGAAAATTATCATTGACTTGTATGCAAGAATTTGTGTATAAGGAAAAAAGGATGATGATAACACAGTTAAAAAAAACGTTGCTAGCGCGAGATCCCGCGAGACTTTTTGTTTATTTTCTCGCCTTCGTACAACTGACGATTATTTTGCTGCGGAAAACATAAACTACACGTCACTTCACTCGGTGAGGCACAGTCACAATACCGAACACCTCGCGAGAATAGATTTTAAAAAGCAAAAGTGTGTCAGTACTAGTTCTTTGGCACTTATTTTAAAATTATTCACACTCTTCATTCACACCTGCTTTATGAACTTAAAGAGCATTCTAACAGTTTCAACACTAAAGTTCATATTTTTGTTAAGTACTGGGAATTTTCGCCTTTATTATTTCGTCATCGGTACTTTTAAATATTTAATTACATAATATATAATGTGGTAAATTATCATTGTAGACTATTCAAGTATTCACTAATGACTTACATACCCAGACAGGCAATAACAAAAATAATATATGAATTAAGTATTAGGATAAGCTGAAGAAGCTTGCTCCTACCTAATGCAATCTTCATTCCGTGAAAACCGATCTCCACCTACACTCAATGTAACACTAACCTGTCTTCACCCGCTTGGGATAATATTTAGATTTCTCAGAAACTGAAAACTGTATCAAAGGAAAAACAATTTGTAATCGCTAAACGCATTCTCACTTATTGCAAAATCTCGATAGTAGTAGTTTATAATGCACAAGACCTGTTCCATTTATGTCTTTATATAATAGCAATAATTGTGTATAGAGAAATGCTTATACTAATATGTAGTTAAATGGTTATCAAAATTTAACTAAGATAATCGATTGTTTCTCATGTAACTCGATGGTTATTCGCTACTCGTTCAATAATCATTCGTCCTCGAAACATAAAAACTAACATTACGTACGTAATAGCCACATGTACGAGTAACTTCCGATAAACCGACACCGATAAACTATAATATCTGTAATGCGCTTTGTTCATTAGTGTATTCTAAACTTAAGTTTAATTTTGCATAATTGTATTCATTAAGTCTTTCACCTGGGGGAAATGACCTTTAACACAGATTCATTTTCTGGGGGAATGTTGAAGAGCACTGCGCAGTGGGGTTCATAAGTGTTTGAGTGCATTAAGGAGTCGATAGTGTACCGCAAGCCCGGGAATGCTGACTGCTTCGGCGGCGAGATTCGAGTGCCTAGTGGCTGAAATATTATATAGGTACCCAGGTTTATTTTGGACGATCTACGTTGGCGGATTGCGTCTACGAACGCGGCTGACGCGCGATCCACACGACCACTGCACGTTCCAATATTTTATCTGTTAGAAAATTCTTTTATCTTCTCACCACTGGAACCATAAAGACTATATTTTTGCCACGCGTTATATTTACAGCGACGTTATTCTTAGTTTTTTCGATTGCTTCGATCTAAGCACTCCATATAACCAATAATATCCCTACAATTTGAAGAAATAATGCATCATTAATGGGAGACACATTTTATGGATTTCTTGTCTTCACTTCTGGGCTTTTTTTCATTTCTCAACCATCCTGATCTATTTATCAAGCCGTTATTGAAAATGAAATAGCTTTAATTTTTGTAAATTTATTTTTTATACCTCATCATCATTGGCAGCCTTTTTTACTCACTGCTGATGTCAACCATCTGGCTGCTGGTCTGCAACATTCTCTTAATGTATCCACTCCAATTTAATACAGTATTTTCAAAAGTGTCGTGCTTATAAAGTGAATGTGTAAACGCCTGATAGCCCCTATTGGATTAAAAATGTATTATAATTATCCACTCAGGTGAACCAACTCACCACCCTGAAGTAATTATGAATATGGACTACACTGTCTTCAGAATTATAAATTCTATATAGAAATGATAAAAATGATTTAGTTCGATAGAACATTTCGGTTGCTACAAATTCGTGATGGTTTTCTCTCGCCTTTCTCTCGATATCGTCAAAAAACTGCAAGGTCTGACTGACAGAGTTGCGAAACAAAACAACAAAGTCAGTGTCCGTTCTTTATCGTACTTTCACCTTTATTCCGCTGTCACAAAGAAAGTTTTTTACATTGCCAATCTCGTTACAACTATGTGGTATTGAAGCATAATTGGATTCTGTCTTCAGCGAATCCCTCCAATCAGAGTCAGGGTAATCGCTGGCCACCTGTAGCGTGACGTTGAGGTCATCCGTTTGTTCTTGTGATCTTTACCTATATATTATTGTGACTCTATAAATTATTTTCCTCGTTCATTGTTTTTGTAACCTGTTAAAGTTTGCGCTTATAGCTAGAATAGAAGCCAATATATTGATATCTTTATGGAGTGGATGTAGCGTGACGGTGTATTATGTATTGTGTTATAAGATTGTCAGTCTCGTCACGTATACGATATAGGCTATTTTGACGTCGGTTGTCCAGGACGTGACACTTAAGTGTATGGGCGTCCTCGCGATTTTTTGCGCCGTTGTTAGTTTTATTGATGAGCGCGAGTGAGCACAGATGCTGACACGGCGATATCAATGCGTGGACTAATTGCTTACACTAGTCATGGCGGCGTGGCTGGCAGCCGGACTGCGTACACAAATAGAGTCGATACAACGATTGACTTAGCGCACGTTGCCCGATTACACTACGATTAAGAAAGGGAAAACAAGAAACTGATTCCACGTACATTCCTATGGACGTTATCTTTACTGCATCCAAAAAGCTTATTATGAAACATGCAGCCGAACGTGCTCCCACTTAAACTCGACTCCCGGAAGTGACATGATGGGAGGATATTCTAATTGTAAGGGCAGCGTTTAATATGAACATCACGAATCGTCAATTTAGGCAAGCAGTAGTGATTAGGTAGACGTAGATAGCAAAAGGATTGTACTAGAAACATTGCGCCTGCGACGTTGTTGTTACGTAGTAGGAACTAAGTGCGCGTTTGAGGTCACCATGCAGGTCGCGCACGGCCCGGAGACGTGGCCCGCTAACTGCCCAGCAACTACTTAATCATAAACAAGATACGTTATACCAAAATACACCTTATCACACATTTGTATCGCAGATTTAATATACGAACACGATAAAAAGTCTGAATGTCGCGCCAGCAAAAAAGATGAAGTTTTCCGGCCCTACTACTTAGACAAATAATTACAGACAAACATATATTATGCACACGTCACAAAGGCTTTTTTTTGTAGGGCACGATTCTAACATTGAGTAAACCAAATGCTGACGCATAACCTTCTACGGCAATACAGAATAATAAGCGTAGTATAGCGCTACTCTAGTAATCTTTATGCACAAGGTCCTAAGCACTTAATCTTTCAATAAATATACTCTTATACATATTTCTTATATCAAAATAATATATTATACACCTAACTTGTTCTATTCTGTAGTTTTATTTGGAACGATGATACAACTTTTAAATATATTATCCTCTCCGACGAGCGTAAATATACCGGTTTGTAAAAAACATTAACTCCAAATTAAACAATATCTTTTTATGCTTAATTATCAGTAGCCAGCTTAAATCAAAGAAGCGATAATATTCTCTATCGCAAAAACTGTGTATGTACCTTGATTAGCTAGCGGCCTGGTAAATATTATCACACGTGGTTTACTTTGTTTTGAAATTGTTGATTTTTGCGCAGTATCCGAATAGAAGCCGGTCTTAACGCAAACTGATAACGATTTAATAAAAATAAGCTGCGTAGAGTAGAACTAGACAAACTGAGCAGATCACGTTGAAATGCGGCGCCGACATTTGCATTTGACGTCACTATTATTGGCCGAAACGCTGATCGAACCTCGCTCCGCCGGCGCGGGCGCTGCCGCTCGCGCCGACCGATCTCGTGTATTTATGTACGATCGTAACTGCCGACATAGATCGCATGCCTGTTCTGACTAGTTTATCGCCTGTTACATGAACTCCTTTGATCTTTTATTCAAAATTCTTATCATGGTTCTTTTCTCTTTTCAGAACTGCCAACGGAGGAGGGTAAGCGCATCGATTTGATAAATATTCCTAAGCTATCTACTGACCTAAATAACCTAACACAATATTCTGATTCCTAATCCGTCCACTGTGTAGATTCCTTTTAAAGATTCAACTTTATCAATAACATGTTGTAAATGTAGATAACATAAACGGACGATATTATTTAGCTAGACAAGACTTCCACATCCTTGAAGATAAGTAGTAGTCGTAGAGCACTCAGGAAATCTCCTTAACTTAATATACAAAGCCGCCATGCTAGAAATGTGAACAGTCAGGAAGTGTGGCGGTCCCCAATTGTATGTTAATTAAGTGCCTATACTAATTACGCATACGACGATTAATTCGACGCATATAGGGAAACACAGACCCATAAATAAACTAATCTGCATAGGAAAGAGCTCCTACTGTAGTTTTTTTCTTTGTTGCAGCTTCTAACGAATTTGTAACTTCACCTATATTCAAATAAAAACCATCCCAAGGTTCCTCGAGACACCTTTTTGTTTACTGCTCAAAGCCTTGAAAAGTCACGTTTGTTGAATCTTGTCGTCAAGTTTTCAATACATATTAATGACTAGAATATTGAATAGCCTACGCACAATCTTGAATTCGTAAAATACAAAAATTTAAAACACCAAAATGTATTCAGTCTATTTCCTACTTTCCTGAAAAAAAAATATTTCCTCGGTATGTCCGCTAATATCCTATGATTTTATTCGTATGCAGATTAAATACGCCGAAAATATAACATTGGTATCTTGTTTACTTATAGGCAAAAGTATATGGCAGTTGGTCCTGGAACAATTCGATGACCTCTTAGTAAAGATTTTGCTGTTAGCCGCTATTATTTCATTCGTAAGTATTAAGATCATAGGACTAAGTACTTATCCGTAGTCGCAAACGTTTACAGAAGTATTAACAATATTATTCTCATGTTTCAGGTTTTAGCTTTATTTGAAGAACACGAAGACGCATTCTCCGCCTTCGTAGAGCCTTTCGTTATTTTACTAATTCTTATTGCTAACGCTGTAGTAGGAGTATGGCAGGAAAGAAATGCCGAATCCGCCATCGAAGCTTTAAAAGAATACGAACCCGAAATGGGTAAAGTAGTCAGAGGAGACAAATCCGGTGTACAGAAAGTCCGAGCCAAAGAAATTGTACCCGGTGATGTCGTTGAGGTGTCAGTTGGTGACAAGATCCCCGCTGACATCCGTCTTATTAAGATTTACTCGACCACCATCCGTATTGATCAGTCCATCTTGACCGGAGAGTCTGTCTCCGTGATCAAGCACACAGATGCCATTCCCGACCCCCGCGCCGTCAACCAGGACAAAAAGAACATTCTCTTCTCCGGTACCAATGTCGCCGCTGGCAAGGCCCGCGGTGTTGTCATCGGTACTGGTCTCTGCACTGCTATTGGTAAAATCCGTACTGAAATGTCCGAGACTGAGGAGATCAAGACACCTCTGCAGCAAAAACTGGACGAATTCGGTGAGCAGTTGTCTAAAGTCATCTCAGTTATTTGCGTTGCCGTTTGGGCCATCAACATCGGACACTTCAACGACCCCGCCCACGGAGGAAGCTGGATCAAGGGTGCCGTATACTACTTCAAGATTGCCGTCGCCCTGGCCGTCGCCGCTATCCCCGAAGGTCTGCCCGCCGTCATCACCACTTGTCTCGCTCTCGGTACCAGGCGTATGGCTAAGAAGAACGCTATCGTAAGGTCGCTGCCCTCTGTAGAGACCCTCGGTTGCACATCTGTCATCTGCTCCGACAAGACAGGTACTCTGACCACCAACCAGATGTCTGTTTCCCGTATGTTTGTCTTTGAGAAGATCGAAGGTGGCGACAGCAGCTTCCTTGAATTCGAAATCACTGGTTCTACCTACGAGCCTATTGGTGACGTGTACCTTAAGGGACAGAAGATAAAGGCTACTGAATTCGACACTCTTCACGAACTGGGCACCATTTGCATTATGTGCAATGACTCCGCTATTGACTTCAACGAATTCAAACAGGCATTCGAGAAGGTCGGTGAAGCCACTGAAACCGCTCTTATTGTACTCGCTGAGAAAATGAACCCCTTCAACGTTCCCAAAACTGGACTTGACCGTCGCTCCAGCGCTATCGTTGTACGCCAAGAGATTGAAACCAAATGGAAGAAAGAGTTCACTCTTGAGTTCTCACGTGACAGGAAATCCATGTCCTCGTACTGCACACCCCTCAAGCCTTCCCGTCTTGGAACTGGACCTAAACTGTTCGTCAAGGGTGCACCCGAAGGTGTACTTGACCGTTGCACGCACGCTCGTGTCGGAACTGCCAAGGTTCCTCTGAACGCCACCCTCAAGAACCGCATTCTGGAGCTTACCCGCCAATACGGTACCGGTCGCGACACCCTCCGTTGCTTGGCCCTGGCTACCGCTGACAACCCACTGAAGCCTGATGAGATGGACCTCGGAGACTCTAACAAATTCTTCACCTATGAAGTCAACCTTACATTCGTCGGTGTCGTCGGCATGTTGGACCCTCCCCGTAAGGAGGTATTCGACTCCATCGTCCGTTGCCGCGCCGCTGGTATCCGTGTCATCGTCATCACTGGTGACAACAAGGCCACCGCGGAAGCTATCTGCAGGTAAATATATAACACTGTAACAAAGTTAAAGATAGGCATTTTAACTCGATAACTAGGGGGTTAGTTACGCTGCAACAATTGACAATTTCTTTGTCAAACAATAATGAACTTATATATTTCAGGCGTATTGGCGTGTTCACTGAAGAAGAAGACACTACTGGCAAGTCCTACTCTGGTCGCGAGTTCGACGACCTCTCCATCTCTGATCAACGCAACGCCTGCGCCAAGGCTCGTCTGTTCTCCCGTGTGGAGCCCGCTCACAAGTCCAAGATCGTTGAGTACCTGCAGAGCATGAACGAAATCTCCGCTATGGTAAGATTCAGACATCATACAACATAAATATTTTAAACAGAAGTTTATCAGTTCTCTAAATGAACACAACATGAACAAACAGAATTTTTAGTATGTTACCAAATCAACACAGCAATATAACATTGTAAACGATAGCTTCATAATTTACTGGAACACCATTCGCCAATATTATTGCATGTGTACAAGTTGTAATACATATTGGAAGTGTGGTGTTTACGTTAGGGCAGCAATGTTTGTAAACTAGAGCACTCGAAACTTATTATGAAACAATTAGTGGTACGTATGGTATTGTGATGGCGATGACATGTTCGTTATGACTTTACAGACTGGTGACGGTGTGAATGACGCGCCCGCCCTGAAGAAGGCTGAGATCGGTATTGCTATGGGCTCCGGTACCGCTGTCGCTAAGTCTGCCGCTGAGATGGTGTTGGCTGACGACAACTTCTCATCCATTGTCGCCGCTGTTGAGGAAGGCAAGTATTCCTGCAATCTTCACTGAATCATAGAAGATTAAATATTATATGATCATGTGTGTAGGATCCAGAAATGGTTAACATGGCGTTTTTGTAACTTCAGGTCGTGCCATCTACAACAACATGAAGCAGTTCATCCGCTACCTGATCTCTTCCAACATTGGTGAAGTCGTGTCCATCTTCTTGACTGCCGCCCTGGGTCTGCCCGAGGCTCTTATCCCCGTGCAACTGTTGTGGGTCAACCTGGTCACTGACGGTCTGCCCGCCACCGCTCTCGGTTTCAACCCACCTGATCTCGACATCATGGACAAGCCCCCCCGTAAGGCTGATGAGGGTCTCATCTCTGGATGGCTGTTCTTCAGGTATAAATACGATACGATACAAGTAACGTGATGACTTTGGAGTTGCAAAACATCACAATTGGAGATTAAACTCCGATGGTACTGTTGACATTGTTCAGTTGTTGTAACTGTTTGATAACTTGCCAGGTACATGGCTATCGGTGGATACGTCGGTGCCGCTACCGTCGGCGCTGCGTCGTGGTGGTTCATGTACTCGCCCTACGGACCCGGTTTGACTTACTGGCAGCTCACCCACCACTTACAGTGCCTCGGCGGAGGTGATGAGTTCAAGGTACGCCATTTTACAATTCAACCTTTTTATACTTGTAATTTTTTGACATAACGAATATTAAATTATTTTTGCGATTTTAGGGCGTCGACTGCAAGATCTTCACTGACCCTCACCCTATGACGATGGCCCTGTCCGTATTAGTAACAATTGAGATGTTGAACGCCATGAACAGTTTATCTGAGAACCAGTCGCTGGTGTCCATGCCCCCGTGGTCCAACATGTGGCTCGTCGGCTCCATGGCTCTCTCCTTCACCCTCCATTTCGTCATCCTCTACGTTGAGGTCCTGTCGGTGAGTACCGCTCCAGTCGTCGCACGGATGCAGCTGTCGGTAGTGAATATGCTAACTCCCTCGTGTTCTGATGCGTGTGTTCGCAGGCCGTGTTCCAAGTGACGCCGCTGTCCATCGACGAGTGGGTCACGGTGATGAAGTTCTCGATACCCGTGGTGCTGCTCGACGAGGTGCTGAAGTTCGTCGCGCGCAAGATCTCCGACGGTGAGAAGGCTTCGCAGCTGATGCACTGGCTCGACGGCATGCAATGGATTGTGCTCATGTGGGCCGTGTTCTTTGGCCTCATCATCTACGGCCCTCTATAAGCCGGCCCGCCCCCGTGTGCCGTGCCACCACCCCGTTTGATTCACATCTAATACCCTCCTATCGATTTCTGCGCCACCCACCTATTATATTCATGTTGCAGTTTAAATTTTCTATTCTCGTGTGTGAACTGATAAGTTATTTCGAGTGTGGGTAGCGCACGGAATTTAACTGTGGAAACCGATAAGACTATGAGCTGCGCTCACCACAGTATCAGTCATCTAACAGTTTGGAATGCCCATTCTGCGCACCTGGTGTGTGAAGTGACCCTGAGCCCGCGCACGTGCGCCCTGGTGTTGGACATAGGACCGGTAGTGAACAAGTGATGTCGCCGCGTCGGACTAGCTACCATCTGTGTTGTAGTTGTCTGTACTGCTTAGGAGTAGATCTAACAGAGCGTGGCGGCCAATGCGGCCCGCTCTAGTGATTATGCATTTTGTATGTGCGAGACAATAAATTTATTGGAGCTCATTTTTTTACAAATTCGTGAGTTCAACTAATATTCTCTTCCTTTACTGAGTACATATACATAATTTTATACACTTATTTGATGTGAAGTGGCTGTGAAGACCTTCGTTATGAATGCTAACTAATGAAACACCAAAAATTGGAATGGTATTTATAAGTTAGATTAATTGCATTTGATACATTTTGTATACAGTAGCATGGAAAGCTCCGCATTCAAATATATTATAGTGAACTCGCACATAGCTCAGTACCTTGTCCGTATGGACAGCAGACATGTTATAAAACATACTATTAATTAATAGTAATGTGCATTGTTAGCTTAGTGTAATTTATCGTAAGTGTATTATTAGGGACGTGGTTACAATATTAATCTCTCAGCATAGGTAGTACTGTTATCAAAAGAGTTTTTCTCCTCTGTCCTTTCACTGTGGTCGCTTCTTAACATTCCTATTTGCATTTCTTTTTTTCTTTTATCAAACCTTGTTTGGTATTGAGGAGCGCTCTTATTAATCTAAGCTAATATTAACTAATGAATGTGTCCCTAGGCTGAACTAACCTCATGCCTTAGTGTGAACTCAAGCGGATTGCATATTGACTGCTAGCCAGCTGCTGGATCATGCGGCCGGATCGAGGGCATCGTTACTTCAAGCTAACTGCTCTGCAGTCATACTCTTTTAAAGTTCCGACTGTGCAGTTATCTTGCAGCTACGATGCAGTCGGCCTGGCAGCAACATGCTAACATGTTTACAGCGATGTTTACTGGCAGTTACATGCCGTCCGCCCGCGTACACCCTTCGTAGCTCAAGTAATACGTCACAACTACTACTTGTGCTACTAGTGACCTTCATATACATCGAAACAATATCATGTCAAGCCTTGTTTCAATATAATTATTACACACTATTAACGAATTTGTGTACTGTGTAAAATGTATATTTATTACATTATTTACTATAAAATAATTTATTGAAATAAAGCAAATAGTCAATGTATGTACGAACTTAAATCGGCTTAAAGATCCTATTGTACTTTTATTTATCTATATTTACTAATTGATGTAATTTTATTTTGTCTCCTGATCTTAACAATAACCCTTTATATCAATTATTTCATCATCGAGACATAATATTACTTTTAAGTTTATAAAACCCGATTCAAAATTTGTTAAGTGTGGTACCAGGTTAGTACGTACATATGTTTTTTTTTTTTTTTAATATTATAATAAACAGTAATAAAAATTGCATGTAAACATTGCATGGTTTATGACTTTAAAGAGTGCAGTTTTTTGATATGATGCATTAACAATTATATATTATACTATTGCAAATTATTTATGTGTATACCCAAATCTATAAACAAGACTTGATTGAAAGGACTACAACCGTTAGAAGTTTATATTTATTTTATGTGTTTTTTCTATATGCAACACATACCTTGTGAGTATAATATTTTAAAGAAACAAAACACTCTTCATTGAATGATTTGCCCATTATCTTGAAACTACCTATTGCCTTCATATCTCTTCAACCAGTAGTTGGTGTACCAAACATTGATCCCACATAATTATACACTGCACAATTAAGGGCATGCTCAAAAACCTTCGTTGTGAATGTCCCCCAGCCTCCTGGAACTTGTTGCGTTTATCAGATTAACTTATTGAAATGTACAGTCGTTTATACATTTTACATATTAAAATAGTCAACAATATTAATGTTTGAATTATTTCCCTTCACAATCCAGTAGTGACACTACATGACCATGACACATACCCTTTGATTATGGAATTATATACTACCCTTGGTGACCCTCTGTGACCCCATGTATTGGAACCCCATGTCCTTAGCGTACAATAATTGTTTAATTACTATACTATTCCTCGCTAACAAGTTTTATATAACAAGTTTTGCAAGAATTATGATCGATTTTGTTGTGGGTGATACTTCAACCTGCAACAAAGACGTTTTGAACATCACTTCCAACTTGATCTGTAACCGGAGCGATATTGTTTCGCTTACAACTTATTAAGGAATGGTTACATAAAAAATATGAACAAGCAATAGAAACAACAAAAAAATTGTTTGTGAATTGCAAAACTTAGTTTAAGGCCGCGCCACGGCAGGTACGACCGTGGCGGCCCACGCACGCTCCCGCATGCTCTAACGTGGTGTTGTCCTTGTGTCCCCAGCCCAGCCGGATTGGAAGCTGTAAGCGCCGGATCGCCGTCGCAGCGCCACTGCACGCACATATTCCATGAACACTCATTGTTTGTTGTGATCCCGCAGTGAAACTACACATTTAATGTAACTACGACACGGTTGTGATATCTTCATAAGACCTAGTAAGTTCGGACGGCAGCCCCGCTCGAGCGCACACGACACTAACACTCTCGTTGTTTTGCAGCGAACGAGGTGGTCATTGACAAGTGGTAAACGCCACCGAATCATAGTTCCTCAACCCGCTTCTCTCTGCTACTTCTACCGCTCTCGTCTCCCGGTGTAATGTTAATTGGCTTTTAGATGTGTACGAATTAAAAAAGACCGTCACGTAAGACTACGACTAGGCTAGGCTAGAAAGGCCAGGGCCAGCGGTGGAACAGAGGCGCGAGTGGTGGATGCGGCGACGAGGCGGGCCGGGGCGCCGCCCGGTCCACCTGCTCACCTGCGCTAGTTCACCAGAGGGGACATAATGTTGTTCATAATGTGTATATACTACAGTATGCTTAGGAGGTTTAATCCATTTGTTATATTACGTTGTTCTAATTAAAGACTACATGGTGCCCGTCGACAGAAGCAGTGCGATAGACGATGTGTACTTAAGTTGAGAGCACTCATTAATTTATTGTTATATTTTTATTATCTTATAATCTAGTTTGCTTATCTAGAGTCGAGTCATTTCTATTAGTGCTGACGCCTCGACGAGCAATATGGTGTCTGTAAGGGAAGGATAATTACATGATTGTCCAGTGTTTGGGACCTGAGTCCAAAAGTTTAAACATACCTGTACATTTTAATGTATTATTGTTTTGTACAATAAATCGTTATAAACGACAAGTGTTTCATTTCTCACTTCAATTCATCACGTTTTTCAGGGAAGCTTAAATATTTGTTACGGCCGCGATTCATATTTAGATCATACCGACCTGCAAATTGCAAAAACGTAAGAAAATGTTAATTTCGCGGGCTACCTTTAGGCTACTCGCCCACTATGCTACGGATCTTACCACCGGACGGAGCAGCCTGTAAAATGTAACAACCACAATTGGAAAGGTAAAGGTCATCGTTTCCTTGTTAGATAGCCCAATGCTCGCTCAATCGTTTTCAGTTATACTACGCGACACCTAAATGAAATTGTCTAATAAAAGCGCAGTTTGATATTCAAATCTCGGTGTTAGAGTATGTTATTATTAGGTGTCCCGTAGTGTTACTGAAAATAGAGCCTCTGTAACACCTGGTTAACGAATTCAGAAGGCCAATTCTCGTAATTTAAAACGTTCAAAATCTAGTCGCAGTCTCATACCCTCATCTCTGCAACAAACAAAAAAAAATGGTTGTAAAGTTGGGTACGGACGATAGTTTAACGTGATAACGTCATAACAAAACATTGATGAAATGATTGCAAATGCACTTACAAGCGTACAATGAGCGTAACGGGACAATGAGTCATCCTTTTTCGTGCATGCAGCCGGCGTTCATCGCGTTATTAGACGTTGTCACGTCAAAATGTAGGAAAAGTAGAGGTAGTTTTGACAGAATATCAGACAACGTTCTTAAAATTACAAGAATTGCCCCTCAGTTCATTACGATACGATGGTTAGTCTATTTCTACTATCGTGGGATCGATAGTCGATACCCACCCACACTCATATTGACATTCGTAACAGTTGAGGTTTTTAGAGGGCGTGCCAGTATTAAGAGTTATTAGCACTATCTACTTCCAGAACAATGGGGCGGGATATTTCAACAATTAGGTATAGCGTTGCCATCCGTCCAGCTAAAGCCAGGACAATGTTAGACTTTTTTATTTTTGACCTCTTGTCCGACCGAATTTGACTGCGTCCGGCCCGTCCGGCTTTTGTTAGGCTTTTTATTTTCTTAGTGTGCATACACACGAGCCGACGCCGCGCCCGCCACCCGCACCGTACAACGCGCCTTGCAACGGGGTGCGGGAAACAAAGCTAAATACGAAAACGCGTTTTTATTGAATTCGTATGTAGAAAACGCATATGGGGGCGCGTGTCCCGCGCACCGAAACGTGGCGCCTTTTTTATATAGGTATGGCATTTATATAAAAAAAAAGAAAGAAAGAATTTTGCAGATCAACCTAGGAGGTTTTCAGCTGCGTAACCGGGCCCACCTGTGGTTGCCTCAATAAATTAAGGCCTCCAGCCAGGGCTTAAAAACTAAACGACTACACCATAGGGACACCCCTGTTGGGTACGGATTCAGCTTAGAGCGTGTGAGATCTGCCTTACCTGCAGTTTACTTAAATAGTAACAGTACGCTTATGGTTCATGTTTATTTAGACTGGGGTCAGAAAAACCTGAGATAGTTAAAACTTTTCCAGGATATTATTAATTGGTATTTGCTTCTTAGAGTTCTTAGAATGAAATGAATTTATTCAAAGTCTATTTACAATAGTATGTACCTACAGAAGCCAGAATATCAAGCTACTACAATCTGTCAAATTTCTTCTGTCAGATTTTCAGCTAGGTTCAAAATTGATTGGGAAAATTTTACAGTCAAAGACTACAATATGTATAGGGACATTTACAGTTTCGAGTAGCTTGGTGTGCTGGCGTCTGTACATTACAATACGGCGATCCACCCCGTACAATAATCACAGATAAGCGTGACTTAAGGACGGGTACGGGGAGATCCGGCAATAAATTGTACTCTATGATCCGGCAGAGAACCAAAGTTGTTGACATAGCTCACAGAATAAGCAAGCTGAAGTGGCAATGGGTCCGCCGTATTAGCCGTAGAACCCATGACCGTTGGGGTAACGTGTTCTTGAGTGGAGATCGCGAATTGGTAAACGTAAGGTAGGACGCCCTAAAGCTAGGTAGAGCGACGATCTTCGCGGGATGGCTGGCAGCAGCTGGATGAGAGTTGCCGAAAATCGAGTTGAATGGCGTGCAATAGAAGAGCGGGTTTAGGTCACAGTACTATAAAGTAATTTTAATAAAAAGCATAAGAAAATAATCAGGTTCAAGAGATTACTGAACCAAATCTTGACGAAAGATTTGAACTTCGTGGGCAGCATTACTGCATCCCTTTAAGCCAAGTGCACATTAACGCCGCAACAGGCCACAGCGCAACGCGTTTTCATACAAAAGAAGTGCGGTGCAGCCCGCTCGACCATACTCTAAGTTGGTCATACAAACAAATGTACAGACGCCAGCAGGTCAAGCTACCCAAAACTGTCAAATTTTCCCAATCAACCTTGAACCTTAATTTTTAACGATAAAGTTGAAAATCTATTAAAGAAATTTGACAGATTGTAGTAGCTTGATGTGCTGGCGTCTGTACATTTTGCATGGAGCAGGCAGCATGAGTTTTTTCTATACTATACTTCGGTATGAAAACCGTAACTATAATGCTGCCTCCACACGCTTGCCAATCCAAACATTGACCAACCAGACGTTTGGCTGACTTGTTTTGGGGTGGACTTTGAAAGTTGCCGATACCGGTCGAGTGTCGGTTTTATCATAGATAGTGAATAGCTATTTTTTGCCCTAAAATAAACTTTTAAGGCAAAAAGTAGCTATTCACTGTCTAACACCTTCATTCCTGAAAGTCCAATAAAATTCTTTGGCACCAACAATTATTCTTCATCCATTGGTTCAGTAGGTAATCTTAAGACGAATCAACTTCTTAAGCGCCTTTTCAGGTGAAAAGTATACTTAGACGTGCTCTGATAGACGCTTCATAATCTTTGATACTTTCAAAAGGGAAGATGTCTTATTCGTTATGAACTGCAAGTTTCGGGTCATTAAACTCTTTAATTATAATGTCGCCTTTGTTTTCATCGCGACGCGCTATTTTAGGTGGAGCTCTAAGTATAAACCTGTTTCCTTTACGTTTCTGTGGCCTCACTCCTTTACCTCCCAAATCCCAATGCTCCCCAACCTGTAATGTAAGATTCATATCTTCAGGTTTATCTGTATTCATTTCATCTTCTTTCTCTTTTATGAAAATAATAATAATCTACCAGAAAAAGATGATGATCTTTTTCTATATTTACTCTCGGTACCACTTCTTCATCATCCAACTTGGGCACTATAAGAAAGTTAGAACAGCAGTTTACGTTTCATCCACGCGTTTGTGGTATAAACTAAGATTAAAATTAATCTGAGTGCCTATACCAAGTGTCAAGTCATAGACTAAACTAATATATATATATGAGTGTCAAGTGAAGTGAGTGGAATAGTGGATTCTGTAACTTATTATTAATTTGATTGGCAAGACCAAAACTTTTCAGTTTTAATTCAAGAAGACTGCCACATTTCGTTCGTGGCGCGCTTGTTCTGTTTATGTTCTTTCAATAGATTTTTACTATAATTACAACGGTTTTTTACAATAACAGCTGTTTTCAATGAACGGGTGTGTCGTTTTATCTCAGAAATTATGCGAGAAGTAGTTAATATTGGCCAAAATAATGGATGCGTCTAGGTAAGCAATTTTCTTACTTTTATTCGATTATGTTCAAGCCTTTTGCTCTAGAGATACAAAGTAGTTTACTTTTCACAGACTAGACTCCGAGCTGCCGAATAAAATGGCACATTTAGATATAATGGAGATTGACGAGCCCAATGCTGAAGCTATAGAAGAGCAATCTCAAGTGCCTGAATTGCCATCGAGAGTTTTAAGAAAGAGAAAATCTATAATGCCTGAAGCAAGTAAATCATCGAATCGAAGAGTTAGTATGAAGCCAAGTAAACGGATTATGACTGAAAATGCAAACCCTAAACAAATAGAAGCATTGTATCTTAACAAAAAAGTGAAATCTATGTCACAGACTTTGGAAACTATTTACGAAGAGCCTAAACCTCAAAATAGTGAGACTGAAGTACTAATAGGTGGAAGGAAAGTAAAAAGACTGCTAACATTCCAATTAGGTAATCAGTACACAAAAGAAAAAATTAAGAAACGCAGAGCCAAAATAAAGAAACTCCTGGGAAACAAATCTTATTTGAATAGAAAGAAAATACCAATGCAAGTATTCCTCAAAACTATAGAATGTCTGGAGTTGGATGAAGTAATAAAAACAGAAACTTCACTGCCAGTTATTAAAGATAAGGATATGTAATTAATGTTATAAGACTTATTACCTACATGGTATTGTTCTACTTGTGTGTCTATGTCTGTACAAAATAAAGTTCACATAATGATCAAAGTATTTATTTTATTTATTATCAAGCCAAGAATACTGACTGAATTATTTTGAGATTCAACAAGAAACTTAAATACATTTGCAGCCTTAACTAAGTGGAAACATCTTAAGTTATTAATTACAATTAAATAGCAAAAACATAAAAGTATAGAAGCATCAACAAATCTGTGGAAAATGTAGTGGGTACTATATTTTGTTATGTCTGTTTATTTTTAATATACCTACCTCTGTTGGTTTTCCCATACAAAATAAAAAATTATTTAGGTCCTTTTACAAAGTGATACATTTACAAACTTATAAATACTTAGAAGTACCAATTTCTTAACAGATTGGCTTAAATACTAATATAAAATAAAATAAAACTATGATAAAAGTTAGGTTTTAACTATACACTCTGTAGATGATTTAGGACAGTTATCATATTCTTTGATAAGGCCTGCAGAATCTTGATCAACTCCACTCAGGCACACACAGCGAGGTTTTTCCACCCCAGGAGTGAACAGCTGGCGAGGAACACCAGCCCAGGACCTTTTCACACCACCACTAGAAAAAAAACAAGTGTTATTTATTTTATCTTGTCCTTGTAACGAGAGTTTCTTCTCTTCATTACTCTCATGCTGTATTAGTTTATATATGTGAGACATTTTTGAAGAATTTCTTTTTTAAACTTACTAATGTTGTTCATTCATGAATAGACTGGAAAGGTTTAAAATATATTGGATAAGTGAAAAGCTTGACAAAAATAAGGCTGACAAGAAACAAGTAATGGATCAGAATCTTTATGTAGAGGTTTAAGACCCTCCTGAAATTTGTTAAAAATAAACCCTGTTGTTTATTGACAAGATGCTGCTACCTCTTATCAAGAAGTTGCATGGTTCAAAACTTCAAGAAAAGAAAAAGACTCCAGAATCATGGAATGCCGTGGATACTTTCTTATTTATAATTTAGCAGAACTTGTTCTGGGTCACAATAGAAATGATATGGCTGGGAAGGGGGCTGACTACTGAGATGACAACTAATAGAGAAGAATGGCAGAAGGCATGTGCGCCAACACCATATATCGGGATAAGGTGAAGAGAAAGACAGTGATGATGATGGTGTATTAAAAAACAAAACAGATAAAGAAACTTGTAATGAAAATCAAATAAAACAAAAATTAAGAACCTTGATGTGGTGCACCACACTTTAGTGCCTTCCTCAGCACTCCATGCAATGTTACAAGGTGGATATTTCTGATCTTCTTTTCTAGAATTTTCTTTTTCTACTTCACATTGCTTTAGTTTATCATAATACTCCTTCATGTAAGCTGTTTCTCGGCCATTCATGTCATAGAATCGTCCTGTGAGGGTACCTGTAATATGAGTTTTTTTTTTTTTTTTTTTTTGTCAGATCATGAGGGGCTTGTGGCTAAGTAATAACAGCCGCACGGGTCAATCAGGTTAAGCTACACTTGCCACAGTGGGTCCGTGGATGGGTGGCCATCTTTTCATACCAAGTTCAGACCATTGTAATGGGTTGTCTTGTGCTTGCGACCACTAGACTATTAAACTTACAAAACATTTTATGCTCAATGAAAAAATTAATTCTTACCAATTTCAATATACTTTTTTCTGAATGTATTCCGCCAATTGACCAGTGTGAGTAAGTCACTACAGGATAAGTCCATGACATGGTCTTTTTCTTCACTTTCATCTTTGAAGTCCCCCGTAACAAGAGATCTTGAGCCATCTTTACCTGAATTATGAAGAATATTATAATACACGTTAATATTATGTTTGAATTCTAGTAATCTTATTCATTTAATCGTTTTTTTTCTGAAATAAGTATATGTAGAATGTGATTTACCTATAAAATAATTGTATGCAGCACCCTTTTCATAATGTCTTTTGCCTTCTGTAACATCAAATACTGTACCTAATACTGCTAAATACAAGTTATTTTGTTTTACGCCATCAAATTCAGCTAATTTATTTGAAGTGAAAATACCAGGCTTATCTTCTTCCACTTCACTTAGAAAAGTTTCAAAGTACCTCTGTAGTTCATTACGGTACATGAAAGCGCCGAAAACCACAGCTATTGGGATAACCAAGTTTAAATTTCTTAATAAAACCTTAACAACCATCGCTTAAATTGTAATTAATCGCTTTATTTTAAATATAAATTAAGTTATTCTTTCGTAACTTCTACTACGTCGGTCGACAACTTGAGGAGAAATTAAATTCTGGCCTTACTTTTCTGACTACTATCTTTACTTGAGTGATTTCCTGTTACACATACCTTTTCTGTAAAAATAACTGTAAAATCATCAAACAGACAAGAAAAAAACTTGGAAACTGTCAAATTGGAGCAACGAGCAACAAACAAACAAACTTCATGTTTAGTAGTGGTAGTGCTGTCAGTGTCATTTGGACAAGTAATGTTAGGTTCAGAAATAGTAAAGGTAAATAAAAAAATACTAACTTTTAAGGACATCAAACAAAATAAAATCTAGGACGAGTGACGCACAGTATCATCGGAAAGTATAGCAGAAAGGAAAGGAGGTCTATACCCAGCAGTGATTCTAGGCTGTAATTATGCTGAAAATAAATGTGTGATAGTGATGCGGCTCGTGTACACGATGTTTTATGATTTTTTTAACTTTTGGAATCTTTAATAATGCATACTGGATTTTCAACGCATAGATTCTCAATGCTCGGTTTTAACACAGAGAGTTGAAAATCCAGTGCGCGAGTGCGCGATAAAAATCGCTCGTGCGTACCGGAGCTAATTTTAAGTTCAGAAATCAGTGTCAAAGAAAAGAATAACCAAACAGCAAAGATAATATAATATTTAAAGCCTTAACTTAGAGACGGGTTTTATTTTGTTTAGAGTTTAGACAATATTTTACTAAAGATCGTCAACTATCGTGTTTTGAAGTTAACTAAACGGTAATGTGAAGTATTATCCGTAAATAATATATAAGAATTATCTGTGTAAGTTATAATATGATAATAAAAATCATATTAGTTTTATAACCTTGTCTAAAATTTGAGTTTCATGTTTCATCCTTTAATTCTAATCTAACCAAAGGTAAACCATGTCTGGGAAACTAATCCGTCAAATTAGAACAATCACGCAGTCTCCACAGCGAAGAAGAGTCGTTGTAACTGGACTAGGAGTTGTATCTCCTCTGGGTACAGGCACTGACTTAGTGTGGCAAAACATTTTGAAAGGTCAATGTGGTATAGTAGCCCTGCAAGGCAATGAATATTCCAAATTACCATGTAGGATAGCTGGCTTAATTCCTTTAGACAAAGATGACAAAGTGGCAAAGGCACTGTCGAAGTCCAACCTGAGATCCATGGCTCCCGCTACATGCCTTGCTCTGGTGGCAACTGCAGAGGCATTGGAAGATGCAAAATGGTTACCAGAATCTGATATTGATAGAGAGGCCACAGGAGTAGCTATTGGGATGGGAATGATAGATTTAAAAGATGTTTGTGACACTAATGATGCATTAAAAATTGGTTATAACAAAGTAAGTCCTTACTTTGTACCAAGAATTTTACCAAACATGGCAGCTGGTCACATAAGCATTAAGTATGGTTTCAGAGGACCAAATCATGCTGTGTCTACTGCGTGTGCAACTGGTGCACACTCTGTAGGTGATGCCTTCAGATTTATTAGAAATGGAGATGCAGATGTCATGGTGTGTGGTGGTGCAGAAGCTTGTATCAGCCCTCTTGCCATAGCAGGGTTCAGTAGATTAAGAGCATTAAGCACATCATTCAATGATGAACCAGGAAAAGCTTCTAGACCATTTGATAAAAAAAGAGATGGTTTTGTCATGGGTGAGGGTGCAGCTATTTTGGTTTTAGAAGAATACCAGCATGCATTAGAGAGAAATGCGAAAATGTATGCTGAAATATTAGGATATGGCTTATCAGGAGATGCTTCTCACATTACTGCTCCTAGGGATGATGGGAGTGGGGCAATGTTGTCAATGAGACATGCTTTGAGAGATGGAGGCATCAGCAAAGATGCAATTACTTACATTAATGCTCATGCAACATCAACCCCTGTAGGAGATGGTATTGAAGCAACAGCAATAAAGACTATGTTTAGCAATCACAGTTCAAATATATACATTTCATCCACAAAAGGGGCTCATGGACATTTGCTAGGTGCTGCAGGTAATTTGGAAGCAATATTCACTGTATTGGCTTGTCATCATGGAATTATACCACCTACAATCAATTTAGAAGAACCTGTTGATGATTTGAATTATGTTGCTAATGAATCAAAACCATGGAATGCAGACAGAAGAACTGCATTGAAAAATTCATTTGGCTTTGGGGGAACAAATGCAACACTTTGTATTGGACAATTGTAAAGATCACAAATGTAGGGAGTTAGCTTCTAGGGGAAGAAGATAGTAGTTTTTTATGCTGTAAAAATAAAACTGTACAAACTGTAAATCTGGGAATTTTATCATTAAAAATAAAACTTGTTTTCACTGTATTATATAGTATATTCAAAACTGAGTTTACAAATGTTTTCCGACTTTAATAACAATGGCGAAACAGCCAAGGTAACTCCCGAACTTTTGTTTTTCTAAGCTTTTTTTATAACGAGCAATAATTCATCATGTACCACATAATATTGAGTCACATAAAGCATTGAAATAAAATAATTTGATCAAAAAATGCTACTTTAAATATTTCATTACTAAGCTTTCTAACAATTTAAATAGTAAATATATTAAATGCTGGTTTTTATCCAGTCAATCCATTGTATTATTGGAATCATTCAAACATGCACTTGCAATTTTTTCAGTGCTAGGCACAATGTTACCGAACATGATTTTAACATTGAAAGATTTTTCAATTGAAATAATTTATTAGCTATATTTGATTTAGCAATCGTCAACATCTTTACACTAATCTATTGCATTATGGTTACATTATACGGATCTATTACAAAATGGCATATTATTATTTAGAAATTAATTTTGGAAAATAAGACAACACTGATTCCTTCTAATATTGGAAGTTTACAAAAGATGACATGATATTTATTTGTATACAGATTTTTCATCAAAAGAGAAACTATATAAATTCCAAAATTTGTTTCACCCAAGAACATAAATCAGTCTATTCAATATTTGCACTGATCGCTTATTATTCTTCAACTACTATAAATAATGCTGAGTACTGAGTATTTAGACATTTTACTATGGTTGTTATTATTATTGACATTATACATATCTGAAGAACTTAACCTGGTATTCTATTATATCGTTTAACAATAATAATATCTATTGAATGTAGAGGTCTAGGATTGTAACAATATGCATCATAATCAGTAAATTACCGACCAGATAAGAAGACATGACTTACTGGATTTCTGATTATTAGTAATGTATTTTAGGGTGTATATTCATCTACAGCCCATGGAAGCAGTTTATAGTATATTGCCATTTCTGAGTAAAATGACTGGTTTACAAAGTGCAGTTGAATGATGTGGCAGGTAAGAGTACGCCAGCTAGGCAGCCTGCTTATCCTGTTTTTGCAGTAGCGGCGGTATCTGCGGCGTGCTCACACAAAGCTGAGCGAATTTTTGGCGGAGGTTCTGTCGTAACTCCTGTCTTTTTTCGGTTATATTTCTACGTGATTTGAATTCCATTACTTCCTCTATAGGAATATAACTGGTATCCTCTTCCTCATCTGACGAACACGTGTCCTAAAATAGTGAAAGTATGTTAGCACTTGCTACACAAGTCTAAAACAGGGCCATATAATAATAATAGTGTAACAACTTACCATTAACATTTCTTGTAGAGAAAGTGTAAAACCTGTGCACAAAGTCTTGTCGTTCTTAGTCAAATCTAAACAGTCGCCTCTCTCGTGATTGCAGAACCCTTCGGAACACGCCACCTCTGAACCTTCGGGCGAGCTCACGAGAGAGGAAGAGCCAGACATGGTTTCACAGCAACCTCCATTATTCCCGGATGAATAACCACAGTCTTGGGAATGCTCACTGGGCGAGAGGTTGCCGTTTTTGGTCCGTTTCTTGCCGGTTTTTTTGGGTGAGCGACGTTTATTTGTAGTGTCGTCCTCACACGACTGGCAGCCGTCGCCACTGGCCTCGTAACACTGGTGATTGATGTAGTCGCGTGGGGAAAGTAGATCAGTCGGCGTGTCTCGTTCCTCTAGCAGACATTCCTCACATTGGCACTTTTCATCTGGTTCCTCTGAATCAGCCTCCTGTGTTGAATATAAATTTCGCATTAGTAGACATAAAATATGCTGCAATCAAATGCAGAACTGATTAGTCTGTGGCATACTTTGCATTTGCTCTCAACTGCTTGCCGTTCCTTCTTCTTGCGTCGTTTTAGTTTCTTCTGTTCCTTTCTCTGTTGCCTGGTCTGTTCCTCTTGAGTGATTTCATCATACAGAAGTTGCAGTTTCGAGACTCCGGTTTTGTGTTCGACGGCAGTTTCAAATTTGCGATACAATGCCTCCACAGCGACAGCGGCGAGCGTCTGACACGTGCCTTCTTCTTCGCGTAGCCTCAGGGAGATGCGTTGCAGTCGCTCATAAATACATATACCGAGACATATAAGTACCTGCAAACATGAAGCTATGTTAATATTTTGTATTTACGACGTGGAGTACTGGACACCAGCCCGTATTACTTGGTGCCTAGATGAAAAAATACAAAAACCATCTCTACTCATCTGTAATATTCAGGTCGACCTGACAGTCATGGCCTGGCAACCACACTGCAAACAACACTGTGTGAAGGAAGGAGCAAAATGTTGTTACATTGAAGTCTTGCACCTTTGAGAGGTATCACTATGATATGGTGTGGTATCATTATAATATAGTGTGGTATCATTATGATATGGTGTGGTATCATTACAAACAGGTAACTTACCTCTTCTTGTGCAATTTCCAGTGTCTTAGCATGTCTCTCTCTATGGTTTCCGAGTAGTTCTGGTTCCGCTCTAGCGATGAGGTGGGCGATGTAGTCAGTCTTGGCTTGTAGGTGCAGGTGTTTGTCTAAAAGGCATCGTTTGATACCGCCGTAGAGTGCTCCAACGTAACCCTTTTCTTTTTGTGGTTCCTTTTCTTCAACTAATAGCTGATACGCTCTCAATACCTGCAGGAAATGAAGCATTAAATAAATAATAATTTCTCAAGTGTTTATCAGTACAGTGCTGTTAGAGTTTAGTTTATCAGTCTTCAGCTAAATTTAGGCCTCAGATAAATACAAAAAAACACACTAGAACATCGCAGTATCTATTATCCTAATTATTAAGGGGGATGCACTAGGTAGCGCGCGAAATTCATATCATCATCATTTCAGCCGAAGGACGTCCACTACTGGACATACGCCTCCGCCAAGCACCTCCACTTCGACCGGTTCTGTGCTTCCTGCATCCAGCGGGTTCCCGCGGCCTTCACAAGGTCGTCGGTCTACCTTGTGGGAGGCCCGAAATTCATACAAAAAAATGAAATCATATAAATTCATATCTTTCTTCTTTTCTTTTTTAAAAAACGTTGCCCCTCACTAGGAAGCTCTCCTGTATCGTGGGTGCGTTTACACAAGCATTTAAACTCACATACACAAACAGCCAGACCCGGAACAACTACTTGTAGGCCATACAAATATTTGTTCCGTGTGGGAATCGAACCCGCGACACGCAGCCCCTAATATAATCCCCTATTGATTGATATTTCATGAAATAGTAATTCAATAGGATTATAGGAACTTAAGAGGGTTTTCTGTTCTGTCGTCTGTTTGTGACGCTCGCGAATCATATTTTTAATCAACATTCAACATGACACTGACCTGCAAAATGCAAAAAACGTAAATTTGAATTTCGAGGACTACTCTGGTGCTACCCCCAATATTATAAATGCGAAAGTGAGTTTTTTTGTTTGATAGGCTTTAACGATAAAACGACTGAATGGATTCGGATGGTTATACCACAGTCTAAATATCATACAGTCGTCCAACGAAGACGTCTAGACAGGGCAATCGTGCGGGGTGTAAGGGGCGAGACGCGGGTAAGCTGATCCCGAACTGCGAACAAAACGATGTTAGGAGTTCGGGATATATCATTCAGGGCTAACGCGTTTGTTTTTTTTTTATTTGTTTATTTAAAATGGTGCATACGATGTGTGCTGTAAATAAAGATCTGCGGTTTCATCAGCTTCCACGCACAGAAGAAAGGTAAATAAATCTGTTTTGTTATTGTATAATGCATAATTTTATTTGTAATCTCGTGCCACGTTGATAACGCTTTTATAATGGCCGACCGGCGGCGCACGGTAAAAAAAATATTTAATAGGTTATCGCACAGGACATGTTTGGAAATCCTACTATTAAAAATGTAAAAGTGTTTGTTTGTATGTTCCGTGTCAAGATGGTGGACTTTGTTTTATTATTTGCTAAGGGTGAATTTCGAGATTGTGGACGTAATTTTTTATAATAAGTTAGGGATCTCAATTTTGAGTTTAATTGGAGTGCTTATTACGAAAAAGCCGTCCTTTTTGAAATCCAAGATGGCGGGCGTATTTTTTTTATCATTTGATATGGGTGTCAATTTTACGAGTATATTAATATGTAATATTGTTTTATTTATAATACTGCTATCGATGTTGATCTGCAATAAATAATTTCATAAATAATTGAATATTGTTTATTTGTGACAACCCTGGCCGATGCGTTATTGTCTAGACGATGTCGGCATTTTACACGAGATCAAAGGCGTCGTCCTACTGTATGATTTTTATACTGTGGTTATACCATGACCTGGAGAACGACATAGGCTTATATATATATAACAGCTAGTTCCAACATAAATTCTCAACCATGCTAAATAAAAATATTACCCTCTGCGGGAAAAGGGTAACTAACTGACGAATGATAACATACTGTTACTTAGCAATCATGCATTCTACTGGAGATAGCAACGATGTTTATTATTTATAACTGTAATCAATTCTAGAATCATATTTATGTTGATTAGATAGTACTATCACATAACTTCGACAGAGTAAGGAAAGATGATGCTCAATTTAAATAAGCCCAATTTCAAGAAGCAATGAGACTATGTTTACATTATGAAAATAACCAATATGATGGCCCGAAACACAGGTTTTTCATAAACCTAGATCAGGCAGGTCTACATTACAGTTAGAATTTAACTTTCCTCGATTGTAATTAATGTAAATCATAGTTTTACTTTACTTTATACTTGAATAAAATTTTTATTGATTTATTATTTAACCTTTTAACGTGAGAATGGTTTATAAGAAACGGAATCTTGTTTATTTGTCAAAAACTGGAAAGTAAAATTATTAATAACAATAACTTTTGGGGGCAAACAGCAAAGGTTTTGCATCCTCAACCAACATCAGTCACTGCTGGACATAGGCCTCTCCAATTGCACGTTTTTCTCGGCAACTCTCATCCAGGTTTTGCATCACTTTGTGAAAAATATTAATAACAATGATTTTTCTGTAAGTTTTATCAGTTGCTTTTCCATTGATAAATATTAGAAGTTATGTAAGTAATAAGTAGGACAGGACAAGCTATTTTGTCTTATGTAAGCCTAACTTTACTTTGGCCTTTACAGACAGCACAGTATTTAAATTAAGCTTCATAGAAGTCGTAGGTTCTAACCCATACAGGTGCTTTACTTTGTGTAAATTATTTCATCACCACTGCTCTCAAAACGGTATAACATCGTTAGGAAACCGGCATATCCTAGAACTAAAACATGGCAAGATATGTTACATTTACAACGCGCACTGGGCCCGTGTGGCCCGTGTGCCCCCACTCCCTCTCACTGAGAGGAGGCCTGTGTCCCCAACTGTGAGAACATTATTATAGGCAGATTATGCTAGAAGTACTGTTAAAATAACTGCATTCTTTTAGTTTTTTATAAGCAAACGCTTTGGTATTTCTAGTAAACAAATAGTTCTAATACCAGCATAATACTACTACTGGCTCATCATTCTCGTGGAATATAGGATCTACCGCTTTTGGTATGTTTTTCCCTTCAACTCAGTTTTTAATTCGAACAAGGACTGAACTATGTTGCATCAGAACTTAGAGTGTAAACCGATAACAAGAAACCTACCTTAGTTTTACAATCAGCACAGAAGCGGTGTTTTCTTAGGTAGTTGTGGAGCGTATCGTGTAGCGTGTTGAAGTGGACGAGCGTGACGTGGTCACGGGCGGAGGAACGCATGGCGTCCCAGGCGGCGCGCCAGGCCGCGCGGCCACCCCAGCCCCACGCGGCCCAGCCCCAGCCGCACGGCGCGCCAGCCCCGCTCGCCGCCGCCGCCCCCGCTGTCGTTGTGGTCTGCGCCCCCCATCCTCGAGCAGTACCCGCCTCTAGTGAATGTAGAGTACACCGCTGGGATTTCTTCCAACGTGGCTGACTGAGTATTAGACACTCGATTCCTGAACTGAAATAAATTATTAAGTTTTATTGGCGTCTGTCAAGGATGTCGTCATAAATTTTCAAATAAAACGACCAAAAATTTAAAGTTGATAGAAAGGACAAATTATATCAGCATATAAAATTATATATTATTATTATTTTAATAATTAAATCTCTACTGCTAAAAATGTGAGCCCCCCATACTTGGTGATTGATTGTATGAGCAGATAGGGAGAATGCTGCAATCTCTTTATTGCTTATATTATTGATAATCTGCTAATTGCCTTTTAGAACACTCACTGACTCACAGTATTTTGTTTACAAACTACAGATAAAAATATAGAGAAAATACAGAGAAAAATATTGTAATGCAGCAGAGAATGCATATCTCATAATTGTAATGTAATTATGAGATATGCATTCTCTGCTGCATTACAATATTTTTCGATACAAATAATATGATTATTCTTATAAGCTAGTAAAACATCATCATTTGCCAGGCCTTTTTCGAACTATGTTGGGATCGGCTTCCAGTCTTACCAGATGCATCTGAATAGCAGTATTTTACATGGAGCAACTGCCTAAGTGACCTCCACAACCCAGTTACTACTTAATATGGTCAGGGTTATATAGGGATATTTCCATAAGTTAGAATGAGCGACAGATAATATGTATATAGTAAGTAAAGGATAGTTAAAATTAGAAAAATTACTTCAAAGTTGCCAACCATATGATGTTACTCAAACAAGCATGAGATTTGTGGCATGAGCCGGGTATGACTGGAAGTGGCACCCCGGTACATAAATGCCAAGAACCGAACTGAAGAAAAGGCAAGATACTTTTTCGTACCGGTTTCACACTCTGAATACAATACCCATTGATGGGACTGGTTGTCAAGCAAAGATCTACAAATGACTGCCAGGATCAATGGCTTAACATGCTTTCTGAGGACACACTGTATGTATATTGAAGCCTCGGAAAGCTAGTAAAACATCACATACCCATCCACGTAGTAACCTCTGCAAGCGTAGCTTAACTTTCGACACGTGCGGCTGTTATTATTTAGCCAGTTGCTTCATATAAGCTAATAAAACCATAACAACTAATACCTGTGACCGTTGAGTAAAGTGGCTAGGGGCTGTGGATGTATAATTCTGTCTTCTCTTATTGTCATTATTTCATCTGGTGTCAACACCAATGGATCCAATGTAGGATGTCCTGATTTACATAGCTGATAAAAAAGGCGTTCCACACTGAAAAATTAAAAAAAAAACCTTTATAAAATGTTAAAAAGTAGAGTTCATATAAATACCACATGCCCTGTGGATGTCAGAAATTATCCCACAAGAACATGCTACCGGGTAAAAAAGTAGCCCATGTCCTTCCCCAGAATGCCATTTAACAACTTGACAAATTTTATCACAATCGGCTTAGTAATTTAGGTGTGAAAAGGTAACATACAGACAAAGTTACTTTCGAATTTGTATTATTAGTATGGATTATGAACATGGAGCCAAACACACTTCGTCTGAGTGGTGAATTACGGACCATTGTCACTTGCAGCTAGGAGACCTAAGTCCTAGCCGTAGGAACATTATAGGTTGTGTGTTGAGGCATAAAATGAGTAGAATAAATGTCATTTGTGTACATAATTATCATCAGCTTTTAATCACAATATGCACTGGCACTATGGTCTGATGAGATCAAAAAGACTGTGTTGGAGGCAGCATGAAGACAGTTTATGTGGTCGCGATCTTCAGTATTGGGGGAATGATGCATGGTATAATATTCTAATATTGATACTGTCTTTATTTTTATAAAATGTTCGCCTCCTAACATTAAATGGTATGCACAATGTATGTATTTTGTTATGCAAATGAGCATTTAGCATGTGTCAATACTTTTTTACGGTTTTAATAAAATTAAATATATTTTTTAGGAATATGGATAGATTATAGTATTACTATTATTTATTTTATTACTTAATAAAAACAGTTTTGGTTACCGCCTCAGACTGTGACTTATACATAATAATTATGTTTTCATATTTGAAAACACGTTGCGTTTAATGAGTAATCCGAAAAACTAAGTTTGATCTTGGTTATTTTTGAAAGTGTGATGACAACAAGCTTGAAGTGTTGTTCCTGTCAAAAAAATTACCCACAAACATTTCGGGGAAATAAGACGTCTTATCACTTGTCACCCTTTTAAATTTAACTTTTTACATTTTAAATTATGGTGCAACAACAGATAGTTAGAATCTTTGGTCATACTTATTGTTAAAATTAAAATTAACTTTGACATAACTATAACGGAGCTTTTGATGCAACTCACCCTTAATGTTTATTTTATTCAATCAAGATTAATTTTGAATACTTCAATATTAAATACTCTTCCTGCTTGGTAGTAACTTTTTATGTATTTTTTTTCTCTTGAAGAAAGTTGCAAACTATAGTTTTGTATAATTTAGAAGCATTTTTAAAATTTTGTAAATGTATAAACCATGGATCAGTTTTTTACGATATTTTGATGTTGACTTGAAAGAGCATGGCAGTTGAGAATATGTCATGCTCACTTAAATGTCTCACTGATGGTGGTGCGTGTGTTGGATCATTCGGTTCCCTACAAAATGGTTGAGCTGGGTGGTGCTGATCCACGCGACATGTTCGTGAACAGGCGCCGTTGGTTGAGACTGGTCATCTCTTAACTGCCAGGGCTTATTTTTAATGTTATATTTTAAATTGATTCTTTTTTACATTGTTCCCACATATAGAAGCAATAACAATAATGTATCCAGGATTTTGTAATAATATCTTCATTTAAAAGAGTGTCCGTGGAGTTTCTTGCCCGTTCTTCTCCATAGAGATCTATGTTTTTGGAATGGGCGACTAGCTTCAACTAACTGACCAACTATTTAATTTTCACAATTCAAAAGTGCCTGTAAATGGTTTAATTGAAATAAATGATTTGAGTCTGAGTTTAAAGGATTTTGGTGAGTGTTTACATGTTTCTTAGTATTACTACATCTTCAACATACGGCAAAGGGAAACCTTTTCGCTACAGTAGGACACCATAGGTTGAATTATTATTATTATATTTGTCATGTGTCCAAATCAAATCAAATCAAAAGTCGTTTATTCAAATTAGGCTGAGAATCAGCACTTTTTGAACGTCAAAATTACAAAAGACAGTCCCCCAAAAACGCCCGCCCTTCACCACTTCCTAGTGCTATCGCTGTATCCATAATAGTACTCTATAAGTTATGGTGATTTTGATGGCGTAATGTGTGTGACAATCGTTTCACTGTTTATGATCATACCAACATTGTAACAATAATTATATTGCCAACAAACTTTTTAGTAACTTTAATTTGTTGAATAGATAACTGCACACTGTTTTTGCTAATGTTTTACCTAGTACTAATAATAGGAGAATAATAATACATTTCAAGCTCCAATAACATTGAGCCATTCACACCTTAGCACAAGATTCAGCTATTCAATAAATTAGGAAATTGAACTAAATGGTACTGTACCTTCTTCGACAGCCTACACAAGGAATGCTTTGATTTAATACATTAAATATATCAGAAGCATCGACTCTGAGCGCTGCTTTCAGTTCGGCCGTCGTTAGGATTTTATATTTGCGCATAAATTCTTCGAACTCGCGACCTTTTACTTGTGGATTGTCGCAAATCAGACCCATTGTGTTTAAATCCATGATCATCTGGAAACAAAAACAAAGTTCGTTATATTTCAACAAAGGAATATATTCGCAAAATAAGGTCATCTGCAAGACGTCATTACATTGAATGAAATCAATGAACTTTTGATAAATTTGTCATAGCCGTAATTGCATTGCGTATTTCAACGGATATTGGAGCATGAGTTTGCGAAGCAATATTTCTTTTTGCAAAAAGACTGACCGATTATTTTCCCCTATTACTATCCCTGAATAATCTACGCTTGTGGTAATGTCAAAGTGCATGAAACCACTTACTGTAAGATTTTCGTAGATAGTTAACGGCAATTGCCGCCTTTTTATCACAGGTTCTTTTTCGCTGTTGTATATATCAACTAATTTCGCCATTTTAAAGATTAATCACATAAAATCCCAGATAAAATACACAAATATAACAAAATGACGGCCAAGTTCTCAAGAAATACACGTCGTGCGTTGCGTCTGACACAGCACAACCACAGATAAAACGATATTTTTAAGCCACACAGGGTTTGTGACATGACACAGATTATCGATGGATCAAAAGGTCTCCACCCGCTAGAACAGATCCTAATTAGACTTAGAGAGCATCTTTGACCGTTACCGACTCAATAGTGCCATCGTGTTTTAAAATATTATTATACAACAAACAAACAAATATAACAAATCTATTAAGTAAATAAATTGGGGGGCATGTGTTGATGGACTAAAGTAGAAGACATCCGGAGTCCAAGGCCCTGTGTCTGTGTCTGTATCTGCCTAGCCTTTATCCTACGAAGGTATTGGCTGGCACCGAATGGTTTCCATGAACAATACTGGTATTCAGCTAGAGGAAGCCGATCCCAACATATATGTGAAAATGCTAGACAGATTCATTGTGTTGTCAGCTTCCAGACTAAAGGTTGCAGCTGAATAACAATATTTGACCTCCACAACCCAGTAAGGGTGAAGCCACACTGCTCCGTTGCGTGGCGTTGCGACGTCGCAGCGCAAGATTTAGACGCACTGCATGCCACACCGGACGCTGCGTCAACGAAACGTGACGCCGCTTACTCCGACGTCCCAGCGTCAAAAAATAAAACAAAACCAAAGAAGTACAAAACTAACTGCGTTTCCGCTGTCGGAGCGGACCGATGCCGACGCACCGCATCACCTCCCACGGCCTCCGCTTCGTCTTGGCATCGACGCAATGCGTTCGACAACGCAGCGGAGAAGTGTGGCATGTTTTAAAATTTATATGTAAAATGACGCAGCGTCAACGCTACGACGACGCAACGCAGCACAACGGAGCAGTGTGGCTTCGCTCTTGGTAACAAAAAACCTGCCAAAACACGAGATGAAAAGGCCCTGTGTAAACTACTTTATAATCTTTGATTCTTGTCTGTCACTGTCAAACAAATCTGTCATCATTCAGCATTCTGTCATGTCACATTTTGCGAGGTAGAGGGAGAATTTGTTTATTTGCTTGCCTGCATTACAAAGTCTAGATACTAGATATTGTGTATAAACCGACCTGAATCTATTCATCACACGTCTACAGATCCTCTTTCATCATGTCTAAAATATTTACACCCACTAATCAAATACGTTTAACCAATGTCGCAATTGTAAGGTTGAAGAAAGGTGGCAAGAGATTTGAAATAGCTTGCTACAGGAATAAGGTTTTATCATGGCGAAACAAATTGTGAGTCAGTCACATAAATAAATAAACCTTGTGCTTCTAGAATTACAACCACTGACTCTTATTAATCAAATCCATATTGTTTCAGAGAGAAAGATATTGATGAAGTTCTTCAGACTCACACAGTATTCACGAATGTCTCAAAAGGACAAGTTGCTAAAAAGGAAGATTTGGTAAAAATATTCGGCAAAGAGGACCAAACAGAAGTATGTAAAGAGATATTGGAGAAAGGTGAACTTCAAGTTTCAGACAAAGAAAGGCACTCTCAGATTGATTCTTTGTTCAAAGATATTGCAACAACGGTTGCCGATAAATGTGTCAATCCAGAAACAAAGAGGCCATATCCAGTCTCTATCATAGAGAAAGCAATGAAGGACATCCATTTCTCTGTGAATGTTAACAAAGGAGCAAAACAACAATCACTTGACGTCATACAGCTGTTGAAAAAAGAGATCCCGCTAGAGAGAGCTCAAATGAGGGTAAGGATCTTACTCACTGGAAAGGAAGCAAGGAAGACTAAGGACAAAGTGGTGAAACTTGCTATGAGTGTTGAAGAAGAGAATTGGGACTCCGGCACTGCAAATATCATCTGTTTGATTGACCCCGGCAACTTCAGAGTCCTGGATGAGTTGGTGAGGACAGAAACTAAAGGGACTGGACAGTTTGAACTGCTCAACTTAAAAGAAATGGTGGAAGGAGAACAAGCTCTTTAAATTATGTTGTAATAATATTGATTTGTTATTTTTTACTGTTTGAAGAGATAAATTTGTAAGAACAGTGAGAATGTTTTTGTAGTTCAAAGTCAAGTTACTGATATCCCAACCATCATGAGGTCGACCTAGGGAGGGGGGGACATTAATTTTATCTTTTAATTTTCAATCTTTTATATATGTAATTTATGTCCCTTGTATGGAATGTAACTATAATGTAGGTGTGTTATATTTACTGATAGCAATTTGTATGTTTGTAACTTTGTATCTTCTTAAGTGTTCAATAATTTTCGTTAAATACCTATGTATATCTTTAAAATTGTACAATGTTTTTATTGTACAATGTATAGGCATTCGAATTTTAAATGTCATAATAATAGGCCCCTATGGCAGTGGAATGTACATATTGTAACTAAATGTCTGTATAACACAAGGTTTTTTTAAAATATGAAAAAAAAATATAAACATTTTATATGGATTTTCTATTTAATTGATTTTGTAACTTTGAATTTTTTCTGGTAAACCTCATGTGCGGAACTGGGCGTATCATACGCACCGTGCACAATTTTACTGCGTTTGGAATTGCAGTTTCGCTGCTATACAAAATATTCGTTTTTACGCCACGCGCGCTGGTATTGACTCTCTTCACCTCTTCACTGGCTGGTAATGGGTCGATTTGAGTTGTCCAGAATTTGGGGAAGTGGCAACCTATTACAAAGGCGACAACATGACAAGCAGATAATAATGGTACTACCCATCTTTTACCTAGGTAATGTAAGCAGTCTGTATGCTTACATTAGGTAACTAGGTAAAAGATGGGTGTACGTCCGGTTCAAAATAATATTTTAGGTTTTTCGCCAGTAGTAGTAGTATACCTATATTAATTAACATTAGTGTACAGAATTTTTATTTCTCTGAGGTAGTACTACCCCAGCCGGATGTAGTATTCTAGTACAGAATATTAGTTTCATCATCAATATTTTAAATTGGGAATTCATTACCACTAAAAATTGCTTTCGTGCTTGGTGATTTCACATATTTAAATCATTTTGTGGGGTCCCAGTTTTCGCGTATGTTGTACCTAAATTATATCGTAAAATATTGATTGGATATCATGATTCTGAACTCTATTCCTCTACGTAAAGCCTACGTGACGTGAACAAAACTGAATTCATGTTTGGCGGCTAAAATAGTAATGACCTCTGATGTTACCAGGTTAAATATTTGAAAATCGTAAATCAGTATTTTAAGGTATTTAAAAGGGAAATAAAACATTGAAGCACTGCAATAATATTACTCATTAGTCTATCAAATGGATGAAGTAAAGTAATTAGTTTTTTCAGAGTAAATTGTAATTTATTTTTAGTAAAAGGACAAAAACCGGTGTTGAATCGATATGTGTAACGGAACGTTGAAGTGAATGTACCATCCAAATGACAAATTAAAAAGTTTTTATTTTTCTTATATTGGTACGAGATTTTATTGATTGTTTTCTTTCATAAGATTTTCGGCCAGACGGCGACTGAAATTGCAAGTTACTGTGATATATTTATTTTCAATAATTAACTATTCTTATCAACCAATTAAATGAGCAGGGATATCGAGTTATGTCTATAAGTAATGGAAGGTACAGAACTGGGTGGCGACCAGCAATTTTGTTTGAGATGGAACAATTTTCAAGCGAATATAACTTCTCAATTCGAGGCATTGCGCGATGATGAGGACTTCGTGGATGTTACCCTGGCATGCGAGGGGCACCGGCTGGAGGCACATAAAGTGGTTCTTTCGGCATGTAGTCCATATTTCAAGGAATTATTTAAAGTAAGTCCATCTTTCACTCCCCACACTTTGATGTGTCACCATTACAATGACTCTAGTGAAAGTTGTTATGTATAAAACACTTGATCTACTTACAAATGCCATGTCTCGCGTTCCGGTTAAGTACTCGTGATTTCATTTATTTGTACGTACTTTAAAATTCTGTTTCACAATTTCTAATTAACTCATTACCATTGGGGCTATAGATCACATTTGTCTTGGAAGCATTTAATGAATTCTTTATTCACATACTGTAACCATTACAGTCCATGCTAATGAATATGTTTGCCTAATTTTTAATATATTAAAAATGGTTTTGTAACACAGCTTTATCTGGGGTCATTGGTACTGAAATCTTTATGTGAATAAAGTTGACCTGCCCAAAAATGATGAAAGTTTCTTAGCTATACATTACAGCACATTACTCATCAGCTCTTTCTATATTTTTGTTCCAATGGTTTGACTTTGTAGTCCAATCATTATGACAAATATGGTCACTAGTACTTAGTCATAAAATAACAATTTATAATTGCTTTTAATCAAAGGTCCTTTCTGTTTACATGCACATGGTAAATCTTTGTTAATTGCTAAGTTATTACAATGCTTTAAGTTTGTCCTAATGTACTTTTTTTGTTAATTTGGTGTGGTATGGGCTGTGGTCATCTAACCACTCCAATTTGGTACACCATTCAGAATTACACAGCTGACTTTTGTGGTTTTATGATAACTGTATCATATCCAATATAAAATGATAGTTTAATTAAAAAAATACCTTAAAATTTTCCCTTTATGGTGAGCAGAACAAAGTCTAAGTATACAAGGTGAGGTAAAAGAAATGAGTTCATATTTTGTCCTGAATATCTCTCAAAATTTATCTTCAGTTGGCACTAAGCAAAGGGTAAAAAGTCTGAAAATAGATACTGTTCATCGAGAAATCTCCATTTAAATGGAAGGGTGAATAGGCATTGAGTGTTTCATCAGACTATAAATAACTTCACTTTGAGACATTCTAATTTCTAGGTTAAGACTTAGGATTAAACAAGTATTGATATTCTCTGTAAACATTTTTTCCTATCACATTTTATCAATCTACCCACATCTTATCTTGTTACTGAGC
Organism: Apamea crenata; assembly: GCA_949629185.1. Classification (NCBI taxonomy): domain Eukaryota; kingdom Metazoa; phylum Arthropoda; class Insecta; order Lepidoptera; family Noctuidae; genus Apamea; species Apamea crenata. The sequence goes on from OX451357.1 coordinate 15,323,364, forward strand.
TAATTTAATCAAGCACCATTATTAAACAAAGATAGTAAGCAACTATCTATAACATGTCTTCTCAAAACAACATAGGAATAGAACACTTTACCATATTTAGTTGTATGTTAATCTTTTCATTCCAAAGTTCATACATTATCCCCTTGTTCATAAAAACTTGACATTCATAAACATTTGACATTACCTGTCATTGTCACTCTCTTTTTAGAGGACAGAGACGGCAATAGTGTTATACAGTGTGATTCTTTATAATGTGCACAAATCGAAATGAGGGAATCTATGCTTAATTTTATAGACGGCAAAAATATAAAAAAAAACGAAATATTTAAAAAAAAAATGTTTTTTTTTTTTAAATTTTGTTCGCTACTTTGATGCCAGTGTAAACAAAACGGTGTAACTTTTAAACTAAATGATCTATCACGATGAAACAAACTCCATAATGATTTAAAGTAATTAGGCATCCTCATAAAACGAAAATTGTGGGAAAAAAACTGCCCTCAATTGAAAATAAAGCATGTTTTTTTTTTTTGAAAAATCAGCTTTTTTTTAAATATTTTTTTACAATAATCGTAAATTTTCTCAATAGGACGCCCCATTACCTACCTTTTATTACTTTAAATTAATCTTCATCGTATTAGCTACCCAATAGTAAAAATTGCATGTTTATAACTCAATCATAACATTTTCTATCAAGTGTGAAAAGATGGCACTTCGAATGCGCACTTTATTGTTCTCATAATTGTTATTTGGGATGATAAATTAATACAAAAGAGTTCAATTAAAACCATTTATTATTTTACACAAAATATAAATATCAGGTTCTCAAAATGTCCACCTCGTTGTTGTAGGCACAAAGCTGCGCTAATTAAAATTTGGTGTGTCGCTCTCTTTATCATTTCGGGATCATTCGCACAGTTCATTATGCGGTCACGCAAATTGGCCTCACTATTGATGGGGACATTGTAGACGCGTTGCTTCATGGTCCCCCATAGGAAGTAATCAAGGGGCGTCAAATCGGGTGGACGCGCAGGCCACGCTACAGGCTTGCCGGCCGTTCCATTTATCCCGATAATTATCGTTTAAAAATGATCTTACATTTGTAGCATAATGGGCAGGGCATCCGTCCATCTGCAGAAATTATGGAGTTTGTTTCATCGTGATAGATCATTTAGTTTAAAAGTTACACCGTTTTGTTTACACAACATGTTTTGTCAGTGTACTTTATTTTCATTCAGATTTCAATTAAAAATAAGTCATGTTTTCTATGGCAAAATCAGTGTTTTATGGGTGTATTGTAGAAGTTGTAGTAATGAGTATTTATGAAGTTAAACTGATTAATTAAAAACAGTTACATAATTCTGTCATTTATCACGATGACGGCCGTTATTGTTGATTGTTATTGTTGATTAAACCCACATTGTTACTTTCAGAACAATCCATGTCCTCACCCTATAATATTCATGCGCGATTGCGAGGTGTCGCACGTGCGCGCGCTGCTACAGTTTATGTACGTGGGGCAGGTGAACATCGCGCAGGCGCAACTCAGCGCCTTCCTGCGCACTGCAGACGCGCTGCAGATCAGAGGCCTCACAGACTGTTCACAACACAACGATAAAGTAATTTATCACAATACACACTTTTACAGACAAGATTACCATGTCCCCATACTAACACTCTCCTTCTTCATTCATCTGTTACAGAAAGTGAATCGAAAATCACCTCCTTCCCAACTACGTAATTTGCTCAGCGCCAAGCCGTCACACTCTACCTCCTCCTCCAAAGCCGCAAACCAAAATGTCGAGACGACCTCTGTTGAAGACCAAGAACAAAACACAAGTCGTCGCTCCACGAGAAATTCTCCCGATGTTGCCAGAAACAATCTCAATGAAGAAGCTCCTTTTCAAACTTCTAGTCAAATGAGGCCTAATAATGATGACTATAGAGAAATTCCCAATTACCCAGCTCTAAGGGTTAAAACTGATCTCGAAGCCCCAGAGGTGAAAAATGAAGAGAGTGATATTCTCATGGACCCCGGAGACCCTGACAGAACAGACAAAAGTCAAGAATTCAATGCAACCGATCTTCTGGAACCAAAAATGGAAGTAATGGAACAAGAAGGCAGCGACGAGGAGCGTTCCAACTTTCCACAGATCTACTACAACGAGAACAACGCGCTCGCGAATCCGTTTGCTGCACTGCAAGGTTTGTAGAAATACATTCGTTTGGAACTGTTCCAAGCCATGATGAGTATTGAGATATTGATGGTTTAAATTATTTTCGCAGGTAATATGGATCTGATGGCCGGGATGACCACAGAACTGCGAGACGAGAATGCGGAAGGTAAATATGTTCATTTTCTATTCACTATCACGTCATTATCACACGCACACGTCGACTCGGACAGCCGCGCCCCCGGCGAACCTCTTTTTTAGCTTATTTTAACGAAAAATAATAATTCGGTCGTAGTAGAGAGCGCGCGCGATCTCGTAGTCTGTCGAGTCAGGTGGCTAGGCGCGCGGGTGTCGGGCGACGCGCGGCCCGACCGCGGCCGCTCGCCTGCCGCGCTGGGCGCGCCGCACCGTGTCACCGGCCACTGAGTGCCGCCTTTTCCCACGGGCGGCACTAGTGTAATCCTATTCAAATGCTAACACCTATAACCTTATTTATAATCAATATACAACCGAAAGTATTTTCAGACCTTGTGAAAAGACGATCAACCTTTGACAGCAGGATTGGGACAGTTTATAAAATCTGTAGACATTATTAACCCTTTATTTCGCATTATGTAGGGCACAATTCAAGCTCCATTCATCTAGACTTTAGGTTCACTTATTGATCTCATTCCTAATATAATTTGCTCATTAAAAAAAAGTGATAGTCGATGTAAAGTAGTGCGATAGGATTGGCATTTGAATATGGTGTTGGGGTGGCACGGTGCGCGCGGGTGCCATGCGGCAGGCGCGCGGGCGGGGCCCGGCGGAGTGCGCAGTGCGAACTGGTGTTGTTGGCAGCGGGCGGCGCGGGCGCGGCCGGGGGCGCGGGCGCGGGCGGCGGGGTGCAGTGCGCGGTGTGCGGGCGCCGGTACAGCAACGCGTCCAACCTGCGCCAGCACGTGCGCCTCATCCACGAGGCGCAGCCGGTGGCGTGCGCCACGTGCGGCCGCTCCTTCAAGACGCCGCTGTATCTCCGCCGCCACACGCTGGCGCAGCACCCGCCCGCGCGCCTGCGTCTCAAGCCGCCGCCGCTCCCCGCGCTGCGGCCCGCCCAGAGCTTCCAACAGTAGCGGCACTAGCGGCTCTAGCGGCACCCGCGCGCTCTCTCTACACGCACGCGAGAGGAACGTTACCGTCGAGGAGACGCTACGGCTACGTCCATTACTGCAATCTCCATAGATATGACGACGTGCCACAGATAACTGTTGCACACCCATTTATCAGTGGGAATGTTTATCGCGAGCTATTCGTTTAGTTCTTTTTCACCAACAAAGACGCTATTTTGTAGGATTCCCCTGCTATGTCACACACTGAATAGAATCTGAAGGTAGCGTAGTGTCTCTTCGTACGGCGAAGTCGTGAAGATGTGGCTTATAAAGTCGTAACGAAGACTGTCAATAGATATATCTAGTCTGTGATCGGAGTGTCGCCGGGGGCCTATTTGCCGTCACACCTCTCCGCTTATTGTGTGCCTTTCTATAATATACCGAGTGCCAGATATATGTCGCATTAACGAGTTTCTTTTAGTACTTCCTATTACACGATAGGAAGATGGTTTCTCCATTAATAGTTTAACGTAGCAATAATATTAGTAATGTTGATCATATAATATTATAGCACTTCAGAATATTTGTAACTATTATTTTGTCAAGTTCTTCCCTTGCGTCATCCGAGAAGTAAGGGGAATTTTGTTAATAATATACCTATAGGAAACCCACATTTTAGTCATAAAGCGATCGTATGACCCTTGAGTCATGGGCATGGACGCATGGTGGATAAGGGTTCTACTTAAGTGACTAATTGAAGCTCGTTAAGGGGACGCATACAGTACCTTCCTTTTTGACAATAGACTGATTGTTGTTAAAGCATTTGTTGCGACCGGTGCTGATTTTACATAACATAACATAGGTTATTTACTGGTTACATAATTATTATACATACATACATTATACACGTTATCCACTTTTGACCGACACTTTCTGCCTGAGATAGAAATAAATAAATAATAGGTGTATTTTCATAATAGAGTATAATTTTTTTGTACTGCAGAAGACGGAAAGTGTCGAGCATATCCGTTTTATTTGTCGAATACGCGGACTCATGTACGCAGCTTTCAGTGTCCATAAGCCCGCGCTGAACAACAATAGTGATATTTTTATACACAATAGTTTTATCTTTACACAATGTTATTGTTGAGTGATTGGACGGCTCCCGGTAAATAGTTTGTACAAAATCTCAGATATAATGATTAGTAAGTCTTCAAAAATCGTATATAAAATGATACATAACTACAATATATTAGTGTTTAGGGTGGAACACCACGTTATGTTGCCATACAAAACTTTGTGCATTGTTGATATGCTCACCACATTCAAATAATCAGTTGATGTTTCTATTAAACCAATGGCTTTCGATCGATTTTATTACACAATGATAAATATTCATATACATATTATATCATGATTTATTAATGTGACCGAATGCGCGTTGGATTGGCTTGCTAAGGGGTGCCGATAGCTTAGATGAAGTTTATTAGTTGACGAATAAATAGTAAAGTTTATCTTCGCGTTATTTTAGTACTTACACTTATTGTTACTTTTCAGAGTATAAACATAATTATAATCTATTAAATTCTCAGAAAATAGCCATTCCAAGTAATGAGGATTTATCAAAGAGCTACACATTTTATGCTAAACAATTAGCGCCATACAATAATTATACAGGTTCCTAATAGCTGCGGCACCCCAACCCATTTGCAAGCAAGAAATAGTAAATAGTTATATTTTAATAATGAAATGAAGCAGTTTCAACGCTCAAACATTTGGCTTCATAATATGTTAGCATATGTTGGTAAACAAATAGTTTACTAGATAATGTTGGAACCACAACTTGCCATAGATCCCACTAGCCCAGTGTCATAGTAAGCACTGTATCAACATTATAACAACGTAGAACGTAAGAGGAGGGATTTTTTTATTACTTATATTTTTATATAACTTTGAATTTTGATCGGTTATTTCTTTAATGTTTTATGTAGATGTATTAAATGATTGCCATGAAAAAGCACATCTAGTCATTTTGTAATAAAAGCATTTAGAGGGGACACTTCTTAAAGGTATGATTAGGGTTGTGAGTAACAATATTAGTTTATCTTTTGAAAATTAATTGTAAACGTATTGGAATAATGTGTGATCTCAAGTGACTTTATTTCCATGATCTCCAAAATTCGATCTTGCATTTATTTTTAACAGTGTTTAATATTTAAAATATTACGGACGAAAGTTGATTGCAATAATAATTACTCTAAAATAATCGCTTATACGTATTAGTAATAGTAATTTTAAAAAGCACTTTTCTTAAATAATAATTTTAATCCCAATTACTAAGTTAAGGCGCAGCTTTTATTATTGACATATTTAAATGAAAAATATAAATGTATAGAAAAAAAAAATGAATCTCTTCACACTGCTGAACTTAAATAGAAATTATATAAAACTAGAAATTTTATCATAAAGATAGTACTGTTTATTGATGTCATTAATACAGAATGATTACACTTTTTATAATTTACTGCAATTAAGAACACATTAATGTACTCGTCGGCGATTAATGTCATTTTATTGACTCCGCCTCAGGTTCGTTTATAACATTGTCCCGCTTTCAAACCATGGTCAATCAAATGTTCTTTGTCTATAGTTAACTTGTTTCCTACAATCTGTTATTTTACTGTTACAAACTTAGTATTTCAAGCTATTACTGACTGCTAATTTGTCTATCTTTAATGTGAAAATTAATAAAATGTAATTACGTTCGTCTGCACATTCGCTTTGTGCAGATTATTAAACTTGTGTACATACATCAATGTATTTTTTACTAAATATCAAAAAATAAAGTATTGCGAAGAAATTGTGATTTTTAGTTATCGGTGTGTCGAGGCGATCAAGTTTACCTTGATATTTCACTTGAATACTAAAACCTTGGAATTGAAATATTTTTATCAAGTTATTAAATTATTTTATGCCATGGCCTCCTATCACTTATCGTGCTACGAATTGATTAGTAGTCGATCTTTCTAATGAGACAACAATCTATCAACATATTTCCATTCATCCTTGTTCTTTTTAGCGATATAACCCTTGTTGTGCCTATAACATTTTGTGTGGTGTCGTGTAGCTGTAGGGAGATGGGACGGTAGACGCAATCGTCCGGTCCCTGACGCCGTGTGGTTGGAGCAGCACCGCCGCGCGCTGCCCTTCGTGATCAAGCGGGAGAACGAGCGAGGGAGCACCGCCGCGCCCAGACTTGTAAGTTCTGCACAAAACATTCTAAAGGACCTAATTGCCATTGCACAAAGTGCCATTCAGACTTGGGTCAGGAGTTGTCTGATAACTAATTAAGTCAAAACTGCGTGTATTAGCAAGCCTCTGCTTGACGTCATTCGGGATTAAAGATAATATTTTGTGCATTATCTTCTAGATAAAGTTGGGTGAGGGCGTAGAGATTCGAGAGGAGCTCCTGCGAGGTGTGAAGTGGGGTGACTATCGGAAGGTGACGCGAGGGCTGGCAGCGGCGCTGTTCTCGCCGATCGAGCTGGCAACGTGTTCGGTGACGGGGCAGCGCTGGTCGCGCGCGGGGCAGGAGTCTCGCCCTACGAAGCCGCCACTGGACCGGCGCCGCGTGCACGCTCTCATCTCGTACGTCAGCCGCCACTTCCCCGACGTGGAGGTCAGCCGGATCAAGCAGGTGCTCGCCTACAAGTGCAAGGAGAACTGCGCCGCGCTCAGGATGAGGACCGCCAGGTGAACTTACATTTCGACGAGTCGTGTCATGCTGATAGCTAGGGACTTCTGCTAGTATAATTCTATAATATAGCCGTCTTTTAAGTCATCTTTTGGATAACAAGTTCAAGAAAAGGGTTTTCAATTTTCAACTACTGCTACAGGACCCTTTTTAACATAAAAAATACGACATTATTTACCATTTATTTTACCTGGTTATCTGGAAAAATACCCGGTCTATTTAATAAAGTTTTCTGATATCTTAATTTTCAACAGACTCCCCGCGTCAATACAGGCGGACATGGAGATTGCAAGGCAAGCTTGCTTTATTATTTAGTTATTTATTTAGTTAAATAATTATAGGATCTCTTGAATTACAGATATCTAGTTCCCTTTGTATGCCCCCGTGATGTGTTGAGATAATGCTGAGCTACAATGGTCACTTTAGCTTCTCGGGACTTTATCAAGTTATAAATGAGTCCAGACATTAGCTTATATTTTACAATCATTCGAAAAATAAACATGAAGAACCTTTTGAACTTATAAAAGTGTAGGGGACCAGTAATTTCTGTGCTCATAATTATCTCCTAAAATATTTGCGCATGCCACAAACGATGATAGGTATATTGACCTGAAGCAGACTGTAGGGTACCTACTGTGCAGATGATAAATACACTTTAATTTTTATTAATCGTAAGAAAAGTATGAGAGGTTATCGCTTTACCATGTGTGCCATGCTTATCTCCATAAGTAGTTGCGTTACAACATGACATCAGAGAAAACCTCGAACAAATAAATAATGATATCGGTGGAATCATGTTATTAACGAGACAGTGTTGACATGTTTTCGCCATGCTGGAACGTTATGCTAAACATAACATTCAGATAGCGCGCGGCCCGCCTGATAATGTGGGTCCTGGGGGCCAGAACCGGCCCCTTGAATTTCAAATTAAGCTTTTGTATGATAATACTTATAAACTAAACTCAGATTTTGAATTTGCTAGACTAAAATGACAGCTGCGATCGAACTTTTTTTTATCAACATGACTTTGATTAGTAGATACATAATCCAGCCTATCATGTTCCCACTGCTGGGACCACGCCTTTGTAAAATCGAACTTTTTAAGAATAAAAGTCTTTTTCAAGCAATTATTTTTGTACAATGTTACTTAGTTTGATAAACAGAATGCGTAAATGACGGCTGGGTCTTTTTACACATATCTTTGACTAAATATGTATGGAATAAGTCTTGGCAAAACAAAATCCTCCGAAATTGTGTCAATTAGAATTAATCATGTTTTTTAATGAAAAAGTTATTTTCCATACAATCAATTTATCAGCTGCTTTATTCCTTGTATGAGAAAGACCTTTTGCCCTGCATTGGGACACTTACAGGCTGATAAAGTGATATTTATCAATATTAGGAAGATTGATTGTTTCTATTTAGGGGGCTCATGACAGATACATACTAGGTTACTATATACAAAGATAACAGATAATCAAACGTTAAACAATGTGGATTGCTGATTATTTCAATGGTAAATGTTATCTTTTATCTTTATTTTAAAACATTAGCTTGTGCCCGTGGCTTCGCCCGCGTGGAGGTCGGAAATTATCCCACAGGAACGTACTAACGTGATAAAAAGTATCATATGTGTTAATCCAGGTTATAAAGTATCTGTGTGCTAAATTTAATCCAAATCGATTCAGCCGTTTTTACAAACATACAAACTTTCACATTTATAATATTAAGTAGGACCTCCTGTAAACTTTTGCAAAATATAATGTAGAAAAACATTTATAAAACAGTGCTCTCCCTGCAGCGAGGAAGCCCCATTATCATATTCATTGTCCAAAAAGTTTGCAACTGAACACTCTTTAAAATTGTTTCTACTATGTTGTTATCAATAGGCGCCTGCGACGAATACCGTCCCTATCATGGGGCGTAACACCGTCACCATTTTAATTGACTTTAGGAATATTTTTAATCAGTATTGGTTCTTATTAATATATCAAATGTTTTTGTTTTTATTGTACGGTGAACTCAAGGTTAGCCAAATTCTGCACGGGCATTGGCAATAGCGTATTGTATGCTTTATACTGATTGCAGACGACACAATTATTGGTAAATGTTAAATTAACCCATATACATACTTAACCATAGCCTTTTGCCCAATTATGATAGGGTTGGCTTCCAGACTGACCAGTTACAGCTGAATTCCAGCGTAGGATAAGACAGATAATGGCACCGATTCCCTTGTTCACAAACTAAACTAAATTTAAGTTCAGTTCTTTCTATTTCGTTAAGAAATGGACAGAAGATAAATATTAGTTTAGTCCTGTCAAATTAAGATACTCCATTGAAAGTTTAGACGTGATTAAAAACATGACTACTAAAAATACGTCAAATTTACGTCAGGCGGTGACTAATTTAAATTAGTCACCGCCTGACGTAAATTATTAGTTTAGTCCTGTCAATTGACAGGACTAAACTAATATTTATCTTCTTTCCTTTTCTTAATGAAATAGAAAGAAAAAGATGCACTGAACTTAAATTTAGTTTAGTTTGGGAACAAGGGAATCGGCACAAATGTCAGTTAATATAGATTGGAAAATAATGAATACGGTATTATTTAAATGGGTTTTAATTTCAATAAAACATTGTGTCTGTAATGGGAAATACTGAACTAAAAAGTATTATTGGTTTAAATTCAAAGATCTATTTTTAATTATCAGTAACCTTTCTGTACTCCTGACCTTTATCGTGTTTTGATAATTCAATTTGAACGCCTGTTTTTTTTTTGGTTCCGTAAACAAAATGGCGCAAATCTGAACCTAAAAATTGCTGAAGTCAAAGCATTTATTTGAAATGGGCATAAAAAAAACAAGATTATGAAATTTTCTAAAGTTCAAACTTTACAATAAAATAGAATTGATTCTATTCGCCCCTTCCACTGGGTAGTTTTCGTGTGGAGAAGAATAGGCAAGAAACGCCACCGCAGTTTAAAATGTAAAAACGAAGGTAAATTGTGTAGGGATGGCTCTCAGGCATAAAACTGACCATGTTTTTGTTGCGTCTCGTTGTGAGGATGTGCATAGGTCTTTGAAACGCTCTCTGATCATTCACAGTGCTCTTGTCAAGTTTTTCATGCCTTCGTTCAATGATACATGAAGTGGGAGTACTAGAGATGTGTAAAGGTCGATGTAGATGTCGATAAACATTATAATGTGTTGTAACAAAAAAAAAATTACATGTTGATATATTACTATAGTTTTAAGACGTTACTAATACTGCCACGATGGCTATTTTATTATATTATATTTAATTATATGTAATATTTATGTTCCGCGCCACTCGAGGCAGTAATACAATTTGTAGCAGGCTGTCGAACTGTTTCAGCGATTCGACTAATTACTTGCTGAGTGCGGCGGCCCGGCCACCGCCCTGCGACGTGGAGGCGCCCGGCGGGAGTGCGCGCTCCTCATACTCCAACTAGTAAGTATCCCTGCAGTTGATTTGGAAAATTGAACCTTATGGATGTTTTTTCGCCAGGGATCTGTTTAGCTTGGATCGGTTGCGAATTTTAGATATAAATATTGTGTGTAAAATTAATGGCACCATGAGATGCACTACCCTCTCTCTTTAGGAGGTACTGTAAAGGCAAATAACGTGGGTAGGCCGTAAAGTCATCATGTATGCACTTGCAGTAACTACTCTATTAATGAAAGCTTGGTTATGGCAAATTGTCTGTGAGAATGGGCAGGATGTTGATGATTTAGTGATTTGACTTTTCTAGGAGTAATTAAAAGTCATAATCAAGTGAATATGAGCCACTTCGCTAAACTTCGAGTATGTTCTGAAATGCGCTGTTGCATATCCCTTTGAAACCGTCAGGGAAGGAACCTTAAGATAATAGCGTGATATCGTGTTTTAACAATTACAATATGATGTTGACACTGTGTTTGTTTTTTTTATTTTTAGCGAGGCTTCGAAGGCTCCAGCAGGCGGAGGTCCCGGCGGCGCAGGGGGCGCGCCGGGCGCGGGGGGCGCGGGCGAGTTCTCGCGCGGCGGGGGCGCGGGGGGCGCGGGGGGCGCGGCCGAGGACGTGGACGGCGAAGCGCAGTGATGGCCGCGCGCTACGGTGTTGCATATCAATTTCATAATCTTGTTATTTTTTACCAAAAAAGAAGAGAAAATAAAGATACTCGTCGCTCGGCGTCGCTCTCGAGGTGCGTTCGTCGGTCGACGCGCGCGCCGCTCGCTCGCCGACGGGCTCCCGTCGATCGTTTCGAAAGATTTATATTTATTTGCGCGGCGTCGCGACGACGAACGACGGCGGTGAGTTGCCCGTGTAAAATATTCATATTTATTTAGGTGATATTTTTCTATTGGCTACTGATAAGATTTTATCTCGTTATGTATCTGCCGGCCGCGCCGGGGATGCATTGTCGTTTGTAAGGAAGGGGAGTGGAGTCGTGCCCGAAGCTCTAGCAATAATTTATCAGGTTCCTAAGACATGTTTTGTAGTTAGATTCTATTTGCACGAATTTTCGCAAACACTGCCGCTTTATTTCTAAATTTTTTTATAGACATCAGTCAGTCGTTTTTATTGCTTTCTATATTTTATGTTTAAATATAAATCGAGTCATTTTCAACGTTACGTTAAAATTTGTATATGAGGCATTTAAGTGCTGTACGAGGGACCGTTGCAATTGCAAAGTAAATATATCAAAATGGCATAATTTTTAGAGCTATCTTATAGATATTATAGTCATTTCGTTTTATAGGTGTAAATGATAATAAAGAATTTATTTTGGAGCGTCAAGGTTTGGATATTGTAAAGTCTTTGGAGAGCTGTGATCATGATGGATATAAAAGCAGTCATATTTTTAAAATATACATTTAAGAGTTATAACGTAATTATACTATTGTACAGTCGGTCTGTATAATAAGGAGACGTAAGAGGTAATCAGTAGCCGACTGGCCGGGCGGCGACCGCGCGACACGCGGCGGCGCGCGGGCCGGCCAGCGCGGGCCTAGCTATGCATCTGCGCACAGATGTATTATCATATCAAAAAAGCAATAACTATTATTTGATAAAAAAACGATTTATTTCATTTTTAAATACTATTTTAACCAAGTTGTTATAAATGTAGTTAGTAAATTGGAAAGATCTCTTGAGAAGTCCACGGTCATATTATATAGTTCTTTTGAACAATAACTAAATTCTCATAATGATAAAGTCTCACGTTTACGTCATATCAATTTGTAATACTTAGTTTTTTCACTATTTTGTACATCTTGTGTACAAATAACATAATCAAATAACATCAGATCATAGAAACAGGCAGATTACACGATACAAGCCTCGCGACACTGGTCGGGATGGCAGTCTAATTCATACAAATTGTTTATTAGTCGGAGCGAACAAACCATGGGATTGTTATTTGTAATTTTGTAGACTGCCATACGATGCACTGTCGATCCGTCGAAGTCGCGATGTGGTGGCAGTTGTAACGTTGCACTGGAATGATCAACTACGATGTAATGGTGGTCGATGTACAAATGGTTGCCGTTTCTGTGGTCTGAGCCGTGTACACACGACACAGTACACTATCTGCACATCTTTAGCAGTCAACTGTAAGAGATTGGTGTACCTATGAATAAGTTACAGTTACCAGAGTTAGGATATATAAGTAGTCACGCAGTGCTACGTAGTAAAATCTTACTATTATGTAATATTTTACGATGCCAATTGAAAGTCTTAATGCTCAATTTTGCCAAATTTTACTTGCCGAGAACGCGTCTTGACTATTAATTTCGTGTTTTAACGTTTGGTATAGCACACATTCCCGTTACTAAAACACCTTTATGTATTTGAAAGTGAGAAGGGAATGGACAGATTGCTCAATATATGAAATATTTGTATTTCGTTTATAGTTCATAACATAACACATTCACATAGAACATGGAAATTTTTGGCCCAATGAAAATTATATCATTAGAGAAGTAAATGAAAATTTAATTGTAATTTAGAAATGATAAATTGAGAGTTAAAAGGATTTGCAAGTATATATATTTGTGACGAATGCTCGAGATGCAATATGTTAATTTAGTGCCAAATGATAAGTTAACTCGTAGCAATATATTGTATCCTAATGCTCTTGTGTAATTTCTCACGTAGTGTTAATGACCTATGAGGTTTCGAAGGTTTCTTTTACAAGACTATAATATATTTATACAGGGAAAGTGTTAGGTATGTACTGTTGTTTGGATTTAAGAGTGTTGTTGGGGTAAAATACTCATTGAGGCAGGGTGTAAAAATAAGCGAAAGTATCTCATCGTACAGCCGAGGACTGGATCCTTTAACTCCCTAGAATAGTTTTGATAGATATTTTATTTGAATTTATTGTTTAAATATAAAATTGAAATAATCAGAAATAAATGCACCTCCACCTGAGACAGGGTCTTTACATGAACAAACTTCCGCAGCTGTGAATGCAGTTATTTTTACACTCTGACCTTTATAGCACTGAATGAGCAATGGAACAAGAGAATTTATTTACTCAAATAAGTTTTTTTTAATTATTTACGATAATTTTGTACTAAATTTTAATATACATTATTTTGCATTTTATGATTGTAATGGCAGCTGTCCATATCATGTGAACGATACAATCGGTCACTATAATTTAGGGTTTCATAAATAAATTTAAAACGATACATCGAACATGACACATTGGGCACAAATATTATTAAAAGTATGTACTTTTTCTTTGCTTGCTATTGTTAAATAATAATTGAAATCTAAAAAACATTGTTCCTGATACTCGGTCGTAGTAAGCTTTGTGAAACCCTAATAAGCGTTAAAGTTGTAATGATGTAGAGTGGGGCGGCACTCGGTCGCGGGCGCGAGTGGCGTGGCGACGTCGTCCGCCGCCGGCCGCGTCCGGCCCACTCGGCCCTTAGTTTTCACTGAGCGAAATCTTTGAACTTTTGTATATAAAGAGAACAACATCGATGCCACTGTGCTCTGAGAGGACACAGCGTTGTGCCAAAATTACGTGCTAGTCTTTAAAAACAAATGTTGTTATCATTTTCAGATTTTATTTAGTCCAGAATGTGTTTGTTCCTGTGCTGTGAAAATATTTTCTAACAAACCAACACTCGGTGATGGTGGTGGTGAGGGACAATGTGGTCGCTTTATTCTCGCGGTTGACGGTTCTTAGTTTTTAGTCTTGTAGAATATGATAATTAAAAAAAATGAACATTTCCTCATTGGAGTTCCTTAGACGTATCATTTTGATATAATAGATCTAGGGCAATGGTGAAGATTAAATTGCCGGATCTACGGCGCTATAAAATCGGTCCTTTGTTTTAAAACTGACCACATTGTAAACTAAAATTACGGATTTAGATCGACAACTATAATCAAAACTGTCAATACTCCAAGTTATCATAATCAGTCGTAGGACTAGCTTACTAATAGTTACAAAACCTATGGGTTATGCCAAGCCCTTTGTGCCTAGGTATAAAATTCTCACTTTTATAAAATTGACACGTTTGCCTGTGATATTATTTTTTCTATTAGTTAGATTAGTTGTAGGAACACATTCATGGTATGTGCAGTGGCGGCAGAATTTTGGCAAGATCGAATTTTCCTCTAAAATTAAGTATGATAAGGATCGTCCAAAGCCACCAAGCTATAACTGTTCCCGTGTAAACGATTGTAGTTGTCGATGGTTAAACTAAATTGTGTCATTAAAGACGAGTCATAAAAGCTAATTATTTAGAGTTACGAAGTGTTGTGTTGGTTTGTTGTTATATTTATAGTATTTATGAAAAATGCACATAATAATTTAGCTTTGAGCTTGTGCAATATTATTCCAAATTGTTTATAGAAGAAAACTGTTATAATTATTTCTAAATTGTTATATATTTTTATAAACGTAAAAGACAAAGGCAACTTAAATTATATTTTTGTTGTGCATTTATTATCAAATTTTATCAATATTGAACCACAAACTCATTGTGGACTGTAATGTCTGCGTCTGTGAAAACTGTTAATTAGGTACAGTAGATGGTTTTTTTATATATGCTAATATTGTGAGTCAATTCTAGTAATGTTAATGTTCCCTTTTATTTAGAATAATTTACGTTAATAAACAAATTAATCTAAGATTGCTCAACCAAGATGCAATGCTAACTGCAATGTAGATGTACGAAATAATTTTATATTTGTCCTTTTATATTATTTATCTGATATTTCAGTTTTATTCATTTGTGAGTTATGGCAGCGCATGTTAGTCTTATGTTTATTCTTAAGAGAGGCCAAATGTTGACTTGCTTATGTGAGACTGTTTTGCCAAGAATCAGAAAGTATATTATTACCTACATTGTTTTAAAATAAATGCTTTTATATAAAATCAGTCCTTGTTTTCTAATTTATCTAACCTGTTACCTAACAACACTATAATATAAAAACAAATAGGGTGGCGTCCACCTGGTTACCCCATATAAGGCGATACGTAGATGATGGTGTTGCTGAGTCAGCATTGCTGACGACTCACCATGATACTTTTACCTCTTACGAGTTGCGGCTAACCTTCTGAAAGTTAGAGCTAAATAAGTCATCGTGTCAACTGAGTCATTAGATTAGTAACCAAACCTATTTCCCCGATTCCATGAGGAAACCGCAACCTTACCTAAAAGCATTGATGATCTAAATGAAGCAATTGGGAATAGCATATTCTGCGTTTCGAAAACCGATCGTGACTCGTGTAGTTGTGGCATACATAAGCACGTTGTCTGTATCGAGCAGACGAGACGGGCGAGTTGAATGACCCTTAAGTAATCAAATAACATCTGTATATGAAAATGTATCTAAATGAAAATAAATTAACGCATAAAATAATTATGGGATTATTTAACTTTCATTGGAAATTCAGTGCCTTGAAAGGGGTTTTTCTATTTGTAGCTCACCACCGTATGAGCTGGTCAATAAATACTCAAACTACCTCATAACCGGTATTTGCGGAAAATACGATTTTTACCGGATGTGGATAGTTGGCAGACATGATACTACTTCCGGTCAGTCAGTTTTGAATGGACAGCGCGACACGATGCGCGAGTAGTGGGCTACTGAAATAAAATAAATCCGAGTACGGTTTCACTCTCGCGTCCCCTTTTTTATAAATATATTTCATTACAATTGCGTAAAATTTTGCTCTAAGTGTATTAAAAATAAATCGAAATTACGTTTCGTTTCACGGTTTGTTTGGCCTTGTACTTTTATTTGCTGTCAAAGAAATCTAGCGTAGCGTGTTGTTGTGTCAATGTCATTGTCAAACGAGAAGCAATGAAATCGTAACTTGTAAACTTTCAATTCAACTTTGTTCCTTTTTCAGTTGCATTACCTATTATAAAATACAGATCTGTAATTAGATCATACCAAATCAATCCAGGCATTTCTTATGTCTACGTCTACGAACAAATCTTCATCAGAAGGATATTAGATGGCGTTTCCTCAGCCTAACGCACAAAGAGGTTAGATTATTATTTATGTATAAAAACATACAAAATTCCAACCAATTTATAATTTTTTTCATAAATCAAATAACCTATTTGTTTGCAGAGCTAACAAATAGGAAGATATTAGAAGAGCTACAGTTGAAGAAACAGATGCTCCTGAAGCAAGGTGCTGTGGCTCCTCTGACTGCTACCTCTATATCTCTGACACAGCCCAGCCCTGTCAGCCAGCTGCCCATGTGCTCTATTCCAGCAGGCTCTGCTACTGCTGTAAGTAAAAGTCTGAAAGTATTGACCTTAAAATTGATTTACATGAACAGAAATGTAATATTTATAATTGGGATGTTTATGTTGATTAAAACAGAGTTTGTCCTGTTTGTTGTTATTTACAGAAACTATATCATTATACCTGTGCATTCTAAATCTATTAGACAAAACCTAATTAGAGAAGCAGTGGACCAGGGTGCCAAAAAAGGCCACTTTAAGCAATACCTCTAAAAGCTATTCATTTCCTGAATTCCCAGCAGATCATTAGCAATTCCTCTAATTTTCGTTAAAGTTACACATAATAGTTTAATCACCTACATTCATTTCATATCAATCATATTTGGTGTAAACATTGGTGGACCATTTTACGAATTTCTATACAAAACTGTCAAACAGGTAAATTGCGTGATATGAATTGCACACAGATCATATAATGAATAATTGTCAATTTGTGACCATTTTACGATTTCAGTTTATGTGGTAATGCTTGAGGGAGGCCTATGTCCAGCAGTCGACATTTTTCAGCTGACATGATGTTGATGACAACTAAATAAAATTAGGATTAAATAGTGTGTTGTGTTAATGAATAACGTAATTCTTTTTCAAGGGATTTCCTCAACTGCCTGAAGCAAACATAGTGAACACAAGTCATAGAGCAGCATTACAACACGCAAACGCCACATCCTGTGGTTACTTCGTCTCCCAAGACTCATCATTTGGAAACCAGATCCTCCCTGTTCTACCCAGATTTGATAATAAGTGATAACAGCAATGTCTGCTGTTATGAAGCTGAAGACCCTGCAAGGACATTTAGAGAGCCTGAATGGGTTTGAAAAACCAAAAGTTCAGTATGAGCAATATGTGACACCAGCCCATCTTGCTGCTACTGCTCTTTACACTATTCAGGTAAATAATTCAACTTCAATACATTAAATTTATCTACATAAGGGGCAAAAAACAGATAGTAATATAAATATTATATAATTATTTATTTATTACATACTTAAGATTGAAAATAACATGAATAAATCATGTTTTGCAAGTTTATTTTAATTTTAAGTTGTTTTTAATCTCTGTTAGATTAAAAACAACTTAAAATTGATAACATATGAAAGAAATTTTGGAGTGTCAGTTTACGTAAATAACATAAAACATAATAATATAAAATACAATTTAAATTTTATACTAGCTGACCCGGCGAACTTCATATCGCCTCGGAACATTCATGATACTCGTACAATTTAAATTTTATACTAGATAATCGACCAGGACCCCATGCTCAGCAGTCGCGGTTGCAACCATGAGACCAACGGGGCAGTCAATTCATCCATTTATAAGTCATTTTTGAGTTATAATTAAGGGTGTAACTAACGTGACTTTGTTTTAATTATATAGATTATACTTAACACAGTAAATCCTATCCTATCCTACTAATATTATAAACGCGAAAGTTTGTATGGATGGATGGATGTTCGTTTGTTACTCTTTCACGCAAAACTACTCAACGGATTTGGATGAAATTTGGTACACAGATAGTTTATAACCAGGATTAACACATAGGATACTTTTTATCCCGATATTCCCACGGGATCGAAACTTATGCGGGTGAAACCGCGGGGCGCAGCTAGTAAAATATATTTGTTATTTGTACAAATATGGTCAATTTAGCTAGCTTGTTCCTTAGGTTAGCTAAATTGACTATTAGTAATTAACTCCAATATAATTATGTACTTCCATACTTCTCTAAGCAGTCCTTCATTATGCAACACTAGAACAAGCTAGTGTAGGCAGCGATAATAAGAATATTTTAAAATAAAAATATGTATGTTTAGGATAAGGTGTATCTATGGGTCTGCGCCGCCTGAAATAAATAAATAAATAAAATTATATTTGTTACAGACACAATTTGAATCCATAGAAAACTGCACTGTACTCGATGCTGGCTGTGGTCCAGGCATATGGGCTATTGGCGCGGCGTTGCTGGGCGCTAGTGTGGTGACAGCCGTCGATATCGACGACGATGCGCTAGAGGTGTTCAAGGAAAACGTCGACGAAATGGAAGTGACCAACATTGATGCTGTACAGTGTGACTTTCTGGATTCAAGAGTGGCTAGGTGATTATTTTTTGCAAATCTTCTTGTTTGAGCATAGTCTTAATGTGACCAGTGCACCTGTTTGTGCACACAAGTATGTGATTCACATCACATACTTGTGTGTATGTGATTCACATCACATACTTGTGTTGCTACGATGTCCAGATAAGGCGTTTTGCGAACGTAGGGTAGGGATACGCGGTTATAGAAAGACGCGCGCGTAGTCGAGATCTCGATGCACCTTCTTGTGTCCAGTAAACGCGTGCAATTCGACTTATCTGGACACTAGCTGCGCCCCGCGGTATCACCCGCATAAATTCGATCCCGTGGGAATATCGGGATAAAAAGTATCCTATGTGTTAATCCAGGGTGTCAGCTATTATTATTATTATTATTTATTTATTTCGAACACAATTTATTCATATTGTTGTTAGTAACACATATAAAACTACGTTAGTAACACTCTCAGCTCACTCAGCAAAATACAACTCAAAATCAAAATCAAAAGTCATTTATTCAAATTAGGCTGAGAATCAGCACTTTTTGAACGTCAAAATTACAAAAGACAGTCCCCCAAAAACGCCCGCCCTTCACCACTTCCTAGTGCTATCGCTGGGAAGAAGAAGTGGCGCAACAAACTCCCCAGCAGCACAGCTGTCTGTTCAATTAAAAAGAAAATACGTGATTGGATACAATACTAGGTTACCTAGATGTTCGGTAATTAACATTACAAAACAGAACATAAAATTAAATTATTTGCCATAATATGTCAGCTAGCCACGCCAATATACCAACAAATATAATAAAAACTATACGTACTCAAGCTAAAAAATAATTAATTAAAATGTAAATAAAAAAAAAACTTACTACCCAAATAAAAGCCTCCAGGCATAAAGGGCGTGACAGCTTACACATTTATGCATTGCTGGGTTCTAAGACCTGGCAGTAAGCTAATTCTGGAGAAGGAACATAAACATTGTCTTGCGTTAAACTAGGGTGACCAACTATTCTTATCGTCTAAGTAGTCGTTGATGGAATAGTATGCCTTTGAACAAAGGTTGGATTTAAGTTGAGCTTTAAACGCATTAAAAGGCAAGTCTAGAAAAGAAGAGGGTATCTTGTTATAAAAGGTTATACCAAGCCCAACAAATGAGTTATGAACCTTATGAAGCCGGTGAAAGGGGGCACGTAGTTTGTCCTTATTTCTAGTGTTAACACTGTGAATATCACTATTTTTAGTGTACAAGTGTAAATTTTGCCTAATATATAAAATGTTGGCAAGGATGAATTGTGATGCAACCGTGAGAATACCAATATCTTTAAAGAAATCTCTTAGAGAAACTCTGGCACCTAGCTGGTAAATTGCTCGAACAGCTCGCTTTTGAAGGACAAATATATTTTGTATATCAGCGGCTTTGCCCCACAGCAGAATACCGTAGGACATAACGCTGTGAAAATAACTAAAATAGACTAAACGAGCTGTATCAACGTCAGTGTATTGTCTTACTTTCCTGACGGCGTAGGCAGCCGAACTGAGCCTTCCTGCTAGACTTGATATATGAGGTCCCCACTGAAGTTTGGCATCTACTGTTAGTCCTAGAAAAATTGCCGAGCCTACAGTTTCAAGCACCTCTTTATCTAAGACGATGTTGGGTCCTAGGTTTCTAACATTCGGTAAGGCGAACTTTACACATTTGGTTTTCTTGGCATTGAGAACTAAGTTATTTGACGTAAACCAATCTGTAACTATTGAGAGTGCACTGTTTACGTCGTCAAAATCTTGTCTATTCCTGTCTACTTTAAAAATAAGAGAGGTATCATCTGCAAACAGTACAACATCACAGATGCCCGTCAAATGGAATGGTAAATCATTAATGTAAACTAAGAACAAGAACGGACCCAGTATTGAGCCTTGCGGAACACCTAACTGAACTGGTAGCCCGGATGACTTCACACCATTAACATCTACACATTGGACCCTATTATGTAAATACGAAATAATTACGTTGAGAGCTTCGTTTTGGACACCGTAATGACGTAATTTACGCAAAAGCGTGTCATGGTGCACGCAATCAAAGGCTTTGGAGAGATCACAGAAAACTCCAATAGCATTCTGTGATTTCTCCCATGCGTCAAATATGTGTCTCAACAGAGCAACACCCGCATCTGTAGTTGAACGACCTTTTGTAAAGCCATATTGCTCATTATGGAGGAGGCTATTTAAATTAAAATGTCTTAGCAGCTGCTTGAGTATTAACTTTTCAAATATTTTGCTAAATGCAGGTAAGATAGAAATAGGCCTGAAATTGCCAACGTCATTCTTATTACCTGATTTAAATAATGGTATGACTTTACTACTCTTCATGAGGTCAGGAAAAGTTCCTAAATCAACACACTTATTAAAAGTAACAGCTAGATAGGGGGCTACGATGTCTATTATATTACTTATAAGTTTAGTGGAGATGCCCCAATAATCACCGGTGTTTTTAGACTTAAGTGTATTAAAAACATTAACTACATCACGCGGGGTTACATGTTCGAAACTAAATAAGGGACTACATTTAGGTACACTACTGTGCAAAAGGTTTTCAGCTTTAGACGAGGACGAATTTAAGGAGCGAGTCGTAGTTATCGGTATGTTGGCAAAAAACTCATTAAATGCCTCAGCTACGTCAGCTGCTTTATTAACTAATTTGTTGTCGACCATAATCTCAAGTAGTTTTTCTTGTTTAACCGATTTTCCCGTTTCATTATTAATAATTTTCCAAGTGGTTTTTACTTTATTAGTAGAATTTTTTATTGTATCGCCTAAAAATTTTGATTTAGCAAAAGCACTAATCTTTTTGAATAATTTTGAATAAGTTTTGACATACTCTAGGAAGGGAGTATCAAACCTGTATTTTTTCAAACCATATAACTCGTATAGTCTCGCTCTACTTTTATAAATACCGGGAGTAGCCCAGCAGAGTAACTAAAATAAAATATTAAAACACTAATTCATAAATCTATAACTATGCCCGCTTCCCGCTGCACCAGACCTGCAGCTGTGCATACGGGTCCAATGCCCCAGGAACGGGCAATTTGATTTATTCGATATCACCTTTAGAATGCTGTTAGTGCTCGCCCGAATCCTACGCATCAGGGATGCTGTTCTTTTTCGCATAATAGCATGAAAGCCATCAGTCTCTGCTTCCGCAAACATCCCCGATGCGCTGCAGAACCGCGGGAGCCCGAACAGCACTCTAAAGGCGTTATTGTACTGGACGCGAAGAACGTTGTTGGCCCTCTGCGTATGTCATACCAAAGGACAATGAGTAATGGTGCGCCCACCTCTCAATAGAAATAAGATACTCATGAATGAATAGATATTTTTATGCAGAATAAAACTTAATATTACGAATAAGGTTAAAAGTCAGTACTTTCGGAGTTATACGACCTATTATACTGCCATGAAAGTGATTCCAATCTGAGCAATTAATTATCGTAGTTTACTTACAAGATAAACATTTAAAAATTACCCACACTCAAACCGGACTGCATGGTTGGCGCAGTGAATAAGCGATTGACTGTTGCTCTGCGTGTCGCGTATTCGATTCCCGCACGGAACAAATATTTGTATGACCTACAAGTAATAGTTCCGGGTCTGGCTGTTTGTGTATGTGAGTTTAAATGTTTTTAAACGCACCCACAATACAGGATAAATTCCTAGTGTGGGCCAGTCTTAAAAAAAAAACCGTAACCACCATAACTCCCTACCTGCTGCCCTCTCTGCCCGAATTTAATTAATTCCAGGATGAATAATTAATCTTTTTTGGTTTTAAAATGTAATACATGTATTATTACTATTCTCCTTATAAATATCCATAAAGAACATGTTAGACTAAGACAACTTTAAGACGTCGTATCTCCGAAAGTACTAACATTTGACCATAGTTTTATTAGTAACTAATGTTCCGCTTAAAAAGCCCTATGCAACGGTACATCAAATGTTACTATTGAAGGGTGGGCCTAGACCCCATACATTTGTTTTCCACTGTCCTTTCATCAAAATTGGTCCAGCCGTTTGAGTGTGAAGAAGTAACAAACATACAAACACACACACACAAACTGTCACCTTTATAATATTAGTAGGATACAGTTACACTCTTGTTATAGGATCTATGAATACCCTTCATTTTTCTGTTGTATATTTTCAGATGGGAAGGTTACTTCGATACAGTGGTTATGAACCCACCATTTGGCACAAAGAACAATACTGGCATTGACATGAAGTTTCTCCGAATGGGCACTTACCTCTGCTCTGATAGTGTCTACTCATTGCACAAGTCTTCCACAAGGTATTTATCCATAACTTAGTTGTACTATGTCGCTATAGTCATTGCAAATCACGAGCGTACGTCATGTGACTTATCTCATTGACGTAAGGATTAAATTGCATCGATTGATGCGAGCTCATGAAATGCAATAACTATGAAAAATGTATCTTCATTAGTAATACTGATTAAGGTTCTAATTTTACAGGACACATATACAAAAGAAGATCAAGGATTGGGGGATGAAGGGCAGCGTCATTGCTGAGATGAAATATCACCTGCCGGCCACTTACAGGTTCCACAAGCAACATTCTATGGACATCGCTGTTGATATTTGGCGAGTATACCATTCCCATTAAGTAAATTAGCAAGAAGGCAAAGTAATTGGATTCAGGCATAATTAATGTACTGCCAACTTTATACTGTATATTTTATGTATAACATTCTAATACCATCGGAAGCTGGAACACCGTTTTCCTCCTTAAAACTCGAAAGCCTTTTGAGAGCCTGTGTAATGAAATAATATAATCAACTTTTTTATTGTTTCTCGTAATTTATGTCCGCATGTAAAACAATTTTGTTTTTATATTATGTACAGAACTTCGATGTACTATATGTATTTACTTTTGTGTAAGATTTAATGTAAATTTTTAAACTTATAAATAGCTAAGATGGACTGACAAATAAACTTATCAAATGATTTTTTAAATTATTTTATTTCTTCAGTAAATTCTTCAGTCTTACAGTATCATACAGAGCTGCAATAAAAAAAATACAGGATATAAATTCCGAAAAGAATGGATTAAATACTGTATACATACAATAACAAAATTACTTAAAAACATATTTCGATTTTAATACTCCTTATAAATAGTTTTTTGTAGTAGTTATGTGTCTATTCGTCGCCGAACTTGATGTTTTGTGCCAGTTTGATGGTTCCGGAGTAGTTGATGGTGACCGTGGAGCGCCTCATGTAGTTCTTCCAGGAGTCGGAGCCGCACTCGCGACCGCCGCCCGTAGCCTTCTCGCCTCCGAAGGCGCCGCCGACTTCTGCGCCGTTGGTGGGAATGTTCACGTTGACGATGCCGCAGTCAGAGCCGTGGGGGCCGATCCACTGTAGAATGGAAAAATCTTTAGGAATGATCTCTTAGATTAAAAAAATGGACGTATACAAGCGTCCGAAAGCTCAAAGTTACAAAAAAAAAATATTTCAAATGAAACTCAACTTTAAGAACATTTTCATAAGGTGGAAATTAATAATTAAAACAAAAACTTCATTAAGTCTAGATGTAATATGGTCGGTTTGATCAGTGCCATGTCTCGGATATGGTGAGCATGTCGTTTAAACCTCCTTTTAACGTACCTTGAAGACATCTCCAAGGTTTTCAGTAAAGAGACTGGAAGACAGGCCCTGTTCTACTTCATTGTTGTACTTGATGCCGGTGTCCAGGTCTGGAATCTCGATGCAATAGACGATGGGGGCGAAGCACTCGGTCTTCACTAAGGGGGAGTCGTGGGGCAGTCCTGTGACGATGGTCGGCTCTACGAAGTAGCCTTCGCGGTCCATTACCTGGTAAATTAAAATGTTCGTTTTAGAGGAAGTGTCTGCTGAAGTTTTTTGACACAACGTTAACTTTCACCTCCCAACCGAAACATATTTCAAGTCCACATAACAACATCAAGGCAAACATAATCGGCGGAAAATGGACGTGAAAAAGGTTAGGTATCATAGTTGACGTGTTGAGACCTTGACAAATCTAATTTTCCTAAAATGTTTGGCGTTTGTATCACAGCAACATGTGCTGTTTTAGATCCTTATAAGAGACTATTCATGCAGAAGGTTAATTCATAACTTCATACCTTTCCTCCAAACTCGATCTTGCCTCCTTGCTTGACGACTTCGGCGACAGTCTTCTTGTAAGCCTCGACAGCGTTGGGTGTATGGAGAGGACCGATCAGGGTCTCTGACAGGAGGGGGTCGCCGATCTTGCTGACCACGCCAGCGAAGGCCTTGGACAGACGAGCCACGACTTGGCTGTATACCTGCGTAGTTTTGGTGATTGATAAGTTATCGTTATGGAAGTTGAAAATTGGTTTATTTTGAGTTAGCTGATATTCTCTTACTATAGTATAGTCTTATCACATTAATTATTGTCTAGCAAAATTTCCTACTGTTTCAATAATTTAGGAAGAACTGGATCTTGCCCTGTCTTATTGGTTTGGGTTTTATGTTTAGTACCACAAGAGCTCTACTGCTTTGGTGTCAAAGACCAAATTATTAACAATCCGTTTAACCAAACCTTTGATAAAACTTTTAGGCTATAATGTCTGGCTATTTTCATATTGGAGCCACTAATATTACCTTCTTATGAATAAAAAGTCTTCTAGTGGTCGTGCACCGCTGTCCTGCGGTACCTGCGCACGCGAACAGCGCCGCGTTCAGCAACAAGTCAAGGTTAGCGTCCTCGTTTACAATGATGGCGTTGTTGCCGCCCAGCTCCAGCAGGTGGCGCCCGAAACGTCTCTGGACTTCCACGCCAACCTGCAAATAGGAATGAGTTAGTGTTTTAAAGCAATGTCAGATATCGCTGTCTGGAAAAGGACTAGTTCCATCCCAAATTAGGGCGCAGCCAAATTTCATTTTCCTTGAAAATTCCCAGTCACCTGCAGGTTGGAAATACAGCCGGTCGATTCTGTAAAAATCTTACCGTGAAAACTTAGGTGAACTGAGCTGTCAATACTGTCAATTCCTAACATAAAGGTGGCATGACAGCTCACTTCACCCAAGTTTTCACGGTGAGATTTTTATAGAATAGCACTGCAGATTGCCTTGTTCATGATCAACCTTGCAATTGATTAGCTAGCAAAAATTTTACTTGACTTTACTATAAACCGTCACGTATGCTTCCATTCGGAAATGAAGATGCTTTTATTCAAACTCTGCACTATGTAAGGCCATATTGTGGCCAATCAGGTGAATAGCCTCTTGGCGTTATCAGTTATAGTTGCAAAGGCCTTACCTGTTGACCTACAGCCGTGCTACCAGTAAAGGAGACGAGCTTCATCCTATCATCCTTCACAATCTTCTCTCCGATGTCTTTACCGCCGACGCACAGAGCGGCAACAGCGCCGGGAATGTTGTTCTTCTCTAGAACGCCCTCTACGATCTTTGTGACGGCAACGGCGATCAAAGGAGTGGTGTCTGATGGCTTCCATACGCTGACGTCGCCGCAAACCTGGAAAGATTAATGTTATGTAGTTCATTGGAAAGTTCTGGTGAAGGTACAAGGGACTTGTTGGATGATTTGGTGAATAAGTGCAATAGAATGCAGAGGCCAGAGGGGCAATTCTCGTAATTTTAAGAACGTTCACAGTCTGATCTAAGTCTCAATCTGTCAAAAAAAACTCTAATTTCCCTACATTTTGACAAGTTTTTGACATTTGTTCGTCGCTGAGATAAGACTGCGACTAGATTTTCAACATTTTAAATTACGAGAATTAGTCTTCAGGTATAGGTAGGTACCTACGTTAGTGCCTCAAACCAACAACAAATGTTGGTTTGAGGCACAGGTCTGAGGTTAGTGCATGTTTAGAACTCATCGTTGTTTGATGAGAGTCTGATAAATTAATTATTCAACACTGGCAGAGAAGTATTTCAAAAATTTTCTGTTTCATTAGTATAGGACTCATATCTAGCGCTATAAATTCCGCTAGCTAAAAACCTTGATAAAGAACTCAGTTGTGATAACAATTTATATATATATGAAAAATTAATCCCTATTTCCCTTGGTCCCGCCATAAACTTAGAACGACTTCTTTACCGATTTCATCAATCTTTTCTTTTTTTTAAGTTTTCTAATACTTTGTAGAAGGTTCTTACGGAAAAAAAAATTAAGTGGCGCAGAAAATTTAAGAATTACGCTTTTACGCTAAAACAGCTGAACGGATTTAGATGAAATTTGACACATGGTTAGACCATGATCTGGAGAAGGACATAGGCTACTTTTCATCCTGGATCGCAGACGAAGTTGCGGGCAACAGCTAGTTATTTTATATTTTTACCTATTTGTTCTTTTCAAGATAAGATAAAAAATTACATCAATGTTACACTGGGGTTTTACCGCATAGCTCTTTGGTTTATATTATAGTGATTGAAAATCTACGGTTCGATGTTTGGCTCGCATAACCTCTTAGAAGTTCTTTAGTGAAGTTCATAAAGTTTTATTGTTAGATATAGTAGTGAGGTTCATAATCTCCTTATTCTGTTGGATATCACAATAGGATAATCTGGCATCTGGAGATTTCTGATTCATGTTCTGAAGAATATAACGTGATGATTATGAATAGGTACACATACACCACCTACTACGACCCTTACATATCTACTCCTTTTGCTTCGTGTACATTCGTTCAATAGGTACGATAGACAAATCCTTACCATAGCAATAGCGCTGTTCCAGCCGAACACGGCAACAGGGAAGTTGAAGGCAGTGATGATGCCGATAGCGCCGAGAGGGTTCCATTTCTCAATGAGCACGTGTCCAGGTCGCTCCGACGGGAACATAGTGCCAGGCAGGGTTCGCGACAGGCCCAGGGCCAAGTCACATACGTGGATGTATTCTACCACCTCTCCAATAGCCTCGGGGAGGATTTTTCCTGTGGAAGTAGGTGGATAGGAGTTGAACTACACTTCTTTCTTTAGGGTTTTTATTCGATTGGTAAAAGACCAATTTCTATCAGTCTTTCCTATGGTGTAGGTACGTAACATTACGTTCGAGCTGGTACCTTTTTACGATGGAATTTCAGAGTATGAACATCGTAGGCATATTACCTTCAAAACCTAGTCATGAATAGTTAACTACCTAAGGCAAAGAGTAGGTAATGTTCGGTTCTTACGTGGCAATTATGAATCCGCACAATTTTATCTACGTAGGTAGGTACTTACCTAAATATTCTCTACATTGGTGGTAACATAGCTTAATTATTATCTTCCATATCAGATATCTAATAATAATAATGTATGTTACTATCTTTAAAATTTAGGTAAATAATCTTATTATCAACTTTATCTAAAATAATATTCGAGTCAACAAACTCAATCAAGCACTCCTTACCTGCTTAACAATATTCAATTGACTGATATAAAATAGCCTCCAAGAGTGGCGATTCTCAAATGTAAGTTAACGTCCGGTGTAGGCCTATTAAGCAGTTAACTCCGCTTCTTATCATGCTGGCAGCATTTTTACAGCACACAGCATGACAAGCTTGGCTTATAGTTGATACAAGAGTACATTATTTGTCTTTAGATTTCTGAGGTAGTGCCTCAGAAATCTAAAGACAAATAAATGTACTAGCGATGTGTAGCTTAACTTACCCATTTCCAAAGACACGAGCTGTCCAAGAGGCTGCAGCTTCTCCCTGAGAGCGTCTCCTATCTGCCTGACGACCTCTCCCCTAGCGGGCGCAGGGAGCTCCGCCCACGTGTGCCATGCATCCTGAGCCGCAGCGGCGCAAGCCTCATAATCGGCCGGGCTGGCTGCCTGAACCTCGGCGATGATCTTACCGTTGGCCGGGCTGAACGACTTGATTATCTGAGGACCAGTTTGTAACGCTGTTTAAGTCTCTCTGTATCTCAGTATCTTATGACTTAATTACCACACCAATATTGCTAAACACATAATTATATCTTGCCATAAAAAAAACATCTAGGAAAGTTTCAGTTACTAAGTTTATTTTATGCGTACCTAGAATAAAAAATATTCTTAGGTAGGTAGGTACGACAAACTAGGATCATTTTTCAAGATCTGACCCTTTGATTTTGAACTATGGACTGATTCTGAAGTTTTAATGCAGCAAAAACATAAAACTTTTCTCTGTGTATAATTTCGGGAATAAAGAATATATTCCCTTCGGCACTGAGTTATGGGGTTGGTCATCTTCGTTGCCAGTTAGTCTTGGTAGAGACAGGTTACCTACAGTTCAGATATTAGAAAGATTTTACCTATAGAAAAGAAGCACGCATTTAGGCAGTGGCACGCCAATTTACAGAGATAGGTACATAAATATATACCGATTCATATTTCAGATTTATCATAAATGACGCAATGTCAACTCGCTACATTATTTGAGAGTAGGTATAGGTAGTTATCTTGACAAACAAATACACAAAACTGAGCTGAAATGTATTTACTGTATTGACATTGTTCCTAACTATGTTTGCGTCTATTTTATCTAAACAATGCTTACATAACTCAAGTCGTTAGAGTATCGTGTCTAGTACAAGAACATCTACTTACCTACCTATGCATGAACATTATGAAATTTATTTATTTAGGCAAACCAACTAAATACACACAAAAACATTCAAGTACATATCATTTACAAATACAATCGCATTGCATGCATCTAAATTAAAGGTGAGCACAGCACTTTATTGAAATCTCG
Source organism: Apamea crenata (assembly GCA_949629185.1). Classification (NCBI taxonomy): domain Eukaryota; kingdom Metazoa; phylum Arthropoda; class Insecta; order Lepidoptera; family Noctuidae; genus Apamea; species Apamea crenata. The sequence continues at coordinate 15,353,001 of OX451357.1, forward strand.
CTATACAATAATAATTAACAAAAAGATGGATAACAATGTACCTAATTAGAACTAATATCGATAAATCTCTTATACTTGAAATCAATTTGAATTAGATAAGATTAAATAAGATTGGATTAAATTAAATTGTATTAAATTAAATATGACTGAATTAAATAAAAAACAAAAAAAATATAATAAAAAACACAAAACAAAGAAGAAAAAAATAATAATAGCGCACTTAGCGGTGTTTAGTGTTTCTGTTAGACTTATATACTGAAGACACCCTGTGTGAACTAAGATCGTCTCTATTTCTTCAGAACCAAGTGCACACTAACTCGTTCCAGAAGCCTACTCTAGTAAAACATAATGCTTCCTTCAGCCCCAAAAAATAATCGTCAACGCTCGTCCGCTGCTGAGTTAGGCCTCCTCCTTTTTGTGCGTGTCTTCCAGGTCTTACCCAAAAACAATAATCAATTTTAAATCTTGGGGAACATGGTGGACAGGACTGGAAATATCCGTACCAGTACTGACTCATACATTTAGCTGTGATACATTATACACCGTACAAAGAGGTTGATCATTTCTGTATTCTGACAGAACCATTTCTATGAACAGAACCTAACGATATAAATATTCCTTTCTGATTATCCTCCAAATCTTATTGTCATTTTATGTCATTTTCACATAGATTTTTGGTAGATCAGTGGTTTAAATTATGGTTGTTCATTTTATTTATTTTAATAGTTATTTTTGTAATATTAGTACTTACCTGTAACATAGGACGGTAGGTACCTACCATGTCGGAAAAAAGTGACCAGGACTCGGAAGAGCTTGTTGATTTTGTATTTATAGCACCAGTTGAACAAAGCACTTCAGAGGAACCAAGTTGTGATTGGTCATCATTAGAAGATCCCATTCAAGAGGAAGATAAAAAAAAGTTACTCTATGATGAAGGATTATACAGTCCAGGAAGTGGGGAAGTATGTGCGAAATGTTTAACTATGTCAAATAGCTCGGTGCTAAGACATCAATTTTATAACTACCCAGGCATTTCTGATCCTGGCATAAAAGAAGCTTTACTTTTGCCGGTGTACCCAGTTCATTTACCTTACGACGGCCAGGATCTGTATGTACAAATATGTAAGGAAATGAATGTTTGTCCTGCGAGAATGTTCTACAAAAACCTGCTGAACTCCGAAATAAATTTAAGGTATTATGGTGTCAACCAACAAGGTGTTCGTGCTATGGCTAAATCTTTGCAATACAACACAAATGTATTCCGCTTCGATCTCACTTCTAATTTCCTCAACGACGATGCGTGTTACCATCTTGGTCAAATGCTAGGCATTAATAACACATTAAGAGAACTGATCCTAGACGGTTGTCGAATAGGTGCTTCGGGTATGCTTCGGTTAGGAAATGAATTACGACTCAACCGAAGTTTGGAATACTTAAGCATTTGGAACAACAACCTTGGAGATGCCGGTGGATTACACTTCGTTAAACAGATATCTGACGGTGCTACCGTCAAACGAGTGAATTTAGGCAGAAATCAGCTCAGTAAAGAGACAGCTTTAGCTTTTGCAGATATTTGGGAGTGGAAGAACAATTTTACACATCTCGACCTCTCGTGGAATAATTTCTTTCATGTCCCGACTACTTTTAAAATGCTGAACGCATTAGCATTAAGCTCATGTTTACAAGAATTAAATTTATCGTTTAATTCATTAGAGGGAGAGCGATTAGCTAATGCTATTAAAATAATCTTGCTGATCCCCACACTGGAGGCATTAGATTTGAGCCACAACAAGTTGCAAAAGGAAGCGATAGAAATAATAATATCCGATTTGATTTCGGCTCATAGATTAACAGTGTTTGATCTCTCTAACAATCCAATGACACCCCAAGATGCTTATAACGTTTTGCAGAAAATGTTAAGCCCTAAAATCAAAATAAAGAGATTATTGATGAAGAGCATTTGTGTTCAAAAGCCGTTCATCGAACTACTAGCAACAGTGAAAAGGATGAAGAGGCGCAAGGACTTTGTGTGCGAGTTTGACACCGTATTACAAAACTGGACAGTAGTAGGGCCCGATGCTAGAGAATTACTTCTACGAAGAGCTCAGTATCTTTGTCAACGTAAATTGGACATTGCGTTATATTTCATGGCTTTAGCCAAGAAGTACACGAGACCCGTTCCGATCAAAGATTTAATACAAAGACTAGGCGATGATCGCGTGCCACTCGATGAGGATTTCATTAACGAGTTGTCGTGGGTGTTTCCAGGCCCAAGCACACAGTTACGGACTGTAAAACTGAGTTTAATAAGTGAGATAATAGCGCGATTATGGCCCGATAAAAAGCTACCACTGGCACCTCTACCTGACTCTGAACCTGAACCTGCACCTCCACCACCGCTGCCGGAGAAAAAAGCAAAAGGGACTAGCATAAAGTAAAGTTAAACATGGACAGTTTCATTGAGTCAACCAAGTCTCAACGACTTAATTGTCAATTCCGCGCTAGTCCTCATGACATTCACGACCTCTATCGAAAACTAATGGAAGAATAAATAAGTCGTATTTCTAATTTTTCATGAGCGATTTGTAATCACAGCCTGTACCAAACCACCAGTTTCTAATAATATTTATAATCTTAGGTACCTAGTCCAGACTTTTTGCACGTTTTTGGCACCTACTGCTGATTTAAAACGTTATTTTTATATCATGTATTTTTTACATTGGATTTTACTATTTTTTAGTTTTTTTTTTTATTTACTGTTTTTTTATAGGTATTGTTACCTAATTATTAATATATGATTTTATTGATCAAGGTTGATTTTGAATTTTAATACAAAGCGCGATTATTTGAATCTTGCGCAAAATGTAGGTACCTACTAATGCTTAGCAAACATGCCAACTGCGTTTTTATTTTCAGGTTCAATTGCCTTACCCAAACCTTTAAATTTCCGGAAAAAAAAAACCGAAAAAATTAAAAAGTCCCAAAAAAATTTTTTATTGATTTTTTTTTTTTAATTTCTTTGCTGCTCACAGTGCCCCTAAGCGTATACTCTAACTCCTAAAACTCCGCCCCTAAGATGACCCACTGACCAAATATTCTGTTATCAACTCACCTGACCGTTAGCCTCCCATTTTCCGTTGAACACACCTACATTCTTCTCTTGCAGTCCCAACTCCTTCAGGAAGGAGTACTTGGGATCGTCAATGAGGTAGGAGGACGCGTTGCGAGACATTGGCACTCTTATCAGTCGCAGGGACAACACACTTCGACACAATACACGGCTCATTTGTGCGTCTCTCGCAGCAGTCTATCTTACAATACGTATATTACATTTAAATATGCAGTAAACAAATTTTATCATGTTTGTGAACAATTAAAGGCACTGCTACGTGTTATCTGACTGATAAAAAGTCAGTTGCTAGGTCAGGAGTACTTGATAGCTTTTTCCAATCGGTTTGTGGGGAGCAATAATTATTATCTTACTGTACAGACTGCACATCAAGCTACTACAATCTTTCAAATTTCTGTAATAAGGTTCAAGATTGATTGGGAAAATTTGACAGTTTCGGGTAGCTTGATCCTTTTTTTTTTATGGGAATGGGAAATCATCAAATGACCCCTCCCGCTCTGGGTGGAGCGGAAGGGAGTGTCAGACTTTTACTGACTAAAACCCACCCGTGTTCTTTCCTTAGCCCTTTCTGTTCCTGGGCAGCGGTTAACCTCTCGGATGATCCCGACGGAAGGAACGGGTCTGATTATATTGGTCAGGCTGATACTGAGCGCCCACTCCCGGCCGCTATCCCACTACTGCCCGATGCGGGGACTTTTGGCTGCTGGGTTTCCCCCCTGGCCCGATTCGCCCCTCCTTAGTTAACCTGCATCCCCCGAACTCCTTCGGGGGATCCATATAAACACCGGGCTTAGTGTGGACGTCCAGTCAACATGGGCCACTCAGCACCAGGAACCCCGACCTCAAACCATCCTCCGTGCCCGACCTCCGAGAAGCCGGATTACAGGAGACGCCACGCTCCCAGTCTAGCTTGATCCTTGATGTCGCTAGCACATCAAGCTACCCGAAACTGTCAAATTTTCTGTACATAATTGTGTGTTCCCGCCTGTTATTACTTAGGTACTTAGAAAGTTTACGTCGTAGTTTTCATTTCTTACTAATTAAGAATAAAGAAAAGTACCTACTTACTTAGTAGCTGCATGCCCCTTAGCCTAATAAGTTCTACTTAAGTATAAGTATTAGTATTACTCAGGTGTTACTGACTTTGTAACCATATTATTTTGATTTAAAAGAGTGTCCATGGAGTTTCTTGCCCGTTCTTCTCCATAGGTACCTACTACGCTTTGGAATGGGCAACTAGCTTCATTTTTCTGACTGACCGACCCCTTGACAATTCAAAAGTGCCTGTAATTGGTTTAATTGAAATAAATACTTTGAGTTTGAGTTATGCTGTATTAAGCGCAATACACACTGAGCTCGCTGGGCCGCCGATACAGCCCGCCGACACAACCCGGCGGCCTATATATGAAAAGAATCATGTCGGTTGCCGACATAGGTCGGCGGCAAAGACTACAATAGTGTAGGTACTGGCTGTCGGCGGCCCGGCGGGCTCAGTGTGTATTGCGCTTTACACATACAAAAAGAAATCTGTTGACACATTATTCATTCATCATCATCATCGTAATCAGTCTGTAATGTTCCCACTGCTGGGACACAGGCCTGCTTTCAGTGAGAGGGAGTGGACCGTGATCTACCACACGGGCCCAGTGTACATTAGCATAATTTAACTACACTATATAGTTGGGTGTTTAACTGCCTACCTACTACATTTTAAGTGTATGAATATTATGCAATTCTCTACTTGATTACATTGTGGAAAGATAACAGAACATTCACTTTCATTAGGCTTAATATAGAGGAATGGCATCTGTATTGGAATGGCGAAATTTTAAGTCGGGAGGGAGTTCTCTCTCCTCCTTCCTCCCTTCTCTTTGCTTCTATCAGTTTCTCTCATCACGGACCATGGATGGTGGCAGTGACGAGGTCACGGCACTGCCCAAACTGATGGGTCACTAACAAGTGCTGTGCCGTCACCTTGGTGTAGCCTGCACTTATGGCAACTGGGTGTTAGCTACTGATCTATGCGACACTGTAGGTACTTATTATTATTAAAAGCTGTGATGTCCCACTGCAGGGCAAAGGCCTACCTACTCTCCCATTTCTCTCTGTTTAAAGCTTCTGAGGACCAGTTCTTGTTAAAGGATTCCAGCTCATCCCGCCTCTATTAAGAGTATATTTCAAAATTCATGCGCCGAGAGTACCGTGAGGCCGACCGTGTGTGTTAGACGGACGTTCACGACGGGTAGCCGGCGCCGTGATGACTTGTTCGACAGATCGCTTGGGCCACAGCAGTAGCAATGCTCTACGATTTTTCTAGAAACCCGCAACCGGGATGTCCGCGCGCCCTGCTAATACAGGGGGCCAGGCGCGGTCCGAGGGGAGGGGGGGTCGTGGGGGTCATGACCCCTCCAAAATCATTCAAGCTGTCGAGAGTCTACATGATTTACTAGCCTTACTAACTTACTACTTGGTGACCCCCCCAAAATCTCGCCTGGAGGGGACGGCCTGAGGACGCCATCGCATCTCTAGACACTCCTTAGGTCCTATGCATGGGTTGAACGACATTGGGCAAGTCTGATATTCGTCAAATTGGCATATTAGATTATAAATGAAATAACTGTTTGAAAATTTAACAACTTAACTTTATTAACTAAAGCTATAACATAAATTAACTACCTAATTATTTATTATCCTAATTGAACTTGAATTAGTGGTCACATTATTGAACAAGACTTTTTGTCATCAGCCACTATTCCTTCTCTCAGTTCTTTAGCTTTTAGTGCAAGATAGGTGTTTTCATCTCTTTTTTGCATCCACTCTGGCAATGGTTTGTCCCAGTCAGCTGGTGGTGCATCTCGCTTTTTCCAGATATCATTTCTGTAATGGGCCCTTAGTCTTTCCATTCTGCGTGTTTTCTCACTTGCTATTAAGGCTTCCTGTAAATAAATAGAATTTCAGTTTGATATACTATTGTAACTGGGATAGTGTTTATGTGTGATCAACTCCTAAACCATAGGAGCTATGTGTATATTTTACTTGGAAGAATTTGTTCATTTTGTATGAAAACTTTTCAACATATTCATATTTTTAGTCAAGCATGAACATTCACAAAAACCATTTCAATCACATCCACTGCAGGATCTCTAGTCATACAGAAAAGGTTCTAGTTTCAATCCTATCTTTAAAAAAACCCACAAACTTGTTAACCTGTTGCTAAAACTTTTTAAGTAGATTACTGATTAGTTCATTCTTACAGCAGCCTTTATATCCCCCTTATCTTCCCATTTGCAGCAGTTGTCATAGTCTTTCTTCCACTGGTTGCAGTCCAGAGTCTCACCATAAACAAAATACTGCTGAAACCGGCCTTTGAAGCTTGTGCAATCTTTATATTCATCCTTGTATAGCTGGCATTCTCTTATCTGAAATAAATAAAATTGTAGGAATAACACATTAAGAAAATTTTATTATGATTAATGTAAGAGATTAAATATTCCCTACTATGAGATGTTCCCTACTGTTGATGACGGTCAGAGGATCGTCTTAATTTTAATGTTAAGTTCCATGCAATAGGAGGCAGTCTTATTGCCACATATTACATCAACTGGCTACTACTTCAATTTTTTTAACAATTATTGCTGTAGCCATCTGAGGAATTGAGCTCATGACCAAGGACCTTGCAGCAGAGCTAGTGACCATTAATACAAATTCTTGGGGCAGAAGACTAGTCAGGTTCATTTGCTGAAAGGTTCCTGAGTAACAAGAACACGATACTGACCACCCACTTATCCTCCGGTTCTTGCCCTTCTTCGGTCTTTATTGTTTCCTGATTTTCATTTTCACTGACTGAAGTGGTTTCTGTCATGGTTTTATTTATTATCTTATGACCATAACATGCAATTTATAACCTCAAATGCCCGCTTACATAACCTCTAAACTATGTACATGATTTTTATCAAATAAGTTTGTTTATAAATACTTTAGATTATAATATAACAGTAACTACATTATTCACGCTTTTGTGATTATTCTATATTTTAAGTTAAGTTAGCTTTTCGCAATTCCAATCCAATATTTAGAATCAGATGACATTTGATTTGAATTTGACAGATTATTTTTTCTTTTGTTTTTGCACGGTTTGTGTATTTAGCTTTTTAGCCAATGTCACGATAGGGTACTTAGTCATTAAGCGCTTATTACACTATCCCATTTAGGGAATGCTAACTAGGAACACTCTAACTAGGAAATCGGAAGCTAGTGATTACACTACACTAAATTGGTTACTAAATTGGATTCTAAATCGGTCAGACGACGCATGCAGTCACATTCGTGAAGAACGATTGTATGTACACAATTTAGGAAGTAGTGCGGTTGGCTTGGACCTCCAATTTACACTAAATGGGATTCAGTCTGTTCTAACTGCGATTACATCTGCCGATTTCCTAGTAAGCATTCCTTAAAATTGGATAGTGTAATAAGCGCTTTAGTATGTACAAAAATGTATTTTTATCGGTGATACCATATTGTAACTAATTACAATTTTATGTACAGACGCCAGCACATCAACCTACTACAATCTGTCAAATTTCTTTAATAGATTTTCAACTTTATCGCTAAAGCACTAAGGTTCAAGGTTGATTGGGAAAATTTGACAGTTTCGGGTAGCTTGACCTGCTGGCGTCCGACGCCAGCAGCCGTTTTCCCAATCAACCTTGAACCTAATGCTATAGCGATAAAGTTGAAAATCTATTAAAAAAAAATGACAGATTGTAGTAGCTTGATGTGCTGGCGTCTGTACAACAGGAAAGCTATTTCTACAACTGAAGAAAGTCAATTCTTTCTTTACCAAAATACATACCAGCGACCATTTCGTTTTGCCACCCAGACCAGGGGGCTTACTATGACCTTTTAAGAAAACGTTCAATTTTCATTCAGTTCAGAAGCAGGCCTAATTTAGTTCTGCTAATAATCGTACTATGAGAGTAATAAAAGTGAACGACTATTGAACGAAGTTCACCGAAGTTGAGTGGTAATGCTTGTCTGTGGCCTGCTGTAATGCCATTGTCTTTTTAAAAGGCATCGTTCAAAAACTTAAATCTAATTCTATTTTCACTTTACCGGTTTTTTGAAAATAATAGAAACATGAGTTTCTAGGGTATATACATTTTTTAACTATTATTATGTATAACAAGTTACCTTGATACATTATCTAAAAGCACTACAAAGCTCAATTTCCCGTTCAAAACAACTTTGTAACTTTGAAGGATTCAACGTGATTTTGAACGTGTGTGCTAAGTCAGGCAACAATTTAAAAATATATTTTTGCGCGCCAAATAAAATGTTATAAGTTTGTATACCTCTTCACAATGTCGTAACTTTGTTTACTTACATGAAAATATCATAATGGTGTACTTCACGCATTTATAGTAGGAATGTGGCTTCAGAGATTACTGATGAATGTGGTGAATTTATTTTTAGTGAAACACGAACAAATCGTCGTGTTAGTATGACCCAACTGCTTCGCCGGGAGTTCTTAAATAATCATAGAGAAATTGCAGTTATGTCTACCAAATCCACCCAAGCACGGGAACATAGCAAGATAATTTATGTGGAAAAGGGCTGCAGAGAGAAAATAGTATTTTTGCTCCCCCTTGTATTGTAAAGTCTAATCGTATTACTTATACCTTTAAAAAAGTAACCAATTTATCTTTTTTATATGGTGATTTTTTTAATTATACCATAACCGGGATCACGAAATCGAAATAAAAAGAAAATGTATTGATAATGTACTCAATTGATTCAATTCCCGACATGGTGGTTATTGTAATATAATACGTATATTGAAGCGTATTTAACGATTGAAATTAAAAAAAAATACTAATTAAGTATATACCTAATTACAGTTTGAGTTGGTAACCAAATCTATTTTTATTAAGTAAAACAATTTACTATTGACGCTGCAGCAGGTGCTCCTGTGTTTAATTTATTTTTTAAGTTTGCTTACTGTTGCGTAAAAATCATCGTGAAACGGATTGTAGTTTTTGGTCTTTTGTCAGTTTGGCTCTAGTGTTGTTACTCAGTTATTAACGGTCAGGCACTCGATTGTCTCGATTACATAGTTCGAAAATTCAATTCCAGTTGAATCTAATTTATTCCATTGAACCTAGCAGCTTCTTACGTTTGAAACACACACAAAAAAAAAACTTAAAGGAAAGAATCATCATAGCAAGATCCTGATTATAACAACCTACACGTTATCAACTGACAGCACTAACCCACAGAACTGTATTTTCATCATAGTATTATGTCGGTTAATTTCACCATCACGAATAAGGCGATTGTGTAAGACTGAGACTATTGTGATCTATAGTACTTAAAAATATATGTATTAGACAAAGAAGCTGTTGGTGTAGTGTAATTACCTATTATTAGCAGTAGTTTATTACCTACCTACGTATTTAATAATAGAATTAAGAATCACAGGCAGTGTTGGTCATGTTGGTGATATTTATCTAATCGCGACTACATCAACTGGCACATTGAGAGAAAATTAACTCAAGCTTTTATTTTATTATGATTATCGAGTTACATACAATCAAACCGCAGCACTATCTGAGACAGTTTGTCAGAAAGACAAGTGACAACTGTGACAACAACACTTCATTCAATACATTTAGTCCGTTTCTTTCGAATTGCATAAAATTGATATTTCTGTTTTCCTGTGTGTAATTGAAGGATGTTAATGAATATGGAATATTCAAGACGGTACCTACAGCATTTACTTCAGAAAGATGATGTGTAAATTGTTTAGTAAGATTTCAACGTAATGTGCGAAGACATTGTTGGCTGTTGTGCACACACATATTATTGTTTTTATCTTGGACACGTTATCAAGATGAGAAGTGGAACGACCTGCATAATTTGAGATGAAATACTATGTATTTACTTCTAAGTCGTCTGACGTTGAAATTGATCCTATACTACTTATAGTAATAAAATTATTCAGCTAATTATGTGATTTTTGATTTCATGAACGTTTACGTCTACTATTTATTAAACAGTCCACTATTTTACTTAATTATAAAACCGAGGCCAAACAACTCACGTAACTATCGTATTTCTCAGTATTCCCGTTAGTTTAATTTATACCATTGTAATCTAGACATCTTAGGGAACAAATAAACATGCATTTCATTAATAGTTGCCAACATTTTTGGAGGACCTAATACCTAATCGCTGAACAAAAAAAAAACTCCTTTTACATTCTGCTGGCAAAGGAGCAGATTAAGTCTGCATGCAAATGGTCAAAGGTATTTTTACCATATCACTACAATGTGTTCTCATAGTGTAGTTTTTCTGCTTACATTATAAATACCTAGATCAGAGCAATGTATGATAGAAAAGGCTAATAAGAAGCAAGGGTTATGAGTTTGATTTCATAAAATATATTGGCCATTGAATCCTTGTTTGAGCATAAGATTGCACTAGGCCGCGCGGAACTAGTTGGCCGCGCCTAAAGCGCTCATTACACTATCGAATTTAAGCAATGCTAACTAGGAACACTCTAACAGCACAGTTCAGTTAGAACTGTTCTTACTGCGATTACATCTGCCTATTTCCTAGTTAGCATTGCTTAAAATTGGATAGTGTAATAAGCCCTTTAGGTATGTGAGCGGTGGGACGGGAGGGACAGCGGGGGTGAGGCGGCGGGTTGCATGCAACGTACGTAGTGCGCGGGGCCCCGCCGTCCCACCGCAAGGCGCGGCCAACTAGTTCCGCGCGGACTTATAGGCATTAGGTACTTATTTACTATGTGTGATAACCACAGACTTATATAAGTCTGTGGTGATAACTATTATTTTATTTTTAGAAGGTACTAGGACAAAATAAAAAAAAGGTTGATTTACAAATTTCCTTTATTCATTTAAAAAGGGTTAAGTATTTATTTTCCTATATAAGTGCATGGAGGTGCCATGGATCCCAATCCAGCATATCCCAGAGTAGTGAGGTTCAATTCATTAGTCTCTTCTGTTGTTTTTATGTAGTGGCGCATGAGTATCCAAGGTTTCTGTGATGGCCTTTTCTAGTTGTAGTATATATTCCTCGCATTCTGCGTCTGTTGTGATTTCCTTTGGTAAGTGCGTGGTCTTATCCCAGTATTCCCACCCCTTCGTCTCGTCATTTTTGGTTGGGGTTGAGTGCGGTCATTTTAAGGTTGAGGTCCCCGATGGTGATGTTTGGAGCTTCAAGCTCATCGTTAAGCGCTGTGGCGTCGAAGTGCTCTGATCAGTGCGGTATGTAGATGATCATAAGTGAGGTTAATAGCGACGCCTTCGATGAAGCGGTCTCTTTTTTTCGGTACTTGGGGTTTCGTCGTCGGTCCAACTCCAGCGTATTCCTCATGCGACGTGATCGAATGTGTGATCTTGTCGTATTTCAGGAGAATTATACGATTGTGGAAAAGTTTTCCCGGCACTCGTTGATTACGATTATTTAGGGTTTAAAACGATCGGTTATGGGGTTTATCTAGAGAAATTTACCTTTCAATCCTAGAGCATTGACGTGCAGTATGCGCAACATAGGATATTGATTTTGAGTAGGTACTCGATCAAAATAAGAAAAATATTAATTTAAAAATTCCCTGTATTCATTTCAAAAGGCTTATTTATTTCCATAGTGCGACGCCGTTGGTTTCTTTTCTCTATTCGATATTCACTCCAAACAAATATTACGTACTCGTCACACAGAGAATCAATAAAAATAAAGTGTTGTATGGGCACTACATTACAAAACAATGTTGAAAAAGCTCGTTTAATAGTAACTTATTCAAGATGGTTTATTTTGACGTTACAGACGTTCAATATTCGTTTTGTTGCTGTCAATTTGCTGGTCATGGTATGAAATTCTATACAAAAAAGAAGGTGAACAGTTTTTGTAAACGTCAACGTAGCAGGCCTGCAACAGGCCTGCTAATAAGACGTCGTAGTACAAAAAAACAGTTTAGTTTAACTTCTGCCCTGCTATAAGAGCTCATGGTAAGCCCCCAGCTTGGTTCGCCACTGTCTATCATAGGCCGTTTGTGTTGGTGGCTTAAATGGTATAAACACATATGCCACCACGGTGGCGATGGCGTGGCGGTCCGATTGAGTGTCGGTTTTTAAATACAAATAAAAGAAAGCTTGTGAAAGCGCTTGCGATGCATCCACCAGGGGGCTTACTATGACCTTTTAAGAAAACGTTCAATTTTCATTCAGTTCAGAAGCAGGCCTAATTTAGTTCTGCTAATAATCGTACTATGAGAGTAATAAAAGTGAACGACTATTGAACGAAGTTCACCGAAGTTGAGTGGTAATGCTTGTCTGTGGCCTGCTGTAATGCCATTGTCTTTTTAAAAGGCATCGTTCAAAAACTTAAATCTAATTCTATTTTCACTTTACCGGTTTTTTGAAAATAATAGAAACATGAGTTTCTAGGGTATATACATTTTTTAACTATTATTATGTATAACAAGTTACCTTGATACATTATCTAAAAGCACTACAAAGCTCAATTTCCCGTTCAATACAACTTTTTAACTTTGAAGGATTCAACGTGATTTTGAACGTGTGTGCTAAGTCAGGCAACAATTAAAAAAAAAATATTTTTGCGCGCCAAATAAAATGTTATAAGTTTGTATACCTCTTCACAATGTCGTAACTTTGTTTACTTACATGAAAATATCATAATGGTGTACTTCACGCATTTATAATAGGAATGTCGCTTCAGAGATTACTGAAGAATGTGGTGAATTTATTTTAGTGAAACACTAACAAGTCGTCGTGTTAGTATGACCCAACTGCTTCGCCGGGAGTTCTTAAATAATCATAGAGAAATTGCAGTTATGTCTACCAAATCCACCCAAGCACGGGAACATAGCAAGCTGCAAGATAATGTGGAAAAGGGCTGCAGAGAGAAAATAGTATTTTTGCTCCCCCTTGTATTGTAAAGTCTAATCGTATTACTTATACCTTAAAAGTATCCAATTTATCTTTTTTAAATGGTCATTTTTTTAATTATACCATAACCGGGATCACGAAATCGAAATAAAAAGAAAATGTATTGATAATGTACTCAATTGATTCAATTCCCGACATGGTGGTTATTGTAATATAATACGTATATTGAAGCGTATTTAACGATTGAAATAAAAAAAAAACTAATTAATATACCTAATTACAGTTTGAGGTGGTAACCAAATCTATTTTTATTAAGTAAAACAATTTATTATTGACGCTGCAGCAGGTCCTCCGGTGTTTAATCTATTTTTTAAGTTTGCTTACTGTTGCGTAAAAATCATCGTGAAACGGATTGTAGTTTTTGGTCTTTTGTCAGTTTGGCTCTAGTGTTGTTACTCAGTTATTAACGGTCAGGCACTCGATTGTCTCGATTACATAGTTCGAAAATTCAATTCAAGTTGAATCTAATTTATTCCATTGAACCTAGCAGCTTCTTACGTTTGAAACACACACAAAAAAAAACTTAAAGGAAAGAATCATCATAGCAAGATCCTCATGATAACAACCTACACGTTATCAACTGATGAACTGACAGCACTAATCCACAGAACTGTATTTTCATCATAGTATTATGTCGGTTGATATCACCATCACGAATAAGGCGATTGTGTAAGACTGAGACTATTGTGATCTATAGTACTTAAAAATATTTATGTATTAGACAAAGAAGCTGTTGGTGTAGTGTAATATTTACCTATTATTAGCAGTAGTTTATTACCTACCTACGTATTTAATAATAGAATTAGTAATCACAGGCAGTGTTGGTCATGTTGGTGATATTTATCTAATCGCGACTACATCAACTGGCACATTGAGATAAAATTAACTCAAGCTTTTATTTTATTATGATTAGCGAGTTACATAAAATCAAACCGCAGCACTATCTGACACTGTCAGAAAGACAAGTGACAATGACAACTGTGACAACAACACTTCATTCAATATTCAATACATTTAGTCCGTTTCTTTCGAATTGCATAAAATTGATATTTCTGTTTTCCTGTGTGTAATTGAAGGATGGTAATGAATATGGACTATTCAAGACGGTACCTACAGCATTTACTTCAGAAAGATGATGTGTAAATTGTTTAGTAAGATTTCAACGTAATGTGCGAAGACATTGTTGGCTGTTGTGCACACACTTATTATTGTTTTTATCTTGGACATGGACACGTTATCAAGATGAGAAGTGGAACGACCTGCATAATTTGAGATGAAATACTATGTTTACTTCTAAGTCGTCTGACGTTGAAATTGATCCTATACTACTTAAAGTAATAAAAATATTCAGCTAATTATGTGATTCTTGATTTCATGTACGTTTACGTCTACTATTTATTAAACAGTCCACTATTTTACTTAATTATAAAACCGAGGCCAAACTACTCACTTAGCTTTTAGTGTTTTTTAAGGCTAAGATCGTATTTCTCAGTATTCCCGTTAGTTTAATTTATACCATTGTAATCTAGACATCTTAGGGAACAAATAAACATGCATTTCATTAATAGTTGCCAACATTTTTGGGGGACCTAATACCTAATCGCTGAACAAAAAAAAAAACTCCTTTACATTCTGCTGGCAAAGGAGCAGATTAAGTCTGCATGCAAATGGTCAAAGGTATTTTTACCATAACACTACAATGTTCTCATAGTGTAGTTTTTCTGCTTACATTATAAATACCTAGATCAGAGCAATGCATGATAGAAAAGGCTAATAAGAAGCAAGGGTTATGAGTTTGATTTCATAAAATATATTGGCCATTGAATCCTTGTTTGAGCATAAGATTGCACTAGTCCGCGCGGAACTAGTTGCCCGCGCCTAAAGCGCTTATTACACTATCGAATTTAAGCAATGCTAACTAGGAACACTCTAACAGACGAACACATCAACGCGCATCTGCGATTACATCTGCCGATTTCCTAGATATCATTGCTTAAAATTGGATAGTGTAATAAGCCCTTTAGGTATGTGAGCGGTGGGACGGGAGGGACAGCGGGGGTGAGGCGGCGGGTTGCATGCAACGTACGTAGTGCGTGGGGCCCCGCCGTCCCACCGCAAGGCGCGGCCAACTAGTTCCGCGCGGACTTATAGGCATTAGGTACTTATTTACTATGTGTGATAACTATTATTTTATTTTTAGTAGGTACTAGGACAAAATAAAAAAAAGGTTGATTTACAAATTTCCTTTATTCATTTAAAAAGGGTTAAGTACCTATTTATTTTCCTATATAATAGATTATAAGATGTTTCATTTCCCTGGTTCTTATGTAACATTATGTTGGCGCAGCATGTCCTCATATAAGTCTTGTGCACGGAGGTGCCATGGATCCCAATCCAGCATATCCCAGAGTAGTGAGGTTCAATTCATTAGTCTCTTCTGTTGTTTTTATGTAGTGGCGCATGAGTATCCAAGGTTTCTGTGATGGCCTTTTCTAGTTGTAGTATATATTCCTCGCATTCTGCGTCTGTTGTGATTTCCTTTGGTAAGTGCGTGGTCTTATCCCACAGTATTCCCACCCCTTCGTCTCGTCTGGTTGAGTGCGGTCATTTCAAGGTTGAGGTCCCCGATGGTGATGTTTGGAGCTTCTAGCTCATCGTTAAGCGCTGTGGCGTCGAAGTGCTCTGATCAGTGCGGTATGTAGATGATCATAAGTGAGGTTAATAGCAATGCCTTCGATGAAGCGGTCTCTTTTTTTCGGTACTTGGGGTTACGTCGTCGGTCCAACTCCAGCGTATTCCTCATGCGACGTGATCGAATGTGTGATCTTGTCGTATTTCAGGAGAATCATACGATTGTGGAAAAGTTTTCCCGGCACTCGTTGATTACGATTATTTAGGGTTTAAAACGATCGGTTATGGGGTTTAGCTAGAGAAATTTACTTTTCAATCCTAGAGCATTTGTTGGCTGAGGTTGCTTTAAATGAAATATGTTTATATCATTTTAACACAGTGGTTTAATAAAGTAGTTTACATTTTATGATGAATATAAAATTAAACTCGTCTTTATTATTTAGAAGATGACTTAACAGAACAGTTGCTAGGCTACAACAACATCTATAGATTACTCCTAGAACAGACAACAGTGCATTATAAAACCTTCATGGTTCAACACCCCCACTTAATCCATTATGTTGTGTGCAGAACACATGTTTCTGCTTACCAACCCCCTTAGTCATCATATCAGCAGGCATAAGGGTAGTCTCACAATATTCAACACAAATAACCCTTTGCTCTGCTAGCTCTCTAACGAAATGATATCTTATATTTATATGTTTGGAACGTTTTCCAATAGCAGGAGAATAAACTAGCTTACTGGCACTTTGGCTATCACTAAAAATAGTAACAGTAGTGTTATAGCCAGTCAGTTCAGAATATAATCCGTTAACTGATATCACTTCCTTAGCGGCCTCACAGATTGCGATGTACTCAGCTTCAGCAGTACTTAACGAAACACAACGCTGTTTTGAGGACTGCCAAGACACCGCAGCACCACCGAAAATAAGGGAATAACCAGAGAAAGATTTCCCATCAGGCCCATTTCCCCAATCTGCATCTGCATAGGCAACCAAAGGCTTATTACATTTTTTGTAACACAGCGATAGATCCGCTGTCCCCTTTAAATACCTAAGCACACGTTTCAGTGCCGCCATGTGAGTAGAATCGTTGCAGTTATTAAATTGGCTCAGCATCGTAACTGCATACGATATATCAGGTCTTGTACAACATGCCAGGTATATTAGTGAACCGATAATTTCCTGATATCGAGTATTGTCGTTCTTTTCACCAGATTTCAGACGAAGGTTCACTTCAACTGGCGTACTAACTTGTTTGCAGTCCGACATTCCATATTTCTCTAAGATTTTTGAAATGTAATTCTTTTGAGATAAGTGTATTTCACTAGCACTCTTCCGCTCAATTCGGACTCCAAGACATTCTCTTGCCTCACCCAAATCCTTTATTTTGAAGGATCTGGCAATCTGAAGTTTCACCGTACTGGCTTCTACAGCTCTATTTGTAAATATATAAAAATCATCCACGTACAGAGCTATTACAGTGAAAATTTCATTATGAATCTTTGTGTAAACACACTGGTCATACTTAGACCTAGAAAAATCCATCTTTATTATATGGTCATGAATCTTTTGGTTCCAACACCTGGCAGCTTGTTTCAGGCCATATATGGCTTTCTTCAATTTGCAAACCTTGCCTTCACTCCCCTCTTGAACAAAAGATTGCGGCTGTTCCATATAAATTTCTTCACGCAAATCTCCATTTAGAAAAGCGGTGGTAACGTCAACATGATGAACGCTCAGGTTCTTCTCAACTGCCAGTGCTAGTAGAAGACGAATCGACGACATTTTGACTACCGGTGCAAATGTTTCAAAATAGTCTTCACCAGGTTTTTGCGAATAACCCTTAGCAACCAGCCTGGCCTTATGGCGCTGGGTGCTGCCATCCGCTCCAATCTTTAACTTGAAGACCCATTTTGTTTTAATAACATTAGCGTCTAACGGTCGATCAACTAATTCCCAGGTTCCATTCACCTTCAAGGAATTGAACTCGTCCTTCATCGCTTCCATCCAAAACTTCTTGTCAGAACGCTCCATAGCATCCTTAACAGAAATAGGATCAGGATCTTCTGACACGTGGAAATTATACACCATGTCTTTTTCCCGCTTCGGAACCCTATTTCGAGCAGGGTAACGTCTCGAACTTTGCAAGTCTTCTGCCACAGGACGCTCTAAGTCGACAGGAGCTGAACTTTGCAAATTCTCAACGTCAATAGAGTCGTAAAAGTTCTCTCCAGAATCCGATCTCGTCAGTGAACTAGCCCTCGCTGTACTAGATGCACTTCCAGATTCTTCTTCATTCGAACTAGCCACCGGAACCCCCACTGCAACAGGACCAGCAATCCTTGGCACCTCTGGTTGAGTAGTGGAACGACTAACTCCTGGAATGTCATACTGTAAATCTATGACCACAGCATCCTTATTAGAAACAGGAACAGCAGCTTCTTGTTTTTCTCTAATAATCATGGGAACATTTTCCATAAAAGTAGCATCTCGAGCGATGACAACCCTCGTTGGATCATCCTTCAAATTTATAAATCGGTACGCCTTCGAATTGGTCGAATACCCAGTCATTATCATTTGAATCGTTTTAGGATCAAACTTCTTGCGACTATGATCCTTTACCAGAACCTGAGCTCTACATCCGAATATTTTCAGATTCGATAGATCGACTCTCTCTCCTGTAAAAACCTCCTCTGGAACTTTATCCTTAAGGGCCATTGTTGGAGATCGGTTCTTCAGGTACACGGCACAACCAACAGCTTCGCCCCAGAATCTCTTGTCCAAACCAGCCTCATGTACCATACATCTAGCCTTCTCAGTTATTGTGCGGATTGTTCTCTCCGCCACTCCATTCTGTTGAGGAGTGTAAGGTACTGATCTCTGGTGTTGGATCCCATGTTTCTTCAGGAAACCTTGAAATTCTCCATTGGTATATTCAGTGCCATTATCGCTACGAAATTTCTTTATTTTCTTTCCCGTCTGATTTTCAACTAGTGCCTTGAATTCCTTGAATTTAGCGAAAACTTGGGTCTTGGATTTCAACAAATAGCCAAATGTTTTTCGGCTGAAGTCATCCACAAAAATCAGGTAGTACCTGTTACCTCCCCAGGACTCCACTTCCATAGGGCCCGCTAAATCCGAATGCACGAGTTCAAGAAAGTCTTTTGCTCTCTTACTTTTACCTTTTGGAAACATTTTGACGCACTCCTTCCCTTTACAGCAACCTTCACAAGGTTCCGTGCTCACCTCTTTAAAAGTCAGACCATCTGCCAAACTTTTTAACTTCACCATCAGAGCTCCACTCAGGTGACCTAGTCTTCTGTGCCACAAATCAAAACTAGCACGAGAAGATTCTTCTGGAGGACACGTCAGAACCATTGCTGCTTCTTTACCTAAAACATATAACCCCTGTTTCAGTGGTGCTGTCAATACTGGCTTTCCAATTACCTTTACCTTGTAATCCTTTTGGTAAACCTTACAACAAGTCTCATCAAAAACAACAGTGCAACCCTTAGCACACATTTTGCTAACCGACAGCAAGTTTGTCGTCAAACCTGGAAGCATAAGTACATCCTCGAACCTCACAGAGCGCCCCATGACATACACATCCCCTTGTTCACTAGATACAATTTTATTATTGTTCGCGGTCGTCACTAGCTTAGAACTAGTGGACTGTCTATCTTCTAGAATATGCACGTCAGACGTCATGTGTGATGTAGCTCCGGAATCTACGACCCAATGGCCCTCACCAACCGTCATAGATAGAGCGGCCATTAGACCCGAGGTCTCTTTACTGCCTTTGTTGTCTTCAGACTTGTTTCCTGTTTTACGACGTTGACACTGCCATTTATAATGCCCTTTCTTCTTACACAAATGGCATATAACTCCCTTTTTGGAGTTTGACATCAGTGCCGTTGCCGTGTCATCTTCTGTTGTGTTCATTGAGCTGCTTTTCCTCAAGCTTTCTTTGAGCAACGCTGCCTGCACAGACTCTGTTGTAATCTTCATGCTTGAATGCTCCAATGTCATCACCAGAGGATTGTATGCATCGGTTAAACCGGCCAACATAATGATCCCAAGAAACTCATCATCCAGACCTGCCTTTATGCTAAGTAATGACTGGTTGGTTGACAGGATGTCATTGAGATATTCCTCCATTGACGAAAACATTGTCAATTTGGCGTTGAATAACTTCCGCAACAGATACAGCCGTCGCAGTAACCCGCCATCAGCATAAGATTTTTGCAACGCTTGCCAAGTATCTCTCGCTGTCTTGAGATGCATGATCATAGGATAAATATTTTCCTTGCACATGAGGCAGATCTTACTTCGTGCTTTGGCATCCTTTCTTTTAGCCTCCGCAGAGTCTGCCACAAAATCATCACTCACACACTCCCATAGATCAAGGTCGGTCAGGACCATCTCCATGGCAAAAGCCCACGTACCATAATTGCCTTGGCCTGCCAATCTCTCAACACTTTTTACAACAGCTTGTTCCATATTCGAAATTGAGATACTAAAAATTTTGCTCAGATATTCACCAGATCACGTCTGGGCCCATAACCTGTTGGCTGAGGTTGCTTTAAATGAAATATGTTTATATCATTTTAACACAGTGGTTTAATAAAGTACCTAGTTTACATTTTATGATGAATATAAAATTAAACTCGTCTTTATTATTTAGAAGATGACTTAACAGAACAGTTGCTAGGCTACAACAACATCTATAGATTACTCCTAGAACAGACAACAGTGCATTATAAAACCTTCAGCATTGATGTGCAGTATGCGCAACATAGGATATTGATTTTGAGTAGGTACTAGATCAAAATAAGAAAACATATTAATTTAAAAATTCTCTGTATTAATTTCAAAAGGCTTATTTATTTCCATAGTGCGACGCCGTTGGTTTTTTTTCTCTATTCGATATTCACTTCACTCCAAACAAATATTACGTACTCGTCACACAGAGAATCAATAAAAATAAAGTGTTGTATGGGCACTACATTACAAAACAATGTTGAAAAAGCTCGTCTATTAGTAACTTATTCAAGATGGTTTATTTTGACGTTACAGACGTTCAATATTCGTTTTGTTGCTGTCAATTTGCTGGTCATGGTATGAAATTCTATACAAAAAAGAAGGTGAACAGTTTTTGTAAACGTCAACGTAGCAGGCCTGCAACAGGCCTGCTAATAAGACGTCGTAGTACAAAAAAACAGTTTAGTTTAACTTCTGCCCTGCTATAAGAGCTCATGGTAAGCCCCCAGGGGGCTTACTATGACCTTTTAAGAAAACGTTCAATTTTCATTCAGTTCAGAAGCAGGCCTAATTTAGTTCTGCTAATAATCGTACTATGAGAGTAATAAAAGTGAACGACTATTGAACGAAGTTCACCGAAGTTGAGTGGTAATGCTTGTCTGTGGCCTGCTGTAATGCCATTGTCTTTTTAAAAGGCATCGTTCAAAAACTTAAATCTAATTCTATTTTCACTTTACCGGTTTTTTGAAAATAATAGAAACATGAGTTTCTAGGGTATATACATTTTTTAACTATTATTATGTATAACAAGTTACCTTGATACATTATCTAAAAGCACTACAAAGCTCAATTTCCCGTTCAAAACAACTTTGTAACTTTGAAGGATTCAACGTGATTTTGAACGTGTGTGCTAAGTCAGGCAACAATTTAAAAATATATTTTTGCGCGCCAAATAAAATGTTATAAGTTTGTATACCTCTTCACAATGTCGTAACTTTGTTTACTTACATGAAAATATCATAATGGTGTACTTCACGCATTTATAGTAGGAATGTGGCTTCAGAGATTACTGATGAATGTGGTGAATTTATTTTTAGTGAAACACGAACAAATCGTCGTGTTAGTATGACCCAACTGCTTCGCCGGGAGTTCTTAAATAATCATAGAGAAATTGCAGTTATGTCTACCAAATCCACCCAAGCACGGGAACATAGCAAGATAATTTATGTGGAAAAGGGCTGCAGAGAGAAAATAGTATTTTTGCTCCCCCTTGTATTGTAAAGTCTAATCGTATTACTTATACCTTTAAAAAAGTAACCAATTTATCTTTTTTATATGGTGATTTTTTTAATTATACCATAACCGGGATCACGAAATCGAAATAAAAAGAAAATGTATTGATAATGTACTCAATTGATTCAATTCCCGACATGGTGGTTATTGTAATATAATACGTATATTGAAGCGTATTTAACGATTGAAATTAAAAAAAAATACTAATTAAGTATATACCTAATTACAGTTTGAGTTGGTAACCAAATCTATTTTTATTAAGTAAAACAATTTACTATTGACGCTGCAGCAGGTGCTCCTGTGTTTAATTTATTTTTTAAGTTTGCTTACTGTTGCGTAAAAATCATCGTGAAACGGATTGTAGTTTTTGGTCTTTTGTCAGTTTGGCTCTAGTGTTGTTACTCAGTTATTAACGGTCAGGCACTCGATTGTCTCGATTACATAGTTCGAAAATTCAATTCCAGTTGAATCTAATTTATTCCATTGAACCTAGCAGCTTCTTACGTTTGAAACACACACAAAAAAAAAACTTAAAGGAAAGAATCATCATAGCAAGATCCTGATTATAACAACCTACACGTTATCAACTGACAGCACTAACCCACAGAACTGTATTTTCATCATAGTATTATGTCGGTTAATTTCACCATCACGAATAAGGCGATTGTGTAAGACTGAGACTATTGTGATCTATAGTACTTAAAAATATATGTATTAGACAAAGAAGCTGTTGGTGTAGTGTAATTACCTATTATTAGCAGTAGTTTATTACCTACCTACGTATTTAATAATAGAATTAAGAATCACAGGCAGTGTTGGTCATGTTGGTGATATTTATCTAATCGCGACTACATCAACTGGCACATTGAGAGAAAATTAACTCAAGCTTTTATTTTATTATGATTATCGAGTTACATACAATCAAACCGCAGCACTATCTGAGACAGTTTGTCAGAAAGACAAGTGACAACTGTGACAACAACACTTCATTCAATACATTTAGTCCGTTTCTTTCGAATTGCATAAAATTGATATTTCTGTTTTCCTGTGTGTAATTGAAGGATGTTAATGAATATGGAATATTCAAGACGGTACCTACAGCATTTACTTCAGAAAGATGATGTGTAAATTGTTTAGTAAGATTTCAACGTAATGTGCGAAGACATTGTTGGCTGTTGTGCACACACATATTATTGTTTTTATCTTGGACACGTTATCAAGATGAGAAGTGGAACGACCTGCATAATTTGAGATGAAATACTATGTATTTACTTCTAAGTCGTCTGACGTTGAAATTGATCCTATACTACTTATAGTAATAAAATTATTCAGCTAATTATGTGATTTTTGATTTCATGAACGTTTACGTCTACTATTTATTAAACAGTCCACTATT
Organism: Apamea crenata; assembly: GCA_949629185.1. Lineage (NCBI taxonomy): Eukaryota > Metazoa > Arthropoda > Insecta > Lepidoptera > Noctuidae > Apamea > Apamea crenata. The sequence goes on from OX451357.1 coordinate 15,376,206, forward strand.
TTACTTAATTATAAAACCGAGGCCAAACAACTCACGTAACTATCGTATTTCTCAGTATTCCCGTTAGTTTAATTTATACCATTGTAATCTAGACATCTTAGGGAACAAATAAACATGCATTTCATTAATAGTTGCCAACATTTTTGGAGGACCTAATACCTAATCGCTGAACAAAAAAAAAACTCCTTTTACATTCTGCTGGCAAAGGAGCAGATTAAGTCTGCATGCAAATGGTCAAAGGTATTTTTACCATATCACTACAATGTGTTCTCATAGTGTAGTTTTTCTGCTTACATTATAAATACCTAGATCAGAGCAATGTATGATAGAAAAGGCTAATAAGAAGCAAGGGTTATGAGTTTGATTTCATAAAATATATTGGCCATTGAATCCTTGTTTGAGCATAAGATTGCACTAGGCCGCGCGGAACTAGTTGGCCGCGCCTAAAGCGCTCATTACACTATCGAATTTAAGCAATGCTAACTAGGAACACTCTAACAGCACAGTTCAGTTAGAACTGTTCTTACTGCGATTACATCTGCCTATTTCCTAGTTAGCATTGCTTAAAATTGGATAGTGTAATAAGCCCTTTAGGTATGTGAGCGGTGGGACGGGAGGGACAGCGGGGGTGAGGCGGCGGGTTGCATGCAACGTACGTAGTGCGCGGGGCCCCGCCGTCCCACCGCAAGGCGCGGCCAACTAGTTCCGCGCGGACTTATAGGCATTAGGTACTTATTTACTATGTGTGATAACCACAGACTTATATAAGTCTGTGGTGATAACTATTATTTTATTTTTAGAAGGTACTAGGACAAAATAAAAAAAAGGTTGATTTACAAATTTCCTTTATTCATTTAAAAAGGGTTAAGTATTTATTTTCCTATATAAGTGCATGGAGGTGCCATGGATCCCAATCCAGCATATCCCAGAGTAGTGAGGTTCAATTCATTAGTCTCTTCTGTTGTTTTTATGTAGTGGCGCATGAGTATCCAAGGTTTCTGTGATGGCCTTTTCTAGTTGTAGTATATATTCCTCGCATTCTGCGTCTGTTGTGATTTCCTTTGGTAAGTGCGTGGTCTTATCCCAGTATTCCCACCCCTTCGTCTCGTCATTTTTGGTTGGGGTTGAGTGCGGTCATTTTAAGGTTGAGGTCCCCGATGGTGATGTTTGGAGCTTCAAGCTCATCGTTAAGCGCTGTGGCGTCGAAGTGCTCTGATCAGTGCGGTATGTAGATGATCATAAGTGAGGTTAATAGCGACGCCTTCGATGAAGCGGTCTCTTTTTTTCGGTACTTGGGGTTTCGTCGTCGGTCCAACTCCAGCGTATTCCTCATGCGACGTGATCGAATGTGTGATCTTGTCGTATTTCAGGAGAATTATACGATTGTGGAAAAGTTTTCCCGGCACTCGTTGATTACGATTATTTAGGGTTTAAAACGATCGGTTATGGGGTTTATCTAGAGAAATTTACCTTTCAATCCTAGAGCATTGACGTGCAGTATGCGCAACATAGGATATTGATTTTGAGTAGGTACTCGATCAAAATAAGAAAAATATTAATTTAAAAATTCCCTGTATTCATTTCAAAAGGCTTATTTATTTCCATAGTGCGACGCCGTTGGTTTCTTTTCTCTATTCGATATTCACTCCAAACAAATATTACGTACTCGTCACACAGAGAATCAATAAAAATAAAGTGTTGTATGGGCACTACATTACAAAACAATGTTGAAAAAGCTCGTTTAATAGTAACTTATTCAAGATGGTTTATTTTGACGTTACAGACGTTCAATATTCGTTTTGTTGCTGTCAATTTGCTGGTCATGGTATGAAATTCTATACAAAAAAGAAGGTGAACAGTTTTTGTAAACGTCAACGTAGCAGGCCTGCAACAGGCCTGCTAATAAGACGTCGTAGTACAAAAAAACAGTTTAGTTTAACTTCTGCCCTGCTATAAGAGCTCATGGTAAGCCCCCAGCTTGGTTCGCCACTGTCTATCATAGGCCGTTTGTGTTGGTGGCTTAAATGGTATAAACACATATGCCACCACGGTGGCGATGGCGTGGCGGTCCGATTGAGTGTCGGTTTTTAAATACAAATAAAAGAAAGCTTGTGAAAGCGCTTGCGATGCATCCACCAGGGGGCTTACTATGACCTTTTAAGAAAACGTTCAATTTTCATTCAGTTCAGAAGCAGGCCTAATTTAGTTCTGCTAATAATCGTACTATGAGAGTAATAAAAGTGAACGACTATTGAACGAAGTTCACCGAAGTTGAGTGGTAATGCTTGTCTGTGGCCTGCTGTAATGCCATTGTCTTTTTAAAAGGCATCGTTCAAAAACTTAAATCTAATTCTATTTTCACTTTACCGGTTTTTTGAAAATAATAGAAACATGAGTTTCTAGGGTATATACATTTTTTAACTATTATTATGTATAACAAGTTACCTTGATACATTATCTAAAAGCACTACAAAGCTCAATTTCCCGTTCAATACAACTTTTTAACTTTGAAGGATTCAACGTGATTTTGAACGTGTGTGCTAAGTCAGGCAACAATTAAAAAAAAAATATTTTTGCGCGCCAAATAAAATGTTATAAGTTTGTATACCTCTTCACAATGTCGTAACTTTGTTTACTTACATGAAAATATCATAATGGTGTACTTCACGCATTTATAATAGGAATGTCGCTTCAGAGATTACTGAAGAATGTGGTGAATTTATTTTAGTGAAACACTAACAAGTCGTCGTGTTAGTATGACCCAACTGCTTCGCCGGGAGTTCTTAAATAATCATAGAGAAATTGCAGTTATGTCTACCAAATCCACCCAAGCACGGGAACATAGCAAGCTGCAAGATAATGTGGAAAAGGGCTGCAGAGAGAAAATAGTATTTTTGCTCCCCCTTGTATTGTAAAGTCTAATCGTATTACTTATACCTTAAAAGTATCCAATTTATCTTTTTTAAATGGTCATTTTTTTAATTATACCATAACCGGGATCACGAAATCGAAATAAAAAGAAAATGTATTGATAATGTACTCAATTGATTCAATTCCCGACATGGTGGTTATTGTAATATAATACGTATATTGAAGCGTATTTAACGATTGAAATAAAAAAAAAACTAATTAATATACCTAATTACAGTTTGAGGTGGTAACCAAATCTATTTTTATTAAGTAAAACAATTTATTATTGACGCTGCAGCAGGTCCTCCGGTGTTTAATCTATTTTTTAAGTTTGCTTACTGTTGCGTAAAAATCATCGTGAAACGGATTGTAGTTTTTGGTCTTTTGTCAGTTTGGCTCTAGTGTTGTTACTCAGTTATTAACGGTCAGGCACTCGATTGTCTCGATTACATAGTTCGAAAATTCAATTCAAGTTGAATCTAATTTATTCCATTGAACCTAGCAGCTTCTTACGTTTGAAACACACACAAAAAAAAACTTAAAGGAAAGAATCATCATAGCAAGATCCTCATGATAACAACCTACACGTTATCAACTGATGAACTGACAGCACTAATCCACAGAACTGTATTTTCATCATAGTATTATGTCGGTTGATATCACCATCACGAATAAGGCGATTGTGTAAGACTGAGACTATTGTGATCTATAGTACTTAAAAATATTTATGTATTAGACAAAGAAGCTGTTGGTGTAGTGTAATATTTACCTATTATTAGCAGTAGTTTATTACCTACCTACGTATTTAATAATAGAATTAGTAATCACAGGCAGTGTTGGTCATGTTGGTGATATTTATCTAATCGCGACTACATCAACTGGCACATTGAGATAAAATTAACTCAAGCTTTTATTTTATTATGATTAGCGAGTTACATAAAATCAAACCGCAGCACTATCTGACACTGTCAGAAAGACAAGTGACAATGACAACTGTGACAACAACACTTCATTCAATATTCAATACATTTAGTCCGTTTCTTTCGAATTGCATAAAATTGATATTTCTGTTTTCCTGTGTGTAATTGAAGGATGGTAATGAATATGGACTATTCAAGACGGTACCTACAGCATTTACTTCAGAAAGATGATGTGTAAATTGTTTAGTAAGATTTCAACGTAATGTGCGAAGACATTGTTGGCTGTTGTGCACACACTTATTATTGTTTTTATCTTGGACATGGACACGTTATCAAGATGAGAAGTGGAACGACCTGCATAATTTGAGATGAAATACTATGTTTACTTCTAAGTCGTCTGACGTTGAAATTGATCCTATACTACTTAAAGTAATAAAAATATTCAGCTAATTATGTGATTCTTGATTTCATGTACGTTTACGTCTACTATTTATTAAACAGTCCACTATTTTACTTAATTATAAAACCGAGGCCAAACTACTCACTTAGCTTTTAGTGTTTTTTAAGGCTAAGATCGTATTTCTCAGTATTCCCGTTAGTTTAATTTATACCATTGTAATCTAGACATCTTAGGGAACAAATAAACATGCATTTCATTAATAGTTGCCAACATTTTTGGGGGACCTAATACCTAATCGCTGAACAAAAAAAAAAACTCCTTTTACATTCTGCTGGCAAAGGAGCAGATTAAGTCTGCATGCAAATGGTCAAAGGTATTTTTACCATAACACTACAATGTTCTCATAGTGTAGTTTTTCTGCTTACATTATAAATACCTAGATCAGAGCAATGCATGATAGAAAAGGCTAATAAGAAGCAAGGGTTATGAGTTTGATTTCATAAAATATATTGGCCATTGAATCCTTGTTTGAGCATAAGATTGCACTAGTCCGCGCGGAACTAGTTGCCCGCGCCTAAAGCGCTTATTACACTATCGAATTTAAGCAATGCTAACTAGGAACACTCTAACAGACGAACACATCAACGCGCATCTGCGATTACATCTGCCGATTTCCTAGATATCATTGCTTAAAATTGGATAGTGTAATAAGCCCTTTAGGTATGTGAGCGGTGGGACGGGAGGGACAGCGGGGGTGAGGCGGCGGGTTGCATGCAACGTACGTAGTGCGTGGGGCCCCGCCGTCCCACCGCAAGGCGCGGCCAACTAGTTCCGCGCGGACTTATAGGCATTAGGTACTTATTTACTATGTGTGATAACTATTATTTTATTTTTAGTAGGTACTAGGACAAAATAAAAAAAAGGTTGATTTACAAATTTCCTTTATTCATTTAAAAAGGGTTAAGTACCTATTTATTTTCCTATATAATAGATTATAAGATGTTTCATTTCCCTGGTTCTTATGTAACATTATGTTGGCGCAGCATGTCCTCATATAAGTCTTGTGCACGGAGGTGCCATGGATCCCAATCCAGCATATCCCAGAGTAGTGAGGTTCAATTCATTAGTCTCTTCTGTTGTTTTTATGTAGTGGCGCATGAGTATCCAAGGTTTCTGTGATGGCCTTTTCTAGTTGTAGTATATATTCCTCGCATTCTGCGTCTGTTGTGATTTCCTTTGGTAAGTGCGTGGTCTTATCCCACAGTATTCCCACCCCTTCGTCTCGTCTGGTTGAGTGCGGTCATTTCAAGGTTGAGGTCCCCGATGGTGATGTTTGGAGCTTCTAGCTCATCGTTAAGCGCTGTGGCGTCGAAGTGCTCTGATCAGTGCGGTATGTAGATGATCATAAGTGAGGTTAATAGCAATGCCTTCGATGAAGCGGTCTCTTTTTTTCGGTACTTGGGGTTACGTCGTCGGTCCAACTCCAGCGTATTCCTCATGCGACGTGATCGAATGTGTGATCTTGTCGTATTTCAGGAGAATCATACGATTGTGGAAAAGTTTTCCCGGCACTCGTTGATTACGATTATTTAGGGTTTAAAACGATCGGTTATGGGGTTTAGCTAGAGAAATTTACTTTTCAATCCTAGAGCATTTGTTGGCTGAGGTTGCTTTAAATGAAATATGTTTATATCATTTTAACACAGTGGTTTAATAAAGTAGTTTACATTTTATGATGAATATAAAATTAAACTCGTCTTTATTATTTAGAAGATGACTTAACAGAACAGTTGCTAGGCTACAACAACATCTATAGATTACTCCTAGAACAGACAACAGTGCATTATAAAACCTTCATGGTTCAACACCCCCACTTAATCCATTATGTTGTGTGCAGAACACATGTTTCTGCTTACCAACCCCCTTAGTCATCATATCAGCAGGCATAAGGGTAGTCTCACAATATTCAACACAAATAACCCTTTGCTCTGCTAGCTCTCTAACGAAATGATATCTTATATTTATATGTTTGGAACGTTTTCCAATAGCAGGAGAATAAACTAGCTTACTGGCACTTTGGCTATCACTAAAAATAGTAACAGTAGTGTTATAGCCAGTCAGTTCAGAATATAATCCGTTAACTGATATCACTTCCTTAGCGGCCTCACAGATTGCGATGTACTCAGCTTCAGCAGTACTTAACGAAACACAACGCTGTTTTGAGGACTGCCAAGACACCGCAGCACCACCGAAAATAAGGGAATAACCAGAGAAAGATTTCCCATCAGGCCCATTTCCCCAATCTGCATCTGCATAGGCAACCAAAGGCTTATTACATTTTTTGTAACACAGCGATAGATCCGCTGTCCCCTTTAAATACCTAAGCACACGTTTCAGTGCCGCCATGTGAGTAGAATCGTTGCAGTTATTAAATTGGCTCAGCATCGTAACTGCATACGATATATCAGGTCTTGTACAACATGCCAGGTATATTAGTGAACCGATAATTTCCTGATATCGAGTATTGTCGTTCTTTTCACCAGATTTCAGACGAAGGTTCACTTCAACTGGCGTACTAACTTGTTTGCAGTCCGACATTCCATATTTCTCTAAGATTTTTGAAATGTAATTCTTTTGAGATAAGTGTATTTCACTAGCACTCTTCCGCTCAATTCGGACTCCAAGACATTCTCTTGCCTCACCCAAATCCTTTATTTTGAAGGATCTGGCAATCTGAAGTTTCACCGTACTGGCTTCTACAGCTCTATTTGTAAATATATAAAAATCATCCACGTACAGAGCTATTACAGTGAAAATTTCATTATGAATCTTTGTGTAAACACACTGGTCATACTTAGACCTAGAAAAATCCATCTTTATTATATGGTCATGAATCTTTTGGTTCCAACACCTGGCAGCTTGTTTCAGGCCATATATGGCTTTCTTCAATTTGCAAACCTTGCCTTCACTCCCCTCTTGAACAAAAGATTGCGGCTGTTCCATATAAATTTCTTCACGCAAATCTCCATTTAGAAAAGCGGTGGTAACGTCAACATGATGAACGCTCAGGTTCTTCTCAACTGCCAGTGCTAGTAGAAGACGAATCGACGACATTTTGACTACCGGTGCAAATGTTTCAAAATAGTCTTCACCAGGTTTTTGCGAATAACCCTTAGCAACCAGCCTGGCCTTATGGCGCTGGGTGCTGCCATCCGCTCCAATCTTTAACTTGAAGACCCATTTTGTTTTAATAACATTAGCGTCTAACGGTCGATCAACTAATTCCCAGGTTCCATTCACCTTCAAGGAATTGAACTCGTCCTTCATCGCTTCCATCCAAAACTTCTTGTCAGAACGCTCCATAGCATCCTTAACAGAAATAGGATCAGGATCTTCTGACACGTGGAAATTATACACCATGTCTTTTTCCCGCTTCGGAACCCTATTTCGAGCAGGGTAACGTCTCGAACTTTGCAAGTCTTCTGCCACAGGACGCTCTAAGTCGACAGGAGCTGAACTTTGCAAATTCTCAACGTCAATAGAGTCGTAAAAGTTCTCTCCAGAATCCGATCTCGTCAGTGAACTAGCCCTCGCTGTACTAGATGCACTTCCAGATTCTTCTTCATTCGAACTAGCCACCGGAACCCCCACTGCAACAGGACCAGCAATCCTTGGCACCTCTGGTTGAGTAGTGGAACGACTAACTCCTGGAATGTCATACTGTAAATCTATGACCACAGCATCCTTATTAGAAACAGGAACAGCAGCTTCTTGTTTTTCTCTAATAATCATGGGAACATTTTCCATAAAAGTAGCATCTCGAGCGATGACAACCCTCGTTGGATCATCCTTCAAATTTATAAATCGGTACGCCTTCGAATTGGTCGAATACCCAGTCATTATCATTTGAATCGTTTTAGGATCAAACTTCTTGCGACTATGATCCTTTACCAGAACCTGAGCTCTACATCCGAATATTTTCAGATTCGATAGATCGACTCTCTCTCCTGTAAAAACCTCCTCTGGAACTTTATCCTTAAGGGCCATTGTTGGAGATCGGTTCTTCAGGTACACGGCACAACCAACAGCTTCGCCCCAGAATCTCTTGTCCAAACCAGCCTCATGTACCATACATCTAGCCTTCTCAGTTATTGTGCGGATTGTTCTCTCCGCCACTCCATTCTGTTGAGGAGTGTAAGGTACTGATCTCTGGTGTTGGATCCCATGTTTCTTCAGGAAACCTTGAAATTCTCCATTGGTATATTCAGTGCCATTATCGCTACGAAATTTCTTTATTTTCTTTCCCGTCTGATTTTCAACTAGTGCCTTGAATTCCTTGAATTTAGCGAAAACTTGGGTCTTGGATTTCAACAAATAGCCAAATGTTTTTCGGCTGAAGTCATCCACAAAAATCAGGTAGTACCTGTTACCTCCCCAGGACTCCACTTCCATAGGGCCCGCTAAATCCGAATGCACGAGTTCAAGAAAGTCTTTTGCTCTCTTACTTTTACCTTTTGGAAACATTTTGACGCACTCCTTCCCTTTACAGCAACCTTCACAAGGTTCCGTGCTCACCTCTTTAAAAGTCAGACCATCTGCCAAACTTTTTAACTTCACCATCAGAGCTCCACTCAGGTGACCTAGTCTTCTGTGCCACAAATCAAAACTAGCACGAGAAGATTCTTCTGGAGGACACGTCAGAACCATTGCTGCTTCTTTACCTAAAACATATAACCCCTGTTTCAGTGGTGCTGTCAATACTGGCTTTCCAATTACCTTTACCTTGTAATCCTTTTGGTAAACCTTACAACAAGTCTCATCAAAAACAACAGTGCAACCCTTAGCACACATTTTGCTAACCGACAGCAAGTTTGTCGTCAAACCTGGAAGCATAAGTACATCCTCGAACCTCACAGAGCGCCCCATGACATACACATCCCCTTGTTCACTAGATACAATTTTATTATTGTTCGCGGTCGTCACTAGCTTAGAACTAGTGGACTGTCTATCTTCTAGAATATGCACGTCAGACGTCATGTGTGATGTAGCTCCGGAATCTACGACCCAATGGCCCTCACCAACCGTCATAGATAGAGCGGCCATTAGACCCGAGGTCTCTTTACTGCCTTTGTTGTCTTCAGACTTGTTTCCTGTTTTACGACGTTGACACTGCCATTTATAATGCCCTTTCTTCTTACACAAATGGCATATAACTCCCTTTTTGGAGTTTGACATCAGTGCCGTTGCCGTGTCATCTTCTGTTGTGTTCATTGAGCTGCTTTTCCTCAAGCTTTCTTTGAGCAACGCTGCCTGCACAGACTCTGTTGTAATCTTCATGCTTGAATGCTTCAATGTCATCACCAGAGGATTGTATGCATCGGTTAAACCGGCCAACATAATGATCCCAAGAAACTCATCATCCAGACCTGCCTTTATGCTAAGTAATGACTGGTTGGTTGACAGGATGTCATTGAGATATTCCTCCATTGACGAAAACATTGTCAATTTGGCGTTGAATAACTTCCGCAACAGATACAGCCGTCGCAGTAACCCGCCATCAGCATAAGATTTTTGCAACGCTTGCCAAGTATCTCTCGCTGTCTTGAGATGCATGATCATAGGATAAATATTTTCCTTGCACATGAGGCAGATCTTACTTCGTGCTTTGGCATCCTTTCTTTTAGCCTCCGCAGAGTCTGCCACAAAATCATCACTCACACACTCCCATAGATCAAGGTCGGTCAGGACCATCTCCATGGCAAAAGCCCACGTACCATAATTGCCTTGGCCTGCCAATCTCTCAACACTTTTTACAACAGCTTGTTCCATATTCGAAATTGAGATACTAAAAATTTTGCTCAGATATTCACCAGATCACGTCTGGGCCCATAACCTGTTGGCTGAGGTTGCTTTAAATGAAATATGTTTATATCATTTTAACACAGTGGTTTAATAAAGTACCTAGTTTACATTTTATGATGAATATAAAATTAAACTCGTCTTTATTATTTAGAAGATGACTTAACAGAACAGTTGCTAGGCTACAACAACATCTATAGATTACTCCTAGAACAGACAACAGTGCATTATAAAACCTTCAGCATTGATGTGCAGTATGCGCAACATAGGATATTGATTTTGAGTAGGTACTAGATCAAAATAAGAAAACATATTAATTTAAAAATTCTCTGTATTAATTTCAAAAGGCTTATTTATTTCCATAGTGCGACGCCGTTGGTTTTTTTTCTCTATTCGATATTCACTTCACTCCAAACAAATATTACGTACTCGTCACACAGAGAATCAATAAAAATAAAGTGTTGTATGGGCACTACATTACAAAACAATGTTGAAAAAGCTCGTCTATTAGTAACTTATTCAAGATGGTTTATTTTGACGTTACAGACGTTCAATATTCGTTTTGTTGCTGTCAATTTGCTGGTCATGGTATGAAATTCTATACAAAAAAGAAGGTGAACAGTTTTTGTAAACGTCAACGTAGCAGGCCTGCAACAGGCCTGCTAATAAGACGTCGTAGTACAAAAAAACAGTTTAGTTTAACTTCTGCCCTGCTATAAGAGCTCATGGTAAGCCCCCAGGGGGCTTACTATGACCTTTTAAGAAAACGTTCAATTTTCATTCAGTTCAGAAGCAGGCCTAATTTAGTTCTGCTAATAATCGTACTATGAGAGTAATAAAAGTGAACGACTATTGAACGAAGTTCACCGAAGTTGAGTGGTAATGATTGTCTGTGGCCTGCTGTAATGCCATTGTCTTTTTAAAAGGCATCGTTCAAAAACTTAAATCTAATTCTATTTTCACTTTACCGGTTTTTTGAAAATAATAGAAACATGAGTTTCTAGGGTATATACATTTTTTAACTATTATTATGTATAACAAGTTACCTTGATACATTATCTAAAAGCACTACAAAGCTCAATTTCCCGTTCAAAACAACTTTGTAACTTTGAAGGATTCAACGTGATTTTGAACGTGTGTGCTAAGTCAGGCAACAATTTAAAAATATATTTTTGCGCGCCAAATAAAATGTTATAAGTTTGTATACCTCTTCACAATGTCGTAACTTTGTTTACTTACATGAAAATATCATAATGGTGTACTTCACGCATTTATAGTAGGAATGTGGCTTCAGAGATTACTGATGAATGTGGTGAATTTATTTTTAGTGAAACACGAACAAATCGTCGTGTTAGTATGACCCAACTGCTTCGCCGGGAGTTCTTAAATAATCATAGAGAAATTGCAGTTATGTCTACCAAATCCACCCAAGCACGGGAACATAGCAAGATAATTTATGTGGAAAAGGGCTGCAGAGAGAAAATAGTATTTTTGCTCCCCCTTGTATTGTAAAGTCTAATCGTATTACTTATACCTTTAAAAAAGTAACCAATTTATCTTTTTTATATGGTGATTTTTTTAATTATACCATAACCGGGATCACGAAATCGAAATAAAAAGAAAATGTATTGATAATGTACTCAATTGATTCAATTCCCGACATGGTGGTTATTGTAATATAATACGTATATTGAAGCGTATTTAACGATTGAAATTAAAAAAAAATACTAATTAAGTATATACCTAATTACAGTTTGAGTTGGTAACCAAATCTATTTTTATTAAGTAAAACAATTTACTATTGACGCTGCAGCAGGTGCTCCTGTGTTTAATTTATTTTTTAAGTTTGCTTACTGTTGCGTAAAAATCATCGTGAAACGGATTGTAGTTTTTGGTCTTTTGTCAGTTTGGCTCTAGTGTTGTTACTCAGTTATTAACGGTCAGGCACTCGATTGTCTCGATTACATAGTTCGAAAATTCAATTCCAGTTGAATCTAATTTATTCCATTGAACCTAGCAGCTTCTTACGTTTGAAACACACACAAAAAAAAAACTTAAAGGAAAGAATCATCATAGCAAGATCCTGATTATAACAACCTACACGTTATCAACTGACAGCACTAACCCACAGAACTGTATTTTCATCATAGTATTATGTCGGTTAATTTCACCATCACGAATAAGGCGATTGTGTAAGACTGAGACTATTGTGATCTATAGTACTTAAAAATATATGTATTAGACAAAGAAGCTGTTGGTGTAGTGTAATTACCTATTATTAGCAGTAGTTTATTACCTACCTACGTATTTAATAATAGAATTAAGAATCACAGGCAGTGTTGGTCATGTTGGTGATATTTATCTAATCGCGACTACATCAACTGGCACATTGAGAGAAAATTAACTCAAGCTTTTATTTTATTATGATTATCGAGTTACATACAATCAAACCGCAGCACTATCTGAGACAGTTTGTCAGAAAGACAAGTGACAACTGTGACAACAACACTTCATTCAATACATTTAGTCCGTTTCTTTCGAATTGCATAAAATTGATATTTCTGTTTTCCTGTGTGTAATTGAAGGATGTTAATGAATATGGAATATTCAAGACGGTACCTACAGCATTTACTTCAGAAAGATGATGTGTAAATTGTTTAGTAAGATTTCAACGTAATGTGCGAAGACATTGTTGGCTGTTGTGCACACACATATTATTGTTTTTATCTTGGACACGTTATCAAGATGAGAAGTGGAACGACCTGCATAATTTGAGATGAAATACTATGTATTTACTTCTAAGTCGTCTGACGTTGAAATTGATCCTATACTACTTATAGTAATAAAATTATTCAGCTAATTATGTGATTTTTGATTTCATGAACGTTTACGTCTACTATTTATTAAACAGTCCACTATTTTACTTAATTATAAAACCGAGGCCAAACAACTCACGTAACTATCGTATTTCTCAGTATTCCCGTTAGTTTAATTTATACCATTGTAATCTAGACATCTTAGGGAACAAATAAACATGCATTTCATTAATAGTTGCCAACATTTTTGGAGGACCTAATACCTAATCGCTGAACAAAAAAAAAACTCCTTTTACATTCTGCTGGCAAAGGAGCAGATTAAGTCTGCATGCAAATGGTCAAAGGTATTTTTACCATATCACTACAATGTGTTCTCATAGTGTAGTTTTTCTGCTTACATTATAAATACCTAGATCAGAGCAATGTATGATAGAAAAGGCTAATAAGAAGCAAGGGTTATGAGTTTGATTTCATAAAATATATTGGCCATTGAATCCTTGTTTGAGCATAAGATTGCACTAGGCCGCGCGGAACTAGTTGGCCGCGCCTAAAGCGCTCATTACACTATCGAATTTAAGCAATGCTAACTAGGAACACTCTAACAGCACAGTTCAGTTAGAACTGTTCTTACTGCGATTACATCTGCCTATTTCCTAGTTAGCATTGCTTAAAATTGGATAGTGTAATAAGCCCTTTAGGTATGTGAGCGGTGGGACGGGAGGGACAGCGGGGGTGAGGCGGCGGGTTGCATGCAACGTACGTAGTGCGCGGGGCCCCGCCGTCCCACCGCAAGGCGCGGCCAACTAGTTCCGCGCGGACTTATAGGCATTAGGTACTTATTTACTATGTGTGATAACCACAGACTTATATAAGTCTGTGGTGATAACTATTATTTTATTTTTAGAAGGTACTAGGACAAAATAAAAAAAAGGTTGATTTACAAATTTCCTTTATTCATTTAAAAAGGGTTAAGTATTTATTTTCCTATATAAGTGCATGGAGGTGCCATGGATCCCAATCCAGCATATCCCAGAGTAGTGAGGTTCAATTCATTAGTCTCTTCTGTTGTTTTTATGTAGTGGCGCATGAGTATCCAAGGTTTCTGTGATGGCCTTTTCTAGTTGTAGTATATATTCCTCGCATTCTGCGTCTGTTGTGATTTCCTTTGGTAAGTGCGTGGTCTTATCCCAGTATTCCCACCCCTTCGTCTCGTCATTTTTGGTTGGGGTTGAGTGCGGTCATTTTAAGGTTGAGGTCCCCGATGGTGATGTTTGGAGCTTCAAGCTCATCGTTAAGCGCTGTGGCGTCGAAGTGCTCTGATCAGTGCGGTATGTAGATGATCATAAGTGAGGTTAATAGCGACGCCTTCGATGAAGCGGTCTCTTTTTTTCGGTACTTGGGGTTTCGTCGTCGGTCCAACTCCAGCGTATTCCTCATGCGACGTGATCGAATGTGTGATCTTGTCGTATTTCAGGAGAATTATACGATTGTGGAAAAGTTTTCCCGGCACTCGTTGATTACGATTATTTAGGGTTTAAAACGATCGGTTATGGGGTTTATCTAGAGAAATTTACCTTTCAATCCTAGAGCATTGACGTGCAGTATGCGCAACATAGGATATTGATTTTGAGTAGGTACTCGATCAAAATAAGAAAAATATTAATTTAAAAATTCCCTGTATTCATTTCAAAAGGCTTATTTATTTCCATAGTGCGACGCCGTTGGTTTCTTTTCTCTATTCGATATTCACTCCAAACAAATATTACGTACTCGTCACACAGAGAATCAATAAAAATAAAGTGTTGTATGGGCACTACATTACAAAACAATGTTGAAAAAGCTCGTTTAATAGTAACTTATTCAAGATGGTTTATTTTGACGTTACAGACGTTCAATATTCGTTTTGTTGCTGTCAATTTGCTGGTCATGGTATGAAATTCTATACAAAAAAGAAGGTGAACAGTTTTTGTAAACGTCAACGTAGCAGGCCTGCAACAGGCCTGCTAATAAGACGTCGTAGTACAAAAAAACAGTTTAGTTTAACTTCTGCCCTGCTATAAGAGCTCATGGTAAGCCCCCAGCTTGGTTCGCCACTGTCTATCATAGGCCGTTTGTGTTGGTGGCTTAAATGGTATAAACACATATGCCACCACGGTGGCGATGGCGTGGCGGTCCGATTGAGTGTCGGTTTTTAAATACAAATAAAAGAAAGCTTGTGAAAGCGCTTGCGATGCATCCACCAGGGGGCTTACTATGACCTTTTAAGAAAACGTTCAATTTTCATTCAGTTCAGAAGCAGGCCTAATTTAGTTCTGCTAATAATCGTACTATGAGAGTAATAAAAGTGAACGACTATTGAACGAAGTTCACCGAAGTTGAGTGGTAATGCTTGTCTGTGGCCTGCTGTAATGCCATTGTCTTTTTAAAAGGCATCGTTCAAAAACTTAAATCTAATTCTATTTTCACTTTACCGGTTTTTTGAAAATAATAGAAACATGAGTTTCTAGGGTATATACATTTTTTAACTATTATTATGTATAACAAGTTACCTTGATACATTATCTAAAAGCACTACAAAGCTCAATTTCCCGTTCAATACAACTTTTTAACTTTGAAGGATTCAACGTGATTTTGAACGTGTGTGCTAAGTCAGGCAACAATTAAAAAAAAAATATTTTTGCGCGCCAAATAAAATGTTATAAGTTTGTATACCTCTTCACAATGTCGTAACTTTGTTTACTTACATGAAAATATCATAATGGTGTACTTCACGCATTTATAATAGGAATGTCGCTTCAGAGATTACTGAAGAATGTGGTGAATTTATTTTAGTGAAACACTAACAAGTCGTCGTGTTAGTATGACCCAACTGCTTCGCCGGGAGTTCTTAAATAATCATAGAGAAATTGCAGTTATGTCTACCAAATCCACCCAAGCACGGGAACATAGCAAGCTGCAAGATAATGTGGAAAAGGGCTGCAGAGAGAAAATAGTATTTTTGCTCCCCCTTGTATTGTAAAGTCTAATCGTATTACTTATACCTTAAAAGTATCCAATTTATCTTTTTTAAATGGTCATTTTTTTAATTATACCATAACCGGGATCACGAAATCGAAATAAAAAGAAAATGTATTGATAATGTACTCAATTGATTCAATTCCCGACATGGTGGTTATTGTAATATAATACGTATATTGAAGCGTATTTAACGATTGAAATAAAAAAAAAACTAATTAATATACCTAATTACAGTTTGAGGTGGTAACCAAATCTATTTTTATTAAGTAAAACAATTTATTATTGACGCTGCAGCAGGTCCTCCGGTGTTTAATCTATTTTTTAAGTTTGCTTACTGTTGCGTAAAAATCATCGTGAAACGGATTGTAGTTTTTGGTCTTTTGTCAGTTTGGCTCTAGTGTTGTTACTCAGTTATTAACGGTCAGGCACTCGATTGTCTCGATTACATAGTTCGAAAATTCAATTCAAGTTGAATCTAATTTATTCCATTGAACCTAGCAGCTTCTTACGTTTGAAACACACACAAAAAAAAACTTAAAGGAAAGAATCATCATAGCAAGATCCTCATGATAACAACCTACACGTTATCAACTGATGAACTGACAGCACTAATCCACAGAACTGTATTTTCATCATAGTATTATGTCGGTTGATATCACCATCACGAATAAGGCGATTGTGTAAGACTGAGACTATTGTGATCTATAGTACTTAAAAATATTTATGTATTAGACAAAGAAGCTGTTGGTGTAGTGTAATATTTACCTATTATTAGCAGTAGTTTATTACCTACCTACGTATTTAATAATAGAATTAGTAATCACAGGCAGTGTTGGTCATGTTGGTGATATTTATCTAATCGCGACTACATCAACTGGCACATTGAGATAAAATTAACTCAAGCTTTTATTTTATTATGATTAGCGAGTTACATAAAATCAAACCGCAGCACTATCTGACACTGTCAGAAAGACAAGTGACAATGACAACTGTGACAACAACACTTCATTCAATATTCAATACATTTAGTCCGTTTCTTTCGAATTGCATAAAATTGATATTTCTGTTTTCCTGTGTGTAATTGAAGGATGGTAATGAATATGGACTATTCAAGACGGTACCTACAGCATTTACTTCAGAAAGATGATGTGTAAATTGTTTAGTAAGATTTCAACGTAATGTGCGAAGACATTGTTGGCTGTTGTGCACACACTTATTATTGTTTTTATCTTGGACATGGACACGTTATCAAGATGAGAAGTGGAACGACCTGCATAATTTGAGATGAAATACTATGTTTACTTCTAAGTCGTCTGACGTTGAAATTGATCCTATACTACTTAAAGTAATAAAAATATTCAGCTAATTATGTGATTCTTGATTTCATGTACGTTTACGTCTACTATTTATTAAACAGTCCACTATTTTACTTAATTATAAAACCGAGGCCAAACTACTCACTTAGCTTTTAGTGTTTTTTAAGGCTAAGATCGTATTTCTCAGTATTCCCGTTAGTTTAATTTATACCATTGTAATCTAGACATCTTAGGGAACAAATAAACATGCATTTCATTAATAGTTGCCAACATTTTTGGGGGACCTAATACCTAATCGCTGAACAAAAAAAAAAACTCCTTTACATTCTGCTGGCAAAGGAGCAGATTAAGTCTGCATGCAAATGGTCAAAGGTATTTTTACCATAACACTACAATGTTCTCATAGTGTAGTTTTTCTGCTTACATTATAAATACCTAGATCAGAGCAATGCATGATAGAAAAGGCTAATAAGAAGCAAGGGTTATGAGTTTGATTTCATAAAATATATTGGCCATTGAATCCTTGTTTGAGCATAAGATTGCACTAGTCCGCGCGGAACTAGTTGCCCGCGCCTAAAGCGCTTATTACACTATCGAATTTAAGCAATGCTAACTAGGAACACTCTAACAGACGAACACATCAACGCGCATCTGCGATTACATCTGCCGATTTCCTAGATATCATTGCTTAAAATTGGATAGTGTAATAAGCCCTTTAGGTATGTGAGCGGTGGGACGGGAGGGACAGCGGGGGTGAGGCGGCGGGTTGCATGCAACGTACGTAGTGCGTGGGGCCCCGCCGTCCCACCGCAAGGCGCGGCCAACTAGTTCCGCGCGGACTTATAGGCATTAGGTACTTATTTACTATGTGTGATAACTATTATTTTATTTTTAGTAGGTACTAGGACAAAATAAAAAAAAGGTTGATTTACAAATTTCCTTTATTCATTTAAAAAGGGTTAAGTACCTATTTATTTTCCTATATAATAGATTATAAGATGTTTCATTTCCCTGGTTCTTATGTAACATTATGTTGGCGCAGCATGTCCTCATATAAGTCTTGTGCACGGAGGTGCCATGGATCCCAATCCAGCATATCCCAGAGTAGTGAGGTTCAATTCATTAGTCTCTTCTGTTGTTTTTATGTAGTGGCGCATGAGTATCCAAGGTTTCTGTGATGGCCTTTTCTAGTTGTAGTATATATTCCTCGCATTCTGCGTCTGTTGTGATTTCCTTTGGTAAGTGCGTGGTCTTATCCCACAGTATTCCCACCCCTTCGTCTCGTCTGGTTGAGTGCGGTCATTTCAAGGTTGAGGTCCCCGATGGTGATGTTTGGAGCTTCTAGCTCATCGTTAAGCGCTGTGGCGTCGAAGTGCTCTGATCAGTGCGGTATGTAGATGATCATAAGTGAGGTTAATAGCAATGCCTTCGATGAAGCGGTCTCTTTTTTTCGGTACTTGGGGTTACGTCGTCGGTCCAACTCCAGCGTATTCCTCATGCGACGTGATCGAATGTGTGATCTTGTCGTATTTCAGGAGAATCATACGATTGTGGAAAAGTTTTCCCGGCACTCGTTGATTACGATTATTTAGGGTTTAAAACGATCGGTTATGGGGTTTAGCTAGAGAAATTTACTTTTCAATCCTAGAGCATTTGTTGGCTGAGGTTGCTTTAAATGAAATATGTTTATATCATTTTAACACAGTGGTTTAATAAAGTAGTTTACATTTTATGATGAATATAAAATTAAACTCGTCTTTATTATTTAGAAGATGACTTAACAGAACAGTTGCTAGGCTACAACAACATCTATAGATTACTCCTAGAACAGACAACAGTGCATTATAAAACCTTCATGGTTCAACACCCCCACTTAATCCATTATGTTGTGTGCAGAACACATGTTTCTGCTTACCAACCCCCTTAGTCATCATATCAGCAGGCATAAGGGTAGTCTCACAATATTCAACACAAATAACCCTTTGCTCTGCTAGCTCTCTAACGAAATGATATCTTATATTTATATGTTTGGAACGTTTTCCAATAGCAGGAGAATAAACTAGCTTACTGGCACTTTGGCTATCACTAAAAATAGTAACAGTAGTGTTATAGCCAGTCAGTTCAGAATATAATCCGTTAACTGATATCACTTCCTTAGCGGCCTCACAGATTGCGATGTACTCAGCTTCAGCAGTACTTAACGAAACACAACGCTGTTTTGAGGACTGCCAAGACACCGCAGCACCACCGAAAATAAGGGAATAACCAGAGAAAGATTTCCCATCAGGCCCATTTCCCCAATCTGCATCTGCATAGGCAACCAAAGGCTTATTACATTTTTTGTAACACAGCGATAGATCCGCTGTCCCCTTTAAATACCTAAGCACACGTTTCAGTGCCGCCATGTGAGTAGAATCGTTGCAGTTATTAAATTGGCTCAGCATCGTAACTGCATACGATATATCAGGTCTTGTACAACATGCCAGGTATATTAGTGAACCGATAATTTCCTGATATCGAGTATTGTCGTTCTTTTCACCAGATTTCAGACGAAGGTTCACTTCAACTGGCGTACTAACTTGTTTGCAGTCCGACATTCCATATTTCTCTAAGATTTTTGAAATGTAATTCTTTTGAGATAAGTGTATTTCACTAGCACTCTTCCGCTCAATTCGGACTCCAAGACATTCTCTTGCCTCACCCAAATCCTTTATTTTGAAGGATCTGGCAATCTGAAGTTTCACCGTACTGGCTTCTACAGCTCTATTTGTAAATATATAAAAATCATCCACGTACAGAGCTATTACAGTGAAAATTTCATTATGAATCTTTGTGTAAACACACTGGTCATACTTAGACCTAGAAAAATCCATCTTTATTATATGGTCATGAATCTTTTGGTTCCAACACCTGGCAGCTTGTTTCAGGCCATATATGGCTTTCTTCAATTTGCAAACCTTGCCTTCACTCCCCTCTTGAACAAAAGATTGCGGCTGTTCCATATAAATTTCTTCACGCAAATCTCCATTTAGAAAAGCGGTGGTAACGTCAACATGATGAACGCTCAGGTTCTTCTCAACTGCCAGTGCTAGTAGAAGACGAATCGACGACATTTTGACTACCGGTGCAAATGTTTCAAAATAGTCTTCACCAGGTTTTTGCGAATAACCCTTAGCAACCAGCCTGGCCTTATGGCGCTGGGTGCTGCCATCCGCTCCAATCTTTAACTTGAAGACCCATTTTGTTTTAATAACATTAGCGTCTAACGGTCGATCAACTAATTCCCAGGTTCCATTCACCTTCAAGGAATTGAACTCGTCCTTCATCGCTTCCATCCAAAACTTCTTGTCAGAACGCTCCATAGCATCCTTAACAGAAATAGGATCAGGATCTTCTGACACGTGGAAATTATACACCATGTCTTTTTCCCGCTTCGGAACCCTATTTCGAGCAGGGTAACGTCTCGAACTTTGCAAGTCTTCTGCCACAGGACGCTCTAAGTCGACAGGAGCTGAACTTTGCAAATTCTCAACGTCAATAGAGTCGTAAAAGTTCTCTCCAGAATCCGATCTCGTCAGTGAACTAGCCCTCGCTGTACTAGATGCACTTCCAGATTCTTCTTCATTCGAACTAGCCACCGGAACCCCCACTGCAACAGGACCAGCAATCCTTGGCACCTCTGGTTGAGTAGTGGAACGACTAACTCCTGGAATGTCATACTGTAAATCTATGACCACAGCATCCTTATTAGAAACAGGAACAGCAGCTTCTTGTTTTTCTCTAATAATCATGGGAACATTTTCCATAAAAGTAGCATCTCGAGCGATGACAACCCTCGTTGGATCATCCTTCAAATTTATAAATCGGTACGCCTTCGAATTGGTCGAATACCCAGTCATTATCATTTGAATCGTTTTAGGATCAAACTTCTTGCGACTATGATCCTTTACCAGAACCTGAGCTCTACATCCGAATATTTTCAGATTCGATAGATCGACTCTCTCTCCTGTAAAAACCTCCTCTGGAACTTTATCCTTAAGGGCCATTGTTGGAGATCGGTTCTTCAGGTACACGGCACAACCAACAGCTTCGCCCCAGAATCTCTTGTCCAAACCAGCCTCATGTACCATACATCTAGCCTTCTCAGTTATTGTGCGGATTGTTCTCTCCGCCACTCCATTCTGTTGAGGAGTGTAAGGTACTGATCTCTGGTGTTGGATCCCATGTTTCTTCAGGAAACCTTGAAATTCTCCATTGGTATATTCAGTGCCATTATCGCTACGAAATTTCTTTATTTTCTTTCCCGTCTGATTTTCAACTAGTGCCTTGAATTCCTTGAATTTAGCGAAAACTTGGGTCTTGGATTTCAACAAATAGCCAAATGTTTTTCGGCTGAAGTCATCCACAAAAATCAGGTAGTACCTGTTACCTCCCCAGGACTCCACTTCCATAGGGCCCGCTAAATCCGAATGCACGAGTTCAAGAAAGTCTTTTGCTCTCTTACTTTTACCTTTTGGAAACATTTTGACGCACTCCTTCCCTTTACAGCAACCTTCACAAGGTTCCGTGCTCACCTCTTTAAAAGTCAGACCATCTGCCAAACTTTTTAACTTCACCATCAGAGCTCCACTCAGGTGACCTAGTCTTCTGTGCCACAAATCAAAACTAGCACGAGAAGATTCTTCTGGAGGACACGTCAGAACCATTGCTGCTTCTTTACCTAAAACATATAACCCCTGTTTCAGTGGTGCTGTCAATACTGGCTTTCCAATTACCTTTACCTTGTAATCCTTTTGGTAAACCTTACAACAAGTCTCATCAAAAACAACAGTGCAACCCTTAGCACACATTTTGCTAACCGACAGCAAGTTTGTCGTCAAACCTGGAAGCATAAGTACATCCTCGAACCTCACAGAGCGCCCCATGACATACACATCCCCTTGTTCACTAGATACAATTTTATTATTGTTCGCGGTCGTCACTAGCTTAGAACTAGTGGACTGTCTATCTTCTAGAATATGCACGTCAGACGTCATGTGTGATGTAGCTCCGGAATCTACGACCCAATGGCCCTCACCAACCGTCATAGATAGAGCGGCCATTAGACCCGAGGTCTCTTTACTGCCTTTGTTGTCTTCAGACTTGTTTCCTGTTTTACGACGTTGACACTGCCATTTATAATGCCCTTTCTTCTTACACAAATGGCATATAACTCCCTTTTTGGAGTTTGACATCAGTGCCGTTGCCGTGTCATCTTCTGTTGTGTTCATTGAGCTGCTTTTCCTCAAGCTTTCTTTGAGCAACGCTGCCTGCACAGACTCTGTTGTAATCTTCATGCTTGAATGCTCCAATGTCATCACCAGAGGATTGTATGCATCGGTTAAACCGGCCAACATAATGATCCCAAGAAACTCATCATCCAGACCTGCCTTTATGCTAAGTAATGACTGGTTGGTTGACAGGATGTCATTGAGATATTCCTCCATTGACGAAAACATTGTCAATTTGGCGTTGAATAACTTCCGCAACAGATACAGCCGTCGCAGTAACCCGCCATCAGCATAAGATTTTTGCAACGCTTGCCAAGTATCTCTCGCTGTCTTGAGATGCATGATCATAGGATAAATATTTTCCTTGCACATGAGGCAGATCTTACTTCGTGCTTTGGCATCCTTTCTTTTAGCCTCCGCAGAGTCTGCCACAAAATCATCACTCACACACTCCCATAGATCAAGGTCGGTCAGGACCATCTCCATGGCAAAAGCCCACGTACCATAATTGCCTTGGCCTGCCAATCTCTCAACACTTTTTACAACAGCTTGTTCCATATTCGAAATTGAGATACTAAAAATTTTGCTCAGATATTCACCAGATCACGTCTGGGCCCATAACCTGTTGGCTGAGGTTGCTTTAAATGAAATATGTTTATATCATTTTAACACAGTGGTTTAATAAAGTACCTAGTTTACATTTTATGATGAATATAAAATTAAACTCGTCTTTATTATTTAGAAGATGACTTAACAGAACAGTTGCTAGGCTACAACAACATCTATAGATTACTCCTAGAACAGACAACAGTGCATTATAAAACCTTCAGCATTGATGTGCAGTATGCGCAACATAGGATATTGATTTTGAGTAGGTACTAGATCAAAATAAGAAAACATATTAATTTAAAAATTCTCTGTATTAATTTCAAAAGGCTTATTTATTTCCATAGTGCGACGCCGTTGGTTTTTTTTCTCTATTCGATATTCACTTCACTCCAAACAAATATTACGTACTCGTCACACAGAGAATCAATAAAAATAAAGTGTTGTATGGGCACTACATTACAAAACAATGTTGAAAAAGCTCGTCTATTAGTAACTTATTCAAGATGGTTTATTTTGACGTTACAGACGTTCAATATTCGTTTTGTTGCTGTCAATTTGCTGGTCATGGTATGAAATTCTATACAAAAAAGAAGGTGAACAGTTTTTGTAAACGTCAACGTAGCAGGCCTGCAACAGGCCTGCTAATAAGACGTCGTAGTACAAAAAAACAGTTTAGTTTAACTTCTGCCCTGCTATAAGAGCTCATGGTAAGCCCCCAGTTAGTAGTTTACGGCAAGTGCCAAATGTGTGGATTCAGTATTATGCTAGCTCAAGCTCAGATATTTTAACGAAAAATGAATTGAACGCAGATGACAGCAGCTGATTTATGGTTGACGTTATTCCTGTCAATGTCAAGTCGAATTCTGATTCTGTCTGAGTTTCTGACCTATTTCCGACATATTCTAATTTTTGTGAACTTTGCACATATTCGAAGATTACCATTACAAGAGTTTTGAAACCGTATTTTTCCAACAAACATTCTGAACGAGATCTACTGTGTTGAATGTTGATGTTTTTCTAACTTCTCGAAGATGTCTCTGAATAAACTGGTTGGTGGCGACTGTGGGGGTAACAACTCCTTAGTTCAGCTATCAAATATAGTGCGTCGTGATGCTTCTCTGTCACAGCCGCTCTCACAAGCTGATAGATTCGTTAACGAATTCATGGCACAAAACTCACAGATACCACAAACCTTCAACATGAATGCTTTGCTCAACAACTTACCTAAGGAAAATGTAATGAAAAGTGGCGCCTCTACATCGTCATATGTACCAGTCCTTAGTACTCACATGAACAGATCTTGGAATGCAGGTCCATCCACTTCATATATGTCAAACGCTATGATGCCAAGTTTTCACATGATGCAGCAACCAATGTTTCACCCACAGCCCATGGCGCAGTCAAATGTTCCAATGCAATATGTGTATGAGGCAGATGTTGAAACTATGACAGATGATGATGTGAAAGGTAAAGCTCAAGAATATGTTAATACTGTGAAGGATGATGATGAGATGGCCTATAGTCAATTTATGTCTTTTATGAAGAAAATAAGTGCTGGAGAGCTTAATATAGGTGAATCTGCACAAGACCAAAGAAAATTAAGCAGAGATGAAATATTAGATGAAATGGCTGATAAATATAAGGAAGAGTGGGACAAACTCAGTGATGTTAATAATTATTGGGACGATGAAACAAGAAATGGAATTTCTAAAGAATACTCATTCTCTGAAGGTAATGTTATGTTGGAGAATAGAAGTGCCCTTGAAATAGGCAAGGAAAAATTAAAAATGGGCGATATTCCTGGAGCTGTTCTGTGTTTTGAAGCTGCTGCACAACAACAGCCTGACTCAGCTGAGGCGTGGTTCCTCCTTGGAACTACACAAGCTGAAAATGAACAAGATCCTTTGGCAATAACAGCTTTGAAAAAGTCATTAGAAATTAATCCGACACAGTTGGAAGGGTACATTACTTTGGCAGCTGCATACACAAATGAAAATATGTCTAAGTTTGCATATATGGCTTTATTGAACTGGTTAAATGCTAGCCCTAAATATTCTGATATGTTTCCTCAAGATGTGGATCCTAGAAAACTGGATGATAAGGAGTTAGCAGCTCATGTAAAATCATTATACCTCAAGGCAGTGCAGCTGAATCTGAATCAAATCGACCCGGATGTACAGAATGCTCTGGGAGTGGTTTTCAACATCAGTCAAGAGTATGATAAAGCTGTAGATTGTTTCAAAACAGCTTTAATGGTGGCAAGTGATAATGCAAAACTGTGGAACAGACTGGGAGCTACTTTGGCCAACAGTGACCAATCTGAGCAAGCTGTGGATGCTTACCACCAAGCCCTAAATTTGGAGCCTGGATTTATCAGAGCTAGGTATAATGTTGGTATCACATGTATGAATTTGGGAGCCCACAGGCAGGCTGCGGAACATTTCCTAGTGGCCCTGAACCAGCAGCATAAAGCTATGAGCATGTTTCCAGATTCTTCTGCAACTGACACCAGTTCAACCACAATTTGGACAACATTAAGGATGGTATGCTCATTTATGGGTGAACATGATGTTGCAAAATTGGTAGATGACAGAAATTTGAGGGAACTTAACAAGTTTTTTGAGTTGGAGTAATTTTGTTCAGTTCTCACTTTTGGTTAAGGGATAAGTTTCTATTTGTAAATATGTATATTATAATGATTTATTGAAAGCTTCTTTACTTTCCATGTTAATGTAGTTTATCTATATGGGAAATTTTGGGTCATAAGTGCCTCATTTTAATTTGGGACTGAGTAATAATAAAATATTTTATATTTTTATAAGCTTTTGTTTTATTATTTTTTCTGTGGAACTATTTTTACATGCAGAAAACTGCAATCTGTGTCACTTAGGGGGCAACCTTGCGGATGCTTATTGTAAAACCAGCAAGGTTTCTGCTGTACCTTTATAGTTTTTTGCTTTGACTTTCTTTTCTTAACATTGCTACCAACTTCATTAATTGTTTTTGGATACCTCAATCCCACTTTTCCGGATTGAACTTCAAAAATGTTATGATTGTTCTTGAGCAGTGTTTGTATTCCTCCACATTCAGATTTCAATATATTTAGTTGTTCTTTAGGTATAAGTTGAACTAGTTCATTAAACTCAGCTATCCTTCCAATAGACCATCTGGAGTCTGCCTCACTGCATCCCTCCAGCAAGTATCTGCTAATACAGTCAACAATTGAATCTATTACAGTTTTATCTATTTGTGTACAATTTCTAACTTTTTCAACTGGATCTCGAGCTTTGAAATCATTTTCATTGTTTTTATTTTGTGATGAATCTTTTTTTGTTAACTCATCTATTTTATTGCAGTACTCTTCATATTCCTCCTCTGGATATATTCTGCCGCTACTAACTAAGCATATTCTCTTGGTACTTGGAATCTTAAGTCTATCTGTGTCTATTTTAAAACCACAAGTTTCACATAACTGTGTTATGTAATCCAAATAATCATGGTATTGGCTTTTATATGAGTTTCTACGCTGATATTTGCTTCCATCAAAGTTGAAGGCACAACAAGGCAGTAGAAAGAAATTGCATTTATATGAACTCTTTGCTGTGATAACTGGTATCCATGGTGTAAGCTCATCAGAATGATTGCCAATAATCCAGTCGACATCAGGAAATATTGATGTATCAGATGGTGTAATAGTTTTCTCCTACAAGATAAAATAACATTTTTAACTCGAATAGAATAAATTGTTAAATATTTTCATTATTATTTACTTACAGTTTTTTTTTAAACTGTGTACTTAGGAGAGGTTGTACTGAAATATATTATTACGATCACATTGTAATGTCTTATTCTTACCTTTAATATAACATTAGAAGGATACATATCCCAAATATTTCTTTTTCGAACATCTAAACCTAGTCCAATGTGGCCCTCCTTAGTTAGGATGTATACCAGTAAACCATTTCCACATCCTAGATCAACAAATGATTTATTTGTATTGGTTCCATCTTGTTCCCATAGAAGTAACAGATATGTTGCTATTGCCACATCTTCATACACAAATTTTGATGCATCAGTACATTCTGGCCAAATCTGTAAAATTAACAAACCATTAACAAAATACCTTATTTTTAAAACTGATTGCTAAAACCCCAATGTTCAATAATTATAATGTATAATAGAGTCAAACTTTCGAACTGTGAGTAGTTAAATTTATCAAGAAGTAAATATTTTATGTACCTTGACCATCTCTTTTCCATATTTCAACTTCAAATCATTGTACTTGTCATAATACTTAGTTTGGGATACTAGTGACAAAGATTCACTGCATATCTTGGCCTTGGTGTTATGGTTTGTGGATTCTGAGCCCCACTTTATAAGTTGCGGTACCAGTATGTTGACCAGCCAGTTGTATGACTTAGAATTTCCATCTGAAATAAGAGAAATCTAAGTTTCAAGTACCCCTTTTTGAGACAGCCCTTACCACCACAATTGTGGAATAATAAATACAAACCATTTGCAGCGTTTAACACAATGTGACTGTTGTTTAGTTCTATTGTATATGAGAACTCAGGACATAACTTCTGTTCTAGGTTTGCTGGTGTGACATTGTAGAATCTCACTAAGCTTTTATCTTTTTGTAAGAAGACAAGCTGATACGCCTGATTATCTGTGTAGTTTTTCGGGAGCAGTTCCATCAGGATGACTTCAATCGTGCCGTCGGCATCAGACGTGGCGTCAGAGAATTGATTTTCAACATTTAGTTCAAGAAGAATATGAGTTTTATGTTCTTCAATATTGTCACTTGTAATCAATTCTTTTAGCCGATCTATAGTTGGTGGCAGTTCACATGTAGAAAGTTTAGGTTTATAACAATATTTAAACCATAATTTGTTGCCCCATAACCTCCTGTTGACAACATGAGGTTTAGTAACTAATATATTGATAGATTCCCAGAATGAATCTGGAGTCAGCGTAGTGCGAATAGATTTAGAAGCCTCTTTCATTGCTTCTGCTAAAAATAGCCAAGCTCGAAAAGTAACACTGATTTTATTAACAAGTAAAGTACTTTACGATATAGTTTACTATTACTAATTGTAATTGGTTTAATAATAATGTACTCTGTGACTTGTTGATAAACAGCTGATCTAATAACAGGATAGCAGCTGTCAGTCTGTCAAAATATGACATTTAAGAGTACGTTCAACAACAGCTGATTTCAGAGAAACTTAGTCGTTTGTAAAGACTACTTTAGGTATCGTTTGTTTCCGCTGTCAATTTTTGGGCTACACAGTGTGGGCCAAAAAATGCTGTAATATTCGCTGGTTTTGGTTTACCAATATTATAATGATTGCCTGTTTGTCTAAGAACTCGTTATTATTTCTTAGTCTAGACCCAACGTGACATCAATAAAATTCAAACAATGATTTTTGTACTCTATTTTGCATTTTAGAGCTCTAAGATCTATACAAAATTATACAAGCACCGCGTGCGTTAAATTTCATAAACAAGTTCATTCCATCCATATTTTTTCTCAAAAGTCCTGAAATTGAAATCTCAATAATCTCATGATGTGTCATTTAACTTTTTTTGATTCTATAATATGATCTGTGCAGGGCATATTTTTGAAAATATTTTTATAATTTTGTTTTCTACTTTATATTTTATTATTCAAGATTTGATATTGGTGTTTAGGAACTGCTTAATGATATTGATAAATTAACAATTACAAAATAGGCAGGTGTATGTAGGTAATGTCATACACTGAGCTCGAACATGGCTATCAAGGGTTGCGGCAAGCTACTCAGCCTCAATTTTATGTCGGAGATGATGGAAATCTTGTACCGATAAGATCATCAGTAAGTTTGCATTTTAATGTAGATATTGTTGTTGTCAAGTCAAACACAAAGATTACGTAGATACTTCAGAGCAATGAACTTTTGCGCTGTAGTATAAAATTGTTACAGTGTTATGTAAACTAAAACAGGTATAAAATAACAATCCAAACACAAATACTAGTAAGGTCACTTAGGTGAGACGAATCCAGATTAAATATTGGTTCAGCTAATATTATCTTTGTCCATTTCCCCACTATGTAGCACCGTTATCACTACTGAGCATGTAACTGCTAAACTAAACTAATGTTGAGTGCAGGACGGCTACACCTAATTATCCTATATTATATGGACACAATAGATTATTATATTTATAGCTGTACATGCTGACAATGACAAGTGAGGTAATGTAGTATGTTAATTTATGTCAAGTTTATCTTAGTTATCAAGTGTAAAATAGTGTCAGCCAATCGGTGGCAAGGTTGCCTGTGTGGCTTATCATATGCTGTGATAGGAGTCAAGTGTATCATAGATAGTGTGTGGTGATGGAGTGGCAGTGGCTTAAAGATTGGTGGCGTCTCAAAAGATGGAGGAAGGACAAGAAGGGCCAGAATGATGATGACATATGCTATTGTGATGACTGTCTGCCTGATGTAAGATGATGGTGGCTTTTGTTATGTCACTCATGATTAATTTATCATTTCATTAAAATAATTTATTCAAATGTTGAAATTTTTGTTTGCGCAATTTGAGTTTAAAATTTATGCTGTTGTGTGTAACAGGACAAAGACATTATGATTTGTACATGCAATTTGAATGGCTTCTTTGGCATACACATGCTAATATTCCCTACCTAATGAATTTAGTAGTGTGTGTATCCCTCCTCCCCCACTCTTAAGGAGGATGCTTCATGTGAGACTTACTTCAGATTTGTTATTGTTTTTATTTAATTGCCAACAGTACAGAAGTTTGTATTGTGGATTGACTGGAGCAGAGACTAAGTGATGCTTGAACTATAGTACTAAACATGTTTATATAAGTGAAAATTAAAATAGGTGTGTAACTTGCTCAGTGATAGGGGAGGCAAAATACCCCTTGGTAAAGTCATGGGCAACCTGAATCATTTTACTTTGTCATTTTAAATTATTTTTCACACATGCATTGCCTGTGACTATTGACTTTTGAATACTTTTAGGGATTCTTGTAACTTATACAACATGATATTTTTTATATCCATTCATCTAACTCATCAAAATGTAGGGAACATCAGATTTTTGTTTCGCGATTTCGGGTTTGGTCCCATAGTAAAAGTTGTTCATAATGATGAGTACAATGACCCCCTAGAGTGCCTAGAGATATGGGATATCAAAAACAAACATGTTGTATATAGAGCATGTTCAAATTAAGTCCTGTCCAACAATTAGTTATTAAATATATTTAGTGAATTTTAAAGGAAATATTAGATCTGGGAGAAGCCAAGATGGTTGCAAGCCAAGTAGGGCTTTTGTCTTACATAAAGAGTGCTTATACCCAAAAATACTTAATTTACAGTCTTTGAATTTTAACCAAGTGCTGGTCCACTAACTCATGAATGTCATAATTACAGACACAATAAAAAGCCCTTGTGTCTCATGTAGATCTACATTCCGACAGATGAAGGGTTAAAAGCTGTTCTCAAAGAAACCAAATAAAATATTTCAGCTACCTGTCTATGGTACAGTTTAATAGTATCCTTCTATTCTGTAGCACACCCACGACTATTGTTCTCCCCTTGTGCAAACAAATGAGGCAATATAGCCAGTACAGTGTTTACAATTATCTCTTATGCTAGGCTTCTTTGAAAACATTGATTTATTTTCTTTGAAATAAGTCTGGCTTGGTTTGCCACTTCTTGGAGGCAGGCGCGGTTGCAGCCCAAGTTTTTGGGGGGTCCACCAAGTAGTAAGTCAGTAACTTAAGTTAGTAAGGCAAGTAAATCATGCAGACTTTCGACAGCTTGAATGATTGGGGGGGGGGGTCATGACCCCCACGACCCCCCCCCCCCCGGACCGCGCCTGCTTGGAGGTCTAGCTCTAGAAGAAGTTGTGTTTCTCTCTCTTTCTATCATACAGGATTTCATTTTTTTCGAGTGAAAGTGGTGATGGCTAGATAAAGGATTCATATTTATACTCCATGTTCATCATTTAGAAAATGAAGAATTTCGTTATGAATTAAACTTTCATGTATGCACATTGATAAACTAGGGCGAGTTGGATCTGTGCGAGTCGCTGGACCCGCACAGCGATGGCGGGGGTAAGAAGGTGGTGGTCGGCGTCTGCGCCATGGCCAAGAAGTCGCAGTCGAAGCCCATGAAGGAGATCCTCACGCGCCTCGACGAGTTCGAGTACATCAAAATGCTGGTCTTCCCAGAGGAGGTTATCCTTAAGGTTCTCCACTTTGTCTAACACAACTAGTGGAACAAAATATTCTGTAGAAGGGGTGGTTTAATGTCAACAATTGGCTGAGTATAAAGAGTTCAATTATTGTGCCGTCAGCAATTTTGATATAATGCTTAAAAGTGGTCTGCTGATGCTTAAGCCATAATTAATGACAATGACACACACGTAAAGAGTTAGCCAGAACAAAGTAATTGGTAGAAGTATTGTAATAAAAGATTTACATTGAAACTGGTACACAATTGACATATTTTGTTTTACTATTTGTCACGCCTATTTATTTTCATAATTAACATCTGTTAGAATTCTTCTTCATTCGTTTAATTAATCGTTTATAACACACATACATACCTACATGCGCACGATACTAACGTTTACACGTTGTTAGGTTCTGTTTCCATTGAATGGCTTCATATACACTAGCTTTGTTTGTGTGGTCGGTGTCAAGTAGCGAATTTATAGTCAGTAATGGTGTATTCATAGTCTTTCACCGTTCGCGCATTGTTGCATTTAGTTGGGGAAAGCGTAAGACGTATCTGTACTCTGTGTCTGAACTCTGAACTCGCCGTTATTGTAATAATTCGCATTTTCTATCTACTTAATAATTAATATTATGTCATATTTTTGCAGAAACCGGTAGAAGAGTGGCCCATCTGCGACTGTCTAATTTCCTTTCACTCGAAGGGCTTCCCTTTAGACAAGGCCATTCAATACGAGAAGTTACGGAAGCCCTATGTTATAAACAATCTTCACATGCAGTATGATATTCAGGTATGTATAGAATAGGTACAGCATGTAATTATGTTCATTTGACGTCAGGAGTTGTCACTTGATACTTGCACTTATTACTTACAGGATCGAAGAAAAGTATACGCGATATTAGAGGGTGAGGGTATTGAGATACCTAGGTATGCAGTATTAGATAGAGATTCACCGGACCCGAAACGTAAGTCTTTGATTATTTAAATAAATAAATAAATAAAATAAATAAATTATGTTCTCATATGCGTGCTAGAACTTTCCCCGAACTATGTGCTGTTACGAGAATGTTCCAAGTGCTCGTCTTGCGACAACTGGGAACCTCACTTTTCTAAGTTAGTTAATAACCAGCTGTTTCACAAGTAATTAACGATTTGGGTAAAGTTAGTAGGTGCGTCGTAGTACAGCCTATTGGACGTAGGATCCTCTCAGGTGTACCTATAGGGAGCTGCCATTACCTGGCCCTAATATTATTGACTTAGGATACATTCTTGCAACATAACCATGACAATCTTTGCAGCATTTCGTTGGGGAAGTCCATCTTCAGATATTGACGGTCGGTATGGCGTATATTTTTAAGTTGGCTAGGAAAAAAGCTAGAAATTGTCAGACCCTGTGCTTACACCAACTTACTTTACTTAGGATTAATGCTATTCATTTATCTTCGTCTTATATCACCCGCCATCTCAGTGTACCTTCTTCGCCATGTCATCCTTTAAAACGTTTCCTTAGAAAGCGATGCCGTCTTATAACGGTCCCAAAATGACAACCGTCCAATAGAGAGCGTTTTTTGACTCCGTATTACCGGATATTAACTGCGGTAGTTATGCCTAGGGCTATCACAGCTTTCTTAGGAATCCCTTTACCTACCAGTCAACCTTGGCAATGTGTTAGAAGAGCCGTGTATTTCCAGATCACGAGCTGGTGGAATCGGAAGACCACGTTGAAGTTAACGGCGTGGTGTTTAACAAGCCTTTTGTGGAGAAGCCGGTGTCGGCAGAAGATCATAATATTTATATTTACTACCCCACCTCCGCCGGCGGAGGCAGTCAGCGACTCTTTAGAAAGGTAAGAAACACCTGAAGGCGTATTCTCGTAATTTAAAACGTTCAAAATCTAGTCGCAGTCTCATCTCGGCGACAAACAAATGTCAAAAACTTAGAGGATTTTTAGACAGATTGAGACTGAGATCAGACTGTGAACGTTCTTAAAATTACGAGAATTGCCCCTCTGGCTTTTGAAGAATGTGCCCAGTAACATATCTCAGTGAGCATAAATTTATTTGCATAAAAAATGACATGCTCCATTCTAAGACTAGTGTAGTACCTACGAGTTGAGACCTAAAACAATTTATTTTCTACAGTATGTTGCATATTAGAGAAGTAACACATCACTGCACTTTCAATGACTGGTGACTGGTCCCTTACTAGTTTTACAAGCTTTTTAAACATTGATTTCCTCAATTGCAGATAGGAAGTCGAAGTAGTATATACTCACCAGAATCAAGAGTGAGGAAAACAGGGTCGTTTATTTATGAAGACTTTATGCCCACTGATGGTGAGTTGTGATGAATAGCATTATTGATGTAAGTAATAATGTTATGTGGTCTTTAGTTCCACTGATGATACGCCATCATTTATCGACGGCATGGTAAGAAACGAGTACTAAGATTAGTGGGAGGATGGACAAAAGCTACGCTCATAACATCATACTGCGAACATCTGGATTTCCAGGAGTTGCGGAGATCACATGCCAGCCTTTCCCCGTTAAACCAGAACATCATTTGAACGAAGATCCGCGCAACATGCGCTCGCAGAGCCTAGAACCTGCTGCTATCAAAGCTATCCCTGGAAAAAGTTAAGATTACGAAGAGGAAGGGCCTCCGATAAGTTATTACGCGTATTTCGCATGCGCCGTACTGATGCGCGTGAGCGTCAAATTACATTCACAGTTGCGGCGAGACTACGTGACTGAAACGCCATCAAAGTGTTACTTATTGAATGACAAAACTCCACAGATAACTCATTGAAATCAAAACCTTATATTGTTCAAAATAAATTCCATATTCCATTGCTTCACGCTTCCTAAGGGTTGCCCGCGTTACGAGCCGTGGACGGCGTGCGAAGAACGCGTGGCTTACCGGATGCCCAGAAGAGGTTTATTTACGACATTTATGTACAAATCTGAATGTTTTTAGGTACCGACGTAAAAGTATACACTGTGGGTCCCGACTACGCACATGCAGAGGCTCGCAAATCTCCGGCACTAGACGGCAAAGTTGAGAGGGACTCGGAAGGCAAAGAGATCAGATATCCTGTCATATTGTCCAATCAAGAGAAGCTCATATCCAGGAAAGTTTGTCTCGCCTTCAAACAAACTGTTTGCGGGTTTGATTTACTTAGGTAAGCTCCTTAGATTAATACTCAAATCTATATCATATCATAAAAAGAAAACATTCACGATTATTTGCACTCAGAATAAATATCATTAAGGTGTGTCAGTAAGTAGGCTGCCGTATCTAAATAATTAATCGTCCCGATGCGGGATCGATACGGCCAGCCACGAAGGTTACGCGGAATGACGTCATTACGGTCGAGAACTCAATAATTAACCTTGTGACCAAATCGGTATGGCTGTTTCAAGCGCCATTGGTACTGAATAATAAACTTAAGTACTTTTTATTCGTGAAAAAACGTAAGACATAAAACACTTAGGTACTTTAAGTGCTTTTATTTTTAATACCACACAACGTTTTGGAAGGACGTTCATTGTGCGTTCAGCACTTCAGCGTATCGATAAAGAGTGGAACTCCCCCGCGGAGTCTGTGTTTCTTGATAACATGGAACTCAGTGATTAAATTACTTTTAAGCAAGCGGACGCCATTGTTGCATGCCTTCAGGTCAAATAGTGGTTAGTTGTGAAACTAATCTTGTTGACTCAATATTTATTGTAGGCCTCATTATTGCGCAAAATTCTACGACCCCCCCCCCCCCCCCTCCGAGTTCTAGAGTGGAGACCGCGTGTCGGCAAGCATAGAGTGGGACACCTCTCAACTATCAGCTAGGAGGTGTCCAACGCTGTTGGTCCATCTGGGTATATGGTCTTGAAAAGGTAGCTGGGACAGACTGAATGCGGAGTACATGGAGTTGTGGCGCAGTTTCGGAGAGGCCTATGTCCAGATGTGGGCTGTGATAAGCTGAAATGATCGATTCCTCCCTTTTAACAAAGTTAAAGTCTGGCATACTACATCAAGATCGAACTTTCAGAGCGAACGGCAAATCCTTTGTCTGCGACGTAAACGGATTTTCATTCGTGAAGAACTCAAACAAATACTACGATGATTGCGCGAAGATCTTGGGTAATATGATCTTGAGGGAGCTAGCGCCCACACTGCACATACCGTGGTCGGTGCCCTTCCAACTGGACGATCCGCCTATAGTGCCTACGACCTTCGGCAAGATGATGGAACTGAGGTGTGTCGTGGCGGTCATCAGGCATGGGGACCGCACGCCTAAGCAGAAGATGAAGGTTGAGGTGCGACATCAGAGGTATGTTGTACTAACATTTAAAAGTTTTGTGGCTGATATTTGTTAGTATTTGCGGTTTTCTCGTCTCGTTTTATAAGGTTCCGTACCTCGAAAGGAAAAAACGGAACCCTTATAGGATCACTTTGTTGTCCGTCCGTCTGTCTGTCTGTCTGTCAAGACCCTTTTTCTCAGGAACGCGTGGAGGTATCAAGCTGGAATTTATATCAAATATTCAGGTCTACTGACCCTTGGAGCTGTGAAAAAATCAAACTTCTAAGCCAACGCAATCAAAAAATACAGCCGTTTATGCCGCAAATTTTCGACACTCGCAAGGGAATCAAAACCTACAGGGTACTTCCCGTGAACTCAGAATCTTGAAATTTGGTACGAAGCAACGTCTTATAGCACAGATACAGGAAAAATTGCAAAAACCGTAAATTTTTAGTTGTATCATATAATAAAAATATTTTTAATAATTTTAAATTGTACGGAACCCTCGGAGCGCGAGTCCGACTCGCTCTTGGCCGACTTTTTTTTAAATTATAATTGCTCGTGTGGTTTCGAACTGGACCCAATCGCAAATTCCTAAAAAAATAAACGTTAAAGAAAAAATTCTCTGAAATTAGAAAATAAATCTGGAACTAGAAAACATACTGTTAGAAAAAAACTGTCTCTAGATTTTAAATTTTGAATTTGACATTCAGAGTAACAAAAAACCGAATACAACTTTCTTTTCAGATTCTTCGAAATATTCGAAAAATACGACGGCTTCAAACGCGGCCACGTGAAGCTAAAGAAGCCCAAACAACTGCAAGAGATCCTGGACATAGCGCGCGCGTTGCTGTCAGACATACAGACAAGACACGCCGACCCTGAGATTGAGGAGAAGCAGGGAAAACTTGAACAACTCAAGAGTGTTCTGGAAATGTAAGTTGCTTACATAAGCAGGTAGCATGTGGAGGTGTTCTAGCATAGCACATATTAAATGCCATTTCTAAGTCTGTCAACACCGATATGGGAGAAAACTCATCAGCCTTGCAATAGCAAGACTGATAAGTTTTCTCCCATATCGGTAATAAGCAGCATCACGTTCACGGACTAGATTGCTGTAGTGCTGTTTTAAAGATCAAATCACCACCTGAAATGTACGGCAAACACGCACATCCTCCCCTTTTCGGGAGAAGCTTCTGTCTAGTTACAGAATTGCTTAAAATAGTTTTCTACAATTATGATTTGGCACCATGAGCATTGGGGGCAGTAATTTTATTAAATCCAAGCCTACATCTTCATCCAAACCTCAATTAATGTGAATTGTTGCTTTTTATCTTACGTCTTAAGATCTATACGAAAAATATTTATGTGCGTCGGGCATTTATACGACGTGAAAATTTTTAATGCTAAACATTGATGACTCCTATCTAAAATTTAACTACCCCATTACTTTGTCACCGAATCTATGTCGTATCCGTTGCCCCCAGGTACGGCCACTTCTCGGGCATCAACCGCAAGGTACAGATGAAGTACCAGCCCCGCGGGCGGCCGCGCGGCTCCAGCTCGGACGACGGTAACGCGCCGACGACGCACCACGGTCCGCTTTACGCACTTTATACCGCTTTATTGTAATATGCATTGGGATTACTTTTAATCTAAGATCTATCTACTGTAATTATTATTATTTACACAACATCTGTCTTAAATAGATTTTAGTTTCTATTTTCTCTTAATATTTTGATTTACGTTTGTATGATTTTAAAATTTTGTTGCATCATTGAAATTTTACATGAGCATAATATTGCATCATGGAACCTATGCATCCAATGTGCATTTCATGTGTCAGAATAACGTGTGTTTTTTTTGTTTGTTTTAATACAATATTTCGATCACAATGCATATTACAAAAATATTTTTAAGTTACCAGCTTAAGTACCAATAACACGCGCCTAAAAAAAAAAGCTGTAAAAAGTTTGATTTGAAGTGCTGTCCCATTATCGAGTTTTGCATTAAGCATTTCATATACTTAAGCTAGTTAAAACTATAAAAATGCGAAGCTAGAAGCTACTTGCAGTATAGCTTAACTATCTTTGTAGGTATAAGAGTTTTATGTAGAATTTGAGGTTGACTTACCTATCTAGCTCTCAAAGTAAAAGTATAAGAGTAAGCCCGCACTGCAAAATCTCGCCGTGTGAGTTTTTCTGACATTTTATGCGCCGGGTAAAAATTTGTATACATAATCAGCCTATAAAGTTCCCACTGCTGGGATTCTGGCCTCAGCTCTATGAGAGGGAATGGGACAAATTCGTATGCTGTGTATTATTCGCAATGAGCGCGCCAAAATTAGTGTTATATAGTATGCAGATATTGTGAACAAAAAACGCGCGTTTTTTTTGCGTTACGGGCTAGCTTTTACAATTATAGAGTAGGCAGAAATGCTGTTAAAGTAGAGGTAGAATATTGATAACGTTACAGCAACGAGTCATTCAAACTAATATAGGTAAGAAATCAGGCATTTTAATCCAAATACATTTTTCGTCGGTTTGCAGACGAAACACTTTTTATAGATTTGACACACTCGTGTTTGACCGCACCAACTGGTAAGTGACGTACACTGTACACTTTTACCGTTTGCTGATTATGTTTGTGTGTAGTCACTGTACATTATGACATCACTCAGTTCTCACACTGTCATGATTTAGTGCTGGCAATATACTGGTGAAAATATTTGCGTTATTTCGCTAATACAAAGTGAACTTTACCTGTATGTAAAGATGGTGTATATTTGTATTAGTTCAATAAAGCGAAGATTTTGACAGTTATGCCAGTGTCAGCATAGTAATAAATACGTAATAATCTTTGCAATAATACACGTGTGACCGTAACCTTGTTGATAACAAGATTTACCGAAACGGCTTGGTTATGTTTGCACAAACCTCTGTATGCGAGGCAGTTAGCATGGCTTTGAGAGTGCATGCTCATAAAAATGAAGCAAATATTTTGTTTGAAGTTGCAAAAGTTTTAAGGATGCTATGCATAGATTTAGTAAGAGTGTGATATTTGCAAAGTATTTAGTATTATGTTATCATGAATGTATCAAGAAAAATAGTGGAACGAAGATATTACAAGCTCACGGGATAGATTCAGGAGATAGTGGTGATATTCGGAGGATTATTAAAACAAGTAGGTGCCGTATGGTTTCATGCCATCCACTGATAGCACCATCTTTTTTTTCACACTGGAATCATGATGGCATTAATACTTCGTAATTCGGTCCCATGACTAATCTCCAATGCAATACTATTGCTTGGGTGAGTGCACCCAAGTTGGTGATAAATTCTTAACATTAAATTGTTTCAATTGGAGTTAAGTATAGGAATTGAAGAAGAAATTCAGGATACCCATTGTTATCACAGACTTTTATTCTACCGGATAATGACGTCTTGGCCTGCTGACGGGATCAAATGTCATTACAATAATATAACCACTCACCCAAGTGATGATGATTAATTCTCAACATGAAATTGTTTAAATTGGAGTTACAGGAATAGAAGAGTATCTAAAGTTTGAATACCCATTGTTACAGTAAACTTTTATTGTATACATTCTACGGAAAAAAGTTTGTAAAAATATGTTGTATTTGCCTGCTCGCGGAAAAACAAG
The DNA here is from genome assembly GCA_949629185.1 of Apamea crenata. Lineage (NCBI taxonomy): Eukaryota > Metazoa > Arthropoda > Insecta > Lepidoptera > Noctuidae > Apamea > Apamea crenata. The sequence continues at coordinate 15,415,533 of OX451357.1, forward strand.
ATTAATTGTGGTAATTTTCCACTCACCCAAGTCGATGATAAGTTCTCAACGTTATATTATTTTATTAGGAGTACAGGAATAGAAGAGTAAAGTTTAATACCCAGTGTTATCTTAGACTTTTATTCTATATTCTGCTGAAAAAAAGGTTGTCTAGGCCTGCTGGCGGAAAAAAAAAGATGGTTGTAATACTTACTTAATTTTTTTATCTTGTAAATTGTAAGTACTAACATGTCGTACTTGTGCAGTAGGAGGCGGTGGCGAGCCCTCCTTAGTTCTCATCCTCAAATGGGGCGGAGAGCTGACGCCGGCCGGACGCATACAGGCGGAGGAGCTCGGGAGAATGTTCCGCTGCATGTACCCCGGCGGGCAGGGCCGGCACATACCCGGTATGTATTGTGATCATCACTTAGGCTCGCTTGCACCACAAATGACTAAATACGTGTAACACTACCACCACCACTACCACTGTTATTATTATTACACTAAACATATTTAAAGCAACGTTCCGTTTCTGATAACAGTTTTAAATTTACTGAGACGGAATTATGGTTTAAATACGATTATCGTTACACGCCAACAAAGCCGTAGGCTTAACGACGACTCACCTCTAAAATTCCTCCAACAATTCCAGGCGAGGGTGGTACCCAAGGTCTCGGCCTCCTCCGCCTCCACTCCACCTTCCGCCATGACCTGAAGATCTACGCCTCGGATGAAGGTCGCGTACAGATGACTGCGGCGGCCTTCGCGAAAGGATTACTGGCTTTGGAGGGAGAACTGACCCCTATACTTGTGCAGATGGTCAAGTCTGCCAACACGAATGGACTGCTGGATAATGATTGTGATTCTTCTAAGGTTCAGAATATGTAAGTATCTTTTACTTTAGCAACTAATTATTTGAGCAGAAAATTAGAAGACGATCATAAGAAAAATTAATTGTAGACTATTAGTTATCAAAATAATCACTAATGTTCCGCCGAAACGTGAGTTCGTGAATTCAATCCTGGACTTGAGCCAATATTAATTCTGACGAACTTCATCCTAGACGATCTGCATACTAGTCTCGGCAGTCGGCTTCCAGAGTGTGGTGATTATTTAGCGCATTACTTTACTTGACAAAGGAGTCCTTTTGTTGGAAGTCGCTCCCAACTATGGAGTACTTCCAACTGTTTTTCATTGCTTGAGAATCTTCACAACAGGCTACTTCTAGGCAAGCACCGACTTCTTTGCTTGACTTTGACATAATATCTACTTCTTTCTACTGGCCTTTTCAAGTAATAATTTCCTTCTGTTCTTTTCAACCAGGGCAAAGGCTCGTCTCCACGAGGCGATGCAGGTGGACCGCGACTTCACCGACGAAGACCGCGCGCGCATCAACCCGTGCGACTCCGTGAGCATCAACACGGCGATGGAATTCGTGAAGAACCCCGTGCGGTGCTGTGCGCACGTGCACACGCTCATAAAGCACCTCATGCACATTGTGGTTATTAAGAAAGATGATCCGAAGACTAAAGGTAAACTATCGCAATATGTCTGTATGTTATTCTGGCGTTTTACTTGGCGTATTGATGACAATACAAAATCAACTTTATTCTAATGAACATAGGGTATATTTTGTGTTGCCCCAGTAACTTAAAGAACAATATACTTTTCACCAGACACAATACTCTACCATGGCGAGACATGGGAGTTGATGGGTCGCCGATGGGGCAAGATCGAGAAGGACTTCTGCACTAAAAACAAGACGTACGACATATCGAAGATACCGGATATCTACGACTGCATCAAATACGATCTGCAACACAACCAGCATACTCTGCAGTTTGATCTGGCAGAGGAACTGTACATCTATGCCAAGTACTTGGCTGATATTGTGATACCTCAGGTGAGTGATAACAGTATTTTAAAGATCTATAATTTTGGGCCTAGTCGTTAACGCAGTATAATGCAACACTGAGGGACGATAGAAGATTTTGGAAGAAACCTTTGCCCAACAGTGGTACAGAAGAGGATGAACGAACCTTAAAACCCCTTTCATCTTTCTGTAACCCAAGATAAGTTGAAGAGTAGTTTTTCTATAGAACCTACAAAAAAGTTTCCAAACTTATGTATTTTTTTTTTGTGGTACAGGAGTACGGACTGACAATGCAAGAGAAACTAACGATAGGGCAGGGGATATGTACACCACTGCTTAAGAAAATAAGAGCTGACCTGCAGAGGAATATTGAAGAGTCGGGAGAAGAGACTGTTAATAGATTGAACCCCAGGTAAGATATTTTGACCTCTGTTCTAGCGTATAGAGCAAGGTCCACATTTTAATCTATACATATAATAAAATAGTAACGAAGAATTTCCCCCGTGCCTGGGAAAGCATGTTGTTAATCCGTTGGTCCCGGCTGTCATTCTTGGATCTTTGACAGTCGTTACGGGTTGTCAGAAGCCCGTAAGTCCGACAATCAGTCTTACCAATGGGTTACCCAGTAACTGGGTTGTGGAGGTCAGATAGGCAGTCGCTCCATGTAAAATACCGGTATTCAGCTGCATCCGGTGATGATGATGATGATGGTAGTTGAGGTTCCATAAAAAAATTCTGATATTTTAAATACTCCTCAAATGGGGCAAGGCACCGGCAGTTTTCACACAACAACATTGACAAGTTTTTTCTCTCTCCCTCAGGTACAGTCACGGCGTGTCATCTCCGGGCCGTCACGTGCGCACGCGGCTGTACTTCACGAGCGAGAGTCACGTGCACTCTCTTCTTACTGTGCTTAGATTCGGCGGTCTACTAGATGTGAGTTTTTTTAATGTTATCTATTCTATTATTCACAATATCGCACACTTTAAAACATATAGACATGCACCTATTTTTTTAAAATTATGTATGTTTACTATTTTGGTCATTATATTTCATCTATGGCGTTTGTACACATAGGGTAAATATTAACAATAATATGTATTTCATGACCTACGGCTCTATTAGACCTTTTATTTAATGAGACTATAAAAACGGTCTTTATTGATTTTTGACACAGTCTCATCAACTATAAGTACGAAAATGCCTTGCATTCATTTACATAGCTGCGGTAAAAACTTCGACGATCAAATTTCAGGTGTTAAAAGACGAGCAATGGCGTCGTGCGATGGAGTACGTGTCGACTGTATCGGAACTCAACTACATGTCGCAAATTGTCGTCATGCTCTATGAGGATCCTACCAAAGATCCCTATTCAGAAGAGAGGTGAGAAGGGCTTTTGTTTAAAAAAAAATCTTCTAGTAAATCATTGAGAAGAGTTATTGTCGTTGTCTTAATCATTACTATAATATATTCAGTGTGCTTATGGTATGTGCAGAAATTCGCGCCATTTAACCGGGACCAGGAAAACCACAGCAAACAGTCTCGTTTCTTACACAAAAGAAAAAGCTTAAGCCTGTATTTGAATTCAAGCCAACTCCTTTCCACAAAAAAAAAATCATGAATCATGTTCTTAGAGTGTCGATACTAAATACTGTTGTGTTGAGCCTAAAAGGTCTCATGAACTAATAGTTCCCTTATTACTTTATTTATGTTCGTATCAGGTTCCACGTGGAGTTGCACTTCAGTCCCGGCGTGAACTGCTGCGTACAGAAGAACTTGCCCCCCGGGCCTGGCTTCAGGCCGCACAGTCGCAACCACTCCACTACCAATAACTCGGTACGTTTTACTTGCTTGTAGAGGAAGCAAATCATACTGGAGAAAGAACAGATCAATAATAAAAAAATAAAAAATAACGTATTCCGAAAAAAAAAAAAATCTTGTTGGAATTTATCCTACTAATATTATAAATGCGAAAGTTTGTATGGATGTATGGATGTTTGTTACTCTTTCACGCAAAAACTACTGAACAGATTTTGACGAAATTTAGCACACAGATAGTTTATAACCAGGATTAACATATAGGATACTTTTTATCCCGACATTCCCACGGGATCGAAACTTATGCGGGTGAAACCGCGGGGCGCAGCTAGTTTCTAATATTTGTTCACAGCAGAGTTCGTCAGATGAGGTGAAATGTATCGAGGAAGAAGGTGAAGACGACAATATGGCCAGTCAAGAAACTCTGCAACCGGTAAGTAGGCGTGGTAGAAACTAGGAGCAGATTTTAATGTTGCTTGTATGTCGGTCTTCTACAGACTGTAATTCGGAGAGTGTGTGCAGGAGCTCCACAACCCGATCCCACCATAGCACTATTACTACCGGAATACCAAGCGTACTGCAGGGTACCATCCGCACTTGGTTCATATCCCGACTATACTCAGCACTTACTCAGGTTCATATACTCAGCACTTCTTCTCCACATTTATTTTGCGCACGGTCAAAGTGTGGAACTCCCTGCCCGCGTCTGTGTTCCCTTCCACATTTAACCCGTCTGCCTTCAAAACAACAGTGAACAGGCATCTTCTGGGCACACTCATGTCATCATAGACCTCAAGAGCGGCCGATCTAGTCTGTAAAAATTTCACCGTTAAAACTTCGGTGGAGTGAGCTGTCATTAGTGTCAATCCATAGCATAGCGTGGAATGAAAGCTTACTTCACCTACATATGTTTCCATGGTGAGTTTTTTTTACAAAATAGACCAGCAGGCCCATTCAGCAATAAAATAAAAATTAAAGAAGAAAACATTTTTATTTTATTTAAATATCGTGATATTACAGGATGCTGACGAACTCGATAACACATTCTCACCGAAGAAATTGTCGAAGTCAAAAATAAGGCCTTCGGATCCGATACCTATTTGGTAAGTATGTTTCGTTTAAATTTTGCTTTTCATAGATAGTCATCACTCATGGTACTCTCAAGGAAATCTATTTAAAACTTTTGTTACCTATATTAAAATTTGTGCTTTTCCTACGCCATTTTTGTCCGTCCTTATAGTGCTCTTCTCATGCAATCACACTTTACTAAAGTGCTGCAAGAATCTTTTGGCGCCTGGATGACATTGTCAGGGGGGCGTTGTTTGTTCAAATTGTCACAGTTTATTGAATTGGCAAAACAAGATAATGACGTTAGTTCCGATTTTGGCCGCGTGCCAAAGGAAACTTGTAGCGATCGTCATTATTATAGCTATATTTGTATATTTTCAACTGTTCTCGGAGATATAAATATGCGTGAGATGTGTAGCGACAATTACAGCAGCCTGCACTACACTGTGAGCGGGCACGAGGCGTCCACGCTGGCCGCGCGCCTCAACGCCGAGCTGCGCTCGCGCAGCCACGCCGATACTGATACGGACACGAACGCACAGGTTAGCTAGCGTAGAATGGAGCGGAACGGGTTTATAGAGATAAACCCGTTTCATTCATGCAGAGATCCAGAATTTTAATATAACTGCCCAATAGACTTGATGACCGAAATTCGGTTCAATGCGACAAAAAGATGCATTATTCATCCATTAACTCGTGACTCTATGACTTGTCGTTCATAACTGAATCTATCTAATGTTCTCATACTATGTCCGTTGGTTACTTGACTGCTCGAAGTGCATATATCTGTCACATGAGTGATCCAAATCTCGCACTGAACGCAATGAAATAAAATACACTTTTATAGTGGTCTAGCTGACCACTATAAAAGAGTATTTTATTACATTAGGGAAAACAAACAGTAGTATATAAAGAAAAAACAAAAATATCTTAACAAATATACTACCCAATACGGCACTACCTTCCATAGTCGATCATTAAAAACATTGTCGACTCCTTCTGTCAATTCTCCACAAACTCCAAGACTAACACTTATGATATACCTTCCAGGGCGACGAAAAAGAGCCAAAAGACGTGGAAGAAGCGCCGCCCCGCGCTCGCTCCTACGACCAACACAAGCAGAGCCACGACAATGGTAAGTATTGGCGCGTACAACGGCATGACTGCACTAATACCGACCCACTAATTACAACACCCATATTTAAACTTGTTTATGGAAATGAACTTCGAACTCGGAGCAAACGCATTATAGTATACGACAGTGTTTTTAGCAGGCGCGGTCACAAAATGAGAGAGCGAGATGACACGAAACTCAGTGCAGAGTTCAAGTATCTGGTCCTACTCGCACGTTTAATGACCGCATCTGCCACGAGCATTGACGTTAAGGACAAAACAAAAGAGTTACAGTTTGTTTTTTGAATGAAGAATGCGTCAAGTTAAGAACGATTTTCAGAAACAAGTGAACGTGCCTTCGCATCTGGCGCTTGTCCAGAGTAGGCGTTCATCGAACGTGTACGTAGCGTGTACGCGGCGTTATCGCGATCACGCCGCGTAGACCCTACGTATACATTTGACGACCGCCTACGCTGTACTTACGCTCGGTACGTAGACACACTAAGAATATGGATGTTAGTCTCCCGAGTGCCGTGTACCCGTACACCTGACTACTGTACATAAATGATGTACTTTGTATATTATGTTGTGACATCGTGGCATGACTCCTTTGTAACCTATGGGTCAGGATCTACAAAGCTGAATAAACAAGCTATGACGCTTGGCGTGAAAAGAGGAGTTAGTTATAAAGACAGGAATAAGTCGATCTTCTAAAATAGTGTTATATTGAAAATTGGATCTACAATTAGGTAATTGGGAGTAGTGACCTAAAGTTGTCAAAAAATAAAAGGCCCGTTTTGACATTTGACAAGGCGTTCTTGACACGTGTCAGTTTCATACAAACGAATACGTGTTTTGAGAATTTGATCTTTATTAACTACTAGCTGTTGCCCGCGACTTCGTCTGCGATCCAGGATGAAAAGTAGCATATGTCCTTCTCCAGATCGTGGTCTACCCATGTATCAAATTTCATCTAAATCCGTTCAGCAGTTTTAGCGTAAAAGCGTAATTCTTAAATTTTATAATTTTCTGCGCAACTTTTCTTTTCCCGTAAGAACCTTCTACAAAGTATTAGAAAACTTGTAAAAAAAAGATGGATGAAATCGGTAAAGTCGTTCTCAAGTTATGGCGTGACCAAGGGAATGATAATGATGATGGGTAATGTATAAAAGCTTCTTTGGCATCGCTCCAAGAATTTATAATAAAATACCAGATCAGGTAAAAATATTAGCTGTCCACAAGTACAGACGCCAGCAGGTCAAGCTACCCGAAATTGTCAAATTTTCCCATTCAACCTTGAACCTTAATGCTCTGGCGATAAAGTTGAAAATCTATTAAAGAAATTTGACAGATTGTAGTAGCTTGATGTGCTGGCGTCTGTACAAGAAAACTTTGCAAAAAAAAAATAATTGACAAATGTTATTACACGGTTGACGAGTTCTTGAATGATTAAGTTTGTAACATCAACATTTTCTAATTTCGGTGCCAATATTTAAAAAAAAAATCTCTTTTTTTTTTTTTTTAATATCTTTATTAATTATTAGGGACTTTTATACAATTGTACATGTCAGTCCCATCGGACCTTATAACTTAATAATATTAACAATAAACTAACCTATCGGACCTTATAACGTAAAACGTAACAATACAAAATCTCTTTCTTTTTTATTTACCTACTGAATTTTTTGTCATTTTTTATCTTATCAACTTTAAATCTACCCATATTTGTATGTCTTACCATAGACAAAACATAGCGCACTGTATTTACCTTTAAGATCTGTATTTTTTGTTACCTATGTTTTACAAATAATAAATGATTGATTGAAGGGAAATAGGGATTCATTTTTATATAATTATATAGACTAGAACTGTCAATGTCAAAACGAGCCTTTTATTTTTTGACAACTATAATTGTGTTGAAACAGAGAAATAAACTACGTAATTTTTGAGATACAATTAGTTGATTCTGTTTTTAGTTTAGGTTAGCCTCAGAAATATACAGGATCAAATTAAATTAGCTAGCGACACTCCGCAGACGTGATGAGTATCGACATCTAAATATGATAAAACGAAAAATATGTTTTGATGGTTTTTCATGTGGGGTTATCTTCCACAGTTAGAAACGTGTAAACTTCACAGACGTGATGGGTTTTCATTTCATATCTGAACACGATAAAATAAAAGGATTTTCTCAACTCGAATTTCAAGTACTTACTTAACAAAACTGACAAGACGGCACGGTTGGCGCAGTGGTTAAGCGATTGACTGCTGCGCTGCGTGTCGCGGGTTCGATTCCCGCACGGAACAAATATTTGTATGACCTACATGTATTTGTTCCGAGTCTGGGTGTTTTTCTATCTATAATATGTATGTATTTACAAAAAAAAAGTATATAAGTAGTTTATCAGCCATCTTGTTACCATAACACAAGCATTAGGTTGCTTAGCTTGGGACAAATGGTGCTGTGTGAAATGTCCAGGGATATATATATATATATATATAAAACTACCAGCTGTCGCAAACCCCATAAAAATACATCACATCATTTTTAGGGTTTCGTACCCAAAGGTTAAAAACGGGACCCTATTACTAAGACTTCGCTGTCTGTTCGTCCGTCTGTCTGTCACCAGGCTGTATCTCAAGATCCACGATAGCTAGACAGTTGTAATTTTCACAAATTATGTATTTCTGTTGCCGCTATAACAACAAATACTAAAAACAAAATAAAATAAATGTTTAAGGGGGGCTCCCATACAACAGACGCACACAGACGGGAGTTTTATAGATAATTGTACGGAACCCTTCGTGTGCAAGTCCGACTCGCACTTTTCGGTTTTTATTTTGTCGTGTTTAGGTATCCATACCTACCACGTCTGCAGAGTTTCGCTAGCTAATTTAATTTTACCCAGTATTTAATATTGCTACCCTGATTGCTCTCGTCAGTACTCATAAGAACATTTATTTATCGTTGGTTATTTGTATTGTTTTAAAACTGACATTTTTTGGGGACAGTGGGGTGTTTCTTACACTTTCGTTGTTTTAACTTCTATTTATCTGAGCCTATGTAGTATGTCCGCTCTGATTTCTGAATAGACTATTATTTAAATAGATACAGTTACTCATATATTATTATCTAGATTTATTTATAAAGGCGTAGAAAACTTCGCAAATTATATTTGAGTTTGCTTCGTACATGGATTGCAGTAAAATATTATTCTTACACATTTACTTTTAGCTTTTTACTAGCAGGCACAAGTGGCACAGCGTTTTTATCCTGAAAATGATAAACTTTTGAAATTGACGTTTCCAAAAAATTTATAACTAAAACTCGGTTTCAGTCTGCTAATGGGCACATTCTCAAAGACACTGCATTGCTCTGGGAGCTTCAATTTAATTGAAATGTTTGATCATCAAATCTAAAAGTTGTCATTATTCAATTTGATTTTTCTCAACTATATTGGGGTCGAGTTCTACTCATTATTATCTTGCCCTCATCCTTCTGACTACGTTAAATGAAGCGACTACTGTGTGACCTCCAGGTCTGGCAATACTGATATTCTAAGGTTAACCATAGCAACACTCTTTTTGTATAAAAGAGCAAGTATTTAATGGAACCCCAAATAATTCCCATCTCGATCAGATCGTACATCATTAGAAGACCATTCAGTTTCTTGAAGAGCATTTATTTAAAAAAGCGTACATTTTTATAAGGCCTTAAGTATGTATTCAGAAGATCAATTTAATAGGTATGTCCTTTCTAAAAGTAGTAAACATACAATATTTGACTGCAATTCGTGTCGTAAGTCTTGGCGGGTATGTGACGTGTGTGTCGCGACAGAGTCCGAGGCGGCGCTGGCCGGTGCCGTGGGCGCGCGCTACCAGAGCCTGCAGTCCGTGCCGCAGCCAGGTCAGTGCACACGCCAGGGGAGGGACTTACCATTCACATGTGCTCAGGGCTAACTGGTGCTGTTGAGGGTAGAAGGCTGAGGAAATGTTGTACGGCTAGTTCATATGGCAATGTGACACTATTAATGAAATATGAAATTCTGAGCAAAAGTGAGCACTAAGGAAAGATTTTTCGAAATTCATCCCCTTGGGTTAAATAGGGGATGCAATTTTTGCCGATGGGATATCCCAACGGTCACAAGGCTTGTTAATTCTAGTAACAAAAAGTAGACTAGACCTAGACCATCTATACATTGAACATTCTGCATCACAAATGTTTTCATGTTAGCTTCAGTGAAGTTGGTAATGCAACTTACTGGCGCTTGGGCTGCATGCCTACTTACATCGGGACCGATAATACAAGGGTGTAATTTCTGCTAACTGCTAATAGACAAATAGGCATAATAATTCATAAAGCATCCAAAATTATATAATGTATGTGATAATGGCTAAAACTGGCAGCTAGACAACATTTTTTCAACCTTTTATCTGACATAGTATAATTGAGCTCTCTGTTTACGATGCTAATGCTATTTCAGTATGGTGTCTATTGGTGAATAAATTCCAAATGATGGTGGTTCGGCCCCAACTCCTGAACATGTTACATGTGTGCGCGTCCTACGATCATCGGTATAGGGTTCTAAATTAGTGTCTTCTTATAGCTGTAGCAATCTGTTTCGTCCCAAAATTGCTCATCTAGAACTTTTATAAAGCATAATTTGGGTGAAAGTTCTTCACAGGTAAGCAAGCATGCTCGCATGTCAGGCTATAGATATTAACAATCTGTTAGTGCTATAGTTTACAATTCATAGATAATATTCTCATTAGTATATTATAACTATAACTCATCAGTAATGTGGTGTATCGTTTATTCGTTTAGCAGTTAAGTGTATAAGGTTGTATGGCACGCTCGTTTGTCGTGTCCGTGTGGTTTACTACTTGTTACTGAGTTGTAGAGCGCCGCGCGCCGCTCGCCGCTGTAGCTCATTCTGGCCGGCGATCTTGTGTGTGTTTGCGTTGCATCCTCGCTCCCCGCGTGTGTAAGCGCACGTTTGACTATTGTTTGGCACCTGCATGCTGTTGATGTTGATACTGATCTTCACTAACACGTTTTTACGATATTCTATGTTATTATACAATGATACAAATCAATTTTATGCAAACGTAACTTTCTGGTGTGCGTCTCCTCCCTCGATCACATCGCCATGTGAGCGCGACAGGAGGCGCGCGTCCTGGAGCGTTGCGTGTCCCGGCGCCGGCAGACGATCGTCAAACTACTGCGCGGGTTCCCTTCTGTGTAGTGTGATGTCAAACGCGATCTCCGTATTGCAAATCTATCGCTACTACGAGCACGCTTTGACCACTATCTATATATTTATTTATTCTATCTTAATTAATAACTAATTTATTTTTCTCTCTATCACCACCCTGTCTACTAACGACGTTCGCCTTCCACATAATGTCACCCCCACTGTTCGTGTAACCCCACTAACGCGCTCCATCCGGGGCAGCCGCGCGGCCGCACCCTCCCGCACTAACCGTGACGCCGTCCGGCTCCGTGTCGAGCCCGGGCCCGACGGACGAGCCCGTAACCCCCCTCATTAACATGGGCGGCGTCGAGTCCTCCACTAACGAGCTCCCGCTATCCGCCATCACGTTCCGCGCCTCGTGGCCGCACCTGGCGGACGGCCACATGGCCGCCGGCCATAGCCAAGAGTGTAGCACCCCGCGGGACGCAGGGCGGCGCCAGCGGCACAGCATCGCCGGCCAGATGAGCTACCTCAAGATGCTGGGGCTGGGCGCGCGCGGCAAGCTGTCGGCCGCGGGACTGTTCAGCACGGCCGTCATCTCCGGCTCCAGCTCCGCGCCCAACCTGCGCGTCATGATCCCCACGGCGGCCTCCAGCAACGGTGAGTGACGTCACGTCCCCGCCCCCCTCGCCCCGCCGGCTCGCCTGACGCTCGTTCTGTCGCAGCGGCCGTGGAGGGCTTCGGCGGAGTGCCGGCCATCCGCCCGCTGGAGACGCTGCACAACGCGCTGTCGCTGCGCCAGCTGGACGTGTTCCTGGAGCGCGTCACGGCGGCGCCCGTGCTGCTGGGCACGCCGCCCGCGCCCGCCGTGCCGCCGCTCAAGCAGCCGTCGCCCACCAACAGTGAGTACACTCCGTCGCCCGCGCGCATCCGCTGAACTGTGCACTAATACTGACCACCCCCAGGTGTAGGCTGGAGCGGCCCGTCGTCGCTGATGTCGTCGTCGGGCGAGCTGCCCAGCGGCCTGTCGTCCGCCGGGCCCTCGTCGCCCAACTCCAACTACGCCTCCAACTCTGAACATAAGACTACGTCCACCGAGAGGTATACAGAGACAAATTACTACATACTTAGAGAATTGTTAACCAGCTTGAATGCGTTTTCCGAACATTAGAGTCGATGCCACTCTTCTGTACATTTGTTTTGGTTTTAATTTGTCTAACGTGTTCTGGAAGATGTCTTCATTTTGTTTTGGTTACAGCGCCGTCACTTGACTAGATCTGTGTTATAATATCTGCTAATGTTGCTTGATGTTAGTTTTACTGTTCTGTTTTCTGTTTCTTGTTACCTAAATGTCATCTAAAGGACTATCGTTATATCTCATTTGAGGGTGAGACTTATGAACTGAAGATTTAGTTTACCTTTTACCATTCGGTCTGCAAGTGAACAAAATGTTCAAAACGTTTCGTCCACTTGCGGAGTCTATTTGGAACCATCTTGTTTTCACGCGGCGTCAGTTCACGGTAACTCATACCATACATCATATTGTTGGTGCTTATATCATTCATTTTCGGGAGTTGTTGAAAGCGAGGTGCAGCCGAACACCGGCTGGTAACTAAACATTATGGATTCCAGTAGCAATTGGAGTAAAAATGTGCCGAGCAAGCTCCCTCAGTGGGAGGGCGAGGCGGCGACGTTGTGCGCGTTGGACGCGACCCTGCACCCATTCATGCCGCACTCCAACGTAGCAGGTACCTCACGCTAACTCATATAGCTCGACTCAGAACAACGACCGCCCAAACGCGCGCTACTGTTACACATTATTCACTTTTGAAAATATATTGAAAGTAATTAATAATAACGTGTAACAACATCCCGTGCGCTTTTAGTTGTCGTTCGAATAAATTGTATAAAAAGTTGCGGAGCTGACCGGTGGATACATAATAATTATATTGGATACCCAAATATATTATAAACGTTGCACAATTTCGTCGCTTGCTCCATTAAATTAAGAACAGAACTTTTATAATTATACCATCTGTTAATTTATGTTTCATTGTTGCATGATTATGAAATGCATGCGCTGCACTCTCTGCTGATTACTTCAACTTCAAGGCGAATCTATTCTTAAGAATGATCAAATAGCTTAGAAAAATTAAAAGCAAAAAACAATGACTAACAAAAAAAGGAGTTTGCATGATACATTAATATAATAATAAATAATTAGTATTTATTTATTTTATATAATACAATATTCGGATATTTAAGTATGTATGTATATTTTATCATGCAAACCATAAAATAACCACTCTGGCACATTGCAGTACCTACTGAAAACAATATTGAAATTGGTAAAAACAGTCATAACTTTCTTAGAAATAATAAAAGGGGTTTAACTAATCCATTTCGGTCATGCAATACATAAATCTATTAGATTCAGATTATAATACAATCCAAGACCAAAAAATGCGAAAATAAAAAGGTTTGATACTAGAAAATAAATTCAGTTGTCAAAATATATGTAAACTTATAGCGGTGTCGCTACAATAATCGAGCTAGACAAAATGGTGACTTTACTCTAATATACCCGGCAGCGGTAAAAAGCCCAGTACTTCTTCAGAGAATTCTCCAACCAATCCACCGAATTAAACACCTATGAAAAAATAAAGAAGATTTCATACTGGCCACTTAAAAATACGTATAAAGTACGAAAATGGGGTTGCCAGTTGAAATAAATAAGGCATTGAAGCCTTGTGTTCTAATCTCTGTTGGTATAACAAATAGTTTTTTTCGGTGCAATGTTTCAGGTTCATCTATTAGCGGCGACGTGACACCGGTGTCAATAGCCTCCGAGCTGGACTTCAACAGCAACGAGGCTACTGCCGGATCTATCACTGACCACGACCTACTGGTACGTAATGACTAGTTTACATGGTGTAAAGGACACCGACGCGCAAACTGTTGCCATGAATTCAGCAAATTATTTTACACCCCCAACGTAGAAAGGTTAGTTGGTGATGAAATAAAAAAAAACTGCTGAATAAATTCACGAAGACATGCCATGCCATATGAGTTGAATGTAAATCATGCTATAACATTCTGCATCACAAAGTAAATTAAGACTCTAGCGACATCCCCACTAAACTTTAACCTGATTTTTATTGACTTCCCAGGCGTGTTATTCGCACTTAATCAATTAATAATAGCGAGCTTGCTTTAGTAGTGTTCCTTTATAATTGATTTTATTTGATTAGATGAAAATTGTAAGTACCTACAACATCGAAGAAAAGTATTTAAATACGTGTTTTACATTATCCTGTCCCCTTTAACAGAGTGCTGAAGGTGAAGACGATGAAGAAACCCTGTCAGTTGACCCGTGCGGCTCACCGGTGAAAATGATCAGGAACGATCTGAGCCCACAAACTTACGCTTCGGTCAACTCCCTAAGACTGGACAACAGTCAACCGTCCACTAGTAAATGCTCCACGGAGTTCTTCGGGCTAAGCTTACAACAAACGAAAGAATGTTTCCATAAAGACATGCCATCAAGTAGTAAAAATTATAATTTAGATAACGACCTGAAACAAAAGGTTTCTAAGGAAAATACACAGTGTATGTCCAATATTGATTTGCTAAATTTGCAAAGCAAAGATGGCAAAAGTAAAGTAAAAAAGAATGAAATTCTGAATAATGGAAGTAGGAGGTATAGCGACAGTAGTGCACAAAAAAGTAATGTAGGCTCCCAAGCGACTGTGTCTGGTAGTAGATTCAAGACGACTCTAGTGACCGACGATCAGTTAAGGCCAAGCACTTCTACAGACAGTGCCAATAATGCGACTAACGACCCGGGCATGCCGCTCGTGACGAAGGCTAAAAGTACTTCCGTTAAACCAGGCTTTACTATATCCGAATAGTTTTAGTACAGTCATCAGCTCCTCCATACAGCCGTACGTCACCAGTCTATTTCATTCAGAACGTCCCTTTTCGTTCGTTACCTTCAATGGCTTGCCTCAACTTGAGACGTGAGCCATGCAAGCCCGAAAAACCGCTCTGGAAAATTCTGGCATGAATCGTCTGCATGGAGTTCTGCATCTGCATCTAGATAGACGTGTTTTAGTTCCAGTAGTAGTAAATACATTCAGTGTAGTTTTATCATAACAATCTCATAAGGGCAGCACAGAGTAGTACCTAACGACTGTTTTTGATATTTTGACCTGCGCTTGCGGTTTATTTATTGATGAATCTTTTATTTTTACACTTGTTGCTGTGATTATTCCAATGATGTTTCCTATTCTCATATTTTTTTATGCTCTGTATATTCAGTGTTATAAAGTTATTAATAATACTATTTTATACATAGGTTTTACAATTTGTGCTAACTGTCATATTACTAAGTTATTTGTATATGCTGAGGTTTCAATACAATGTATTTTGTATCAATGTTTTGTGTTCATAGATGTAGCTTGATTGAATCATAGGCAATGTAGTGAATCAATAGATAAATATTCTGTTAGATAGTGCTCTCCGTTTTGCCTTACCGGTTCGCTTGATTGTGCGCAAAAAAACAATTTTCAAAAAATTATGAGATATTGATATTGAATGTATTAGTTAAGAATTTACATCAAAATATAATAATTGATAAATAAGGTTTCTTTTTTATTATTTATTAAACGTCCACTGCTAAGCTCGCTAAACAAGACTACGACTAAACGAAAGTTATTGCGATAGTTTCATACACCCGCCAACGGCCAACGTGACGCCAACGTCAGAATAGCGATTGTACGATGAAACAATTGCAATAATGTCCTTTCCCACGAGGTAATATATTTATTTAACGCTACTGCTTCGCACGGATTTTCAGACTTGATAAAACATCGGAATGGCAGATGGCAGGGGTGGTGCACCCAGTTCTGAGGGCCCCCAATTCTGGAGAATTACTTTTTAATTAAATCCCAAACAAATGCAAAATAGGTTAAAGTAAACAAAAGACAGATAAGCTTATGTTAAAGTTTACGTTCGTACGTAGGGGACGTATGCTAAACATTAAGTACCTAAACGTAGGCTGCTAACATTTTTAAGCTCGCTTCGCTCGCTCTTGCATTCTTATTTTTCTCCAACTTTTCTACATATGTCGACAAAATAACTTCTATACCTATATGAATACTCAAACTTATCCAGGGTGGGTTACAAAAATTTAGAGCTCGCTGTTGCATTCCGAAACATTCCTCTATAGGTCGATAAAGTAACTCCTATTTCTGTATAAATGTTGAAATGAAAAGAAAATTTAACCTATCCGGGGTGCAAGAATTTTCGAGCTAATGCTCAACTTTTGTATAAGTCGACAAAGTATCTCCTGTTTCTGGTCAAAAGAAAACCTTTGCGAGGCAACATGCTAAAAATCTTCGTTTGGTGTTATCCTACATTATTACATAAATATAAGGACCAGTCATGTTCCTGTCTCTATTTTGCAGTAGTTTAAAGAGTGTCAGGAATAACGCTAACCAAAGTACGTGCTAAGTAACGTTGATAGGATCTCGGCCTTACACAGCGGTTTTTGCTTATCGAAACTCATTTTCAGACCACTGAAAACATTACTTTGTTTGTAGATTGTCGCTACGGGTTACACACACCGTTTATCCACCCTAATGGAGAATAAACGGAAACGTATTGCCGCGTATCCAACTTAGTAGGGTGAATTTTTTGGGGTGAATAACCGGTCCCTGCAACGGTCACAACAACCGGTCATTAATTTTACCTAAGTGACCTCGGAGTGCCAAAAGCGTGATCGTCTTACCCCCGCAATGTGTGCTCTTTGCAATGGGCCCCATCGAGCAAATTACAGACGATGTGAAGTTTATAAAGAAATACTGGCCCGAAGAACCAGAATGCCCTGAAACAACGTACACATGCCCCGGAAAGTTCTTGACTGTGGTGATGGAACTTCTACCAATATGCTTGGCAACACGACCAAGGAGAGCGCCAAAACTACCTTTTGTGAAGTCTTGCGGCAGAACAAAGAACAATATACAGTTGAGATAAAGACCGGACCTAGCCCAACCTTAGAACAGCTACTCCATAAACAAACCTAAAAGTTTGAGTGCATCTTCCAACAAATGAGTATTCTTATAATAAGTCTCATCACCAAGCTCGTCGATCGACTTACAAAATGAATGCTCTAAGAATAGCTACCTGGAACGTAAACGGAATAGGCCCCAAACTAACAAGAGGTTGAGCTTCTAATCGCTAAACACAAGATTGATATTCTTCTCGTAGATATTTGTGTTGCGCACACAAATATCAAATTCAAAGAACATCAATGCTATATGACAAACCATCCGGATGGCACTGAACATGGTGGAACAGCGGTCATCGTCCACAAGAAGGTGAAACATCATTTAATGCCAGAATACAGAACTGAACACCTTCAGGCAACAACAATTGCTGTGGAGGATAGCACAGGCTACATTAACGTGTCGGCTTTATACTGCCCCCCTAAACATAAAATAGACGAAAATTTGTTCACGCGATACTTCCACCAGCTCGGCAATTGTTTCATTGCGGGTGGTGACTGGAACGCGAAATATATTAGCTAGGGCTCTAGACTCACTACAACGCGAGGAAGACAACTCAAAACAAGCATAGACAAAAGCCACCTATTGGTATCCTCCACCTGTGAACCCACGTACTGGCCAACAGACTCTAACAAAATCCCGACCTCCTTGACTTCTTAGAGCATTTTACCGAGGCACTACCTCACTACAATAAGCACTATACTGATAGAGTCGGAAAAATGTTTGCGTCCAAGCACACCGACTGGGAATCCCTTAGAGATTACATTGACAACAACATACAACTAAATATACCATTAAAAACTCCAGATGATATAATAGAAGAGGAGACAAAATATATAACAACACTTATATTAACAAGCTGAAAATCAACCACCAGTACTGCTCACTAATGAAATCCTACTTGACGGAAAGAATATTTCTAGTGAAGGAAGCAGATGTGACGTCACGATTCTGCAATATAACTGCTGGAGTACCGCAAGGATCAATACTGGGACCGGTGTTGTACACAGTATACACTGCAGATCTCCCGCAGGCTGATGAAGTCACTACAGCAACATTTGCTGATGACACTGCAATACTGGCAAGCCATACAGATCCTGCTATGGCCTCACACATGCTCCAAGGGAACCTCGACAAAATAACCACATGGTTATAAAAGTGGCGGTTAAAGACGAGTGCAAGCAAATCAGTCCTCGTCACATTTACGCTGCCAACAGGAGACTGTCCACCAGTACATCTCGAGAATGTATAACTATCTCATCACGAAAGTCGACGTCCAACGTGGAAGAAACATCTGAAGACCAAGAGACACGAGCTTAATATCCGTTACAAGAACCTACACTGGATCATGGGACGAAATAGTAAACTGAGTACCGACAACAAACTTTTAATATATAGAGTGATCTTGAAGCCAGTGTGGCTTCAAGATTTTCTTCTTTATGGAATCCAACTGGTGCAGCGCCTGTAGCTCAAGCATTAGCATCCTTGGCAGCTCAACAGATTCAGAGCTGCCAAGGACCAATCTTTATTACTTCTAATACTATCTTATGAAAACTCAAGTGCTTAAGTGACTATAAGAAATTAAGAATCCTCCCCAGTTAGGGACTGACCACACTTATTCAGCTCCAGCTTTTGTCCTTAGAAAACAACGACTTTGTATGGAATGCGTACGCATCCGTAAAGCTTAACGGAAAGTAAAGTGGAATACAATAAGTATTTTTAAATGTTTTTTTCAATAAAGTATTTAAAAATGTTATTTATGTAAAATAAAGGAATTTAAAATAAAACTAAATGCCAGGCTTTGGCTCTTTAATTAATATCATAAAGTATATCACACATACTGTAATTTAAAGCTCACAATAAGCTAAGCTTAACTTAAAACTTATGACCAGACCAATCACATATTAATATTAAAAGCTACACATATGACTAAAGTAGGTACTGGTTTTATTCAGCTTTAACAGATTTAGGTGCCATGTTGACCATAGCCAGGAGAGTGTTGAAGATGCCCCTGTGTTGAACACCTGGCATGAGCAACATCATGGTAGACAGGATGTACATCAGGAATGTATTGTTGATGGAAGACGCCACCCATGCCAATGTCACCAACAAACTGAGGGAAAGTATGTAGTACTGAAACAAAAGAAATGAGCCCGTTAGAATCCAATATATCCACAACCAATTGAAAAGGGGTCAAAGTTTACACACTCAGAATGAACACACCCAGTGGATGTACCCAGTTGCATGTGGACACACCCAGTTCTTATCAGATGTTCATATTTTACTCTAAAATATAACTAAATGAACAGTACCTTTGTACTCAATACTAATATGTCGTATCTGTATTCATTTTACGGTGTGTAAATAAATGATGAACGTCTAAATAAATGCATAACCGCTTGATAAGGGTCAAGCGGTTATAAATTTAGTTTTGTCTACCATGTTCAATTTATTTTTAAATAAGTAAAATATGAACACCTGATAAGAACTGGGTGTGTTCACATTGATATTTATTCATGTTAAGTTACTACAATAGTTGGTACCAACACAGTTTTGCTTCATAGTTACAGAGGAGGTTGTATAATTTTCATTACAAAATCTACTTACCATATAAGGGCTGGTTTCCCTCAAAGCATAGAATTGGCGAACACTGTGTGTGCTTTTATTGTAATTGGTTACAATACTTTTGCAAACTTCTTCAAATATTTTTTCATGTTGCCCAGTCCATGAAGAAGGTCCATAAAGAGAATTACAGATAACGGGCACAATAAAGTCCACGAAATTCAGGAATAGGCCAACAACAGCGAATGTTGCGAGAGAATTGAGATCCAGTAGCCAAATGAGAAAATATATAAAAGAGACAGAGCCAACTATAGCACATGGATGCCACTGTTGTTCCCACAAGATGACGGACTTCAGCGGCAGAACAGCCATGCGCCAACCTTCCAGGAATCTCTTCAGCTTCTTCACCTGCTGCTCCTGTGGAAAAAATATGTTCGACTTCGTAAATTTTATTCATATTCTATTGCGCTTGATTTAGTAGGTACCTACATTTTATCTTGTTGCGTCAATTTCAATTAGTCTCTTTGTCAATAACCGAACTTTGATGGAGTATATTCTTTAGGCAAAGAAAAGTTTAAATCCCTGGTTTATTTTCTTGTTTTCAGTCATGAAGACGCGATGATTTTTTTTATATAGGCACAATTTTCGCTTACCTGATTTTGGGAAACTGTATGTTCAGCCATTTCGTTAATAATTATTTCTAGTTATTATAACTGCTGGGAATGTAAGTGATTTGCAAAAATTTAAACCACACAATGCACTTTCAAAACAATAAAATCAAATCAATCGAAACCGCACGAAGAATGAATAGGTGATGTTCCTATTTTCTGACGGCTCTTTCAATACTTTCAAACCGCTAACCGAATAGTTGTTGCTGCAGGACAGAAAAAGAAGGAAAGAGAATATAGAAACATTTTAATTTGGTCGGATTCCTAAATGTCAAAATAAATGATATCATTCATTCCAGATGGCAGCACTACAAGACTTTGTCTTATCGAATTTATTCGTGTTTGGACCTACACGATTTTGCCACACTGAATTTTCATTTTTTTTTTTAGTAGATGTTTTTTATAAATTAAAACATAATGTGCAAAGAAATTATTTACGTAATACCTACTAAAACAAAACATATTTATTGCATTACTTATCTTATTAGATGTGATGATAATTCGAATAGCTCTTTGTTTGCAGGCTGATGGCCATGGTTGGTTGGTAGTTGTAATAGGCATAACTGGAATAGCTGGCTCCATTATTTAATAATCTACTGGACAATCGAATATCAATTTAATTATCTAATAAGATCTTATTTTCTTCTTTACGATATACGATTTTTTGAGGCCTTGAGTTTTGCTAGCTCGAGGGCCTCATCGCCATATGAACGAAGTAAATAAACATACTTATTACATTACATAATACCCTCCTTCGTGTCGCGCAGTCGGGTAAAAAAACGCTTTTAATAATTTTTAAATTTATATAATAAAATAAAGCATATAAAAGTATAAAGCAAAAATATTATCAGTTCCCTTGTAGCATTTACCAATTATATTGATATCATAATATTTTTTTTCCTTTGATGAACGAAATCATTTCATTATTTCGTTTCAAAGTTTCATCATTGATCATCTATTGGACTCTGCGGAAGTAGCGTTTTGCAGGTGTTTTGGCCTTCTCGTGGGTCAGGGTCTGAAAAATATAAATGAATAATTTATTAGGCAAGATAATATGAAACTAACATGGAAAACTTGTTAAGAAAAACTACAGTACACATAGCCAAGTCTACAAATATTTGAACTACATTATTCTTGATGGTATTTGCACAAAAATAATGGCTTGTGTAAAGAACCTGTTTTCAAGCCGGTTAGAACTATTTATTTTTTTAATAATATGTTATGGCGATGTATTATTAAACTATAATGTTTCTCAAGGTGTTTTATTAAATGAAGTGGCTTTGTGTTTTATAAAATAAAAATATTCGCCATAAACAGTACTCTAAGGTCGCAAGCCCGCGCAGAGACGCGTCTTTTGACACCTCGCATAATCAGCCTATGATATTTCCACTGCTGGGACACAGGTTCCTGTATAGTTATTATACTCTTTGGACACAGGCCTGCTCTCTTCGAGAAGGAGTGGGCTATAATCTACCACGCGAGCCCAGTGAGTGTGGTTGGTAGATGTCACATGTCTTCGAATTTTTGGTTCAAGGAGATGCCGCGAATATAGAACTTCAATTTTTTTCAGGATATATTAGGTACCCATCGAAGACTATATTTCCGGTAAGTATAAGCCGACTTCTCATTGTACGAAAAGCATATTAAGTACCATGCGAGGTCAGCTAAAACTGGAAATGTATAGCTTGATATGTCGTCGTAAGTACCTATACTTTTATCGAAAACACTGTTTTGTTCACAACCAATTCTAATTTTGTAGTATTACTTACAACAATGCACTCATCTTCAGTGAAGTCATAATGGCGACCACAGTTAGCACCCGTATCTTCTACTACTGACTTGGTTTCAATCTGCTTCTCATTGATTAGGGTAGTAACACTCTGAAAACAAGTTACGTTAATTGATTACATAGTCCTCAGACTGTATTTCGGCCATGGCGGCCAATCTCAACGGAGACTAGCCTTTGGCGCGGGAGATGTTATCATGCACAAATATGTGCACAGACACAGTACACTCCCTCTTCCCTCACTCTCATAGTCCGCCGTACGCAAAATACGCGCGTTGACGTGGAGTTGCGGACACCACCCTGTATTACCCTATCTATTACCTCTCATAATCATTGGACGTCAATCCGACACGCCCAGAGATAGATCAGTATTAATGGATTAAACAGAATACTAAAACACATAAACAACTGAGCTCCAAGAACCCACTAGTTGGTAATTATGACAAATATCATGACATTAACCTTGACTTTGGCGTTAGGCATATTTTCCTCATACTCTTCTCCTAATTTGAACTTGTTCTCAACTGTCCGCAACAAAGATGAGTTCTTGATAGTCATATGGTCACCGTCCACTGATATTTCCATCAGAGGTGATGACATTGACATCATTTTACGTCCCATGTAAGGTACACCTGTAACAACAGTAAATTCTCATTATTAATTTTAGTTAAGCTTCATAAGTACCTACTTTAAATACTATCAAAATATATTTTAATGTTTAGTGGGAGTATGAGTACATAAGAGGAAGTCTGAAAGAGCTGAAAAGTTGCGTGGAAGTCGGTTGTCTTGGTATGGGCATCTGATAGGGCGGAGGAATGAGGAAAATGTTGTGACAAAGGTTTGAGTATGAATGTTGGTGGCTATAAGAGTAGGGGAAGACCCAAGAACAATGGTTGGACTGTGTGAATGATGATATGGTTAGAAAGGGAGTGACTACTGAGATGATAACTAATAGAGAAGTATGGAAGGAAAAGACATGTGGCAATGGCACCAAATAAATTGTGATTTTAAAGTTTGGTGGTTCTAGAATATAAAATGAAAGTCATATTCTGTACTATCTAAATTAATATTACAACTATAATTAACAAAATAGTTTCTAAATAAATAGTTGGCTGTGAAATATATTTAGGTACTCACCTACAGCACTGAAATAGTCATCAATGTCCTCATTCTTGTAGTGTTGGTATTTTCCAGCAATAGACGTCATTATTTTGTTTCTAACTTCTCTACCAACTAAGTTCTGCCTGAGATCTGGTCTTAAAAAAGTTTCAGAATAATCAATTAATTAAATAGTTATCTTATCACCGTAATTTATCAATCACGTACGTTACAAAGTTTGATAATGCATACAATTTAAGATAAGTAATAGGTAGAGGTACTGAATACTGATGAAAATCCTAAGATTTGAATCTGAAACGATGAGATTAACAACAATAAGCTCTAACTACGGTAAAATGAAATAATTACCACACACTGCACCTGTATGTACACAGCCCTAACGAAGAATACAGAATAATCTAATTAATGCGTGAATAAATTTTGTGAATTTGAAAATTTCTTTTGTCCGCTTTTGCTGCTGTCAGACACTGTCAGATAAAAACACGATAAACAACATCATCATGACCAATCAGAACTACGGATAGTGATGGGTACGTGAAGATATCGATAACACTATGACCTCAAAAATGAATGTCATGCTTTTTTTTCATATTGATACAAGGTCAAAACTAAATAATATATTTCCTTTAGTTCACTTAAATACTTACAAATTACATTTTTAAATATTTTATAAGCCAACATTTTTAAATGTTTTTATACTTTTTATATTCTAATATTTAAAAATATAACTAACTAGCTGCGCCCCGCGGTTTCACCCGCATAAGTTTCGATCCCGTGGGAATATCGGGATAAAAAGTATCCTATATGTTAATCCTGGTTATAAACCATCTGTGTGCCAAAATTCATCCAAATCCGTTCAGTAGTTTTTGCGTGAAAGAGTAACAAACATCCATACATCCATACAAACTTTCACGTTTATAATATTAAGTAGGATATCTGTTTACAAGCAAATAAAGGATATAATATTATTATTAAAATTTGTAATGTCAAGGCATGTCTAATGTTTTTTCTAGAAAAAACCTAATGGACAGTTTGTTACTTTGCAATACTTACGCTAATGGTTTACGACTGGTATCGATGGTGATAGATTGTGAATCGTGGTGGGAACAGGCTGGGCCCGTCCAATAATTGGTATTGAATTTCTGATTTTGATCATCTACTTTTGCTGTTGACTGTACTACTAAGTATTTATAAGTTTGTAAATGTATTACTTTGTAAAAGGACCTAAATAAAATATTATTATTATATTATTATTATCATAGGCAAACATATCGGCCACTCCAGGCGTTAATTCAGCATAGCTATTCACAACCATCTGACAGACTATCGTATCGAAAATGACACATTTCGATAACCAGTTTGCCTTGCCCTCGACAGCAAGAGCTGTCGGAAGAATAGAGGTCGTCTATTTAATTTAAACTGGCAAAATTTTCGGGTTTTGGACTTGTAAACAGCGTTTAGAGGACTGCTACGATAACATTGATTGATTTTCGATACGGTACGGAAGAGTATCGAGTGGTTGTGAATACAGAAGGAGTGCTAATTATAGCTTGCATTCATAAACTTCGTAAACCAAGGCGGCTTTACTAGGTACATACAGTAAGTGGTTAGACCAAGTAACTGTCCTCATTGGACTCTCTGTTATGACCGCCCTGCCACAAAAATAAAATATAAAGCCACAAAGGCTTTTCAGGGACACCACCTTCAATAGTGAAGTACGCGACCAAGAAGAAGTAATCGTGGAAAAGCCTAGAGCATTTGTGTACTGTATCCGATCAGCATCATAATTGAGCAACACACTTTCAATTACAATCCGACGGCTTTTGATGGATATTGCTAATATCATTGCTTCATGAGTTTGAAAAATTCGTGTGTTCGACAACGTAAATCACGCAATAAATGTTTTTGAATTGTCAAACTTAAAGGCATTGTCATTATTAGAGCCACCACACACTACTGACTTTTTATCGGCCGATAGTTTGCTAGGTTTTGGCTGCTAGCGCGCACAGTCGTGAGTGCGCATGACAACAGTCGGCCGACTGTTCTCCAACGATTTTACAACAGAAGAGAATGACCACGAAGAGAAACTGAGAGTTTTGGGTGCATCACATCCACATTCAACAGTGATAGATTATTGCATGGAAACTACGCGGTAGCGCCATACTGATTTAGCCGTCAATAGAATCTGGAAAATAAAATTTCCAGACAACACTAGTAACGTCAAATGCTCACGAATCAGATAATCGATAAAAGTTTGTTCTGAAACTACGAAGTTAGATTCTTAGCTATTTCATTTAAAATAAGCTTCTTTAGTATCTATTTTATCGTGAAAAATAAAATCAGTAAAATTTAAACTGGGTCCAGATTTTTTTACATAAGTAGCAAAACAATAAATTGAATCTATTTATTTTTTACTTTTTACAGGTTTCGAATTTCATCGGGTGTGGATTTTTTTTTGGTGGGACAGATAATTAATTGTAAATGGGATGTGACAACAAGAGCGGAGAAGTATGAGCGAGATGTGATTTTTATGTTTTGATCACAAATACAATTGAGATTAGTGCAAATATAAATATAAGTGATTTCTAGAATGTGGTGACATATTAAGTTGTAGTGAAAGAGTGCTTTTTATTTACTAAATAATTATATTTCATAGGAGGACTCCGACTTTTGCTCCAGTTTAGCTTGTAATCATTAATTACAAGTGTTGATCAATTATTGACACGAAATTGTTTAGTTACTTTAAAAACTCGAACGAACAATCGAAAATGGGTGAAAAAGAGGATTATTTGACATCGTACCGAGTGTTTTTTGAAAACTTTGCCGCTACTGTTAATCCTGAGGACCAGTTGCCCGTGCACATAGCAGGGTACACCATCACCGAATCGGAGTTGGTCGGTGAGGTTCTCTACTGGACGACTCAGTATTTGAGCGAAAAGTAAGTGGTTATTGTTATCATTGTTCATACTAAGCAGGGACCAGTATCTGTGCAGTCCTTCAGTTTAATAGAAACACCTTTTTAGATAAGACTATCAAAACCACAACTGCAATGTTGAATCATTGTGATAACGAGGTATAGAGAAAGAAAAGGGCTGGATTTTTTGTTTATAGTGTTTTTTATGCAACTACTTTACTACAATACCAGTTGCCTTACCTACCTTATTATATTTAATATTTACTACCTATTCATAAATAAATTTGCATTATACACATAATTTTGTTAATGAATCTCCTATGCTATTATTTGATATGGATACACCAATTCTTAGTTTATGTCTTCATAAATTTCTATATATAACTAACGCTTTACTAACTTTAATCATTTATTGAAGTATCTTAAGTTGTAAAACAGGTTCAGTCAGCTACACTAATAAAAAAAAATTACTTAGAAAAAAACATACACTACCTGTTGTGGAGTTATACTGTAGAATTTTTCGTCTGATGTTTTATATAAATGTTATTGTTCCTTGAACCAAAATATTGAATAAATTATATGAAATTACTAAATTATTCTTCCTAGCAAATAGTTGTAGATGTTCACAGACAACTACAGGTAGAGTCAACATACAACACTAAGTAGTCCTTTGTTTCATTAAATTCTCTAGAAATTCCCACACATAAGTTTATATTTCTTTGCATTGTGCTTGTGTTACAACATCCAATTGTGTATGATGAAAAGTTGTAGGAATGACTGATAGCTGCAGTCCTAAATCATAACAATTACTACATACTATAGCTGTAAAAAAAAAAATAGATTTTATTATCGAAACCATGGATGTCCTAGAACCAAAAATTCAAAGACATGTGACATCTACCAACCCACACGGGGCCCTGGATTATTATTATTTTCCCTCTCAATGAGAGGAGTTCTATGTCACATTGGACACAGTCCACAGTGGATGGTGTGGGTATGTGGGTACAGGCTGATTATGCTTAAGTATGCTTATTATTGAAACAACACTACACAATTTCACCCTATAAACAAATTCATTCCATATTAAGAAGATTGAACTTGTTATGCAATGTGGTGCAATAGTTTTGGATCTTCAAGAGCCCAGAAAAAGAGGCCCATGTTCATTAATAAAAAAGTTAAAAAATGGTTTTTTAGTTCCATAATGCATATTATTACGCATTAACTATTATCATGTGACTATCTTATATAATTATGTTTTTGGACTACAGGGCCATATTACTCATTAAACTAGCATTATTTTTGTTCTGCAGAAAAGTATACTTAACATAAAGTCTAGTCAACCAAACTTTACCAGTGTCTGAGCTGACGGCCGCTGCCTTCGTGTATAATAATACTTTCATTATACTAATATAATCGTGACCTACATTGCAGTGTTATTATTGTGTACACCATAAATATTTTTAAATCTGTTGCAACACATGATGTTAGGTAATTTCCCTATTCTATTTTCTGTCAGGCATTTATAATTATGTCAACACAAATTTAACTGAGCTATTTCATACGTCATTATCCTATACCTAACTACCTAATGCAGTAGTAAGTAGTATACTCTATTCATTCATGTAACAATGAACCTGTCAATAGGCCATTAACCTTAAAACATTGCCAAGGGCTTGTGGCACCTTTTGTTCCTGACACATAAACTAAGCATTTGAGCAGGTGTTTATTCAGTTGGTTGTGCCTCTTGTTTACATAACACACAACAGTCAACACCGAATATTTTCACGATATCAGACGAATAGTAATGCGTCTGTCGTGGTCATAATTGCATACAATTATGGAGGTAGGTTTAAAAAATAATTCCTGGTTGCGTAAGCTTTATGGCTGACGGCTCATATGGGACACGTTACTCATCCCGGCCGCGTGGTTGTGATCACACACTAACCGCAAGTAAGCTGAGTACCTGCTTACGCACTTTACCACTTTATAATGCGGAAAACTACGCCGATGTGTCATAGTCATATCGCTTCGGCGGTAGTCAGATTTCATAGAATTTTTTTGAGACATACCCTATATAACTATACATACTCATATTTATTTATTTGGTAATACCAACATAGTATACACAGATACAATTTAATCACAACAATTCCAAAGTAGCTTTTACGTGCTTACTGGAGACCATAGCATGCATATTATTATCTAGATTCGATTTCGTGTATATAAGAATTGTCAGCCCTTCGCAAGCTCCCCGACACACCTGTTCAAACCGTCGTTGTATGTTTTCTTGCAACTCACACAATACACTTACCTAATATCTTAATTACCCGTCGTTTAACAGTTCGGAAAGTAAACAATATTTCGTGCTCATATTGCACAACGTATATTACGTGAATATGATGTGTTAATTTGTCCCTCATCTACAAGTGAACTAGACTAGAAAGATTTTACAATCGTTGACATAACAAGTTCGCATGCACCAGTTTACATAAAGCCTGGTTAAAGAATATTAAAAATAATGAAATAATAACGCGGAAATTTGTCAGAAGGTCGGTTGTCTGCCAGATTAAGTTAAGCCAAGTTGGTTTCAAACCCCGAATCAATGATTCATTCCCTGCGAGCCCTTTACTTGAGTCTAACAACTGACGCCTTGTCTTATAGTTAACGTGTAATTTGCTAGACGCTCCATTTAACCCGGTGTATGCTGTAACGCGGCGTAAATTGTGTGTTACGGTGCCGCTGACCATTTAGTCTTGCATAATATCTCACACACCGATACCGACAACGTACAATTATATTTTTTTAATTAAGCTTTGTTTTACTGCTGTAATTCCGACGCATATTTTTTACTGTTAAAAGTCACGAAATATTAAAGTTTAGTCAGTCGTAACGATTTTCATTTGTTTTGATCTTAGTTTTATAAGCCAGACTAAAGAAACCTAGAATACTTTTTATAATAAAAAGTCAAGCAGCTGGTCAGACTTTTTATGACCCCAGCCTGTATTGTCTCGCTGTAGGCCATAAAGCCTCCCTTCCCTTAATTCACAGTTCGCAGACTTTTGCGGTCAATCAACCAATGTTAGTAGAAACAGAAATATTTTTTAAATAGCTAGCTATGACATGTTCGAACTAATAATCCATTCAAAACGACGCGACGTGAACATAAAGAACTAGACTCCACGTTGCAGTATAACTGTGTTTTTCTATTAGAATTGATTGAAATTGCATTTTAATCTCGCAAACAAAAGAATTTAACACCGCAGGAGGCAGTAAACTCGTGAGAAAATAATTTGAATGTCATATCAATAAAGCGTCAGCATTATAATCCTCGCTCGTTAGGCTTTGTTTGAAACTCTAAACTCGTGAGACGAGGAGAACAACAAAGATTTAACTGACACCTGCCCAGTCTGCTAACCATATAAATACTTAGGTGTAAAGCTAGCTTTAGATCGATTGACCCAATATCTCTAGAACGAAGCAAGCTTAAAATAGATTTGAGAAACTTGGCACTCTGTGAAGACTGAGGTCATCAAATTCGAGTCATCTGTGCATGATTGCATGGCCGCAGAAAATGTTATGATTGCGTCTTCAATTCGTATCACCTTGGGTCGTTACTTTCTCTTGAAGAAGATACCGATTGTTACAGACCGTATTTAATTTCTCTAGGGCCTGTGGGTTGAGGTCGTAGGATTGGTACCCTCGTTGCATAAATTGGCGCGCGAGACCGCGTGGGTAGATGCGGATGTTCGTGATAGTAACGCGAACCCGTGTCAACGCTCTGCACACTGTTTACTCCTCAAATATTCACAGTTAATTGCCGAAAGGAATTTGACCAAATTTTTTTTTTACCAAACAAACAAACGCCGCTTCAGAGTGAATGCGAACGCCTTACTTCTGATTCTGACAATAAATTACCTGGAGTACTTGGAACTCGAGCATATTTTTATACAAGCCTTTGGAAACATTAAAAAAAATGTTTGTAAAGATTCTTGCGCAAATATGAAAAGACGGTAATGTAGTATAATTTCTACTGTGTATTAAGGTAATACCGGCTGCGTTACTACACAATTCATATTTTTGTTATATCAAACCGGAATCCTATGGAACCACCACTACCACCATCATCATTATCATCATCGTCCACAGCCCGAGATCACCAGTGGGTGAAGTCTAGGTAGGCCTGTATGTCCAGCAGTGGCTGGACATAGGCCTTTCTTTTCTTGTGCAACTCCCCATGCTCCTGTGCCAGCTTCACGCAGGTTTTTCACACGATGGCAACAATGTTCGTCCGCCAATCTCATCGCTGGACGACTGACACTTCCGTCTTCCAATCCTTGGTCGCCACTCGGTCATTGCATTACTCCACTTGTCATCCTTGCCAGCTGTCCTATTTGAGTTCCATAATTCGTTTTCCGATAACGAAATCCTTCGTACGTCTTCGGGAACTCGGTCTAATATAAGACTTATGCCAAGCATAGAACCAGCACAAGCCAAAGTCGCGTTATGTCCTTCTGAATAAACATAAACATAATCTACGGTATTTAGTATACGACAGTTATGTCTGAAATATTGTGTCAACTCAGAGAGAATGTATGTACATGCATTCGTTTTAAGAACGGGGTCAACGACCTCTTTATGTATTGTACAGACAGACGTACACGTCCGCATTTTATTTTATAACTACAACGGCAACCAAACCGAGGGAACTAACATATGTTCCAGCGATGTGAATGCCCGCTGGTTTGTTTACCAACTGTTTTCATTGATCCGATATTCTACTATGTTGTCTACTGTTCTATGTATATCTTCTGGCTGAACTAACAGAGCGGTTGTTGCTAGTCTGTTTTCTATCTCTAGCGCGAGCGTTCTCAAGTTGTACAATGTTGTCTTCTAATTATTCACTCAAGCTTGTTTTCAGGGGATTCCCACCCTATGGAGCAGATTCCTTATTCATTTAATGCATTATTCACATCCCACTTTTCCTGGCCAGATTCGATATTTTAATCAGGCGAACTATTGTTGCTATATGGCCCGACGGCCGTCTATACTTCGCAATCTTCAAGAGAACAGGTTTTCGCAAAGTTAAGAAGGATGCTGCTTCGGCCTGCCTGTCTACCTGAATTCCTAAGTCGCCTTGGCCTCTTGCGCCACCCACGGAAGAGAAGATTCGTTGCTCTATTCTTAGCAAGTACCACGCGGCACTACATGCAATGACTTAAATACTATTTTAAACATAATTGAACACATACGAGAGAACCTATTGTGTGAAAACCATGGAAATAATACATAATAAACAGTTGAAGGTTGATTGCCAACGGTACTGAGTTACTGACCGTTTAGAAAACATTTCTATCTTATCAACATCATTCAATTGTAAACTAGGCATGTACTTACACTCATGTGTTGTGTGCTGTTTATATATGTTATGTACTTTCCTATCAGGTTCACCTGTTTTATAAATATTGATTTAGTTAGTCGAGATAAAATACATAGATTACAATATAACAGTGTATTTCAGGTATAGCTTTCAAGGTGCATGAATAATAAATGAATGCGTTGTCTCGCCTAAAAGTGGAAGAGTGGGTTGCACTGCTAGACATTATAGTTTCTGAATTTCGACACTTCAAAACACCTTTCGAAATTAAATTAATTCTGTGGACCCATCCCACACATACGCGGAGACGGTGGACCTCGACACCGGGCAGTCTAGGGCTGCTGTGCCATACTTAGATGGCAGGCTAAGGAGACGTTTATTACGCCTGGACTGGAACGGCCTCGGCAACACAAATGTAAAATCCAATACCCAGCCTTTATTTTGCGTCAAGTAGTTTTCGAGTTAGAATCCCAAACATATCACTACTGCGGTGTCTAAATAATGTATTCCTTGGTCTTAAAAAAACACTCTTGCGTTAACCACCGTAAAATATTAACTATGTAGCACTAGAATAATTAGGTCCCAACCAGTTTGGTCCTCTTGGATGTGCTGTGGCGGCTGCAAACCTAACTCAAAAATTTACCCAGATTTTGGTTGTACATGCATAAATTCACGCCCTCTTCCCAAAACGTAGGCAGAAACTACAGAACGCCACCTGCTATGATAATCCAGTGGTCGCGCCGTAATATTCTCATTTAGTCATTGCAGTTTATGCAGGAAATAAAAACACCCAAAACAACACATAGACCATTGGTTTGTTTTTACCGAACACAGGCAAAGATGACAGATATTTCGAATAAAAAGTTTATTGGATTGTCGATCTTGGAAAGATTAAAAACTTGAATCATAAAAACCAAATCTTTGGAAAGCTTTGAAATAGCAACCGTGATGTAGACGTGATAATATGCTCTGAATTACCGAATAGGAGTGTTACGCATTTAGCGGCTGTTTTTTACCTCTCACAGCTGTTAGCACTTTCGGCCATTGTTGGCTTCCCGGATATTCATGCAGCTGAATAAAAGCCTATTGTATACCATAAACTTTTTTGCTGCAGTATGAAGTAATTTGCTGAATATAAACTAGTTTATATTATCGTAAGAAATGATACACTGAAAAAAAAGAATTGTTGCTAATAGCTAAAATTTTAGCTGCATGCCACCAAAATCGAGTGACGACTAAACTAAGGGCTATTGGTAACTAAAATGAGTTTTGTAAAAAAAGTAGAGTTATTATTTACCAACCCCTCAAAGCTAACTGCAGACAACTTAGTTTTGTTATTCATACAAAACTGTTTGACAGTTTATAGATACACAGTTAGTGTCGTTGTTACTAAACTAGTTTGGCTACTTAAAACTGAAGTGTTTAACTAACTGTACGTCTTATGGTTTATTAATAAATTATTGAATAGTTCGTTTATATATAACGTTATTGTGTTGTTATCTCTTGCTAAACTGTTTGATTACTAGTAGATAATCGCTTTACGTGGAAGTAACTGCATTGTTTATTCATTTATTGCTAATATAGTTTAGCTACCAGTAGCTGGTCCTAGTTCGGCTGTAGGACCCGGAACCACAGGTCGGAATCGCCACCTTTCAAAAATATTATTGTTTTGTATTGAATCGTATAAATCCATTACAACAAAATAATATTTTTGAAAAATGGCGCCCTGACACGTGGTTACAGGTTTAACAGCTGCCCTAAAACAAAGATGGCAAGGAACATGCAAAAATTAATAAAACACATATTTTTATTTTTTAAAGACTTGGTTTATTTCAAATGCCAGCGTATAAAATCTTGCACTGGAGACTTTTTTATTGGGGTTGTCTTTTAGTTCATCGGATATGATTATGTTGCATAATTTTCTTCTTGCCGCGTTATTCAGCAACCCACTTTCTTGATAGCGGAGTAGCAGACCTTTTCCTTCATTACATGAGCTCAAAATGTTGTACACTTCCTGAAAAATAAACAACATCTGAGTTAACCAATGATTAGACAAATTATAAAAAACCGGTCAAGTGCGAGTCGGACTCGCGCACGAGGGGTTCCGTATCATTATCTATAAAAACGACAAAATAACCATGTTTGTTGTATGGGAGCCACCTTAAATATTTGCTGTTATAGTGACAATAGAAATAGGTACATCATCTGTGAAAATTTCACCTATCGAACTATCACAGTTCATGAGATACAGCCTGGCGACCGAAGTTTCCTTTTTTACCCTTTGGGTACGGAACTCTAAAATAGGAAAATAAATAAATATTGAATGAATATTATGATATGATTAAAATTTGATGGATGTTGAGAGTCATCATATTTCATATAATATTATTGTATGTATAGATTAAAAGGTGTAAGATAGTAAGGGGTTTTGACACTCTGCGTAATAAAAATACAATGCATGACCTGGAAACCATAAATGTAAATATGAAATAAACAGCAAAATTGCTTACATTTGTGTTCAAGTTGGGTGGTTCATTTTTAGAATTTTCTTGTTCCTCGTTGTTTGATTCTGGTAGATGTTCGGTAATATATTTTATGCTAGTATCTGTGAGGATTGGCAAACTGTTAATCAATAGCACATCATGCCTAGTTGACTCTTGCATGCTATGCTGAAATGTAAACCAATTTAAATTGTAGGTGATATTAAGTGACTATAACTATGAGGGTGACAATTTCTTTAAAGAAAAAACCCTCCAAAAATATAGATATAAAAAGAAACAATTTAATTAATAAATAAAAAATTTACTATTGCCTTCTATACGTACATACATACATACATTAAGTCATGCCAATAAAAATAAATATAATATAATAAATTAATTAAAGCAATGGCATAATCTGGGCTAATTTCGTATTATGGGAGGTTAGGTCCTGACAGAAAGGGTAAGTGGATTATATTTTAATTGGAAAACATTTGGATTCTTGTAAACAGGCAGTCCGGGCGGAGGCAGGGGGCTGCCGCTCCCCTTCGCCTTCGCGACATCTGAACCAGCAGCCCTCTGCGATAGGGTACCTACTCCGATCTCATCAAACGTTTGATGAGTGTTCGACCACTCATGAGACTAACAGAAAGCTTGTTATCTAAATTAAAATCAAGCAATCACATACCTTTAAACATGTTTAAGTACATTTCCAGGCCCCACGAGCGCAGGTAGTCGGCCATGGGGTCCACTGGAATTCCCTCGTTTTCCATAACACTTTTACAAAGTTTTTTTACATATACGTAATCCATGCACACAATAGATGATAATGGTGATAATGTCAACATGTAGGTACAGTTCGAGACGAGTTCGAAACTATTTTAGTTTTACTTTTTAGAAACGCACAGAATGATGGGACCGCCGCGCGCCGCCCGCGAGAAACGTACAAGTTTGAACACGAACCCAAACCGACGCCAACACTCGGACGAGAAGCGCGGGAAAAGACAATGCGCTTTATTATCAATAAACAAATTTGTATTGTTATAATTAACAACATTTGGACTACAAATTGCTAAACAGTTTTGTAATAAGTCTCAAAGTTTGACTGATATTTTATACATTTGACTTAGCTAGTAATAAATAAACTAAGATTTAATATTTGATAAAAAAAATTGCTACAAACAAATAAATAGATTTAGTTATAAATTAATGTATTCTATTTCGGTATATATAGATAAGTGATTGACACTTTTTAAATAAACATTCTATTGAATACAAGTCAAAGTGTATGTTTACAGGTTATCAAATAGTTTGTTCTTGCAACTAACTCAGTTTGACTAGTTCGTTTTGATAACCATTAGCTAACATTTTGACTACTGTTAAATAGACAACCATTAGCATACCTAGTTTGGGACTTGCAGCTACATTAGTTCTGCTAATTGGAACAAAACTTTGGTACCTATTAGAGAATTTTCCAACTAGCAAAACTGGTTCAGCTATTTCTTTTTTTCAGTGTAGCGGTATCAGTTTGTCGCATTCGATGTTATTGTTTTGTTAGATTTCTGATTCCGGTATCTTGAGATTACCCAATGTTTTTCTGCGAAGCTTGTCAACCAACCTTTGTTTGTTGTGTCTGTGTATTCACTAAGTACTGCATACTAAACGAAGTTAAAGGAATCCTGTATTTGAGATTCTATTTCATCAGTTTTACGAAATGCTTACATAAAGTCATATTGCCCTTTCACTCCAAGCCTTAACACGTTTCGCCATTATCAGGTCATCACTTTCTCTGGTATGTCATCTCGATCCCCATTGCCTAGTATTAGAGGCCGGACCTCGTAATGATGCGAAGCGCAGAATGTGGTTATAATAGCGGAAACTTATTGTTGTTGCTGTCTATTCTCTTTCCTTTATTCCTAAGGGTGAATTCCGCCAAACTTACCTAGAATAAGTCTTATCCTTAGAAAAAAATTAGAATTATTGACATTGTTTCCATACAAAACTGTCAGGGATAAAAGATAACTGACTGGTAAAATAAGCCCTTAGTGGTCCTCATGCTACTGATCAGCTTGAATCTTCCGAAAGTTTTTTACTATTTAATTTTAGTAGCTATGTTTCCAGGATGAAAAGTACCTAAAGTCCTCATTATGGTAACCAATTTACAATTATGCCAAAAAAGTACCTGTGAAAACATATGACGTTGTCACGTTGTCAGTGTTGACTGTGTAAATATTTTATTCTTATACTCATACCAGTTTTTGGTAGAACGCACCGTGCTGTGTAGGATATGATTTTCACAATATTTGTATATGTTAAGTACTAAATATTGTTGTTATTTGTTTCCAGACAATGTCCGCTGACACTGATGACTCCGCTGCGGCGGATCATACTTGACGAGGTGCAAGTAGCATCGAAGAAACAACCCAACGAATTTGGGTATAAATCCGACGATTCAGGTATGTTGTACATCTTTCTAGCTTCACCTACCATACATAGCACACCTGTTATGGAAGTATTGATAATTAACCTTTCCGACAGAATCAAAATAACCATCTTTGTAGTATTTGGAAACTAGCACTTTCGCACCGTTTCCATATCTAAACATATTTTAACTGTTTAAGTGGATTTTTGTTACAATTAGCCATAAAGTCTCATTCTTTGCCATGGAAGGCAACGTTCACATCTTCGCTCCATTTCCAAAGAACAATATAATTCCTTTCAGTTTAATAGTTCTTGAAAGCATCCGCCACAGACAGATATAAACGCGTCCCATATTTTATTCCGTGTAGGATACGTTCTCTTCTTTATTTATGGAAGCTTCATGCGTTACTCCGTCCGATTGAATCAGCTGCGAAGTAATGGATAGACATCCTACATGATATCGATCTTTCACTTGTCCCACTTCAGGAGACTCCGTGTAACTCATGGGTGGCCCTTTGCTACGTATTTTACTGACTATTATAAAGGCAAATACTAGGTAGCTCCAAAACCAGCTTCTGAAACCGCTTCACATAGAGTAGCCATTTATGTTCTATTATGGTTATGTTACGATCCATCAAATGTTTAGATGCTCCGACGTAATAACCATAATTGTATTTAAAGAGGAACAAAACCACTTGGCAAGAATCTTGTTTGTACTTACGTAATCTATTAGAAGTGGCCATCGCATCAAGAGACGCGTTTGTATAATGTTAGTATTGTATAGGGCACCTAGACGAGGACTATATATAATGATATCATACAATCTCGTGTTTATTGTGTTACGTCATTTACACTGACGGCTCTTGGTCCACTCAACTCTAGTCTAAATATAATCTAATCGAAATTCGCCCGATTAATTTTAAATGCACTTCAGCTCTGTAGTGCATCGATCGTAGTCTTGAAGAAAGAGGTCACATGAATACAGAGGAAGAGGTTATAGCAGGAAAGGGCACGAAGACATGAATGTAATCTTGACTCATTGTTTATCCTGACTCTTACATTCATTGTTTTTCTGTTTTAATTAGCCTCATTTGTAAAGCCTCGACGTATATCTGTAGTTGAAAAGGGTCCTTCGGTGAATATCAATACGTGTTTGAATGAACGTCTTAGCGCTGCATTGGAATACAGTATGGATAATATCCATGATGGCACGCGACAAGCCGGTACCTTTTATCTTATGAATAGGTAATATATTTGCCCAACATATGCTTACTTACTTAGGAGCCGCAGTCGTTTAAGACAATACAAACATGGCTCGAAGAAACGATTATAATTTCCTTGTAAGAAGACGTCAGTAGAGATATAATAATAATAATAAATCCCTGGACATTTCACACAGCACCATTTGTCCCAAGCTAAGCAACCTAATGCTTGTGTTATGGTAACAAGATGGCTGATAAACTACTTATATACATTTTTTTTTTTGTAAATACATACATATTATAGATAGAAAAACACCCAGACTCGGAACAAATACATGTAGGTCATACAAATATTTGTTCCGTGCGGAAATCGAACCCGCGACACGCAGCGCAGCAGTCAATCGCTTAACCACTGCGCCAACCGTGCCGTCTAGATATATATTTTTTTTTATTGGGGCACGTTACAATTATAGTAAATAATAAACTAGGGTAATAGAGGCAAACATGTAACCCACACCAATGTCCGCGGAATAATCTATTATGGAGAGATAGAATAAAACCACGAATCATCTACTGGAGGCGATTTAGTTTAGGGAGAATTTATAATTATTGTCCAAGCAATATATCAAGCAAGATCGAGAAAGTGTGTGTTATATATTTCTAAGAGACGACGGAGGGGCGCCCTTGCATCAGCATTGGTTCTACACTTTACAGTATTTATAGTACTTATATAGTTTTATGAAAGTATGTTTTGGTTCATCTCGTGGCTAGGCAGTTATAGACCCACATGAAGATATTATTCTAAACAGCCACAAGGAAAAGGATTTACCTTACATTGTCGAAATGACGAAACGACCCTGCTTCGCATGGTTCTTACGACATGACAAATGAAACTCATTTTTTTAAATATTATATGTAAGTTTAATTTGTTCGATGTATTGTACACATAAATCTTCCCGAATAAATCCTCTAAATGCTGGTGAAAACCGCATCAAAATCCGTTGCGTAGTTTAACAGAACAACGCGGCCACACAGACAGACACGAAAATCGACTTCTAACATGTGAACATTACTAAGTCAAGGATTATGTTATGACTAATCAAAACTGTATAATATCGCAATAGTAGACAGGACGGCATAAAGAAGCGTTGCCTTGCCCTCGCTAAGCCACGCTTCGGGCATCTCTAACCAGTTTGACCACTCTCTTTGGTCGAAATTCGCACAGGAATATATTCAATCCTACATTATATCGATAGGCTATTTTCCTGCACGAAACGTTGTCCTGGATACGTTTATAAATATGATTTATTTGTATATTTTCCTATATTTAGTGAGCGAAATGAGAATTGTTAACCTTGATTTGATATGGCTCTACACCGACCACAATTATTTCAAACCAAAACACTTTGTAACTTCCTCAAACTACATCCTAGAGTTTCATGA
Source organism: Apamea crenata (assembly GCA_949629185.1). Lineage (NCBI taxonomy): Eukaryota > Metazoa > Arthropoda > Insecta > Lepidoptera > Noctuidae > Apamea > Apamea crenata. The sequence continues at coordinate 15,454,616 of OX451357.1, forward strand.
AAGTAGCACAGTTCGAAGGTAAAGGCCTATACATTTTCCTCTCTAATTTACTGGAAAATGTTAGCAAAGGTCACGCCTGTTGTATACGGGCATTGCCTATAACAAGTTAGATACCGACATGACATAGATACTCATTACTAAATCAGGGACCGACGGATTCACATGCCCTTCAAAGGCACGCCTGAACTGAAAGATTTATATCTCCGCTCCGTTAAGTGGTTGTCCTCCCAATCGGCAACCCTTTTGACACAACTCTTCGCAGCCATCTAACTGTTTTCCACCTTCATAGGTAACATCAATTTAAATACTTCAAAACAAATACAAACAAACAAATATCTAATTGGAGAGTTCTGAGAGTAGTAAAAGTAAAGTAGAAATAATATTGTTGTTATAATAATATTAATTCAGATATTATTTCGACTTCCTCGTTGTCGTTGGTCTAGTGGTCCCAAGCGCAACTGGTCCTGGGTTCGATTCCCGGGTTGGGCCTTTGCCTTTATTATTGGATTTTTCGATCTGGAATTTCTCAGTAGCAGCCCCGGTTGATGGCAATAGCCACGCCCACGCCCCCTATTAAACAGGGCCTTAAACATAACTGGCGAAAGGGTACACACGGCTACACATCAAGCTATACATAACCAGTATAAGCTGACTTCTGATTATACGAAAAACCTATACAATGCAAGGTCAGCTAAAACTGGAAATGTATAGCTTGATGTGTAGCCGTGTGTACTATAGGTTCACCTCTGTCTAACCCTTCGAGAACGTCATGTTATATTATTTGAAAATTTCGCATGTCATAAGGTACAATGTACCGGGCATATTAATAAAAATCGATCATCTATGATCGATCACATTTATATACCTACATTATAAGCACATAAATGATTTCTATTGCAGTGTACATAGCCCTGCGGCTAATGCAAGCAGTGACAGCTCGCGTCAACGATGTCTGCCTCCGATACCTGGACAACTCCAAGTTGGACACCCTGCCGCCCCCACCGCCCCTCGATCAACGCGACCTCAAGACTGTCTCATGTGCCACCAAGAACTCACGACGGGTCATGGAAGACCGACATGTGGAAATTGGGAATTTAGAAGCGCTTTTTGGAATTGATGTAAGTTATAATGATAGATGTTTATAGAACAGTGGAGGCCCAGTGGTAACGGCTACGGCTTACGAGTTGTAGGTCGTAGGTTCGGACCCAGGCAACGCTTTTTGATTTGTCCGTGCCGGTGTGACTGATCCCTGAGTGAAATAGTGCATAGTTGGTAGTTTTTAAGGTTAGTTTTTTACTAAGTATAATTATGTGTGCGCTTCTCGCCATCAAACTCGAAAGTTTGGCGAGTAAAATTGTAAAAACAACAAAATAATGTATTTTTTGAGAATAAAAAAAAATAAAAAAATATTAGTCATCACAACTGCTCTCAAAACGGTGAAGGAAAACATCGTGAGGAAAGCGGCGTGTCCTAGAACCCAAATTTGAAGACATGTGACATCTACCAACCCGCACTGGGCCCGCGTGGTGGATTACGGCCCACTCCTTCTCACCGACAGGAGGCCTGTGTCCCAGCAGTGGGAACATTATAGGCTGGTTGTGTAAGTTATAACCTTGGTGATCAATGCTCGTGCCTTCCCTGTATGAGAAGAGCCCCTTGCCCTGCAGTGGGACAATAATAGGCTGGTATTATTATGGTTGTCAGCAAAGAATAGGCTATCTAATCCTGCAGCACGTGGGTGTCGAAACTACCGATGAGCAAACTTGTCTGAGATGATAAAACAAAACAAACCGAGAACTTTGAGCTTAGGAGTCCATTGCCCCTTCTTCCCAGCTGATAAAACACTAGGATGTGCTCCATTTTCGGGACTGCCTATATTGTTGTTACGTTCAAAAAGTGCTCGTACTCAGACTAATTTGAAGTTTTGGTTTGAGCATTGGTAAGCATTCATAATCCTAGGATATGTTTTATAGTAGGTACGCATTTTCATATTGGGCACTGGAATGCTCCTTGCATAAGTTTATGAATTCCTAGTACTTATGAATGGCGCATGTTATGATTTCATTTATGTATAGAGGCTAAGAACCGTACGGTGCATTGTGGAAGGCGTTGGTATGAATTGTTACTTCCTTACCTATTTATTGATTAGAAAATAGTCAGGAAACGTAACGGTACCTTAGTAGACTGGACGTACCTATGTACCCATACCCAAATGGGTAGATAGTAGATAGGTAAGTCGAGCACACATCATCATCAGTCTCATTTATACCTAGTTTAATCACCCTCATTGCTCTTTACACACTGTCGCATTTAAGCTTCCCCGAATTCCATCTTCCATATCGTACTTCCTAATATTATGGGGAAGTTTCACATTGTCTAGATAGGCACTATCTATCAGGTAAATAAAATAATATCTGTAAAATGAAATAAACATTGTTTAATATTTTAAAACCATTTTCATTTCATTTTGCATTTCCTTGCCAGATGTCATGGTCTCTTTTAGAGCCCAAATATTATATTATTACGAGAAACGTTTATCGGAGTTTATCCGTATATATTCTAATAAAATAACTGATCTTTTCAGACGACAGAATCGACAAGTTTCTACGCGGTGTACGACGGTCACGCCGGCTCAGCGGCGGCGACGTACTGCGCGGCTCATCTACATCAATACGTGGTGGAAAGTCCCGACTTCAGCACCGACCTGCGACGAGCTATGAGAGACGCCTTCCTTCGGACCGATGCCGAGTTCATAAGGAAGAGCAATCAGGAGGTAATCACTTAGTTCTGGTTTATGCAACTAACGGAATACGAAAATTGGTTGAGGACAATAAGAACAGAGTGATATGACGTGGGCTAATAGCTTTTTAATGGGATCTATTGATTGAAAAAGATGATTAAATTGTAATTAAAAATCGTCGACGAAAATTGAGGTTAATCTCTATTGTCAAATGAAAAACATCTCTAAGGTGATTTAAAATTAGAAATTTGGCTTACGTATTCAAAAATTAAAATCAAAGCACTCAAGCAGTGCCTACCTCGAAAAATCACCATAAGCCTGTCAATTACATTTTAGTGTGGGTGCCCCACAATAAATTAAGAAACTCACTAAATTATCATACCTAACAAAAAACAAAATCTTCATACAAACACGCGCGGCAGTAGGCAGTCGCCAGACGGCCTACTCGGCTCCCGTACTATTCGCACATTTTCATTGGTCTTTACTCGTTCAAGTTAATACGACGAAATTAAATTCCTGCCTACCTATTCTGAAAACCAATGCACGTCACAGCACTCAAGTCGTAAGTCGCACTATAAATTGCCATCCACAGGTACGTTTTCTGATGCCTTTATTTAAATTTTCATAAGATACTTTTGTAACAGACAAAACCACTAAGATACCAGTCATTGCTTTCGACGAGAATACTACAAAATCATTAGACCACAAGAAAATCAGTTGTCTCTTTCAACCTATACTTGTCCACACGTATGACGTAAAATACATGCCAGTTTGTGGTTTTGCAAGGCTCGTAAAAGGCATTAACTATACTCAATTACTAGCTTAAGCGACATGCAATTTATAGTACAGAAAATAGGTGTAGACGACCTAGTGATTGCTTTACCAGCATAAGTTTGAATGTCACTTGCACATCATAAAATGACAAGGTCTATTTGTCCGTGTGTCACTTAGATAATTTCAACCTTAGTGAAGATTCAATTTACTGGGAATTGTTGTCAAAAATTTTTACACTAAAATTGCCCTATAGAAAAATAAAATAGGAAACTTTTTACAACAATTCCCAGTAAACTTTTGAGGTAAAGTTAAAAATTACGACTATACAAGTATGCATTAATTTTAAACGCTTGAAAACTGAACCGCGATTATTTCGGTGAGCTCGGTCTTCCATTGAACCGTTCCATTCCCGTTACAGTCTCCGCTGAAATGCAACCATAGCAAAAAGTTGCATAAAATTGATTAAGACGTCTAGTGATTCTCAGAAATAAGTCAGTTTCATAAAGCTGCGTTTACACGAGCAAGTAAAATTAGAATTCTCGGTAATTATTGCGCTTGGAAGTCTCGGCAACATCGAACAATTTACGACGCTATCATTACTATGCCAACATACTGACACATACAATGTCAGTACTAATGTTGGCGTAATAAAGTTACGACGTAATGCAGTTCTCCCAACTATGGTCAAATCTACCATGCGTTGGGAGAGAATTATCCACAAGTCGTTAAAAAAAAACGTTTATTGCAAAAATGGGTTAATAGTAACTTTGAAATTAGAAAATAATACCTCAGTTCTGAGGTACTCTCGCGAGAAAAGAGGGTTTTATTTAGACAAAGCGCTGAGGCGCTTTGTATAAATAAAACCCTCTTTTTTTACATATAAAAGCTTTGACTTTGAATTTATTTGCTTAAGTAACTTTGCCTGCGTAAGCGCACCTTTAGCTTCACTTGTTATGGTTTTGTTTTAGCTGCTATTCTATGCCCGGTTTATGGTTGAATACATTATAGAGTTACAATAAGATTATCGCGGTCACGTAGGGACGCGGAAATGTACCTGATAAATATTGTTGTGCATTATTGTTATCTGTGTCTTCTGTCATGTGTCAGATATTCTAGTAATGCAGACAAAAGCTAAGCAAAGCTTCTTAGGAAGTAACTATCAAATACAAAAACTTACTGCATACTTACTCACGTAGGTTATAGTGGTTAGTGGTTTTTTGGTTGCTATTTAATATAAATAATCCTGTATTTTGTATAAATGACAAATAAATAAAAAAAAAGGTACTGTTAAAAAGTACTTTAAATCATTTCGAGTTGGTTGTTAAAGTGTAGCTTTAAGGCGATTAACACACTGCACACATGCACCACGCAGCGTAGCGCGTGAATGCGTTTTTTAACGTTGATTGTAAGTATCTTCGTTTGTATAGAAAACACGCACAGTCCAACACTCAGAAAATGCATCCACGCGCGTTCATTCAGATCACGGGCTTACAAGCGGAGAAACATGCGCACACGCGCGTGGGTGCGGGGCGAGACGCAAGGTATGGCACACCGAGTCTCGCAGTGCCGTGCGTGATTTTGGATGGGCTTGAACGGCTTTGAATGAAATGAGTCAGACCCGCCGTGAGTCCACAAAACGCAACTACGCGCGTGAGTGCGTAAAAACCCGCACGGTGATGCAGATCTGCACTCCCGCAAGTACGCGTGTAGGTTCGTTGACACGCAACATGCAGCGTGACTGCGTGATGCGTATGCGTGGTAGTGTGATAATCGCCTTAAGCCTACTCGAGTTTTTAACTCAGAAAGTACGTGATATTCAAATGACGAGTTCACGTTCATGATCGATTTCCAATAACTTAGGCTATTAGTTTGTGTTGTGATCAGGCAAAATAGTCATAAGGTCAGTAGACCGCTTTCTAAAATATGGCAAAATCCATTATCGTTATCTGTTACTATAGGTTTTGTATGTTCTATACTTACTCGTATGGTTTGTAAAAATGCACTGAGTACAACATACACATACGTGGCCGCCATTTTCAAAATGGCGCGACACGGTAGGTATACCAGGCTCCTTATATAAATCTTCAAACCCCTTTGTAGTAGTAGTACGAGTATAAGCAAAAAAAACATCCCGTATCGACTTCAAAGGTTTATACAAGTTTCGCTAGTTCTCAAAAATCGATTCGGACTTATTATTTATGGGTTTGTACATTTTTCTTCTGATATCAATGTTCTAACATTTCCTTCACCTTGCAGCGTGCATGCGGCGGCAGTACAGCAGTAGCGGTCGCGGTGCGCGGGCGCCGGCTGCTGGCGGCGTGGGCGGGCGACTCGCTGGCGCTGCTCGCCAAGCGCATGCGCCTCATGCAGCTCGTGCGACCGCATAAGCCTGGCCGACAGGTACACACATACATACATAAACTCACGCGTTGTTCCCAAGGGGGTATGCAGAAACTACAGAACGCCACCTGCGATCCTAACATACTCGCTTTGCTTCGTTTACGTTCATACCTCTGGCCTGGCGACCTTTACCATGCACGTAAAGGTCGCCAGGCCAGATCGCCGCAGAGGTCAGGTCGCCCTCAGTAGTAACACTTGTTGTAAAACCGCCCTTACAGTACTGCTGCAAAATAAAGGCACTGCCAAAGTCAAATTGTTACCATGGACGTGCGGTTCATTGTACTACATTGTAATGAAAGTGGAATCCGTATACGCTAGACTGGAATGTTGTTCGATTATACTTATGGAGGATCAACATCCATTTTCCGTTCGATTTATTTATATTTATAAAATAAATAAACAGATGTGTATTGAACATATTGTTTACACTCAATGACTCAACATAAATAAATACATAGACAATTGCATCATCTATTACACATCTACTCTCTCACATTCTATTGTGAGCAATGATGAATATTGAATTCAAGATAATCTTACTGCGAAAGAAACTCGCGCACAATTTGGCAAGTTGTGACAGGTACGGTTAGCGACAAAAGTCGAATAACACTGCTATTTACACATGATTTTAATTGACTTGAGACCTGAAGGCCAATTCTCGTAATTTAAAACGTTCAAAATCTAGTCGCAGTCTCATCTCGGCGACAAACATGTCAAAATCTTGTCAAATTTTAGGGAAATTAGAGGTGTTTTTGACAGATTGAGACTGAGATCGAACTGTGAACGTTCTTAAAATTACGAGAATTGCCCCTCTGTTCTACAAACGATGGGGCGCTTAATATCATGTCCTGCGTATCTTGTCAGCTGCACGTTGCGGAAACTGATGGACGTTAGTGATGGCGCCAAACACGTATCCCAATTCTGGGCCGAATCCATTTAGATTGCCATGGACACGCTAAAAGAAAAGAAGGTATCGAAAATTTTCAGCGTTTAATTTTAATCTTTTAATTTGACTTCTGTTCCAATTTTAATTGAATGTTAACTCGAATCGTTAGGGTTTAACCTTTTGAACGCCATTGTCACATATATGTGACAAACGAAATCTTACCCTGAACGCCAACTTCACAAATATATGACAAAATACACGTCGCACCATATTATGAAATAAACAATTTAAATCATTACTGGAATCCCTATTTTTTATGAAGGTCATTTGACAGAAAAAGTGGCCTGGCGTCAGGGGTACGGCGGTACGTTTATACTCTGGCGTTCAAAAGGTAGAACTGAAGTGTTAATTAACTTGTATAAGCAATAATAGTCGCAATTTGCTTTAATATGTTATTTTAATCACAGTCCTCTTTATTATTGCCGCGAGTGACGGCGAAAGACATCTATTTTAACAGTCGTTAAGTGTGATTTTATGTTCCTTATAAGTGTACATGACATAGGTTTTTCTAGTTATAAAACGAACTATAATGTCCGTCGTCGTAAGTTCACAATAGTGTATCGCCAAGGTGCGAACAACTCATAATAAATTGTAATTGGAAATTAGACTCGATGGTCTAATTTAATGAATACTAAAATGGATAGAAAGTAATTGTCAATAAAAAGACTATAATAATAACGAGGGGCATCTGGCTAAGTAATAACAGCCGCGCGGGTTGATTGATCAGGTTAAGCTACGCTTGCCACGGTTGGTCCGTCGATGGGTGACCATCTTTACATGCCAAGACCCCTCCGTGCCTCGGAAAGCACATTAAGCTGTTTGTCCTGGCCGTCATTCGTTGATCTTTGACGAACGAAAACCGACCCCAACGTAGTTGGGAAAAGGCTAGGCAGTGGGTGGCAGGGACATCGACGCGCAAACTGTAACGATGTATTCAGCAAAATTGTAAAAAAAAATAATTTCTATTCCATACGTTTTTGACCGCGCACTTTTCTATGAACGGGAAGATTTTTTTTTTGATAACCGACGAAAAATTTCTACGCTATGGGATCCAAACTAATTTGCTGAATCCATGGTTACAGTTTGCGCGTCGATGTCCCTGCCACCCTGTAATAAAAATGTAATGAAAGTGGTCTATTCACATCTGACGCATGGCAGAGGAACAAAAACACTGGGCACACCCGGACACTTCGCACTGGCGAACTAATTTAATCTGGCAAGTCTTGACGAATAATAACACACAATTAATAATATTAATAATCTATTGTTACATGACTACCGGGAGTCTCACGTGCGTGTGACGTGTAGATTAATTCCCTATTACTACTAACGAGGCACTGCCTTTTTCGTTTCGTTGATATTCTCTAACTAACTAACTCAGTCCAGAAGGGACTGATTTAAGCCAATCACGACATGGCAACACTGCTAGGCGTTGCCAAAGTTTCAGTTACTGACTATAATTGATTTGACGGCACGGTTGGCGCAGTGGTTAAGCGATTGACTGCTGCGCTGCGTGTCGCGGGTTCGATTCCCGCACGGAACAAATATTTGTATGACCTACATGTATTTGTTCCGAGTCTGGGTGTTTTTCTATCTATAATATGTATGTATTTACAAAAAAAAAAATGTATATAAGTAGTTTATCAGCCATCTTGTTACCATAACACAAGCATTAGGTTGCTTAGCTTGGGACAAATGGTGCTGTGTGAAATGTCCAGGGATATTATTATTATTATAATAGAAGAAGCCCCTTTGCCCTACAGTGGTACCCTAAAAGCTTATTCTAAAGACAAAAAACAAAGGCCTCTTTCCTACCAAACCTCTCTTATAAGACAAAAAACGATGAGGACATGGTTGGCGCAGTGGTTAAGCGATTGACTGCAGCGCTGCGTGTCGCGGGTTCGATTCCCGCACGGAACAAATATTTTTATGACCTACAATTAGTTGTTCCGGGTCTGGCTGTTTGAGTATGTGAGTTTATATGTCTGTAAACGTGTGGGGGTGTGAAGAAGTGTGGGGCAGCGTTTAATAAAAAAAATATGTTACAACAGTCTATGTTTTACAGGACGAAAGAGAGAGAATAGAGTCATCTGGCGGCACAGTCATGTACTGGGGAACTTGGCGAGTTAACGGACAACTGGCCGTCTCCAGAGCTATCGGTAAGTGGAAATATCTTAAAAATAGGGTTATTATAATGCTTGTGTTCAATGCATGTAAACATCGGTTAGTTCAGGCTCCTGAGCGTAAATAAGCATCGTGGATACCTGCTGGCTAATTCCCGTAATTAAAAACGTTCAAAATCTAGTCGCAATCTGATCTCAGCTGCAAGCAATGTCAAAAACTTTTCAACAGGAAAGTCTACCGTGTCAAATAGTGCACGGGTCTGGTGACCGCTGAAATAGCACGACTCGTGAACAGACAGACGCTTTTTAATTAAAAAGTAAAATTCTTGTTCGTGTATTTTTTTTATAAAAAGCATTTTCTTTATCACCCTAAGTTTCTTTGGTTCATTTTAGCTCTACTCAGGGCTGATTTTTTAATCGTCAGATAAGTTTTATAAGACGTTATTCCTCTTATATGACAGTTTGACAGTTTTTGTATAGAAATTATGTCAGACCGCCATTTTTATTCTTCTGATAAAAGTTATCTGGCGATTAAAAAATCAGGCCTTGGTAAACTTATGTTTAAACTTGGAAATAGGTACCTCAAGTTTAATTTTGCGGCAAGCAGACTTCGTTTAACCACATATACTATTCACTAGCGAGCAGGCGCTCATGTGTGTTCCAGTCCAAGGCTTATCCAAAATTAAAAAGGTTACACTACTTTCTTCCTTCCAAAATCCCTCAATCAACTCACACGTTAAACAAGCGAACAAAATGCGTATTTTTACGTGGTAATACGTTGTAAAAACTCTGCGATACGTCCCGAACGACAGTTTCACGAGAGCGCGCCGCGTATTTAACTTTTATAGTCAACATAAACTTTTACTATGCCCGTATAGCCGTCCATGTTTCCGTCGTCCTTTTAACAAGAACTCGAACAAACGTGATGTTCCTACCGTTGACGCAAATTACCTGCACCACAATTACCGAGCTTGTTTAATTGGCAGACTTTTCATTATTTTTTAATCATGTGATTTTTCTCATGCGGCTCTGCGGTAAAGGAAATTTATTTGCAAGAGATGTGTATCATTTCGCACTAGTTGTTAGGGACGATTTAGCGGAATGGTTGTTAAATATCTAGGTATGTAGATAAGAAATGGATTGCCCGTGGGAAGTTTTGCTTAATATAATATAATATGTCCCTGGACATATTATATTATATTAAGCAAACGAAAATTTTATCAGCCTAGGGTAATTTAGGAACAGTCATCCTGGTCACGGCACCACATGTGACTGTTCCTAAATTACCCTAGGCTGATAAAATTTTCGTTTTTCCTAATTTTGTGAAATATTACAGTTAAGAACGGCTTCGAAAGGAAGCACGCCCCATTCCACCGCGTGCTTCTGTAGGGATTCGACACCAGACTTGGGCACCCTCCCACCGTTAACAAAAAGCGCTTTCAGTTTTTTTTTACGGAATTTTCCAATTTTCCAACCAACTTTTCTTTCCTTAAAAACCTTATTAGGGCTGTAATGAGGAACATTAAAACTAAATAAAAGCTTGTAAAAAAAAACACATCTGTCCAGCCGTTCTCGAGTATTGCGCTTACCAACGACCAGCATTCCATTTATATTTACATTTATGTAGATAGAAGAAGAACACGTGATCAAACCTATTCAGACTCAGAGATTTAGAGGGTAAGCCTATTCAGACTACTGCTGAACCTCTCCCAAGTTTCTTTATAACAGTCTGTTTCTACCTTCTAATATCCAGTCGACCCCTGCTAAGGTCAAGGACTAAAAAGCAACTACCAAAACATGTTGCCATCGCTAGGCATCGGCAAATGAATGGTCAATAGATTGACAACTTATCCCTACCAAAGGAATAGATACAAATCGCTTCACATGCTTAAAGCATGACATCTCTGAAAAAACCGGTCAAGTGCGAGTTGGACTCTGGCACCGAGGGTTCCGTACAAATTTACGGTTTATGGATTTTTTCGTTTACCTAAGCTACATGACATTGCTTCTTGCCAAAGACGAATGCCGTGGGACCCTACCAACTTGCGAGTTGAACCAAATGTGGTTCATAAAATTACTCCTATTTTTTAAATTAGATTTACGTTATAAAAAGATTCCCGGATTTCGGACATCAAAAATAAAAGTATTTTTATTTACTTTTGTACGTATCTACGTAAAATATATAGGTACCTGCCAACAAACATTTAAATGAAGAAAATAATTTGTAAGTACCTACACTACCTACCGGCACCGATTTACTATTTACTATAATATTAGGTATATTTTCATGAATGTCAAAAAATATTTAAATCACTCGTTGCGTCGTATTAATTTTAAATTATTATTTTGGAATACATTTTATGTGAACTATTTAAATATAATTTAATCCTTATTAATGAAAACGTTTAGGTGCTGTTCCACAACGTAGTCTTTTGTGTGATAATCCTTAGCGATGCCTCCATCATTCATCGTTATCGTTCGTTCGTCATTTTGTCGACCGTAACATCAAAATATTAAGTAAGTAAATGGCAAACAAATTCGAATTGCGGGAATCGATGTAAAAAATAGTTAGCAATATAGGAAGGGCATTAAATTTTCCTTCAAATACACTAGGCTTGTTTGTGACAGCGGACTTTTTCGTTTGGTAAAGGGCGCCCTATATTTGCGGCATTATCCTTTCATGATTCTGGGTCAACGAGAAGTTAGGTTTTGATTGCTTTGCGAGTGTCAACTTAAGCGGCATAAACTGAACATAAACGCCCGTATCTTTTGATCGAGTTGACTTAGAAGTTGATTTTTTTCACTGCTGAGTATTTGATATTAATTTCCACGCGTTCCCGAGAAAAAGAGTCTAGACAGACGGACAGACAGACGGACAACGAAGGGATCTTATTAGGGTTCCGTTTCCACTTTTGAGGTACGGAACCCTAAAAATACACTAAGTACAAGAATTCACAGTGATATTAACAGCAAATATGAAAAACATCAACACAATAAAAACAAACATGATAAACATTGAAAAGGGTTTCAGCTCCCTTGTAGGCGTAAAAGTGGAAAGTTAATAGGTCGTTTTATTGTTATCGGCGGGCGGGTGCGAACCATTTCTCACGCGGGATGCGAGCGGCGTGTGCCGATCATTAAGCTGTTAATACGCACCCCGCAGATGGGACGAGCCTTTATTCGGTGAAACAACGCTAATGATGCTACCGACTGCGATGAATAGACGGGTTTGTGTTTGGTTGGTTTTGGCAGTTCTGTATTACAATGAAGGTGGTTTGTTAACACCTCGCAGGGTTGCCCGAGAGTCAATGTCGTGTCGTGCACCCAAGTCTCTATTGAATCTCAATTTCGAGGGTGACACGTTGCTAAGTATGACATTACGCATGCATTCCCGGTCACATTTCGCCGATGACTGTGTGAAGTTCTGTAATAGGTAGGGGGCTCGCCTCTCGCTGTTTATTTTGTTTTACAAGCAATTTTGTTATAACTAAGTCCTTGGGTCAGTTTAATTTTTTTTCTGTCTATATTTTAGCAACTTTTAGCTAAGTAATCTGGCATGCGGTTTCGATCGTCTTTTATTTCGACAACTAGATTGGAAGTAAGCGTTTATTAACAGTTTTGACTAGTGTTAATCTATAGTTAATAGTTACGGTAGTAGCGAAAAATTAATCAAATCTAAAGGTATGCTACGATGATTTATAGATCGTAATAAAATTCTATTGTATTGTCATTCTGTCTGTCCATTGATCTAGGTCGAACAATATTTTAGGTAGTACTTCTTAGACAAAGACTAATTATGATGTCAAGTAAAATATAATATAAACGTAAGCTAGCACTCTAGTGCTGGCAGTAAAATCATGATCTAACTGGTTTCTGAAAGCTCTGACCTCAGGTGTTGACCTTGAATACGCAGAGAAATAAACGAGACCAATAAAAAGTAATCTAAACAAGCGCTGAAAGGAACAATACTTAATAAATTATGATTCATCAAAATAATATCAATGTCACGCATGTCATATTTGAATATAATTGTCAGGATACCAATATACCATTCATAACGAGTGTGGTAGGAATACTTATTCAAAGTTGCATTGGTCAACGTGGTAAACAAAAGGTCGGACGTATAAAACATTTGAAGTCAATTAGAGGCTTGGCTCATGGTTTTAAAAACGAACCACTCCTAGCTGAACAAAAGCTCTATTCGAAGTTTAGGTACCTAACTCTAGTTCCCTTTAAATCCCTAACTTTCTAACATTACCTACTAATAAATTAATATCCTTTTTCGTTTTATAAAGACTTTTTTCTTATAAATAGCTTATATATAACTATTACTTAATATTACAGATAATAATTTCAAGTTTAAAAATATGCCCCTAATACTCCCACTTTTTCCAACTTAAGAGATTGGATTGATTTTTTAAGTCTGTTTGAATTGCCTTTTTACCTCAACCTTTCTTTATAACAATAGTATGAATGTCTGAGCGGTGTTGGCGCCGCGGTGTCGCCAGGCGGGACCCACCCTCGCGTGAGGCACTCCCTTCGGAACAACCCCGGACCCCACTGCACTGTACCGCTATATCGATCACCTCGGACACGCACTGTTTAGGGATGCATGGGAGTGCAAGGAGGTGCAGTGTCGAGTGTCGATAAAAAAGAACTAATAAATATTTTTTAAATTCTCTGTATAGGTACCTACATCATAAGTATTTTATTTGTAACTGGAGGCTAAGACAGCATTAGCTCATGTTTCGTATCTGATAGTGCAATATTTCTGTCAATTATAATATTTTATTATGCCAATTAAGAGTTGAATAATTTTTATGATTAATAATTCTCGGTTTTAATTGGCAAATTAGGTAGCGATTACCAATAACTTTTAAAACCATTTCAAAGCAGGTGTATTTTATAATCTTTATTGCTAGAAAGTTATAATATGTATAGACATACTAATGCAGGTAATAGTACTTGCATTCATAGAAATTATCGACAAATATCGATATTCCCATCCCTATCAAGGACACTAAAGGGCGGCGACGGCTTAGTAACATAATAATGTTGACAATTTCTTCACAGTTCTGGCCCTAGTTCCATATCCCCACGTATCGGGATGAAACTCATCGATTTCGCGTTCTATGGAAGATTAAGTCCCGAAACGTTTACTCTATCCCCTTTCTCACCGATAAGCTATCTTCAGATTTTCACGGTGGATTGGTCTGGTGCGGATTGACTTGTAACGGATGCTCATATTGCTACCACATAGTCGGTATCATGTGTATGTTATCAAGTACCTTTTATGGTTGTATATAATTGCGGTATTTTAGTGTTACTTTACTGTTAAGTACATTTGATTATAATCACATACATACATATACACATGCCTTCTTCCCATGGGGCTGGCAGAAACTAAAAAACGCCACTTGCTATGATCCTTACATACTCCTTTTGTCTCATCTACGATCATACATCTGAGGGGCAATTCTCCTAATTTTATGAACATTCACAGTCTAATCTGTCTCAATCGGTCAAAAATACCTCTAAATCTCTACATTTTTGACAAGTTTTTAAAATTAATTTTCGCTGAGATGAGATTACGACTAGATTTTGACCGTTTTTAATTACGGGAATTGACTTTCTGGTCATACACGCACGAGTCATACTCGGTTGCGAGTACAACGCACCTGACCTTTCTGAAGAACATCACCAATAAGGTCACTATGTGTCAAATATTAATAATCTACTCGGAGGCGACGGTGATGCTCGCCACACACTACGTCAGTTGTTTCCACGGGACGAAAAGCGAGCCGCGGAATGTCGCTTAGCTACGCTGATTATGATCACATATTTTCACATTAGGCTAGTTGAATATTCATTTGTTTACCTAATGCAGCCCTTAACCATTTACGTGTAACTAGGGCAACGTCCCATTTTGATGTTGATGTTTCATACTAGCTGCGCCCCGCGGTTTCACCCGCTCAGTTTTGATCCCGTGGGAATATCCGGATAAATATAGTATCCTATGTATTAATCCTGGTTATAAATTATATGTGTGCCAAATTTCATCAAAATTGGCCCAGCCGTTTGAGCGTGAAGAAGTAACAAACAAACATACAAACACACACAAACTCACACTCACAAACTTTCGCCTTGTTAATATTAGTGTGATAAGCTTTTTTTCTATTGCTATAACTGACGAGCAATGACAATAAAATTCTCTTTGCTGACGAGCTTCTGCCCACGAAATTTTTGTTATAACATAAAATGACCTATGACGCTCCGCAACACTGTAGCTTCCCATTAGTGGAAGAATTTTCGGAATCTGAAGTAAAGTAGTTCTGAAGAATACCCCCTTCATACAAACTCACAAAGTTTGCCTTTTCATAATATCAGTAGGTGGTATATTATAAATAGCGTTATTGTCATTTTAGTTACCATTGTCAAGTGGTGTCGTTACACTTTGACTGTACTTAGAGAAGAGGTTGTTTACTATACAAGTATACATTTAAGTTGTTAGTGAAACCATTACTGCGGTGCACGAAGGCGATAAGCTAATAGCAAGGTGTAACCTGTTGTTTCTTAAACCACTGACTTGGTTGCATGTGGCTTTAACCTTAGATTAGCACATTTTTAATACCTACATGTATTGAAGAGCATTTATTTTATTTTTTATTTTATTTATTAAGGGATAATAATGTTGCAGTCCACTGCATTATCCGCAGATAGGACATATTAAAAGATCAGAGGTTGCCACTAGACGAGCATTACCAAAATTAACAAATATTTTAAAACAAATAAATAAGTCACTATAAGACTAGCTATAGCTACAAAACCAAATCAGATTAGAAACAATTTCATTTACTTAAATTATGCAATAAATAAATAATAATATTAAGATTACAATTAAGATCATCATCTGCCTAGCCTTTTCCCAACTATGTTGGGGTCGGCTTCCAGTCTAACCGGATGCAGCTGAATACCAGTATTTTACATGAAGCGACTGCCTATCTGACCTCCACAACCCAGTTACTGGGTAATACGATACCCCTTGGTAAGACTGGCTGTCGGACTTTCGGGCTACTGACGACCCGTAACGACTGTCAAAGATCCACGAATGACAGCCGGGACCAACGGCTTAACGTGCTTTCCGAGGCACGGAGGGGACTTGGTATGTGAAAATGGTCACCCATCCACGGACCAACCGCGGCAAGCGTAGCTTAACCTGATCGATCGACCCGTGCGGCTGTTATTACTTAGCCACAAGCCTCTTATTACAATTAAGTATAGATTACAATTAAGACCCCCAAGATTACAATTAAGATAATTTTTTTTATAATACAGTATGTAACAAAAACCCTGTTGTTCCAAGTAGGGACGTTTTCAGAATCGATATCCGATGGTAATTACGTAAGTCAATTAAAAAAATATTGAAGAAAAAAAAATCAAAATAAATACTTTATAATAAATATTTGAAAAGTAACACTGATTGCTCACCCCTGCAAAGAGAAATAGGTAGCAACCGGTCGCTTTGTCGCCGCCCGCCGCGCCGCACACTACCATACAGCATACTACACTAAGGTCATGAACTCGTCACGTGTCGTTCACATCACTCAGCTGTTTGACTGATAGATAACACTTTGGGAACGTTAGTTTGAATTTTTCAAAAAGTTGGCTTATCAAGTTTGACGATTGATAATACAATAAACACATAACCAGGCCTCCGTCACTCCATGTACTTGCACGTTATAATTACCTACCGCCCGGCCGGGCGGTCCGGGCCGTTTGCGGCCCAAATTCAGTGCTGTGGGATCGCGCCAAAGAGTATAATAATAATACGGGAATCGCGCGGTGTGAAGCAATCACAACTGTACGTTTGAGTATTTAGGCACATTTTAGCATGCAGCGGTTGCTGACGAGACGGAGTAGGCTATTATAGCAGTAGGTAATATTCTACTAAGTGAAGTATCTGTTACGTAGTAACTATTTAGTCATTTGTGACATAACTAACACTTTAAAATTTATTTATTTACCCACAGAGCACGTACTTCCGTAGGGTCTTCTTCAAACATCACGAGGATTTCTTCCTCAATGTCATGGTCTCGAGTCCTCGGTTATCCTTCGGCAATACGATGTTGGTCTCGACCGTGCACAGACCCAATGTTGAACGTCTGTATGTGGAGACGTTGGGAAGCCATCGTCGACGCAAAGTTATGTTTCTTGGAGTTGCGAAACGTTCTTGGTACACTACAATATTCCTCATTTGAATAAGAAATTTTGGAAAAAACGCACACACAGAATTCACTCACAAAATCACAATAATTTGGTTCTTTTTCTAATGCTGTCAACGCGTACGATACATCCGTCCCGAAGTAAGTTGCGCGGGCGACTGAGGGGCAGTAAGGGCGACAATCGGCTAGTGGCGGTCGTACACAAAGGGAGTTTGTGCGTGCCGCCTGCTTTGTGTTTTGGCGCCGACCTGTCTAGCTATCGCGAATCAAAGGGGCCGCCGCCGGCGGCGGCAATCTTTATCGACCGTAGGCTAGATCCATTAGTACTTGTAAGTTCAGATGTTAAAAACATTTTGTAACAATGTATCGAATTTAAAAACTATCTGATTATGGACAATGTTCGGCCACCATTGTTTTTTTTTTAATTATAACTTCAATAATGGTAAGCCTATAGGTATATATATACGCTCCTACAAGGAACAACAGGGTTTTTGTTACATACTGTATAAGATTTAAATTTATTTTTTGAACATGTAAATATATCAATGTCAATGAAATTTAAAATATAGGATGACATTTAAATGTGTATTACATACTTAACGAGTCTTTACCCCCGAAAATCGTACAACAATATTTGGAATAATGGCAGTTTTTTTATAACCTTCAAAAGTTTAATGCCAAAGTAAATTTATTTTATTATTATTACTTATTTATTTTTAGCTCATGTTGCCATGATGTCCCACTGCAGGGCAAAGGGCTTCTACTCCTCCTTTCTACTCCCCTCTGTCTTAAGTTAGTGTGAACCAATCCTATCTGTATGCCATCCCGCCATCTTCTCCTGGGTCTGCTTCGATTTCTGGAACCCACATGGTAGTAGATTTGATCGATCGACATGCGGCAAAAGTGTCCGGCCCGGTCCCACTTAAGGTTGGCTTTGCCAAAGTTACTTATAGTTAACTTTAAACACAGTCATATTTCCATGTAACTCTTAACTTTATAAACCTCATTTCCTTTCAATCATAAATTCCTTCACATAATAAACAGAGCAATCTTTTTGTCCAGGTGACGCACAATACAAACCGTACGTGACGGCGCGGCCTGAGATCGCGACAGTGGAGTTGGATGGCGACGAAGACTTCGTGGTGGTGGCCTGCGATGGCCTCTGGGACTTCGTCAGTGAAGACGACGTGGCGCTGGCAGTGTACAGGCAACTGGCTGCTGATCCTGGTAAGTAGTAGTGAATGGTGAATGGCTTAACGGGTTTTTTCTTGGCAGTTTTGGACCGCCTGGAAGGTCGTAAAGTCGAAAGTGAAATGCATTGTCGTTTATGTGGTGTACGGTCAATGTTAATTACCCTATTTGGAACTTATGCAAAGAATAATGTCTTAGTTTGTGCAATATGCCCGACTAACGAGACCATTTATTTACATGGCTGCACAGATTTTATCTTTACTCCAATTTTACGTTTGCTAACGCCAGGTGCAATTTGGCAAGCGTTGTGTGATAAATGCAGTTACGTGTGCAATATTAATTACGGCTGAAACAGGTCCGTTTACGTGTATGCGATGTTTGCTACCTATCAATCGTGCCGCCGACCTTGAGCCTCATGCTTACACAATAACGTGAGTCACTGCGACTCACTAGACAGGATAAAATGACAATTAGCCGTCAAAACAAGCAACCTGCAAGGTTTTCAAGTGAATTATAAATACTTATTCGTAGGCACCGATTCGCTTCAGCTATTTACAAAACAGCCGCATGACAATAACTCGTTGGAAAACGCCTAATGTGTTGTATTGATGTTCAAATTTTGTCGCATAATGACAACAGATCAGGTAACAAATGGCTTAGCTGACGGCATCAGTTGGCACGAATCAAGTGTGATTATGTTGTCACAAAGGGTCACATGATTATGACGCGTGCGCTCGTGAACCGAGTGCCCTCGTTGGAACATTCAGCGGAGATCTTTGACACATATTATCCCCCCATGTTTCTCGGTCCTCGGTTCTCCCGCTCGAGGAAGCCCGTCGCAGTGCTCGGGGAGGGTCTAAGTATTATGGTTAGAACAATAACTTTGGCGCCCTCAAATCTCTGTGAAGTGTCTTTAACGCGACGCTCACGGCGATAAGAGCTTTCTCGTTGTTCAAAAGAATTTTCCTTTGTTTTGTGTATGAAAGTTTGTATTGTGCCACTGTTGAGCAAAACAGGGATTGTGTGAGATTTAAAAAAAATAATTGTAACGGAGGGGAAAAGGTGTGTTTTCAGCTCAAATTGTCGATTGGATTCCTCACTCTTTGAGGCTTTAAATTATACTTACAGGTGCTGTTTGTATTTTTTATTAATCTGCTATACAGGGACAAGTATAAAAACGTCTCTCCATTAACGTATATACTAAGTATCAAAGAGATCGTTTGAATTTTTTATAGACAGTGAATTTACCATTAATTCTGATGACTTGTTCTTTGCACGGATCTAAAGCTCTCGCAATTTACTTACCTGCACGAAATTTAACAGTATTGTAAGCTGAATGTTGCTGTCAGCTTTGTGGAAAAATGGGGTGCAGTAATGCTCCATAATGTAACAATCCGACCTGTCGACGCATTATGTTATCATCGCATTTAATGTCGGAGGGATCCCTCCGACCCACCAACTGTCAGGCTTCTATTGGCTTTGTACTCAACCAATATCTTAATTAATCCAATATTTTAGTTAACAGGATATTTCATTTAACAATACAGTTATTTTAGACGTTAAATCCTCTTAGAATCGTTTTTGGGAGAATGAGGCAACAGCTTTGAGAGCAACCATACTTCACTGTCAAAAAGGAGCCTTGAGAAAGTCCCCGAGAAATGTCTCGCTGGTTACTTTTGTAAATGTAATGCTTAAGAGTTTATTGTTTTAAAACGTTTCTTCCTCCTTTTTCGTTGTCAAATTATGAAGATTAATGTTTAGAGTCATTACGGTTCAGGTGTATTCAAACGGAAAGCAAACACCTGTAGAGCCGGTACTTAGGCACTCACAGGTTTCTTTGTTTGAATAGGTCTTGCGAAAAAACCGGTCGAACAATAAGAGTGTATTTTATGTTCCGTAACGAGATTGCTGCGTTGCCTAGATTTCAGCCGGACTGCGGTCAGGCCGCGCCGCCACAGCCCCACAATATTGTGTCGTAATTGCGTCGGAAGTGGGGAAGTGGAGAAATTGGATACTTTGTTTTGCCCCCTGTTGCAGCCCTGCCTGCCGCGCCCGCTCACTCCCCGACACTGATACGAAGCCTTGCTAGTTATTACTTTTCTAAATGCATGTAAATGCAGCGGTTACCAATTGCTTTAAAATTATAAGAGAACATAAAATCGAACAGGAAATGGTTTACGATAATATGCAATCTATTCTCGTTGTAATTAACTTTCCAGTGCAGAAACCGATGATCTCATTCCTGCAAATTCTAGTTTGCTTGGCATACCTACCATTGATTTTATGCGTGTATCAAATCCTTACAGTTTTACGCTTCGATGGACAGCAGACCCGTCTCATTGGATTAAGCGATTTAAATGTTTAAACTGTCGCGAGCGGCGTATTCAAATAGGGGAGGCCACTCGTCACTAATACACCCCGGGGCTTTGGATTAAGACCCTCGGTGTTATGGTCATTTTAATATAGCTCTTATTGCGAAACATCAAGGCTTACATTTGACCCTTATATCCATTGAAGTAGGCTTTTTGTGTCATTGGTCAGATGTAAGTCCTCTCGTAACACTTTCTCCACTTGCAATACTATTCGCATTAAAACTTAATAGTCGCTGGCATGTAAGAGAATTTATGTTGACATAAGCTATTAGCGGGGCTGTATGAAGTAATTATGAGTTTATCATATGACGCTTATGTTGTCAAATCGTTGTTTGAATAGCTGTGTTGACAATGCATCTCTTAAATTGGGTGCAAATCGTGTGTGGTTGTGTTGACGGCCCGCGGTCTGGTCGTCGCGATGCCTGCACGATAACATTGTGTGTAGATGTTGATAGAGCGATAAACGATTGATACGCTGGGCGGACAAGCACGCACCAGTGCGCTTCTACCTTTATTTGTTCTGTAAACTAATTGAATAACTTAGAAAATAGTTGAATTTTTATCACGTTTTGTGTTGCTAATGGATTCAATAATAGTTTAGTGCACTATGTACAGTTAGGGTGCTTAACAACCATCTTTTATCCTCTTTTTGTTGCTACAGACAAAATATGAGCAAGAGAGAACACTTTGCTTTATATTAGCTGTCTCATTATTTATTTTCATTAATTCTCAACCTCGTCTGCGACTCGAAGAATGTTGAAAATGTCTTGAATGTCTAAAAACTAAACAAAGTTATTTGTTCTTGTAAATCACGAATGCGTGGACGCAGTGTTTTGTGTATTAGTTGGCAGCACGGTCCAACACGCGGTGACCTTGACACTGTTGGACAGATCTTCGTTATCTGCCAACTTTCATTCATTATCTTGTTGGGAATATGATACGAGTCGGATGTCTCGTTTTAATATGACAATGTGTAAGGTTAGTGTTAAATAGTGCTGCACTGAAAGTTACTATCAGGTTTGTCTGGTAATGACTTAAAAATGTCTAGCTTTGGTGATGATTTAAAATCTGCTCTGCTTTATAAAAATAAAAGTCGCTCTTCGTGTCGGTCTGTGTGACCACGGATTTTGGTGCGGTTGTCACCATCGTTTGGAGAATTTATGCCTGAAGGTTTATGTGTAGGTTTAGGCCTTGTAGACTGTTGATTTGTAGACAATTTTCTATTCTGTTAAGTTCCTGGGATTTGTTGACAGGCGTACACTGTCCTCCCACACCTGTTTACTCTGTAATTTGAAGACATTGTAAAAACCAATTTATTTTTTAAAGAGTAACCGTGGAGTTTCTTGCAGGCTCTCCTCCATAGGAAACGACCAACTGGAATTGTGCGCCTAGCTCCTGACATTTCATAAGTGCCAATGTAGGTTTACGTGAAATAAAATATTTTGTATACCTACTTAATGAATTAATATTAAACATGCAAATAATAAAGAAATTCCGTAATTTTAGTAATGTCATTAAAACCGTACGAAGCGGGTCGCTAGTTTTATAATATAAGCTAACAGTGTTGGTGGAATAAGACACGGTCTCAAAAATCAACAAAAAAAAGTGATATAAAAAATCTGTTTAGCATCATCAGAAAAAGGCAGAACGAATCAGCTGCTAATAATCCCACGCGGACGCGAATCGTAATTTTATAGTAGCAGATTGAGGGAAGGGGTGAAATCGTCCTTTTGTAAATATGCCAGAGGCAATCTGTCACTCAGCTGATTATCAGCATTCAAACTGGACCCTATCTCGCCGCCAAATAAGGTTTAAATTGGTGCTTAGCCACTAACAATAGATCTGTTTTACCCTTCGGAGAGGAAAGTGTGATTTAATTTACGCATATAAAAACCTTAAAGTAAAATACGAAATGTATTTAGATTCGGCAACGTGGAGAAAGTAGGTGAACACACATTATCAATTATCTCCACTTTACCAAACGTTAAAGCTCCTCCCGTTTTACCACCATTACCTACCGTTTTACGGTCCAACTCGTTGATGTGTCATTCACACGTACTTGCTAACATGTTATATTCTAAAAGACGTATGTATCGTTAAGGTTATTACAGGAACTACCGGCCTAAATAAACTTAATAGAGATAATTATTGTACTCTTAGACAATTACTGTACCTCTCTGACATACTAGCGGATAAAATTGTTCGGAATTACCAAAAGAAAATGCTAAATAAACGTAGCGTTTAAAAGAGAATGTGTATTGATTAATGAGAGTAAGCCCTAGTTGTTAACAGGCCGTGGACTATTGTGAGCTCATTAGGATGTATGCTGGAGATTGTACTTTGGAGACAAGAACAGCCCTTTTCTATATCCTCGGTAGAATGCAATGCACTGTTAAATGGTTCTATTTTACAGTGCTTAATATACTGAAAATTATGCATAACGTCGCAAGTCAGAAATAACAACTTTACATGAGAGTGAAAAAAATGCATAATTTTACCTACATAAGATACCATGACAATACTATTTTATAATTTGTGTACACTTGAAATTTTATCTATTAAATATGTAACTTTATTTTTAGTATATTAGATCTATGTAAAATTATGCCATTTTGTCACTCTCCTGTAAAGTTGATATTTTTGACTTACGTGGTGTTAGAACTTAAGCAGCGATAAGCATAATCAGCCTATCATGTTTCCACTGCTGGGACACAGGCCTCCTCTAGGTGAGAGGGAGTGGGCCGTAATCTACCAAGCAGGCCCAATGCGGGTTGGTAGTGTCACATGTATTCGATTTTTTGGTACTAGTAAATGCCGGTTTCCTCACGATGTTTTCCTTCGCCATTTTGAGAGCAGTGGTGATGAATAATTAACACACAGTTACAACACTTAAGTCGCGGTTGCTACCACTGGGCCATCACTACTCCTCAAAAACCTTTTGCTTAAAGCTTTCCACTGTGAATTAAGATGCTATATTATCCACTACAGACTCTATACCAATTGCGATCTCTAAGTAATAAAGTCTTTGAATCACAGTAATCAAAATTCTATCTATTAACTAGCTTCTGCCCGCGACTTCGTCCGCCGGAAATTTCTTGTACCCCGACCCACCCCGAAACAAAATTTGTATTCGTTTGTATGGGAGTATAGAAAAGTGTTGTTTTTAGACTTTTCTGGCAATTTTTAAAAAAATTCTCTGCTTAAGAGCCATCCTCGTACTTCAAGGAATATTCTAAAAAAAGAATTAGTGAAATCGGTTCAGCTGTTCTCGAGATTTGGGCTTAGCAACACATGCAGCGATTCATTTTTATATTATAGATAGATAGATTACTCATCATCATCATCTGCCTAGCCTTTCCCCAACTATGTTGGGGTTGGCTTCCAGTCTAACCGGATGCAGCTGAATACCAAGGTCATGGACATGGTCATGTCATAATAGGTTACTATGAAATGAAAATAATTACTTAATTAAACGTAGTTCATTATGATTTCTTAGTGCTAGTCGAAAGTGTATATGATTTGTTCGTTTGGTCCCTACGAAAGTATACTGGGTAGTTTCGCTCCACATGACATGTCGGCCGATTGGATGCGTTGCACGAGCGAGGTGCGCAGGCGACGCTCGATGATTTGCATTGTAAACACGACGGACGGTGACCGGCGCATGACTCGCTTCAATAATGGCCTGCTCATCATCACACCTACCTATCGATTATTTTCAGTATTCGAATCTAATAATAGATAAGAGAATCATTGGTTAACCTCAGTTTGGCACTGACAGTTCATAGGAAGTAGTTTGGGCAGGCCTAGATCTAGAAGAAATATATGTATTTGTAGAAAGCAATGACTTACGTATTATTTTACACTTTCATCAACTTCGTTTTTGTTGAAAAAGTTCTCTGTCAAAAAGGCTTGTGATGTGTGGCTTTGAAGACAAGCCTAAAAATACTTATGCATAGTAGATAAAATATTGAATCTAGGCATGACTCAATGCTTACGCCTAGAAAGTACGTTTTGTCTTGTCAAGGCTTGTCTTCAAAGTATGATTTCATAAGCCTTTTTGACTGATAAAGTTATCAGCAAAAATGAATTTCAAGTTGATGAGTGTAAAATATGTATGATATCATGGTTTCGAACTCCAAAAATAAATGTAAACTGACGCAATTCATCACCGTATTAAAACAAAATTGTAATAATTCAGTGCACTTGCCACAATATTGTCGAAGGGATCCTTTATCTGTAATGATTATGTATTTCGCAGTCGAGTGGTCTCGCTGCTCAAGGGGTGAGTCCGCAATAAAAGTGCAGAGTTTGTTCACGAGGAGGGCTCGCTTGTCGCTCGTTACACCCGCCCGTCTCTTTGACATCCGCACTTTTATTGTGCAACCCCTAGTCCTCACCGCGCCACGGTACTACACAGACACACTACACTTGCGATCTTAGAATTACAAATGTATTTAGAATACATTAAGAGACTCTTGATAAAGTTTTAATACTATGCTTTTGTATCTATTACACAAAGCGCGGAAAGTTGGGGCGTTCTGATAGTTCCTCTATTTGTATGTTTATGTAACAATAGAAAACTTTATCAAAACTAATCCGATGATCATAAATATTTTTCCTTCATGTAGTTATTTTTGTTTGCTATAGGTATTCCTGTTAGAATTTCCATTACAAATGCTTTATGCTCTTTTTCTATCCCATTGTATAATATTGCTGACCTATTAATCCGTCAGAAGTTAAGAATAGCATAGCTCTAGTTAAAATGAAAACATTCATTCCTTGTGAAAAGAGGCGAGGACTGACTTCCTCAATTTGTCTCTTTTTGTCATTACAACCGGTCCCCTTCCGAAGGCTTATAAAGAACACCGTAATCCTTTCAATCGAATAACGGGGGATTACAGAGGCGCAATTTATGCGGGCTATGAGAATCCGCCAGCTTAAGTCGTATTCAGAATTTAAATAAAAGTGTAGAATCATCACATTGACTACGTACATGGTCGGCGATGACGTAGTATGGAAACATTGCACATTTTAATTTTACTTCGTCGTAAATTGTCTGTTGGATCGCGGCCAAATGTTCAGCGTCTCATTCCGGAGTTCCGGGCCACGTGGGTGGCATAGTCGCTAGCTGTTTCATATCACTAACGATATTAGTGACAACAAGATTGCACATTATGATAGGCGTTTGTGATCATATGTTACAACCACTTTATGCGCGACATGTCAGCCGTTGACCTTACCAGCGTTGTGTCAACATTTATACATGTGGAGTTTGTTTTGAGAACGATTTATAAATAGTAGAGCTATTTCTGTTGTTTTTAGTTTCCGTTTTCCTATAATTTGTGTCTGCGGATTTCTTATTTACTGCCAGTTCTTTAGCAGTTTGTTTCACAAGCTCATGAATTATTCCGAGGTATACCGGCATTGTCTGAAACAGATTTCGGTATGGAAACAGAGTACTGTGGTAACGTATACATAGCTGGAGGACAAGAGGACAACGAATCCCTCCATAAATTATGTAATGGAATTGCGGATCAGATACGGGCCGGGCCACGACCTGTCTACTCCGGTTATACGATCGTTTTATCCGCCCGAGTCCCTTCGGGCTTGCACCGCTGTCAGGTGGGTTGACCCTAATGCCATGTGTTCTCGTTTCATACCCTTTATTTATTTGTTGAATTTTCATTATCACAGCCTTGTAGCCATCATCAGTTATTTAGTGATTAAGTAATGACGACAACGTTTACCTACTAGCTTCAGATGGTAAAACATTAGACAAGTATTCTACAATATTACAAATGGAAACCGCTACATCGTAGGAGCTTACATTATATTTTATGGTGTCTAACGACGACTACCTATTTATTATCTGCAGCATACATGCAGCTCTGTGAAGTGTTGATTAGCACTCGGTTGATGTTTTAAGTAGAGGTACGTTAGTAATGTAAACACTGATTTGTATAGAGGTTAACGACATGTAATGTGTTGAAACGTAATGTAAGCTTGGTTTACATGTTGTAAGGGAGAAAGTGGGCGTGGTTACAGAGGCGTCTGCGCAGGCCGGCTTACCAGTCTCCGTCGTAGTTTCACGAGGTTTCTTCTCCGCCAATTAGTCCTGATATCGTTGTGGTCGGCATGTAAGTCTGTCACGAAGAGCGAAACTATCTAATTGAGTTCACACATGAACAATGCTGCAGAATGCATCGCGCCCACTCCCAGCATAGCTTCGCTGCATTCGTTCACTTACGTCATTTTACTGTGCTTAATTATTTTCAATTTATTTATGTGCTGTAGTAATGAAGTAAATTGGGTAACGGAAAAAGATAAATATTTGAACTCAATGTGTCTTAATAAAACATCTAATACATGAGTTTTAATTAACACTATTGATAAAACAAATCATTTTGCGTTAAAATTCTACTAGGTTTCATTGACAGTCCTTCCTTGATCTCTATACTATGATAAGCAGAATGAAGACGTCATGAGATCAATGTGTAAACAGGAGACTCATTCAGAAGGAGGTACCTACACCTTGCTTTGGGTTAAAGCCACACTGGTGGTTACTGGTTACTGTCAGCCTGCATCATCCCACTGCTGGAGAATAACTTCTCCCTATGATTCCAGCTCTTTTGACCCAGCAGCCACACATTGCCGTGAAAATAGATACAAGTGCTCCTAAACAGGCCATCTGTTTAGGTCTATTATAAGTTATGCGCTCAAGCGTTTTAGAGGTCAAAAAACCTTTTATTTTACAAATTGTTACTGCCCCACATGTGTTCAATTTGCATGTTGATTAAGTACTTAAGTACGTTTTATCCTCCCAGCGAAATCTGTCAAGCAGAACACACATCATGCCTCCCGTGGCTACACGTCAAAAGTAAACACAAAAATGATTATACTGCAAGTCATGCACCTTATATTGTCGCTCCATTCACAGGATAATCTGCTATAAATTAAAATCTGCCGCCATATATGGTGGGCTTTTTACCATTTTCGAAAACGCAAAGCAGGTTTTTTGTCGAATAAAAATTTGCATGGAATGGTACTACATAGTTTGCTAAACAGTCTGTGTTTGTCGAGCTCTGTTCGGTTTGATCCATGTTTGCTCTTCGCCATTGTGCTGCCATGCCAGTGGCCAGACGGTGTAATCTGACAACCGATCCGCCGGTGAAAGCCATTTGCGGTTTGTTGAATTTGGAACGGAATCCTCCTGAATTTCACAGGATGGATGAATTTTTCTGGAAAATACGGTCAGTGCGGTCATGCTGAGAATTTTTCACCTGTGTATGAAACGTTTAATTTCTAATTGAATTCATTTTTGGCTAGCTTTACCATGTGTGCGCTTGCCACCACGATACGGTTCGTGCGACGCACTTCCACAAAAGACTGTTGTTTTTGTGAACGCCAGTTGAATGACCGAACAATTTTTGTACGATCGGCCTCCAAATTATTACAGATGTAAAAGTCATCGTTCAGGAGACTGACGGCCTATGGAACTTACCTATAGTAATAGTTAAAACTAACTTATCGTATGCTGTCGATGTTCGTTAATACTTACACTTATTAATAAATAACACACGCATGAGTAATGTCCCATAATTGGCGACAGAGGCTATCGCCACTAAATAAAGACGCCGTGACATCCGCCCAACTAACTGTACAGAAATGTTATCATATAGACAAGTACTATTGATTGAATAGCTTTCAGTCCAATTTGATATTTTACTTCATATTAATTGACAATAACTCATTGATTTGGAAGCATATTTCCTGGGATGGCTGTGCGCAGTGCATTCAAAGGTCTGGATCAAACTAAGTCACTCTATTGATGGATTGTGCAAAATATTGTTTGATTGAAGCAAGCATGACTCATGTCGACTTTATAATAGCTCCAACTAGACATTTATGAGGCGTGGAGCCGACTGCGCCGCGAGCATCGCCGCCTCATTCGGAATTCAGCACGACCCGATGTGGACCAAACTTCACCTTATCCGGCCAGCTCGTAATGTCTCCATTGTTTACCAGATTGGTTAATCCACGAATACTTAATATCCACCATCGTTCGTTCAATAACCGACTGTCAAATGGACATGGATCGTATTTCACATGCTCCAAGAATTTAATTAATCTGAAATCAAAATCCTACTTACGTCTAATCATCCATATCAAAACGAAATTTAATGCTTGTGCAAGAAACTGCTTACATTTATATTTTTGGATTTGGCGAAAGCAAGGCTTTAGAAAGGCTAATTGTTCCATGAGAGTAGACTGCGAGGTAATTTAATGCAAGTTATACACGGCACTTGTTCGTTCGCAACTGCCTTGTAGTTAGATGCTAATCAAGATTGGATTTCGCATGTCGAGCTACGGATGCAGGAAAAGTCTGAATTGATTTCGAATTCATCACTTTCTGCCGCGATGACAAATGATGATATTGGTTTTGCACCAACTTGTTTCGTTAAAATTCTTTCTTTGAAGAATAATTTGGAGCACCTTTCTTTGATTTGATCTGTAGAGCGATAAAAATATGTTCGGGCTTTAGGCTCAGAAAACATACTAACATTACTTGGATTTCATTAAATCATTCGAATATTGTCTATATTGTTGGTTAGGTTAGAGTTTTTGCTGAAAGCACCAGGAAAATAGACTCGTTGCTCGCTGCAATTGTTTATATTTTTAAAATGTGATGAGGATGACATGGATGAATTGCTGTATTCATAACAACTGATACAAAGTGAAATTGAACGAGTATTGCATTGGTACATTTAGTTATAAATAGATCTGACGAAAGTGTTGGTAAGAAATTGTTTGTTTGTTTTGGATCTACCTTGATTGAATAGCTAATCAAAATGCAACAGAGTTGCTGTATTTCCATTGTACAATTGCTTCTAGTAGAGTGAAGTGACTGACGACTGTAGTTACGTCAGTTTTGCGGTAATTTCACGGCTTGCGCCTTTGAACTGTTCCTTGTAGAAAAGTGAAGTGCGAAGTTTCGGCGAGCCGGCGCGGCGCAAGACGCGGCGGAGCGTGGCCGCCGGGGTCGTCGGCTGATGGTCGCCATCTTCCAGCGCCGATGTAGCTATACTATCGGCGTCGCGCAACTTATGAGACTTGAGATAATATACTCGGACTTGACTATAAAATGTATGCCCGAATAAATGCTGAATCGTATACACGGAGAGCGATTGTTTTAACCGCAAAAATCTGTTCATATTTTGTCAAATTCTGGGGGTTTTCCAAACAATCGTGGTTTTTTTTTCGATAATCTGGCACTCCAGTAATAGGTTTTGCAAGAAGTGGATCTGGAGGTTTTTGTGAACGGTGATAGGCGGTAGCATCTGGAGGGCGCATTGCGCGGGCGTCGGGGGGGCGGCGGGGTGCGCTGGGGCGCTGCACCGGGCTCGCGCGGCACCACTCGCCAGTCCCCGAGACACCGGCCGCGCGAACGGCCACCGCGATACCGCACGCTTTGCGAGCCCCCGTGACGTTCAGTTTAGTGACTCCGCCCGCCCAGGACCAGCGGCGCTCGCACCCCTGTGCTGACACATGTGAGTCTAGCCACTAGACAGCAACCTCACCCGCGCGCCCCGCCCGCACCCCGCACCGCCGCCGCCGGTACCTAGCGCCGCCGGCCGGCCGGCTTTTCACATAACCTCTTTGTGGTGCTTTTTTTTTCAACTAAAATTTTCAGTGATTGGTGATGTTGATTTTAACAATTCTTTGCAGTGTTAGGGTTAACCCTTAGTATGTTTGACTGCTATTTGGCGGATTATAAGTTGAAGATGTTAAGTAGACAATAGGTACTTATTCAGTTTTTTTTTTAATATTAAGTAATACCTATTATACTATCTTCACACAAATTGTTTATTGTCATGAAGAGAATAAGATGTTGTGATGAGAATGTATGATGAGAAAATTGTGAAAACAATTTTTTCAGATTCGAAGACAAAAGAGAGCTACATCTCATTTTATATGCGTGTGCGCCTTCACTTATGTATGAAAAATTCAATTAAAATCACGAATGGTCAAGCATCGAATGGGTGGTTAAAGCTTTGCGTGACAGCGTCTACTCATAGCGGCACGAGTGGCATGACTAATTAATTAAACTAATCCCTAAGAGCAAGATGGTAGACAGCGGTGCCATAACAAACGGTCGCAGTGAATGGTTAGTTTACGATTAGATTAATTAATGCAATTCCCGTTGGGCGGAGGCGCGAGCACGCAAGCGCCAACTGGGTAGCAAGTAGCACGGACATGACGGCTGGTCGTCCGGGCCGCGCCGGCCGCAGCAGCGCCGCCTGTGCCGGACGCCGCCGCACGCGAAGGTCTACGAACCTACCGTGGAAATGGGATTAATGCACGACGGACTTAATGCTATTTCGCGCTCGTTCAGCGGTTCTGCTCCGCAATGAATAACTGATTCTAATTCCGTACAATTTTACATTATTTTATCCAAATCCCACTGCCAACCCTGTTACTCACCAGTATAGTAATAAAGTTTCAAGAATAGTTTTCTCTGAACGCACAGAAATGTCAGAAATCTTATAAAAGAGAGCCGCTCATACTGAGCGGCTTGCGAATCGCGTGCTTAATTATGTTTGTGTACTTAATAATAAAATGTCGCGCGACAAAAATCGCGTCATCTAGAATTCTGCTTATGTTTTTGCATAGTAAAAGTTTCTAATTGTAAAGTCGTGTCGTAAACATGCATAGCCGGCTAGCGGAAGAATTGGAGCCGTTACGATCATCAAGAATTCACCGCCAACACGTAACAACTTTGCACATGCAACCTGATTCTGAAGTACATTATGTATTGTATGTAATTCAAATTACATACTGTTAACGAAATACCAATTAAAATCATGTATCTTCATGCTCAACTCGTGTAACATATCACCACATTTGCTCCATATCGTCTTCCACCTACCTATCAATCACCTCTGAGAGAACATTCATTTGCTGCATGTAGTATGATTCATTCGATTCATTAATAAAAGTAACCCCGACCCCTGATTACTGTTAGAATAATGCCAATTCAGATAAGTAGTAATTAATGAAAAAGAATTTTATCTTCAAGATAGGGGCAAATTCCAAGTATTTGATCTTTCACGACATTTGACGCTATAGAAAATAATATCTGTTTTCTTAGCACTTATTCAAGCTAAGCCAATATTTTGAGAAGAAAATTAAAAAGCCAATACATACAGTTGTATTATTATGTTGCAATAAGTTGGACCATTTCTGGTGACATGTGGCTTTCTAGCAATATATCGGTGTTGGTGCAATCGGCCCCATTGCGACCGGCCAGACTGCACGAGACAGATGTATGTCCTATTGAGCTGTCTTAATGCAGACCACCTGATCGATCGGCGCTAATGCCTCTCCCGGTGCACTGCGAAACGTGTCTATGTCTACCTAGCACTTTACACTCACTTCAATCATCCGGTATGCGCCATGGGAATCTCACTATAGTCTACTTGAAACTTTGGCAGAAACTACACGAAATTTGACGATAGATAGACTTCGGCACAAAGCCATATAAATTGCATACAGATAGATATACAAAATCAGTGTCACTGTGATAGATTTAAATGCAAAATAATATGATACAACCTGAATCTGTCATATGAGAGTTATTATATCTTTTGTGTATTATTTTTTGTGGGGCCCTGCCGCGCGATATGGTATTCAAGATGGCTCATCGCTCACAGTAGGTATTCGGGGCTATTACAAAAACAGCAGCCATGAATCATACACTTGATACACTGGCGAGGCCCGAGTTGATTCAGATCTTTAATAGGGACCTCTGGGAAACTACAGTACGATCATGTGAACGATTCACCGAGTGAGAGGGTTTTTGCAATATCTAAACATTGTTCTGTAACATTTGCATACCAGTGCAGTTGGCCTGGACCGACATTGTTTAGGCTATCTGTTCGTTATAATCTAGTATCTGCATGTTATTATACTTTGTTTGTGGGCCGGATTCCCAGACTATTACCGTTCGTATTCGTACCGTCATTAGATACAGTTGCACGTGAAATATTCTCCATTCGAGAGCACAATTCGGTGTTACCGGGCGCGGGTGAGACGGCTCTCGCCAGTTATGATGAGAAATCACGGCAATCCCGCTAGGCACCGCTACGGTACTTTCTATGGCTGTTGATCTCCATTTAATGCGTTTCGTCTTGCCAATGCGGTCAATTAATCTCTTACTCAGTGTTTAAGAATTGTATTGCGTTTTACTCTGGTAAAAGAATGACAGTAAAAGATAAAGTGTTTGAACAGGTGCCGTTATTCAAATGAACTCTGAAACTTTAAACTAATTTACAATTGCAATAGAATAAACCTAATGTGGAGTAGGTACTTTTACTGTCAAAAAACATGTGTGTTGGCGTAATCGAAGTGCCAAACCACCACTACCTTTTTTTTTATCAGCTGCCGAAATTGAATCTAATAAAGTTCTCATCGAGACACAAGTGTTCGTTTACGTCATGTGACTGAGTAACCACACGATATCGAATTTTAATATCATATACGAGGACATGTGGTAACCACATTGTTAGCCGATGCGAGATTGAATCATAAGTTTAGGGACTAGAACACGCTTTGGTTTGTTGTGACTGCGCGCAGGGCGGTGAGGTGACGTCATAGACAGCTGTAGGGCGGGTGACGTCACGTCTCGCCGCGGCCGTTGACCCGCTTCAACCCTCGAGCGCGCCGCGCACCGCGCCTACACAGTACATAGTGCACCTCACTACCCACAATCATGAATAACTTATTCTATTATACGACCTGGACGCAGTGCCGACCTGGGGCAACCTGCGCTGAAAATATTCTCAATTTTATTTTAAGACTGGCTTTATAAAAAGCGTTTTTAAATTTTCGTTTTGCAAAGCTCGCCTCGTTTTTCGCAGACGCACTTCTTGCAGCAAGTATCTGTATTTTACATCATGTCACCGGCCTTTCAAAGTAGCGGTTCATGTTTATTTTTATGAACATTATAATTTGTAGTTTGTACATAAATACCTTTGCACACACTAAATTACACCAGACTTGCAATTTTAAGCAGATTAAGGCAGTGCGATTATTTCCACTATGCAATGAATTTACTTGGCAGACTATGACATGACTATGTCTGGATCTTCAGAGATGTCTCTTGCCTTGCATCTTGAAGTCGTGGCATTCGTTGTTCGTCCTATAGTTCCGAAATAAATAACTTCTACGATATGACTACTATTTTTATAGCGGAGTAATTTCAGCAATGACACTTACCGTTATCTACGATATCAAACACCTCATTGCAACTGATACCTGTATTACGGGGAACAGTTATCACCGCTATCGATTTTTACTGCAGTTTATGGAATTACCTAGAATACACGTTTTTGTAATACAGGTGTAATATCGCACGACCCCTGCGTTTTGCCACCCCACCTGAATCCGGGAATTTCTCGTGGGAGTTCTATTGTCGTTAATAAGTGCGAAAATGCTATCCCTTCTTCCTCTGCGCCGCGAAAGAGATTGCAATGAATTCTTTTAACACTTCCCTGCGTGTATATAACCGACTCTAGAAAGCCACATCACTATGCCAAGACGTCTTGCTCTTTTCTTGCTTAGCTTTTAATATCCATTATGCTAGGCTTGTTAATTAAAAACACCAGAGTAATTATAATTGATTGGATATTTCGATGTATTGTTTAATAGCATCTAACTATCGCGCTGATCTTAATTTCTCATTCACGTGCGTTGGTTAACATCCAGGTTGGTACAGAGCGGTGTACAACAAGCAACTGTACAGTAATTTAGTCTTTATGTAAATATGATATAAACTGCAATATGGCTCGCACTTTTACCGCTTTTACAATGTTTTGTATCAAGCGTCACGCAAAGTGCTCTCCGTCTCCACCCATCAAACTAATTTCTACCACCTTTATGCATACTCTTTAAGATTATACATAATAGAGAGTATGTAGTAGGTATAATTAGATGCTTTCGTTTTTGTCATTTCACCGTACATAGTTCTTTGTAACTAACTTTCTCGTATGTGGCTTAGAAACTGCTATGAAAATGATAAGATCTTTTTGAATATCTTGAAAATCATCAAGTGGCCGTAGATTTGAACTTTTATACTTTATCAAATAGCAAACCTCAGCTTCAGTAGCTTCACTTTAATTGAGTTTCAATGGAAGAGTATAAAAACAAAAATGCTATCAAAAAAGTAATCGTTACTTACATGTCCTTGAAAATCATTGTTTGCTTCATTGCGTAGGCGGATTGTTGGATTCACGTCAGTTGTAGTAAACATAAAAGCTTTGCCAGAAATAGCTTTTATTTTTCCTCTCAATGTAACCACAATGTTTTGTTTATTTAGAGGCGGTATTACTTATCGAATTTATTACGTCATTAGAGTAGTAGTCTGGCCATGGGGCATGGGTGCATATTGTAGATTGCATGCACGTACCCACCGTTCCTTGAATGAAGCCTGGCAATAGCCTTGCTACGTGAGGAAATGTCCCCCGGCGCGAACTACTATTAATATCGATTATGAGTTTGATGTAGAGCTGCACTTATTTCAACTCTAGTCACAGAAACACAAGCAAATAAGATAGTAAACAGCGGCTACTGAAGTGTTTGTCAAATAAATAGGTTGTACGCTGTGAAAATATTCTTATAGTCAAGAGGATCATCTTACTCGAGTCAACAGCACACGTCGGAGTGGGCTGGCACGCGAGTGCGGCTTTCCTCTATGTCTTAGTCATCGATAAACAATAAACAAAATGACAAGCTTTCTAGCCTCTATTCGTAAAAGTAAGTGGAAAGCAACTGGCGGTGCTAACGTTTACATTAATTGGCTTTATAGCTAACAAACGGAGCCGAGCCAGCTTCGACATCGCGAGGGGAGGCTGACTGGGCCGCTCATTAGTGTACTGAAGTGGATCACAGTTTTAATTGCTGCCGACAACTACCTGCATAACTACTACTATTACGTACTTATACTAACTCAAAGAGACTAGTGTAATTGCGGCATTTGCACTCAAAAATCGTTTAGACGGAATAACAATTTTTCCGAAGTAATTATGTGACGTTTATTTATGTACACTGCACTTTGATACTTTGCTTCCCATGGGTAGTGTTTATCTTTATTAAATTATTTCGTTTGCTAATAACTGTCGGTGATGTTATTTATTTTCTATAGAGCAGTTTTCTTTATCCCGGTCGCGATCGGACTGTATACGCGTGTGAGTAATGGTGTCTGGTATAGCCTTAGAGGCGATTCGTGACTGTGACTCCAGACTAACACGATATAAATTAACTCTATTTGTACATTCTTTTTTTGCGGGTTAACTACTCATGGACATGTTAAAACGTGATCTTGTAATTAAGAATAATTTTATGCAAACTACCAAAATTTTATATCATACCAGACGTACTTAACGGTTTGACCATCACGAAATGAAATGCTTGCATTTACATCATTGTAATGATGGAATAGAAATAAAACATACTCGTAGTAAGGCTAAGTTTTTCCTTCGCATGGCAATCATTACTGGACTTAAATCAACAAACATGGAAGACATTACAATAAAAAATCCCGAA
Source organism: Apamea crenata (assembly GCA_949629185.1). NCBI lineage: Eukaryota > Metazoa > Arthropoda > Insecta > Lepidoptera > Noctuidae > Apamea > Apamea crenata. Next base: position 15,490,984 of record OX451357.1, read on the forward strand.
CTGCCATCAACTGGTATCAAAACACCATATTTTAAGAGCACCATTAACATCGCGCTTGTTTTTTTTTTCACGGAGCTTACAGTAGAGTCAACACAAAAGCGTGGCTCGAGAAAGTAAAACTGTTTCCAATTTAAGGCGTGTAATCTCTATAGTTATACAAAAATGTTACATTCCTTAAAAATAGTCGTGCGTTCCACACGTGGCTCCTGGTTACAACTCAGCGCCCTTCTATGCCGCTCTTTATTTATCCGTAGTCCGTACTGTTCCGTAATTATTATGTAATCCGTACATGTGGAGAACACGTTACTTCGAAATCCGGAAGAGTGGAAGCGATAGATAACACAATATGATGCAATTAATTGTTATAACATAAAATCTTAATAGCTTCATTTCAAATCTGCTATCTGTAAATTATGTAAAGATACATGTTAGAAAGCTGATAAGATTGCCTTTTAGCTTCGGGTTATTTTTGAAACTCCTTATTCGGTGTGTGTATGTCCAATGGATATCGTGTAAGAACACTTGCACAAAATAATGCAGGTATGAATAGAGCGCACCTGGTATATTCATTACGAATTTTGCACCGTTATGATCTTGTGTTTAAGTGTTATCCTAATGGCTGGATACGTGACGGCAAAATTGTGAATATTAATATTCATGTGTCAGGTTTATTAACGCGATCCGAGGTGTTGTTGCATGTGGGGCGTGCTCGCTCATACCCATATTTACTTTTCGTGCTCGGGAGCGGCTTGATTTACTGGCCCTCCGCCGGTCGGGGAGTTAAATTAGTGCGCTGTCATATGTCACGCGATATTTTATTTTGTTTCTCTCGCACTGTACGCTTGCCGGCTTATTTCGCTCAAAATCTCCATTCTGGAGCTCGTCACGAGCTATTTATAAACGCGCCATATTTAGAAGAGTTCCTTCACGCCCTGTTTTATCGCCGCTTTGCACCTCTCATAGGAAATGTCAGTATCTACAAGATGTTTTAGTAAACGTAAAGGTCCTGTCAGAAGGTAGGAGTAAACATCGCTTTCTAATAAACGTTTCCCCGAAACAGTTCAACAGCTTGATTTCATTTTGTCTGTCACTCGAGATGTTATTAGAAAGAGGAGAAGTGACAAGATTGATAGTAGCTACGTTGGTCAATAACTGTTCGGGCGTGGGGCGCACTTCAAAAGAGACGAGGGTGATTGATGCCTCAGTATCCCCTTGACAGAACACAGAACGCCCACAAAGTCTACGTGTGTCCACTAAAGCCAATTTGTGGCGAAGGACCGAGATTGGCACTCGTTGACAAATTGATATCGAAATGTGATAGGTCCAGTGATTACTTGCTAGTGCTACTTACTTACTGTCAAAAGGCACTGTTGTTCGGTTGTGTCTTGTTATTGGCAGAATATTTACCTATTGTAATTACCACAGTCTTCACTTTTATCACGCACGCACGCCTGAGACGTTAGGGAGCTTTTCTATCCTCTTTGGAAAGCTAAGTAGAGAATGTGCTTTTCAAGCTTTTGGACTGTGAAGAACGCTTTTCCATCAAATGCTGTGTCATTCATCGAAAACTAAAATTGATCAAAATAATAAATTACACATCCACGCCTCTCTGCACAGAAAGTGTCGAAGCGCGCGGCGCCGAGCGTCGCGACGACTGGTCGCCGATTGTTCTCAGCCTTCTTTTTGCTATATGCAATTTAATGTTATTTATTCAGAACATGCTTGTGTGCTACCAATAAAAACATACTACAAGAAACCTTACCTAGAATTTAATTGATCCGAACATTTTGTTCACATATTTTGTAAGTCAACAAAAAATATTTGGACTTACAATAAAAAGTGAGTAATAAAATTGTCTTATTAGGAACAATATAGTATAGCACTGCTTATTTAGGTATACCTAATAGATAGACAATAGAGTATCGGGCGGGTCACGTAGCAAGATGATGTAAGCGGCGATTTCCTGCGAGCAGCGCAAAGCACTGCTGGATGAGCGTGTGGCGTGCGCTTGCCTGCTAATTAGTCGCGCTGACGTCATTCGTGGGGAGCGTGGCTTCGGCTCGCCATTACCGGAGGCCTTCGCGCGGAAACGACAACGACCGACGCTTTCTCTGCGGCTGCAGCAACTCTGCACACTGCCCACTGGCCCGCTATCAACCACCTGTCAAGGTCAAAATGACCAACCCAAGACACGTTTGTCGCAAGACAAAAACTAAAAACACATTACCAAGAACGCACAAATTTACAATCTTTTTCAAATCTTATGAATAGCTATTACTTGTTACAAAGAACAGTGAAAGAAGTGTGCAGAGAGGCGTCGATCTAACAACGATCGCGTTTGATAAAATAGGCGGTGCTCAGGCGCGTCGCTAAGCGTGACTCATCTTAATGGCTGCAATTACGACAGCATGCGGAGCGACCAGCATCGCGCCGTCTACCAAGAGTCGTTACTTGCCAATCGTCACTTACTCACTAAAGGCAAAATTATCAAATTGATGTGTTGGGAACAAATTTTTTCACTTAAGGTAAGCAAGGTAAATTCGGACCAGCCTTCTGACTTGCGTACCATACAACATGCTTCCGTATTGTGTCTTTGACAGTCTGGAACGTTCGACCCGGAATTTCCACCGGCAGCCGGCGCTGGTCACTACCGCCACCGACACCACGGACGATTATACAAATCTATTGGCAACAATTGAAGGTCAATCCCCGATTGTCATTTCGATGCAGTGTTGCACGTCTACATCGACCAATAAAGGAAAACCTTTTTCTATCAACCAATGAGGTCGGTTAGTATTGTAAGAAGTAATATAAAAAGTTTATTATCGGTACGACTGACTAACCGCTAATTCCGTGAAAACTCTAGATTTTCTTTGTTTTCTTATTAGCGATTTCTTGTTATACAAGGCTAAATAAGAATCAATTAAAGCAGTATCAGTAATGTTTCTTTTGTAAATGTGATCCGTATGGACGGTATGTGGTGTACATACGTGAAAATTCGAATTTCCGTAAACGGAATAATACCATTCCTTTCCTATTTGTCTCAACTTGTCCTCTAACATAGTCGTCCAATTAGAAGCCAGGCTGAAAAAACAAATGATTGCTCACAAAGCCTAGCCTAGTCTCAAAAGCTAAATGGCAACGTAGGTATTTAAAGTTCTGTTTAGTAAATGAGAAACGAAATCGTGAATCATGTCACGGGTAACTTTAAATGTCACGCGCCTCTCTGTGAAAGGACCTACACTCGCTGCAGCAAATGCCGTCACGATCTTGTTTTGGAGTGTCGTAAAAACTGGTACCCTTATGCTCTTATATTCAGTTGACTTTGGGTATCTTCCAACTTTATTGACCCGTACATAATGGCTGAGGATTTCTCCGTGTGCGTTTGGAAATTCTACAAGCATTGGATGAATCAGCCTAGTGACGTCAGGTTTGTTTGCGATTTGCCCTCTCGCCCCATTTCCTACTTTCTACTACGTGGTCGCAGAACGCATCACCACCGCAATTTCAATTGCAATGAAACCCGCGTAAAAATTATACACATTTGCTACAAATCTTACTCTTCTGCTCTATGCGCCAACTCTGGGTCCGAGTAGTGAAACGTGATGCATTAAAGATTGCAATACTGTCCAAGTACAGCTTTCTACTTGCAACCACTCTAGAAGTCGATGTATTTCCTTGATTTATAACATATGTAAACAGTCGATTGACCTACGTTTTCCTTTCATTCAGTATATTGTAACATGTTATTGTAATAAGATGCGAAACACTTGCATCCGATTTCATCGAAGTCGTTGACCGGACTGGATGTACGCCGGAATGTGTAGCGCATTTGGAACTTAGTTTAATAATGTGTTGGTATTTACACGCCGTAAGAAGCGCCCTGAATTCCAATCCTAGAAATGTTAACTTCTCTACATGTATGATTCAACATTATATTCGTTATTGGTTATCTGTACTGGGGTGTGATGGTACTTGTCCCCATTTCAAGGCCTAGCTTACTCGTCTCTGCACTTATATTCTTACGAGATTAGTCGAGCTGTTAATGGTATTAACGTAAGTCGTAGATATCAAATTGCTAATTTAATGCCACTAGATAATCGCCCTAGAAACCTCGGATACTGTTGACTTAATTGACATATTGACTCTATTAACTTTTGGCGAACATATATAAATCAACTAGCTTCTGCCCGCGGCTTCGCCCGCGTGGATGTCGGAAGCTATCCCACGGGAACGTGTTACCAGGATAAAAAGTATGTGCTTCCCCAGGATGCCATCTATCTCTTTGCCAAATCAGAAGTTCAGTGGTTTAGGCGTGAAAATGTAATATACAGTTTCAAGTTCAAATCCTCCCCTAAAAACCGAATTACCCCTTTTTGCCCCGTCAGGGGTCAATTTTCGACAACTTTACATACTTATTATTAATTATTTTCTGTCGAAAGTATCAATACTGAGTTTCGAGTTAATCAGACCGCGCATTCAATTTCTTCCACGCAAACTTCAACACCCATTTGAGGGGTAGTTTGAAAAACTTATAATGATAAACTTTATTACTTACTTAGGCAAGTATTGTTGCCAAGTTTCAAGTTTATTAACTAAATTAATAAGATTTTTCATATAAACTGTATCCCCGCTTTTCACCCCCACAGGGGTGGAATTTTAAAAAATTCATAACTTGACTCAAAGATTATTTATACCAATTTTATAAATAATCAAGCCACTTATTATAATCCTCCCCTGTAAAATTAACTACCCCTTTTCACCCCGTCAGGGGTAGATTTTCGAAAAACCCTCATACGTGTTAATATTTATTTTTAGTCTTAAGTACACACACAGTACACTGAGTTTCGAGTTAATCGGACCGCGCGTTCAAATTCTTCCACACAAACTTTAACACCCCTATATCCCCTTTGAGGGGTAGTTTTGAAAAACTAATAATGATAAACTTTATTGCTTACTTATGCGAGTATTCATGCCAATTTTCAAGATTATTAACCTAACGAATAAGATTTTTCATATAAACTGTAGCCCCGCTTTTCACCCCCACAGGGGTGGAATTTTGAAAAATCATTTGGGATGTGTTCATAACTTGACTCAAGGATTATTTATACCAATTTTCGAGTTAATCAAGCCACGTTGTAAAATCCTCCCCTGTAAAATTGACTACCCCTTTTCAGGCCGTCAGGGGTAGATTTTCGAAAAACCCTGATACACATTATTCTTTCCTTTCAATTTTAGGTATACATACCGAGTTTCGATTAAATCGGACCGCGCGCTAAAATTCTTCCATACAAACTTTGAAACCCTCCAATCCCCTTTTAGGGGGTAGTTTATAAAAACAAAAAATGCCCAACATCATAATTTACTTAGATAAGTATTCGTGCCAAGTTTCAAGTTTATTAACTCAAGGGATAAGATTTTTCATACAAACGAAATCCCCCCATTTCACCCTCTTAGGGGTGGAATTTCGAAAAACCCTTTCTTAGTGGATACCTACTCTTCATGAAGAATACACCCTCCAAATTTCATGTCTCTAGGACCAGCGGTTTAGGCTGTGCGTTGATGTCTCAGTCAGTCAGTCAGTCAGTCAGTCAGGACTTTGAATTTTATATATATAGATGTTTTGTCTGATATATTATATTCTCGTAGCTCGTTGACTGCATTACTTCGCGTCGTCGCGCGTCGTACAGGCTTCACAGAATTAAAATTAATTACATTAAGCTGGCATCGATGCAATGTAATCAGAAACTTGTATCTCACTTGATTGCTATTTCGACACAGAACAATGAAGCTTTTTCGAAAAACAATGGACTACTAAATAACGCTCTCTGCTTAACGAAACGGAACTTGATTTCAGTATCAATTTTGAACTCCTACATTCGGCCCACGATTGGCGTAGTTATTCAACTCGAACATTTTTGACAGTGTACAGAATGGCTTTCATTATGAGCGTCATTAAAGGCGGGGTTTTAAGTAGTAGTTTAATTGTAATGTATGTTTAAGGAGTGGTATCGGCAGTGTTATCGTGTGGCTACGTGGCTAGTTATTGCGAGTCTGCAGGATAACTCACGCTGTCCTCCCACGCGACACTCGCGGGATAAAACCCGGTGTGTAGGCTGCCTGAATATCTTACTGCACTCCACTTTGAAAGCTCGCCGTTAATTATTATCCGATCTTTGGCGAGCTTGTTGCTGTGAATGGGTGATAACTCGCCGGTGATATGTGTCGAACAAGAAAATGATGTTGCTAATTATGTGTAGACGATTTATCTCTAGTTCGGGTTGAAATAATTTTCTTACTACATCTGTACCTATCCTATGTGGTATGTACTTAATCACTAGTACGTTATATGCTTGACGACATGATTGATGGCATGACTCACTACATTACGTTAGTTTACATTACAAGCACGAAGTACTCTACATGGTAATATTGATATGAAGCTTCGCTAATCATTTATTTCTTATCCCTCAAGGAAATTGCTGTGATGATACTTTATTTATTAAGTTTTATAGTCAACGCGACCGCGGTAACGTATACTTTTCCAATTAGGTACTATTTATCGTTTAATATCCCCTTATCTGTTCCTTCTATCTAATTCCATATAACGGCAACGCAACTCATTGTTGATGGTATGCCTGCTTTATTAGCATTTGACGTGTGATTTGTTTTTATTATCAAAGAAAAAGGAATGTTTACGGAGATATAAATAGCCGAAGGCCACCTCCCGGTCTCGGTTTATACATTTATGCCTGTATTTAGTCGATTGCAGAAAAGCTCGGGTATTTATATAGAAGCGCATGAGTTGCATGACCCAAACAGGTTCTGTTACAAGTTAGCTCCACGCCCACATATTCGCCATCCTCCTGACCCGACACGTAACCCTCGCTGAGTCATTTTCAGTATTCACGATACTTTCCATTCGGAACTCCAAAGTATGTTAATTCAGCGGGTAGACCATATACGAGTCATATATTCCTTTTATCTATAGATATGTTGCTTGCTTTATACTGTGTACTTCTACTTAGTCGGTGAATCAAATTCGACGCTGACCATTTCTTGGGGTGCTAAAAATAACGCATGTGTTATCCTCAATAATTTAGCGAGAACAATGCATCATTCAGTTGGGCTGAGTTAACAAATAGAGTCGCGTGCTTTAGTGATTCATTCGTAAGTTTAGGTCAACAAATAAATTGCATGAGTTTTTTCGAGGAAGTAAAAAAGTAAGACGAATCTGGACTGCCGAATGTTTTATTTGCGAAGAGTGCTAGTATCAAAACATTGACTTATATATATTAGAAGATATGGCCTTCCGTGTAGATATTTAAGGAAGTCGAAGCTTTTATTGGCCATTAAATCTGAAGTACATCAGATCAATCATTATAATCACTATGACATGATTCACAGTTATGTTACTCGTATGCTGCTCAGTTCAAACATAATATTGTTACAGTTTTTACTCCAACACGCCATTGCTCCATGGTTATAAACGATACCAACACTGACTTCTTTTACAGGAAAAGTTGCCTGTTAATGTTTAGGCACGTACTTTTCTAGGAATTGTTGAGTTATTATGGAATAATGCTTAGGGAAAAAATACATATGTAGCTATATTAGTTTCTGAAACTGAGTTTCCAAGTAGTTTCCAAGCCAACATTGTTTCAGTGCGAAAAATGGATGGCGCTATACTCCCTGTATTATGTATTACTTTTCTTTTTCATTGTTTTGTTTGTCTCATATACAGGGTGTCCCAGAAGTCGACGTCAAGCCGGAATCGGGTGATAGGACAAATCATAATAGTTGCCAGAAAAATATAAAAAAAAAACATCTTAGTCATGTATTTTTTAAATTACAGTAGAGAAGATGTCGAGCTTGTATTGCAGCTGAAGGAAAGCAATTTGAACACCTTTTGTAATAAATCTCAGCAACCAAATAATTGTTGTGTAAACCCTGTATAAGCTTAAAAAAACATTTGGGAATCATGATATGACAGTTTTTAAAACATTTGTTAATAAATAAATAATAATAATAAATCGTTTATTTATAAAAAGAGAATACATTTACATTTAATACCTTAACAATTAAAAATAGGTTACAGTTGCTAATGCCTGAACTAGGTTGAACCTGTGCTTTAGGCTAGAAAGTGCATAAGTAAATACATACTTATATGAAATAAATTAACAATAAATATAAAGTAAAGACTAAATTAAAAAACTATGGTAAATAAAAGTAAAATAGCATGTTAGTAGTTTTATTGGCTGACAATAAGTAGGTCTTCTGTCTGTGCATAATCGATGGTTAGTAAATAATTAAGTATAATTTTTTTACAGCCATAGTAATTTGATAAACTGAGCGTGACAATTTGGCAACCAAACCTTTTCACCATACTCTACTTCAGTTCTTCCATTCATCTTCATTCACGAATTATTTAATTTAAATGATAAAAGACATAAAAACGGTATGTCCTAACATTCTCACGATGTGCCTGCTCTGGTCTGCCCATGATGGCGACAAACCGGTGGTTTGCAATTAACGTGCGGCTACATTTTTACATGTAGAGGCGAGCCCTCTCGGGTGTCGCTGTCACATTGTAAAATTCCTTTAATTAATCCATGACATCACCACGCGGTTCAACTATACCGTATTTAATTGTGGGAAGGGCTTCATCAGTACCTACTGTTAATGAAACAGAAATAAATATAATCACTCCAAAGATCGACGACCCGACATCATCAAATTAATTCAAGCAATGTTCAGAGTTCAAATCAGCCAAGTGAAAATGCCAAGTGTGAATACGTACTTGCGCATGAGTGAATTCAAATTTAGTTTGTTCTGGTATCTGCATAGAACAGGCGTCGTCATCAGAGCGGCGACGCATTCTTCCGTGATTCTTGTGGTCTTTTTGCATTCCACGTGTTTATATGCGAGTGGAAGCGAGCATCGAGGCACGCTCCATTTGCGTCGCCCTCCTCCTCCTTACGTTACACGACTATATAAATATTACCTACATGCTCGCTACCATTCGTATATTTCAATTGTACCGAATACTTTCTCGCGTGAATGTTCCCAAGAAGTACTTGTATGTCTCGATTCCCTAGAAGGACATGATTTCTCAGATTGAACAGTACCAGTTGGTCGGCTTTCGGCAGAAAGTTTTTGTTGGCACAGCGTTGCGTGCAGGTTTCGTAATGTACTTACCACCAGTGCAGCACAGCCTGCCAGTCTGTCGTAATTGCAATAACTTGTCCTTGATTTATGTGACGATAAAGACGAAATAATCGGTGATGTAAATCTTTACTTTTGGCGAAGAGTTTTAAGACTGGTTTTCGCAAGATATACTGGTGTTACTATAAAAAGCCTCTTGCCTGAAAAAAAAGTCGGCGGTTTACTTTCCTTATGCATTCTCAATTTCTTGTAAATCGCAGGATGTCGGGTAATTTTTTGATAAAAGGACAAAAAGCAATAGCTTGCCATCAAATGTTTATGGCTTCTATTTAGAAACGTTCAAAGTAAGCAGTTAAACTGCTCTTTGAAGCGCTCAACACTGGTGTATGTCATTTTGTTGTATTTTAAGTGCGGCTTTTTTAATTTGTTTTTATCATGTGCAAGGAAACTTGAGAAACTTCTATCTAACGTGTCCAAAGGTGTAAATCCCGACGTAGCTTAGGATCCATCTGGAGCGTTGCCCGTAGTCCGCGGCCTGGCCGATGTTTCACAAGTTATGCCGGCCGTAATATCTTGGATGTTAACGACAGTTCTCGCGAAATGTACAGAAATAACCGCCTCCCCACACTGCGAACGCTTCGATAATTCTGTCAGTGCTTTACCAATGCACTTCGCTGCTGGAGACGACGCCACAATTTTATTTAAAACCGGCTTTCAATATTGAACGTATCCAATCTTGCAACTAGATTATTTCTGTCTGTATGAGGTGTGACGAGAGACTTTCTTTTGTAATTTAATCGTTACGACCCGTGTCCGCTTACACTTTTGCTTCCATTTCTATTTAACTTTCAGTCACATTTTATTAAGCAATGCAATTCCCTGTTGTAAGACATTTTAACAAAGAAAATGTATCGTTTTCCTAATACCACCTAAATATTTATTACTAGGTGGGACTGGTGGACAGAAATTCCGAATATTTTAACTCTAATGTAGTCCCAATTTATAAATGCCTTATTAATTCAGACACGAAATTATACTTTTACATTGAACCAATAAATCAAGTGCTGCTTAATGAATGTCCATTTTGTGTTTTCCTACGTAGTTTAGCCCCAATTAGGTGTATACCGAGATAAGCGTCTATCGAAACTCCATTGCCAGAGCTTTTAGCCTTAGCTAGATTACTGGGCTTAGTAAATCTTGATGTGAGTATATTTTTAACTTAGGAACTGGATCTGCAGGCTCGCTAAAGTGCCCACTCGCTAGATAATAGCTACGCTGACAACTTAGTAACTTCTAATCAAAATGGACGTGTCTGGTAACTGAACCATTAATTATAGCCTTTTCAGAGGGTCAGAACTGGCACGACCGATGTTCTGCGAACGGCTTGGAGAGTAGATATTTAGTGTGTGAATGTACGTTCTCTCTATGAGATGCCCGAATAATTTTAATTAAACAATTAAAGTTTTCAGATTTATGCTGTCACTGAACAAGCTTTGCATTTCTAAAGAATTAATAAATAATTCGGTTCTGAATAATTATATAATTTAGATAAAAAATTTTAAGTCGTTGTTTACTTAACGAAGTCTAAGTAATTTGGCAACGGTTTATCGACTTGACTTTCGTCTGATCTTCGGGGGTCACAGAGTCACAATTGAATTATGTACTAGAAACTTTGTTCTTTCGACCTTGTAGTTGTAGGACGATTGGAAAAGTTACTTGCAACTAAAATACGTTCACTAGGTGAATGGTTACGTTCCACTTCGTACGCTATTGTTTTATTTGCGGTAAACATTGAATTCCCGTGTCCAGTAGACTGTTGCGATTCGTAGAATTACAAATAACACCTTTTGAGGAAATGAGTAAGGGAAGTTTTTTATTCGAGTATCAAAATCTTTTAGTCGTCAATATTTTTTTAAATTATCTAGCTATTGAACTTTTACATATTGATTTGTGTTGAGATGTACTCAATAATTGTTAAGATTAAAAAATACATGGGTATTTTTTTAATATTTTGCATTTTGTTTGACCCCAATGGACCATTGTGATGCTAGAATCGATTTCTCTCGGCCTCGGCCTTCTGCACGCAGTTGTCTGTACGCGTTCGTGTATCACGCAAAAATACGTCTCTATTGATGCAGACTTTGTGCGAAGAATACAATCCTTATTAGGCTAGGGACAAATCTAAGCGAAAAACCAAAAACGCAGCGCCCCTCCATCGCCTAGAATTTTCCACAAGTATTCCATAACTGCCATATATTTAGCCGAAGAAACGCACATCTGTGATGTTCAGACTATCAGCAGAATAATGCATACCAAGTTTTCCTTCCATTTGTTTTGATTTCTCTGTTTTTTCGTCCGTCCCTAGCCTTACTTCTAACTCTCAAGTTCCGAGTGCGCTCCGCGCGGTCAATGTTATCAAAACATTCCATGAATTCCCACGGTCGGATTCGATCATTGTGCTACGAGTATGTAGACTATTATTACTTCACGCCTCGTAATTATGTTATTGGATACAAGTATGAGTTAACGACTTAATTACAATATATGGCGATGTAATACCGATGCTCTTAAAAGGCCGTCTAGTTCAATTCTTACCATGTTTGTAAGTAATTGGCTGAAGCTCCTCGTTGTTTTTGATTAGGATTTGTCTATTCCAGGAATTTCTTCATTTAATACTGTTTATACAGCGGTAACATCTCATAATGATTTATGTGCCATTACAAGAGTTTATCTATCCACCCCCATAGCCCCCTTTGCATGAATCTAAAGCTATTAAAGTGTTTCCTTGCACCGAAAAAAAAAACATATGCTCTAGAAAATACTAGCTAAGCTACGCGATAAATAATCACTTGCAGGGCCTCTGAAGCGGATACCATCAACAATCCACCAAGTGATTATGACTATATCCCTTCGCAAAACCATTCTTTCTAACAGTGTGTGAAGGAACCCCATGTTCAGCACTTGTTTATGAGCTGTTTACTTGATTGATTTAACTGAACTTCAACAGTTTCCAACTATCTAACTGCTCATATAGTACTCATTGTGAAACCGGAAACATTTTTCATAATGCTCATTAGAAATTATTTGATTTATTAACTGTAATTACAGGAATCAACGCTGCTATTACACCAGTAATTTAAGATTAGTATACTACTAATTAGAAGTAACTATTGTGTTGTACAAAACAGTTAAAATGTTACTTGAGTGAGTGGAGGAAGCTTTTAAAAACATAAAATGAGCATTGAAAAATCGTCAACAAATAACTTGAAATCACTACGATAGTCGTATATGCTATAACTAGGTAACACCATACCACATCGATAATCGGTAACTTCAAATAATTTCACGGCGTGTTTATGAAAACGGTAACTTTTCATGAAAATGAGTATAACATGGAAGATCAAAGAGTATTTATTTACGTACGATATAAAGCCCCATAATAAATGTTTATTTTTAGCGAAATCTTCGCGCCTGCGGTTGTGGTATAGCATGTATAATGTTGTTTCATACAATTTGCGAGTGTACGTGCCCCGTCACACAGGATACTGGCGACAACACCTTGGCCGGCTTGCAGTTTCCGCTGCTTACTTTACAATCAACCATTTTATATTGCAACATCTAAATACGATTGCGCCTTTAATACTCTTTTTGTTGCCCATTTCATCAGCTAGCATATTTAGTTTAGCCACATCAACGAATAGCCTAAATACGATTCAGTAAATTAACGTATACGTTCTTGTTGCAATCACTTTTGTTTCTCCTCTGAGGTTCTGGAACGAACATGTAATCAATCAGGACGGATATTTCTAAATTGAATAGTAGAATTCATTGGCCGAAACGATAACTTATTGTTATCGAACCTCGTTTTTGTATATAGCAATTACAGCTTGGCGGTGAATCACCACCTGGCTGCGTAATATTTCTTTAGCAAAAGCGTTTTGTTGAGTAACTTGCTCAACAACTTACATTACCTTTATGTGTGAATATGTGGCTACCTAATTCCGTTGCGGCTCATTTAATGTACAAGCTACAAGCGTGCTTCACTGGGCCGTGAAGTAGTTGTATGTGGTTAAGATTGAGACATTGATTTAGATAAACACATTCATTCTTCTTCATGTGTCTATAAACAGAATTTGTAAAGGGCTTGGTTAGGATCGAACCTTGCCTTTTCTTCCTACTTTATTTCCAAATTGTTAATTTTTTCATACCGTGTGAAATTCAAGCGTGAAAAATTGACTTTGTATTTTGGAACAATAAAATTGTTGTCTGAAATATATTTTACGAAACGTGTTTCCTCTGACACCAACATACCGATATGTTTCGTAAATAAAAATACATTTCACAAACACAGTTTCTGTTATTGATGGCATTGCCGAGATATCGAAATGCACAATTTAAATCTTGCCTGTCAGTCGTCTGATCGTAAACTCCCGCTTGGATTTCGCAGTGGCTTTCGCCAATTCTGCCCTGCTAAGCCGAAAGGCGCTATCTCTGAGATACGCCCTTTTAGTTTTTTTTATACCATTCAATAGCTAGAATAATTTCGCATCTAATGGTATAAGCCAAATAGCGATATCTAATTTAAAACATTAAAAAAAAGCACTAAGAAGTTTTTTATATCTCAATTTTTCCTTAAATTACTAAGAGATTTGACGGCATGTCGTTTTTATGAAGCCAAATAGCCTTATATTGACATAGGCTAGAAACGCTTAAAAAATGTTAATAAAAACTTAGTTAAATTTTTAAGCCAATAAGCGGTAAGTTCATCTTTCTAAAAAGTTCCGGAGTTAGCGCTTTTGCGCTAAGTAAATGTGGGTATTATTAGTTCGCTAAGGTTTGAGATACGGCTATACCTAAGTATAGTAGGTAATTAAAATTGACTTTAATATCTTTAGTAATAAGGATTACACTCACTTACATTCCTCAATCACATGCTCTTACGACAAGTACCGAAAAGTTCTGCAAGATTTGAATATTTCGTTCGTAAAATTGGGCCACGAAGAATGTGAACTGTGTGAAGAATTCAATTTGCACGATAAAACGCATGATAAAGACAACCTCAAGGAAGACTGTGAGTGCTGTACCAGGTGGGCAAGTCATATAGAAAGAGCCAAGAGATCAAGAGAACAATATCAATCTGATTCCAACTTAACCAACGCTGATACTATTGTGTACTCCGCAGACTTACAAAAAGTCATAATGCTACCGAGAATCGATATGTTTAAGTCGACTGTTTTCACTCACAGGATTGTTGTTTATAATGAAAGTTTCGTGCCTATTGGAGCTAGGAAAGGTTCAAAAGAAGAACCGGCATGAAGCATTGTCTGGACAATCTAAAGATGAGATCATAAGTGCGTATTATCATTTTTTAATGTTCTATCGGGATATGAAAAATATTGTACTTTGGGTGGATAATTGTTCAGCTCAAAATAAAAACTGGACGTTTTTAATCTATATTATAAATTCGGATCAGATCAATGCAGAAAAGATTATTGTTAAATACTTCGAAGCCGGACACACATTTATGTCTGCAGACTCTTTTCACCATAGAGTGGAATTGGCGATGAAGCGAATGAAAAATAAAATATATGACTTTGATGACTTTTGCGAAGCTGTAAACAGTGCTGGAAAAAATGTACATATCAAAAAAATGACAACAGATGATTTTTATGAGTGGCAAGACTATACGACCCAATACAAACTTTCCCGGTTGTCACCACGACCTTACATTAGTGACATTGTTGGAGTGGAAGTTAACAGAGGCAGTTTTGACATTAGCGTGGCTAGCTGACATATTATGGCAAATAATTAAATTTTATGTTCTGGTTCTGTAATGTTAATTACCGAACATAAGCACCTAGTATTGTATACAATCAAGTATTTTTTTAAATCGAACAGACATCTGTGCTGCTGGGGAGTTTGTTGCGCCACTTCTTCTTCCCAGCGATAGCACTAGGAAGTGGTGAAGGGCGGGCGTTTTTGGGGGACTGTCTTTTGTAATTTTGACGTTCAAAAAGTGCTGATTCTCAGCCTAATTTGAATAAATGACTTTTGATTTTAATTTTGATTTTTTAGGTACAGAACTGGTTTCGATAATGAACCCATTACGGCTAGCATTATAGGTTCTTAAAATTAGACAAACTTCCATCCCCAACTAAAAAAACAGTACCAGCAAGAATTTAAAATCTCTTTCCAGTTTAATACCTGCTAATAGAATGTATTTTTGGCGGGGACTGCCAACTTTTGATTAATTTTATTTCATAGAAAGCAAATAAATTGCTTTAACTTTTTTTTGTAATTTGCTGCTACATTTAATAAAGTTGTTAAAAAAATATTAAATGAAGTTTTATTACAAATTTATTCGGTATTTTCATCAAATATGAAAAAAAAATCATTTTATATGGAACTTTCTATGAGCAGAATAAGAATAAAAGCAGTATCTCAATTTTTGAAGCCTTTCTTTTTAATCAAAATAGCGGTATCTCACAAAATAGGTATAATGGTGCCATTTATGGATAATTTAGGTATGTCAGTTATATTTAGTGTCAAAAATACGTTTATATAAGTTTTAAAAGTTTTAAAAATATTAGTTTTAACCCCCGTTTGAAGGTGGGAAAAATTCATTCACAAAAAGTCGTTTTTCTCAAAACTTACTCTGATTGAGTTAGCGCTTTTCGGCTTATCAGGGCAGAATTAATGTATCAAATCCCTCACGGAGCGACTTTTGAGTGCGTTATTAATCTTATTGAGTGTAAACAAGCCCGTATGCGTCGCGGCGCCGCGGTGAGTCAGACAATCGCGATGTGGGCTGCCACAGGGCATTGTGCCGCGCTAGGCTATGGGGCGCTTGCATTGTATGATTGTATGTAAAGGAGGCGCAGGCGGGCGCCCACCGACGCACTCCGGCTACGAGAAAGCACCGCTTGCTTGTCATTGTCAATCATTTGAAATCTACATCCAGCAAACTCATTGACAGATTTTCAATCCGTGTCTGTGCCAAGACATAGCACAATATAGTAGTTTCAGATAAGTGGAGCTTGTGGCTAAATAAGAACAGCTGCTAAGGTCGATGGATCAGGTTAGGCTACGCTTGCCGTGGTTGGTCCGTGGATCCATCTTTCCATACCACGACCGCCGAAGACACCTCCGTGCCTCGGAAAGCACGTTTTTTTAAGAGTTGGCCCCGGCTGTCATTCGTGGATCTTTGACAGTCGTTACGGGTTGCCAGAAGCCCGACCTAGTTACTGGGTTGTGGAGGTCAGATAGGCAGTCGCTCCATGTAAAATACTGGTTCTTAGCTGCATCCGGGAGACTGGATATCGACTTGAACATAGTTGGAAAAAGGCTAGGCAGATGATTATCAGTGCCAACACACATTCTCTTCCCAAAACTAATCCCATTGTTTCTAAATGGTTCATTTCTCTAATCGATCGCTTCACTTTCATTCAGTAAACACGGCGCTGTTGTTTGTTTATCTGGTGGCTCGCGTCTTTCTCTCACGATTTGTGTCGTGATGAAGAGTCTCGCAGATCCACGAAATGATTACTTTCCTCCATTCGTGAGCAGATCTTAACATTTAAACTCCCGGCCAAGAATTAATGTTTATGTGTAATTAATTTTATTTTACTTACCTCTCATCTTCACGCTCTTCTTGCCTTATAGGGCGAACAGATAGAACTGAATAGTATCACTCAGTAGATCAGAAGACACCAATGCGGCCTCAAACAAATAGTGGTTGATAATTATATATGTAGAAAGCATAATGTACCACCTTTGACCGCAGCATTTCCTCAGCTAAGAATGAGATACCCTGGCTCTGGCTTGTATCAAAACCAGCAGTCAGCAACATAACGAGTCACGTTATTGTATGTGCTCAAATCCCAAAAGACTTTTGGATCGCCATTCATTCATTTCAGTTGTTAATAACTACATAGTCTGGTTGTTAGAAACTTAAGGAGATGATGCAATATTTCAGGATTGGGAAAACAAATTGCCCAAATAATATGGATTTCCATTTCTTGAGACTAGGCCAAAAATAAAACATGGACATTTAATTTGGTGGCCCGTGATAATGTGTCAAACGACGAAGTTAAGCTCGTTACGGACTTAAAATCCGTGACTTTAATGACCGCTTCGAACTGGGTAAGAAGTTAAGAAGCATGCAGCATAAAATAGCGTAATACCCTTGACCCGGCGTGGGAGGGAGACGCGGGTATTTTTAACCGAACAGGTCAACAACCGCCGGCCGGTGTTCCTCCTGCAAGGTTGCAAGATTGCAATTTGAAGACGGTAATTATAAATTATCGCTATCATAATCAGAGATATTAGCTGTTATGTTAAAGTATATTATTAAGTACATCTGCTTATTTGTACATACCCTACTCAAAATATTTTTAGTACACAATGCAAACGTGTTATTTATTTACGCAGCTGTCGACGGTGCTACACTTCAATTTGTGTGCTAATACGTCGTAGGCGCTACCTAGGATTGGCCAATCTCGTTACGAATACATAACCACGCCGTATCTTAAGTAATAAATACGAATAAACTGTCATAGCACAATGTTCAGGTAACAGGTACACGAATTCGCAGTCATCGGTCGTGACTCCAACGATGCGTATCCGTTTATTTCTAGACGATGTTTGTTTATGTCTTACGAGTGTTCTTTGTACATCATCAAAGTGATTTCGATAGAAAACCATCTCGGGTGCATCTATTTTGTTTTTATTTTCTTGGTATAGGTACCTACTTAATATTATTAACTTTGTTTGGTTCTGATACTTTTTTACCTAGGTAAGTACACAATTTGTTAGGTTTAATCAAGCTTACTACATAGTAATTAATTTTGAGATGCGATCAAAATGAGAGTCAATAGATCGATTTTGATAAACCACCCGTGGTGTTCAATATGGGTACACTGCAGTACTCTTTCCAATTCGACGTTTCTATTTATCTTTATAGGATCTTTAATTGTGATCAGGGTTGGGGAGTAGCCTGCAATTTGGTCGAGATAATTCGATAACCGGAGTGTATGTAGGATTCGGAAATTGCAATGATTGCGTCGAAGCTAGGCCGAGCAGATGAAGAGACGAGCAGTGCGCCGCCCGCCCGGCGCATGTTGCCGATATTGGCAATGCAATTACTGATAGGGCTGTCATTCTAACACGTCGCTGCACATCTGAATTTGCTATTGGAAACAGTCCATATTTCCTCGCAGATTCGAAGTGGCTATGGGACGTCATAATTCGCACAATTTTAGCAACGCTTAGGTATAAACATACACCTACCTGCTAACAAAACGGAAAATCCAATGCTTATTTATAAGTTTACCTTCAAAACGTTTCCGAATGTTGGCTAAATATTTGCGGATTGATGAGGAGAGTGAAATATCGTGTCGCGACGAAAATGGTACAACGTCACGATTGAATTGTCAACCCTGTCGGTCCCCGCCTCGCCCCGTCCACACCTCATCCCTGCAGCTGCTGGTTTGCTACGCCCTCACAAATATTTGCCGCGCTACAAGAATTTTGCATTAGCACCTACCGGACTGACC
Organism: Apamea crenata; assembly: GCA_949629185.1. NCBI lineage: Eukaryota > Metazoa > Arthropoda > Insecta > Lepidoptera > Noctuidae > Apamea > Apamea crenata. Next base: position 15,509,703 of record OX451357.1, read on the forward strand.
GCTCGTAGCGTTTATTGAACTGTTCGTACTTCATCAATATACGTAATATGTACGTGTATCCGATAAATGGGCTGCCTAGTCACTGTAGCGTTCACCCGTTGGAAAAATCAATCAGGTTTAATGGAAAATAATATCTATGACTTTCGCTGTACATCGATAGAATCGCATAATATTAAAACGGACCTAAATTGAACAGATAGCTGAATATGAGTTATCGCATTCACATGGATGAATCATACTTGACAAACAGAGCTGACCTCGGTGGCAAGCCATCCAAACAAATTATCTCCTCGTACAACTAAGCATTCATTTAAGATTGCTCGGGCACATTGTGGAGATAAATTCTTCATAAGTTTTCGTATTGCAAAAGCAGAACACACAGATGCCTATGGATTTAACTTTCAACATATTCATTTTCCGTATTTTGAATCTGGAATTAATTAATGTACGTAAACACGGGTAGTAGCAGCTGTCTCCTGCCACCTGTCATCTCGCGAGCACATTTAGGGCTTATAAGGGCAGGAATGAACTTAATGACAACGCCGGTTGGTGAAAGTTTATTGTCTGCTAACCTAATTTTTGAAGAGACTGCCTTATTATTTATTAACTCTTTGTTTTTCGTAAAAGGAGGTAAGTACCTCCATTATCAAAAGTAAAAGGTGCAGCAAAATATGATTGTATGCAATAATGCAATATCACACTGAATCGAAATTATCAACATCAGATAAGTTAGTTACTGATATCGCAAATCGTGTTCAAAATATTAAATTCGAAAAATATAGAATTATATTTTTTACATTTTCAGGATTTTGAAAAAGGTCAGTGGCCGACCACATCGACTCGTGATTAGACATTCGTGCACTTTTCGCTAATCCGAGCGAATGCGTGACAACTTCAAATCTCTGTACCTACTGTTATCTGCTTCACTGAAACTTGGGGGAAACTGGGGGCTTGTTACAATATTGCTACCTACCATGCAGATCTGTCGTTCTGCAAGGTTAAGCCGTTCTTGCTGCGATTGTTTCTTAGATTGGTCACCCAATTTTTTCGAGATCCATTGGGATTTCACGTTCAGCAGTTGGTTTGAAATCGTTATTGGTCAGACCAGTCAGACGTTTGAGAATCTGACTGCTGGTCTAAGACGTTATTTTTGTACCGTTCTGTCCTTTGGTTACGAAGATCGAAGTCTACTAGCGCCCTGCTAAGAAACTACCTTTCATCTAATTATATCCAGCCGCACCTGGTTAGCGAGAAGTCAACCCAGCATAGTCAACAACAGCATATTATGAAGTAGTTACAAAAAGCTAAACAATTTCTGTACAGGTGGATGTGAAATTGTTTCAAACTACATAGTATTCAAAATGCCCGAGTATGTCCGTAGCGAGTGCATTGACACTTGGCGAGTGGCAGAACGTAGACAATGTAGAGCTGCTATTATTTTATCTGGTTATTAACCTGTAATAGACATAAAGATGCAGAGGCAGCGTTATCTGATAACGACAATGCTCGTTTAATTACATAAAACTAATTAGGTAGGTAGAACTCTTTCGCTGCCGCAAATTTTTACCGTCACAAACACGGCCATAACAAAAATATCCAAAGGGAATTCAAAACAACTGATAAATTGCGCATTTTCCCTTGAAATTCTCCGATAAATTTTACCTGTTTATCGCTATTTATGTTTTGATTAACCTCATTTCCTGAAATAGCTCATACCCATGATAGGTAATCTACATAAATACCTGCAGTGACTAATTAAATTTGTAGGCGTTTGAATGGGACTGCATCGGGCAATATCGAGGGCGACAAGTGGTACTTGTTGCGTGGGATCGAAACTTTTGCATATAAATGCGATATGCAGGCGTGATTTGTCGCTCCACGGCCTGGACCAGTCGCCTGCGCTAAATGCTAAACTGTGTAATAACTCGGAAAACAGCCCATAACATAACTTGTCCGGGAATAATACACGATCGATAATGCAGTTCATTTTACACAAGTATGTAAGCACTATAATGTAGGATTTATTTCAGTTCCCGTATTACGGACGTGCGTCATTTTTGCAGTTTGTAGCCCTAACAATCTAAACAGCTTCCCGGAACATTATATTCAGCAAATTCAGCAATTGACACGATTCTCATCTTTCACTGCAATTAGGTAGTTTACATGCACCGCACTGGTTTAATATTTAGGTCGCTTTGTGTTTGAACGCAGCCCTCTGATCCACATTTCCTCTGTACGATTAGTGAAATTATGCCACATGTGGACAGGATGCCTGGAAGTGCTTGCAAATGTTGCATCCTTGCATCGTTATATTTATGTAAAGTTGTCTTCTTGTTCCATATTTAGTTGCCTCCACAAATAGAATTGTATGTCCTTTTCCAAGAAATACCGGATTTGGGAAAATGAGTGTCAGTATATTAAAATTTGTTTAAACCACGCAAAGTTAGAATATTTGTCTGTCTATCAATCTCTTCATCCGGCTAACCTCACTAACTGTATAAGACGTGCTAATGTTATTTTAATGGGATATTCTTTCTCCTTTCATCGTCGCTTTTCAAAGGGTTCTCAGAATCACGTGGAAATAACGGCGAGAACTTTCGGAAGAGTTGTGATCATTAATCTATGATAACACTGTAGTTGTAAAGTAAGCCTATTTAAATAAGAATCGGATTTAGATTCAATTTTGTTAATAAAAGTGTTGGATAACATTTAAGTGGTAAACGCGACGGGAGATTACATGAAAGTGGCGAGTAGTGGCGAGAGTGTGGCGACATGGACATCTCAGCAGCCTTCCAATTAAGAGAGCATTCGAATCGGGTGCTGCGAGCGTTAATTAGAAGGATCCCCGGTGGCACGGCCACGTATAACTCCATATAACTCTTTGCGAAGTATGCCTGTAAACCAATTACCGGCCAACTGATGAACGTTGAGCGTGCACGAAAGTTCCCACTCAATTTCATTACGCTTGGCTGTGCGCACTAACAATTAGAGAGGTTTCTATAATCGCGATTAATTCATTGATTAGCAAAGATTCAATTATGTATGCATAAATCATTGCATATTAATTATTACGTGGAGTCTAAGAATGTTTAGGTAAAAATCGACTATGAAGAGGAGTTATTTATTTTGTGCTCGAGAACAAAATGGCTGGTTCTCATCATATATCGTTAATTGTATCGACGCTCTATCAAAAGCTTTTAGCGGCGATAGACGTCTGATGTTTGTCGTATGTTGCGCCGTCTCATTGGAGCCGATTATACAGACTGTGTATTTCCATTTCCAAAGTCGTTCGTCTCTAAGTAGACCTGTCAAGTTTGTTTGCCACCATGATGCTTGTGTAAATAGCAGCCAGCATCCTCCCCTCGCTGCTTTAACACTCGACAAGCTTATTTACGTATACGTTTAATTAACACTTCAGCGGGAGTGGATCCAACGCTGCGTACTGAAGTAAGCAGGCTATGAGTAGCTCAGTTGCTGATATCTTCGCAAGAATTATCTAAAGTGGTATCATCATCATTTTCCTGCCCTTATCCCATGTTACTTGGGGTCGGCGCAACACGTTTTCTTCTTCCATTCTCCCCTGTCAACCGTCACGCTATCATTCACTCCCTTCTCTTTCATATCATTCCTCACACAATCCATCCATCTTTTCTTCGGCCTTCCTCTCCCTCTCCATCCATCAACATGTATATTCATCACTCTTTTAGTCACATGCGTTTCGTCCCTTCTCATCACATGCCCATACCAAGCTAAACGATTTCCGTTCAACTTTTCTGTCACTGGCGCCACTTTCAAACTTCCTCTTATATACTCATTTCTTACTTTATCCATTCTCGTCACTCCACACATGCATCTCAACATTCTCATCTCCGCTGCATGCAATCTTCTTTCATCCGTCTTCTTCACGGCCCAGCATTCAGACCCATACAGTACGACAGGCCTTATCACAGACTTATAAATTTTCCCCTTTAACTTGAGGGGCATCCGTGGGTCGCAAGTTGTTCCTGTGACCTGTCGCCATTTCATCCATCCTGAGTTGATCCGATGCGTTACGTCTCGGTCTACTTCGCCATCTCCTTGGACAAGCGACCCGAGGTACCGAAAGTCGGAGCAGATCGATAAGGGCGTTCCGGCGAGAGACATGGGCCAAGGACTGGAGAGACCGCCAAAATCGCAAAACAGATACTCCGTTTTGGTCCGACTTACTCTCAGGCCAACGGTCTCGAGTCTTTCCCACCACCCTTCCAATCTGCTCTGGACCTCTAAGCCGTTCTCGGCAACCAGCACAATGTCATCGGCGAACAGCATACACCATGGAGCCTCCTCTTGGATATCCGATGTAAGAGCATCCATTATCAGCACGAAGAGGTACGGGCTGAGTGCTGAATTATCTAAAGTGGTATATAGCATTATAAATAGTAGTGATGTAACACGTATCGACGATACAGTTAGACCGCAGACGCCAGGGTTTGATTCCTGCACGTTGCACAATACACTCACTTACCATACTCGCTACCCGTGTTCTTCATACCACAGAACGATATATTCGATTTCTATATCTTCTTGGAATCAGCTCTGTAATAAGAAATCTGTGTGCCCTATGTCCAACCGCAATGTATCATTCTTTAAAACGATATCTTTCTCTGTTTCTCAGAATAATGAATATCATTATGATGCTTTATATTCTTTGAAAACTAATCGATTTTTATCAAACGCATCATTTTTATATTAAAACATGTGTTATACTGCTTTCTGATAAAGAGCATACTTACAAAAGTAATTACGTTTTGTACCTATCTATAGTTGAATGCAGATTATTTTCTAAAGACCCGTCGTAAAAAGCTGCTGAATAAATTGAAAGCTGGAATAGATTTCATTTTGTGCAGTCTACCTCCCCATGAAAGGGGGGATTTTTTGTTGAGGTTTGCCTGGCAAACCTGCATAGGTACATAGTTCTGTTCAGCCGCTGTATTAAAATGCGGGCGAAGCTTTTAGTGCATCATAGAATAAAAAATACTACGTTGCTGAATTTTATTTTATGTTCAACAAAGTACATAAAACTTTCATTTTAAGTTGAATTATTTATGACATTGGTGGCTTTTATTCTGGTTTTTAATACACACTATACCCCTTTATTCATAAACGTTGCTTAAACTTAAGTACGACTGTTTAACCCATACATTTTTGTGAACGTCACTTATCTTAATTATTGTTTATAAATATCCGTCTTATTACAAAACGAAACCTAACTTTAGTTCAAGCCTAGTGTCCCAATTTCTGTTTTGGATATATGTACATAGGATGTATATATTGTAACACACTAACAGTAGCAATGGGTTTCATTTTGACAGTTCAACAACATTCATTGCGTTATTTACGTTGTTGAGCAGACAAATTTTTCGAACATATGAAACAATGGATTAGCAAAATATCCTTCAAAATGATTCAGATTGTGGTTGAAAGTGTGTTACGCATCGTTTGTTTGAGCTGAATGCAAACATATAACTTATTTTACTTCTGTTCCAAAAACGAAACGTTGCCAAAATCTTTAATGTTGTTTTGCTTGTATTGAAACATTGCGGCAGCCAGCAGGGCCATTAAGGTATTCCATAGATATTTAGGTATGCAATCCGCAACATGGAATGGTAATTTAGTTTTCAATGAGTACCAATAATAACTGTTTTTAACTGGGTCGTAATCATAATAGAGGCTACATTTATTGTGTAGCCAGCGGACATGGAAATAATCTTTGCCGTCTACCGTCTGCCGGCCGGCTTTGCACGCTGCGCCGAGCCTTGCTGGAAAATTGCACTTGATCCCTCCCCCGACCCACCCACCGCGTCTGCTCTCTCTGCTCTCTACATTTGATTTCCGACCTACTACAATTAAGTATCTATCTACATCGTGATACCATTAATATTCATGAGAATCCAAGTTCCGCAAATACCTGTTTCAGACAATACATTGCAGTTTCGAATGTAAGTTAAACCTAAATCCTACAAACCAGCTTGCAGTTAGACATTATCAATAACGGCTGCAATAATTATAGGAATTCCTCGATAACGTCCGCGGCAGGTGGCTCGCGGTCGCGGGGCTTAGTATGCGCCGATGGGCCGTGATCGGTTTTTGCTTCGAGTTGTAGTGTAGGGAACAATGGCCGACGACGTGCATTCCATCCGCACCACCGTTACCCGGCGGCAGTAATCGCCGCAATGATCACCTCGACCGCTGCGAGCTACTTGCGCCACGATCGACATGATACACCTAACTAATAAACATTTACCGCTTCCGCGCACCGTAAGGAAAACTCATTCCTCAAACATTACATAGTACCTACTTTTTACAACTTGGGACGAGGAAACTTACTTCATAAGCAGGCGAAGTTCTAAAACGCATCTGTTTAACGAAACTACGTACCTAGTCCAAAGAGTTTTTATCAGCCTAAAAAAGCTCTTAAAGCATCTAAATATATTTTGGAAATATAAATCAAATTAACAACTTTCTACGGACTTAGATCGAAATAAGAGTAGACGGGGCGCGGTTGGCTTCGAGCCAGACCAAACAGGGTAAAAAGCAAGGGCGGCGGCGACGACCGCGCCCCGAAATAGCGAGCAAAGTCAAGGCGTGCGCTTAGACGACGAACTAACGGGCGCTTGAAGCACATCATTGCACGAATTGCTGGTATATGTTTTTAAAATTCCAGTTAGACACGCCCTGCGACAGGGCGCGCCTACTGGTCGAGTTACCTTCCACAGAAAAAAGGAACAACCCGTGTTAACTAATTAAATTATGTGCGCCTATCATGATACGAACGCTTCAATAACTACTATAAAACATAACGACCTAAATGTAGCAATAAAACAAGGTGGAGCTCGTAATATATTCGCAGACAGCGCAATGTCTGGCTGTTCTAAAATGACCTACAAAACTGTTTTCTATTAACGTGTTGACACAGCGGTGACAATGTTCTCCTGAGAATTTAACATAATGTACACAATTTACCCCTCGTAATAGGGGTTGACAATGCCAATGACAACTCGGTTGAATAAAGGTCAATCTAATTACTCTACGGTATGTCTCAATGCATAATATCTAAAAGGAATGGCGCGGTGACTTTCATATCAACGAAGGCCTATCACGTACTGTGTTATGGGGCACAATAGCGGTGCAGTGGCCAGTGAGGCAGTGACTCACGCGCAACAGGCTTGAGACAGAACAAGGACATCCTCACATACAGCCAGCGCTGTGGCAAATCGAAACATAAACATGGTTACTCCATATCCGTCGGTGCTATTCACCATTGTGCCGCAACAAATTGCAGACATAATAGACTTCGCAACACTTTAAGCTTTGTGCTAGATGACACATAGATATTTTAAGGATAATAACACTATTAAGAAATTCTGTCGGTCGTTAATGTGTTCTTTGTGGTGGAAACTATGCCTAATAAGATTTTAATTGGTCGTTGTTTTTCTTTCAAGATAGATAGATATTAGTCCAGTCATTACGTCGGAAAAATCGGCTTCAAAAAGAAAATGAACCGAGAAAGCCAAATTTTGGATATTACGTGGGGGGTGGCTAGAAAAGCTTAAGTTCAAATTGTCGACCAAAATAACCTTGTGCAATTTCCGCCATCTTGAAAAAACCCTTAAATTCAGTTTTTTCATCATAACTCGGTTCCCCGTTGAGATACAAATTTTTTTATAGAATACTTTTTTGTTGCTCTTTTCACGATCTACAATTAAGGTCCCATAAATAAATAAATAAATAAAAAAAAAATTAAATAAATAAAAAAAATTAATAAATAAATTTCATGTATTTGATTTCTAATTTGGCTGGTTTATGAATTTTTTTGTACTGCAATAATTCCCTGAACCATTTTCCATCCATTTTGACGTGTGGATACAACCGAGCGAGCGGCTAAATGAAAACCGGGCACAGTTTTACTGACTTTGTGGCGCGCTGGAGGTCGTAATTTTTGTCGGAAATGAAAAATAAATAAACGAATTTGTAGGTCTGGACACGCTCTACAAGTTTTATTTCAAACATTTTTCGATATCTTCCACCAGAAAGAAGTAAATAGCGAATTTAAGGGTTTTTTCAAGATGGCGGAAATTGCACAAGGTTATTTTGGTTGACAATTTGAACTTAAGCTTTTCTAGCCACCCCCCACGTAATATCCAAAATTTGGCTTTCTCGGTTCATTTTCTTTTTCAAATGTATATAATGACTGGACTATATACAACCTATGCTTTATTGTGCACCAAAATTTTAACACAGCTCATATGCAGTATCTTAAAGGTGCGTTTTGTTTTGTGCAGATGACTTGAAGGCGGTGACGAAGCGTCTGATCGTGCAGGCCAAGCGGCAGGGCTCCGCCGACAATATCTCCATAATCGTGGTGTTCCTGAAGGACCCGCGTGACATTGCCGCAGACAACCGCCCGCCCATGGATCTTGGGTGAGTGTCATCGTTATAATATGCTTTTTGGTCTCAGTTATGAATCGATAGGATAGGTCTTCTTCCTTTTTATCGGTATCTGATTCTGAAGATCCTCCTGCACCCAACACACAACACACGCAACACACTTGGAAGTGTGTTCACAATTCGAACATTTTTGAAGGGTATATATTAAGGGTACCTATGTATATTCATTGCTTCATATGTTTGGAAAATTCGTTTGAGCTGTCAAAATGAAAGGCATTGCCATTGTGTGTTATGCAATTACCCCGCTGATTAGGTTTATCCCTATGCCATCATTTAAGATCTTCAAGACAATCGTCGACAAGAAGAGCAGTATGATTTTTCTGTTCTTAAAACATGATCCATATACCTTCTACCGTCTTATTAGCTATAACATGTCTGATTTACTCAAAAATGTTCCAAAAATTTCAATCCTCATTTCTTTTTATATGACTAGAAAGAATTCTTGCTAGCATTGACTCTGAAGGAATTTCGTCAGGGTCATGTTTTGCTGTAATAATAGAACGCCAAAGTAATGCTTCGAAAGAGTTCAGTTCTCATATCCATAGCCCGTTACTATTTTAGTAGTCTACTCGTAGTTTTAAAGACATAAACGATATGTCTGATTGAGTACAATACTTGTTTTTAGAACTTTTGTAACGTGTTGCTAATGGGCATTACCATACCACATGTCACGGGCGGATATTAATAATCCCTATTTTTAGTTCACGCTATCATTTTATGATGTCATACTATGTTGGGTGCAGGCATCTACAATGTCAACAAATTAGCTAATAACGTCTACATTCGAAGTCTCCTGCCTATATTTTTCGTCAAAAATACCAGTTCCCGCGATAATCGGCCGTTAACCGGTTACAGGTAATTCGTACATGGGGAAGCTTGTATAAAAATGTAGACGTACGAATGACATTATCTTGAACCAGACGACCTTGGATGTTGTCAGTCTATCTTCTAATACGAGTCTTGAAAATGAAAGTTTATGTCACTTTCTTTGAATGTTTTTTGGTGATGTTACTTGAATGAAGTCGGATAATTTCCATAATCAGTGAAATATGTTTGTGTTTAGGATTAGTGGATAAGCCTAATTACCCCCAGATTGTAATTCTGGGAACTAGTGGCTTTAGTATTTCGTAGATCTTAAGTTAAGCAGTCTCTATCTACAACGGATTAATGAGATATATGTATTTATAACGTGGTTTGGATGGAGCTCCAATGTCACCCACATTTGGTCTGCAATACCTGTCACAATATTTAAGTTAGAAGAAACCTTGCATAAGCAAAATACTTGTTTTTTTTGACCTCTTTACTAAAACTAAATTAAACGTAGGCTGGACAACGCGATGATGAACGCTCCGCCGTTCACCATCGAAACGGAGGCGTGCCGGCGGCAGGTGGACGCTGCCGCTGCCGCAGCCGCGGCCGCCGCCGACGCCGAGGCCGAAGAGTGTGCGGAGGCCGAAGCCGAGGCCGAGGCCGTGGACAACGGCGTGGACAACTCCGACAGCGACAGCGAGGACCTCGGCCCCGAGACCGCCGTCGATATTGACGCAGATGACGTAGACGCGGAAGCGAGGACTCAAGAACCACAGCCGCCTACCCCACCTGCTCATGCTGGTGAGTCTTTTATCTCTAGTTTTAGTTCTGTCCTTCATACTCTGTCTCGAGCCATCCTAAAGAAAGACATCTGACTAAATTAAAACATGCTGATGAAAATCCCGAAAAACCCGAAATAGCTAAAATCCTCATTGGGAAGCCTCATTGTTATCAACTTTGGTGACTGCAGAAGTAGCCTTTACGTTCCGTTTGTTTTAACGATAAATCTGATACTGGCAGCACAGGATAGGATAACGTTTCAACCTACTATAGACACTGTTGGTGCAGTAGCTGAACGATATGCTTTTGAAATACCAGGTTCTTTAACTGTGCGGAACATAGTATAGCTAGACGATGTGTACGTGAGAGATTTGGTAAGATTTTTGGGAAGATGATATGTATGTGAGAGATTTAGGTATGTAAACGCACCCACAACAATAGAAAGTGTTAAAAATTGCCAACTCTCCAATTAGGCGAATCCCACTGCAGTAACCCCGGCCCCTTATCTCATCTGACCTAATTCCGGGACGGTCACGGGCGAACTGTCGACCTTCCTGCCAAACCCTTTAGCCATTACGAAATATTTCCCTAAATTTGAAGCCGCGTCGATAGCTTAGATTCGAAGCCGGAACGTGTCGGGTTAGAGATCATGATTCGTTACTTTGGACGAGTGACAGGTAGCCGCCCAGCCGGATAGCCTACGTTTCATAATAACCCACTTCCTCATGTATGACTCGACTGAGTCATACTACGCAAGCAAGATTGTTCGGGACAAACAGTTTGATAATGCCCTAATACACGGAAATATTTTTCTTAAAATGTACATGTGAATGACACATATAATCAATTAATATTTAATTAATGAATTATAGTCTTAAAAGTATTTTTTCATCATAGCTGTAATTAGAATGACATAGTTGGTGGTAGACGATAGTTTCAAAACCTGTTAATATTTAAAACTTTAACACTAGCAATACATTGAATACGACCACACAAAGTTGAAATGAAATGCGTTATAGGAAGCTAATCCTAAGTATTCTCAAGCCTCACACTCATGAGCCACATTTCAATAAGAGCAAAAGAAAAAGTAACGAATCGTGTGTGTCACGCTTTATTGATTGTTACACACATTCACCCACATCCATGCCGCGCTGTGTCCGTACGTAGCCAGTTTACATCGTGTACATTTTCTAGATGCGATTGTATGCAGATGAATCGATCCCTGATTCAGATTAGATTACGAACTTGGAAGTTCGGAATGAGTGCTTTCGCCCGAACGATATATGAGGGACGTAAACTTTTTTTTTGTGTTCTTGGCAAATAGGAAGCAATTTCCTCGATTTTTTTTACTATTAATTAATGATAAAATTCGTGAATAGCCATCATCTATGCTTGAATTCACAATAAAATAGGAAAATAGTGACTCCAACTGCACCACGTCTGTTGTTGCTTGTAGGTTGTTACCAAAATTTTATTTTCAAGTGCCTAGAATTTGTAAGTATTAGTAAAAGACTTTCAATACGTTATTGATTGTGTACATAATAAGTTTTTTCACATAAGAACTTACTTGCAAGTGTTCTCACATATCACAAAATAAATACCATCTTCTTTGCCGTAAAAAATGCTACGCATTTGCTAAAATTCCTCGAATACCTTCAAAACCTACCTCATTTTTATTTAAAAAACCCTTTCGAAAATTCCTTGAATAAAATAACAACGAGAGGGTGTTTTTATTGTTTACATTCATAATTATTATAATTAGCTAATATAAAAGTCATACAAATAACAGAACGAACTGCCTACTGCCTAGTGCCTGCTTATGATAACACCAGGTTTAATATTATCTATAAAATTAAGGATATGTAAATAATTATTATGTCAAGGAGGATAATAATAAAATGGGAATTATTATAAAATGACACGGCATCCCTATCGGCTGCAAGCGGGCGCCCCGCGCGCCGCAGCCCCCTCGCCCTCGTGCCGCTGCCGTCCCGCTCGCTCGCCTCGTCCCTCTCGCAGTCGCTCATTGAACGTCCAACGGATCTGTGCTACTCTCGAAAGTCGCTGCTATTGTAATCGGGGCTTTGTCTATATTTTTACGGCTCGAATATTACACCGCCAGTGAAGATAATAATCTGTGCAGTGAAATTACCGTTCACGGTATGTGGTTTTTAGCGAATGTTGTTGATTATTTTCACATACCGAACAGTTTGTGAAAGGTTATTTCTGTGTTGATTCATGCGGAGCGGTGTTCTGGAAATAGATCGGTTCGCCCGAAGGCGCATCCCTCGGTGGTCGGTGAGCGCAGGATTCCCGGAGGTTCACTCACATGTTCTCTACACTGTCCAAGTTCGATCTCGGGCGTGTCTCCGCTGGCCGTTCTTGTTCTCGAAATGGCGTCCGCGAATGTCTCGCGAGTTTGAAATCGCGACGACCGGTATAATATCGTTGCTAGCACGCCGCTCGTAAACAACACCGGCGTTCATGATTTATTGCGGCTAGCTCAAAAGCTGATGTTTTTGTCTCCAATCAAACGAATGATTTTTTTTTCTGTCAAGGGTGTGTCACCTGTTGATATCGTGAATTGCGAGAGGAGGGGTGAATGTTGCGTACTCGCCAGGTGTTCAACGAATTCCTATTGTAGTGTTGTAAATATCATAAATACAGTGTGCTTTTGGTGTTGTGTGCAGTGGAGGAGGGCCACGTTGACGGTTCTGTGGCGGATAATGTAGCTGAGAGCGGCGAAGACTCCGAAGACGAGTGGAACTACTTCAAGGGCGAGGGCGAGCGAGAGGAGCACCCCAGTGAGGAGCCCGACGAGCAGCCGCGCTCCGAGACACCCTGCCAGGATAATGTGAGCTCATTTATGCATATCACGACACTATCTAATCTAAGAATGCATGTTTTTACTCTAGACCACAATGTGTGTATTTACAGTGAAAGAAAGAACAAGCATCTGCATTCCGAAACAGATGAAACATACAGTTGTGTGTAAGAAATTAAAGATCATAATAATCACTTTCTAGAAGTAGTTGGTGGACTAAACTTGTAAAGTACTTTCATACATTTTGTTCCAACAACTTCCATAGCTTTGGTAAAGTGAGACATTATTCATGTTGACCTTCAAATCATGATTCAATCTGTACAGGTTGACTAAATTAGCAAGCAGAAATCATATTGTAGGTTATGTAGGGAGAGCATTACTAATTGATGTGTTTGTAACATGTTTCAGTCGGCTTGGGAAAGCAGCTCAGTAGACATGAACAGTTCACCACTGAACCCTGACGCCCCAGTGTTCATCCCTGGGAGCGTGACTGGTTCGGACGTCCTGCTCGCAGAGTCACCTCGCAAGCCGCTGCCGATGGATGACATAGAGCTCCCAGATGAGGCACAGTTTGACACAGGAGCTGAAGTGAGGCCAGCAGAATTATTAGACTTGGATAACAGTGATCAGCTTAATGGCCATCATGTGAGTATTCTTTGGAAATTATTTATATTTTCGTGAGGTACATTTCAAGGACAATATCCACCATGTTGAGGTAATGTAATTGTTAGTAAAAAATGTTATGCAACTGTATAATTAAAATTACAAAAGAGAAAGTTTTATAAACACCAAAATGCCTATTCAAGTGAGAGAGTGTGGGAAAAATGGCTTGTCTAATTTATTTGTGAAATGACTGTCTGTGTGTAAAGTATTTATATGTGATATAATTATGTAAGCTATTCTAAAGCTTATATAATTATATCAACACAGAGGCTATAATATCCTGTACCTAAAACAGGTAGTCTCAGGGCCACAAGTTACCTCTTTCATGAACACAAACAAGAATTTTCTGTTATTAATGACTTGCTTTAGTTAAAGTTTATGAATTTCTTATCAGCTGTTGTATTATCGCATTTATGCGGAATCGTGGGCTATTAGTAACAATAGATTATTTGGCAGGAGTGTAATAACCTTTAGTGGAACGAAATTATAAACAGCTATCAAGAAATGTCTGACAAAAATGTTAGTCACCCATGTTAAAAGGAGTGCAAGGAAAATGGCCGAAATGTTGTTTAATTAGCAGTTTGCTTGCTGAGAATTCATGGTCTTTGTTTACACAAATTCAACTAATGTTCAGATAAAATGTGTACTCAATTAAAGTCGTTAGTACTGAAACATGAGTGTCATGGGAACCATTGCAGTATATTACACAGAATTAAGATAAATGAACTTTGTGTATAATGTAAGTTTTTCCTCAAAATGTTTCAACAAGTTATTTATGTAGGTAGTCAGTTACATAGTGGTGACAAAGTAAGACTATTATGTGTACTGTAGGCTTCTGTTGTAATTTTGTGAAATAGTATCTTCATAATTAGGTATGAAAGTGAATATTTCTAGAAATAGTTAACAACAGCAGCTGTTTGTCCCATTGTTTGATTCAGTACCTTATTAGTGTTGTGAGAAAGTATAGAATTATGTCAGTAATTTTCAAAAGTGGTTGTAATTTTCATGATTTCGTATTGTTATGCAATAACATACATTGAGATGAATGGCTTAGCTAGCCTGCATTCATTGTGTTCCCCCTTTTCTACAGTATTAGTATGTGTGACAGGAATACAGGCATCTGAGCTTGCAATTTACAGGGTGGCAGGTACATCGACTCGCAACCATGGATTCAGAACATGATTCTAGACGAAAAATATCAACGTCCCATGTGTTGAAATTTTTCGTCAGATATTTTTTAAATAAATCTGCTGTTTCTTACAAAAGTGCAATACCCACGACGTCAAAATCGATGGAACAACAATCGAGTTGATGTCCCAGCCAGCCTGTATATTCTAAAATCAGTATAATGTAGCAAGTTTCTTTTGTATCAACTTTAGTTATAATGATTAATTTAAGTGATGAAGTGGTGACTCATAAAGTAATGTTTATTTTCAGAATATATCACTAGACGATGTTGTTAAAGAACACTTGAATGGAAATGATAAGTTTAGCATGGACTGTTTTGGCTTTGGATTCAATGTTAGCATTGAACCTGATAAAGTCAAGGATAGTGGTCTTATACAAGACTTTGAGAGAATACAGAAAGACACTACTGACTTTTGCAATATTCAGGTTCGTTTTTATTTCTTTCTTTTAGTGTTATTTTAGCTTAAAGCCAGAGCATGAGACAGATGTTCGTCGTAAAAGGCGAGAGAGGCTTTTTATGGTTATTCTTTTGTATATTTGCATTTTAAAAGTACCAATCTCTTTCACAAGCATGGCAGTGAACTATACCATCCAACATGGCTAGTAATTTTGAAAGATAATAAAATTAGTGTTCATTAACCTTTTAACCAAATAATTATTTTACTTTTTTGTACTAAAGTTTCTGTTGTATTTCCTGTTAAGCTTAGTGTGCATTCACACGAACGACACGCGTCAACAGCAGGGGCAACTGCATCTGTAGACACCCTTCGACACATCGGCGGCTGCCGTCGACAACATGCCGCTCGTGTATTTGAGTACGATGCTCAAATACACGAGCAGCATGTTATTGACACGAGTTGCCGGCATCCGTCTAAGTTCGTTAACGGTCGACGGCATGCATTTGCTTCTGCCGTTGACGCGTGTCGCCCTGGTGTATGAGCACTTAGTCAGCGGGGTAATTACGTAAAATACTATCAGTAGAAATGGCTTTCATTTTGACAGTTCAACAACATTCATTGCGTTATTCACGTTGTTGAGCGGAGAAATTTTCCGATCATATCAAGCAATGGATTAACAATATGCTTCAAAATGATTCAGATTGTGATTGATAGTGTGTTACGTAATTAGGGTGCAGAGCAGTAGAAATATAAGTAATATGCAGTTTGAATAAACAAGCATTTACATAATAATATATTTCATTTACAGGTATTCCAGACACACACAGAAACTAATCCGTTTGCCGTTGAAGGCAATGAGGAACTATTTGAAAGGCTGAAAAATAAAGAAAGAGATCCAATGAGTATGAGTTTCTACCAAGAAAAAGATGACGATACTTGTGAGAGACTCTCCAAAAATGAATCACATGTGGATCTCAATGCTGTCCAGCCCTTACCTGACAGTGATGATGAAGATATCCAGCCAAACGGTACCCATGAAAATGATAAAGAAAACATCTCCCCAGATCAACACACAGATTTGTCAGAACTAGAAAGAGATATTCTAGAACCAAACAATGACATCATCAGGTATGAAGACAGGCCTGGCCTCCCACAAAATATCGGTAACTTCGATCAAGGAAATAATTTCGCAGATTTTGTAACTAGCTCTAACAATATTGAAAGTTATTCAAATATTGAATTTGAATCAAGCAATATCAACCAAGATACTGTATTGCAAACAGACACCCCTGAATCTCACAAGTTACTCTTTGAACAAATACCTGAAATACCTGATGGCAAGAGTTCAGAATTAGGATTTACAAATGATGAGACACAAGAACCCTCAGAGAGTGAGAAAGATGTCAGACCTTTCACACCTCAAGATGAAACATCACAAGACATTGACATGGAAAGCAAACTTGAAGATTCACCCTGTCTTGAAACAGCACCACAGTTGAACCTAGATGACATGAAGGATGATGATCAAGTAGAATCTCACCATTTGCTCGAGTCCGAGCAAGTGGCCTCTCCTGTACCTACAGACATCCAACACGCACATTCTACTGAACAGCTTCCAGTATCTCCTGCACCACTTGAGGAAACAAAACCTGAAGAATCAAAATCACCAGAACCTGTTACAGATATTGATGAAATTGTTGCAGTAGAACATGAAGATGTTCAACAAATAGCGGAAGCAGCATGTGAACAAGTTTCAGTTGAAGTTGACACTGAAATTGAAACAGCCACAAAAGTCAGTGAAGAAACTGAAAATGTTGAACAAATTATTTCTGAGATAGAATCAGCACTTGAACCTCCTGAAATTAAGCTTGACACTGAACACCTAACATCAGAGGTTTCCCAAGCTATAGATGACGAGCTGGCAGCAGAGTCTCCTCTGCCGTCCAAGTCGCCTCTTCCAGCTGAAACTCTTCTTCCCAGTGAGTCTCCATTGCCGACGGAGTCCCCTCTTCCAAGTGAGTCTCCGATTCCGAACGAGTCGCATTTACAAGCGGAGGAGTCGCTACCACGTGAGTCCCCTCTGCCCGCGGAGTTGTCCCTGCCAACAGAGTCACCTTTACCGGAGGATACGCTGCTGCAGGCCGAGACTGTGCAAGTTAGTGAGTCTCCGCTGCCAGGCGATTCCCCATCTCCATTACCGTGCGAAATCATTCCACCAAAGGAGTCTCCACTACCGATCGAGTCCGAAGCTCCCAGAGAATCTCCACTACCTGTCGAGAGCCTACAGCCCACTGAATCCCCGCTGCCTGCACACTCGCCTCTACCTGCACACTCGCCGCTACTTGCACACTCACCAATGCCTACAGAGTCTGATTTGTTGCGAGAATCACCACTACCGAGCAAATCCCCACTACCGAGTGAGCCCTTGTTACTAAGTGAATCCTTGCTGCCGAGCGAGTCTGTGCTACTGAGTGAATCTCCACTGCGGAGGGAATCTCCTCTACCGAGTGAGTCACCGATTCCGAGTGAATCTCCTCTGCCGAGCGCCGTGGAGCCGTCGCAGTTGATTGATACCGAAGCATTCGAAGCGTTCGAAACCATCGCCGATGCCGCGCCTGTGCCCTCCGAGCCCGCCGCCTCCCCGGCCGCCTCCCTGGCCCCCGAGCCGGCCCCCTCCCCGGCCGCCTCCCCGCTGCCGGCCGACGTGCCGCTGCCGCGCGAGTCTCCGCTGCCCGTGGACTCCCCCGTGCCAGTGGAGTCGCCCATGCTCGCACATTCACCCGCGCCCGCACTGTCTCCCGCGCCCGCACAGTCTCCCGCGCCCGCACAGTCTCCCGCACCCCTGGAGCCCGTACCGTCGCCGGCCCCCGCCAGCCCGCCGCCCTGCGCCCCCGCGCGCCTGGCCTCGCCCGCGCCGCAAGAGTGCGTGCCCTCCGCGCCCGCGCCGGACCTGCTGCCCGACGAGCCCGCGCCGTACTCGCGCCTCGAACTCGTCACCGACGTCGACATCGGTATTCCTGAGTCCAGAGCTCAGGAGATCTGCGTGCCCGTCACTAGTGAGATCCAACTGGAAGAGGCCGTTCAGCCGCCGGCCGCGGCCTCCCCGCCGCCCACGGCCGCCGTGGAGCCTGCCGCGGCCGCGCTCAACGCCGCGCCGCTCAGCGACACTCCCATGGCCGCCGACAGCATGCCGCACGGCGTCGAGGTCGCGGTCGCAGCCGCCGCCGTCGCCGCGGTAGGAGCGGCCGCCGCTGCAGGCGTAGCGGCGGTCAAAGGTAAGCCGACCGCTGCGAAAAAGTCACCCACGACCCCGACCGCAAAATCTGACTCGCGTACGCCGAGGTCCGCTCCAAAATCAGCTACACCTGCGCGCACACCGACGGCTACCACACCGGCGCCAATCAAGAGGCCCGGCACCACTCCCGCCGCCCGCACGCCCATCGGCAAGGCACCCGCATCCGCCACCAAGGTGCCCTCGGCCACCAAGAGCACGCTCGGGGCCAAGCCGGCCACCCCGGCCAGCAAGCCCGCCACGCCCAGCGCGCGCTCCGCCACGCCGGCCGCGCGGCCCACCCCGCCGGCCCCTAAGGCACCGACGCCCGCGAAGGCGCCCGCTCCCGTGCGCTCTTCGCTCACCAAGCCCGCGGCTGCTAAGCCGGCGCCCCTGGCCGCGCGCACGGCCAGCACGACGACGCGCGCAGCCCCGGCGGCCCGGCCGGCACCCAAGGCCGCGACCACGGCCGCGCGGCCCACCGCCCTGAAGTCCGACGCGGCCGCCAAGCCCGCCGTGCCGCGCGCCACGGCCCCGCGCCCCGCGCTGTCGGCGGCCAGGCCGCAGCCGAGGCCTGCCGACAGGAAGCCGATCACGAACGGCGACGCCAAGGACGCGAAACCAGCTGCGAAGGCCGCGCCCCGCCCCGCGCCCCCCTCGCGGCCCGCGCCCCGCCCCACGCCGCGCGCGCCCGCCGCCGCCCCCGCCAGGTCAGTCACCCGACCAACGAGTCATGAAGTTAGCCGTGTTTTGTTTATAGAATTACTAGTGATTCGGTGCAATCTGCTGAAGTGGCGCCATTTCTATATATCGAGATTAATTTCTAATATGGCACCGATGCTGAAAACCGTATCAAAATTCGTTGCACAGTTCAGAAGAACAGCGCGGTCACACAGACGGACTTGAAATTGACTTTTATTTTGTAACAGATATTGAGGGACTAAATGTGTTTATTTTCCTTAGACCAAGCGTACCGAAGCCGGCACCGCGCGCTCCACTGGACAAGCAGAGCAAGGATCTCGCCAACAAACGCATCACAGCCAAGGTCGCGCCGCCCAGGACCGCTCTCCCGAAGGTGAGCCTAGAACATTCTTGCTATTGATATTATGCCTATGAAAAAACTTTTCCCAACAATTTTTAGGTCAATTTGTTTTT
The DNA here is from genome assembly GCA_949629185.1 of Apamea crenata. Taxonomy (NCBI): domain Eukaryota; kingdom Metazoa; phylum Arthropoda; class Insecta; order Lepidoptera; family Noctuidae; genus Apamea; species Apamea crenata. The sequence goes on from OX451357.1 coordinate 15,529,279, forward strand.
CCATCTAATCCTCCGCCATGTCTATTTCTGCTCCTGAACATTTCAGGTTTATGATATCTTTGAACTTGTCTGTGACGAGTTTTACATAAAATGTGTGGTTGTTGTTCATTTCAGTCGGGTAACACAGGCCAGAAGAAGGCCGTGACAAAGAGAACCACAGACGCAGTGAAGAAGGAGGTGGTGTCGAACGGCCTGTCCAACGGCGACGCGCCCAGCAAGCCGCCGCCCAGCCCGCCGGCCGCGGACAACGCGCTGCTGCCTGACGTCATCGCGTAGGCACGACACAACAAAAACGATTCCTATTATTTCCGCTTGAATTTTGTGATTTTCTATAAGTGTATGATAGTTTTAACGTCGTTCGAGGCGGCGAGTCGTTAGGTGCGGGAGTCAGCTCCCAATTTTATATTATAGAGTCGCTTTTTATAGACGTGTACGTTGCCGATTCGTTGTACGCGGAGCGGAGCGAGCGGTCGGACGAATGCGACCGCTCGCCCCGCTCCGGCTTTAGACGGTTATTATCCAATATAATGATTATAAGTCTGTTTTAGAATTTTATATTACCAACGAATGATTGATTAAATCTGGCTTTTAATTTATTTTCTTTGTATAACCGTATTATTTAAATAAAAAGTGAGGAAGGACTGAGACATTGTTTTATTTATGAGTAAATTTTTATTACCGGACACAGTGAATGATATTGAAACACAATTGGAATAAATAGCATTGTTTACTTACTGCTAGTGCTTTCATAAGAAATTTTCAATATCCATGTATACTTAAAATATGGTGTTACAAAGAAAACTGGAACATAGTATGTTACTGAAATAAATGTTTATCACCCTTTTATGTTCTTTTCTTTCTAAGCTAATATTTTAATTTAAAGTGTCATGTGTGGGAAGCGCAGGTCAGTATCTCGCAGGTTGTCCTGGATCCATTGCTCGGCTTGTTGAGTCATCTCCTCATCGAAGTGGTCGCGCCATCCTCCCGCTTTGCCTAGAGAAAATAAAATTGTTAACATCAAAAGTAATAATTTGACGATTCTAAGGAACACTGAACACCTACATCAACACGTTAATTGTAACACTGGACAATACTGCACAATAAATATGTTCAGTTTCAAGTGTGTTGAACGATAGTTTTTATTCATAGAACGAGATAGGCCTAATTTTATCTCCTAAAGAGAAAGTCAAGGTTTAACTTCGTAGCGTACCTTTTCTGATAAAACCCTGTTCACTGGGTATCAGAATCCCGAGAACCTTCATGACGTCATAGTTGACAGACTTGTTGTTCTTGAAATTGTCGATGCAGAGGTGGTCACACAGGCGATCTATCTGTTCATCTGTGTACTCTTTGTCGAAGAACTTTGCAACACGGCGAACGGATGTTGGTAGGTCCTGAGAAAGAAATAACACAAAACATCACGCTTGTATTCTTCGAAAGTTCAGTTATAGCGGCACGGATCTTTCGGTGTGTGGCGTTAATCGCAACTAACGCCGCCATCTTGTTTTTCAACAGATGATTGTGCGTTGAAATAAAAAACATTGCACTTCCCAATAGCGCAACCGTGTTAACGTCATTCGAGCTTCGAGCGCCAAAAGGTATTTGTAAAAGTGCACGCAGTCTCGGCCCGTTGTACAGACGCCAGCAGCTCAAGCTATCCGAAACTGTCAAATTTTCCCAATTAACCTTGAACCTAATGCTGTGGCGATAAAGGTGAAAATTTATTAAAGAAATTTGACAGATTGTAGCAGCTTGATGTGCTGGCGTCTGTACATGGTTTCTTTACGGTACGGCGGCGTTGTAACCACGCCGTACCGTAGAAAATTCGTGTGAGCTTGTATATATGGCTACGGCACTGTGCCGTAGTGTTGCCGTATCGTCAACAAACTTCCGTAGTTACCCTTACAACATTGACGACCGTACCTACACACGGCAAATCTACCGTAGTTTTTTCACGGCACGGGAAAATCGTGTGTGTACAACGGGTCTTACGTAGGTACGTTTAAGTCCCATTTAAAACAGGCAACCCTATTGTCAGTTACCGGGCACAAGGCTCAGACAGCCTCTTTCTGCTGGAAAAACCCAATAAAAAAAACATCGATTTTGTATGGAATGCGTACGCGGTCGTAAAGCTGAACGGATGCGTACGCATTCCATACAAAATCGATGTTTTCTATGGACAAAAGCTGAACAGAGCTGAATAAGAGTGAGTAGTCCCTAATACTGCGTGTCCCGAGAATCAAACCTAGGGCCTCGCGCTAGTTGAGCAGCAGTGATTTAGTTTGTTGTCAGCACGTTAGATAAAATACTGTTTCTGAAAAAAAATAGTAAGTAATCAAACGTACCTTTGAAAGCTCTTCGTAGAATAAGAACAGCATATTAGGGTGGTCTCTCTTCTCCCAGGCTTCTTTTAGATGTTCAAAGAATGGTGTCCAGTGGTCTAAAGCAAAAAGTTAGGTTATAACTAGATGAATTTGTACCTATAGAATACAAAGGGGTAGGCAGACGGAATGACTAAATATTACATAATATTCAAAAGACCTATGCTGCATGGAATTTGCCCTTTTCTTAAAACTTTGCGGGATACTAAACGCCGCAGACGTAATAATAATAAAACTTCTATTGTGTATCGTACAGTGATTATTCCGCGACCTTGCCAAATAAATTAAATCAAATGTATTTATTAATATAAGAACAGATTGGACGGTGACCCCCAAACTAGGCATTTGCCATTTGCATCTTGGAGGTCAATCAACGATAGGCTCCTTTCCTCGATATCGCACACTTCCAATCTAGTTCATTGGAAAATATCTGTAATTGGCTCTGTGTCGCTTATACAATTGTTATTTAATTTGGTTTAGCTGTTGGTTCTCCTACTTATAAATAAATAAATAAATCATTAGGGTGATAGAAAGTTCTTCACTCGTTCTCTTCGTCGTTCATCGAACTCTGGACCGTCGCGTTCTGCAGCTACGGTATACTTAGGTAATGACCGCATAGTACAAATTACTAAATTTTAATTACGGATATGAATAATATCGATAGTTATTTTACTACGATGTACAGTCGGCAAAAGAGATAAGTAACCAGGGCATCGGATATAGTTGAAGTTTAGTAAGAAACCGATGGATATTTTTGAATGAAATTTAATTTGATAAATAAACTGTTTGTTTTCTATTAATGAAATTAAATTTCATTCGAAAACATCCATCGGTTTCTTGCCAAACTTCAACTATATCCGACGGCCCTGGTTACTTATCTCCTTTGGTGACCGTACCTACATAGTGATTAACTATTTCCTTGTAGCAGGAAATGATACCATACCTCGTTTAATAAACACTAAGTACCTACCTACGTGCAATAATAAAGCATAAACTCACGCAAGTCCTTTTTAAAGAAGTTCCAATATGTTTTAAAGTCTCCTGTGTACCCTTGCGTTCTCATCAGCCTGTTGAGATGGTAGAACGACACAACGACATCCCTTGGGTCACGGGCTACGTACACCATTTTTGCCTCTTCGAGTAATGTGGGAGGCAGCAGTGATAAAGGCATGTGGGACTTGATGAACCTCGGAGATGGTGTCGCAGCAAGCTGTTCAGTGCCTGGTTGACAGACTGCTTCCAGTAACTCCAGGTTCTCTTTGCTGTGACTGTTCTCTTCTATGAACTTCACCTTGTTTTCAGGATGCACGCATATTGAAAACCTGAAAATGTTACTTAATGTTTATCCTACTAATATTATAAATGCGAAAGTTTGTATGGATTGATGGATGTTTGTTACTCTTTCGCGCAAAAACTACTGCACAGATTTGGATGAAATTTGGTACAAAGATAGTTTATAACCAGGATTAACACATAGGATACTTTTTATCCCGATATTCCCACGGGATCGAAACTTATGCCGGTGAAACAGTGAGGCGCAGCTAGTCATTTATAAGGCAATTTATAAATACCAACTCAGTTTGACCAAACGTAAGGCGTTTATAAAGAGAAAGCGACGACGTTGTCGTTGTTAAAATAGTAGCTTGGTTACATAAAATCCAGAAAGACAGCAAGTTGTATTGATCAAGTAGGGACGATAGACGTCCTACCGTACCTATTACGTTGCGGATCGAAGGTAACATTTTGCAGCCCAAAGAGTATATAATAATAGGTAAATATTCTATGCGACATGCTTGAATTACACTTTAGTAGGTAATCATATCTACTCTTGTTACTTACTCTAAAAAGGGGTAACGTTCAGTCAGTGGCGTGGCGTTCGACTTTTCGTAATCCAAATCATTTGCTACCATCCAAACCAACTCTTGTGTCCATGTAGTTCCTAAAACAGGAAGGGAATAATGAAATCTATCATCCTAAGTAGCTACGTACGAATTTCGAGAGACATTCATCTGGGGAGCCGGTGACAGGCACATTTAAACGACTTTCAGCTTTATCTCAGTCAGATGTCCATAGGCAGCGATTTTACTATCAGCGGGGTAATTTCGTAACACACTAACCTAGTAATGGCTTTCTTTATGACAGTTCAACAACATTTATTGCGTTATTTACGTTGTTGAGCAGACATGTTTTACGAGCATATGAAGCAATGGATCAGCAATATCCTTCAAAATGATTCAGATTGTGGTTGATAGAGTGTTACGCAATTAGTGTGCTGGCTGATTGCCTGCTTCTTTGCCACTTTAAGTAACCCAAGCAGAAAAAGAGTGCAGGAACATGCTTAATATGTATGTCCCTGAATTAAAGAAACAAGTATAGGCAGTGAAGTATTTAGGAAAAAAAATGTTATTCAGTAGGTACCTGATCGTGGATAACTAGTGACGAAAACATCAGTTGGTCTCAGTGGCATGTTGTAGATTTTCGCAGCCTCTTGCTTGTATTTTTGTGGGAAGAAATATTTCTTAGGGCCAACGCGAACGAAGCCTGTCATCTCACCTAGATTTAGAAAAAAAAAAAGCATTTAGCTGCGTGCATGGGAAAATATTTTTTTGCAAATGATACCCACAAGGTTACCTATAACTAATTTGTATAATGGATAATTAGGTATATCACCTAAGTAGTAGTTAGTAGTCTATAGGTACACTAATGTAGGTATATAAGTATTATATTTCCAAAGTAATGAAAACTTGATTCTGTATTCATCGAATAAAGCTAAAAATATAAAATTGACCTATTGATTTGTTCTATTGGACCTTGATAAAATCACTGTGAATGAAAATATTACGTGCAGGGAAACCAATTTAGTAGACCTTGAAGGCAGTTTCCGCAGTTTAAGACGTGGTTCAATTAATTTATTGTATAAATTGCATCTGCATATTGGGCTTATTATTTCATTACTTAAATTGAAATCAAAGAGTGTTTGTCATGTATAATTTCTGTCATTAATTTGTATCTGTGAACTCTGAGTTTATTTCGGCCTTTCTTCTCAGAGTCAGATAGGAAACACCGAACCCATCTAGTTTAAAAAAAATATGATTGTCGTGTTAAAGTGTTTGTACAAACCTTCTTACAGTTAATAAATACTTTATAATTGTTTATTCTGCGAAAAATGTCTAATAATATGACAATTTTGATAGAAACTGACCTATATTTCAAATTTTATTTTTGTTTCAAATTGACGCTATTTCAAGTTAAACAAATATCAACTTTATTTTAATGGGCATTAAGTTGATTTCAGAGTGACTAGCACTATTGAAAAAGTTATAAAAATGTTTGAAATTGCACCGTAAACTGAACTTTATTGTGTAGGAATTAAAGCTATTTTTCCATAAACTCATATTTGTTTACATTTTTGGCAAATAAGTATGTCGCGATTCAAATTTTAGATATATTTTCGCAGTAACTTTCTGTCATAGCTTTCTTCTATGTGAAATAACTTATTCATTACGACGAACGAGACGCTGAATATTTTATGGATGCATTACACAAAGGCAACTAAAAGTGTCCAGTGTTCTAATATCCCACTTTACGAATTGTAACAAAGTCAATGAACTGATAAAATACTAATGTTAGATTACATTATTACGTCTATCGTTAGCTTTATTTATGTAAGTTATTCGATCATTTAAGTATTAAGTACAATGGTAATAGATTTCGGGAACTCTGCAGGTACCATTGCAAAAGTTTCTTTTCCGTAATATAGGTGTGGCATAATCATTCAAACACATTCCAGGCACATAAAGAAAGAACTCAAAGGGGCCAAGGATAACTCCCTGTGGTACCAATTGTTTTTGCCTTAGATCAGCCTGCTGTTTACTCACAGAGAATCTTACCACTATATTCAAGTCGTGTCTAATTAAAATAAAAGGACGTCCCGTACTCTCGGTCATTACACTTTAGTCGGGTAGCTAATTTACATATATTATAATGCGTGTTGATAAACAGTAACTAAACCAAATCCCTAATTAAGAAATTAAATTACTATAATAAACGTTAGGTACTTAATTAACAGATATACAAGCTACATCTGTGTTATAAACGGTAACTTTATAAAGAGTATTGATATAAATTATTGTGTTTATTTATAGAAAATAAATAATAAAGCGTTTCTGAGTAACTATCGTAATAAACGTGACGACATAATCAGTTCTCTGTAGGACCTACTTAATAACACTAGTTTAAGTTATCGTAAATTAACGTCGTAAAATAACTGTACTTAACTATATCATGCGGTCTCATTTGTACACGCAGAAGAAATTCTTCATTTAAATTAGCTTACCCGTAAAATATTCCAACAATTTTTTCGTCAGTCCTGGCTCCACATCTTCTATTACCAAGGGAAACTGGTTTTCTGAATCCATTTTAACACTTTCTAATGATCAATTTACGTTATCTTTTATAATGTTACAAAGCAGGAAAATATTTATTTACGCGTGTCAAAGTTATTGTTCCGTTCCAAGTGGCGAGATAAAGTGAGAGTGCACACAAGCTGCGCCTGAGACTGTGGGCGCAGTACTGCGACTTTCGAATCAATGGCAACCTGCTTAGGGTCGAAATAACTTGGTAAAGCAGTTCCACGCTGTTTGCCCTTAAGAATTTGTTTGCTTGTGTAGTTGTGTATCAACAACTGGCTCTGCAGTGCAGCCGGTTACATTTTAATATGCATCTCAAGGTGCTAGATCGGCGCACGCGTCATTTTCGATTGTATTGGAACGAGCTACCTACTTCCTTGAGTAGTGGCCCTCAGTCCTTTCCATTTCTGACTTCAGTCAAACTAAAGTTGACCTGTAGTTGCATTTATTGTTTTATTTTACAAATCACTTTGTAACAAAAACTGTTCCTACCCTACAAATGGGCTTAAAACGACTTTAAAAAAATATAATTTACTACGGCTACCTATGTTACATAATTTATTGGACTGTGAAATGTAATAAATCCTAATCCTAATTATTAATAAATCCGAAAGTGAGTTTGTATGTTTGTTTATCACGCTTTCCCGATTGCTTGAACAGATTTGGATGAAATTTGGCACACAGGTTATCATTTAGCCACGAATCCCAAGCGAGCGAGATGTTATAATTTACCTACCTAAGCACTTGAGTAACTAATTACCTAATTACGTCTGTCTCGAGTGAAGATTGTAATGATATCGAAGTGATTGACGCGCACGGCAAGTAGGTAGGTAGGTCACACGAGTTTGTCTACTGAATTCATTAGCAATTATTAATATTTACTTAGACAGAAGATATAAACTTGAATGTTCTGAGTGATTAATAAATTCCTAGACTCGTTCTTAACTGCAAAGGCTGCAAGTAAAGATGAATGGAAAAGTATGTGGGCGACCTTTGCCCAGCTGTGGGACTGTATAGGAAAAAAAATGTTATCTAGGTACACACAGCGTCAGTATGTGCTAACCCCTCAAGTTTTAAAATTTTACACTGCTACAACATTGAATTACTTACGAATAATCTAAAGAATACTTCAAAAAGAGGTCATTGTTTCGACTCGTATTCGAACCATCGCATTTCCGAACCACACCGAACATCGTCCTACTCATACCGGCAGTTTGACGAACTAGCCAGCGAGCCCATATGACACGCAATGAAATTGTTATCTACTATCGTCCGAGTCATTTTATCTTTAGGTCCCTGTCTAATCGAAAGATGTTATAATTTGAGGTTTACTTACTTACGTTGTCTTTATAAAATTAATCCATACCCTCAAGTTATAGGTAACTTTGATGTTTAGGATCGAACAGACAGCTGTGCTGCTGGGGAGTTTGTTGCGCCACTTCTTCTTCCCAGCGATAGCACTAGGAAGTGGTGAAGGGCGGGCGTTTTTGGGGGACTGTCTTTTGTAATTTTGACGTTCAAAAAGTGCTGATTCTCAGCCTAATTTGAATAAATTACTTTTGATTTGATTTGATTTTGATTTGACTTATTACACTATCCAATTTTAAGGAATGCTAACTAGGAAATCGGCAGATGTAATCGCAGTTAGAACAGATTGGATCCAATTTAGTGTAGGTAAATTGGAGGTCCAATCGCACTACTTCCTAAATTGTGTACAATCGTTCTTCACGAATGCGTCTGCATGCGTCGTTTGACCGATTTAGAATCCAATTTAGTATCTAATTTAGTGTAGTGTAATCACTATCTTCCGATTTCCTAGTTAGAGTGTTGCCAGTTAGCATTCCTTAAATTGGATAGTGTAATAAGCCCTTTGGAGAGTAAACGACTACGATTTATACATTATTTTTGATTTCTGATTTTATGAGAACTAAAATAGTTGTTCTGTATGAACAAAATGTGGGCATAAAAGGAATTGCAAGACAGCTTGGCATAACAGTAAGTTAATTATAATATTATTTGTGTTCTCCGATTTTTTTGTTGTTGAGCTAGTTGAGGTATCTTGTGAGTGGTATTTAATAACTTATTTAAAACCATTATTTTCTATACAGAGACAAACGGTGCGCTTATGGGTGCGCAGATTCCAAGAAACCTTCGATGTTAAGACTTAAGACAATGCCCATGGGTCGGAGGACTACTGGGATCTACTACTGGGATCTATACGGACCAATCTGAACGTCATCGGGATATTGTTAAGGTTCACACTACATCGCCGTTCACATCCAATCGTTACAGCTCGCAACGGCATGGAATATCTCTGTCCACGGTTCGAAGACTTTACACGCAGCGAACATTCACAAAATCACAATTATCGACCTGCAAAGAAAATACATATGTCTAACGGAAGAACATCGAAGAGAACGATTGCGATTTGCCCAGAAATACCTTAATTTTGATTGGGAAAACAATATCGTTATCTTCAGTGACGAAAAAACCTTCAGGTCAGACTGTGATCGTCGAAAAATATTGTTGAGGAAACCTAATGAACGATACCAACCTCAAAATGTTTTACCTAACAGAGCCAGTGGTAGAATAACATTGGGTAAGTTAACTTTCAATAAGTAAATTATTATGTATATTCCACCCCATTTACTTACCTAATATTGTATTTAATTTAACAAATATAAACGTATACTTAACTATTTATTTATTATAATTTTAATACAATAGGTAAGTATATTAAAATAATACTTATTATAAATTATATAATTTACATAATTCAGTAGTATATAGTAGTATTATACAATATTTATATATTTTATTATTGTATACTTAGGTAGTGTTAAGTTATTATATAATGTATTATATATTTTATTCTATTTTGAACGTCATGACAATTGTTTGGAGACTATCTAAAAATAAAATTAAACCTTTGTTGTTATTTTCAGGGTATTGGGGTTGGATGTCCTCCATGGGACTGGGAGAACTGCATTAGGTAATTTGTTATAAACACATACACACATAGCCAGACAGCTTTTATTATATTTTGCTAACCTAGGGAGCTCATCTAGTACAAGTCTGTATTGATTACGGCGACTTCGAGAACCTATTTCCTCTGCTGTTTTGACCAATCTTTATATTTCCTAGCAAACATGCATGCTTCATAAAAATATAATTACGTTTATGTATGACAGTCTGCGGCGAGACGCGACGTAACGCGTACTTGTTTTGAGGGCGACCAGACGCGTCACCACGAAGGTTTTAGAAAATTTGATGTTTTTAATTGAAATTCAGACTTAATAGCCGCAATAATGTAATCGAAAGTAGACGGTAACACTCCAAAATATTGTTAAAAACATTTTAGAATCGTTTCTTAATTTTGACGATTTTTTTTTAAAGTCTGTACTTTAAGTATGAACTTTCGAGCAAAATTGTGCAGTACTTCTCCATGATTCGAGAAGTAATGACCAAAATCACGTGTAATTGTCGCGTCGTGTTGCATCGCGTCGCGTCGTATTCGTCGCTCACGCAGGACACCACGTTAGAGGGCCGCCCTGCGGCTGGCGACCCTGGCAGCTGGCCTTCGGGCTGGATTGACTGCTGAAGTGCTGACCATTTACTTCGCATTCGTAAAACTAAGTAATAAAAAAAATGTGCAGAATGTTTTCCTGTAAGACTCAGTGTTATAGGAAAACGTTCATAAAAACAGAATAATATATTAACTTTAATGGACAATAAAATAGAACAATTACTTTTGTTAATAAAAGATGTTAATTTTAATGTTTCATGTGTGGGAAGTGCAGATCAGTATCTAGCAGGTTGTCTTCGATCCAGCGATCAGCTTGTTGAGTCATGTCCTCGTCGAAATATGCACGCCAACCGCCTGTTTTACCTGAAAAAGAAGGTAATTCTACGATCAACATACGACCAATTTCGTTATAATTAGGTACTAGGTGTAAAGTTCGTTCTGCCTCGTTTGTCTAGTCTTCGCAAACGCTACTGCTGAGCATGGGTTTTTGGGTTGGATTTCCAGGATTTCGGGGAAAGTGTTTTAGGGTTTTTTTCCAATACGAATTCATAAGTAGCAGCCCAGACCCCGGATTTGTGTCGGGTTGAAGGCAATATACTCGTCCCTTCGCCTATTACGATTTGTGGGTGTACCTACTAGGTGTAGGTACAGTCACGAGCACCAATACAAATGTCAACACTTGGCAACTTTCAATTGCGATTTTTTCGTGAAATAACGAATGCACCCTTGAAATACGGCACATTATATAAACCTATGGCTTTGCAAATGCTATGTTCGTAACTACATACAATTTCATTAAAAAATAAAGGAGTAAATCGCTTTTGAATAAAGCCGAATGTATAGGTAATATAGAATATACACATAGAATGTACTTTTGCTCGTGACTGTACACCTCCGCCTAATCCTTCGGGGAATACCTACAGTCCTGATGTTATGTTATGATATGTTATGTAAGTATACTTCTGTAGGATACTTAATAATACCACCCTTTTATTGTCCCTGCCGAACAAAGGCCTCTTATCATACAGAGAAGGTACGAGCATTGATCAGTGATCACCATTGATTGCACACTTCAACTATTAATATAATATTTCCCAGTAGCAGTGCAGGAAAAACGACTAACCATTCCTTATAAAAGTTTCGTCCTTTGCGAGAACTCCTAATTCCCTTATATCCTCATAATTCACCGACTTATTATTCTTAAAGTTTTCGATGCTCAGGTGATCACAGAGGCGATTCATTTGTTCTTCATTAAGTTGTTTGCCGAAGAAGTCTGCGACGCGCCGAATGGATGCCGGCAAGTCCTGAAATATACATAATTTAATGTGGTTAATTTTGGATTTTAGATTTTTTAATGAAGTTCTGGGGTGACCACAGCTAGGCCCACCACGACCAGCCAAGTCCCAGTTCTTAAACCACCTATACCAGAAGACTAGTAGGCACGCCTTGTGATTAAAATGCCGCAAACCATCTTTCACTGTTGGTGGTGCATTAGCCTCACTTATACAGAGTTTTGTTGTGTTTTACCACGGAAATAGGCAGATACTCGTAACGAAAAAAATAGGTGATTTACCAAAACAAGGATCATGGGCCTTTATAAAAAAAAAGCGTGTATAAATAAATATTATCAAAAAGCGTGTATTCATTCATATTCATCTTGTTGCCATACCACACAATATTACGTGAAAACAATGACTGTGCACTTCTTTGTGTTGACAATGGTCATGTGTCGGCTCAAGGGCAATCCCTTGAGCCGACGCATGTCCATGATAATGTTATAAAAGATCTAATCGTCCAATGACTCTGCTCAACTCGGAAAACAATAAAACTTGTATTACCTTTGATAGATCTTCATAGAACAAGAACAGCATGTTGGGATCATCTCTCTTCTCCCAAGCTTCTTTGACGTGCTCGAAATACGGCGTCAGTGAAACTGTAAATGATGATTATTACAAAATCTAAAAAATATGTTGTATTCTGAGTAAGATTTGGGGGTTCTAAAATCTATTATATCTGAATTCATTAACGCAGAGCCTGCAGCTACCACATGAAAGTAAGGCATGATAAATGATGCCCGACAATACTACAGGACAAGGTCGTCACTACGACTACAGTTCTGAAATGTCGTGCTCATCCCGCCATCTCCGTCAAGGTCTACCGCATTTTTGCGTGTCATTTAGAGGGCAATGGAATAAGATTAACACCTAATAGGTCCCATTAGTTCCTAGGTTTGTTCCATCGACCGGGACGACATTTCACAGGACATCGTCATGAGAAGCAAAAAAAAGAGATTCTACTCTACTTACATAAATCCCTCCGGAATAGATTCCAAAACTCTTTGAAGCCTCCCTCGTACATCTTAAACAATCTGACGTGATGGTAGCAAGATACAGCTACGTCTCTTGGGTCCCGAGCCACATACACCATCTTCGCAGTACCCAGGAGTTTGGGGGGCAGCAGGGACATAGGTAAGTGTGTCTTGATGAAGCGAGTAGCCGTCAATGGAGCCGCAGCTAGCATTGGACTCACTGGCTTAGCCAAGAAATTTATTAATTCACAATGCTTCTCTTTGTCAAAGTTTTCTTCTGTTTTCGCGATTTTGTCTACGTAATCTTCTAGTGTGTCTTCGTCAAAGAACATGAAGCCGCTGTAATCAATTATTGAAGGTTAAAGTCTAGCGTTTTTCAGTAAATATGTATATTATTTATCTATATGAAAAAGAAAGGAAGGAAACTGTTCATTTAGCATAGTACCGTACCGTATAATATATGTATAAGAATAAAATATGAATTTCTGTACTCACTCCAAGAAAGCGTATCGGTGGGTAAGGGGTATCTCTGCCGCTTTTTCGTAATTCAAATCATTTGCAATCAACCAAACTAGTTCTTGGGTCCACGTAGTTCCTGAAAAATCATTTAAGTATATATGAAATACATAAATTAAGAGCGGCATTTTATGGTAAAGGGGAAATATGTCGTTGAGAAATAAGAACGCAGATTCAGCAGATCATAAATTTTTCAGCGAAACCTCCCTTTAGTTTAGTACTAGACCAACAAATTCGATGTAACTAGATACCCACCAGATCGCTGATAACTGGCGACAAACACGTCACTAGGTCTCAGGGGCATGTTGTAGATGTTCGCGGCATCTTTCTTGTAAGGTTTGAACACTATGTAACCTTTGGGACCCAGACGGATGTAGCTTGCAGGCATGCCTGGGGGAAACACATGGAACAATCATTGTATATCATTGTTACCTATTTTGGATATAATGTCGTTGATGTCCTATAAGACAACAAAAACATTAGTATCACTTATCTTCTAGAACACTCTTATTTGCTAGCTGTGACTTGTGTTAACGACTGTTTTATTTCAGCACCTTGGAATCAAGGAACTTAACTTGAAAATACAAATAACTCACAGTTTAAATTAGTTGTAAGTAATTCTTCTTCCTCAGGCTTCAGCTCCTCGAATTCATAAGGAAACGGCAATTCTTTCTGGTCCTCCATTGGTATTGGACACAACACAGTTTCAAGATATAAAATATTGTAAAGAGTGGCAATATCTAAATCTTCAAAATATTTATAGCTTACCTATGCGATATGCCCGTAAATATCTGTAGATATCGAAGTAGCAACCACGTCATTACAATTTTATGATAACAAATTGACATATATGTTGTCAATTTGTTATGATAAAATTGTAATGTAAATCTAATAATAATAATAATAATAATAATGACGTGGTTGCTACTTTTACTTTACATTATACATGGTTCTGTGTGAACCGTGTTTAATGTAGTTGCTGAGAGCTTAGTTTTGTATTTGCTGACTGCTTCAAGTGCGCACGGGTAGTAGCACCCTAAAAGTGGCTCTACTGATAACCTTCTGAGCTTCTGAGCCAAAGAATCGTTATTTTTCTAAGTGAGGTATAGTCTTTTTATGGTATGTTTGTTTTAAAAATAGTAAAAAAACGATTTTCGTGTCTGTAACCACATACACAGCTTAAATAGGTATTCACAAAATTTTTAGGCATACAAAAGCAGTAAGGCACTTTTCTGAGACCACAAAAAATGTGACATTTATGACTAGTATCTATCTATATCTATAAAGCGGCAATACAAAGTAAAAAGTACGCGTGGAAAATATTTTGCATTGTGAACCTAAAAGCGGCGCAATTAAAGCCATTTTTCGACCGAGTTGAAAAAGAATTCAAGCTCCGTCTGCGTGAAAGAGAATTGCCAGAAGCGGCTTCCCGTCCGGATTGACTGCTGACCATTCATTACGTATTTCTTAAAAATAAGAAATAAGAAAAAATGTGTGTGTGAGTATTTATATATATACACTAGCTGACCCGGCAAACGTTGTTTTGCCATAATATATAAATTATTTCTAGCTGCCCGGCGCTACTTCGTTCGCGTGGTGTCCTACCCCCTACCCTACTCCTACCCTACTCCTACCCTACTCCTACACTACTCCTACCCTACTCCTACCCTACTCCTACCCTACTCCTACCCTACTCCTACCCTACTCCTACCCTACTCCTACCCTACTCCTACCCTACTCCTACACTACTCCTACCCTACTCCTACCCTACTCCTACCCTACTCCTACACTACTCCTACACTACTCCTACCCTACTCCTACCCTACTCCTACACTACTCCTACCCTAGGGTGGACATCCCTTATCACTTAAGGGTTTGAAAAAAAAAAAAAAAATAGATAGTAGCCGATTCTCAGACTTACTGAATATGCACAAAAAATTTCATCAAAATCGGTCAAGCCGTTTCGGAGGAGTATGCAGACTAACATTGTGACACGAGAATTTTATATATAAGATATATATATAAGTATACTTATATCTATATTTTTTTTTGCATTATATGTGTAGGTATATTTAATATTTTAGTTTTAGACTTCACACATTCATATTTTTCTCTTCTTGTTTTCACACACTATTGTCTACATTTATTTTTTACTTCTCCTTTCGCATGTCTGCTGGAAGAAATTTCTTAAGAAATAAGCAGTAGGTACCTTTGTACTCATAACTATGTCATAAGTATCATTATGTATTTTACTGTGTGTACATAAATAATAAAATAAATAAATAAATAATACACTACTTGTAACACACTTGTATTAATTTTAATAGGTAATAAAATGTTACAACTCCTTTTATAAAAGCAGTTAATGTTTCATGTGTGGAAAGCGCAGATCAGTATCTTGCAGATTGTCTTCGATCCAGCGATCAGCTTGTTGTGTCATCTCCTCGTCGAAATGTTCACGCCAACCTCCGGTTTTACCTGAGAAAAGGTAATTCTATAATTCTACGATCAACATACGACCAATTTAGATAGAATTCTGTAACCTGTTCTGTAATCTGACACTGAACAAATATTTGTATTGCCTACAGGTATTTGTTCCGGGTCTGGCTGTTTGTGTATGTGAGTTTAAATGTTTGTAAACGCACCCACGATACAGGAGATCGATCACTTAAATATGAGAAACTTAACAAAATTCTTCCGGCAGTACCTACAGTCCTGATGGTATGTTAAGTTATGTGTACCTGTTAATACTTTGGTAGCATACTTAATAATATCACTCTAGCATTGCCCCCGTGCAGGGCAAAGGCGTCTTATCACACAGAGAAGGCACGAGGATTGATCAGTGATCACCAAGCTTCACAATAGCAGTGTTGGAAAAACGACTAACCTTTTCTCATAAATATTTCGCCCTTTGCAAGAGCTCCTATTTCCCTCATATGTTCATAGTTCACCGACTTATTATTCTTAAAGTTTTCAAAGGTCAGGTAATCACAGAGGCGATTCATTTGTTCTTCATTAAGTTGTTTGCCGAAGAAGTCTGCGACGCGCTGAATGGATAATGTCAAGTCCTGAAATATAATTTAATGAAGTAATTTTTTTTTTGCATTCAAATTTTTTTACGAAGTTTTGCGGTAATCACAGCTATACCTGTCACGATCAGCCAAGCCCCAGTTCATAAACCACCTACGAGAAGACTAGTAGGCACTCGTTGCCACAGGCATACCTTTCGCTAAGGAGTCAGGAGGATTTAAGTGTCGAACATTTTGTACCCAAAAAGAAAGTACCGGCCGGCCAGAAAAAAAAAGTACTACTTATCTAATGCAAAGTAACATCTTGAGCATTTTTTACTATTACAACGAAAGTCTGCAATTAACCCCCCGGCTGCTATTTGGTATTAAAAATGCCTATCATATTTTTTAAACATGTGTTTTAAGCATAACATTTAAAAAATACCAACTTTTAATTGAATAAAACATGCCGCATTTTTTTAACTATTACAAAATAGATCTACGATTAACCCCCTGGCCGCTATTTGAGTTGAAAACCAAAAATCATAATGTTTTTGCCAACATTATTTTGGACATTCGTTTAGAGACGCACACAGTTATTGATTCGCTGGCTTTCAGTCCTTTTTTTCTGTCCTTTAAATTTTGGAGTGCCTACGAAATGAAGAATATCCTTTGGTGTATTGGCCTTATACGATGTATATGTCGGTTTTAATTGCGTATTAACATGGAAAATGTGCAGGTAAGAATAGAGAATACGTGTTTTGCCAAAGTCTAAGCGTAGATCTATGAGTTAATCTTTTTGCTAATACTACACAATATTACTTACAAATCAAATCAAATCAATTTATTTGCGATAAGTGTTGGTAAGTACAATATCGGTCTTAACATATATTATAATATTATTGTTATGGATCCTTAACACTTAGTCATATTACTGTGACATGCAAATATTTGTGTTCATAATTAATTAAAATAGTTAATATAAGAAATCGATTAAAAAATAATAATTAAGTTATGATTCTATTAAAGTTATTAAAATTACAATTGTGTAGCAGTATTATTATTATTAGAATGTCATATGGTAATTAAGACACCTTATAAATTTATTAGCTGGTTTTGGTATTGTCAGGTATAGCATTAAATACGCGACCGCACATTGCAAAACTAATACAAACAATGATTGTGCACTTCTCCGTAATGACAACTGTTGCTATTGCACATTTCCATGATAATGTTATCGAAGATCTCGTTTTTTACACCCAAACCTTGTCAAGGCTTATCCTTGACAAGGTTTGGCTCGATATAACATATCAGTGGGGTATTGGATTCCTAATCTATAAGAGACCTTGAGGATAGCTCTTTGTGCATTTGCGGCAGTAATTAGATAACTTTTACTAGCGAAACCCCAAGATATTATGCAGTAACGAAGCACAAACTGGCATAAAGCCAGGTAAGTCATCATAAGAGTATCATTGTCAGCTATAGATCGAAGTCTTTTAAATATGTACAAAAGCTTCCTAACGCGCGAAGTAACCGATTGGATTTGCTTGCCCCATGTCAGGTGTTGGTCTATGCAAATACCTAGATACTTAATATTACTAACCTGTTCAAAAACAGGGCAGCTACAGCAACCCCCTAGACCTTAATAGGGTAGTTTCCTGGGTAAAAAAATAATGATTATATTTAGTCCGTCAGTAAGATTATCGAAAAATTATGGACACGTATTTTTTATTTTGTCAATCAAACAAAAAATTGTCAAAGATAAAGCGCGTCAAAATTTGGGAGTGGGGGGTCGTGACGTCACTTGCTTGCAAAAGTGTCGCAACCAAGTGACGTCATGTGGAACTTTAACGGGCGATATCTTCATCATTTTTTATATAATTTACAAAAGAAAAAATACGGGTTCAATATTTTTTGATAATCTAACTGACGGACTAATGAGATTTTTTTAGGAAACTAGCCTATTGCATTGGTGGGATTTGAGTGCAAACTGTGTAGGGGGCAGCTGTGTTTAGACTTACAGAAAAAATAACTACCTTAGTTTTTTGAACATTAAGGGTGAACAGATTGTGTTGTAGTCAACTGGTAACCTCCCGCATTCCAGTCTCTGCGGCACTGTAGGTTTCCTTTCCAAGAGTCGCCGTGGAAAACAATAGCTGTATCATCAGCGTACGCAGATATTTGTGCGTTGTCTAAATTGAGTGAGCAGAGATCATTAACGTACAGGAGAAACAAGGTGGGACCAAGGACACTCCCTTGGGGCACTCCATATTCCACTTTCGCAAAGGTATTCTGAAAATCGCTCAGGCAAACCTTCTGTTCACGTTCGGAAAGATAGGAAGTAAACCATTCCAATGCAATGCCCCTGATACCCAAGCGTTCCATCTTCTTGATGAGTATGGGCCTTGACACGGTGTCAAAGGCCTTGGCAAGATCAACGAAGACGCCGACACACTTTTTTCCTTTATCAAGGTTATCAATTATATGATCGACCAAATTAGAGGGACCGGCTAGACAATGTTGAGCCAGTTCGATAACACGATTCGGAATACCATCCCAGCCAGGAGTGGAATCGTGTTTAAGGTTGCCTATGATAGAGGTAACTTCCGTTTCATCGGTTGGAGTTAGAAAAAAGGAGTGTGATGGAGGTCAGTGTTATCCATCGCAATATGCTAAATTTGCTAGTTCTATCTCTGTTGTTTTGAGTTGAGTTAGGGACTACTTGGCGCCCCCCCCCCCGGTGGGTTCCCGCACTGTCGAGGCGGGGGGGCTCAGTAGCCGTGGCTTGGAGAACCACGGTGAAGCTAAGAGGAACCCGAGGAGCGGCCGCTCGTCAGGGCTTTGCGCCTAAGCCGACGACGTAGCGGCCGGCGGGTAGGTTGCGGTGCCGCTTGGGTGACATCGCAGCCTACCCGAGGCGGGCCGCGATGTCCCCCGTGTGGGAGACATGCGGGGGGCATGCGGGGCCCGCCAGTCAGGCGGGCGTGGGGGCCAGCAGGCAGCGGGTGCGGGGGCACCGTTGCCTGTATTGCACAGGCTTCCACCAGTGTTGGACGGGAATGGCTAGGTGCTCCCGGCCATTCCCGTAGCCCCCCAATGTGGGGGGCATGTGGGGCCCGCCATACCATCTAGGCGGGCATGCGCCGGGAGGGCTCTGGAAGTAAAGGCTATGCCTATTCCCGTGGCCCTCCCATCACGGCGCTGAGGGAACACCGCTGAGTTTTAGTGGGTATACTGTCATTCCGACAGGGAGTCCCACATACCCCGTCTCGTCCCCCGCGAGGCGGGCATGCATAAAGCATTTCTCAGCGACAAAAAAAAAAAAAAAAGGGACTACTTGGCACCCCCCCGGTGGGTTCTCGCATTGTCGAGGCGGGGGGGCTCAGTAGCCGTGGCTTGAAGGACCACGGTGAAGCTAAGAGGAACCCGAGCGGGGGCCGCTCGTCAGGGCTTTGCGGCTAAGCCGACGACGACGTAGCGGCCGGCGGGTAGGTTGCGGTGCCGCTTGGGCGACATCGCAACCTACCTGAGGCGGGCCGCGTTTCGTATGGGAGACATCGCGGCTGAGCATTGGAGGCCGCGGCGGGAGAGGAGTGCCGGTATTGCGGTGCGCCGCTCTCCCTACCTTCTGCGGCCTTGACGGGGCTGCCACCGTCCGATGGCGGACGCGGTGGGTAGCAATGCGGAGCCCCGTAAAGTGCGCTCATATATAGACAAGTAGGGCGCCGATAAACATCGTGGTAATGCTGCCAGCCGTTTGGGCACTTTTCATGTTGACAGCGTTGCGCACGAATTTTTCTTCTTCTATATACATGTAAATATTATTAATATTATTTTAAGTCTGTTAGCTTATATATTATGTAAATCTAGATCTAATCGTCTTATGGCTCTGCTCAAGCTCAACTCGGAAAACAAAACTTGTATTACCTTTGATAGATCTTCATAGAACAAGAACAGCATGTTGGGATCATGTCTCTTCTCCCAAGCTTCTTTGACGTGCTCGAAGTATGGCGTCAGTATAACTGTGAATGATGAGGTGGTGACACGTTATTACAAATTTTTGTAAGTATGCTTTCTTCACAATAAGCTGTAGTGGTTCCACAATCTATAATAAATGAACCGATTCATCAACGGAGAGCCTCATCTCACTGGATTAGGCTCTGCGTTGATGAATCGGTTCATTCAACTGGCACATGAAAATAGGGCATGATAATGATGCCCGACTACAGGACAAGGACGTCACTATGACTACACCTCTAAAAATTTGTGCTCATCCCGCCCACCATCTCGGTCAAGATCTATCGCATTTTCGTGTCGCATGTTCATGTAGAGGCCAAATGGAACAAGCCTAACACCTAATAGGTCCCATTAGCACCTAGGCTTGCTCCATTGGCGGGACGACATTCTACAGGGAGTCGTCATTAGAAGCAATTGCGCAGTATACAGTTTCTCTACTTACATAGGTCCTTACGGAATAGATTCCAGAAGTCTTTGAAGCTTCCCGGGCTGCTGGACAGCTTAAACAGTTTGTTGTGGTGGTAGCAAGATACAGCTACGTCTCTTGGGTCCCGAGCCACATACACCATCTTCGCAGTACCCAGGAGCTTGGGGGGTAGTAGGGACATAGGTAAGTGTGTCTTGATGAAGCGAGTAGCCGTCAATGGAGCCGCAGCCAGCATTGGACTCACTGGCTTTTCCCAGGAAGTTACAAATTCACAAAACTTCTCTCTGTCAAAGTTCACTTCTGTTTTCGCGATTATGTCCACATATTCATCTTTCGTGTCTTCGTCAATCGACATGAAAATGCTGTAATTCATTATTTTAAGATTAAAGTCAAGAGAGAGGTGCTAATGGTATAGGTGTAAAATCGTTTTAGTATTACATTATTTACGTCATCAGTAAATAATATATGTATATATGTCACAGGCTCGCAGATGGACTGTTGAAGGAAACATCTGGCGGCTTTGTAAAATAGTGGTGTTTTAATTTTTTTTTTCAAAATTTATGAATTTTGCCATACTGACCGCCGATTGAGCCAAAGAAAATGAAATCTTATTTCACGGCAGTAAGACTCAATTTTAAATGCATAAAGTATATATAAAGTAACAATAGCTTTAAAAAAAATAAGTTTTGGGCATTGTATTATGCTTTTAACTCAAAACTCTAATTGGGGTGTATGAGGTCTTGCGTTAATTATGTTACATATTGTATATTAGATCTATGTATATTTATAAGAATGACAAAAAGAAAAAGGTTTATTGGGCACATTTACCTTACCGTAATGTATATAAGAATAAAATCTTAATTTCTGTACTCACTCCAAGAAGGGGTATCTGTGCATAAGGGGTATCTCTGCCGCTTTTTCATAATTCAAATCATTTGCAATCAACCAAACTAGTTCTTGGGTCCATGTAGTTCCTGAAAAATGATTTAAGTACACAAAAAATACACAAATGAGTTCAGAGTGACATTTTATGGTAAGAGGGAAATATGTTGTTGAGTAATACCTACGAACGCAGATTTCAGCAAAAACAAACTTTTGTTTAGTACGAGTAGTTACATTTTTGTTTTGCACTGTCACTTTTGTTTAGCAGTTACATCAAATAAGTTGGCCTAGTAGCCAACTTATTTGATGTAACTAGGTACCCACCAGATCGCTGATAACTGGCGACAAACACGTCACTAGGCCTCAGGGGCATGTTGTAGATGTTCGCGGCATCTTTCTTGTAAGGTTTGAACACCATGTAACTTTTGGGACCCAGACGGATGTACTTTGCAGGCATGGCTGACGGAAACACATAGAATAATCACTGTACAATTGCTTGTTATTTTGGATATAATATTGTTGATGTCCTTTATGTCAGCAAAAACATAGTATCACTTATCTTCTAAAACACTCTTACTATTAGGTTGTGATACACTGTTTTCTTTATCATTGTTAGTAAAATTCTTGCAAAATTATCAAGAGCAACATTAAAAAAAGGAGTTTCAGTTGTTTGAAGCAACCGAAAACACACTGAAAGCTTGGACCTCATTCACACACAAAATAATCGACATCTGTTTCTCGACCGGTGGCAGTATTACAAAAATCACAAACAAACTGCTTTTTTATTGATACAATCTGGCCCAATATTAGTTTGATTCT
This sequence comes from Apamea crenata, assembly GCA_949629185.1. Taxonomy (NCBI): domain Eukaryota; kingdom Metazoa; phylum Arthropoda; class Insecta; order Lepidoptera; family Noctuidae; genus Apamea; species Apamea crenata. The sequence continues at coordinate 15,551,572 of OX451357.1, forward strand.
AACTTTATTCTGAGAAGTCTCGGAAGTCCCGAGACTGATCGTGGGGATTTTGGCGATGAAGGTCAGATTCCAAGTAGGTCAGATTCGAGAGAAATTTTCTGTCAACACTTCTAGATTTTTTTACCGGCTTATGTGGCTTTACCAAAAGAGATAAGTAACCAGGGTCGTTGGATATAGTTGAAGTTTAGTAAGAAACCAATAAATGTTTTTGAATGAAATTTAATTTGATAATTGAACTGTTTGTTTTCTATTAATTTAATTAAATTTCATTCGAAAACATCCATCAGTTTCTTACTAAACTTCAACTATATCCGACGAGCCTGGTTACTTATCTCCTTTGGTGACCGTACCTCTGCATCTTTTATTTTTAAATCATTACTACTTGATTCTTTTTCAATTTGTAAACGACATAATAAATTGGAATACCTGAGAATCTTCCGATTCATTTTGTTATGCCATCCCTCCAAGTTATTAGTACCTATTAGTAGTACGACGCGGATACCTCTCCACTCCTCATAAGCACCTCAGGACATGTTGCCCCCCTTTATTGCTGCGTCACTATGTGCTAGCGACAGTTTCCGGGGGCCCATTATTGAGTGTGCAAGTCACCCCCTGCCATTTTATCCGTGTATACCTATATACAGAGTGGAATTTTGTAATGCCACCTGAAGGGAAAGTACTCTTAATACTGTAGATAGAAAATTTTACTCAAAAAAAACATTGAATGAAATCTCTCTAACAAACTTGATAAATTAAATGATAGGAAAACCATGAAATCTTAAATTATTTTAATTATTTACAAAAAATTGTAAATTAGCTAATTAGTTGCTCGAAATGGGCTCCATTTTCTTGGATACGCAAATGTGTTCTTCTAACGAATTCATTTCTAGTAACCTTTAATAACGTGTTGTGGTGAATGTTATAAATCGTATTCGGCACCCTAATTGCCTAACACACGATCAATCGGAATCGGTTTCATTTTGACAGTTCAAAAACATTCATTGCGTTATTTACGTTGTTGAGCAGACACAAATGACACATTTTTTGAAAATATGAAGCAATGGATTAGCAGTATCCTTCAAAATGATTCAGATTGAGATTCATTGGGTGTTACGCAATTAGGGTGCTGAACTTTAACTCTAAACTCGTTTACATTCGCATAAGATTTAATGTAAATTTGATTTTTCACATATCCCCACAAAAAAAATCTAAAGGGGTGAGATCTGGTGATCTCGCAGGCCAACTGATTGTGCCGTTTGTACCAATCCAGGTATTAAAATGGTTATTAATGTAGGCAGTAGTGATTCTGCTGTTATGGGCTGGAGCACCATCTTGCTGTAGAATTATTTGGTTTCGCTCTTGCTCGGGGAAACCATTTAACTCATTTCTTAAGAGATCCAATATTTCAAGCTATTTGGCAGTGTTTAAATGACCTTCGTACACGTGGACTAATATAACCATATTTCTCATAATTCCGCACCAAACGTTGAAAGTAAATCTTACTTGATTGTTAGTTTCATGAACACGAACAGGATTCACTCGAGACCAATAGTGGTTATTGCAGCGATTGTACATGCCGTTATTGCTGAAGTTGCTTTCGTCAGACCATACAATGTTACTCAAAAAATTAGGGTTACGGTCAATTTCTCTCAGCATGTTTTGACAAAATTGTAATCGTCTCTCATAATCCCCAGGATGCAATTTTTGCACCAACCGACCTTCACGATAACATTTATACTTATACTTTTTCAGCACTATAATTACGCGAGTGTGGGTTGTGCCTAATTCTTCGGCAGCATCTCTGCTTGAAACCTTCGGAAATGATTCAAAATATGTTAAAACATTTAGATCAAAATCGAAATAGTTCTGCTGAAGACTTTGCCGTCGCTTTTTGAAACTACCCGTATTCTTTAAATTTTCTACCATTCTTTTGAATACGAACCGAGTTGGTGCCTGTCGCTCTCGATATCTCTCTCCATACCACCGCTGAGCTAGATTCACGTTTTTGTTATTTAAAAAATAAGCTTCCATTACTGCATTACAAACACGTGCAAATTGCAATTGTCTTATCTAAATCGTAATTCGTCATTTTAATGGATAAATGACGTCAATGATAATTATTAATTACTAACATCAGTAAACAGATGGATCTTTGAGTTAAAGAGCTTTAACTTGACTCATTGAATTTATAATCCAGATTTCATTCTTATAATAAATTTATCTTAACGATCGATGCAATAAAAGTACCTACAGGTTGTAATTTTTACAGATTTTAGTCGGTTCGATTCCTGGGTGTGGCAAGCAAATTTTTGAAAATCTTTGAATGCAGTTTTCTTTCTATTAAAAAATAAAGGAATGTTTTCTTTGAGTGAAATTTTCTATCTACAGTATTAAGATTACTTTCCCTTCAGGTGGCATTACAAAATTCCACCCTGTATAACATTGATCACGTAGGGGCCATAGTTCTTCCATAGTGCTCGGTTACCAGTCCACTATCAAACCCATAATCCAATATCTTTGTTTACTTAACCTGCAATAGTCCCCCACACCAACCGGGGATTGTCCTTGGGTGCACTTGCATAGTGCAAACAGGGATAATCGTCGGTTGGTGCCGTATTTCATTAAAAACGTCTAACGGACCTCTGCGAATTAACTTCGGCCCCTCGTACGCCTTACAAAGGCCCGGGACCCCAGGTTCACGAGAAATGTCAAAGACATAATAATAATAATGTAAGTGTACCAGTAACCATTACTAACTTAAATCTGACCTAGTTGGAACATTTCCTAGCTGGAAAATGACGTACATGGAATCTGACCTACTTGGAATCTGACGTCCATTACCGCTTTCATCGTGGGTTCGAGAGCAAGACTTCCCAAACCCTCCTCCTTGTTCTTCTCCTTTTTTAGCACGTTGGATTCAAGAAACTTGACTTTTGGCCTTCAAGAAATACTTAAAAAACAAGTAACTCACAGCCAAAAGTTTTGTTAATTAATTCTTCTTCCTCAGGCTTCAGCTCCTCGTATTCATAAGGAAACGGCAATTCTTTCTTTTCCTCCATTGGTATTGGACATAACACACCTCAAGATATAAAATATATATAAAGACTGACCATAATATCTGGATCGTCAAAATATTTATACCCGCAAAACAGGAGATATCGAAGTAGCAATTACTTACGTTATCTTAATTTTATGATACGAGGGTGGAGTGATAAGTCTGGTAAAAATTAAACAAGGACTCAATTTAATTTCCTTATTATTATTTATTTTTCAACGTTGTTTCCTTGTAACTCAATGCACTTCATCCAGCGTTTCTCTAGCTTTTCAATCCCTTCCATAAAGTACGACTTAGGTAACCCTTCGAAATAGGCATTGGTTTCGTGCATGATCTCTTCGTTGGAGCCAAATCTTTTCCCACCAAGCCATTTTTTTAAAATTCGGAAACGGAAGATAGTCGCAAGGAGCTAAATCTGGCGAATACTGTGGATGAGAAAGCAACTCATGAAGTTTGGCCATGCCAATCGCGCAGGTGTGCACTGCACTCGTGCGTTATCTTGGTGGAAGAGGATTTTCTTCTTAGCCAAATGCGGTCGGTTTTCACGATATCGGTTTTCACGGATAAATTGGCATAATGTGCGCCATTAATCGTTTTACCCTTCTCTAGGTAGTCAATATGGATTACCCCACGTGCATCCCAAAAAACTGTAGCCATCACTTTATTGGCCGATAAAACTGCTTTGGCCTTCTTTTGAGCTGGTTCGCCAGTAGCAATCCACTGTGTCGATTGTGGCTTGGTTTCTGGGGTATGGTAGTGGATCCATGTTTCGTCTACTGTTATAAAACGACACAAAAATTCGGTTTTATCCCATTAAAACAACGCCAAACCTGCCTCCAAAGTGGTCACACGCATGAGTTTTTGACCAACAGTCAGTAAACGCGGCACCCATCGCGCGGATCACTTCTTCATATCTAAATTTTGGTGTAAGATATTGCGAACACGTTGGTCTGAGATGCCTACTATCTCGACTATCTCCCTCACTTTTACTCTTCGGTCGTTCAACACTATATCGTGGATTTTAGCGATCATCTCTTGAGTAGTGACCTCAACTGGGCGTCCTGGACGCACAGTATCACTTGTGCTTTTACGACCACACCGAAAATCGTTGAACCACTTATGAATCATTTTAATCGAAGGAACGGAGTCCCCATAATATTTATCAAGTTTTTGTTTCGTTTCCGTTATAGATTTTTTGCGCAAAAAATTATTTTATCACGACACGAAATTCACTTTCCTCCATCTTTGCAAAAACGTGTTCAGCCGATCGATTCTGTAAAAATCTCACCGTGAAAAGTTAGGTGAAGTGAGCTTAGAGTGTGCTGTCATTAGTGTCAATCCCTAGCATTAGTTGGAATGACAGCTCACTCCACGCTCACTTCACCCAAGTTTTCACGGTGAGATGGTTACAGAATCGCACTGCTGTTGTTTTTCTTTAATGGCTGAATTCGAGTGTTAGGTAGCGACCTTCCCGAACTAGGTTTTTAATTCAAACCTAACACAGGTTTCAATTAAAAACCTAGTTCGGGGTTCAAGCCATTACTTTACATTTCAATTAAATTTGGGAATTCAATTTTAAATAAAACTGGTATACCTATAATACTTATTTGTGCAACAAGAGAGCAAAGTCGTTTTTTGCTGCGAGTGCTGATTTTGAATCCTGAGTGTGGCGAGGGATTCAAAGGCAAAAAACTTTGCTCTCGTGTAACACACATAACTTTTCACTTCAACAGCGAGAACACTTTAGGAGATAAAATAATAAACAGGAATAGATTGAAATAACTATTTATTGTGAATCAAAATAATTAACATTGCAGGTACTCTACCTTTTGGTACCTCGTACAGTCAACAGCAAAAGTAGATGATTTTAATCATCTACTTTTGCTGTTGACTGTACCTACCAATTTAATAAAATGGAACATTTTAAAAGTTAAAGTCTGTGATAAATCTAAAAAATAAGATACCTAGCAACACCGTCTCCGAAAAACTGCTTGCGCCCTTTGTAAGTCTCCATTAATTGAAGACATGGTATGCTTTCAGAATATATTTCTCGCGAGACTTCTCAGGTAGGAAACTTAATTCTGCATTAATAACTTGTTGTTTTAACTCTTCCGGTGTTAAAATACTGTGTACAGTGAGCAAAATCGCATTTTGCTCACTGATTTCAGGCAGCAAAACCTACATGTTTGAGCTACTGAAGTGAAAAAATAATTATTTAGTAACTCTGCGAAAAAGCTCAATGGTACATTAATACTTAATACTAAGCCTATGTAAACATACAAAAGTAAATACTTACAAGGGAATAAATTCAATCATGACAAATTTCTAGAAGTTTTTCTGTGTCTGTGTAATTGAGTATCGCAAAGTAATCTGATAACATTGCAGGTACTACATTTATCGCCTGGCAACGTGGCAGTCGTACCTACCTACATTCCGATGCAAGAGTGCAATGATAAATACGTACGACGGTTTTCGACTCACTTGCGAGGACACAATAAATACAGAAATAGGTATAATATTTGGTAAAAAATAATTGTGAAAAATATAACTCGCAGATTTAATATTTCGCACGCCGGGCATTTAAAAAATATAGAAACAGAATAAGTATTTTTATTCATAGAATACTAATTAATGTTAATTTGTTGGCAATAATAATTTTTTTGATGAATTATAAGGCTTATTTATAATATTTTATTTATTAATGCAAACAGTTTACATGGGTATTCACAAAAGAAATTGCTATAACAAAGCATGAAGGCTCTTTTCTGAGATTACAAAAAAATCTATGAGTTGTACACTATAAGTTATCTGTTGCGTACTAGAGCGGTAATGCAAAGTAAAAAGAACGCATGTAAAATACAGTGCATTGTGCCTAAAAGTGGTGCAATTGAAGCCAGTTTTCGCCCGTGTTGAAAAAAAGTGTGTTGCAAGAGAATTCAAGAGCCCGTCTGTGTGAAAGAGAATCGGCAGAAGCGGCCTTCGAGCCGGATTGAATGCTGATCGTTCTACTCACGTTCTAACTTCGCATTTTGTAAAAATAAGAAACAAAACACTGTGCAGAACAATAATATTAAATAAATAAAACAATTTCTATTTTATATTAATTTGAATAGGTAATATAATAAAACAACTCCTTTAATACAAAAAGCAGTTAATATTTCATGTGTGGGAAGCGCAGATCAGTATCTTGCAGATTGTCTTCGATCCAGCGATCAGCTTGTTGTGTCAACTCCTCGTCGAAATACTCACGCCAACCTCCGGTTTTACCTGAAAAAAAAAGGTAATTCTACTATCAATATTCGACCGATGTTTACGGTTAGACAAATATTTTTTTTTTTTGGTTTTTCTATTAAGAATTTATAAGTAGCAATCCAGAATCTGGATTTGTGTAATATAATAATAATATCCCTGGACATTTCACACAGCACCATTTGTCCCAAGCTAAGCAACCTACTGCTTGTGTTATGGTAACAAGATGGCTGATAAACTACTTATATACATTTTTTTATTTGTAAATACATACATATTATAGATAGAAAAACACCCAGACTCGGAACAAATACATGTAGGTCATACAAATATTTGTTCCGTGCGGGAATCGAACCCGCAACACGCAGCCCAGCAGTCAATCGCTTAACCACTGCGCCAACCGTGCCGTCAATTCATAATAATAATATAGTAATACGTAATATAATAGACTCGCCGCCTATTACGAAATGTGGGTGTACTACCACACTTCTGCTTATTTCTTCTACCTTAACCTATGCTGTTAATACTTCGGTAGAATACATAATAATATCACTCTATCATTGCATTGTGTATGTGTTACTAACATTAGTTAATTAAGTAATTTTATGTATTTACTAACATTATGGACTGCAAGGTCTGCAATAAAAGTTTATTATTATTATTATTATTATTGCCCCCCTGCAGGGCAAAGGCCTCTTATCATACAGTGAAGGCACGAGGATTGATCAGTGATCACCATTGGTAGCATATTTGAACAATTAATAGTAGTAGCAGTGCAGGAAAAACGACTAACCTTTCCTTATAAAACTTTCGTCTTTTGCGAAAAGTCCTGATTCCCTCACATCTTCAAAGTTCACCGACTTATTATTTTTAAAGTTTTCGATGCTCAGGTGATCACAGAGGCGATTCATTTGTTCTTCATCAATTTGTTTGCCGAAGAAGTCTGCGACACGCTGAATGGATGCGGGCAAGTCCTGAAATATAATGTAATGTGGTTAATTTTGGCTTTCTGATTTTTTTATGAAGTTTTGAGGTGATCACAGCTAGGCCCTCCACGCTCAGCCAAGTCCCAGATCTTAAACTACCTACTAGAAGACTAGCAGGCACTCGTTTTCATGAAAATGCCGTAAACATAGATCTTTCGCTGTTGGTGGTGCCATACTTATACAAAGTTTGATTGCGTTTTACCACGAAGGATAGGCAGATAAACAGGTAAAGAATGGGTGATTTTCCAAATTCAAGGATCATAGCAGAATCAGCCTATAATGTTCCCACTGCTGGTCTCTCGGTGACAGGGAATGGGCCGTAAACCACCACGCGGGCCCAGTGCGGGTTGGTAGATGTCATTTAACTTCGAATTTTTTATGCTAGGACCGTCAGACCAGTTTCTCAGGATGTTTTCCTTCACCGTTTTAAGAGCAGTGGTGATGAAATAATTTACACAAAGTAAAGCGCCTGTCTGGGTCCACACTTACCAGCTACAACTCGTAAGTTGCGGCCGTTACGACTGGGTCACCAATGCTCAAGGATCATAGGCCACCGATTGATTATCAAAACCGTGTGTTTGTATTTATGCATTAATCTTGATGCCTTACTACACAACATTACGTGACAAAGAATTGCACAGACATTGGACTGTGGAATTCTTTGATATCACTATCAACCAATCTGTTGACATTGTCCTTGAGCCAACATGTCCATGATAATGTTATCAAAGATCTAATCGTCTTATGGCTTTGCTTAACTCGGAAAACAATAAAACATGTATACCTTTGATAGATCTTCATAGAACAAGAACAGCATGTTGGGATCATCTCTTTTCTCCCAAGCTTCTTTGACGTGCTCGAAATATGGCGTCAGAGAAACTGTAAATGAAGAGGTGGTGACACGTTATTTCAAAATATTTATATATTTTATTCTGTACTCAGAAGAAAATATATAAATCTTACAAGATTTGGGGGTTCCAAAATCTATAATAACTGAACTGGTTCATTAATGCAGAGCCTGACCCACTGAAGCTGGAAACATAAAAGTAGGATATGATAAATGATACCCGACTACAGGACGAGGTCATCAGTACGAGTACACTTTTAAAGAGTCGTGCTCATCCCGCCATCTCCGTCAAGATCTACTGCGTTTTCGTATGCCATGTAGACGTCAATGGAACAAGCCTAACACCTAATAGGTCCCATTACGCCCTAGGCTTGTTCCATTGGCCACTGCAATGACAGCAGTGCGATTCTGTAACAATCTCACCGTGAAAACTTGGGTGAAGTGAGCGTGGAGTGAGCTGTCATTCCAACTAATGCTAGAGATTGACAGCTCACTCTAGGCTCACTTCACCTAACTTTTCACGGCTCGACGTCATCATGAGAAGCAATTGCACAGCATACAGTTTTTCTACTTACATAGGTCCCTACGGAATAGATTCCAGAAGGATTTGAAGCCTGCCTCGAAGTCGGACATCTTAAACAATTTGATGTGGTGGTAGCAAGATACAGCTACGTCTCTTGGGTCTCGAGCCACATAAACCATCTTTGCAGTACCTAGGAGTTTGGGGGGTAACAGGGACATGGGTAAGTGTGTCTTGATGAAGCGAGTAGCCGTCAATGGAGCCGCAGCCAGCAATGGACTCACTGGCTTAGCCATTAAACTTATTAATTCACTAAACTTCTCTCTGTCAAAGTTTTCTTCTGTTTTCGCGATTTTGTCCACGAATTCTTCTTTTGTCTCTTCCTCAAGGAACATGAAGCCTCTGTAATAAATTATTTTATTTTAAATATTTACTACTTCAAACAACCGTTATAAAATCGCGTTTTTGTGTATAAAAAGCTCGGTGCCCCGTTAAGATTAAAGTCTAGCATTTATCAGCAAATATGTATAATATATCTATATTAAAAAGAAACGAAGAAAACTGTTTATTTAGCACAGTACCGTACCATATATATAAGAATAAAATATTAATTTCTGTACATACTCACTCTAAGAAGGGGTATCGGTGGGTAAGAGGTATCTCTGCTGCTTTTTCGTAATTCAAATCATTTTCAATTAACCAAACTAGTTCTTGGGTCCATGTAGTTCCTGAGAAAAATCATTTAAGTTGTATAAGAAATATAAAAATGAGTTAAGAGTGGCATTTTATGGTAAGAGGAAATAATGTTGTTGAGAAATATGAACTGAGATTCGAGTAGATTATTAATTTTTCAGCAAAAATACCTTTCGGTTAGTACTAGACCAACTAATTCGATGTAACTAGGAACCCACCAGATCGCTGATAACTGGCGACAAACACGTCACTAGGTCTCAGGGGCATGTTGTAGATGTTCGCGGCATCTTTCTTGTAAGGTTTGGACACTATGTAACCTTTGGGACCCAGACGGATGTAGCTTGAAGGCCTGCCTGGAGGAAACACATAGAAAAATCATTGCTTGCTATTTTGCGTATAATATCGTTGATGTCCTTTATGCCAACCAAATCATTGGTATCACTTATCTTCTAAAACACTCTTACTAGTTACTGGCTGTTGTGACTTGTGTTAACCACTATTTTCTTTATCATTAGCAATATTAAACTGAGGGCTTAAACCTACTTTACAAAGCTTTAAACACAATAAAAACCGACATTTGTTGAAAGCGAGAACTTGTTCTTCTCGTGTTATACAATATTAAAAAATTAGATCGATAGTAATTTTATTCTGAGAAGTCTCGAAGTCCCGGGAAGTGCTCCCGGGACTTTAATCGTGGGTTTTCTGGTGTGCCGATAATTTGAGACTGTCGAGACTTCCCAAACCCTATTGGTTTATCTACTTATTTGTTTTCAGCATCTTGGATTCACGAAACTTGACCTGAAAATACAAATAACTCACGGGTAAAAGTAGTTTTAAGTAATTCTTCTTCCTCAGGCTTCAGCTCCTCGTATTCATAAGGAAACGGCAGTTCTTTCTTTTCCTCCATTGGTATTGGATACAACCTCAAGATATGAAATATATGTAAAGACTGACGATAAGTATATGGATTTTCAAAATCCATATATTGTCAAGCTATAAATATAAAAACCGCAAATATCTGTAGATATCGAAGTAACTACGTAATCTCAATGTTTGATAACAAATTAACAACATAGAACACACACACACACACGTTACGACACACGTCACGTCACGTTATTACACGTTTTATGTAATTGCTGAGGGCTTAGTTTTGTATCTGCTAGCTGTTTCAAGTGCGTAGCATCGGGCATCCTAAAAGTGACTCTCCTGAGAACCTTCTGAGCTTCTGAGCCATAGAATCGGTTTTGTTATTATTTTTATTGGAGGACCATTTTATGTCCAGTTTATGTAAAAAATCAAAGTCGCTTTTCGTATCTGTCTGTGTAACCACATTGTTCTTCTCAATTACGCAACGGATTTTGACGCGGTTGTCACAATCATTTAGTTTAGATTTATTCCTGAAGGTTTATGTTAATAAATTTATATTTATTAAACTTATACATATACACTAACTTATACTTGTACATAATTATAACATATAATAAAGAAATCTCGATGTTTTTTCAAGTCGTAAAAACCGTTCGAAGCAAAGGCGCTTCGCTTGTTTTCTAATATACTTACCTAATTAAGTTATAATTATTGTTGTTATTATTTTTACAATTTATTATTATTACAATACTCGTAAATAATAATACATTTTTTCGTCGATAGATGAGGTTTTGATAAGAACGCCAACAAAACTTTTTGAGCAAAAAAGAAATGTTAGCCACCCGATGCAGAAATAGTGATAGTATACCTACATATAAGAATATTATCAGATACATTGATTATAAAGTAACGATTACCTTATTATAATAATACTGTAAGAAGGTTTTTCTCAGGGTGTGTGTTGGGATTAGTTCATTGGAAAACGCACGTTTAATAGTAAAAGTAGGTATATAATCAAAAGTAAAACACAGTGAAAGGCACAAACAGGATAAATATAAATAAAACAATCAAAGACTTATGAGCGGGTCGCGATCGTGACGTACGGACTCGCGATCCTTCGTCCACTGTCGGTTGGCGGGGGTGCGAGGTCGCGGGCGGAGGTCGCATCTCCCGTTTGCCGCGCTTAAGGGCAAGTTCGAACGCATACGTTAAGGGTATGCTACATCCTCCCCCTCTGACCCAGACATGCGCCCACGCGTCTGTGTCAGTCCATATAACGCTTAGGTCTACCGCGCCTACGCTTTTCGTTGACCGGGGCTGACGGTACGTCGCCTATGAATGGTGTCAACTGGGAGACGTGGTACCTCCCTAACGTTTCACCGTTATTTACTTTCTCCAACACATAAGTGGTGGAGCTCGCGGGTTCCTTAATACGGTAAGGTCCGTCCCGTCGCGGTATGAACTTGGGTGTTTGTCCGCGGGTTGTGTCTTCAAAAGGACCAAATCACCAATTGAGTAATCAGGTGCAGGGCTGCGACCCTCATCGGCATAACGTTTCTGATTCGCTTGAACCTTTTCATGCACTTCCCTAGCTTCAAACAATACGGTTGACATTCTCTGAAGGTAAGGGGTAAGGCCCGTTACGACGTTGTCGCTCTCAACAATGTTGCGCATATCAGCGATGACGTCGGCCGGTGCACGCAGCTCTCGTCCAAACGTCAGGTAAGCTGGCGAAAATCCAGTGCTGCTGGTCACTGCAGAGTTCATCGCGAAACGTATCGCGGGTAAGTGAGCGTCCCACGTATTGTGATCTTTCCCCACCAGAATAGCAAGTTGTGGTTTTAGATCACGGTTTTTCCTTTCCACCGGGTTCGCTTGTGGGTGGTATACAGGTGACAGCGATTGAGTAATGCCAAATGAATGGCAAGCCTGCTGCATTATTTCGCTTATGAACTGTACACCATTATCGCTCAAGATCCGTCTTGATACTCCATATCTCAGGAAAACCTCTGAGATCAGAGTTTTGGAACAGTTTAAGCTAGTAGCATCTTGAAGAGCAAATAACTCTACCCATCGAGAGCACGTGTCTTCTATTATAAGGATCCACTTGTTTTTATCAGCCGTCTCCGGCAATGGACCGAAAAGGTCCACGGCGACGACTTCAAAGCGGCGATTAGTTGCGGGAGTCTGCAAAAGTCCGGCTGGTTTCCTGTTATCGGCTTTGTACCTTTGACATTCTACACACTTCCTTAGGTATCCAACGATGTATTGCCGCATACTAGGCCAGTAATACTTCGACTTCACTCGATCTAGTGTGCGCTCTACTCCGCAATGTCCAGCTGTCGGTGCGTCGTGATATTCTGCCATGACTTTATCACGCTCGTGCTCCGGAACAACGAGACATCCGGTCTCTTCTTCATACTCGTCAGGTCCATATCTGTACAATATGCCGTCCGACATAATGAAACCGCGGTCGGACCAACTCCTCCCCCTAAACGGATCGTCGGTTGATTCGAGGTCCTCAACGATCTTTCGCACGTCAGGGTCTTTCAGTTGGTTCTCACGGACATCCTTGGGGCTTCTTGACGGGAAATCAACCTCGGCGTAGCGGATATCACAATCCGTTTCTTCTGCGTAAGGTGGCCGTGAAAGTGTGTCAGCGATTACGTTCGATCTGCCAGGTGTATATTCTATACGGAGATTGTACTCCTGCAGAGTAAGGGCCCACCTAGCTAACCGGCCGCTTGGTGACTTTACAGTCATCAACCATCGCAGAGGTTGGTGGTCACTCTTTATTACAACCTCTGATCCTTCGATGTATGCGCGGAACTTGGTAACAGCCCATACAACTGCTAACGCTTCTCTTTCCGTTGTGTTATAGTTTCTCTCCGCACTATTCAGCAAACGGCTGGCGTATTCTACTGGTCTTTCCTCGGGACCCTCCCCCTGCATCAGTACTGCTCCGAGACAATAACTGCTGCTATCTGTCCTCAATGTAAACGGCATCGATTCGTCAGCTTGGCGCAGTATCGGAGCGGTGATTAACCTTTCCTTAATGCAGTCAAAGGCGTCTTGTTGTTTCGAGGTCCAGGTCCATTTGCTGACCTTTTTAAGAAGATCCGTCAGAGGCTTGGCAACGTCGGCGTAATTGGGAATGAAGCGCCGGAACCAACTTGACGTTTGCATAAAGGTCTTCACGTGTTTCACGTTCTCAGGAGGGGACATATTTGCGATAGCTGCTGTCTTATCGGGGTCTGCCTTAACTCCACCTGGTACGATCACGTGGCCCAGAAACTTTACCGACTCGCGAGCAAAGCAACTCTTTTCGCGGTTCACTCGCAAGTTGTACATCTCAAGCCGGTCGAAAACAGCGTTCAAGTCTTCCAGATGCTTGGGGAACGATTCCGACAGAACAATGACGTCATCTAAGTATGTTAACATGCAAACATCGGTCAGTCCCTTGCCGGACCTGAACCGATCCATAAGCCGCTGGAAAGTTGCTCCTGAATTCCTCAAACCCATTGGCATCCTTTTAAACCTAAAACAGCCGAGTGGGCTCACAAACGCAGTCTTGTCGCGGTCAACCGGTTCCACAGCAATTTGAAAGTAACCTGATCGGAGGTCGCAGGTCGTCATGAAACTGGTGTTCTTAGCTGCGTGGAGAACGTCTTCGATGCGTGGAAGTGGGTAGCGATCAGGCTCCGTTACAGCATTCAGCTTCCTCTAATCTACACATAGCCGAACCCCTCCATCCTTCTTCGTCACGAGGACCACGTTGGCGGCCCAAGGTGAATCGCATTCTTCGATCACGTCAGTATCCAGTAACTTCTGCAACTCTTGTTCCAGCATCGCTCTCTTACTAGGAGACATCCGGTAAGGCGGTGAGGCGATGGGTTCCTGATGCGGGTCTATCTTCAACCGGTGCGTGGCGTATTCTGTTGGTGGCCCGCCCTTTGCGAAGCGGTCGGACCTCTTCAACAGAAATGCGTTCAGTTGGATCCTCTGATCTGCTGTTAACTTGGTCCCTTCATCATCCCTCAGCACAAGGTTTGATGCTTCCACCTTCATCAGCTCCATCTGGCCGCCAGTAGGTAAGTCAAAGCTGGTGATAAACGGACGCCAGTGTTCCGGCTCATCGTTAAAACACCAGCTGCTCTGTGGTAAGTCCAACAGGATACTTGCTTTCATGATAAAGTCTCTACCTAGCAATGTTCGGGTTTGCGCGTCCGGCAAAACTATAAACGTGATAGGTATAACATGGTTTTCTAATATAACGTCAGTATCACACTCAAGTACAGTACCTACTTGTTGCGATCCGTCGGCCAGCCCTATAGTACGTAACGTTTTCTTAAAAACAACGCCGGCCCTAAAAAGTAAGTCGTATAGCATGGGGCCTGCAATGGAATGTGTGGCCCCCGTGTCTAAAATAGCTACCCCTTTACGATTCACGACCTGAATTTCCACCAGCGGCCGCGGATCGTCGGAATCGGCTACCTGAGCTCTAAAAAAATCCGACTTGCTTGAAGTCGACGCGCCTTTGCAGTTACTGCATTTTGAACGCACCACTCCCAGCTGACCACATCCGTAACAACGTAACTCAGTACTTTTGCTCGACTTATTAGAAGGGTCAGTGACCTTTCCGTCCTTCTTATCCTTATTGCGGCACTCGTCTACCGTATGACCGAAAAACTTGCAATAAGTACACTTTGGCCTAGCACGCCTTTGCCCATCACTATTGTTATTATTTTTCACGTTTAACGCGTGCGAGTCAGACGGCCTAACGACACGTTGATTAGTACTCGACTTAGGCAGGTCACCTATGGTTTTCGTTGGGTTAACGTTTGCGTTCGAACATTCCTGCGCGGCGACAGGAGGGTTATAGATTACATTGTCGCTATTGTTATAACAATGGGTAGAAGCACTTACCTCCGCCAACGACTCCTCGACTAACCTGGCCTTCGCTATTAGCTGATCCAGCTCATGCACCGCGTCACGAGTCACTCGTTTTCTTATTCTACGATCTAACAATCCGTAAACTATGTCTAACATCATCACTTCCGGCACATCATACGGTAACTTCATTATTAAAGCGCGCACTTTGCTAATAAATACGTCGGCCCGTTCACTATTTTGTTCGGTACAGAAAATCTCACGAAGGATTTTATATCCTGGTCGTGGCACTCCGTACATTCCTCGAAGACGTTGCAGCGCGTCGGACCACGACGCTATCGACGACTTTATGCCCTGCCACCAGACGGCGGCCTCGCCAACTAGCAGCATAGGCAGCCCCCGCAGAGCGTGCTCGTCGCTGATGTTGGTGCAGTCGCGGTATACCTCGATAGCGTCGATGAATGCCTCGAGCTCTTCGGCGTTCTTCGATGACCCGTCAAAACGCGCCGTACACTTTGCGAAGTTACCCGACCACCGCGCGGTATCACGCGTATCGGGTATCCGTGGTGATGATGTGCACGGTTCATCCTTATTCGCCAGTATGCTCTCAATGAGAATGCGATTTGTTTCCGCTTGGTTTCTTGTAATGTTGCACACAAGAGTCTGAAGCATCTCTTCAGACATGGTGATGTTCGGAGATGGTGACGTTGATGCGACCACCGTTCTATTTTGCTCCGCGTCCGTGTCGGATCCCGACCCACCATCTCTTCCAGTACGTTTTTTTGTTGGCTTCGGCGGCATGGTAACGGTAGGGCACTACCTCTGCTGTTACTCGCTCGAACAACACGGGTGATGGTTATATGGGTGGTAGTATGTAACGAACAACGTATTCGTTACAAATCCGTTGCACGAAAATAAATGTTGACTGTACTCTTTGGTTCGCGCCAAAACACCCCGCGCGGTAAATTCCTTCGCGCGCGCGTTCGTTCGCGTCGGTTAAAATTTTTGGCGGGAAGCACAATTTTTGGCGGGAAGAGTGGACTCGCCCGAAGTTTTGTCGATTGTTTTTTGCACTGTTTGTGGAGATATTTATAAAAAGCACTATCGGAAAGGGTTCACAGTATGTGTTAGCACGATAGGTTTTAACACTTATTGTCACTGTTATGAATTTAACGAGTTTTTCACTGAAAACTTGGCCACGAGTTGGGCGACACTTTGTAAGAAGGTTTTTCTCAGGGTGTGTGTTGGGATTAGTTCATTGGAAAACGCACGTTTAATAGTAAAAGTAGGTATATAATCAAAAGTAAAACACAGTGAAAGGCACAAACAGGATAAATATAAATAAAACAATCAAAGACTTATGAGCGGGTCGCGATCGTGACGTACGGACTCGCGATCCTTCGTCCACTGTCGGTTGGCGGGGGTGCGAGGTCGCGGGCGGAGGTCGCATCTCCCGTTTGCCGCGCTTAAGGGCAAGTTCGAACGCATACGTTAAGGGTATGCTACAATACTAATTAATATTGGACTTATTGTAAATTAACTACATTCAAGTACATACAAATAAATAAATATTCTACTTAATTGTTATTTTTAAATATCCTTTAAAATCGCAGATAGAACACTTTTGCGCCGGGCCTGGGTTTGTTTGTATAGGATTTGGATCATCTCCTTTGCGAGCTACATATTTTTCACAAATATTTGTTACAAAATATTATGATTCTGTATTTATGTTTCCTCGCAAGTGAGTTGAAAAACGTCGTACGTATTTATTATTACCCTCAAGAGTGCAATGCATTTTGATGCAAGCATCGAACTGTAGGTACTATTGACGACTGCCAGGTGTGGCACAGCAATGGCCTATTTTCGGTTTTTGTTTTTCCACCATCAACTAAAACTCATTCATTTCGTCATTCGAATTTGGCAGTCGCTCCATATAAAATACTGCTATTCAGCTGCATCCGGTTAGACTGGAAGCCGACCCCAACATAGTTGGGAAAAGGCTAGGCAGATGATGATTTATCATATTTTATTTATGCAGTTTATATACTCGTAGGTATTCACAAAATTGTTAGGCATAACCAAGCCTGAAGGATCTTTTCTGAGATTACAAATAATTTGGACATCTATGACTTTGTACCTGTTTTCTGTTGCATAATAGAGTGGTAATACAAAGTAAGAAATACTCGTATATAATACATTGCATTGTGAACCTAAAAGTGGTGCAATTGGAGCCAGTTTTCGACCGTATTCAAAAAAAGTGTGTTGAAAAAGAATTCAAGGGTCTGTTCAGACCATTCGCGCTACACTCAACATCGCCGCGAGCTGGCGGCAGTGAACGAGCTCGGGCCCCCGCGCCACACCGCCAGGACAGTCAGCACCTAGACAGTCAGTTTTTGTTCTCCTTCGTGCACAGCTGCGCTTGCGCGTCTTAATATCTCTCTTGTTTAAATGTTCAACCGACCGTTGTAATTTCATGTCTTTATTCATTATACTTGTTATACAGTCCGCTATAATTTCATTTTGCTCCAACACGACCTATAGTCGCGAACATTGGTCCTTCTACTGTTAACGTTTTGAACCGAACAAAGAAAAAACGGCAATTTTCAAAATTTAAAATCAACGGTTCGTCGTCGGTTCGAGAACAAAGGACTTCATCGTCGAGTTCAAGTTCACAAGAGGTCTTCGACGTTTTCTACGTGTCATCCATGCCTGCATTTGGTCATCGTTAACGTCGATACGGCGATAGCCGTCTTCATCGAGTTCAAACCAACGGGCGGCGCAAGAAAATATCGTCGGAATTTGGGGTAAGAAGACTTTGAAGACAACTTTACGTCAACATTCAGGCATCAGAAAGGTTCCAGGATCTACACGTCGGAGCCACAGCCGTCAGCTCATCATCAGAGGTTGACAGCGTAAAACCGTGAGAACGTTCCAATTCCTTTGTTCCAACATTTGCACAACTTATAAAATAGTTGCATTTAAATTAAGTAGTAATTTCGCCAATCCATTAACTTCAGCCTATCAATTTGTTTAAACAGTTCACTTGGTTTTATACAGTAGATACACAGATTTAAATAAGCCAAATAGCAGTGAGTTTGATACTTTTTATTCATTTGATATTTTTATTCAATCACAGTCTTATTATCTCTAGGACATTCTTAATCGTATTCATTACTATTTCCAATTAATATATTTTGCATTATTCCATCTAATTGAATTGAATTGAATTTGATTTTGTGTAAAGAAAACATTGCAACATTCGCTTTGCGTTACTCAGCAGATTCGATCGGAAACGCCTAGAGCACTTTTGTAATAGCAATCTCATATCGTGCTGCTTATAGCTCCCATGCTTACTTCACAACTCATTGCTAATCGTTTACTATCAGTTAAATCTTCTAATAAATAAAATTCTCGTGTCACAGTTTTCGTTCCCATACTCCTCCGAAACGGCTTGACCGATTCTTATGAAATTTTTTATGCATATTCAGTAAGTCTGAGAATCGGCTACTACCTATTTTTTTTTTTTTTTTTTTCGAACCCTTAAGTGATAAGGGAGTCCACCCTAGGGTAGGAGTAGTGTAGGAGTAGGGTAGGAGTAGGGTAGGACTAGGGTAGGAGTAGTGTAGGAGTAGGGCAGGAGTAGGGTAGGAGTAGTGTAGGAGTAGGGTAGGAGTAGGGTAGGAGTAGTGTAGGAGTAGGGTAGGAGTAGGGTAGGAGTAGTGTAGGAGTAGGGTAGGAGTAGGGTAGGAGTAGTGTAGGAGTAGGGTAGGAGTAGGGTAGGAGTAGGGTAGGGGTTAGGACACCACGCGAACGAAGTAGCGCCGGGCAGCTAGAAATAATTTATATATGGCAAAACAACGTTTGCCGGGTCAGCTAGTAATCTAATAAATAATAATAAATAAAAATCGGCTACTACACCGCTTCTAAGCATGTCCATCGCTGCCCTCAAATCGCATGATTAAACGCCTACCGCTATGCGCACCGCTTGAAGCGCTTTATAAGCACTGCACTAAAGTTTGAGTTCTGCCGCGAAGCGTGTGTTTTTACGTATTTTTAAGCATATCCATTGCTACCTACAAATCTACCAAACAAATGCTAACTGCTTTGCGCACCGCTTGAAGCGCTTTATTTCAACTATACTGAGATTTGATTTGAATTTTGCTGTGTAACGTGTGGATTACGATGTCAACAAATAACTGCGCTGGATGCTTGAACGCTCTCGATGGCGAAGAGAGCGCACAATGCTTTACTTGCCTCAAATTCTATGATCTTGTTTGTGTTAATATAACCGAAAATCGGCTTAGGCTGATGAGCGTTGACAGCAGAAATATTTGGAAATGCCCGGAATCGAAACTCTGAGTCTAATGAAACAACCAAAATTCGATAACACCAATACGCCAGCCCGACCAACCCGTCCAGAAAGTCTTACAAATGCATTATCAGAGTTTGTGCTCGCCTTTTATTGCAAATGTAACCTGTTCCCGATAATGTGAATGTCACGTTTAAGAAAAAAAATCCTGAGATACAAAGAGCACAAAACCAGCTTGAATGTCAAGCACTCTCGTTTGAAATGAGTAAATTACGACTTGAGATGGAGATATTAAAAGAATAACTTAGTAAAGCTGTATGTCTTATTTCGAACTACGAATCTAATTTATCAGGCTGCGCCTCCCAAATTGACCTCCTTAACACCCAGCTAAAGGAATCCTACCAAAGATTTGGTTTTGATCTGCGTTATTGCCGCGATTTTCGTTCCGTACATACCATCAAAATTATATTTAATGCACTCGTACGTAGCAAATTGGAATCTAACTCCTGCGTGTGGAATTCGCACGGAAGTACCTACGTGCTTTTACTGGAAAAGGTACAAAAAGCGTTTCTTATGTTTATCTATAAGCGTAGACATGGCTATTACCCTTACCTCTATCCGACTAAATTTCTACTGGGATGCCTCGGATATAACTCGTTAGAGGCAAGGCGAGCAAAAGACCAGCGCACCATAGCCTGTAAGACGCTCCGTGGCACTATAGACGCGCCTGATCTACATGCTGTGCTAGCTTGCTTCTTCGTGCCAGACAACTACTGCCGCGGCAGAAAGCACGGGCTGTTTGCTGTGTCTCCATGTCGCACACTTGCGCGTGCTAAGTCCCCAATACCATGTACTCTGGCCACACTTAATGATCTCTTGCACTCTAATCCAACAAACGATCTGTTTGCGGACGAATGGACGTCGACGGCACGGTTGGCGCAGTGGTTAAGCGATTGACTGCTACGCTGCGTGTCGCGGGTTCGATTCCCGCACGGAACAAATATTTATATGACCTACAATTAGTTGTTCCGGGTCTGGCTGTTTGTGTATGTGAGTTTATATGTCTGTAAATGCACCCACGATACAGGAGAAATTCCTAGTGTGGGGCAACGTTTTATAAAAAAAAAAAACCTTGACTTCAGGTCAGAAAACTACGACGCTGCCTGGAAGTTACTCTGTGAGAGGTATGACAACAAAAGATTGCTTGTCAACAACCATGTGCGAGCACTCTTTAACGTTCAGCCTTTAAATAGAGAGTCAAGTAAGTCACTACGTTACATAAGGGTTACCTCTATCTGGCAGAATCTTGATGCTGCGAAATTTATTTGTCATAACACACTTGACACAATCTTCTTTAAACGAATATTTTTAAGGCATAAAAATTATTTAATATAATTATTGTTTGGCCGAATGTTTACATGTCCGAATTTAAAATGGCATAATTTTATTTGGCGTATTGCCATTACCATAAAATAGCATTTTTAACCTTAAATTAAAATATTGTCGTGAAAAGTCAATAATATGTTGTGCTACAAAAGTTAGTGACAGAAACAAATCGCTGCAAAACCGACTCCACGTAGTCTTGTCTGCCCTACCCCTAGAGTGCCGGCCAGCAAGCCGAAGCTGCGGTGGTGAGCCTTAAAACCATCTGCGACGATAAGCTCGCGCGGGACCGCCGGAGCCCCGCAGCGCCGGAGCGGAGTGTTATTAAATTGATGAGCGCCGAGAAATGAACTGACATAAGTAAATAACTGTAGGAGAATTCCCTCTACAAGTAAGAGCAGTGTGTGAGGTACCCGCGGTGCACGTGACCCAGTCAGTTTCGGGTAAATTATAGTCTCCTAACAGATAAAAATGGGCAGGATTATTATGCCCAAGTTGGGATTATAATAAACCGAAATAATAAACATATATGTATACTTTCAGGCGTTTTAGGTGGTATATAAACTGCACCAATAATAAAACTTTCAAATTTTCAAAATTAATAATATATTTTAATTTTAATAGGTAATAAAATAATACAACTCTTTTTATACTAAAAGCAGTTAATGTTTCATGTGTGGGAAGCACAGATCAGTATCTTGCAGATTGTCTTCGATCCAGCGATCAGCTTGTTTTGTCATCTCCTCGTCGAAATATGCACGCCAACCGCCTGTTTTACCTGAAGAAAAATGTCACTCTCTGATCAACATGCGACCAATTAAGTTATAATTAGGTAGGTATAATGGTTAGTTCTGCTGCATCTGGTTAGACTGGAAGCCGACCCCATCATAGTTGGGAAAAGGCTGGGCAGATGATGAATGGTTCGTTCTGCGTCGTTTGTCTAGTGATCAAAAGCGCTATTTCTGAGCATGAAGTTCTGGGTTGGATTTCCAGATCGGGGCAAATGATTTTAGGTTTTTCCATTAAGAATTCATAAGTAGAAACCCAGAATCTGGATTTGTGTCCGGTTGATGGTAAATATAACAATACACTCGCCGCCTATTACGAAATGTGGGTGTACCTACCGTGTAGGTACACCTCTGCCTAATTTTTCGGAGAATACCTACGGTCCTGATGGTATGTTATGTATAAACCTATGGTATTAATACTTCGGTAGCATACTTAATAATACCACATTTTTATTGCCCCCCTGCAGGGCAAATGCCTCTTGCCATATAGAAGAAGGCACGGGCATTGATCAGTGATCACCATATAAATCACTGATCAATTCTCGCATACTTAAACAATTAATATATTTTTTAAGAAAAACGACTAACCTTTCCTTATAAAAGTTTCGTCCTTTGCGAGAACTCCTAATTCCCTCATATCTTCATGATTCACCGACTTATTATTTTTAAAGTTTTCGATGCTCAGGTGATCACAGAGGCGATTCATTTGTTCTTCATTAAGTTGTTTGCCGAAGAAGTCTGCGACGCGCCGAATGGATGCCGGCAAGTCCTGAAATATAATTTAATGTGGTTAATTTTGGCTTTTAGATTTTTTTTATGAAGTTCTGGGGTGATCACAGCTAGGCCCACCACGACCAGCCAAGTCCCAGTTCTTAAACGACCTACCAAAAGACTAGTAGGCACTCCTTGTGATTAAAATGCCGTAAACCTTTCAATGTTGGTGGTGCATTAGCCTCACTTGTTTAGTTTTGTTGTGTTTTACCACGGAAATGGGCAGATAACGAAAAAAATAGGTGATTTGCCAAAACAAGGATCATGGGCCTTTGAAATATTATCAAAAAGCGTGTATTTATGCAATAATCTTGTTGCCATACTACACAATGTGCGTGCAAACGTGCACTTCTTTGTGTTGACAAGTTGACAACAACTGTGGATATTGCACATAAGCCGATGCATGTCCATGATAATGTTATCAAAGATCTAATCGTCCAATGACTCTGCTTAACTCGGAAAACAATAAAATCGTATTACCATTGATAGATCTTCATAGAACAAGAACAGCATGTTGGGATCATCTCTCTTCTCCCAAGCTTCTTTGACGTGCTCGAAATACGGCATCAGTGAAACTGTAAATGATGAGGTTATTACAAAATCTAAAAAATATGTTGTCTTCTGAGTAAGATTTGGGGGTTCTAATCAATACCTAATAACTGAATTCATTAACGCAGAGCCTGCAGCTACCACATGAAACTAGGGATTCTACAGGGAGTCGTCATTAGTAGCAATTGCGCAGTATACAGTTTCTCTACTTACATAGGTCCTTACGGAAGAGATTCCAGAAGTCTTTGAAGCTTCCCGGGCTGCTGGACAACTTAAACAGTTTGTTGTGGTGGTAGCTAGATACAGCTACGTCTCTTGGGTCCCGAGCCACATACACCATCTTCGCAGTACCTAGGAGTTTGGGGGATAGCAGGGACATAGGTAAGTGTGTCTTGATGAAGCGAGTAGCTGTCAATGGAGCTGCAGCCAACTTTGGACTCACTGGCTTTGCCCAGGAAGTTATAAATTCAAAATACTTATCTCTGTTAAAGTTTTCTTCTGTTTTCGCGATTGTGTCCACATATTCTTCTTTCGTGTCTTCGTCAACCGTCATGAAAATGCTGTAATTCATTATTTTAAGATTAAAGTCTAGAGAGACGTGCTGGTGGTATAGGTGTAAAATCGTTTTAGTATTACATTATTTACGTCTTCAGTAAATATATGTACATACTCGTATATATGTCGCAGAAAATTTAACGGTGTATAAGAATAAAATCTTAATTTCTGTACTCACTCCAAGAAGGGGTATCTGTGGGTAATGGGTATCTCTGCCGCTTTTTCATAATTCAAATCATTTGCAATCAACCAAACTAGTTCTTGGGTCCATGTAGTTCCTGAAAAGTTATATATGTACATAAAAAATACTATGAGTTCAGAGTGACATTTTATGGTAAGTGGAAAATATGTTGCTGAGTAATACGAACGTAGCGCAGGTTCGAGTAGATCATTAATTTTTCAGCAAAAACACACTTTTGTTTAGTACTAGACCAACTAATTCGATGTAACTAGGTACCCACCAGATCGCTGATAACTGGCGACAAACACGTCACTAGGTCTCAGGGGCATGTTGTAGATGTTCGCGGCATCTTTCTTGTAAGGTTTGAACACCATGTAACCTTTGGGACCCAGATGGATGTATTTTGCAGGCATGGCTGACGGAAACACATAGAAAAATCATTGTACATCATTGCTTATTATTTTGGATATAACATCGTTGATGTCCTTTAAGTCAGCAAAAACATAGTATCACTTATTTTCTAAAACACTCTTACTATTTGGCTATCATTCACTGTTTTTCTTTATCATTGTTATTGAAATTCTTGCTAAATTATCAAGAGCAACATTAAACAAAGGAGTTCCAGTTGTTTGAAGCAACCGAAAAACATACTGAAAGCTTTGGACCTCCTTTACACACAAAATAATCGACATCTGTTTCTCGTCCGGTGGCAATATTACAAAAATCTCAAATAAATTGCAATTTTTATTGATACAGTCTGGCCCAATATTAGTTTGATTCTAATTTTATTATGAGAAGTCTCGAAGTCCCGCCGGGACTTTGATCGTGGGGATTTTGGCGATCAGATTGTAATCTGAGCAGTTGGAATCTGAGCTACTTGTAGTAGTTTAGATTCCAACTAAGTCAGATAGCAACTAAGTCCGATTTTGAGTTGGTAATATACAATACAAGCATCATTATTTTTTCGACATAAAATTAAGCCATGTAAAAAATAGAAAATATATTTTTATTCCTAGTAAGTTTTTATAATTATATTACGAGACCAAAAAAAAATACATTTTCCGTCTTGAAATATTCTTACAGTAGCATTTCTATTCGGCGATGGAGCTCAGATTCCAAGTTTAGTTTTCTTCTGTGCTTGAAATGTGCTCCGAATCTGAGCTAAGAGATACGGTACTTTTGACTTTCAATTGAAGATAAAGTTGAATCACTTTCTGATTAGCTAACAGAACTGTCTCCTGTATCTTCTGTTCTGTATTTTCTCCCGTATCTTAATTTGGATGCTTTTCTTAAAAAATCGGATACAGTTATGTGCCTGTTTTTGCACTCTTCATTTAAAATTTTCAATTTCAATGAGTCATCAAATTTTCTGTCAACACTTCTAGTTTTTTTTTTGTCTGCATCTTTTATTTTTAAATCATTACTACTTGATTCTTTTTCAATTTGTAAACGACATATAATAAATTGGAATACCTGACAATCTTACGATTCATTTTGTTATGCCATCCCTCCAAGTTATTAGTAGTACGACGCGGATACCTCTCCACTCCTCATAAGCACCTCAGGACATGTTGCCCCCCTTTGTTGCTACGTCACTATGTGCTAGCGACAGTTTCCGAGGGCCCATTATTGAGTGTGCAAGTCACCCCCTGCCATTTTATCCGTGTATACAGAGTGGTGATTAGGTTATCATATTAAATAGTACAGTCATTACAAGTTGTTAAAAGTTTGGCTTCGGCCCCTCGTACGCCTTCCAAAGGCCCGGGACCCCAGGGGCACGAGAAATGTCAAAGACATAATAATAATAATATAAGTAAGTGACCTATAACTATTACTAACTCAAAATCTGACCTAGTTGGAAAATATCCTAGCTAGAAAATTACGTACATGGAATCTGACCTACTTGGAATCTGATGTCCATTAATACCGCTTACATCGTGGGTTATATCATGTCCCGAGACTTTCAGACGGTCAAGACTTCTCAAACCCTCCTCTTATTCCCTTTTTTAGCACGTTCAAGAAACTTGACTTCTGGCCTACAAGAAATACATAAAAAACAAACTTAACTCACAACCAAAAGTTTTGTTAATTAATTCTTCTTCCTCAGGCTTCAGCTCCTCGTATTCATAAGGAAACGGCAATTCTTTCTTTTTCTCCATTGGTATTGGACACAACACAACCTCAAAATATAAAATATATGTAAAGACTGACCATATCTGGATCGCCAAAATATTTATACCCGCAAAACAGGAGATACTTATCGAAGTAGCAATTACTTACGTTATCTTAATTTTATGATACGAGTAGAACCGTGTTTAATGTAATTGCTGAGGGCTTAGTTTTGTATTTGCTGGTTGCTCCAAGTGCAATGCCCGATGCTACAATCGGGCATCCTAAAAGTAATAATAATAAGTAGTAGCCTGACTGCGTTTCAGTGACCTCTTTGGAGAAACCGAAGGTTTTGTCTGTGCAATTACGGACGAAGTTATGATGACGAACAATTACCGGAGATTTATTGTGAAAGACGGCACGGTTGACATCTGTCGGGCATGCCACACATATTATCTCCGGGTGTTCTCGCCTAGCTAACGGAGAGTACTTGCATATACACAACCTTGTAGCTAGGATAATCCATCAGCAACTTGCTCAGAAATACAATCTTGTGGAATTGGAGGTGCCATACTACAGGTATGTGCCCGACCCAGTTCTCGAAAATGGTAATATCACATTGTAATGGGATCGATCCATCATCACTGACAGGACTATTGTTGCCAATAAGCCCCATGTAGTGGTGGTGGATCGATCAGAGCGGCGCGCAATGATTGTTGACATAACCGTCCCGCATGATGAGAACCACGTGAAAGCCGAGAAAGATAAACAAATCAAGTATCTTGACTTGGCTCGCGAGGTTGTCGACATGTGGGATGTTGACTCAGCGATCATTGTACCAATAGTCGTGACAGCCAATGGCTTAATAGCCAAGAGCCTCGAGCAACACCTGAGGAGGCTATCGTTGGGCAACTGGATCAAGGGCTTGATTCAGAAAGCGGTACTTCTGGACACAGCTCGCATCGTCAGGAGGTTCCTCTCTCTGGAGTCCTGACCACCGGTAGCTTGGACCCTGTTCCCGATACCGGTGGGCTACTATTTTTTATATTTTTAAATGTTTTTATACTTTTTATATTCTAATATTTAACAATATAACTTATATGTGTTTACATGCAAATAAAGGAGATAATAATAACTAAAAACATTCACACAAAATCGCGCACTAGTAATATACATAAAGCCATAGTGATAAACGATCTCAACTACACTCCACTTAACTTAAACGATCAAATAAGTGGCTAAAAATAGGAAACTTGTTCCCTGAAACAGAAGGCTTTATCATAGCTATACACGATCAAATCATCAACACCAAAAACTACAGGAAATTTATCATTAAAGACCCTACCATCACAAATGATAAATGCCGCAGATGCCACATTCAATCAGAAACCATACAACACATAACAGGAGCATGCACAACCCTTTTTTTTTTTTTTTTGGATGGGAAATCATCAAATGACCCCTCCCACTCTGGGTGGAGCGGAAGGGAGTGTCAGACTTTTACTGACTAAAACCCATCCGTGTTCCTTCCTTAGCCCTTTCTGTTCCAGGGCAGCGGTTAACCTTTCGGAAAATCCCGCCGCCCCGGCAGGCTTCGGCCCTATGGGGCCCCGTCCTCTGCTGACATCTCTTTGAGGCGCGCGTGGAACACAACGCGCCGTCCGGCACGGGCATGCACAACCCTCACACAGATAGACTACACTCACAGACACAATCACGTTGCAAACATCATTCACCAAAAAACTCGCACTTAAACACAGTCTCATACAGAACTCTTGCGCTCCTTACTACAACTACAAACTATACTAGAAAATTATACGCACAAAATGTACTACGACCGCGCCATACTTACAGATAGGAGTATCCACTCCACCAGACATAACCCTGCAGGATGAAATAAGAAAAATCACTTACTTACCTAATAGACATTGCAGTTCCTAAACCTAACCTAACCTACAAAAAACCACATCTGAAAAATTAAGTAAATATGCTGAACTTAAAGAAGAAGTCACAAAATCTGGAGACAAGAAAAGGGTACTATTATCCCTATAGTTCTCTCCACGACTGGCGCGAATAAGTATTTTTTCATCCCACCATCTCGGAAAGAGTATTTTTAATCTTCAATATCTGAGTGGAAAAGCCGTTTTTATTCTCTAGAGGATAAAGTAAATTGAATTTAGAACATCGTGTGCACTAAGTTTGTGAATTAAAAAAAACATTAAACCTATTTACTGCTACCTCTATGGTGCCGAATATATCATACAACTTTTTTTTTAATTTGTTAAAAACTCAGACTCGGAACCTTCTTGGTGTTCTTTTTTCAATTTGCATTGTACGCGGTTCTTTACGCGGCATTTTTTCACGTCATAATTATACCTTAGTATTATTTTGTTATAATTTAAAGATTATTCTGTAATACTTACCTGTCATAATGTAGTAATTAATACCTAAACTGAAATAAAAGTGTACCTATCTTGTGATTGTAAACGTTTTTTTTTTTGCATTTAGTCATTTCCTCGCTGAGGTAGAATGAAAAGTTACGTGTTGCACTCGAGTGCAAAGATTTTTCACCTCGTGCTCTTTTGATTCCCTCGCTAACGCTCAGGATTCTAATTTTGAATCACTCGCTGCGCTCGTGATTCAATTTTAGAATCCTTCGCTTGCTCGGTCATCAAAATTGAACACGCGGTTAAAAAGCAACTTTGCACTCTTGTATAACAAATAACTATTATTTATAGAATATCTACTAATGTTAATTTGATGACACTATAAATTATTTGATGAATTATAATTAAAAGGCTTATTTATCATATTTTATTTATTTATGTACACAGTTTACATAGGTATTCACAAAAAAATTGCATTAACAAAGCATGAAGGCTCTATTCTGAAATTACAAAAAAATCGCACATCTATGAGTTGTACCTGGTTGTACCTATAAGTTATCTTTTGCGCACTAGAGCGGTAATGCAAAGTAAAAAGTACGCATGTAAAATACATTGCATTGTGAACCTAAAACCGTATGCAATTTAAGCCAGTTTTAGACCGTGTTGAAGAAAAGTGTGTTGCAAGAGAATGAAACTTCGAGCCGGATTGAATGCTGATCGTTCTACTCACGTTCTAGCTTCGCATTTTGTAAAAATAAGAAATAAAACACTGTGCAGAACAATAATATTAAATAAATAAAGCAATATATTTTATATTAATTTGAATAGTTAATAAAATAAAACAACTCCTTTTATACACAAAGCAGTTAATGTTTCATGTGTGGGAAGCGCAGATCAGTATCTTGCAGATTGTCTTCGATCCAGCGATCAGCTTGTTTTGTCATCTCCTCGTCGAAATATGCACGCCAACCGCCTGTTTTACCTGAAGAAAAATGTCACTCTCTGATCAACATACGACCAATTAAGTTATAATTAGGTAGGTATAATGGTTAGTTCTGCTGCATCTGGTTAGACTGGAAGCCGACCCCATCATAGTTGGGAAAAGACTAGGCTAGATGATGATGATGATGAATGGTTCATTCTGCGACGTTTGTATAGTGATCAAAAGTGCTATTTCTGAGCATGAAGTTCTGGGTTGGATTTCCAGATCGGGGCAAATGATTTTAGGTTTGGTTATTCTTTTTTTTTTAATATTTATATAACTGATCAATTCTCGCATACAATACAATACAATTAATATAATATTTCCCAGTAGCAGTGCAGGAAAACCGACTAACCTTTCCTTATAAAAGTTTCATCCTTTGCAAGAAGTCCGAATTCCCTCATATCTTCTAAGTTTCTCCGACTTATTATTCTTAAAGTTTTCGATGCTTAGGTGATCACAGAGGCGATTCATTTGTTCTTCATTAAGTTGTTTGCCGAAGAAGTCTGCGACGCGCCGAATGGATGCCGGCAAGTCCTGAAATATAATTTAATGGGGTGTGTAACGTTTGAAATAATAACAAAAGTTCTTATGATCACTATGTCCTAATTTCATTTAATATATTTGTTTTAGTATAACCTGAAATGATGTAATAAATTGTTGATAAACCTAATTTCATTTTACCTAATTTTATATGGTTTGAAGAGTTTCTATAATGCACATTTGCATAATACTCAATTAGTATATTATATTCAGTTATTTAATCATATGGGTTAGGTTAGGTTAGAAAAGTGACCATTAACGCCAGTTTCCCTCTTTTGTTGGTGTTGTGGGTTGTGGGGTTGTAACAGTATGATGTTTCCTGATATTTACTTATTCATTAGAATTTTGGCTAAAAATTACTGACTAATTTACACAAAGTAAAGTGTCTGTCTGCCCGGGTGTCACCACTGCCAGGATCGCCCGGAGGACACGGTGGAGCATACGGTGGCGGTCTGCCCTGCTTGGGCGGAGCCCCGCCGTGTCCTCGTAGAGGCGATCGGCAACGGCGGCGACCTCTCGCGTCCGGCCCTGGTGCAAGCCATGGTCCGGGGCGAGAGGGAGTGGGAGGCAGTCACCTCCTTCTGCGAAGCAGTCATGCTAGCGAAGGAGGTGGCTGAGAGGCTGAGGGAAAGAACCTCACGCCTCAGCCGCCGCGGGAGACGCTCCGGGCGTCGGGAGCCGCGTGACGACTCCCGGCCACCGTAGGCGCGGGCCTGCGGGCGGTGAGTAATGGGTAGCTCACCGTCCGATCAGGACCAGGCCCGTGCCGGACGGCGCGTTGTGTTCCACGCGCGCCTCAAAGAGAAAATGTCAGCAGAGGACGGGGCCCCATAGGGCCGAAGCCTGCCGGGGCGGCGGGATTTTCCGAAAGGTTAACCGCTGCCCTGGAACAGAAAGGGCTAAGGAAGGAACACGGATGGGTTTTAGTCAGTAAAAGTCTGACACTCCCTTCCGCTCCACCCAGAGCGGGAGGGGTCATTTGATGATTTCCCATCCAAAAAAAAAAAAAAAAAAAGTGTCTGTCTGCAGGATGGCTGGTAGCAGCTGGATGAGAGATGCCGAAAATTGGGTTGAATGGCGTGCAATAGGAGAGACCAGACATCATCAGCTATAGGCCTATGTCCACTGCTGGACATAGGCCTATAGCTGATAATGATGATGAAAGTGTCTGGGTTTGAACTAATAACTCGTAAGTTGCGGCCGTTACGACTGGGCCACCAATGCTCAAGGATCATAGGCCACAGATTTAATTATCAAAAGCGAGTATATTTAAGCAATAATCTTGTTGCCATACTACAAATATTACCTACGTGAAAAAATTACTGTGCAATTATCTGCGTTGACAATTTAACAACTGTTGATATTGCACATAAGCCGATGCATGTCCATGATAATGATATCAAAGATCTAATCGTCCAATGACTTCTGCTTAACTCGGAAAACGTTAAAACTTTTATTACCTTTGATAGATCTTCATAGAACAAGAACAGCATGTTGGGATCATCTCTCTTCTCCCAAGCTTCTTTGACTTGCTCGAAGTATGGCGTCAGTATAACTGTGAATGATGAGGTGGTGACACGTTATTACAAAATCTTTTATGTTTTCTTCTGTGTAAGATTTGGGGGTTCCAAAATCTGTAATAACTGAACCAATTCATCCAGTTTTTTCCTTACTTGTGCAGCTGTTGTACCTTGTTTTTTTCTGACTATGGTCCGGAACCCTACCCGCACTGGTTTGTCTGTGTTGAGTGAGGAAGCTGGGGTGGCGTCGCTCCAGCTAACACGCATTGAACGACTCATATTAGCGAGGTTTTTGTGGCAGCTGAAATTGGTACTGGGAACTTTGATTGCAGCTGTTATGCCTTGAATGTTGGCATGGGTTGAATTGTTCTGTCACATACATATAGGGGGGCTAGAGTTATACACACCCCAGCAATACATAAATATGTACGCTGTCACGCCCTTTATGCCTGGAGGCTTTTATTTGGGTAGTAAGTTTTGATTTACATTTTAATTAATTATTTTTTAGCTTGAGTAGGTACGTATAGTTTTTATTATTATATATTTGTTGGTATATTGGCGTGACTAGCTGACATAAGGCAAATAATTTAATCTTATTTTCTGGTCTTGTAATGTTAATTACTGAACATAGGTACCTAGTATTGTATACAATCAAGTGTTTTCTAAATTAACAGACAGCTGTGCTGCTGGGGAGTTTGATGCGCCACTTCTTCTGCCCAGCGAAAGCACTAGGAAGTGGTGAAGGGCGGGCGTTTTTGGGGGACTGTCTTTTGTAATTTTGACGTTCAAAAAGTGCTTATTCTCAGCCTACTTTGAATAAATTACTTTTGATTTTCAGAGCCTGACCCACTGAAGCTGGGAACATAAAAGTAGGGCATGATAAATGATGCCTGACTACAGAGCAAAGTCCAAGTTACTACGTCTACACTTCTTAAAAGTCGTGCTCATCCCGCCATCTCCGTCAAGGTCTACCGCGTTCTCGTACGCCATGGAGAGGTCAATGGAACAAGCACACCTAATAGGTCCCATTAGGTTCTAGATTTGTTCCAATGGCCATTGCAATGACATGACGTCATCATGAGAAGCAATTGCACAGCATAGATTTTCTCTACTTACATAGGTCCCTACGGAATAGATTCCAGAAGTCTTTGAAGCCTGTCTCGAAGTCGAACATCTTAAACAATTTCATATGGTGGTAGCAAGATACAGCTACGTCTTTTGGGTCCCGAGCCACATACACCATCTTCGCAGTACCCAGGAGTTTGGGGGGTAGTAGGGACATAGGTAGGTGTGTCTTGATGAAGCGAGTAGCTGTCAATGGAGCCGCAGCCAACTTTGGACTCACTGGCTGAGCCAACAAGTTCATTAATTCACAATACTTCTCTTTGTCAAAGTTTTCTTCTATTTTCGCGATTTTGTCTACGTAATCTTCTAGTGTGTCTTCGTCAACCAACATGAAGCCGCTGTAATCAATTATTTAAGGTTAAAGTCTAGCGTTTTTCAGTATATATATGTCGCAACCAACTGGTTTAATTAGCCGTTTAGTTAACCGCCGTTCAACTAACGGTCTGAATGATAATTCAATAAATTATAGTTTAGGTTGGAACTGTAACCAATCACGTGCGAGCCGAATTGGTCGCAATAACTAAGCCAGGGCATTCCGACCAAATGGGTTAGGTTAGAACTGTGATCAACCGTGTACGAGCCGAGAGAGCGAAGCGAGGCGAGTATACTCGCCTCGCTTCGAAGTAGCACGTTAGTGAATTTTGGAACTTATTTTGCAACTGTAGGTAGCATAAAAGTGATGTAAGAGTGTACGGTATTACTTATAGATGCAAACAGCACTCGAATTTGCATATGAGTAGCTCTTATCACTAAAACTTGCTTTTGAGTGATTTTTGTTCCTGCTTTATCACTTATGGTGGCATTAAGCCGAATTTATTACTTATAGACGCATACAGGTTTCAATTTTTACTCTTTTAGAACTCAAAGAAGCATATGACATCTTAAAATCTCCCCTGAAGAACCGTGCCCTAATAGGTGGTAATTTTTCTTTATTTGGCACCTTTACTACTAAATAAGTAGAATATATAAGTTATTTATCACCTGTAGTGGCTCAAGAGTTATTATTGCAGCTCATTTGGAACCTAGTGTAATTGCCTTTGTAAGGTCTAATATACTCTAATATGCCACTGTAACGCGTAGACCGATTCCAAAAGATGGTTCTTGAAAACCTTATGCAACAATTTTCACTCATTTAGAACCACTTAAGATCTAACAGTTCTAAAAGATAGAAATGTAGAACTTATTTTTTATTACGATTCAGTGCGGCACGTGCGTTATAAATTTATTTTATTACATACAAAGTTTCTGTTAAAAAAAGGTCATAATAGCTAAAAGAACTTCTCAAAATGAATACTGTAAATTGGAAAAAAGTTAAACGATGTGGTAATTATCATCGGCAAGTTGCACGTACTTTTAAGAATATAATGGACGTGGAAACAAGTGGTACTAGTTCAGACCTTGAAAATGTTATTATACCTACAATCAAAAGAGGATACTCCAATTGTTGAAAGGTAAGTAATTATCAATTTAAAGCATAATAAAAGGTACAGCAAGCAGATTATAATAATAATAATTTTCTGTTTTGAGCAATTGTGTCAAGAGAATTTTACTATCAATAACGCAGGTTCCGTACATATTAATAAATTTAAAAAGAGTATGATTTGTATTTAAGTAGACCTACATTTTAGGTAATTGGACTAGTTTATATACCTAACAGTTATCAAATCACTTAGTTCACTTTGTAATTTTTTAATCTACATACGTTATACTGGGTGTAAATTACAGATTGGTAGGCAAGGCAAGATCAGTTTACATTCATGAGTTACCCTTCTAGACGTCTCTTGTATTTCGATTTTCAAGTTGTAGGCAGATACCTATTTGTCAGATTTATACTATAAACATTTTTTTTTGCAGTCATGATCCTAGTGAAAGTTCTACTGAAATTACTGATGGAAATTCAACTGAAATAAGTGATGGAAATTTGGCTGATAATGACAATGTGAATAATGAAATAATAATAATTTAAGATTTAAAATAAAACACATTCAAATTCATGTCATACACGGATTTTATTTTCAATCACACAACTAAAAACACTGGGAATAGTCTCATAATTATAAGTTTACGTGAGGATTATTGCAGCATCACAATTTGAGTTAAGTAATTGTTTTACACTTAAATTTACATTTTTTAGAAGTCTTCTTAGTAGGCCAACTTAAAATTCCGTTATCCACCCATCCTTTCGGACAAATTGATAGTTTTTTGGAACCGTTTTCAATCGTTTCAACTATCAAAAACGGCATTCTGAAAAAAATAATAATATTACTGTAAAGTACATATTTTTATGCAGCATTATAAATTAAAATTAAGTAAGTCAATATGCCGTGTGCTGGTGGCTTAGAATACTAGCACCCCATCTCTTCCCGTAGGTGTCGTAAAAAGCGACTAAGGGAAAACCAAGGAATAGGCAGAGCGTTCTCTGTGATGTTAATGTTACACTTTACACTGCGCCCGCCAACCCGCCTGCCAAGCGTGGCGAGTATGGCATTTGCCCCCGATTGGGGAGGCCTCATCACACACTGAATGTTACGGCTATTTAAGAAGAAGTAAGTACCTAATAAAACGGCGAACCTATGAATATGCCGCATACCAGCTCTCTTTCTCATCTCGCAAATGATGGTTCCGAGCAACAGAATAGGATAGCAACATAGGAAAGTGCGATTCCGTGCGGTCAAATGTGGTCCAACCCTTATTGTATGCCAAATGTGGCCTATTAAAGCTTGATACCTCCTTTCCGTTACACCCTTTATAATATTAAGTACTTCATTTAGTCAAATAAATACTAATTAACACTATTACCTTTTACACTAATATTTTGATTATATACCTAGTTCTACACATTGATAAAAATTACCTATTGCAAGTTAGTTCAAACCTACTAGTGTAGGTAGGTACTATATTATATTGTAAAGAAGAACTGCTAATGAAAAATTACAAATTGGAAACTATCAGTAGGAAATCGGGCATCGAATTAAGAAGTCTAGGATTATATTCCAGCCAACACTTACAATTTAAATAAACTTTACTTTATTTACCTTCATAAATGGGTTTTGTACCCGTCTTGAGGATCCCCAATTCAACGCAAAGACAACGAGACCTGTAAAGTGAAAATAATCACTACTAGGTACTAATGAGTGAATTTAGGACCTAGGAGCTCCAATAAGGCAACAAATGAGTGGAAATATGAACTGCAAGGTCTATTTTAAATCGCCATGTTTAAAAATGGAGTTCTTGAAAAGTACCTTGTTGAATGGTATTTTATTACAATAACATACAATAAAATGAGTTTTGATAACTGTTTTTGATGTAGTTTGACATTATACTTTTTGTAAAACCATAATGTTAGGTTTTTATCAACCATATTTTTATAAAGTATCATCTAATTTATTTGATCAGTGCATATTTTTTGATAATTCTTGATTAGATCTAAGGCGCATCAAAATTTACTCAGTAAATATACCATGGTTTCACGATAAAAAACCATTTGCATGGGCTCCATGATGGTTATCCCATGTTACACACATATTTTTTTAATACTCACCAAATAGATGCAATAATCCAAATAAATTTGCTGTCACAACACAAAGCACAAACAACCGTCTTTTTGTTTATCTCCACCGAAAATAAGAACTTGTTAAGATCTCATTTGTCACTCAACGAATGAGCTGTATCGCTTTTTCGTGCAATCATTCATTCACGGCGCGCAATTTGCACCGTGAGTTCCAAGTGCCACTCAGGATAACAATTCGAACTCTTCTGCATCGCTTTTGCATCTATAAATAAGCTGCAATGTGTTACTTTGGTACTTCCAAAGGCCGGGCGGTTGACTAAACGGCTAATTTAACCAGTTGGCTGCGACATATACATAATATATCTCCTTATTAAAGGAAAGGAAGAAAACTTTTTATGTAGTAAAGTACCGTACCGTAGGTACATGTATATCTATCTTCTTCTTCTATATAATAAATCTGTAGACGAGGCGTTTCTGAACATTGAAAATTTTTCCATAAAAATAGATGGGTTGATTAAGGTTAATTTGTGTACTCACTCCAAGAAAGAGTATCTGTGGATAAGGGGTATCTCTGCCGCTTTTTCATAATTCAAATCATTTGCAATCAACCAAACTAGTTCCTGGGTCCATGTAGTTCCTGAAAAATCATTTAAGCTGTATAAGTAAATATATAAATGAGTTCAGAGTGAGATTTTATGGTAAGAGGGAAATATGTTGTTGAGTAATACGAACGCAGATTCGAGTAGATCATTAATTTATCAGCAAAAACACACTTTTGTTTAGTACTAGACCAACTAATTCGATGTAACTAGGTACCCACCAGATCGCTGATAACTGGCGACAAACACGTCACTAGGCCTCAGGGGCATGTTGTAGATGTTCGCGGCATCTTTCTTGTAAGGTTTGAACACTATGTAACCTTTGGGACCCAGACGGATGTATTTTGTAGGCACGTCTGGAGGAAACACATGGAACAATCATTGTATATCATTGCTTGTTATTTTGTATATAATGTCGTCGATGTCTTTTATGACAACAAAAAAAACAAAATCAAAATCAGTTCATCCGGGAGCTACGATGCCACAGACAGACATACACACACACAGACACGTCAAACTTATAAAGTTTTAACACCCCGTCGTTTTTGCGTCGGGGGTTAAAAACATTAGTATCACTTATTTTCTAAAACACTCTTACTATATGGTGGCTGTGACTTGTGTCGAATGTTTTATTTATCATTGTTAGTTATTTTCCGTTACAGCTGATAGTCATAGGTGATAAAAATATAAGGCGGTTTTTCAGTGTACATATCTATTCTACGCGACCGACAGCCGCAGTTATTGCTCCTGGCATGTCCTAAAAATGTGACTAAAAACCACCCCAGTGTTCCATCTCACACCTACAGCAGGGGTCGCGGGAATGTATCCTTCCGACTGGTGCCGCGGCCTACTACTGCGGACCTCCTCTGGTCAGAGAGGTGTTTGACTCCCTCCGCGACGACTAAGAGGGGCACCCGTGAACCACTACGCGCCGCCACCTCGGGTCCTGATGTATGTGGGGCGACGCGACGGTGCGACGGACGTCCCCGAGTCCGTCGCCTCGGGACCCATTTAGGAGGCTGGAAGAGGGCTGTGTCAGCCCTCCCCCGCCGCCCGGTGCTCCTGCTGCGGGACGGGTGAGTGGATGAGATCTCCCTCTCCCTTTCCGCAGCCTCTACCACCACCGCGTCCCAGGACTCTTCGCTGCCGATCATCGACTCGACTATGGCCGGCAGCGACAGGTCACTGCCCACTCCTGAGATGAGGACACAGCGCGGCTCCTCCTAGGCGGCACACTCTGCCAGCGTATGCCGCGCCGTGTCCTCGACCAGTGTCACTTTACCGAACTTTATTGCAACAAGAGGGTTGTCTACAGGGTTTGAGTTACGGAACATCTCGGGTCTCGAAGTCCTGGGACTTTTTGTAAATAGTCAAATATAGTTGCCCCGGGTCCCCAGACTTTCAGTTCGAGACTTGAGACACTGGCAACCACAGATTACAGTACCAAAATACAGAATGTTTTATCTTCGAATTTGAGTGAAACTGATTTTTATTGCTTTTGCGGAAGAACTGTTCTGCAGATTTTTTCAATAAAAAAAAACGAAAATTAACCGAAAATCTGGCAAAAAATATTAAGATCATCATCAACAAAAGGAATTACAGTTGTTTGAAGCAACCGGAAGCTTAGACCTACTTTACAAAACTTTAAGCATGATAAAACCGACATCTTTTGAAAACGAGAGTGTTCTCGTCCGGTGGCAATATTAAAAAATTAACTCGATTTTAATTTTATTTTGAGAAGAGTCGAAGTCCCTAGAGGGACTTCCCGGGACTTCTTATCGTGGGTTGTCTCGTATCCCGATAATTTGAGACTGTCAAGACTTCCCAAACCCTAGTTGTCTATTTACTTATTTGTTTTCATCATCTTGGATTTAAGGAATTTGATCTGAAAATACAAATAACTCACAGCTAAAAGCAGCTTTAAGTGATTCTTCGTCCTCAGGCTTCAGCTCCTCGAATTCATAAGGAAACGGCAATTCTTTCTGTTCCTCCATTGGTATTGGACACAACACAACCTCAAGATATAAAATATATATAAAGACTGACAATATCTGGATATTCAAAATATTTATAGCTTACCTATGCGATATACCACCCGGAAATATCTGCAGATATCGAAGGAACTACGTAATCTCAATTTTATGATAACAAATTGACAACATAAGTACAACCGTGTCTAATGTAGTTGCTGAGGGCTTGATTGTTGTAGTGAGTAGCATCGGACATCCTAAAAGTGACTCTACTGAGAACCTTCTGAGCTTTTGAGCCATAGAATCGTTTTTGTTGTTATTTTTATTGGTGGACCATAATAAATAATAAATAAATTGTTTATTGTTCCAAAATCATTACATAATATACATCTCATCATCATCATTATATCATCTAATCATTATTAGTTTTTTTATGTCCATTATCTATACCTACATAGTACAAAATCAAAGTCGCTTTTCGTATGTCTGTGTAACCACATTGTTCTTCTAAATTACGCAATGGATTTTGATGCCGTTTTCACCACCATTTAGAAAATTTATACCAGAAGGTTCATTAAACTTAGTTAATACATAAATAAAACTCGATGTTTCGTCAAGTCGTAAAAGCCATTCGAAGCAGAGGCGATTCCCTTGGTTTATAATAGATATAATATGATAGTTTACTCGTATAATAGATATGATAAGATAGGATAAGCAATTGCAAAGATAAAGATTTTGTTTAAGGTGGATGCTCCAAGGTGGCCCGCGAAATTCAAATTTTCTTACGTTTTTTGCAATTTGCTGGTCAGTACTAAGTTGTACGTTGATTAAAATATGATTCGCGGCCGTAAAAAATATGTATTTACAGAATTATAATCATTAGAATCAGTAATACAACTTGCTAAGTTAGCATAATCCTAAAAAGTCAAGATTTAATGAAATAGCCATTCAGTAGGATTATTTGATCTTAGAGAGTTGTGTTGGTGACTTTAATGATTATAATTCTGTAAATACTACATACATAATAATGGTTTTTGGTTGTTTATTTAATGCATGTTAATCCTTAACCTTGACTTGCCCTATATTTCAGAAAAAAAATTGGAACTGGCTTCTACCTAGTTTTTTGATAATTATCGAAATTGTTATGGGTTTCCTACGATTTGTAGTACAATTTGGCGTATATTTCATTGTTGTTCATTTCAGGCATGTTTTTGTATGGCGGATGGGCCTTTGCTGTTTGCGGTGGTGCGCAACATAACGCACGCTAAACATTGTGCTTATGGTTGCTTACAACGTGTACAGGGGTCGCGGGGGTATTTAACTTGCTTTCGTAAACAAACGTCAGTAAAAGTTGGAATTTTGACATTCAATATCGCCGTAACCAGAGGGTTCCCAGGTATGGTTCAGTACAAAAAAATGATTACAATGACGGGGAGGACAAGTGGTTCTCGGCTTCGTGTTTTTATACCCGTTATATATGTATTAGAAGTCTGTGCGGCAAAAACAACCGACTTCAGACTGCTTTTATTACTCCCTTTTCTAAAGGTATATCAGACAGGAGCGGCCTTCATTAGATGACATCTATTGCAATCACTAATCAGTATCATTAGAATGATGACCATAGTCAAAATAAGAACAAATAGAGACTTCTCTTCTTTGGCGAACGAGACACTGGAGATACTTTGTGGTAGATAATTCAAGAATATAATGTGGAACGAAAAATAAAAATCAAGGCGTCATTAACTTAAATCCTTATTCATAATTTTATTAGTCAAATCCGTAAGTGGGAAGCGCAGGCAGTATCTCGCAGGATGTCTGTGATTCGCCGCTCATCTTGTTGTGTCATCTCCGCGTCGAAGTAGTCGCGCCATCCTCCTGCTTTACCTGATAATTGTAACAAGCCGTTAATACCAATACCATGTAAGATTTGAATTATTTTTATACAAATATTTATCGTTCGCGTGGTTGTTGCAATTTCACGGCGAGCATCATTCGTTTGCGGAAGTATAGAAACTATAGTGATTCGAAAGGGCTGGGATCGTTAGTATGTCCTTGCCGAAGCGTATTTTGCAATATTCGGTAGACTTGAATTGATGACGTAACCACTACCGAAATACTCGTAGCAGTCGTAGCTAAATGCTCGTACCAATAATAGTCAAACGCTCGTAGCAGTCGTAGCCAATCGCTCGTAGCAGTCGTACCAAACGCTCGTAGCAGTCGTACCAAACGCTCGTAGCAGTCGTAGCCAAACGCTCGTAGCAGTCGTAGCCAAACGCTCGTAGCAGTCGTAGCCAAACGCTCGTAGCAGTCGTAGCCAAACGCTCGTAGCAGTCGTGCCCAAACCATCGTAGCAGTCGTAGCCAAACGCTCGTAGCAGTCGTAGCCAAACGCTCGTAGCAGTCGTAGCCAAACGCTCGT
Source organism: Apamea crenata (assembly GCA_949629185.1). NCBI lineage: Eukaryota > Metazoa > Arthropoda > Insecta > Lepidoptera > Noctuidae > Apamea > Apamea crenata. The sequence continues at coordinate 15,592,382 of OX451357.1, forward strand.
AGCAGTCGTAGCCAAACGCTCGTAGCAGTCGTAGCCAAACGCTCATAGCAGTCGTGCCCAAACCCTCGTAGCAGTCGTAGCCAAACGCTCGTAGCAGTCGTAGCCAAACACTCGTAGTAGTCGTAGTCAATCGCTCGTAGCAGTCGTACCAATCGCTCGTAGCAGTCGTACCAAACGCTCGTAGCAGTCGTAGCCAAACGCTCGTAGCAGTCGTAGCCAAACGCTCGTAGCAGTCGTAGCCAAACCCTCGTAGCAGTCGTAGCCAAACGCTCGTAGTAGTCGTAGCCAAACGCTCGTAGCAGTCGTGCCCAAACCCTCGTAGCAGTCGTAGCCAAACGCTCGTAGCAGTCGTGCCCAAACCCTCATAGCAGTCGTAGCCAAACGCTCGTAGTAGACGTAGCCAAACGCTCGTAGCAGTATTAGGCAAACGCTCGTAGTAGTCGTAGTTAAGTTAAGTATGCCATTAAATGAAAGTACTTTTAAGTTAATTACATTTTTATAAATTAGGGAAGCGCAGGTCAGTATCTCGCAGGTTGTCCTCTATCCACCGGTTAGCTTCTTGTGTCATCTCCTTGTCGAAGTAGCCGCGCCAGCCACCTACTTTACCTGATAACCGAAAACACCATATTACGATTCATTATCAGAAATCAGGTTTCTTACGGTGAAGTACTGCTACTGCCCTTTTGCTGGACATAATCTTTTCAGGCCTGTCTCAACATGTCTTCCAAAGGATTAAGACCTAAAAATTATCTCGGGTCTTGAGTTAAATCATTCTATGAATTCCCGTTTTTATTTAATACAACATTTTCTTCAACATACTAAATACTATTACTCAATAAATTAACCTTTTCTAATAAAAACTTCTTCAGAGGAAAGAACACCGTATTCCCTGAGTTCTTCAAAGTTGACAGACTTGTTTTTCTTAAAGTTCTCGAAACTAAGATGGTCACACAGACGAGTCATCTGATCATCCGTTAGCTCTTTGCCTAGAAAGTCGGCAACGCGACGAATAACCGCTGGTAGGTCCTGAAATTGGAGAAACTAGATGTTAATTACGAATATTCTACAGCAACATGCCTATGAGCGAAATATCATTAGCAGTTTCTTTCTTTCTTTTTTTTTCGATGGTATTCTTACTCGTTGTTTTTTTTATATACAGGGTGGGCAATTTGGAGGTATATGACTTTTTTTGCCGCCATTTTGATTTGACGGCAAATATGGAAGTTGTTTCATGAAAATTATTTTGTCTAGATACGGCAAATTTGTTATGGAGCGTTTTACGACTGAGCTAAGTATTTAATTATTAAAAAATTCTACTCAACCCAATCATGTATTGCGGAAACTCTAAGAAAATTGCGGCCAATTTTTGGTAGAAATCACTTACCTTCGCGGCTAACAATAACTCGTTAAGTGATTTTTGAGCAGCATGGCATTGTAACAGATAAAGCAGTTTTCTTACATCAAGTGAATCAGTTGGCCTTAGGAAACATGTGTTTCCAACAAGACGGGGCCACATGGCATACAGCGCGACCCACAATCGAGACATAGAAAAGAACGTTTCCGGGTCGATTAATTTCGAGAAACGGCGACATTGATTGGCCCCCAAGATCCCCGGAATTAACAGCTCCTGACTTATTTTTTATAGGGACGTGTCTATGCTAACAGGCCAATGAACCTTCAAGAATTAAAACAAATATCTGAGACACAGTCACTGAAATAACGCAGGAAATGTGTGATAATGTTGATCATGAAAAACGCAGTGAAAGGGTTCTGCCATGCTGCTACAGGTGGACATTTCTCTGAGATTATTTTCCATACTGAATTGCCGGCCCTAAATATTATATTTAAATAAAAATACGTTTAAAAATAAGTGTATACCTCTTATTCACCCTGTAATTTTAGCCCTGTAGGTGGCCACGTTGATTACGGCATCAATGGCATTCTTTAGGTCATCAATGGTGGAAGTGAACGGGCATTTAGGACACTCCGGCAAGTGGGGATTCGCAGCAATCTAAGGAATAACTCTCGAGTGCTAACTTAAGTTTTTTCGAATTCTTTTCATACCTGTATAAGTTCTTCATAGAATAAGAACAACATGTTTGGATGATGTCTGCACTCCCACGCTTCTTTCAAGTGGTCAAAAAATGGCAGCTCTGTAACTAAAATATTAATACAATCATAAGAATACTATTATGTATGTTGGGACATACAATACAAAACTACACGGTCGAGATATCGTCAAACAAAACTCAGGAATGTCATACTCACAAATAAAACTCAGGAATGTCATATTCACAAATAAAACTCAGGAATGTCATACTCTCAAATAAAACTCAGGAATGTCATACTCACAAATAAAACTCAGGAATGTCGTAAATTCACAAATAAAACTCAGGAACGTCATACTCACAAAATAAAACTCAGGAATGTCATACTCACAAACAATACTCAGGAATGTCATACTCACAAAGTCCCCTTCTAAACAGATTCCAGAAGTCTTTGAAAGGGCTCGGAAAGTCGAGTACTCGGAACAACTTGGAATGGTGGAAGCACGACACCACCACATCTCTAGGGTCCCTCGCCACATACACCACCTTCGCAGTGTCCAGTAGTTTAGGGGGCAGCAGACTCATGGGCAGGTGCGTCTTGATGAAGCGAGGAGATGGAGCTGTCAGCAGCCTCCTCGTTACAGGTTTAGCTATTTTTTCTATCAGAGCTTGAGCCTTTTCTTTATCCTCTGAACTCTTCAATAAGTTTTCTTGCCATTTCTTGTTGAAGAACATGAATAGCCTGTGGCGAGCGCAAAATGAATCGTTATAAATGTATCCATACTAATATTATAAATGCGAGCATAAATCTATCTGTCTGTTACCTATTCACTCCCTAACGGCTGAACGGATGTACTTACTCCAAGAAAGGGTATCTCTCTGTAAGCGGAATCTTCGCAGCCGTTTCATAATCCAAATCGTTAACCAGCAACCAAACTAACTCTTGAGTCCACGTGGTACCTGAAGGATAGAAAGGCGGATTAACCAAATTATAGAATAAGACAATACTGGGTCAAATTAAATTAGCTGGTGAAACTACACAGACGTGATGGGTATCGACGTCTAATGACGATACAACAAAAGAAAAACATATTTATTCGTCGGATATAGTAGGTACAAGTTGTTATATATGGATAAGTCCAGGACACATCCGCCGTTAGTAGCGGCATACGAATATTTACAATGTGAACCTAATGTACACGTAGGTATAAAACCTAACTTATATATTATGTACTACGTAGACTCTATTAAACAGTACAAATACTATAAACATTTATACTCATCAAAATAAAAAGAGTTTCTAAGCTCGTAGCTACAAGTAACTGGCTCGTAAAAGTTGACTGTCTTTCAAGATACAGGATTTTCCTAGTTTGAAGAACAGGGGTCTTCTCATCTGTAATAACCATACCCATCCCTTATTTAAACTACACAGATGTACCTAGGCTAAGTATTTTAGTAAATAAATTATTACTAAACTTACTTAGTTACTGCGGCCAGCGTCCGTTGATCCTGTTATTAGCAATAGTTAGTATAGTAACTTAAAATAACGAATTTAGAAAATCTTATCTTTATTAAGTAGATATCGATTCCCATCAGATCTAAAAAGTTTTTCCAGCTAATTTAATTTGACCTGCAGTGCCATTCTGTAACCATCTCACCGTGAAAACTTAGGTGAAGTGAGCGTGGAGTGAGCTGTCATTCCAACTAATGCTAGGGGTTGACACTATTGACAGCTCACACTAAGCTCACTTCACCTAACTTTTCACGGTGAGATTTTTACAGAATCGATCGGCTGGTATCATGCATCTGCGGGGTACCTAATAGCGTAACATACTATCAGTAGCAATTGGTTTCAATTCAAAACAAAGCAATGAATGTTGTTGAACTGTCAAAAGACAGTTCAACAACATTCATTGCTTTGTTTACGTTGTTGAGTAGACACATTTTTCGAACATATGAAACAATGGATTAGCAATATCCTTCAAAATGATTCAGATTGAGATTGATAGTGTGTTACGCAATTAGGGTGTGCCGGTTAGACTGAAAGCCGACCCCAACATAGTTCGGAAAAGGGTAGGCAGATGATAATAAATTCATACAGTGATACTAGGAACTCATGAGGAAAGAGACTCGGCTTAGTTTAGAGTCAAACTCAAACTCAAAGTATTTATTTCAATTAAACCAATTACAGGCACTTTTGAATTGTCAAGGGGTCGGTCAGTCAGAAAAATGAAGCTAGTTGCCCATTCCAAAGCGTAGTAGGTACCTATGGAGAAGAACGGGCAAGAAACTCCGTGGACACTCTTTTAAATCAGAATAATATGGTTACAAAGTATTGGTTACATCATTCATGTTAGAAATTATGCATGTGAGAACGATGCAGAACATTAAAAGAGTCCGTAATGAAAAGATAAAAAAAAAACAAAAAACATATTAGCGTAGAACCGATGACCGTTGGGGTAGACGTGCTTTTGAGTGGAGACCGCGAATCGGTAAACGTGTAAGGAGGAACGCCCTCAGGCTAGGTGGAGCGACGATCTTCGCTGGTAGCTAGATGAGAGTTGCCGAAAATGGAGTTGAATGGCGTGCAATAGGAGAGGCCTATGTCCAGCAGTGGACTGCTGTAGGCTGATTATGTTGATGATGATGACACACAGTCAGCCCAAGGAAAGGTTTACCTGATCGTAGATATGTGGCCACGAAGATATCGCTGGGCCGCAGCGGCATGTTGTAAACATTCTCAGCATCTTCACAGTACGGCCGCAGGAATAAGTACTTCTTAGGACCTATACTCACGAAGTCCGGTTCGGCTGCAGAGAAAATAAAATAATTTTAAAGGCATAAAAGTAGCACTTTCAAAACTGTACTAGTTTTGAAAGTGCTACTTTTATGTCTTTATCTATAAGTGTCAGTAATGTCAAAATACCAGCCTTTTGCAAAATACATCTTCAACTCCGCAAACTATATGTAAGTACACGGCTGCCTAACCCTTCATGGATTACTGGCGTGGTGTTATGTTATTTAGGAACGATAAATTAAATTAGAACCTCATTTTACAGAAATAAACATTTCATTTCATTAATACAGTCCATTTCAGTCATCAACACAACTCTCTAAGATCAAGTAATCCTACTGAATGACTATTTCATTAAATCTTGACATTTTAGGATTATGCTAACTTAACAAATTGTATTACTGATTCTAATGATTATAATTCTGTAAATACATATTTGTTACAGCCGCGAATCATATTTTAATCAACGTACAACTTAGTAATGACCAGCAAATTGCAAAAAACGTAAGAAAATTTGAATTTCCCGGCTACTTTGGAGCATCTACCTTAAATAGTTTAATTGAATCTGTTAAGGGCTGATTTTTCCAACGCCAGATAACCTTATCCGAGGAATAATTTTGAATTTTTGACAGTTCTTTCATACTTTCATTTTATTTATTATTTTTTAAATATTATTTTAGCTCTTCACGCCTGAAACACAGGATTACTAGTTCAGGCACGTAAGTCTTAGGAATATAATTTACATTTAAGCAAAACTGTACTAATTTTCATGCTTTACAATTTTTTGAATAAATATAATATTATTATACAAAAACTGTCAGACGTCAATTTTATTCCACAAATAAAAATTATCGGTCTATTGAAAAATCAGTCCCTACCTTTTTGGTACCTACAGTCACGAAACGAAAAATGAGAGACGTGAAATATCAAATCGCTTAAAAAAAATTTGGTATCAGTTTCAAAATAAGTACAGAGTAAATATGTTGATTAAATAATGAATTAAAATAAATATAATTTTTTATTCACGCCAGTACTTGATTATTATTTTTATAAATGGCGCCCCGCAGGTCAACCTAGGAGGTTGTCGGCGGCTTACCCGGGCTTGCCTAATGGGTGCCTCAATGAATTAAAGCCTCCAGACAGGGCTTAAAAAACTTAAAAACTAAGCGACACGCTTAGGGCACCGAATGGGGTACGGCCCTTGACTTAGGGCGTCGCAAGGGGTGGGCTGCAAGGGACAGGCTGGATCGGGTTAGCTTTGATACTCTCTGAAGCGAAGAGATATTATTATAGGAGGATAGAGGTGTCCTATGCACCAACTTTGTGTCCTTCTTAGGAGTATCTAAGGCAGTACAAAACTACAAACTATGTATCTACACTTACATAACGGCAATTATGATTATTAAAGTCCCATGTAATAAGCTACTACCTAACCAACCAATGCTTCTATTTAATATCGATTTATTTGCATAACAAGCAATAACTAAAATAAACCGAATAAAAAAAAACACTACAAAGGGAAAAATAACTTTAATTTCGGAAGTCGGTGTCGTTGGTTCCAGCATTTCCGTATTTTGACACCGACTTTCGAAATTAAAGTTACTTTTCCCTTTGTAGTGTTTTTTCCTCCTCCATTTTTGTTAAAAACAAAAATAACAATCATAATAAATTTGTTTACTTACATGCATAAAACTTCGCAAGTTCCTTCTTGTCTTCAGCCTTCAGCTCTTCAAATTCGTAAGGGAACCGTGAAATTCGCATTTCCTGTCCCATTTCTGGAAACAACACTTTTTTTTCCCAGTCTAATTTATCAACGAATCGCCCTTGACTATCAAACGTACTAACTAACTCCTACTGTGCGATAAATAGTCGATACAAAAATATTGGTAGGGTTAGATAAAAATGTATATTAGATAAGTATGAACTGTACCCAAATACAATAGAATAGGTATTTGAAACACTGATCGTGATATTTTTAAGCCGCGCGATGACTATATTACCAGCAGTAACTTCCGATAGAAAGTAATGATGGAGACACAGACCCTGTTAATATGATGGACGCAGCCGAGGACTTGTATTGTTTGTGTATACCTACGTAAATATTAAGACAGTTACACACTTGACGAAACCGGTTTATGAAGGTATTGGTAATTTTAAAAAGACATTAGGGGGTTTATTTATAAGCGACTGTTTAACCATACATTTTTGACGCTTAAACGTCTCTTAACTATAAGCAACGTTTATTAATAATCCCTGAGATTCAACAATATAATATGACAGCTAATGAAAATGAAAACTGCCCCACTACTTTTCCAACTGAGGGCCAGCCACGAGTTTTTATTCGCGTCTGAATTTTACGACGCACCTATTT